>CM038038.1:127072868-128341618 GCA_021397845.1 Areca catechu | reverse complement strand
TGAGTAATTTTATTTATTTATTTTTTTAATAAAAAAGATAAAGAATAAATTCCAGTATAATAATCCTGCAATTCCGTCGATAATATTTGATTCAAAATATTTAGATTTTTTATTTTTATTTTTTTGTTTTTGTCCAAGTTGCCCACCTTTGTAAGCAACGACGTGCAGCTTTTATGAGCCCCGGGCCATACCATGCGGAGCTCCGTGCTTTATAATTTTCTCGTAATAATGAATCCAGCGCGGGTTCTGCACGGTACTTATGACGTATGGCATGATCATGCATTGTTTGTCGTACGAACGATGCAATCATGCACGACATGCATCACATGGCCCATGTATATGTACATGGCCATCGATAATGAAATAAAGAATGCGTGCGGTGCACGGGATCCATGAAGTAGTGAACATGGTTGGTTGCTTTGTAATTAGCACGAGCAATCAATGCGTCGGCTGGGAAACGGATGTGGGAACTGACGGGCAAATATGGTACGGAAAGAGACTGCATGAAAGGCAAAGCCGAAGGACCGAACCTTTAAGATCGATCATGAATTTGATCCATGATCACAGTAACAACATGATTAAATTTTTAAAAAAATTTAGAATTCATGATTATTGATATGAATGAGAGCTCAGAATTTTTTTCTTTATTCCCGTTTTACTAGCCAGCATCTTAATGATGTCATATTGACATATTCATCTTTAGATGAAAAAAGACTGCATAAATCTGAGCATCTTGTATTAAACATTATCTGATAAAATGAAAGCCTATAAAAATAGTTACATCAAAATTTATCTCTTCATCTTTCTTATTCAAAAAAAAAAAAAAAAAAAAAAAAAAAAAAAAAAAAAAAAAAAAAAAAAATATAGACGAGGGATCACCTAAAACTTGAAAAAGTGCTCGCCAATATTTTTGCCATGGTTTCTTCACCTCGTTTTTCCAAAAAATCGCTGCCCTTGTTAGCCAGCACCTATTTAGTGGTGCCAACTAAAAGACCAAGTTGGGCTGTACCAAGGTTATTACACGCCCCTTTCATCTAGGAGGCTCTACGTTTGAGCATGATAGACCGTCAAGATATTGCGAAGGGATTTTCTATGGTACTGGAAAAGTACCGTACAATGTTGTACATTGATCGATATTATTGATGTTATGATAGGTGGCTGTCCAAATATCTTTAGAATTCACGATTTTTTTTTAATTTAACATTAATTTAATGCGTGCACAAGTACATGCAGCCAAGCCATCGATCCATCATAAGATGAATGAACTCAAACCGTACATAGCACCCTACCTTCCAAGTACCGTAAAGAACCCATTCTCCAAGATATTTTACATGCTCTTAAAATTTCTTTTGAAAAAAATAAAAGAATCACCATCTGGCTTAAACTATATGTAGGAATTCATGGTAGAAGTGGAGGTGAGAGGTGCACATAATGTGTTGGAAGCATGCGCTCGAACAGGGACCATGGAAAGGGTGGTTTTCACATCATCAGTTGCTGCAGTTGTTTGGAAAGAAAATCGTAAATTGGGCACGGATTTTGATGAGAGGGATTGGAGTGAGCTTAATTTCTGTCGGAAATTCAAGGTATGATATCCATTCACCAACTTTTTATGCTATATGCACCATATCGTTATACATACCATCAATCGTAACCAACCTACATGACCATGCATACCATCAAACCCAACTAACCGTTCCTGCATGGACACCGTTCATTAAGAACGTTTTTTGATAATAGCTGTCGGTACGGATATTTATGTTTAATAAATAATAATATGCATTTCCATACAACGCACTCAACATAGAAGATAATTCCTTTCCTGCCATCGTCTTTAATTGCTAATAGTGCAAAATATTCTTAGAATATAGAAAATGAAAAATAGGCCAAAAAGTTACCTCACTAGTGCAAATATAGTACATCATGGAAGTCATGAATGATTTTTACCAAAAAAAAAAAAAAAAAACTTGGACATATTACAGGGTAGGATTTAAACGCTAGCTACTCCCAAAGATTGTGTTCAGTAGCTCAAGTGATAAATATAGGTGAGTCACAAATAGGCGCTCCAAACTACCCAGATGGAATTTGCCTAAAATGATTCTATCCCTGGGGTTTGACTTTTGACGGCAGCTGTGGCACGCGCTGGCGAAGACGCTAGCGGAGAAGACGGCGTGGGCACTGGCGATGGACCGAGGCGTGCACATGGCGTCGGTCAACGCCGGGTTGGTTCTGGGGCCGGACGCCTCTCTGGCCAGCTCTTATCTCAAGGGCGCCCCGGAGATGTACGAGGACGGCGTCCTCGTCACCGTCGACGTCAACTTCCTCGCCGACGCCCACATCGCCGTCTTCGAGACCCCCTCCGCCTACGGTCGTTACCTCTGCTTCAACCGCGCCATCTGCCGCCCCGAAGACGCCGTCAAGATCGCCCAGATGCTCTCCCCCTCCTCCCCTTGCCCTCCCCCAAGGTTTTCTTTTCTTTTTATTTTTCTTTTCTCTAGCCATCGTTGTCAAATTATTTGTATTTGTATAACGGTAAATAATGGTAAAAGTTTTGGACATTTTTCTAACAATTATTACTTGTTTATAGTGATGAGCTGAGGGTGATCCAGCAGCGGATCCAGAACAAGAAGCTGAACAAGGTGATGGTGCAATTCGCCGCTGGGACACACCTGGACGGATAGCAATGGACATTTTCAACATGGGACATACTAACTTATGAGAAAAGATGGGATATGCTGGAACGTTGATAGGTTGTTTTATTATTATCGATGCTTAAAGAATAGAAGATATCGAAAATAAAGGAGGAGGTACGATGTAGTAAGAGATTTGGTTTGATGCATGGTAATGGCCAATGGCAAGACAAGTGGCTTCTCTCTTGATGTTCATGTCTCTCTCTATATATATTCTATAAACCATTGTAATCAGATTAGGGATCTAACATGGTTCGATCTAACATGGTTCTTAAGTTGCATTAATTTGATGGTGGCACTACAGGAAAAGGATCAATCAGCAACGATTTTCTCCCGATATTTTTGGATAGCGTCGGGAGATTCCGCAAACCTGCCGACGCTTTTAAAAAGCATCGGTATCCTCCTACATTTTTAAGCGTCGTCAATGATTATGATTTTAACGACATTTTTAAGCATCGCCGGAATTTTCTTTAAGCATCATCGGGTTCACTACACAATTACCACCGATGTTTCCCTTTTCTCTCCAGGCCCGAGCCCTAGATCCCATTCACACCGCAACCTCCTCCTCCTCCTCCGATCTCGAGCCCTAGATCCCATTCGCTCTATCCGCCGCAACTTCCTCCTCCTCCTCCGATCCCTCCCTCCTCCTCCTCATTCGATTGGCCGATAGCTCCTCCTCCGATCCCTCCCTCCTTCTCCATCTCTTCCGTCAACGTCGAGTCTATCCTCGACATCCGAAGGATCGAATCGCCACCGCGGAGACCTGAGTATAGTCGTCGCCGCGTGCTGATCCCTCTCTGTTCCATCCTCCAATCCCTCTTTGTTCATCACATATGTAGGTATATATATATATGTATGCTAATATTGGATTTATTTTTTTTGGACAAATAATCTACGACTCCTTTTTGCATGCAACTTAAATGTTATTGATTCCACAGCAACATAAGATGTGTTTCTGTAATATTAAATGTTATTGATACCTTACCAAAAAGTATTAATATATACCTTCAATTTAGGAAGCAGATAATTCCATTTTATGAAAATTGGACAAACTATAATATGATCTTATAGTCCCACCAATCACCGATGCATTTGCTTGAAACAGAGCATCATTTCACTTACCTGGATTCAACCCAGATGACTTTCATAGGGTCATATGGCTGAGTCTTCAAGTGAGGCTATCTGTAAATTGAAGATGTGTGGATAAGCAATTTGTTTGTGGACCCATATCAGCATCCTAAGCAAGCTTGAGAGCACAACTCTACCAATTTAACAATTGTTCATCCATCATATTTGTATGTTTGGAGAGGCTAAACAGTAAGCATCTAAACAAATTGTACTAATTGCAATGAGGAGCCTTCAAAGGTAGAATGAGCTATTGGACAGTCTTTAAGTAGGATGTCAACAAGATGCCAGGTTAAGTAGGGTCAATTGTCAAGGTTCCATTTACCATGGTCCTAGCTTGATCAACCTGTTATATGATTTGTTACCACTAGTAGTTAGGCAGCCGAGACATGCTTTGCAAGACTACCTATGGTTCACCCAGTACTCGTATATCCTAAAGGTATATATATATATACTGTCCCCTTGCATGCCCTTTTGCATGAACCCAAACTAAGAGCTGTCCTTTAGAAGGGATTATAAGGTCTTGGTTTTCATCCTATCAAGAGTTTCGCATGCAAGATTTTAAAGCAAATAGATTTGGATGATGATGATGATGTAAACACCTCCAATGTTGAGAAAAAGATAATGTGTGGAGGGATAAAAGCCTAATAGCATCCTTCAACAAATTATTTATTATTCTTTTCATTAGTATATTATTTCTATTTATTTATAAATTTTTTGGTATATACCTGCATCTTACTCAACATGTTATGCTTTAAGATTTGTTCATTATTGCAAATCCTTCATTTCAATACCTAATATAGTTTTGCTATGATCAATAATGATTTTTTAATGTTGCATGGTTTATGATTAATTAGTGCTTGATATAAATATCATGTAGAGTAAAGAAAATCTTGATTTAATATAATTAATGGGGTATCGACAATGTTTAGATTAGTCTACCATTAAAGAAACTTAGTGTGTATGTTGGATCAACTATAGACCAGGAAATAATATGGTACTTGGCTTATCATGGGTTAGAATATAGTTGTGAATAATCTAATATCAATCATCAAATCATAACTTTAACATAATGGATGGGGCATGGATATCATCTGGATGGATTGGTCATGCAAGAATTAAATGTAGTCACTATTGATAAGTTCTCGTAAATGGATATAATACATCATTTGGCATTCAGATATGTAGAAATGGTCACATGTTACGTAGAGACGAAATTGTGCAATTTTTCTTCCAGTGCCCAAACCTGCCATACTTGAAGCAAGGAGAATTCCGAGATCCAACACACTCACTCATCCAGTGCCTCTCTTTACCACATATGTAGCATTTTTTCTGTCTCGATGAACCCAGGCTCTCACCATGTAAACTGATTCTTTTAATTCCTAATAATTCTGGTATGATGTTAGGTTGATTTTGCCTTGTTGGTGCTAATGGTGGTGACTCTAGAATAATTGATGCCTCTTGCAACATTTCTAACATTTTCTCTAGTTTGTCTATATCATTGCTTCACCTACTCCACCGTTATCCATCCTGGGGTCCTTAGGCTCGGGCACCATAATGAAATTTGGATACCTGTTTTCACCTAAAGCACTATTCTTAGTGCCATCATCCATTCCTGGTTTATCCACTCATCATGCACTAGGTTAAAATTTGGAACGTTATTTTCACGTTCATGATTCTCCATCGTTTCTAATAGTTTTATAGGACTATCAATCCATTGAAAGTGATTGCAAGACTCGAAAGATAAAGAATGGGCTACTATTATTAAGACAAAATTCAGAAACTTGTATGACATAGAAAAAAGGGTAGAAGAAGATGATGATAATACTTATACTCAATATATGCCTTATAATATTGTACCGGATGATCATATAAATGATATAACCATTTTGGTTAGGTTGGATTCTGAAAAAGGTACAACTGGTTGATTATGACAAGTAATTTATAAAATGGTTTACATTTTTGCATGAATAATTATCCTATCTTTTAAATAGCAATTCATTTTCGTTATAATTTGATTACAATGTTGACTGACTTGGTTTTTAATAATGCATGTTAGGTACACCATGCCTTGAAGGAAGCGCCTATCAGATGTACAGTTTCAGTTTTCATAAATCAAGGCTGGTACTTCATCACAACAGCCCGATAACTCTCCTTCACATCAGGCCGAAGCCAGTACCTCTCCTTCGCATCAGGCCGAGGACATTCCCTCCGAGTCAGCACATCACAATCTTCCTACGGATCATGCAGATGATGAGCCTATCATCGATGACATATAGATACAGGATAATTTAATAATTTTATCTCATTTCAATTCATACATATGCAATAGTTTTGATATATAATTTTCTATAATTTTTTTGTAGACGGATCCGGGAGACTTAGGAGGAGGCGAGGACGTCCCATACTAGTCCATGATGTGTGACAGTTACCTAAGGATGAGAAGATCGTCGTTGAGTGCAACAAGCTAGGCCAGTTTATTAAGAAATCGTCTAGCTTGTTGACTAGCTTTTTGGGGACAATAGCACGACGAGGTCAGCTATGTCCCCTAAATTGTTCAAAATGGAATGACATGCTTCCTGCCTATAAAGTAGAGATGCTACGACTTGTACAGGTAAAAAATTTGATATATTATTTTATATATTAAATTTTTAACAATTTCATTTCTTATTTCATTTAATACTTATTTTATTGTTTATTTACATTGTAGAGCAAGTTTATACTCCCTCCAGATTGTAATGATTTTGTGCTTAAGTCTCTCAATCGCAAGTGGAAAGAGTATAGGACAAAGTTGAAGGGAGACTATAAGATAGAGGGTAAGACAGAGGAGCAGGTTGCAATTACCTGTCCTCCTGATGTACACCCTCATCAATGGAGGGAGCTGGTATACTATTAGTTTTCCGAGAGGGCACAGGTTGTGTAGCATCATCAAACTTATAAACTTATTAATTTTTAATATAAATTATATTTATACAATATATAATATAGTTTTAATTTTATTGTATATACATATTCTGCTATTGATAGAGCTGCACGAGCAGCTCAGTCTGTTCCTCACACAGCGGGGTCCAAGAGTTATGCACGGCTCAGGCATGAGTTTGTATATTTCTCATCCTATAATATTTTTAGTACACTTTTAGTTTTAACATCATATATCATCATGTATCATGCATGTGCCATGTATCATGATACGGGGATATAAGATATGTCATTTTGGATTTTTTTGTAACATTTATTCTTTCTATAGGCTGATCAGCAGGGGAAGGAGCCTGGTGAGGTGGAGTTCTATCGGATGACTCACATTCACCAGGATGGCAGTTTTGTTCAGAAGTCCAGAGATATATTTATATTTTTTTATTTATATTATATCATGATTTATAATTTTATTTTTATTAAGTATTAATATATGAATTTTTTATAAAATATAGGAGAGGGCTATCTCTATGATCGTCGAGCATGCTAGTGAGGCTACATCATCTATGCAGAGCAGTCGCATCGAGGCCGAGGTATTCTCGAAGTTGATAGGACCAAAGCATCATGGACGAGTGAGGGGTTATGGGATTGGAGTTACCCCTACTCAGTTATCTGAGATGAGTAGATTAACTTAGGATGCTAGAGATGGTCATGATCATTCGCATGTTTGTCGACTCGAGGATGAGATAGCAAAGCTCAGACAGATACGTGATGCAGACAAAGCAGAGATGCAGACTATGAGGGCTCATCTTGAGCATATTACATCTGTCTGCATATGTTCATATCATCTCAGGTAAGTAATTATTTATAACTACATATATATATATATATATATTTTATATGTATGTAATAATTTAGAATATATATAATATATGTATCGTAATTATATATATGTATATCTTGTAGGTTCCTGCTGCATCTGCCAGTCGCAAACAGGACGACGACCAGCCTCCCGCGGATCATTGATGCTAGTTGATTTTTTTTATTATTTTGGTATATCTTTTTATGTATTTGAACTTGGATCGAGTTTGAGTATCTGTTGATACTTTTTTTATATATAAAACACTCTTTATATTGATTTCATGTATATTTGGTATTTGGAGTATGAATGTTGTGTTTGTGTGATACAATTTTTATTTAAATGATGTTTGATTCCATTTTGTATGACTTTGGCTATGTGTGATACAAGTTTAAATGAAATGATATTTCATTTTGGTGATAATGTATACAGGTTTGTATTGGTGTTTGTATTTGATGTATGTGTTTGATGTATACAGGTTTGTGTTGATACATGTATATTTTTTTAAAAATAAAAAATAAATTTGTCAATGCTTTAAAGCATTGCTATCTTACCGATTGCCAATGTTTTAAAGCATCGATATCCTTATAAATACCGATACTTTAAAGCATCGCTATATTTAACCTATCAATACTTTAAAGCATCGCTAGGTTTTAAACTTAACGATTCTTTAAAGCGTCGGTATATGTCGATGCTTTAAAGCGTCGGCATATGCCGATATGCCGATGCTTTTAAAAAGTATCGCTAGGTTTTACATATGTCGATGCTTTTAAAAAGCATCGCTACGTTTAAAATCTAGCGATGCTTTAAAGCATCGATAAATTTAAATATAGCGATGCTTTAAAGCATCGGCAGATTGCGTTCCCACACTTACATATCCGATACTTTTGCGACGCTTTAAAAAGCATCGAGAGATTTCTTGTCAATGCTTAAAAGTGTCGATAAATGTCCCTAAAAGCATCGGCAAATCTCCTTTTACTGTAGTGTGGATAGGTTGTCAGCAATTTAAAGGACTCATCATATAACTATACTTTATATTTTTTTTAAAAAATTATGAAAATTATTTTTGAAAAGGATGATAACCTTTCCCTTCCATTCCACATCCCCGCAACCCCTTTACCATCCATTGATAGCTTCCCCCTCACCACCACCACCACCACTGCCTCCTCATTCTTGTCGCCGCCACCATCCTCTTCTTCATCGCACCCTCGGTGGCAGCCCAGCTTGTCGAGGGCGACGCGGCGGCAATGCAGCCCTTGCAAAATCCCTTGATCCAATCGGCAAGCTTGGCTGGTCGGACTCCTCCGATCCCCGCCGCCACTGTGATGGCGTCCGTTGCTCTGGTAATTATGTTGTCACCATCCTAGTGAGCAACCGGCCCCTCTCCGGCATCCTCCCGCTGGACGTCCGCAACCTCACCGCCCTCACCCGCCTCGAGCTCGTGAGCACTCTTTCAGTCACCTCCCCTCCCTCACCAGCCTCATGACCCTCAAGACACTCTTCCTCGCTAACAGCAACTTCTCCTCCATCCCCGGAGACTTCTTCTCCGGTCTCTTCTCTATCACCAACGTCTACCTTGAAAGCAACCCCTTCTCCAACCGGAACATTTCGCTGTCCCTCCGCCATGGCTCTGGCCTCGTCAACTTCTTCGCTAATAATGCCAACCTCACTGGCACCATCCTGGACTTCCTCATCGACGGCTTCCTCAGTTTCCACCACCTCGCCCTTGTGTTCAACTACCTCCAAGGCCTGCTTCCCTCGGCCTTCTCAGCCTCCCTGTTGAGCTCCCTTTGGCTCAACAACCAGAAGGGTAGCCGCCGTCTCTCCGGCAGCATCGATGTCATCCAAAACATGACCAACCTCAAGCAAATCCAATTGCAATCCAATTATTTCTCTCTTTTTTTTTTGGGGTAAGTCGGTGCATTCAACAAAAAAGTCTAGTTTGAATACAACCAAGATGGTCTAAAAGAACAATATCCATAATGGCTCCGAGACATTCCCAAGGAAGATCAGAAGGCTTCATCCGAATGGTGGGTAACATAAGAGGAAATCCAATCCGCCATCGAGTTTGCCTCCATGTAGACATGTGTAATTATAAAGATAGAACAGCTGTATAAAAGAAAGATAATATCCCAAGATGGGGATGGGCAGAGGATGACCGGAGAGCCTCCTGTATCCAGGCAATGATCGTGACAGAATCTCTCTCGAGGACAATATAGTCCACTCGAAGAACCCTTCTAGCATAGATAAGGCTCGTCCAAGCACTACGAAACTCAGTAGCTAAAACGAACAGAGCATAGAGGTGACATCCTACCGCCACCATGAAGTGGAGCCCTGATGAATGGATGACGAAGCCTACACCACCAGTATCACCTATAACACTGCCATCAAAGTTAACTTTGTAGAATCTCAAAGGTGGGGGCTCCCAAGAGATGATCCTATAACACTGCCATCAAAGTTAACTTTGTAGAATCTCAAAGGTGGGGGCTCCCAAGAGATGAAGATCCGAGTAGGTGCTCGATGAGCATGCAAGAAGCCCTAAGTCCTGAAGGTAAACAAAGTCAAGGAGGAAAACTCCTAAGCATGGGCTCAAGCTCTTTCAAGAACCACTCTAGCCGAGGGTCTCGAAGAGTCGAGCGCAAAAGCATTCCTGAAGAACCAAATGTGATAAGCAATATAAGCCAATAAGATGGTCATAGGATGAGCTGAAGGAGGTCGGATTAAGGCCATAAATGTATTAGCAAGATCAACAACTTGTATAAAAAGAGTGTCAAAGCCAGCAAGCCTCCAAATAAGAGAAGCCCTTGGATAGAGAAAAAGTACATGGTTAAGAGACCTACAAACCGGGCATACAGAGGGGATGTGAAGGCCTTTAGAGATAAGATATGCTCTTGTAGGTAAACAACTCCATGCCACCTTCCATAAGAAAATACTGACTCTAGGGTGGACTTGTAATCTCCAAATCCAACCCAGATCAAGAGACCTCCGAGGGGCCTAAGTATATATAGAGAAGATACAAGTCAGACAAGGCAGCTCTGGGTAGAGAGGAGGATCTTCAGACTCTCACATCAGCTAAGACAAGAAGAGGCAAAGCAATAGCAAGGACCTGAGCTCCAAGAATATCCCTGAAATAGTGAGTCACCATATCCACATTCCATTATATGCTATCCGAGGTGAAGAGATCAGGAATAGCCAGAGACTCCGAAACATCAATAGAGATGCAAGCAGGCCATCTGGCCAAGGGGATATCCACGATCCAAGAATCCATCATGAGAATAATGAAACCCCATCACCCATAATCCATCTCGTATATGGAAGAACATCAAGATCTCTGGTGACCATCTCCCTTCAGATAGCTGAGCAACATCGCCCAATCCAAGGAACCTCTCCAAAAGAGATCAGGCCATACTTGGCTCTCATCATGGAAGACCATAGACTATGAGGACATAGAAGGAATCTGACAACATGCTTAGCCAGGAGAGCCTCTCGCCTGGTGAAAAGGGAATGAATACGAAGACCCCTATCTTCACGCGGCCGACATAACACATCCCAACTAAGGAGATGAATGCTCTGACCAGTTGATCCCGAGCCCCATAGAAAGGAGCAAATTATTTGCTCTACTTTACTAGCAATATAGATATTGATGACCGCGTTGGAAAGCATATAGACTGGTAGAGAGGAGAGGACAGACCTAATCAACATGATCCTGCCCATGAATGAGAGGGCTCTCCGTTGCCAACCCTCCATCCTGTCCTGCATTGCCATAACTAGTCGATTACAATCAGCCCTATGAAGTCTGCCTTCGATGATAGGTAATCCCAAATACATAAGCATCCCCATGCTCCATAATCTCGAGAGTGTCCCAAATGAGGTGCCAAATTCAGACAGGCATCTTTGGGCTAAAATAGATTGCTGATTTAAGCATGTTAACTTTCTAGCCATAAGCTAAACAGAGCCCTCTAGAATTCTTCAATAGCCCTGGGCAGAAGCAATAGTGGCTTGCCTAGCAATCATCTATAAATAAGAGGTGCGAGATAGGGGGTGCTCTAGGGCTGGGACATACGGGAGAATCTTTGACCCCCTGGCCGCAACCCACAATGCTCGCAAAAGGATATCAACACAAATAATAAATAAGATAACAAAGAACAACCTTGACAAAGTCCAACATTGGAGCAGAAAAAGTTTGAAAAAGTACCATTAATGATAATAGCATAAGAAGGCCTGACAACACAAGCAAGGATCTGAGAAATCCATCATGAGTGAAAATCAAAAATCAACAGAGAGTTTTTCAAAAAACTCCATTGCATACAGTCATAAGCCCGCTCCATATCCAATTTAATAGCAATCAAACTGCGGCGGATATAACCTTTCGAAGATCAAACATGAATTCCTGAATAATAAGTACATTATCAGAGATACACTGATCACCCACAAAAGCCTCCTATTCTAGGTAGATGATATGAGAAAGAATAGGCTTCATCCTAATAACCATGAGCTTAGTACAGATTTTGTAGAAAGTATTGCAAAAGCTAATAGGCCTGAAATGGGCTGGATCAAAAGCATCCTGCCTTGTGGGGATAAGGGTAACAAAAGTCTATTTCTAAACATCAGGCATGTTGGTGAGGACACCAAGGCCCGAAAATATCGACAGGTTGAACCCACATCCTTGTGGATCACCTGTGAATGAAACCCTGGACCCAACCCTTTTATTCATGTAAATAATTTATTTTAATTTCTGTTATTTCGGGTTAGTTAGGGTTAGCCCCTGTTACCAACTAGAATTAGGGTTTTATTTATTTAGCCTTTTGGGTTTAGGCTAAACCCCTTTTACCAAGTTGAATCACTTATTTACATGTCTTGTCTTTTGATTGCCTTTTGATCAAATTGGGTTCCAATTGATCAAGTAGGGCTTTAATTATTTATTGAGTCCTGTAAAACAATTAGTTATTGAGTCGTGTATTACAAGGGAAACCCAATTGTGAGACCCATATGACTCAAATCAAGATCCATGTGCTAGCTCAAGACAAGCCCATGTGACTCCATATGCTAGCACAAGTTCTTGCCATATGCTAGCCTATTTTGGTGTCACCTTTGCATGGTTTCAGGACAACTACTGCCACATCATCAAGGGGACAATAACACATGGCCTGTCACTTGAATTTGGACATGCTACACAAGTCAAGACAACACCACATGGTCGGCCCATAAAAAAATTATTTGACGCCTCATATTTTAAGAGGAGTAAAGTAGAAGGAGTCTGCTTCATCTGGCGCCCTCTTTCCCTCTCTTGTCGCCTACTTCCAAGATGCCCCATCCAAGAAACAAGGGAGTTTCAAATTTAAACAAAAAAGAGTCCATGGGAAGGAGCTTTCTTCATTTAAATTTCAAATAGGATTCCAAATTTCAAATAGGATTCCACGTCAGATGAAATCACGTCCAAGGGAGAAGTGCGCCATCTGCTTCTGTTTCTTCATGCTAATTCCAAGTTGCCGTCCCATTTGAAGAGTTCCAAGGAATTTAAACTTCAAATGAAAGCCCTCATCCAATCTTCATTCAAATTCAAGAGAATGACTTATCCATTATTGCCGATCTCGCCACAGCAGCCTGTAACTTCAGAGCTGGTACCGGACTTGGATTGTCTCATCTCGAGGTCTCCGAGCTTCCGATCCTGCAAAACAATGTCAGAAATCCTAACCGGGGATCCCGGCGAGGGAGCTCCGACGGTCAAGTTAGAAAATGGCGAGATGGAACAGAATCTCTAAGGCGGGCCTCCGAAGGAGTCCCAGTCTTAGAGATGATCTTAGCAAAAGAGGTCTTTGGAAGAGTGGAAATTGGGCCGAGCTCCTTCACCGAGCTTGCGCTGAGGGACCCCTCTCGGGATCTTGAATCCTACTCTTGGTGACTTTCTTTTTCCCGGCCTTTTTTCCCCTTACCTGGTTATCCGCTCTTCCCATCCTTTTATCCCATCACACTGCCTCCGGCCTCCCGCCCTTGGGAGGCTCCCTCTCCGCTTCCACCTTTTTCTCTCTCTCTCCATCTCTTTTCCCTTTCCCTTTCGGGTCCAGGAACCCGGCGGCCTCCTTGTCTTGCTTGCCGAGCCCAGCGAGAAAATGAGAGAGGGAGGACACCGGCCAGGCCTTGGGCTGAGCGCGAGCGCTCTCCTTCCCAGGCGTTGACAACGTCCGTTGCTGGGTCCTGCCTGCCAGGACTCCGCTTCTCGACTGCGGAACCCGTCGGGCCGATGTAAACGAGGTTTCATGCATCACTGCCGACCGTACCGGTGCTCCTCGCGAGATACAGCGCGCGCTGCCCGAGTGGTGGTCTCGAAACTCGTGCCCCTGCTTCCCGGCGGCCTCACCACGCAGGGCCGGCTTCGACCGAGGTGGACCCCTCCTGGGCGGACACCTGGCAGAGCGACAAAGGAGCACTCAGCTTCGGCCGAGATGGACCCGTGTTCGGGCACCACCTGGCGAAGGAGCAGGGGGCAGCCGACTTCGACCGAGGTGGACCCCACCTGGGCGGATACCTAGTGGAGCGGTAGAGGGGCGCTCTACTTCGACCGAGGTGGACCCGTGTCCGGGCGCCATCTGGCGAAGGAGCAGGAAGGCCCGGCTCGACCTCGGCCGAGGTGGAATCTTCTCCGGGTGCCACCTGGCGAGGGAGCAAGGGGCCGCCGGCTTCGACCGAGGTGGGCCCTCCTGGGCGGACACCTGGCGGAGCGGCAGAGGAGCGCTCGACTTCGGCCGAGGTGGACCCATGTCTGGACGCCACCTGGTGAAGGAGCAGGAAGGCCCGGCTCGACCTCGGCCGAGGTGGAACCGTCTCTGGGCGCCACCCGGCGAGGGAGCAAGGGGTCGCCGGCTTCGACCGAGGTGGACCCCTCCTGGGCGGACACCTGGCAGAGCGGCAGAGGAGCGCTCGACTTCGGCCGAGGTGGACCCGTGTCCGGGCGCCACCTGGTGAAGGAGCAAAAAGGCCCTGCTCGACCTCGACCGAGGTTGAACCGTCTCTGGGCGCCACCCGGCGAGGGAGCACGGGGCCGCCGGCTTCGGCCGAGGTGGACCCCTCCTGGGCGGACACCTGGCGGAGCGGCAGAGGAGCACTCGACTTCGACCGAGGTGGACCCGTGTCCGGGCGCCACCTGGCGAAGGAGCAAGAAGGCCCGGCTCGACCTTGGCCGAGGTGGAACCGTCTCTGGGCGCCACCCGGCAAGGGAGCAAGGGGCCGCCCGCTTCGGCCGAGGTGGACCCCTCCTGGGCGGACACCTGGCAGAGCGGCAGAGGAGCGCTCGACTTCGACCGAGGTGGACCTGTGTCCGGGCGCCACCTGGCGAAGGAGCAGGAAGGCCCGGCTTGACCTCGGCCGAGGTGGAACCGTCTCTGGGTGCCACCCGGCGAGGGAGCAAGGGGCCACCGGCTTCGACCGAGGTGGACCCCTCCTGGGCGGACACCTGGCAGAGTGGCAGAGGAGCGCTCGACTTCGGCCGAGGTGGACCCGTGTCCGGGCACCACCTGGCGAAGGAGCAGGAAGGCCCGGCTGACCTTGACTTCGACCGCGGTGGACCCACATCCGACCTTGCTGGACCGTTCCCGTTCTGCCAAAAAATCCACGTGGTTCGGATCACGCTCGGCGGAATCTGAGACACGCCATGTCATCGTAACGGTCGTATCATCCATCATCCAAACTCTATTCAAATTCCTTTAGCTAACCAAGGGAGTCCCATTTCAGATATCACGGTGATTCAAGAAGAAATTTGTGCCAAGAAGGATTTCACGCCAACTTAAGAAGAACTAAGAAGAAAATTAACACCTTGCTTCAAAGAGTTGTCGCCCAATTCAGGATCAAGCCATTCAAAATTCAAGCTCAAGGAGAAGTCCAAGATTGCAAGGAAGTTTTAAATTAAAAAATGTAATTGAGTCCTATTGTACTTCTTGTAGGGAATAATCCTATAAATAGGACCCTGTACCCCTTGTAAAGATAATGAATATTTGATGAAATGAAATGAAACTCTGCCGAGTTCTTCTTCCAATTCCTTACTAGCTGCGACGGCTGATAGGTGCTAGGAGTGACGCCTAGAACACTTGGGTGCGACGTCCAAGTTCTACCGGGGTGCGACGCCCTGTTTATCCATCCAATCCCTCCATCAAATCTGATCCCTATGTCTCTTCAAATCCTTCATCCAATGCTTTGAAGAGATCCTAGAAGCCAACTAAAGAAGAAGATCCCCGGGAGAACCAACAACCCTGGTGCCAGCCTTCCTTCTAGCTTTTGATTTTCAACATTTAATTGCTAGTTTTTGGTGTTTTTTGATAGATTCTCTTGAAATCCAACTCTGAAGATCGGTGACCATGCTTTGGAATTAGTTCGATCGGAATCCGGATCCCAGGAGCGATTAGTTTGGAGTTTGATTCTTCAACCCCAGAGTGCAGTGATCCAGATCTTCATCAAAGGAGGCTTCTAAGCGTATCGGTAACTCAAGATCCATTTCCCTTCCTCTAGATCTGATGTTAGAAAGTAGGAACCTAATCTAGGGTGGTTTCTTAATCGTCGTGATCCATCTAATTAATTATTTTGTTAGATATGCATGTGGGTGATGTAATCCAGTATTTAGTTTCTTGCTATAGATTCTTTTAACGTATTGTTTAATAGGTTGTTAGGTTAATGAACATTTGCTTTCGATTAACATAAAATTTAAATCAACCTTTAGTACTGCATCGCATCCGTGTCCCGCATCACATGTGTTCAAAAGCAAAGAACTCTCTCACTGCATGAACAACATCATCCTAAATGGTACTCCAAAAGTGTCTGAAGAAGATAAAAGAGAAGCCATCCAGACCAAGAACTTTATCTTCAGCTAAGGATCACATAACATCCCGAACCTTTTCCTCCGAGACATTCATAATAAGCTACAAGTTCTGTAAGGGGAGAAGGGAAGGTAAAGGATATGGGGCCATCATTTGGAACAATCCATCTAGACCTGAAGTAGAGAGAGATCTCCTATCTAATAGCATCATCATCATGAATCCAACACCTATCAGCATCACGTAGGGCTCTAATCCAGTTCTTGTGTCGTCGAATAACAGTAGCTTGGTGAAAAAACTAAGTATTCATTTCCCCCTCCCTAATCCAGTGCACTCTAAATTTCTGCCTCTATAAAGTCTCTTCCTGAGAGAGTAAAGAATGGTGCATAGACAGTTGATCCCGCAAGGTAGCCATATCATGGTCATCCAAACTGCCTTTCCTCTCTATCTTCTCCTAAAGAGTAAGGATATGTTTCTCAACAGTCTCTAGGCAAGAGAAAATATTGTCCGCCTCAACTCTATTCCATCAGAGCAAATGCCTTTTGAGAAGCTTCAACCTTCAAGTCACCCGATACCGAGCATTACCCCAGACAGGAGTTGACCAAACCTCCCTTACAATGTTCCCAACATGAGGGTAAGCCAGCCAAAATTTCTCAAATCTCTGGTTCGATACCCAACCTCTCCCACCACGAAAGCCTTCAAGATTTGAATCCCTAAGTGGAAGTGTTGCTCTCCATTGCCAAGTCCTTTGGCTATCCTACTTACCTTGCCAACAATTGGGAAGGGAGTGATCCATGCCAAGGTTTTGCAAGGATTACTTGGGATCCCAATGGTAGTGTCACCCTCATAGCATTGCAAAAGTTGGGCTTTAATGGTACCATCTTGCAGGACTTCCAATTGCTGGCTAAGCTACAGAAGTTGCTCCTCTCTGGTAATAATCTCACTGGAATTATTCTATGAAAGCTAACTAATTTGAAGTACCTCTAGGAATCGGATGTGTCTCACAATGCACTCTAGGGGAAGGTTTCAAGGTTTGGTGGAAATGTTTCAATGAACACGGATGGGGAATCCGAACATTGGAAGAGATGGTCCTTCATGTTTAGATTCTCCAAATTCTGGCAATGCTGATGACGGTGGGAAAAAGAAGTCCATAGCAGTCATTGTGGGCTCTATCTTTGCTATACTTTATGGTGTTCTCCTAGCTAGCATTTTGGTTTCGGCTATTGCAAGAGAAAGAAGCAGAGAAAAGTTCAGACGGCTAACAAGATGGTAATGTACCAACTGCATTCCAGTTCTGATGTAATACTGATGAAGGCTACAAAAATATTTTTTTATTTTTTAGTATAAAAAATATTTTTTATTTTTTATTTTTAATATAAAAATATAAAATATTTTTTTATATTTTATATTTTTAATATAAAAAATTATATCTTAATAAATTAAATAAAATATAGAAAAATATTTTTATAAATAAAAAATATATTTAATTTTAGAGTAGTTTGAAAATTTAATTTTATATTATATAATAATATTTGTATGTGCCAAACAGAATAATCCATATTATTTGTAATCTATATTACTGGCAATCTATATGATTAGCAATTTACATTACCTTTCAAGATTATTGGTGTTGCCGCCAAGACCGTCGTGGCCCGTAGCTCCTGCTGGTGCCGGAGTGCGCTCCTCCCGCCGCCCGCCGTTCTCGGCTCCCGGATCTCCGTGCTGGGTGAGCCCCACCTCGCCATCCGGTGGTCCTCTTCTCCTAGACCTACGAGACAACGGTTAGAGACCCTGGCCGGGGTTTCCGGCGGGGGCACTTCGATGATCAAGTCAGTGACAATCCAGAGGAACAGATCCTCCTGGTCGGGCCCCTCTTGATGGACTCCGTACTAGGAGGAGTAAAAGATGATGTACGTGGAGGTGAGAACGTCGTAGGGGGAGAGTAATGGCTAGAACAGAGGGATGCTCCGTTCGTCCGCCTCTCCTTGTACCCCTCGGTTCCCTCCTTTGGTGGTGGTAATGGCGCTTCGCCCTCTTGGATGGGCTTACGCTTGTATTGGTGGTGGTGGTGATGACCGCCATGGTGGTGCCATCCCCCCTCCTCCCTGGGTGGGCTTGTGTCCTCCTTTTCTTCTTTTTTTTTGTGTTCGAGTTGTTGTTTTACCTTCAAGTTCATGGTGAACTTGGTTACCGTTTGGTGCTTGTCTCGGAATTCTCACCGGATTGTCAGACGCACATGACGGTGTCCCAGGGAGCCTTTCCTGATTCATGATAAGGTGCGTCGTCAGGCGCTCTGACACTCTTCTTGGTCGTCTCATTCCAGGAAATTTGGGGGTGCCTCGAATGGTGGGCCACCGCCCGCAGGATTCGAATCTCCTAGTTGGCCTTTTTTTCTAGGCGATCTGAGTGGTTGGTGAGGAATGTAGCATCTGATCAACGAGCTGCCTACCTTTCTAGTGTAACTGGTGGTGTTAGATGGTCAGTACGGTCTGGGAGGCGCTCCGGTACGGTCCTCGGGTGGCTTGCCGGTGTCCTCAGCCAATGAGGACCTCGCCCGAGCTGGGGCCGAGCTGGGATGGCCAGGCTCGCTCCAGCCTAGGCGCTCCAAGCTCGCGGGGATGCCTAGGTGGAGGGGGGCGGAAGGCGGACCCGGTCCAGAGGGCACACGGTCGGAGAGGCTTTACATTGGTGGGTGAGCTCTTGGCTCGACCTCGATTGCAGGGCACTAACCTCCGAGGATCTCCTCTGGAGGGCGGAAGGCGAACCCGGTCCAGAGAGTGCGTGCTCGGAGAGGCTCCATATCGGCGGGTGAGCTCTTGGCTCGACCTCGATCGCAGGATGCTAACCTCCGAGGGTCTCCTCTGGAGGGCGGAAGGCGGACCCGGTCCAGAGGGCGCGCGCTCGGAGAGGCTCCACATCGGCGGGTGAGCTCTTGGCTCGACCTTGATCGCAGGGCACTAACCTCTGAAGGTCTCCTCTGGAGGGTGGAAGGCGGACCCGGTCCAGAGGGTGCGCGCTCGGAGAGGCTCCACATCGGTGGGTGAGCTCTTGGCTCGACCTCAATCGCAGGACGCTAACCTCCGAGGGTCTCCTCTGGAGGACGGAAGGCAGACCCGGTCCAGAGGGCGCGTGCTCGGAGAGGCTCCACATCGGCGGGTGAGCTCTTGGCTCGACCTTGACCGCAGGGCGCTAACCTCCGAGGGTCTCCTCTGGAGGGTGGAAGGCAGACCCGGTCCAAAAGGCGCACGCTCGGAGAGGCTCCACATCGATGGGTGAGCTCTTTGCTCGATCTCGATCGCAGGGTGCTAACCTCCGAGGGTCTCCTCTGGAGGGCGGAAGGCGGACCTGGTTTAAAGGGCGCGCGCTCGGAGCAGCTCCATATCGGCGGCTGAGCTCTTGGCTCGACCTCGACCGCAGGGCGCTAACCTCTGAGGGTCTCCTCTGGAGGGCAGAAGGTGGACCCGGTCCAGAGGGCGCGCACTCGGAGAGGCTCCACATCGGTGGGTGAGCTCTTGGCTTGACCTCGATCGCAGAGCACTAACCTCCGAGGGTCTCCTCTGGAGGGCAGAAGGTGGACCCAGTCCAGAGGGGCGCGCTCGGAGAGGCTCCACATCGGCGGGTGAGCTCTTGGCTCGATCTCGACCGCAGGGCACTAACCTCCGAGGGTATCCTCTGGAGGGCGAAAGACGGCTCTGACATAGACGTCGAGCTCATGAGCTCGACCTGGCGGAAGACTGAGCTAGATCTGCTGCCCTGGGGGAGCTCAGCTCAGCTCGATAGGGGGATCCGAGCCGGGGGGTCGACATGGCATCTTCTTTTGATGTGGCGCCTGCACGCTTCTCCACGTCAGCAGTCTTGCCACATCATTTGCCCCCCACTCTCGAGGCTCGTTAGTGCACGGCGCTCGGGTCGAAGGGAGTAATTGTGGTGCTGACATGGAAAGGCAAAGATCTGGCACGATGATGGCCATGATTGCTGGCGCTTCGGGGACTGCCCTTGCGGGCCAATACAGAGAGCCACTCGGCCACGTCCGAGGAGCAGTTAATGCTGGCACAGAATACAGAGCGACTGGGATGCCATTCTCACCGATAGGAGGCACGTGGCGCAGATCCGTTGGTGGAGCAGTTGAATCGGTACGGATCCCTCGGATAATTTCGAAATGAAAGGAAAGCCTTACCCGAATCATCTATTCTTTTTTAATTCTCCGTGCCTGCTACTGCCGTGCCCAAGCTTCTTTTTCCTTCCAATCACCCCGAATCTTTTCAAGGCAACAGGTTAGCTTCTTCTTCTTCCTTCCCCCACTAAAATAGGGTTCCTTCCCGAGGTCTGCAAGCTCCTCTTCGGTCTTCAACTTTGAGTTTTTCCTTCTCCTTTGTCTTTGAGGATATCCCGTTTTGGTCCAGTCTTCTGTCCCTCCACTGATCAGGGCGAAGCCGGTCCCTCTGAATGGAGGCCGGCATCTTCTTCCTCTTCTTCTGACGAAGAGGGAGGCATAGCTCGCTTCGAGCTCAGTAGGAGGCATCCTCCTGGCCCGGTTCTCATTAGGAAACCGGGATCTGGTCCTTCTCTTCCTCCTCCTTCTGCTCCTGTCCCTGAGTCTGTCCGGCCTGCGGGTCCTAGTGGGGTCGCCTCCACAATCACCGCCGAGGAACTCAGGACTGTCTGGGATGCCGTAGGCATCCCACCCTCTGTCTGGCTCATGATCCCTCGTCTAGGAGAACGGGTCACTTCGAGTGGCGCAGGCCATCTTGCCTTCTATGAGGGGACCTTCGCTGGAGGTCTCCACTTCCCTTTCCACCCTTTCTTTTTGTCAGTCTTGGACAATTACCGTTTGGTCCCGGCGTAGCTGGTGCCAAATACTGTTAGGGTTATTTTCTCCTTTGTTGTGCTTTGTCATCTTCACGGGTTCATAGCCTGATTCTCTTTGTTCAAGGCTTTCTTTGCCTTGAAGCGCCACCCAACCGAGGATGGTTGGTGGTCTTTATCCTCTCGCTCGAAGGGCATCAAGTTTGAGCTCCCCTCTTCCGTCAAGGGATGGAAGAGTAAGTTCTTCTTTGTCAAGGTCGAGGGGGTTGACTGGGTCTGGAGTGATCCAGACAAGTCCCCCAATCGAAACTCTGCTATCGATGCTGCTGACCGAGATGATTACGAGCAGCTCCGCGGTATGCAGATTCCTCCTCGCGAGGTCCTGTTGTCTGAGCAGAACCTCGCTGACTCCGGAATCGACCCAGGGAATGGGTCGGGTGAGTTCGACCTGAACTCTTCTCTTTTTCTTCCTTCATGTAGTTTTCCACTGGTTCTGACCACTGTGTAACTGCATGCAGGCATGATTTTCTCTGAGAGTGATCTTGTGGCCATTACCAAGAAGAGGCGGTCAACTGGATTGGCCGGGGAGCCTGCTCCCAGGCGGCCTCGGGATGAGAGTGCCTTTGCGGTCACCCCCACGGTAGTGATAGGTCTGGCCTCGACCATGGCTGTTGGCTCGAGCTCGGAGGAGCCCCACGCTGCTCCAGCGCCGGTGGAGAGGGTGGCTCCCGCGGCTCCGAGGCCTACCCAACAGGCCCCTGCTGCAGAGCCCAAGGTGGTGGTCCGGGCGAGAGCCGCCGCTGCTGATGCACCCTGCCCCCCTCCAGGTCCGTCCGCTGCCAATGCCAGGGGTGAGGAGACCCGGTCCACTCCCGAGGCCATGGCAGATGTGCCGCCTGTGCCGGCACCAGCCTCCCAGCCTGCCCCCTGGGGTCCTTCGGTCAACGGTGCACAGCCGCCCGCCCATGGAGAGAGTCGGAGGGAGGAGGGACGATGCTACCTCCCCTTCAGAATGGGGCCGGAGAACTTAGTCCTCCAAAACCCCGAGCTTGCTGAACGCTTGATGGACTTCTCCATCCAAGCATGCGACCGGCAAGACATGGCGGGGATGCATGTGGCCAATGTCTTCAAGATCTTCTTCTCCCAGCTGTATTCGGTGGGTTTCTTCACCTTTCTAATTTGTTCTTCATCTTTTCATTTTTTCATCTCTTTTTTTTTTTTTGCTGACCTCTCCCTTTCTTTGTATAGATTGGTGTTGAGGCCCTCTATATCAGGAGCCACTTCCAGAGCGGGGAGCGTCTTGAGCGGCAGTAGGCCACCGAGATCGAGTCTTTGAAGACTGACATGAAGGAGAAGGCCAGTGCGAGTGGGGCCCTTGAGTTGAAGGTCAAGGACCTCGAAAAGGAGGGTGAGTGAGAGGACTCTCGATGGCTTGCGATCTGGAGCGGAGCCGTTTGAAGAAGGCGATCGATGACCTCTCCATCGTCGAGAAAAAATTGAACTGGTACAGTGCCGAGGCCGACCGATACAAGGAGACCGCCCAGGCTGCCCAGGCGGAGCTGGCAATCGTGAAGGAGAAGCATGCCGCTGCTAAGAAAGCGGCAGAGATGACGACTAGCTTGACGAAGGCAGCCAGGCTGAGGGCTGTCGAGCTGGAGAGGGTGGCTGCTGCAACCGCGAAGAACGTCGAGAACGCTGTCGCCACCTTTAAGGCTTCGAAGGAGTTCGTCGCCGACATCCAGCAGATGGCGTCGGACTCCTTTTACAAGGGGTTCATGTACCTGTGCGGCCGGGTCGAGGCACTTGTTCATGACAAGAACCATAGCTACCTCAGATACCCCTCAGCTTCAGAGGAGGAGGTCGACGAGGAGGTCGTCGGGTCAGAGCCTTCGACACCAGTCGAAGGTGGTCCTCCTGAGGCCAGGGCGATTGAGTTGGAGACTTCTGAGGGCGGGAGCTCTCGGCCTCAGGACCCAGCAGAAAAGCCGGCCGGCGTGGAATGACTTCTCTTTTCTTCCTTGCTTTATTTTGTACTCTTTGTTTCTTATACTTGTTCGGGGTCTCTCGCCATGTCGGGGGGCCCGGAAGACACTTGTAGTTTGTATTTAATCAATGAAATTTAGATTACTTTGTCAGATGCTCTCTCCCCTCCTCTCTTCTTCTCTTCCTTTTCTTTTCTTTTTTTTTTTGCTTTGCTATTTTTGTTTGAGGACATCAGAGAGAAGGGCTTCACCTTGCTTGAGGTTGGGACACTCATGGGCCGTTAGGCCCGACGATGTCATTGGCTAAGGGCCGTGCGGCTCGAAGTCCTCTTGGCCGAAAATCTGAGCTCCGATCTTGAGGTGTCCTGGAGCTGGGCTCGAGGATGAAGGTCACTGAGAGCGGCTTGGCTCGAAGTTTCCTTGGCCGGAGATCTGAGCTCCGGTCTTGAGAAGGTGTCCTGGAGCTGGGCTCAGGGACGCAGATTGCTGAGAGTTGCTGGGCTCGAAGTTCTCTTGACCGAATATCTGAGCTCCGGTCTTGAGGTGTCCTAGAGCTGGGCTTGGGGATGAAGATGGCTGAAAGCTGCTGGGCTTGAAGTTCTCTTGGCCGGAGATCTGAGCTCCGGTCTTGAGAAGGTGTCCTGGAGCTGGGCTCGGGGACGCAGATTGCTGAGAGCTGCTGGACTCGAAGTTCTCTTAGCCGGAGATCTGAGCTCCGGTCTTGAGAAGGTGTCATGAAGCTGGGCTCGGGGATGAAGATGGCTGAGAGCTGCTGGGCTCAAAGTTCTCTTGGCCGGAGATCTGAGCTCCGATCTTGAGAAGGTGTCCTGGAGTTGGGCTCGGGGATGAAGATGGCTGAGAGCTGCTGGAAGTGGTAGCTTTGATGGTGCTATATTTTCTTCTTGTTCCCTCTTTCTTTCCTTCCCCTCTCTTCTTTCATGCATTTTTTTTTTAGAGTGGGGAGATCAGAGGAGAGGATGTTGGCTGGACCCCCATTTTGTTCTTGTTCTTTCCTTCCCCTCTCATCTTCTTTTCGAGTAGGGAGATCAGAGAAGAGGGCTGCTGGGCTTCCCCCTTATATTCCCTTTCTTTCCTTCCCCCCCCCCCCCCCCCGTCTTCTTTGCGAGTGGAGAGATTAGGATAAGGGGGGTTACCGGTCTTGATTGCCTTGGAGCTAGGCTCGAGGCCTTCTTGGACGTGGAGCTAGGCTCGGGCCCAGGGATTGCCTGAGATCTTGGCTCAGGTCTTTGGAGCCTTGGAGCTAGGCTCGAGGCATTGACGGGAGCTGCGTGGCCCCATAATCCCTTGGCATCTCGGAGCTAGGCTCGAGGCATTGACGGGAGCTGCGTGGCCCCATAATCTCTTGGCATCTCAGAGCTAGGCTCGAAGACGTTTGAGATAGAGAGCTGCTTGGCTCGAGGTTCTTTTGGTCGGAGATTTGAGCTCCGGTCTTGAGAGGGCGTCTTGGAGCTAGGCTCGGGGACTCTTGGATTTGGAGAGCTACGTGGCTTGAAATTTCTTTGACGTCCTGGAGCCGGGCTCGGGGATGCATGGAGTGGGAGAGCTACGTGGCTCGAAATTCCTCTGGCATCCTGGAGCTAGGCTCGGGGGTGTTGGGAAGTGGGAGCTACGTGGCTCGAAATTTCTTTGACATCCTGGAGGTGGGCTCGGGGATGCTTGGAGTTGGAGAGCTATGTAGCTCGAAATTTCTTTGACGTCCTAGAGCCAGGCTCGGGGATGCTTGGAGTGGGAGAGCTACGTGGCTCGAAATTCCACTGGCATCTTGGAGCTAGGCTCGGGGGCGCTGGGAAGTGGGAGCTACGTGGCTCGAAATTTCTTTGATATCCTAGAGCTGAGCTCGGGGATGCTTGGAGTTGGAGAGCTACATGGCTCGAAGTTCCTCTGGCATCCTGGAGCTAGGCTCAGGGATACTTGGAGTTGGAGAGCTACGTGGCTCGAAGTTTCTCTAGCATCCTGGAGCTAGGCTCGGGGGCACCGGGAAGTGGGAGCTACATGGCTCGAAATTTCTTTGATGTCTTGGAGCTGGGCTCGGGGATGCTTGGAAGTGGGAGCTACGTGGCTTGAAATTTCTTTGACATCCTGGAGCCGGGCTCGGGGATGCTTGGAGTGGGAGAGCTACGTGGCTCGAAGTTCCTCTGGCGTCCTGGAGTTAGGCTCGGGGATGCTTGGAGTTGGAGAGCAATGTGGCTCGAAGTTCCTCAAGCATCCTGGAGCTAGGCTCGGGGGCGCCAGGAAGTGGGAGCTACGTGGTTCGAAATTTCTTTGACGTCCTGGAGCTGGGCTCAGGGACGCTTGAACTGGGAGAGCTATTTGGCTTGAAATTCCTCCGGCATCCTGGAGCTAGGCTCGGGGGCGCTGGGAAGTGGGAGCTATGTGGCTCGAAGGTTCTTTGACGTCCTAGAGCTGGGCTCGGGGACGTTGTTGACCCTTTCCTACAAAACACGCGGACACCCATGCAAGGAAAAAAATCATCACCATAATTGTTGGTGAGGGGACTTACCTCATCAGGAGTGTCTTTGCAGGCTGTAGGCCCTCCCCTCTCAGGTAGCCTGACACTGTCGAGTTCTTTGAGGTAATGGACCTCTCATGATGGGACTTAGGGAGCCTCGTAGGGGCCTTCCCATGGTGGTTCGCCACCATCGTGCTGACGATCGTGATGTCTTTATTTGGCTTTCTTCTTTTGCTCTCTCCTTGCCGCATGGAGGGGAGATTACCCTCGGGGCTCCTTGCCTCCCGAGTCTTCTTGGGTCCATGCATGATTCTCCGGGCGATCGCACTCGCAGCTTTCGCAGTGGTGCAGCTATTGGTGTTTGAAGCCAACGGGGGACCGGCAAGCGCTTGGGGTCCCTGCTTGGAGTCTGCCCCCCACAAATCTTGGGAGGTGGATCTCCTTGATGAGCTTCTCGATCTCCTGCTCACGGTCACGACGCTATTCAATGCCGCGGCCGTGATCGCGGTGAAGGTGATGACACTTCGCCGCACTATGGCCGGTGAAGGATTCCACCGGCGGTGGACGTTGCAGTCCGGAGGCTCGACAGCTGGTGGGATCCCAGCTGGTGCTCATGCTTCTCCAAGTGCACTTTCGCTGTGTGCCTGATGGTTTCGCATGCTGATTCCCCACCGAAGGGGATGGGGGGAGTGATGTACTGGAGAGGCCTGGAAAAGATCGCCTATCTATTGACCTTTCCAACTTATGTCATCACCGTTCTTCTATGGTGTGTTGGTCTGGGGAGTGGCGAAGTATTTGGTCATGCCCGTCTCTGCCCCTACCTGGCGCGCCAATCTGTTGCCGCCAAGACTATCGTGGCCCGTAGCTCCTGTCGGCGCCGGAGTGCGCTCCTCCCGTCGCCCGCCATTCTCGGCTCCCGGATCTCCGTATTGGATGAGCCCTGCCTCGCCATCCGGTGGTCCTCCTCTCCTGGACTTGCGAGACAACGGTTAGAGACCCGGGTCAGTAACGATCCAGGAGAACAGATCCTCCTGGTTGGGCCCCTCTTGATGGACTCCGTACTAGGAGGAGTAAAAGATGATGTGCGTGGAGGTGTGAACGTCGTAGGGGGAGAGTAATGACTGGAACAAAGGGATGCTCTGTTCTTCCACCTCTCCTTGTACCCCTCGGTTCCCTCCTTTGGTGGTGGTAATGGCACTTCGCCCTCTTGGATGGGCTTACGCTTGTGTTGGAGGTGGTGGTGATGGCCGCCATGGTGGTGCCATCCCCCCTCCTTCCTAGGTGGGCTTGTGTCCTCCTTTTCTTCTTTTTTTTGTGTTCGAGTTGTTATTTTACCTTTAGGTTCATGATGAATTTGGTTACCGTTTGGTGCTTGTCTCGGGATTCCCGCCAGGTTGTCAGATGCACGTGGCGGTGTCCCAGGGAGCCTTTCCTGATTCATGATAAGGTGCATCGTCAGGCGCTCCGACACTCTTCTTGGTCGTCTCATTCTGGGAAATTTGGGGGTGTCTTGAATGGCGGGCCACCGCCCGCGGGATTCGAATCTCCCAGTTGGCCTTCTTTCCTGGGTGATCTTAGTGGTTGGTGAGGAATGTAGCATCTCGATCAATACGATGCCTGCCTTTCTGGTGTAACTGGCGGTGTCAGACGGTCAGTACGGTCTGGGAGGTGCTCCGGTATGGTCCTCGGGTGGCTTGCCGGTGTCCTCAACCGGTGAGGACCTCGCCCGAGCTGGGGCCGAGCTGGGATGGCCAAGCTCGCTCCAGCCTAGGCGCTCCGAGCTCGCGGGGACGCCTAGGTGGAGGGGGGCGGAAGGTGGACCCGGTCCTGAGGGCTCGCGCTCGGAGAGGCTCCACATCGACGGGTAAGCTCTTGGCTCGACCTCGACCGCAGGGCACTAACCTCCGAGGGTCTCCTCTGGAGGGCGGAAGGCGGACTCGGTCCAGAGGGCGCATGCTCGGAGAGGCTCCAAATCGGCGGGTGAGCTCTTGGCTCGACCTCGACCGCAAGGAGCTAACCTCCGAGGGTCTCCTCTGGAGGGCGAAAGGCAGACCCGGTCCAGAGGGCGCGCGCTCGGAGAGGCTCCACATCGGCGGGTGAGCTCTTGGCTCGACCTCGACCGCAGGGCGCTAACCTCCAAAGGTCTCCTCTGGCGGGCGGAAGGCGGATCCGATCCAAAGGGCGCGCGCTCGGAGAGGCTCCACATCGGTGGGTGAGCTCTTGGCTCGACCTCAATCGCAGGGCACTAACCTCCGAGGGTCTCCTCTGGAGGGCGGAAGGCGGACCTGGACCAGAGGGTGCGCGCTTGGAGAGGCTCCACATCGACGGGTGAGCTCTTGGCTTGACCTCGACCGCAGGGTACTAACCTCTGAGGGTCTCCTCTGGAGGGTGGAAGGCGGCACCGACCTAGACGTTAAGCCCATGAGCTCGATCTGCTGCCCTGGGGGAGCTCAGTTCAGCTCGATAGGGGGATCCGAGCCGGGGGGTCGACATGGCGTCTTCTCTTGATGTGGCACCTGCATGCTTCTCCACGTCATCAGTCTTGCCACATCAACTAGCAATGCATCAAATGCAATCTTATTGTAATCAAGATCATACAAGAGTTGATTTCTTTTTTATTCACATTAAATAATATTGTACATATGATTCATGGGCCTCGAAATGTTATGATTTCTGTATTCCATCCCAAAAGGTGCTTCACATGAGGATAAAAAGAGAATATCTTAATATAAAGTAAATTTTTTTGGATAAGATTGGTAGGGGATTTTCATAGACAACACCAATATTGTAGTCAAGTATAGCTCATGACCACGTGAGAGGGATCGAACAAAATACTATGACACTCATATTCCATTCTAAAATGCATCTCACATGGAGGATGGTCACTCAACATAAGCCAGAGTTCCCTTTAACTCATAGTTAATGTGCAACTAAAAAATATTGTAGTCAAAGTTGACTCATAGCTATGAGAATTGATTTTTCTTGACTCACAATCAATGTAGGACTAAAGATACCTCCTTTCTTACACCACAGCATGGTTTCCCAGTAAAACAAAACTTTTTGGGCAAGGTTATTAGGAGATTTTTGACAAATGACACCAATATTGTGTTAAAGTTTAGCTCGTCATAGACACATGAGGGTCGGTCCTTCTTGACTCATAACCAATATAGAACTAAAAATATCTCCTTTCTTACACCACAATAGTTATATTCATGCAAAATGAATTAGAGGGTACTAAATGAATTAGGGGTGCATTTGCTTTAGAATTGAAATTGAAATGGATCGAAATAAAAAATCAGAATGACCATGGTTTCCGACATATTTGATTCGTGGCTAAAATTGAAATGAAAATATAATTTCAATAGTATATGAGGATGCAGACTGAGTTTTGGCGGATTGGGGTACTCTCATCCTTCTTTGGAGTAGGAATGAGAATAAAACTTCTAACTAAATAGTTAGAATGTGAGCTACTCATTTTTATTTCATTTCAAAGCCGACTCAGTCCAACCAATATGCTGTACAGGTAGACTAAGATGGAAATCAATAGGGGCTAATTTTATTTTATTTTGTTTTGTTTTATTAGTTAGATTGCTTTTTTTTTCAAAAAATGGTAGAACTAAGGAGGATGGTTCAAAATTTTGTGTTTTGTCTTTGTTTCATTTTTTTTGATAAAACGGAGTATTCAAACAACTGTTCTAGAATGAATCAACCAAGAAAATCAGAAAGGACAATGTCCTGGAAGGGAGCCAGGGCATCGTCCATTTGAGTCCACAAGATATCATCAGAGTGATTGGCTACAAAGGAAGCCATATAATCCATTGCAGAGTTAGCCTCCCAATAGACATGGTGCACAATAATCTCTGTGCAACCCTGCAGAAGGAGATCAATATCCCGGATGATAGAGTGCGAGGGTGTCGACCTCCGAGCCTCCCGGATCCGCAATGACAATAGCCAAATCACCCTTAATAATAATCCTATCTAACTGTAATGTCCTCCATGCATAAACAATACCCGCCCAAGCATCCCGTAGCTCTACCACAGGAATCTTCGGGTCAAGGAGATGACATCCTCTAGTAACAACAAAACTTACCCCAAAAGCACGGATAACGAAGGCGGCACCCCCTGCCTATCCCTGACGCTCCCATCAAAATTGACCGTAAAGAACCGCGGAGGGGGTTCCCAAAAGATGAAAACCCAACGGGGTGCTCAAAAAGCAGAGTCAGAACCTCAGATCTCCGTGGTCCTCCCGGTCAACATCAAATACTCTTGCCTATGGGCCCGAGCTCTCTCAACAATGACCCTAGTGGAGCATCTAGAGGAGCTGAAGATGATAGCATTTTGGATAAGCCAGATATGATAAGCAATATAGGTCATAAAAGTAGAGGATGGGTGATGAATATCTGATCGAAAAAAGTCAAGGAAGGTATCCACAAAATTCACAGAATGCATAAAATGCTCCTCAAATCCTGCCATCTACCAAACTTGCCAAGCCCTCGAGCACAGGAACAAAACATGCTCGAGAGCCTCTCCATCTATCCCATAAGTCAGGTAGTAGGGGGTAGGTGAAGACCTCTAGCAATAAGAAAAGATTGCATCGAGAGACGATGCCAAGCCACTTTCCACATAAATAAAGATACTCTAGGATGAACCCCAAGAGACCATACCCAACCAATATCAAGTCTCCTCCATGGCTCCAGGCTAAATATAGGGATCAAATCAAACAACGGGACTCTCTGAAGAGCAGAGGACCTCCAAACTGTAGTATCATTACAAGGATGAACAGGCAAGACAATAGATAAGACCCTCTAGTCCAAAATATCCCCAAAAGTTCGAGTGCCAATAAAGGATTCCACTAAGTACCATCCTGGTTGAAGAGATCAATAATAGACATGGTAGCAGAAATATCCATAGAGATGAAGGTCGGTCACTGGGCCAAAGGAACATTTGAGATCCAAGCATCCATCATAAAATTAATATGCCTGCCATCCTTCACAATCCATCTCATCTTATGAACAATAGGCAAAGCCCTGGCCACCATCTCTCTCCAAATTCGGAGAGTAATGCTGACCAACTCTAATACCCTCTTCTAATAAAATAGAAAGAGGGTCATATCTAGCCTTCATCATAGAGGTACATATACTATCCAGGCATAAGAAGAGTCTGGTAACATGTCTTGCAAATAGAGCCTCTTGCTTAACAATAGGCGAGTGAATATCCTGGCCCCCATCTCGAGTAAACTGAGAAACAATATTGTTGATGTGGTTCCAGCTCACGCCCTCATTGATGGGTTCGGGTTTCCACATAATGCGGGTCAGGTTGGGTGGGCTGTGCTATGTCAGCATCCTCGCTCCTGCTAGACGGCTCGAGGTGGGCTGCTGGGGGTCTTGTGGGGCAGTCGGGTCGACTCGTGTGCCCCGGGGTTGCTGCGCTGCCGGTTTAAGAGAGTTAAACCTGTCTCTTATAATGGGGACGTTCCTTTTATATGATTGGTTAGGGGCGATGATCCAACAATTGATATCAGAGCCGAGATCACGAGTTTGAGCCTGTAGGCGAAACTCTCGGGCATTTCGCTGGGGGGGATTGTTGACATGGTTCCAGCTCATGCCCTCACTGACGGGTTCAAGTTTCTGTGTAATGCGAGTCCGGTTGGGTGGGCTGTGCCATGTCAGCATCCTCGCTCCTGTGAGATGGCTCGAGGTGGGCCGCTAGGGGTCTTGCGGGGCTAGTCAGGTCGACTCGTGTGCACCGGGGATGCTATGCTGCCGGTTTAAGAGAGATAAACATGCCTCTTATAACGGGGACATTCCTTTTGTAAGATTGGTTAGGGGCGACGATTCAACAAATATGCCACCCTAGGAGGTGAATACCCCGCCCAGCATAAGCTGAACCCCACAAGAAAGCCCGAATGATCTATTCCACCTTAAGAATAACAAACTTAAGAATAACAGCATTAGAAAGCATATACACCGAAAGTGAAGAGAGGATAGACCTGATCAATATGATCCTATCCATGGAGGAAAGGGCCACGCCTTGCCAACCCTCCACCCTTTCCTAAACCACCTGAACCACTTGACCACATTCCCTTTTGCGAAGTCTACCACCGGAGATGGAAACCCCCAAGTACCAAAGAGCACCCTTATGCTCAGCAATTCCAAGGCAATCACGGATCAAGCACCGAATGTGGACTGGAGTATTCGGGCTAAAGTAAATCTCGGATTTGAGAAAATTAACCCTCTGACTGGAAGACAAACAGTAGACCTCGAGCATAATCCTGAAATCCCGTGCACAAACTAGAGTGGCCTGGCTTAAGAACAAACAATCATCTGCAGACAGAAGTACGAGATAGGGAGAGCACCATGAGCGGGGACGTATGGCTGGATAACTAACTCACACTCACTGCCCTCAATGCTCATAATAAAGAGTCAGCACAAATAATGAACAGGTACGGGAAGAGAGAACAACCTTAACGAAGGCCGACATTAGAATAAAAGAGTTCCAAGGAAGAGGAAGGATTGACAATATAAGCCATAATTTGAGAAATCCAAGAGTGATGAAAACCAAAATCTATCAGAGCTTTCTCCAGAAATCTTCACTGCATACGGTTATAAGCTATTTCCATATCAAGCTTGATAGCCATCAAACTACGCCTAACAGAGACTTTCTGGAGATCATATATAAAAACTCCTAGGCAATAAAAACATTGTCAGAGATGCAATAGCCCTCGACAAAAGCACCCTACTCCGTACAAATAAGATGTGGAATTATGGGCTTCATCTTGTTCATCAATAATTTGGCACATAATTTATAAAGAGCATTACACAAGTTAATAGGCTTAAAGTGGCTTGGCTCACAGGCATCGGGATGCTTCGGAATAAGAGTAACAAAAGCCTACTTCTAGTTGTTAGGCATGTGACCAGAAATAAAAAACTCCTACATGACAGAAACAATATCACAATAGATAATACACCAATATCTCCTAAAGAATATGAGAGAAAATCTATCAGGACCAAGAGCCTTATCTTCATCCAAGGAACAAAGGATTGCCTGAACCTCATCATCAGAAATCGGGCTAAGAAGGCCTTGATTCTCCTCGGCAAAAACCACAGTAGTGGAAGGTGGAGAGTTAAAAGAAAAATGACCCCCAATGAAGTCACACCACCTGGATCAAAAAAACAAAACAATCTCCCACCTGATATCATCATCATCCTCAATTCATAGCCCCTTAGAGGACCATAGAGCTCTTATCCGATTCCTTGATCTATGAACAATTATGGCTTGGTGTAAAAAATGGGTGTTTCGATCCCCTTTCCTTAACCTGCACTCTGGACTTTTGCCTCCATAGAACTTCCTGTTGGTTGAGAAGGGCATTGTGCATAGAAAGATGGCTCCGAAGAACTGCCAAATCACCCTCCGCCAAACCCTCTTCCTTGTTCTCCTTCTCCTAAAGAGTACAAATAGAGCTCTCCACAGTATCCAACCTAGCAAAAATGTCTCCCACCTCCACCCTATTCCACTGGAGAAGCCTCATTTTAACTAACTCCAATATACGAGTATTTCGATATCTCGCATCACCATGGATCGGCATCCTCCAAACCTCCCTCACAATCTTCCAAGATCTGGGATAATTCAGCCAAAACTTCTCAAACCTGAATGGCACATAGCAAGGGGCCGAAGCAAAGTGGATAGTAGAACCGGACAGTGATCAAAAGCAATCCTGAAAAGATACTGCACCAGGTGTTCAAGGTATAATTGAAGCCAGCTAAGTTTAGCAAAGATTCTATCAATTATCTCCCATACCCTAGCACCCCCTAATCGATTATTATACCAGGTAAATCGGGGCCCCACAAATCCCAAATCCAATAATCCATTGGATTGCAAAAACTGGCTAAACTTTCTAGAAGCAGTATCTTCAGCAATGGGTCTACTACCCCTCTTATCGTCAGCACGATCGATACAGTTAAAGTCCCTTGCCACCACAATTAGAGTACCCTGATCAATAAGAACCGAGACCTCCTACCACAACACTCTCCTCTCTCTATAATCCATACTAGTATAGACCCCAAATAATAACCACGTCGGCCCACTAGGTTCAAAAACAACTATAGCCATATGCTGGGAGCAATGATGAAAGACATCAACTTTAGCTGCCTTCCGGTTCCAAGTCATAATAATACCTCCCAATAATCCCTAGGAGTCAATAGCATAAAAACCCCAATCACCCGGGAATTGCCTATGGATACGCTCCAAACTAAGTCCACAGAGACGGGTCTCCAATATAATACATAAATCTGCAGGTGCAAGTGCCCCAATCTATGGAAAGAAGAGTAGAATGAGGGTTTTCCCATCCCCCGAACATTCCAAACCAAGATTCTCATTACAACAAAATAATAGCTTTAAGTGGAGGCAGTCCCCGACCTAATATCCTTCACTGTATCATCTCCCAACTCCTCCCTAGCCCCCGTCAGTCCAGCAGCAAACAGAGCCACCTTCAGTCTCCCTATTATCGCCTCGTGGCCTTGGTCATCATCAAGGTTAGGTGGACAGTCTACCAATGCCGAAGTGGGCACTCGAGGACCAAAAACTCCAGCAAACCTAGATGAACGATGACAATACTAAACAGAGGACCCAGGAGACACCCCAACCTAGCAGACCCCCCATCCACCAGCAACCCCTCCCCAAGCACAGAGACAGACCTCTTACCCCTACCATCCTTACCCTTAAAACTTCTGGGAACAAGGAGGGAGGACAAGATATCCCCCAAACCAACCCCGGTCGCCACCTTATCAACAGAAGGACATGATAATGAAGGATTGCCCTCCCCCTCGTTGAAATTGTGCACCCCAGAATTTTCCACTGAACACCCCTCCACTCTAACCCCTATGGCTGCCCCAACCTTCTTTGAATCCCTGCGATCAACTGCTGGAGCCTCCTTGATAAGGGACTGCAAAATCCTTAAGCAGTTGAGCCATAACACCACCTTTAGATCCTATTCCCCCTAGTTCCCCAGCCATACATGGTACAGGAGCACTAACCTAGGCAATGACAAAAGAAATTGGAGTAGAGGCCGCCTTCGGTGGAGAGGAACCCCGAGAAGGAGATACGGGCGACTTCGATGGGCTGTGGCCTCTCTTCAGCGATAGAGTTCCGTACTCCACCATCATAAGATCACGTGGGCTGGCCTCCTGTTCAATGCTCAGGTCCATAGTGTCTTCCAATGGGCTAAGGTCCCAAAAGCCAAAGCCGGAGCACCACCATCCCCTGAGCGGTCCCCAATGCTCGTACCCGACGAATGCCGACGAGCAACCTTCGATAGTTTCTACCATCCATCTGAATCCGACAGTAAGCTCAGGGAAGAGGCATTAGACGTCGGTGAGCTTTGAGGTGGTGAAGAGGAGTAAGGATCCAACAATGTTGGGCACGACTCCTCCTTTTCCAAATCTCTTCTCCCCTTCGCAAAGACCCTGGAAGGCCAAGGTTGATGGATCCGAGATGTAACAAATCGTGGCCCCAACTTCAACCGGCCCCCACCATCACCCCCTCTTCCCCTCGGCCACCATAGGAGCTGGAGCTTCCTCGTCGGACTCCCCAATAGCAAAAACAAAGTTCGTCGAAAGGAGAGAATTGTCACCACCTGCACAAGATGGATCCCCCACCAAGAACTAGCAGCAATCATCGATATGTACAAGCCTCCCACATAAGTAACAAACTGCAGGGAGATTTCCATAGACGAATTATTGCCGAAAAGCTCCCTTCTTCTCCCAGATAAGAACGCCCGATTTGAGTGACTTTCCAGCATGAATCTCTACCCTAACCCTAGCATACTTGATCTTCCTCAGCAAGTCAGTGTAATCATCAATGGATAAGGGTCTACCTGCATCCACCGCGATCACCAGAATTGCCATCGACACCTAGTACTCCAGTCAGAGACCCATAAGTTGCAGCCACACCACTGCCTTCTAAATGGCCCTGCGACCCAAGATGAAATCGGGTTCCCAAGCTTCCATTGCTAGTAGCTGGCCTGCCACGAACCACGGTCCGCAGCTCTTCACCAAGAAGTAGTCTTTCTCTTACCTGAGCTGGAGAATGATATGGTCGTCGGCAATCAAAAACACCTCCAGATCGTAGTCAAGCTTAGTCTTGACCCTAACCTCCTTAGCAACCTACTCAGACAGAACCCTCTGATCTAAGCTTTTGACCACCACCGCCAAGCCTTCCTATAGCCGACGGGAGTCCTCCAACATCGTCTCCGGCAGCTCAAGCACCTTCGAGAAGAATGCTTGCAGTTGGTCGATCTCCTCTTCCATGATCTTATGCAAAGTCCAAATAGGGTTGCACTGAGATCCCTGGACCACCCCGAGTCCATGTCTGCTCTCCTTCTCCCAAGTCATCGGACCCCTGGCCTGCCTCCCGTCGATGACCCCCGTCCTTAGCCCTTAGCCCAAAAGCCGTTTGAAGGAAGCACCAAAAGATACAAGGGGAAAGTACGGTAATCAAGACACTGAAGGAAACACCAAAACACCAGCCCCCTATCTTTGTTTCGTTTGACATTTATAATTGTCGTGTGAAGATCAAATATGATCCAAACTTGGTTAAAAAAAATTAGCACCTTGCATAATTATTTTGTCAGAAATGCATGGTTTCGTTTTTTTATCAGTCAACTCCATCCATGCATAAGCCGCTTATTGACACAAAAAAAAAAAGATTGACAATCCAACCAATTCCCTAAACTTCGTGGTTGTGAGGTAGCCATAGAAAATAACGGCATTTTGAAGGACCGAAACCCTAAGAGGAATCGTGCAGTAAGCTCGTAAAGCCAAACTCATCGACTCGCAGCAGTTTTCCACACTTAGTCCCAAGTATGGTCTCCATGAATTCTCCGCCATGCACAAATTACGAATAATTATTTGCAAGTGGCTTGAACAACCAAGATATATATATATATATATATATATATATATATATATATATATATATATATATATAAGACTGGGGAAATGTTTATCTTAAAGACGATCATTCTCGAGGCGATAATTTCTGAAGGAGCACGATAGAACGATCATCGCTTTTGCAAGTTGGTAGCTACGGAAGGATATGACGAACTGAAGTGCCTCTGAACTCCATGGATAACCACGGTAAGAATTGGCACCGGCACTGGCACCACGTAGATAGTCGTTTCTTTTTCCAAAATGACCACATCACATGCACTCACAGGATCCCCTGCGATGAATGCGATAATCGTGAGATAGTAGTGCCCTGAACTTCTTGACATTAATTCAAAGCATGCACTGTGCAGGAGAGACAATATTATATAAAATTTGGTATTTTATTACATTAACAGTTTGCCTGATCCAATGATCTGTTGGAATCCAGGCTGGTATGTTTTCAGATGGTATGATTGCTTGACATTCTGGAGCATGGAAAATGAAGCATTGCACAGTTTTGGGGGATATACATATACAGAAACAAGAGAAGCCAAGTGATTTGAGCAAGTTCATGTGGGTCGTCCAAACTTGAGTGTTTTTAACTCCCAAAATTTCAACCGGTACTAGGCACTGAGTGTCAATGAGACAGCACTCGAAAGCTTGAACTTCTTAGGCTTTTTGGAGTTCAGTGGCTGAAACAAAAACTCAGTATTTGGCTTCACAGCCACCTCCTTCCATTCTGAAGTTGAACCCCCATCACTTCGATAATCACGGGGTGAATACAAGAGCTGGAGCCTTGATCTACCTGCCATATTATGATATAAATTAAAGATGGTAAAAACAACAATAATACTAGTATCCAGTTCCCCTCTAACCTACCATAAAAATTTGATTACCACTGTCCATATTAAATTTGTAATTTGATTGGCATATTACATCTGTAATATGAGCTTCATTTAATGAAACGTTCCAATAACTCTCAGAAGGTTATTGTCTTTAATAGTGCCTCAACTAGTGCCAAGGGAAATGGCTAAGGCTGTGGATGGATCATCACCACTTAATACAGTCATTTATTATACAAACAAACTTCACTTTGAATGTCATGAAGTGATTGAGGGTGCCAACTGGCTCAGTTGGTAAAGTCACTGGGCATTGATACCAGTCACCTGGATTTAAATCCTACACTCACCCGATTGCAACTAGGCTTCCTCCTATCCTCATTATCAGCAAAACGAAAAAAGGAGCCAGAGTAATGAAGTGATTTTCTCAAAAAGAAAATCGCTACCAAAATCATAACACTAAATAACCCGGTCCACCAATCTAGAAGCAATAGATCATAATTTATGACCACCGGTGACATTACAACCATGACCAATGTAAGAAGCTATTTAAGAGCATTTCTCCATAAACATTCCCTCTAATTTTAATTTAATTGTTACGCTACATGTTCTCCTAGAAAGTTTGATGTGATGCCGAATTAAAATCTTTTCAGCTGTGTGCTGCCATTCAACATAAGCATGAAAATTGACCTAGTTGGACCATAATAATGATTTCATCTATCCAAGGTTCTGCTTGTGAGATAACCATTATTTGAACCTTTGAAAACTGTGAGGTGTAAAAGGCAAGGCTTGAAGTATCAGATACCAGCATAACTCTAGTCAACGGCCGCATGGTATGCATGTCTTACAAAAAAGGCCAAAACTAGACATGCACCAAAAGAAAAGGTAAACAAGATAGAAGAACGTTGCACAACCAGATTATAATTTCATTAATTAGCATTCGGCTTGTGAAGGTATCATTCCTTGAACCTCTGAAACCTCCAAGGGGTTAAAGACAAGACTTAAAATGCAAGCTATTGCTGTAATTCAGGTCAAGGGCTGCATGGTTCATCTACCTTACAACATCATGCCAAGGTTTGATATGCATTGAAAGAAAAGATAAACAAATTGCAGAAAGACATACCAAAAACAGACAAAGGAGTCCCGGCTTCCTAAACATATTTCATAACTACCATAATTAAAATACTATCTTAAAACATGTCACAGACACCTATTGAGTGCTGATAGAAATGATAGGTTTGACATAGGCCCATGAGAAGAGTCTCATCTCTGTTCTGGATAAACCAAAGCTCCCTGAGTTACATAGGCCCAAGCAAGTCACACATTACATGTCAACCAACTTCTAAAGCAAGACTAGCAACAACTGAAAGGACTACAGGTTGCTTTCTTGAGAATTCGAATGCCCAAGTTATATTTTGGGTGCAAAATGGTCATTGTATATTGGACAAAAGCTACATAAATCCATATTATCTTAATGCTTAGTGCACTTCAAAAATTAAATCATGCTTATCATTAAAATCCGATTGTACTTGGAAATTGAAGAAACAATGCCATGAGAGGCACAAGGTGTCCAGGTTCTGAAGGTCTTCCAGGAGAAATTCAAAGAACAGTCTATTATGAAGGGTCATTGGATGATTTAGATAAAATCAGATCTGTTAATAGTGAAAAGCTGCAGGATGCAATAAGTTTTCCTACATTTCCACCATCATTTCATCATGGCTTTCAATAAATGACATATGCATGTGGTTTGCCATCTCATGTAGATGGACTCAAATCCAACACCCTATGGATATGGATGGCTCGTAACGTTGAGTTTCAAAGCCCCAAGACTAGTATATGCTCCATTGATATGCATTAGCCTCATGTCACTATGGCTATTGGTATTCATACAACACTTGTGTGGCAAGGGTTGCCACACTTGAGTAGATGGTAGTGCTCCATATTCATCAAAATGTTGTGGAGCCAATGAAATAATGAGACAGCAACAAAATTGGTGACAATAAGAAATTCCTGCAGTACTGAAAAGGGAACCACCTATGTATTGTTAATGAGAAACATTGATATGGCTGACTGTGAATTTAAAGCTTATTTGTATTATCAAGAAGTAAGAATAGTTTCATACTGTCAGCACATGTCGAATATAAATTACCAGAGATTGTGAAAATGTACACAGCATTTCTCTGGATTGGTTTAAAATTTAATTTATTTGTTATGCATGACATGTTATACATTATATCAAGTAGTAAATGGTGTTCTAAGCTAAAAGGAAATTGAATAAAATAGTGTATCTTTTGACTATACATATATGTTTGTGGGAGTGCATTTGAAGTGTCAAAAGTACAACATGGAATGTGCACCTTGCTGGCATGGGCAGGATACACAGTGCTTCAATAATTTTTTTTTCCATAATAGCTAAAAATGTGAACAGTTTCTAGCGAAAATTACTAATAAAATATTTTTTTTGCATTTTATCATACTTTATTTTTGGCACCAACCTAGATCATGCTTGGCAATTATGGTTGCATATGCTCCTAACTGCCTGATATTCTAGTTCTTATATAAATACAATGTCCAACGAGATGGTTGAAAAATTACCAAAACCTAACATGGTTGGCTTTTGGATGATGAATTGGCTAACTTTCGATCTCTTCAAATTGCTCAAAGCTTGCATAATTATGGTTGCATATGCTCCTAACTGCCTGATATTCTAGTTCTTATATAAATACAATGTCCAACGAGATGGTTGAGAAATTACCAAAACCTAACATGGTTGGCTTTTGGATGATGAATTGGCTAACTTTCGATCTCTTCAAATTGCTCAAAGCTTGCATGTCATCTTGGTTTCCTTTAAATTCAATGAACTCACCAAGAATGTTCCTATTGCCTCTAGTAAGTTCTAAGCTGCACAGAATGTGGAATACAATCTGATTAGAATTTTTTTTCTTCAAACATGGCATTGGCAGATATAAAAAAAACAGATGTATAAAAGTCATGTTACAAGCCAACAGAATGAGAAACGGAAGTATGATGAGACACTTAAAATTTCCCAAGGCTTGAAACTAATGGACATCAGCAACAAATGCACATGCAGTAGCACAAATAAAAAATGTATGGATTGTCAGCACAAACCAATCTATAAAGTAAATCTACAATAGTAAATGATAAATTAGGTAATGCATGACCAGGCATTCATTTGGAAAGTAATGTTACAGAACTTCCTAGTGATATTTAAGCAAACTAAACATTTTGATGCATGCCTAACGTGCTCGCACCAATAGATTCTATACATTGTGCAGGTAAACACTTGAATTTAAGTTGCAATTTTCCTCTAAAAACATATCAATCTCTAATATAAGGTTAGGTCCCACTGTCATGCTTCAATGACTAATAAATTTATTTGACTGGTCAAAAAACAATGACATTTAGAACGAAAACAGTGCAAAATGGTTGAGCAATCTCCAATGGCTAAATACATTGAACGCTAGTGGGAATTTTGTTGTCTGATATAATTAAGGTACAAAATAAGATTGAATTAGATTAGGAATGAAGCAAGGGATCCTCTATCTTGATGTTCATAAGGAATTCTAAATATGTTGTGTAACTATAATTTCTCTTTGGTCTCAAAATTTGCTGAACAAGAAAAGGTCCGAAGCATACATATGTTAGAGCCTGAGATTTTATTCAGAAGATATGAGATATTTGAGAATCATTGAAAAGATTAAGCTATAGATAAGCATGGGATTATCAAAACCTCTGCGTTAAGCAATTATAGTATAAAATTCTTGGTTACGTTAAAAACCTGCTAATTTAATGTAACTGACTTCTTTATCTAGTTGAAAGAAGCACATGAAGATGGTCTTTCTGAGTACCTTGGTGCTGGCCATCTAAAGGGGATAAAAACTACTACAATTGATCTTTAGTTGTAAAATTATTGTCCATATGTTAACCTATCTTAGTTTTGCCATAGATGGAAAAATTCCTACAACAAGCCCATTGCATTTTTTAGTTAGGGGTTTGGAGCCTCAGACATATTTGCAGCTGTGGGTTCAAGGTTTTGAAAACCTATCTCAATAAGTCCTTGAAATAAATATTTGTAGGGGTTCTATTATTGCAGTTCACCATCTTCTTGTGAGTGAGATGATGAATAAACAACTTACTTCATACTACTAAACTCAACTTCAATTTCCTGCAGTTTTAATACAATGTGGAGTAATGTCATTGCTTGTTTAAGTCTTTCATCTTTTTCTCAAGAAAGAAAGAACCCAGCCCTTAGATTCAAATCCAAATAATTTTCTTAAGAAGAAGGGTACTAATAGCTCACTCAGCTAGTGATAAAAATGCATGGGTACACGGTAATCATAGCTAAACCCATAGTTGTTTCCATGCGAAGCACATCAACGATTAATAATCATGTATCTTTTGTTCATTCATTTAATTAGTTTTCTTTGATTCTTCCACAAATCAGTGCGGGATATTATATAATCAGTGAAATAGTTGCTGTTTCCCCTCCCTAAAGACCTGATCTTTGGCGATTATCAAATTGGCAGGCCAAGATCTTTTCTGTCTGTGTTCAAATTGATACATTTCAATCTGCACCCTCCCAGAAATTTCTACCATCAGTACACTAACATATACATTGCAGGCACACTTTCTTATGAAACCTTTATGTGCGTACATAGTAGCATGTAATTGGAAGCAGTCTTCAAAATGAAGTGGTAAAATCTGAGGACTGCTTCCGATCACATGCTGTCCTGCTACCACATTAAGGAACCATGCATGGGCAGGATATGCTTCATTACAAATACATGCAGTCAGATGAACTGAAGAATTAATAGCATATTGATGTCTTGGCATAAATTCTAAAGCTGAAATATGAAACATAACTATTAAAGATAACAACGAAAGCAAATAATTAGGTAGAAATGCAACAATACAAAAGACACGCAGAATAACCATCACCATACTCAGCAAAATGATCTCTAAGCTTCTTTGACAACATCAAATAGACAATTGGAATAGACATGTCCTAGAAATGTACCGGTCCCACATTGGTGATGTACCAAGAATAAAATTAAGCTTCTGATGGTCATCCTGCATTTCGGTCTTGCTTCCATGAAATGCATCTTTGATCCAACTAGACACTCCACCTTTTGATTCTGGCTTGAGCTCACTCCATTTGTCAAAAGAAATGACCTCTGGTTGAACAGCAATAGAATAGGCAGGCCTAAAGAATGACACAACTTGAAGCATGAGCTTGAGTAAACTACAAGAGTAATACCGAACACAAACTATTAATTATAAGTGACTTGCTAACAAAGAAAATGTATACCCTAGTAAATTTATTTAAGCTTTTTACTCCCGATTCTCTCAGTTTTAAGTAATAAAATCATACTAAAATGAGAACCCATAAACTTAGGCAGCTTGCCACAAAGCAGATATTCATTTCAAGGGTTCAATCACACCCAATTACCCAAAAATAACAGGTACATACATCAAATCATATCATAAGCATTCAGGTATCACACCAACCCAAGCATGGTTTTTAATGCATTTTACTGACATCTCATGGTCCCCTTGAAAGACAAAAAATTGATCAAACTCTGCAATATAAAATGATAGTCAAAGTTTCCAGATAGAAAATGCAAGAAAAAAACTGAAAACTAGATCTGGGTAAAAAAGGTGCCTGAACAATCAAGGTGTAGAGAAGAGGCATCCTTGCAGATATATGCAATAAAGCATGTGTAATATTTGTGAAAACTGAGGGAGAAAAGAAAATGCCAAAGAGCAGTTGTTAATGGTCATTGTGACCTGATATATGAACTTCTTGGCCAATGACTATAATATGTGTATGTGCCGGTGCACAGATTGGTAAGCTCGTCAGAGTAAGAAAGCATGTGATGTAGAATATATACATACAATCTTAGGTAATTATACTAGATTTTGAATATTTGGACATAACATGATCTAGAAAACAATAATTTATTTTCCTGATATAAATCATGTTTAAAAAAAGTTCCACTTCTGCTCAAAATAACAGAGTCATATATAAAAAAAGATACATGTGGAATGTAGACAAGATGCATGTGAGAACAGAACATGATGCCATCAAAACATCGGTGTTGATTCATGTTCATAAACACCTGCAATTTGGATTTGGGAGTACAACTTTGCCAATTATGTGCCCTTTGGGCAAAGGTACCCCTCTTTGCTCCAAGTATGATTGAAGAATTTCAACTTGTCTGCCAACTTCAAGCACCTGAATAGAGAGTTATTTTAGAGTAAATCTACTATGGTCAACACGAGCGAAGAAAAAAAAGCTAATCAAAGAATAGTAAATTTCTATTTTCCAATACCTGAACAAAGATGCAAACATGTAAATCAACCATGATCATGTAAAGCATGCAAGATTCCTATGATTTCATATCATGTGAGACTTAAATAGCATGCATACCAAAGGAGAAGCATTGCATAAAAGACAATATGTTCCAAACTTTTTGATTCCTCTTCAGTTCTTAGTGTTAAGACAAGTTAGGAAATGACAAATAGTGCTCTTTTAGATTTGAGTTTTTATCAATTCTAGATCAATACCAATATATATTGTTCATTTCATTGATGACAATGCCTGGCAATACCTAAAACCATTTCAAAAATGTTTTTTCATGTATCTGGCATTTTTTAAAAAAAATTTAGTTTGTTACTTGGTAGGTTTTCATTTTTTCAAAAAGGAGTGAAAGGAAATAAATGGAAGATATTTGGACTAATGTTAATCGCAAAAATGTTTTTCAATTAAGTGTGGTTGCAATAATGCTTGATCTAAATGGAGTTTGGAAGCAATTGAAATTTAGTCGAAATGAGATTTCATATTAGGTGTACCATCCTAGTTAGGGGACATCAGCTAATAAAAGACAAAACGATAAAGCCAAAGATTTTGTTTAATGTGGATGGTTGATTACATGCTGATACCAGCCACAGTGAGAATATCAAATTCTGAAATAGGCCCTTGTAATTATTATATGAGAAGAAGGTAGAAAAAGAATCTGCGATGGTACTGCCATGTGCAACAAATATCTGAGAAGGCATCGGCAAGGATAAGGCATAGATTTTTGTGAAAGGGTAGAAAAAAGGTTGAGGGCGAGTTGAGATGACATAGATGATTATTGTGCAAAAGGATTTGTGAAAAGTTTGTGCAGATAGAGGATGTAGCACTTCAATGAATGAATTGCAAAGAAGAAATCTGCTAGTAGCTCATCATAGCTGGGATAAGGATGGTCATCAATTATAAAGTTAAGCTTACCATATTTTTTAACTGGCTGCACTTGGATTTTGCAATAATAAAATTAATAGAAATGTAACTATTCATCTATTGCCTTGTCCTTCATCCCTTTAAGGTCTAGGGAACCTGACACCGATGTTCAACCAATATCTATGCAATCTAGCTAAAACGCACGAAAGCAGGGTCAGCAAGTAAAAACCTCTTCAACTATCACCAGAGTTCATTGGCCACTTAAATTTCTTTCCAGTTTATAACAACCATCAACATAGGATTCCGAAATGCTTCCATTGGAGTTGTAAAATTATATAAATCAAGTTTACATCTTTCAGTGAAGCAACTGAATGAGGAAGTGTTTGGAGTGATGTTAAATATGATCTAGCAGCTCTAAATTCCAGAATGCATATAGATTGAAATCTTAACCCTTAGAACATGACATAGGGTCAGTTGGTACATATTTCAGATACGGTTTGGTGCTTAACTTTTAGAAAACCAAACGAAAATTCAAGAATCCCTCCAAGAAACAAGCCACCTCCCATCCAAGAAACGAATGCACGATATGATGCAAAAATTCAAGAAATGAGAATGCATACAGGATCCGGATAGGTTTCCGCCTTATGTTTCTTGTCACCGATACAAATCCAGCTCCCATCCTTCCCAACCTCCACAAACCCAGAAAAGTTCCTCACTGCCACCACCATCACTTCCCTGCAAAAACAAATTTAGCTCTTAATTTCCTCCCTCCACCAAAGAAATTAGAAGTTACAAATAGCAACAAAGAGCAGGAACTAACCTTTTGGTGACAAGAACTACGTCAATGTGCTGCCGGAAGCCGGCGTCGGGATCGGGAATTCGAAGCCCCACGAATGTCTTCCCACCATAGAGCCTCTCCAACCTGGAAGAAATCAAAGACCGAATGAGCAATTCGGCTACGTTAGAGTTAGGTTTCCGAAGGGGGCGAGAGAAAGATGAGAGGACTTGAGGACCTGGCAGCGACGGCGAAGCTCGCGTCGGAGTCGGAGCTTTCGACGTCCGGGACGGCGTCGTCGCCGTGGAAGAGTCGCCAGAGAAGCTTGATGACGGCGAGGCCGCAGATGACCTGCAACCACATGGCGGAAAATGCCTAAACAAGCGAAAATTAGATCCGATCAATCGAGGAGAAGGATTCGATGCGTAGACACGTCTCGGACTTAAATACTTAATAGACAAGAAAGCATATATCCTTAGCCAAGAAGCAAAATAAATTTATAACAAATTTAACATATTTCTTGTTTTAATTCGTATAAAATTTAATAATTAATTTATTTGAATACCTAAGGATGGTGTAAAAACCCTATCTCATGTTAGGTTTGGATAATGCGATAAGTTGGGCTGAGTAAGGTTTGGGTTGCTTGGTGGGATTGGATATATAACTCGCTGAATACTGATTGATGGACTAAAGCAGTAGCAAATACTATGGTGTTAGTTTGTGTTGACGGATTCCGCTAAAGAATAGTTGTCATTCTCTTGCCGTGGGTGATTAATGTGGTTCCGAAAGATGTTAATTCCTTGGGTTTGAATATTTTTCTAGGGAAGCCTTTCTGACAAGATTCTCATAAAAGGAAGATTTTCGAGAGTATGAAGGGAACCCTAATCAATCGATTACATCCAGGTGATCAAGTCATTACAAAAATGAATTTAAGATGCTTATGAAGATTTAGTTTCAATTATGAGACCACGATGGAGTCAAATTGGGTGGACATTTTTTTTTTACTCGCCCTTGTAAGTAATTTGTGTCGAGCTCGTGCTTCGGTTGCAAAGGGGTTTATTACAACTAGTGGCACGGATTATTTTCAAGCCACAATTTATATGCGATTGTGATGCAAAGCATAATTTTTTCAAGATAGCTAGCTCCTACTAACATTTTCTTTTCTTTTCTTTTCTTTTCTAAATAAAAATAGACTCCCTATCCATCCTCTCGAGTTGGTCTAGTTGGTCTGGGCTTTGATCCTTCCACCAAGTAGCATAAAGTCAGCAGCATGGTAGGGGATACAAGATGTCCATCCATGTCCTGCCTATGGGAGGCCAATGTACATTGGATTGATAACAATCCTCCGTATACCACGGGGATTGATACCAGGCTTTGCCGGGTTTTATACCAATCCTCGTCCGCCTAAAGAAATACGTTTCTGTGCCTGGCGAAAGAGAAACGGGAAACAGATGTATGTTCTTCTTGGCTAGAGATGGTCCGGTCACTAATAGAGTCAAATATTCTCCATCACTATGAGGTAGGTTGACGTTTTAATAATATATACGTCGGAAGGTAGAAAAGTGCTCGAATTACAGAATACCAGAAATGAGAAGATTAATAACATGTCAGATCCTGTAACATTCATACTTGTTAGACACAATATTGTGGGGTACATAAGACGTTCACACAACATCTCCATTTGTTGGAGATAATATAAAGTTCATCCCGATATATTTAAAGAGAGACGGTTGATTTACCCATGTTCAACAGTCATTAACCAACTCAATTTTCAAAGTTTCAACTTCTTACAGACTCTCGTCTGTCCCTGATGTCCAATTTCTGCCAAGCAGTTCAGCTTACAAGTCATATCCAACTTCAATTACCATCATCTAGATTTTCCTCGTATCTTACATGAGGCAAAACATTTTGAATTTTGTGTTAAGCCTTCCTCCAGTGGAAACGACTCGAGGAGGCCGATCTCAATAATTTATGTTGAACAATTTGAAATATTATGGGATGAAACGCACGATGAAGACAGCTACAGAATGATATCATTTCTCAATATAGTGATATACTGATCGATGAGAAAGGAAATTTTCCGAATACACAGGTAGCATACCAAGAAATGGGAAGCTTCAAGCAACCTTGCAGATAAATCAAAATAAAAAAATATGACATTCATGCATATATATTAGACAATCCAAGCTATGCCAAAGAAAATACTAGAATTAACTTTAATGAAACTTTTCCGAAAATATTCCAAGCAGGCTTTGCCCTTCCCCTTTCAATTAAAAAAAAAAAAAAGGATTTTTCCAAACAGAGATCCTGTTATATCTTCACTGTATGATATTAGAGGCTGCTCGTGTATTTCATTACTTCAATAAACTCATGGAAGGATTTCCCTCCATTTCATTTCAAAAATATTTGCACGACGACAGTCCTCTTTATCTTCCAGCAATATGCTGAATGAGCACTTTTCAGCATCTTCTGCAAATATTAGTTAACAAACATAACTAGCAGACCCATTGTAAACAATAACAACCTCTCATCTCAAAATCTTCCTATCAGCTATATTTGCAAGTTGGACAGTATGGGTTCTTTTACGCCATGATATCTTACCAAAAAAGCCCCCAACATCATAATAGAGTGAGCCAAGCAATTGACATTTACCCTATATTTTGTTGGATTTATGAGAGAGAAGATAGATGGATTTGGAAGGATGGATTGCTGTTTGGTTCAAAAAGTTATAGAAAGGATAAATGAAAAGAAGAGATTCTTCAACCATCCATTCCCACCGATTTGCATCCTCCCATCCTCCCAATTTGGAAGAATGAGAGAGGATGAATAAAGCAATGAGTGGATTTCTGCATTAACTAAATTACCCTCATTAATTTGTTAACAAAACTATAATACTACTTCACTTTTTCATTCATATTATTTATATATATTTTTATTTTATCTATATTATTAATTCTGTACTATTAAATTTTATTACTAGTTATTTTAATTTTAGTACATAATTTTCATAATTATAATTAAATAATTAAAATTGTCTTTATTTTTTTATTTATATTAATTAACTATTTGTATAGAATTAATTAACTATTTTAAATTAAATTATAAATTAATCAATTATTTATATAATAATATATATTAATTTATAAAATTATTTATTTAGTCAAATAAAATTAAAATTAAATATTTATATAATTTATTTATATAATTATAAAATGTAAAAATTATAAGTTCATATATTTCTTAACTTTTTTTAGTATAAATAAGTATTATAAATTAATACTAATAATATTTTTTTATCAAATGGTGGTTCAGTAAAAATGTCATATAAATATCATCCATCTTTTCTTTCATTCCTCCTATACCAAACAAGAAAAATCATTTCCATCTGTTATACCCAGCCGGCTTATCCTTGAATTAGACCGACGCCGACGATCCTTCGGCCCGGTCGAACTGGAGGTCCGTATCGGCCGGCTTCACCAGAGGTCCAGCGAAGGTCCGAACGACCTGCTCAAGCCGAGGTATGACCGACACACTTCATCAGTGGTCCGACCAACCTGCTCCAGCGAAGGTCCGAACGACCCGCTCAAGCCAACGTCCGACCGACCCACTTCATCAGTGGTCCGACCAACCTGCTCCAGCAAAGGTCCGAACAACCCGCTCCAGAAGAGGTCCGACCGACCCGCTTCAGCAGAGGTCCGACCGACCCGCTTCAGCAGAGGTCCGTATCGGCCCAAGACAAGTCGCTCCAAAGACGGCCTGAAAGCCCCAGAGGCCTCTTCCAACTGGTGCGTAGGTCCAAACAACCCGCTCCAGCAGAAATCCGACCGACCCACCGACCCACTTCATCAGTGGTCCGAACGACCCGCTCCAGCGAAGGTCCGAACGACCCGCTCCAGCGAAAGTCCGGCCGACCCGCTTCATCAGAGGTCCGACCGACCCGCTTCAGCAGAGGTTCGTATCGGCCCAAGACAGGTCGCTCCAAAGATAGCCTGAAAGCCCCAGAGGCCTCTTCCAGCTGGTGCGAAGGTCCGAACGACACGCTCCAGCAGAGGTCCGACCGACCCACTCCACCAGATGTCCGATCAACCCGCTTCAGCAAAGATCCGTATCGGCCCAAGAAAGTCGCTCCAAAGACGGCCTGAAAGCCCCAGAGGCCTCTTCAAGCTGGTGCCAGGATTCCGTTACGACAGAATCCCGATGTCTCGGCACCATTACTCCACGGATCCCACGATCTCGGTGCCATTACTCCCCAAGTCCCATGATCTGGTGCCACCTAGCCACGTCTGAGATTCCTTTAAGGGCAGTTTGGTCATTCCCAGCTGGCCCCTAATAGATTTTGATGAAATTCTGTGCCTATATAAGGTAAAGGGGGACCCCGGAAGGTAAGAAAGCTTTTTTCTTCTCCACGAGCTCATCTCTTTGGATTTTCCTCCATTCTGTTGTCCTAAGCCTCCCACTGACTTAGCCATCGGAGTGTCCTCCGCCGGAACACCATCGACTTGTGGGATTTCTTTGCAGAAACCGGGAGAGGAGCGCTCCAGCCAGGCCAAGAGAACCCGATCCGGAAGATTCGGCAGCAACACCATCTATATTTCCATGTTTCACCAAATACATAAAAGAATAGATAGAAGATCCATTCATCCTCTCCCTCATCTATCATTCCTCCTCTATCAATCCTTTCTCCAATCCATAGAGGGTTAAACCAGTATAACAGGTTCTTATCGGAATGTGTTTTGATTTCAAACAACCAGCCACCACCATAGTATCTTTTCTATCTATTAATGTCAAATTCTTAAGATACATGATCCAGGCCAAAATCATCGCAAAACAATTTGGAACTCATCCTTTGTTCAAGAACAGTTAGGATCGTAAGATCCGATTATACCACGTGTCACACAATCCCTGGGTTCACAGGATCCAACTTGATCCAATAACAGCCAATTACCTTTCAAGTCATGAAATAATTTTGGTAAGTAATTTTTTTCTCAATAGACCTAGCTCCAAATTTCTTTCAAAAGCAAGACATATATCAAGCAAGTTTACCCTACATCTTAGTAGCCAGAATCTTCCACATAGGGTAATGCACCAACTTCAAAACCTTCTCAGAATCTCAAAAGTAGACCTACTTCCTAAGCCCTTTCTCACTAGAAGTATTTTTCTAATGCATCTGCTTCACCCCCACCACACTCCCCTTCTGCACCCACACCCGATCCTAGACCCACTCCTGACCCTGGCAAATAATCCCCAAACAACAAATATCCAAATATTCCCCAGGAAGCATCTTTAAAAGATTGAACAAATTTACAAATTAATACAAATGAATAACAATCTATAATGGAAAGAAAGATGTCATACCACTCAGCTATTGCTTATGAAGCATGTTATGACTACAAAGGTTTTTAGATGCCCCATTTATCCAAGGGACATCTCCCATCTTCTTGGGAGAAACATTTAAGGGTATCATATTTAAGTTGAAGACAATGATTACATCCATACATAAATACCATAATCCATTTAAAGGTGGTCTTTGATATTCCAAAAGTTTTGGACAAGGAATCAAAGAAAGTGCCTATCTATCTTCTCCTTAGCAAAACGTAAAGCTCTATGTTGTATCGTATGGAAACAATCATCGAGCATCCAGCAACCCCATAAGGTGTTACCATGTACCTTTATAAACATGTATCACTACTTAAAGTCTAGTATGCCAACAATGATACTCAAAAAAAGCATATTCAATTCATCATGAGAATGGAATCGCATCATCTTATGCATACAAAGAATGGCAGACGCTCAACCCTCCTTCCCTTTTAGAAGCAAGAAGACCTACATTCAGAACTCGCCCTGCAATTTAAACGCAACACCTTTAACATACAGAATTTATTCTTATGACATCTTCCAAGTAGTAAACTTTAAATTTTTCACCATCATCCAGACAAAAAAAGAAGTCCCAGTAGAACACCTTTAGAGTAGTTAATACCCAAACCACCAATCATCCTTAATCCCCCCACCCACCCACATACATACACACACACAACCAAGCAAAAAAAATAAAAAACCCAATATTCAAAGTTTATACACTTCCTTACTTTGCAACTGGTACCAAAACCTCTTTTAAACACTATGTGCCTCCACCTTCCATGGAGAAAAGTAAAGGCATCAAATCTGTTACTTTTAAATCCTATTCTTTTCATAGATTAATGTTCTTTTCCATCAAAAGATTACCCTTTCCTTATCCGGTAATTAGTTGCAAGTCTGAGGCTTTCCGAGGCATCCACTGGTCTCTATTACATGTAACCACCATATCTAATCTTATAAGTTATAATGAACCTTAAATTTATCTTATTAGGTTGTCAAATCTAATCCAGTTTAAAATATTTGCTATCAAATCTAACCCAGTTTACACTATTTGCTGCAACAAATGACCAACTATTTCTGAGGGGTATTTCCACCTAGTTACCTACCAAAAGCTGACTCGCTGATCAATGAGAATGGACCACAATATAGTGTGTGTATTCTCCACACATTGTTCCTCTTTCCTTTTTTACCCTCTGAACTTTTTCCCTGCTTTTACTTCTTCCAATAGAATCTTAATCATATCTTCCATTATTCTTTGCATTTGCTGAAAACAAACAGTAATAATTGAAAACAGCAATTAGCAAGCTTAATGGTCATTTCTTCCACATCGACTTCCCAGTGCTCAAAGCAAAAACCAAAACTCATCCATCTCAAATTTCAATTAGAAATTTAGAATATTATAATATATATATATATATTCCAAATAATTGAAAGTCAATTCCATATTTTATGTCATCTAGATTCCTAAAAGTTCATGTTGGCATGAAGCTAAGCTAATTTAGCATTTTTAGCTTTCTTCTGCTGTTAGCTAACATGACCTTACTTTTATTATGTAAAATGATTTTCAGGAGCTCCACTAATTAACATAACACTTCTTTTCTTCCAGTTTAAACAGCGCAAAATGACTCCCTTCTACATTATACAGGCTCATATTAGTCGCTACCTATTTATTTATAAAAGACTTCAGGAAAAGACTGGCAATTTAAGCAATTATTGAAGTATCAGAGGACTGTTGCATCTCCACCTATAAGGACCACCATGAGCAACCAATATGTATTAAAAATCTAAAAAGTCCCATCTTGTTTTGATACCATCATGATAAGAAAAGAACAAGCCATCTTAATGTATAAAAAATGTGCCTTTTCTCACAAACGGCCTTTGAACTGGATATAAAAAGGCATCAAGCACCTGCAGTTTATTTGAAGAAAACCCCAGGAACATAAAAACCAAGTATTTCTAGAAAAATACTAATAGACCTACATTTAATACTCTATGAAACTGGAAACTAAAATACCAAGCACCAATGTATATAATAATAATGGTCACATATACTTCAATTTGTTACTGAACCTGGTCGCATATACCTCAATTTGTTACTAGACCCATATTTCTCAAACAACATAAAAATATATGTTTGAATTAATTTAGGAGCATGCTTCAATCATAAATTCATAAAACCATTATAATTTAAATTCACTGACTAATAATAACCACCAGGCAAAACCTATCTATGCCATAGATACACTAAAAATATTAATAAAAAAATCAAGGTGAGCATGTGCGCATCCAAGATGACACACGAATCACTGCAAAGTTCATTAGTACTATATTTATGGTTTCCTATTACCACAAATTCAATCTATACTATAATACCCTAAGCACATCGTGAGTCAAGCTACTCCAAGCAACCGGTCAATGCTAGAAGAAAATATATAGCAACAGATTCCAAACCAAGCTCCATAGCAGGTAATTAATTAGTCATTTAAAGCTAACCACAATTATGTCTTAAACAAAAATGCCTGTACCAATAAATTGCATATCTCAAGTAAGGATGAAAGTGCATCAAAACAAAAATTCCTATCATGTTTATTCAGGAAAAAGAAAAAAAAAAAAACAGATTCACTCTGCAATTGTTACCACAAATCAAAACAACAAGTGCTACATCTATTTCAGGTGATCATGAAGAATGTGAAATCAACAAAACCAGACTGAGTGAAGGTTTCTCCTTCATGTCATTCAGAATAAATATACAAACAACAAAACAGGTGTTTCATCACTCTCGTCGTATGCCAATAGCCATTTTCTAATTTAAAGAACAGTTGAATGTCAAGTAGCAGTGGACTTAGCATCCTTACAATCAAAATGATGGCCATAAATAAGATGATTACAAACTTTATGGAAAGGATAGACAAGTGAAAATCATAGCTCTTTCATAAAGAAATTACAGCATTTATGGACTTCAAGTGAATGGAATCAATAGATCCAGTAACAGAGTTACATGCAAACATTCAGCGACAAACTTCACAAATTAAAAGGAACTAAATGTACACGGCACCCACCTCGATTCCCGCTGTACCTCCATGGAACGAAGGCCACCTACTTCTCCAGAGAGAGAGAGAGAGAGAGAGAGAGAGAGAGAGAGAGAGAGAGAGAGAGGAGACAGAAATGAACACCTGCTTTCCTAAACAAAGAGTTACCTTCTATCTTTGTTTTATAATTTTTCCTTGGGATTTTGGTCAAAGCATAAGACACTCGTACAGTTACACTATCCACTATTGGATACAGGAAGTCATGCTATCGTAACAAAGGAGAGAAGTCTGTCAGCTGCTACATGTCCCTCCATCTCGGGCTCGGGATGGGGAAGAACCCCGAGGGCGATTGCGGGAAAAAGAGCCCTGGTGATGGCGGTGGCTGCGGCCCAGGACCCAATATCCCCGCCTGACCCAAGGGCGAGAAGGCGAAGTTGGGGGTCAGCGGTGGAGGGTACTGGAACCCGGGGGACAGCAGAGAGTAGGGCGACTTAGGGGAAAGCATGTTCAGGAACTGCGAGCCCGGCGACGGCAGCAAGGGCGGCGGGGCAGCAGGGGGGAGGGCGCCGGCTCTGGGGTATGGGAAGACGGGGAAGGACGGGGAAGGGAGGAGGCCAGGGGATGGGAGAGGGGGAGGCTGGGGCTGCCGGGAGGTGTCGGAGCCGAGGAAGGAGCTCTCGAGGTAGCGCATGTAGGCGGTGACGGAGGAGGGGGTGATAGGTCGGGGGAAGAAGGCGGGGTTATTGGGATTGGGATTGGAATTGGGAAGGGGGATGGGTTGGGTTGGGGGTTCTGGTAGGGAATTTGCGGGGAGAGGTGGGGAGGAGGAGGAGGACGGGCGATGGGGGTAAGGGGAGGGGGGCGGATCTTCTGGAGACGGGTGCTGGGGGGCTTGGGGTATGGGGGACGGGGGGAAGGGGGAGCGGGGGGGTCGCGGGAGGGGGTGCCGGTGAGCTGCTGGACGATGCTGCGGAAGTCTTTCTTGCTGATGTTGTACACCTGAGGCTGCGGAAGGGGCGGGGCTTGCTGCTGCGGATGTTGCAGCTTTGCGTTCGCGGCGAAATTGGGCTGGTGGAGGGGGCTCTTGCGGATGTTCTTGCCAAGCTTGTTAACGCCCAGGTGTTGACTGCGATTCTTCGAGTGATCCATTCTCCAATAATATTATGGATCTAGACGGCTATTTTTTCCTATCGAGATTTTCTTTCCGGAGAGGACGGAGGATGGATGGATGGATGGGAGTGGGTTGTTTCATCACATGGTAGTGTGAAGTATTGACATTTTGGAGATGGAGAGGGTGTTGTGAACAACGAAGGGGACTTTCGGGAGTATTATTGGACTTCTCGGAGTGAAGGAACGATGAATCCGGAGGCCGGAGACTACGCGGAGGTGAGGATGGGGGAAATGGGGAGCCCTAAGAAGGCGAATCGTCAGATGGGCCGGAGGGCGTGCAATTTCTTTGTGGGCACGATGAGAGAGAGAGAGAGAGAGTGGAGGGAGGGTAAGTGATGGGATGCTCTTACGTGGGTTTCATGGATTGATTGCCGGCTTCCGGTGCTCGGCTCGTGTGTTTGTTTACACGCCTTCGGTTTTGCTAACGACCCTTTTGGATAGTAGAGATGGTACTCGCTGGATCCGGTCAAATTGGGAGAGTGAAAACGAAAGAGAAGTCGGCCTGCGATTGCGAGGCGGATCTCGATTTATCGTCCGAAGAACCGAACTTCAAATTGGTGGCAATATGTCGGATTTTGGATATTTTGGAGTGGAGCCAAGGACAACCCGGGCATGAGTCATCCATGCAAGGCCGGCAGTGATAGCTAACAACCAGGTCATCAAGGATAAGTTTTTTTTTGGATCATCGACTGGGATACAGGGATAGAGAGGAGCCCATTTTATTTCTCCTCTCTTGCATGATATATGAGATATCTTGAAAAAAATGTGTCTTCCCAAGAACGAATATATTTATCATGGGACCAAGAGTACGGTGGCCTATATTGTCTCTTATGTGGTGGAACGCTCGAGAGAGATTCATTCTATGGAGCGACCATTCATCCATTCCAACCAAACTAGTAATATTTTTGTTTTCTATCGTTATTCGACGTTCTCGTTGGCAGAAGGATGTGAATTTTTTGCCTTATCAAGAAAAAAAAAAAAAAAAAAGGAAAAAGAGAGAAGGCCAGAGCAAGATTTGTTGAATCTGCAATTGGAAAGTTCGCTTATAATTTTAAAGAAGAAAAGATCGATCGAGCAAAACGAATTGTCCTCCTATTTTTGTTTTTAAACTTACTTTTACTTGTTAATATTTTTATTTTATAATTTATATATTTTATTTATATAATCTTTCATGTTTGTATATTATTTGATGCGGTGGATTTATAGTCTAACCTCGATAATAATTGAAGTGGAGCCATCTTGGCATTGCTTGATCTTACTTGATTCTAGCACAAATAAACAATGTTATCATACCCGGTCCAAGCATTGATCCAAATAAGATACTGGATCATCGATTGAATCATCGAGTCAATGATTGAACCAGTGGGTCAACGCACAAAGTGGAGACTTTGTCAAATTTGTACTACCGATGGGATGGATTGAACAGGTGGTCGTAAGTCCTCGTCGGCCTGTCCATCCACCAAACAATTAAATACCAAAAAAAAAAAAAACAAGGAGATTTGGAGATGGGTAAAGCGAGAAACAAGCCCAGCGATGGCGAGGATGGGAAAATCGCTGGAGATCGGATCATCGGAGGGTGACTAGTCGCTAGGGTTTGACAATGAGAATCATACTGTTCGGAAGGGGAGAAGCACAAACCAAACTTGGAGATTGGAGGGTGGGTAAGGCGAGGTATAAACCCGATGACGCTCGCAGCACTCGCTCGAGCTTTCAATGGCAACAGGACGGGTAAAAAGGAAAGATAGAAATATAAAAAAAAATCAAATAATACCCACCCGAACAACGAACCGAAGAAAGAAGAAGGATGGAGACGGAGCTCTCTCGTTCTTATCATTGCTACCACTGCCGTCACCATCATTCTTATTGCCGCCACCGTCGCTTGATCGCCGATCCGAGAGGGAGAGTCGAAGAGCCGCGAGCATCAACAACTTCAAATATCTTTTATAATCATTTATTGCTTAGAAAATTAGTATAATTAATTATTACTATTTATCTTTTTAATGAATATTTGAATTTGATTCTCTCTTTTCAATTAAATTTCTCTCTAATTAAAATTATTATATTCCGATTGATCCAGCATTTAATATCTATAAAAATAAAAAAATCTATTTTAATTTTAAAGAGAATTTTTTTTTCAAAACTTATACCAATTTTTTTTTAATAAAATATTTTCATGCAATATACAAACATCCATTTCATATCATCTTCACATTAAATGCTTGGCAAATCAAATTCCTTTTACAACCACTCATTGCGTAGAACATATATTATCTATTATCCAGAAAGTAAATAAATCTAGTTTAATTTTTTTAAAAAATTTCTCTCAAAAACTTGTATCAAATGTTTTTAATAAAATATATTTATTTAATATATATACATGCATTCTATATCATGCTCGATAAGATAATAAATATCTTTTATAACAACTTAAAAAATTAATATAATTAATTATTATTATTTATATTTTTTATAAATATTTAAATTTAAATTTTTTTTTCAAATATATTTTTTTTATTAAAATTATTATATTTCTTGTATTGCGGCGGTCAGCAGCTGGTCCTCGGAGATAGCGTTATCATGCATTTAAGCATTATTATAGCTTTTATCAAAAAAATCCTTTATTTTGCAGTTACTTTATGTCCCATCCATCCTTATAAACGAATCCTGTTCATAAAAGAAACCATGGAATCCCAAATAAGTCATCCGGCCAGTCTCTCATGTTCACTCGGTTCCTATGAATTCCAACTGATTTAAGGAACTCCATCAAAATTTTGTCAAAAAAAAAAAAAAATTTCCTCACATTTACCTGTCAACCGAGGAGCTGCGGCGGTCACAAGCTGTAATCCTAATTATACGTTGAAGACAGACCGACCGCATTGTCTCGCTGACCCTACCTGATCTCCAAGTTCAACGGCAACAATATCTCCGTAAATATTTTTACAATTAAATAATTTATTGCTTCTAGTTACGCGAATCGAATATTCTCTATTTTTTTCCCGGCGGCGCCACTACCCTTCTCCGGTCGGCGTCTCCCTCCCCCGACGCAACCACCAACGGCCCTCGCTGCCGCCAAGATGTCAAGCAGCCATCCTTGTTCGGGCACGGGCCATGTCTTCCATCGTCTCCAAATATGGATTAGAGTCGGGAATAAGTTTAATTGGTTACATTTTTTTTCTCTCTTCTCCATTCTCTGCTTTCGAGCCAGGATGCGACGCTTACCGAGAGAATGGAAGTGGGTCACCGGTCCATGCAATAATCTCTTCTCCTTTTTCTTTTCCTTCTACTACCGCTCTCTCGAGTCTCGACACTAATACAACAAAAAAAAATTGGCCACTTTCCTCTTTTTGTTTCCTTTCCTCCCGATAAACTCTTGTTATCTTTTTATTTGTTTTCTTTTCCAGCACCGAGGGCCATGACATTGGGTTGGTGGTAGGATGGCGGGACGTGACGTTGACGACGGCGCTGATGTCGCGGAGGATGGAGGGCCCGCACACACCAGCGGCGGTCGAAGGCGAAGACGCGGCCCGGCACGTCACCGCCAGCGGCACGGTCCAAAACCATGGCAGCCTCGCTCTCGCGAGTCATCATACCGGCAATACGCAAGGGCTAAAAGTGCCTAAAAAAGCTAGAATTGTAAAGTTCTTGCAACAATAATATCCGAAATGATCCTAAAAAATAAATTTTATATATATATATATATATATATGGAATGACAAAAATAATAGTAGAATAAATCATTTTCTATAAATCTGTTTGATATACACATGGTAAATAAAATGAGAGCTAGACAATAGAATTATTAGTTTTAATATGCAAGGTAATTTAATGCGAACCTTACAACCTTCCTACTTGATTACAGCATTTTGACCCGAGGGCCAAGTGGTATTTACAAGGGAAGCAAGGTATGGTGCTGGAACTAGTAGATTGAATCTTTTTTCTTTTTTTTTTGAAAAATTAGGTTAATAAAATCAAACTAAAATAAATACATCCATGGCTGTTAGAAAATAAAATATCTAACAAATTAGAAAGAATATCCACCACGACCATCCATTAAATAGATTCCAGAAAACTGATAACATATGATATGATCCTGTCTGCGGCACTATTGATTTTTTTAAAATATATTTCATCTCATAAGGCTAAAAAGTTACTCGCGTTCTTCAACAAGATATTGGTGTCTGAAATTATCGATAAAATGCATATTTTTCATGCAGACCAAATCTTCTTGTGTTATATAGTTTTTAACTAAAGTAGATTGACTATCACATTAGAAATCATCAACATGGCTATAAGCAAATTTAGCTACCACTTAGTTGAGTAGCTTGAAGTAGATTTTGTCTATATTTTTCAATGGAGTTGATTCCAACTTTGTCGGTGCTCAAAAATTTTAAAGAAAATCCATCTAACATCAACATCAACTGGCCATGTATTGTCGACATGATCGGTTTATTTTAATGTGCAAAGCTACGAAGATATATTCCCCTGATGCAAAGTTGAGTGGATATATTCTCTTGGACATTCCATAATACTGCACTATTGAACGATATATATAATGTATACTCAAAATCACTAACAAAAACCAGGAACTTTCATTGAGTTTATACTGACATTCTTGTTAAAAACTTATTAGCTAATCATGACCGATGACTTTTTCTCTAATCGTTGTTTAATATTAAAAATATCTATCAACACATGCAATTTATACTCATATTCGGTTGGACAAGGTTCGAGACTTTTCATAAATTTAATCATCATTTAATATTAAAAATATCTATCAACACATGCAATTTATACTCATATTCGGTTGGACAAGGCTCGAGACTTTTCATAAATTTTTTAGAGATGTTTTACTATTTTGTTTAAAAAAAAAAAAAAAAAAAAAGTAAATTTAAAATTCTAGATGAATCAGAATTTAAAAAAAAAAAATTGGGGTGAGAGAGGCTCGAACTCTCGACCTCAGGATTACTCGGAAGCTATGAGACCTACGCGCTAGCCAACTGCGCCACCACCCCTGCTGCGGGTAGCTTCACATAAATCTGTAAACCACTATAATTTGTCCACGCATCGTAGGCCCCTCGAAAAGCTCGATTCGAGCTCGGCCGCCACGCTACCTTCGAGCCGGCATTTCCGGTGCTTTTATCTCACCTCACCCCTTCCTCCCTTCTTCAGCCCGTCCTCTCTCTTTCTCTATGTTTCCAAACTGACCGGTTCCATCCCTCTCCCAAGACCCGGTCACCCTGGCAAGCGTCAAAACCTTCCACTGTCACCAACATTCCATTCCAATTTTATATGAGCAAGAGTCCTCCATGGAGCAGCATTTCGTTCCCTTCCATGCTCACCTTTTTTGGGTAATTATTTCTAACACCCTGCAAAATGGTATCCTCGCTTCACTTTTTGTTAATCCGGCTCTATCTTCGAGACGCGTTTATTTCTGCGTTTCTAATATAATTTAACCTGTGTTGCATAGAGTTTCTTTATGATTTTGACCTTTCTTATTAAATATTTTTTTTAATTTTTTTTTCTTTTTCTTTTTTTTTTTGGGATTGTAGTGCAAAAGAAAAGGGATTTATTTGCATAGAAGATGAAATTTGAGTGTCCCTGTTTTTGTTATCCACGTGCATGCTAATGTAATACCTGTTTAAAAAATAAATAATAATAATAATAATCAAATTCTGGAAGAAATAATAGGAAATATAGGATGAACAAAGAGAAAGAGAACTTAGCTTTGGAGAGAAAATAAGACTTGGCAGAAGATATTTGATCATCAAAACCTCCGACAGACTTGATTTAACCCTCTAGGTTTTAAAGGGAGATAAAAGGGAAAAGGAGGAAGGGAGAATACGAGCGCTTTGGAAGAATCCAGAGTTTCCCAGAACAGCCACAAATTATATTCCTTCAAATGGATAAATGGGTTATGGATAATCCGAAACCCGCTCCGCATCCATCTTAGAAATCAAGCATCCCAGGCCAGTCTGGAAGAATCCAGAAAAGCCCGGACCAAGCTTGTATAAAAAAATGATAAATAAATTCCTGTAACTGATCACGGGTCGGTGGGCAGGGAATAACAGAAGTAACAGAATTTAGTTGAGAGGGAGGGAGATGTATAAATAGGGATAGAAAGGAACCTGTGGAGGTAACGAAGAATATATCAAATTTACTTCCAAGATTTCTCTTTCTGATTTCCCTCTTCTCTTCCAATTCTTCTCTTCTTCCTTCTACTCTTCTAACCCTCTATTTTCCTTCCCAAACTTACCTGATTCAGTAGATCTTGAGCTCACAGCAATGGATTCATCATCAGAGGCCTGGATGTGGGACTCTTTCCTGCAGAAGACATCAAGAAAGAACCAGATCTGAAGTGTTCTTCCCTGGAACGCTTACAAAGGCAGCCGGGTCATAACAGCTAATTCCAAGACTATTATGCATGTTGACTTATGACAGACTTGACCTATTTGTGTTGAGTCGAACGAAATAAATATGGTTGATCGAATAATGAATCAGCCTCCAAAAGGCACAAAGCCGATCGACGTCCAAGAGGCACAAAACCGATCGATGCCCTCGAGACGTAAAGCCGATTGATGCTTAAGAGGCACGAGACCGATCAAATGCCCAAGAAGAGTTTATTATTTATGCTGATTTAAGTGTAGAGTCGACTGATGTTTAAGGCTGACTTAATAAGTCAACCATGAGGTTATGTTGACCAATTTGATAAGTTGGTCAAAGAGTATAAACGATATGAACTGTAACTAATGACGATTATTCTGTGCATGTGGTGGTCCCCTAACGAACTAACTGTTTACAGCTTTCTTAACTGAATTCGGTTAGGATCGTAGCCTATAAATACCGGTGAGTAAGGAGCTTCCAGGAGATATGTGAGTTCAACCAGCAGGAACTCTCGTACACTCTTAAATCAATTTTCTCTCGTAACCTATCTGTTCAGTTCAGATCTCGTGCTAACTTAAATATCGGAGTGTCCCCCACCGAAATTTTCCTGGTGAATGGACTTGCTTGCATGATTAAAAGGAGTTTGATTCGGTGAATGAGGGCACTCATCAAGCAATGGAGAAGAGCTACATCAATGGAGAAGAGCTACAACAATGCATATTGGCGATATCTTGTTTAAGGAGGTTGAAGATTGTTGGGGAAATAATAAAGAAGTCTCCATAAGTTAATTGTGATTCAATTTTATTTCAACAGTAATGCGTCGCTGGATGACATGTAGCTATTAATGGTAACGAATGATGTGGCATATAGATAGAATATAGATTCGTTTACTTGTTACTGCTATCGGAGATCTATCTATTAAAATATTGTAAATCTCTTAATTTAATATAATTGTTTTGCCTTGATTATTAAATTAATGGCTTTCTGCGCACGATGAATAAATAAATTAAGTTTCGATGTTACCTGGTTTGCGTGTGCAATACACTGTGACGAAGGAGAATCAAAGTCGAACCCCCACTGAAATAAAGATAAATTAAGTCTGGGGCATGTAAGACAAGGGTTTTATATTTGAGTATGTTTATATTTAGATAAATATTCAATGTGGGATTATTCCAAGAATAACTAAATATTGAATTAAATGCTTGGTGTGATTTTCCTTCTTTAATAGGCAGTGCAGTGGCAAAGCGAAATGGGATATCTTGTTAATAATCTGTAGAGCTGCTAAGCAAACTTGATATAGCAAACATTAAGTCCAGTCCCAGATGATCAACAAAGGTTTATGTCAGCTTGTGCATCTACCTAACTACCTTTTATTTCAACAACTACCTTGCTTGTTGTACTCAGGCAGGGCATATAATGAAGTGCGAACCACCTAACTGTGCTGGTTTGGCTTGGGGTGCACTGAAACCTGTTTTGATGTCTGTTTTGCAACTCCTAATTTATTAGGTAGCCTTTGTGAAAGAAATATGTGTGCAAGATTCTTGTCTTTGTCTGAAACAATTTGCTATGTCGCACTGGGTGACAAAACTATATGAACGATGGAGAAGAAAATTTTGACCAAAGCTCTTGCTTTTCCCCACCCCCGATGATCATGACCACATGAGAATCGCATTAATCATCTTTGGCGAAATAGATGAAGTGGGGAGTGTCTAGTAAGTGTTACTCTATGTATTTATTCCTCGGTCCACCCAAGTTTCAATCCATTCTTTATTGTTTTTTAACCAAGAAATGCTGAAGAGGTGTTGGGAACTGACATTTTTTTTTTTTCTTTTTTCTTTTTTTGATGAACCGGCGTATTCATTCCACATAACAAGTATGAATACAATCTAAGTAGTTTGTCAAAATAAAATCCCTCGGCTGTACAGGCGCAGAATGTCATTCCGACCAAAAAACAAATCCCGTATGCTGAGCTGCATAGGAAGCCACCCAGTCGGCGACTGAGTTGGCCTCTCTATAAACATAAGCCTGATGCCATGAAGTAAGGGATGAGAAATCGGACCAGAGAAGGAGTGCAAAATCCAGGCAATGACCGTGGCTGAATCACCCTCAATAATCAACCGATCTAGGTGGAGGACCTGGCGGGCATATCCGATCCCAGTCCGAGCCGCATATAACTCGGCACAAGGAACCAAGGCATCCATCTTTTTGACATATCGATCGGTGTGAATCGTGGCAGCCCTTTAGGTTGGCAAGAGGGTTACAATAGAGTGGTTTGAAAAGTCAAATTAAACATTTCTTTAATAGATAATTCCCTATTATTGCACTACTTAAGCAGTCTAGTTTTTGTGTGGCAATCAAAAATGAATAATTCTTTAAATTATCGAAGAAACTATAAACTGATTCTTTCTTTTCTTTTCTTTTCTTTTTACTTGTACATATTTTCTGAATGTTGCAGCAACCCTTGGTATGCATGCGCTGGATTTGGACTTTTAACCTTTTTTTTTTTTTTTTTTTAACCCATTTACTGGCATATGACTCCCCTGATGAATGTCAATTGCCCAACCTCATCAACTTCTCGGTCCTTATCATTTCAGTATCGCCCTGTGACCATGATGCTGACTGGCATGCGTCCCTGCATGACGTATTTATTATATATCAACAGAAATTCTATTGGAACTTCATACGGTTGACATCTGTTGTGGAATTGTCACTAATTTTTTGAGTTTTTCCGAAGAACATGCATTTCAGAGTGTTGAACAAGGGCTGCACTTGCGCTCTTCTTCACTTCTTCAATGCATTATTCCTGTAGCATATGCTCCTTGTCTTCGATATTTCTGCTTTTGATTTCCTTTATTCTCCAAATGGTAGCACGATCATGAGAACTTTTATATCTAGCATGCGTGGAAAAGTTTTCAGATGCAGAGAAAAACATGATCGACTATCGTGTAGTTTTGGAAGATGCGAACCCTATGGACATGATCGGGTTTTGATGTTCTTTGGAAGCAAAGCATCGATGATTAATTTGTGTTTTGTTCTTTTATTTCAGGTATACCTTTTGATGGATGTTTATTTATTGAAGAAGGGCAAACAGGTACTGTTTTGAGCAACTTATTCAATTTCAAAATCAAGCCAAGGCATCAAAAATTCCAGTAGCAGGGATGATACCAAATGATTGCAGGGGATGCAGAAAGCAGTCCTGGTGACCATCCTCCATATCGTGAACCAAAGATTAGTATTTACATATGATTTACCTTCTCTCCTTTTAACTCCTATCAAGAAAACACACTATTTGATATTCCGGTTATCTGCGACAGCAAGCCAGCAACATAAAACCTCTTCATAAAGCCAATTGGGATAGATCTAGAAATAGGCAAATAAATGTACCAATGATTATGCCACATGAAACTGAATGATGGGCAAAGGCTCGAATGCGCCGATGGAAATTTAAACTGCATGAAAACTTCACAGTCATTAATTGCCAGCGATTCTTTTAGATAATCTATCTATATCTTGATTCCTGTAGATGATCCAGTCATCGCAGATGACATGATTGCCCGACGCCTGAAGAACAGGGAGCGGCAGCGAAGGTACAGAGCAAGGAAGCGACTTTATTTATTTATTTATTTATTTATTTATTTATTTATTTATTTATTTATTTATTTATTTATTTATTTTGATAAGAAGACTCCCTGGCAGGGCAGAATATAAATGCAATCTCTATTAATGTCAGTACCTACCAAGTTGTACTGCCACTCGAGTCGCAGACAAATGGAGTCACTATTACATACGAAGCTCTGGTATAATAATATTCTGGTCGAAAGTGGAAGAAGGATGCAGGGAAAGCACGTTTATTCGAAGAGCTAATTGTGCCCACCGTGCCTCTGTCTGTAAGTAAAGCCATCGTTAGAAGCTGGATTCCATTTAGAGGGCCATATATACCACCCAACTTGAAAAAGAGACCGGAAAGCAGATGCAAGAAACAAGGCGTATGTTGATGCGGGGACTCGTGAGAATGTTCCCACCAAGTAATCCTCTCCGGGATTCTTCATTTCATGCGACCCGAGGGTGGAGAAAACACTGTTCATCAGCTTCCGGATAAACTCGCAGGGTAAAGTTAGTTTGGATTGCTGGGCATTCTGCTAGCTGATATCCAAAACCGAGTCCAGGATTTTGGGCTCTTTACGTGAGCCTTTTTGGGGCCCGTAATTGCCTTATAGTTTGAAACCGCGAGAGGGTACGGTGCTGCCAAACATCTCAAGGTGTTGGACTATGCAGTAGAACCATCTGTTATATCCAACCGGTTTTCTCCTGAATCGGACCGAAATCGACGATCCTTTGAACGGGGCCGATCAAGAGTCCAGCTGATCCACTCCTGCTGAGATCTAGCTTACCATCTTTATCAGAGGTCCGGTCAGCCTTCTCTCATCATGATCCGACCGGCCCTCTCTAATCAAAGTCCGACCAATCCACTCCAACGGCAGAAGTTTACATCGAGCTCGGAAGAACAACTCCAGGAATAGTTCAAAGGCTCCAGAAGCCTCTTCCAGCTGATACCAGAATTCTGTTACAACAGATCTCACGACATGACCACGTTCTGGTACCACCTGGCCATCACCCTGATTCTCCTATAGACAAATCGGACATTTCCAGCCTGGCACATAACAAAATTTGGCAGTATTACATACCTATATAAGGAAAACGGAGGACTTCGAATAAGGGCTAAGTATTATCTTCATGCTCCATAAGCTTATCTCGTTGATTCCTCTATTCTGTTGCCCTCAAATTCTCACTAACTTAAGTATCGGAGTGTCCCCCGCCGGAACACCACCGGTCCTTAGAAACCTTTTTTACAAGAACCGGGAGAAGAGCGCTCCAATCAAGTCTGTCTAAACCTGGTCCGAAAAAAGTTACAGCAACACCATGCATGATAGGTATTCTCAAGCTGGTCGTGAGATTTTCGCCTTGGCATCCTGTAATAGAACACAACAAACTGTGGTTGGAAATTTGGTTGTAAATCTCAAAAATTTGAGTAATTATCTCATCCAAGGCACCAGCTGGAAACCTTACATTGTTCAGCTCGTCGTGGTAAAGAAACACAAACCAGTACAAGATTGCCGGAGGTTGGCAACCTAGGAAGGACTGTTGGCAGCAAAGAGCGTATACGGAGCATGTATGTTCCGGTTGGAACAAGGTTTTTGTCATTGTTATGGATTAGTCAGTGGTTCGGGCCACAGTGACAATGCTCTTGATCCGCTAGTACCATGCCTGGTGTAGGTTATCAAGGCAATCTTCGTTGTTCTTCGTAGTCAATTTTGATGAAAGTTTTCACCGTAAATTGAGAGATGCGGATTTTATCATCCGGGATCCTAGATTGGATTTCCTGATTGCTGGTGGGACCTCTCTGTTTGACTCCTCCATCGCAATTGTGTACTGCATGGGTTGGCATCAGATATGCCTGCTGCGTCCTTCATCTAGACCATCTCATCATCCAGAAAGATTTGCTGATAATCATTTATTGGATGCATCAGGCCTTGAAGACTCCTTCTATCCATCCTGTTGTTCGAGACATTGCTCTTCTTCTACGGAATTGTGTGTCTGTTCAGATCTATCATGTTTTTCATGATGCTAACTCAATTGCAATCTGGATTGTCTTTCACGTTGCTCGTCATTCGATCCCGGTATTGTGATCGAAATGACGGACCTTCCCGTATAGCTTAGAAATATTATTTTATCTGATTTTTTAGATTATATTAACTCTTACAATAAATATGCCATGGCAAACATATTGCCACGGTCCACAAAGGAACCAAGTGACATGAGATTCTGTATCCTTATTCTGCCCTTGAAGGCTTCATGGTTGCGTTGCTGAAGTCACGGTATTCCATTCTTGGTTAGAAGAAATCTAGATCGAATTTATGACTCGGACAGAATTTTTTTTTTTGGGTAGAATGGCAGGGCAGGATCCTTTGTTTTGATATTTTTCCCTCTCAAACTTTGTGAAAATAATTCGTTTGTGATGATTCAACTCCCATTTTTTTTAATTCAAAAAAAAAAAAAAGGGAAAAAAAAAAAAAGAGAGAGAAGACGAAGAAGCTGTTTCAGCCCCCTCGAAACAATTCATTTTGTTCGTCTCCATTTATTAATATGGAGAAATTCGTTTGTCTCGACATTCTTTTTATCTTTCCATTTTGCTTTTCTTTTCTCTTTTTGGTTCTTTTGCTCGCTTTCTTCTGAGAAAATATCAGGCAGCCCCAACCCACTGAATTAAAAGTTGTCAACCACTCTCACAAATCATTGGTGGTGAAATATTCGACCCACGTTAAGCAACGGATAAAGTTACCGACCAAGCAAGCATAACACGTGCCATATTTCATTCAAACGTGGTAGTAGCCCAAAATAAAAAAAAAGAAAGAAAGCAAGCTCACAAGGCAAACGAGTCTTTGCGAGTCAAAAGGCCATTAACAACCGTTACCACTGGTTATTTGATCAACCATCAGACTGACTGGTCACGCTAAACAAACACCACCCATGTACATATTTAACTTAACCACACGAGAAAAGAGGACGCATCCGATCACCGGCAAATTCGTATAAACTATGAGCATGATAAGAGCTACAAACCCAAGCCGAGGTCTAAAAACTCCTCCCACCGCCATTATTAGCCATCAATAACAACCCATGGTGATCAGGGAACCAGAATTACCTATTATTGCTCGGGGACTCTGCCACCCTGGCAAAGAGGGCGGCGCTCAGCTGCTCCTGGGTGTACCTCCTACCATACATCTTCACCGTAGCCTGCTGGATCATGAGATCCTTGACGACGGACACAGTTGCATAATGGACGTCGAGGTCGAGCTCTTTCAATGCGGCCATCAGCTTCGCCGCCGGGTGATTCGTCTTATGGCACTGCACCCTGATCATCGCCTCCGGCCCCAGGGTCTTTACCTCGATCTCCACTCCATGGCACCGCCCACCATTCATCGGTCTCGTATCTTGATCGGGCAGGTGCGAGGACCGTGCAGGGGCGGAATCGCGGTCTGTCTTGAGCGTCTCGATCTGGGCCTGAAGGCCCTCCTTATCCGACTCCAAGTTTTCCAGCTTGGATGTAAGCTCCTTGATGTAGGAAATGGCGTCCCCTAGAAGGGAGGCCTTGTCCATCTTCGACACGTTTGGCACCACGGCGCGGAGGGCGTAGAACCTCTGGTTCAGCTTCTCCCGGCGCTGCCGCTCGGCCTCCACGTGATTGAGTGGCTCCAGCCGGCCGTTGGCTGGCTTCCGGCCGCGCTTCCTGGGCCGCTTCTCTGGCTCGACCACCCGGACGCTCTCCACCTCCCGCACCGACGCCTCCAGATCCGAGTGGTCCGAGTCGACCCCGCCGAGGATCCCTCCACCGGATTTCACCTCACCGGCGGACGAGGGACGGACGGGGGCCGAGGAGAAGGACAGCATGCCCTCGTCAGGACTTCCTCTCGATGTGGCCCCCGTCGATCGCTTGTTCATTTTGTCATCGGTGGTGGTCTGGTGGTGGGAGAAGAGGCCGCTAGCAGGGGATGGAGAGGAATTCCTCCTGCTATTGCCAAAAGTTAGAATCTCTCCAGTTTCCGGCTTGAAGGATGGGGGAGGGGCAGAGCCGTTCATCAAGAACTCGGAGAAATCCAACCCTTTGGTGCAGAATGATTGGGTCTGGAAGTTGCTATTGCTGTTGCTGTTGCCGTTCTGATTTTGATGCTGCTGCTGCTGGTTGCGGCGCTGTTGCATCTGAATCGAACTAGGGCTTTCCGTAATGGTACTGGAGCTAGGATTGTCGAACTGGATGGTGGGTTTGGTGACGGAAATCTCAGCCGTGACAGAGCCAGGGGAGACGGAGTCCTTGATCTCGACCATCGATGGATCTGCAAGCCAGATCACCGAGGGATCGGTCTCCCCGGGGTCGGCCACGGCCGGCGTCGCCGCAGGCGGCGGGAGCCAGGATCCGGAGGGAATCTCGACGCTATTGAAGTTGAAGAGGACCGTGATCTTGTTCATGAGCTCGGAGCTCTGGTGGATGAGATCTGTCGATCCGAGTTCCAGCACGCCGCTCCCCACCGGGACGCAGACCATGGTCCGGAGGCCGAACGCCTCCGCCTGCCTCGCCCGCTCGCAGGGCGCCATCGCTAGTAGGTTCGCGCCGGCGATCCAGGTCGGAGCATCGGCGAAGAAGGCCTGCCCAGGGAGGCCGGCACCGTCGACGAACGACTGCGTCATGGACACCAGAAAAAACCACTCCGTGTCGGTGACCTCCTCCTCCACGGCCTCATCGGGCGAGGACCCGCCGGCGCCACCGGAGATGAGGGAGTTAAGCTCCCTCAGCACCCGCTTCCGGTGCTCCTGTTCCTCCGCGGAGGCGGTGGCCTTCTGCCTCCGCTTGTCCTCCTCGCATCCCTTGTAGTAGCCGTCGCCCCAGCCGAGCAGCGAAGCACCGGAGACCACGTCCACCGATGACTGCCAGAAGATGGCGTAAGTCCAGGTCTCCCTCGCGCCATCGATCAGTGTCAGGAGCCGCCACTGGAGCGTCTCCTGGTTAAAACACGCCGGCGGTGCGGCCAGCGTGGATGACGTGACGGCAGACTGGGAAGAGAGCACTTGACCCCCTCCAGCCGCCGCCGCGGCGGGTGGCGGCACCCAGGGGAAGCCCTGGAGGTTGGTGGTGGTGGCCATGAAGGCCTCCATCATAGAGGCGTTGTCGTCGACCCACAGGTTCATCTAGGGGGCGGCAGTGCTCGGACTCCCTCGCATCAACGGGGTAAACGCGGTAGCTCTCGGCTCCGGCACGTGACCAGAGCTGCACTACTTTATGATTAGGGTTTTAGTACGCTGCTTTAGGACCTCTAAAACGAGGGTTCGGCGGCGAGGAAGGAGACGGGAAAGGGGGCGAGACAAGGAGGACGGGAGAGGGTGGTCACGCGGAAAGGGCGTCGTGGGTTTTGTTGGACCGTGAGGGCAAGGGATGCGGACCTTTCACATTTGGCATCGGTGTGGGCGTAATTTGGAGTTCATTTAATTTGAGTTTAGAATTTCCGTTCCTATTTTGACCTTTACCTTCCACCCTGGTGGCCGAAGGGCTTTTTCACTCAGGATTCTCGGCCTTTTCCCTTGCAAGCACTAACGTGCTGTCACTGAAAATAATATTACGAACCTGCCGCTGATGGGACACAGATAGCACTTTGTGCTGCATCTCTTGGATCCGCAGGATCTTGCGGCCTTAATTAGATATCCGTCACGTGGCATTAGCATTCGCTCCGCACCAGGAGAATGGCGGCCCGTTCTGTGAGGCCTGGCGGTAAGAAATTCCCCGGGATTCCCGGAAGGAGGAGATTTAATCACCGTGGTTTATTCCCGTTTTTAAAAAATGATGATTTTTTCTATTTTTTATAATTTTATTCTTTCCTATATACGCTTGCCTCCATGTGATTGGCCTCAGCTACGACCTCCAGGAAAGGAATCGCCGGTTTCATTGACTACAAGTTGCCCACGCGCACGGGTAGAAGATGAGAACGCGAAGGGATTAAAGCCTCGAAAATTTACGAAACATATGCTAATTGACAAGAAAAAATAAAGTAAAATATCATCAGGCCTTTTTTTTTTTTTTTAAATGAATGGATGGATGATATCAGAACCTTGAAGCGGCCGCCTACCATTGTCGTGGTGCATGAAAAAAATTATATCTATAGGTATACATATACGTTTAGGTTTTATATTTTAGTAGGATTGAAATATTTTATTAATAATGGCAAAGAAAATTCGCAGCAGCACGTTGTGCTTGCCCGTCCAAGTAAAAACAGCGTTTACCTCCGCAGGTAATGCGGATTTGGCTTCTCTTTACCTGATCAGGATTCGAGAAATATTTTCATAAATAATTTGATTAAAATTTAAAATTTTTGGATGCATGTAGCTGAAAGGCAGATCGGTTGATACTACGATATCATAGAGGGACTAGGCCGACGTACTTACCGATTCGGATAAACTCCAAAAATAAGAAACGTATGTAAAAAATTGTGACTCGTATCGAACAAAGATCTATCATACTGGAAGCCATAATGAAATGCTACGCCGGACTGAAACGGTCGTATCCTTTTATTTTATTAAAAAAATAGCATTTTATTTATTCTCGTGTCACGTGTCTAAAGGCAAAAAAAAAAAAAAAATACCTTTTTTTTTTTACGGTCACTGTAATAGCTACGCGGATTGATGTTGAAAAAAAAATCAAAATATAAAAATAAAAATAAAAGGAGAGCACCATCGACAGCTATCGCGATGTTATCGCTTGTGGATCGGGATGGCGAGAAAGAACAACACTTCATACACGTGGAGAATTCTACATGGTTGAATCATATAAATGTAGTTAATGGGACTGTATTAATTTTCAACCCTACGCATAATATAGTTCAATTTTTGTTTTTTTAATTTTTTGGATAAAATTATCTTTTCTTAATTTTTTAAAAATTTTAATGATAGAAATATTTTTTTCAAGTAATTTTTATATATTTTTAAAAAATAATGAGCTTTTAGTTAAATTATGATATTTTAGAATATGATATTTTTATTATTTCATAAAAATATGAAGGGATTTTTATTATTAAAAAAATATTCAATTTTTTTATTTAAAGTTTTTGATGATGAAAATAGTTCATTTTTTTTGTAATTTTTATGATTTTCTGAAAATTTTTTTGATATCTTAAAACTAAATTATAAAATTGTCGAGTAAGTTATTTTTATCTTTTTAGAAAGAGAGAAGGATTTTTGTCATCATTAAAAAATTTATCAATTTTTCAATGATAAAATTATCCTTTCTTTTACGTACTTTTATGATTTTTTGAAACAAAGAATTATGATATCCTTAATCAAATTATAATATCCTGGAATAAAGTATCTTTGTCTTTTTAAAATGATATGCAAGATTTTTTCTGGTTATAAATTTTATCCTCTCCTTATCATGGAATACTATAGCTAAATTATAATTTCCTAAAAACAAGAAATTATAAAAACTATATGAAATGAGAGACATTTCTAATATTAAAAATTTGAAATCATAATTTTGTTTAAAATTATGATACCATATATCAAATTATGATTTCATACGATAAAATACTATAATTTTATTTAAAATTATGATATCTTGTGCTAAATTGTAATATCTTGTATCAAATTATGATTTCATGTTTCATATCAAGTCATAAAAGTTTTACAAAAAAAAATATAAAAATATTTTTATTATAATAAAATTTATGATGTTTTTTCTTTATCAAAAATGGTAGGTAAAGAAAATCTGTGCAAGTTTTGAAAGAGTTGTCTTGTGCACCGGGTGTGGCCGTCCCTTTGGATCAAAGATTGTGATGAGCACTTGGGTCTATTTTTAAAAACTTGAAGGACACCATGAAATAATAGCAGAAAGGATGAAAGGATCGAGCAATGGCTAGCAGTCTTCGTCAAAGGTAGAAGGGGAGAGGTCCTGGGCCTGAGTCTCTCAAAGTTCCTTCTAAGCTTGAACTCCTTTGCAACCAAGTATATGAGAACACATCGGCCAAGGCTCTAGACCATGATAGATCACCATTCCCATTGTTTGTGCTACCCCTCTATCTTTCCTTTCAGTAGAGATCATAGGATCATAGCCATTGGCATTTGACTTGCTTACATTACTTATCATATTTTATTGATTAGGAATATACTGGTTTTTGATTCTATGATGTGTCTAGCCAAGGTTACTATGGAGTGAACCTGTATTTATGCTAAGAAGATTCTGACTGTGACATTGGATACTATGGAGACCCGGGGCCCCCAACTTGCTTGTCGAGCGACTCGACGGATTTTTATTTCCCGAAGGTCCTTACCTTCGTAGCATGTCAAGGTCAATTTTGATAGAAGTATTAGAAATAGCCGAGTGGTGCCAGTTTTATTATTAATGGCTCGGGTCTAGGTTTGATGGTAGCAGGAGGGAGCTATCTCTTCAAGTCGATGATTTCGGTGACAGGGCTTCATGCTGCATCGACTAGGATTGCTCATGCTCAGAGGACCTTATACGCTGATCATCTCATTATCGAGGGTCACTCTGTCATGGTTGTGACTTGGATTCAAGAAGATATGCGAGGGGAGTCTTTGCATCCTCTTCTCCGAGATATTGCAACTCTCTTGTATAATTATACATCTATTATGATATAGTATGCATATCGGGAGATGAACTTAGCAACTAATTGGATCACTTCCACTCATAAGGTTTTTTATGAATTGAAATGGGAGCAGGGCCCATGGAGGAGGGCTGGTGGAATGAGATGGCCGAAATGATAGCATCGCAGAGACTATAATCTCCGGGTTTGTTGCTATGCTTTGATTTCATAGAAATTAGCAAGTAATAAGGATATGTGCAACCCAAAGCGAGATGGGTTAATATATCGGAGGGTCTTGATGATGATGAAGGGTGATCATTGAAATTTGAATAATCTGTGTTATGGCTAGATGAATTAATAGAATAAAAGCTGCTTTAAAGTCATCGAGGTTTAAGAATTCAGGAGCGGAGAAAGATTTTTCTTCTTTTTACTTTTTGAGGAAAAAAATTAACTTGACCATATTTTCTTATAAAAGAGAACATGCTAATAAATTTATACATTCACTTCATATCAAACATGTTAATTAAAATTAATTATGAGATAGATGCGGCATTCTGCAATTATTAGAGTTTCACCACTTGTCGATGTTAATTTAACCATCCCAGACTTATATATATATATATATATATATATATATATATATATATATATATATATATATATATATATATATATATATATATATATATATATTTTTTATAACTGGTATGAGCCCAGTAAAATATAAAATCTGATTATTCCTCTGCATGTAAAGAATTTACCTTTAGTGCCATTTTATTTAAACATATCAAATTATAAAATAATTTAATAAAATTTTAAATTGTTTATCTAAAAAAATAATTATAAATAGAAATAATTTTTTACTATGTTTGACTGATAATTTTTTTTTTCTGAAAAATGATACTAAAAAGGATTTGTTGGGTTTAGTCGAGAATAATTGTATATAGAAATATGATCAAATTTATAAATATGACCATCCAAAAATTTAATTTTTTAATATTAACATAGCATTGTCATGTTAAATCAAATTTTATATAATAATTATAATAACATTTTGTATAATACCATTTATATTTTAATTATTTTATAAAAACTTATTATTGAATGAATTAAATATATATATATATATTCAATAATCATATATAAATATATTTTATTGGGAGCATTTTTGACAAGTATGGATTACCATCACTCGTAAATTAACTAAATTACAATCCTCCATGATACCTATTTTACCTTCTTTCTAAAAAATAAATATATGGTCCATCATGTTTTTTACTATATTTTTTCTAATTTTCGTACTGAATATGATGATTTGACATTAATTAAATTAATTTTTCTATGCCAAATCATACCAAACCAAAAGGATCCCTTAAAGTTTTTTTTTTTTTTTTAAGTGATCTTTGTATAAATTCCTAAAAGTCTCTTATAGCATGGATACATAACCATATATGCAGCGTACCATATACAACCATCGAACATTGGATAACATCGACATTGCTCTATGTTGGTTTATGACTGCTAAGTTGATTTAAGATTGCTTCTTAGCTTGGCTTTCTTTTGCCGTTTGTTATGCTGATGTATATGCCAATCTTAAATTATTAGATAATTTTGTTACCTTTGTGTTGGGAGAGTAAGTCATTCTCCCAAACATCAAAGATCGAACCCCAACCAAGAAAAGTAACTCACTACTTCTATATATACCGGTGATCTCTAGGATGAAAGAAAAGTATATGGCCATTATCAAAGAAAATAATTAAGTATATGACTTCAAAGAATAACCAATCCACAATTCAGATGCCAATAGATACCGGATCAAAATAAAAAAAACAAATGACTCCTAATATAGATAAATTCTCATATTAGCCAGGAGATCCGAATCCATTCAAGCAAAGCTTCACAGCACGTTAGACTACTGAGATCGAAAATGTCTAAAATTCTCGATGATGTCATCTCCAATGATGCATACGAGAGCCAATTAATTTATAATATGAGATCTCCGATAATATACTAAATCTTCATCTATATCTGATATGTACAGCTAGCTTCCTGCCTGCACTATTATTACTTGGCTTCTCTACCATCAACTGCTTATTCTCTCTATATACAAACGGACAAAGAGGACCTCCAAGTAAAAGTTTTTCTTTTTTTTTTCTTTTTCTGGGAAGTAATAGAGCATAAACTTTGCTACTCTCTTTACTTTAGTCTATCATGGTTAAAAGTTTCGGTTAACTTAAATATTGATCGATCCTTCGTTCTATAAGACAACTTTTAATGAGTAAAAACCACGGATAACCAATTTTGAAAATCATATTGTTTTGGTGTCCAGGACCACCGGACCTTTAGCAACGCAGTCAACCAGGTAGCAGGTTGCTGCCCGTTTTATCATGGATGTCCAAATATCGATGATTCTTGGTTGGTTGTCCCTCTTTTCAAACCTCACGTTTTCTTACTTGATCATTCTTAGTTTAGTATCAAAATCTTAAAAAATAAGTAAATAAAAAATAAAGATCTCTGATGCAAACTTAATTTATCCTTCCCTACTATCGTTCAAAAGTTTGTAAAGCACATAAGCAAAAAAAAAAAAAAAAAAAAAATCCTTTCCTGCTATACCAAATTAATAGGACGTCGGTCATGACATTGGACCATGCCATGCATCCAACGTCCACGTCGGTGCATCATAGCAGTTATTTTGAAAGTGGATGCAGCGAGAGATCCAAATCTTTTTTATATATATATATATATTCTGATCGGCTAGCATTCGATAATGTTGAATCGACATACTCATTTTAGAATAAAAAAGATTATAAAAATTAAATATCTCGAATTAAAATTTTTTTTTTTTTTTGATGGGATGGAAACATAAGATAGCTGTGCCAGATTTATTTTTTTATTTTTTATATAAAAAGAAAATTGTAATATACCAGGGTCTTATCAATTTCCAAGATCATTCGTTATCATTATTATCGTCACCATTTCTCTCACCTCATATTTATACTAATTTATCAAGCACGGGATGGAAACAAAACGGGTCGGTGTGGTCGACCGTGGAAAGCAAGGTTCAATGAACTCGAGCCGCGAATCATTTTGCAGCATTGGAAGAATACGATGCGCCAGATCGTCGTGCGCACTTGACGTTCTCCCACACGTGGCACTACTTGACTCAAAGTCGAGGACACTGGCTTGCCGAGTTTTGTCCTGCCACGCTAGGTATTTCGTGGGCCCGAAAAGTTGTTTGTGCTGATAACTGGCGCGCCATACCATCGGTTATTTTGCGTTTATCTCACTCTTGCAACGTGGCAGTCGTTGGTCGGGACCGGGGAGTGCAGTTGTCGGCAGCTCGAGACTGTGACGGGGTTGCACATCGTTGCTGCACCGTCCACGTGGAGGGTCGCTGCTTGACCTTTCACGGGCCGTCCTGTTGGAGCAGCCGGTGTAGGTGCCGGTCCGGGCAGTGCAGGGGCAGGACGAAGCATCCCCACGGTCACCGCCTGGAGCACGTGCTAAGATGGCGACTTGCGCCCACCAAGTGTCTGGAGAAATTATTGGTCAGAAATGTCACCGCATGCACGGAACCATCCGATAAAATATTATTTTGTTATTAAAAAAATATATATATATATATAAATGAAATTAAATATTTATTTTAAATTTCTTTATATTTTTAAATAAAATTTTTCAAAATTTTAAATTTTCAAATAGTATAGCAAAATTTTATTGGATGGCCCGAGATGGAATAACCATCCTCGAGTTAGGATATTGGCATATAAATATCTTCCCATATAATAATAATAAAATAATTTAAAAAATAAAATAATAAATGATTATTATTTTAATCAACAGATGGATTTTATTTGATAAATAATGGTTCAAGAGAAATAATATCGTTATTTTATTTTCTAAGTTTAATAATGGTTGTCGTTGTTTTCAAGTTTTAAGCGGTAAATCGTGCATGCAGGCTGCAACGGAGGTTATTTATTATTTATCTTATTTTATATTATTATTATTTTTTAATACGGCAAGCACGACAGAGAATCCAAAGAAAATTGCAATGGGAGTCTAAATTATTGATATTTATTATCCAATATCTTATCAGTTTAATTCGCTGGTATTTTTGAATTTTATTGAATCGGTCGAAATGGATATTCTTTGTCCTAAAGGCATCAGCATGACCGAAGCCTTGGAATAATTTTTATTATAGCAGCGAACACCATATGAAGCTGATTTGATTTATCTAGGGCATATTCTCACAATCGTCCAACAAACCGAGGCATGCTATTTTTAACCTATTTGATCTGACGGCCACGACGCATGGCATTCAGGGCACATATGATGGAAGAAACAATGGGGGAGACATCGATACGCATAAAATAGCTTGGCATCATTAACAACCTCATGGACCCAGACTGCGATCTAAGAGCCAGGATATGGTGAAAGTGGCCTGATGAATATGGGTATCGTTCTAATCATCAGATCAGGCACATGTCCTACTTTATGCGGTCATCTTTCAAGCAATGCAAGGAAAATGACTGCATAAGGTCACATGACTATATTTCATGGATCGTCGGCACATGCGCCGAAAACCTCATGGACCAGTCTTCGATAAGTGGTTGTGATTAAAAAACGAGCAATCGGTAGATGATTGATTTAAGAGATGCATATTGAATGGCTATGATGCTTCCTGCATGACGAGGTTGCAGCATGTGCTGCCAGTACTTGGGATGGTATGGTGTAACATTTTAGGGTGGTCCGTGGTTTGATGGACGACGTATTTGATGGGCCGGGAGGAAGGAGCGCTTCTGGAACGGAGAAAGGAGTATGGCGAGTCATCTAAATAAGTCGCAAATTTAGCCACCCATCCATGATCTATTTGAATATTTAGTGTTTTTTTTTTTAAAAAAAAAAAAAATTAGAATAAAATATATGATAAGATATAGGATTTAATTTAATAGAATTATATGTTAAATCTTATTGTAAAAAAAAATGGTGAATAATCATATCTTGTATTTGGATAAAAAATTAGAATTTTCTCATTCTTCGTCTATTCTTTTTCTGCTTCCATATCTATCATTCGTTTTACCAAAATTATGAACTTATCATTATCAAAATATCATATTAATTAAAATTATAGAATAATTCATATACAAAAACTCATATATTTTTATATATTTTTAAAAATTTTAAATTAAAGCTTGTTCCAAATTGGGATGTATTTGAATTTTGCTTCTATGAATTTGAAATTTGCCTCTCATATATTCATCACTCGAATCCGATTATATATATATTTTTGAATTTTTTAGTAATAGATCTGACATAATTCAATCAAACTCGATATGATCCAACCCTTCTTATCTAGTTGACCTGATCCAATCAAAGACATGTATCGGATAAGGGTAGAAAGTTTTAATTAATTACATGATGGGTAGAGGTATTGACCGATCTAATCCATGCTCGACACATCCCTGATTTGTTTAAAAGTACTCTATAAAATTTGGAAAGAGTTTGAAATTTAAAATTAAAATTTATTTAAATTTTAGATTTGTCCATCGAATGCCTCCATAACTTAATTATGTATGATAATAATAATATTTTTTATAATAAATTATTACATATATAATATTTATTAATTTTTTATTAATTTTTAAATAAATTTTAATAATATATATAATATTTTTTAATAAAAATATATAAATAATAGATGGGTGACAAGGATTTGAATCCAAAGTTTTGGATGGTCTAATCATCACCTTAACAAATAAACCATTGATAGCTAAATGGCTTCTTACCTCCCTCATTCATACCATAATAATAATAATAATATTATTATTATTATTATTATTATTTCATAATTATCTATGTTTAAGTTAATTTTATTATATATTTATTCAGATTTTCATACATAAATATTCAATACAAATCCCTAGCCATTATGTAACCTTCCTTATTCAGCCACTTTAAGCCTTCCATCTGATTGAGACCTTGAGGATGTGAAAAACAAAGAAAAAGCTGGGAATACTAGAAAAAATTTCGATGCCTCTCAAATCAATTGATCATCTTTATTTCTTCATCCTCTCTTTCCCTTTTCATTTCTTTATCTAAAGTTATTAGGTGTTCGGTTGGTAAGGCTTAACCTCACCTCCCACCGATCACGGGTTCGAGGCATGATCCTCGTGGGTGACTCGATTAAATCCAGAAATTTTTTCAGGGCACGTGATTGGGATGGTGAGAGAGCGCACTACTCTAGCATCTTAGTGGTGTCAGGCTGACGTACTCACCGGTAGTGGAAAGGATACATAGAAAAATTATGGTCTGAATCGAATATAGCCTGATGGGATTGGAGTCCAATGGGAATAGCTATATTGGGATTTATCCTCCCCTCTCCTTTTGTTTATCAAAAAAAAGGTTAATCAGGTATCCACATATCATGTCATGGCCGAGCCTTCAACTTGCATGGTTCATCATTAGTCCAAAACCTACAAAGACCTGCTAAGTCTAAAATTGTTGACTTCATTAAATACCAATCTACTTATATTAATTTTTCTAATGTGAGATTATTCCAAAATATAAAGACATTGAGTTTTGAATTTTTCAAGAAAAAATTATTTTTTTTTTCAAAAAAATCCAACATAACCCAGCTAAGCAAATCTTAATTAAGCTAAATCTGATAGCATAGTTTGAAATTAATTTTAAAGTGGAACTCTTAAATCAAGTTTGATTTGTTTGTTATTATTTTAGGTCGAATTCAATATTAGTTTTGAACCAAGTCAAAAACGAGCTTGGCCGATCAGCTTGGAATTCTAAATTGACCTTAATGGCTTGTTTCAAGAATTTTAGCTAAAATAAAAAAAAAAGAAAAGAAAAGGGAAAGAGAGAGACTTGGTCAAAGCTTGAATCGTGATCGGGATGGTGAGAGAGCGCACTACTCTGGTATCTCAGTAGTGTCAGGCTGACGTACTCACCAGTGGTGGAAAGGATACACGGAAAAATTACCTGATGGGGTTGGAGTCCAATGGGAATAGCTATATTGGGATTTATCCTCCCCTTTCCTTTTGTTTATCAAAAAAAAAGTTAATCAGGTATCCACATATCTTGTCATGGCCGAGCCTTCAACTTACATGGTTCATCATTAGTCCAAAACCTACAAAGACCTGCTAAGTCTAAAATTGTTGACTTCATTAAATACCAATCTACTTATATTAATTTTTCTAATGTGAGATTATTCCAAAATATAAAGACATTGAGTTTTGAATTTTTCAAGAAAATTTTTTTTTTTTTTTCAAAAAAATCCAACATAACCCAGCTAAGCAAATCTTAATTAAGCTAAATCTGATAGCATAGTTTGAAATTAATTTTAAGGTGGAACTCTTAAATCAAGTTTGATTTGTTTGTTATTATTTTAGGTCGAATTCAATATTAGTTTTGAACCAAGTCAAAAACGAGCTTGGCCGATCAGCTTGGAATTCTAAATTGACCTTAATGGCTTGTTTCAAGAATTTTAGCTAAAATAAAAAAAAAAAAAAAAAGAAAAGGTAAAGAGAGAGACTTGGTCAAAGCTTGAATCGTGATCGGGATGGTGAGAGAGCGCACTACTCTGGTATCTCAGTAGTGTCAGGCTGACGTACTCACCAGTGGTGGAAAGGATACACGGAAAAATTACCTGATGGGGTTGGAGTCCAATGAGAATAGCTATATTGGGATTTATCCTCCCCTTTCCTTTTGTTTATCAAAAAAAAAGTTAATCAGGTATCCACATATCTTGTCATGGCCGAGCCTTCAACTTACATGGTTCATCATTAGTCCAAAACCTACAAAGACCTGCTAAGTCTAAAATTGTTGACTTCATTAAATACCAATCTACTTATATTAATTTTTCTAATGTGAGATTATTCCAAAATATAAAGACATCGAGTTTTGAATTTTTCAAGAAAAAATTATTTTTTTTTTCAAAAAAATCCAACATAACCCAGCTAAGCAAATCTTAATTAAGCTAAATCTGATAGCATAGTTTGAAATTAATTTTAAGGTGGAACTCTTAAATCAAGTTTGATTTGTTTGTTATTATTTTAGATCGAATTCAATATTAGTTTTGAACCAAGTCAAAAACGAGCTTGGCCGATCAGCTTGGAATTCTAAATTGATCTTAATGGCTTGTTTCAAAAATTTTAGCTAAAATAAAAAAAAAAGAAAAGAAAAGGGAAAGAGAGAGACTTGGTCAAAGCTTGAATCGTGATCGGGATGGTGAGAGAGCACACTACTCTGGTATCTCAGTAGTGTCAGGCTGACGTACTCACCAGTGGTGGAAAGGATACACGGAAAAATTACCTGATGGGGTTGGAGTCCAATGGGAATAGCTATATTGGGATTTATCCTCCCCTTTCCTTTTGTTTATCAAAAAAAAAGTTAATCAGGTATCCACATATCTTGTCATGGCCGAGCCTTCAACTTACATGGTTCATCATTAGTCCAAAACCTACAAAGACCTGCTAAGTCTAAAATTGTTGACTTCATTAAATACCAATCTACTTATATTAATTTTTCTAATGTGAGATTATTCCAAAATATAAAGACATTGAGTTTTGAATTTTTCAAGAAAAAAAATATTTTTTTTTTCAAAAAAATCCAACATAACCCAGCTAAGCAAATCTTAATTAAGCTAAATCTGATAGCATAGTTTGAAATTAATTTTAAAGTGGAACTCTTAAATCAAGTTTGATTTGTTTGTAATTATTTTAGGTCGAATTCAATATTAGTTTTGAACCAAGTCAAAAACGAGCTTGGCCGATCAGCTTGGAATTCTAAATTGACCTTAATGGCTTGTTTCAAGAATTTTAGCTAAAATAAAAAAAAAAGAAAAGAAAAGGGAAAGAGAGAGACTTGGTCAAAGCTTGAATCGTGATCGGGATGGTGAGAGAGCGCACTACTCTGGTATCTCAGTAGTGTCAGGCTGACGTACTCATCAGTGGTGGAAAGGATACACGGAAAAATTACCTGATGGGGTTGGAGTCCAATGAGAATAGCTATATTGGGATTTATTCTCCCCTTTCCTTTTGTTTATCAAAAAAAAGTTAATCAGGTATCCACATATCTTGTCATGGCCGAGCCTTCAACTTACATGGTTCATCATTAGTCCAAAACCTACAAAGACCTGCTAAGTCTAAAATTATTGACTTCATTAAATACCAATCTACTTATATTAATTTTTCTAATGTGAGATTATTCCAAAATATAAAGACATTGAGTTTTGAATTTTTCAAGAAAAAAATATTTTTTTTTTCAAAAAAATCCAACATAACCCAGCTAAGCAAATCTTAATTAAGCTAAATCTGATAGCATAGTTTGAAATTAATTTTAAGGTGGAACTCTTAAATCAAGTTTGATTTGTTTGTTATTATTTTAGGTCGAATTCAATATTAGTTTTGAACCGAAGTCAAAAACGAGCTTGGCCGATCAGCTTGGAATTCTAAATTGACCTTAATGGCTTGTTTCAAGAATTTTAGCTAAAATAAAAAAAAAAAAAATGAAAAGGGAAAGAGAGAGACTTGGTCCAAGCTTGAATCGTAGCTTGGTTTGATCATGATTTCATTCTCATTTCAGGCCTAGATTTATATTTATTTGAATGTTTGTTAGAATACAATTTCAAACATAGTTCAAGCCTGGATCTATATTTATCTGAATATTTGTTTGATCATAATTTCGAGCCTGGTTCAAGTCCAAATCAAAGTTTGTTGATTTGGATTTGAGCTTGTTTTGCTTTTGGTTTACGAATTCCCTAGATGTTTAGATGTATCGCTGTTAATTCAATCAACTGGGATTTTCCCTTTTTATCAAAAAAATAGAACCTTAATCCAACAATGTATTATTTACATATAACTATAAATACATTTAATCCTTTTAATTTTTATTCAGTTTTGAAATTAATTTTGGCCATATTGGCTAAAGCTTGTTTTGCCTGGTTTTGAATGGAGCGCAAATTTTTTTTTACAAAAAGGAATAGGAGAGATAAATCCAGCATAATGACCCTTGCAGGTCTCATTGTGTCGGAAAATACTCGATTTAATACTTTCCAAGCTAAGCTAGAATTGCTTAATTTGCTTAGCATCGCTGGATGCCTTTAGGATTCTCTCGTGGTCATATGTCCGAGATGATTGATGATCATAGTCATCTCTCATCTATTAGATTATGTTCTTATTTTAATTTTTTAAAAACTGAAGTCTGCATTCATTTTTTTCATCGGCGGAGAAAGTCTGCAATGCATTTGTCCACGACAGTTCAGAGCAAGCACATTCTCTGACTTCTCGTGCAAACATAAAGCCCTATAAAATGATGATAATTACCTGATTTTGGCACGCACGGTGCACATGCTTATTCACCCATGGAAATGATCAAAAACCCTACCTTCCCCGCCCTTTATGTTTCTTGACTCTCCCCCCTCTCCGGTCTTCCCTCGCGTCTTCTCCTTCCGTCCGGAGGCTGCCGGTGATCGCCGGACGAAGGGAAGCATACGGTGCTCGGCGGGGCCCCTAGGTGGATGGTGGGTGGGATTGGGAAACCGTCGACGGTGGACGCCTCTCCCCCACCACCCCCCAACTCGGCCCTTGCCCGGTCCATTGGCGTCCGTCATCTTCTATTTTCCTCTGTTCGTGGCTGGGTCTTTTAGGGTTTTGTTGTCTTAAAGGGAACGAGCGGAAAGTTCTTGATTTGCCGGGATATTTGAATTCCTCTTTTTCTTCCTTTGCGACTCCAGCAAGGGGTCGTGGGAGCGATGGAGGTGGTTAGGGCCGACGGGCGTACCTCGAATCAACTGAGACCGCTCGCTTGTTCTCGGAAGCTGCTCCACCGAGCTCATGGATCGGCTCGTTGGTCCCAAGGTAAAACCCAATCCAGACATAGCGAGTAAAGTTTGCATCCTTCTCTTATTTTAAATGGGAGATTATTCTGTTTTTTTTTTTTTTCTCCTCATTTTTCTTTTTCTTTTTCTTTTTTGCCTTCTGTTGTCAATAGCTGCCCATTTTCTTTTGGTATATGATATCTCGTAACTTGTTGCTTGTGCTTCATGTTTTGTTTGCTCTTGCTAAATTCTAATTTTGGTTATTCCTTGTAGGTTGGTTTTTGTGTTTCTCTCGGATTCGACTGATTTATTTTTTTTTGTTTTATTCTCTCTTGATTGCTTACCCCATTTGTCTAATGTGTTGTCATTTCTGTATAATCTAATACTTGTCTTTGTTTTTGTTGTGTTCCTAGAATTAGTCATGCCATGAAGCATTTATTAACTTGGTTTTGTATCTCCCATTCGTTTCCAGTCTCCTTCAAAACCTAGACTTATATCATTTATTTTATTACTTACATTATGTGATGGTTTGTGTTGAATGGGTAAATTGGATATGAATCCATTGACATCAATGTTGCAACTATACTTCTTAAAGATATGAGTTCAAAACAAGTTAGTTTTTACAAGGGATAAATGAAGCTTGAAAGTTATATCAAACTAATGATCACTGAAAGTCAAAAGCAAGAATGAAAATCTATTAAAAGTCCATAAATAACCCATTCGAGTATGATAATGATATGGTGGCATACCATCACAAACACCATTTATGTATGCATAGCAAGAAATCTAATTTAGATGCCAATGACCTTAGACATTGAATGCATTACATGACCCTGTTGAGTGGCTGTAGGAAATAATATCCTTGAACTTCAGTTCACTCCTGCTTCCGTTAAAAAAGAAAAAAAAAAGAATGCAGTCATGGTGGTTATTTGTTGGCCAGTCAAATATGCTAGATTTATTACCAGCAATGTCAAATTTTTATTTTCGTGGAATAATTGTTGCTGATGATATATCGGATTATATAATTATGTCGGCATCAATTGTTCATCACCATGTTGTTGTGATACCAATAATGTTTTACAGTAGTGTGGGTTTGAAGAATTCAGTTGACAACGACTTTTGCCTATCACTTCTGAACATATGGCAAGTCAAAGACCATGAACAAATGCTCAGGAGCATAACTCCATTTTCCTCATAGTCGGTGGCAGCAGCATATGTTAGCTCTCTCTGGTCTTGTGGTGGTACAGCATGAAATGAAAATGTGGATTTGCAATGGGAATATGCTGGCATGTCATTTGTTCTAAAGGAATTCTTATAGAGGATTGTATGAGGCAGCTTTGGAACAAATCATTAAAAGCATCAAAATTATTGTGATAAACAGAAAATAACCATGTACTAAAATAATGGTGTTCATGTTTTATTAAAAGTTTTCCTCTACCCTTACGGATTAAATGGTCAACTGAGAAAATTTTCTTGTGACTATAGCTTTGTGGGTCTCAAATCATATCTTCCTATTGTCTTTCCTAAACAATTTCACTGGATGGTTAAAATTATGTATTTTATATAATTAATAGTCAGTTACTTGTTAATACCATTTGTCCTGCATCATGTGCGCATCTTGTGCTATTGCTCTAATCAGTGGATTATATGCTTTTCATGCTTTGTTTCAGCTCCTGCATCCAATTAAAACACATATTATGATTTATATGACTATATTTCCTCTAATATCAGTGCAATGAAAGTGTTAGAGTTCAGGAGAGGAAATAGGAGTTGGAGCAGGAAATTGATTTGTTGGATGGAACAATACAACTATATTCATCATAGTTTGTAACTGACGCCTGGATCATGATAGCCATCTAGAGTGAGAGTGTCAATATAGGTGGTTCTGCTTTGAAGCTTAGGCTTACAGGAACCTAGAAGCTTTGAGGACAGAACATTTTTGTCCATACACTCAATAAACTTGATTTCCAACAGTCATATGACTCGTAGTAGTTGATTTGCCTCAACGCATATATGATGAATGCAATTTTGATTAATTTTGGAAACCTTATAATGGAACAACCTTGTGGCTGAGCCTTGTATCTAATTACCTTTTATCTGGGAATGCTATTTTACTTAAGAAGTAGAATGGATGATGCAACATGAGAATTTTCTTGTGTTAATTGACAAGGCTAGGATGCTCTGAATGATTTTGTATTATTAGGTATGTTTATTTGCATCTAATTTTCTAATTTGGAGGGAGATTTATGAGTAATAGTTACTCTTAGATGGTAAAATTTACTACTTTGGTTGGTTGATTATGGAGATCAGCAAACAGTCATTTGTCAGCATACCTTATTTGTTTGGGAGAAAAGAAAACTTTGTATTTATTGGACATCTCTTCAAAGGCACCTCAAACGCTATGAGCAAGAATAGGAAGTGGAATCTTATTCTAATAAATTTTATGTTGCTCATAGTTCATAGTGACATAGGGAATGGGGGCAAATGTCCCTTATTGGGTTTGTCACCATAGTTTATATTCCTTACTTCTGGAGTTAGTTATCAAATCATCTTCTGAGTCATTTTCCAATCATTAATTAACTTTTTGCTGAATTTCTCATTTTTGGTCTCCATTTCTGTCATCATATTCGATAAAGACTTATTATAGCTGGTAACTTCTCATTTTATCTTTTGAGTTTTAGGCTTGTGCTCCTTTCTAAGAGCTGTGATGAGTTTATAAGATATGCTTGGTACTGGTTAAGTTGGTTGTAAATGACTTTCAATTGGGTCTGTTTATAAATTTCTCTCTGACAAGTACTCCAAGTTTTTTATAATTATTTTTAATATACACAGGTGATACAATTGTACTAGCTGCTGTTTATGGACCAAAAGCTGGAACCAGAAAGGGTGAGAACCCTGAGAAAGCCTCTATTGAAGTAATTTGGAAGCCCAAAACTGGGCAGACTGGTATTTACATCCCTTATTTTTCTCTCTTAGCAGTTTGGCATGTTGTAGATATATATATGCATTCTTTCTGAAGTTTGTTTGGTTTCTTTTTCTGGTTATTGAACTGATTATTTTCTTATATTACTTAATCATGCAATAGCCAACATGTTATGTGGAGCTATTTTAAGGAAGTGGAACTGGCCTATCTAGAGGACTAGCTCATGAAAGATGGAAGTTTTACTAAGACATATAAATCATAAACTAAATTTTACTATTTTGCAAAACTAGATATAAGGTGTTTTGGTTTTGAAGCTATCATGTAGATCTTGAGCTTTTCTTTCTTTCTTGGCACATCACGAATCTCAAAATTTCTTCTCTTTATTCAAAAAAGGGACCTATTTATGTCAGTCTCCAACAATTTTTTTCGCAACAATTAAATTGATGCTGTTTTTTTTTTCTTTCTTTTTTATTTTTTTTTGTGTTGTTGTTTTAGCATGTCTGATGGTCCTCTTGTGGAATACCAGATTAAAAATTAGTGTGTTTTTTGTTAACTTACAAGCAACCCAAGAATTCTTAAAAAAGGTTTGTCTACCGGCTTGGTAACTGGTGTTCTGTGCCAATTGTTAAGTTAACGACTCAAGTTTAAACAACAATTGAGCTTATCAGAGTTTTCTTTTTTACAAGAAATTAGCAGAGGAAAATATATCAGGATTTTCAGGTGGATAATGTCTTTGAAGTGTTGGCTTCTTATACGAATGTTATTGCTCAAAAGTCTAAGAAAAATCAGTTACTGCTTTGGAGATTTGCTGGACCTCACTATTGAGAAACCTCTGCCTAGGATGACGTATTTGCTTCATAATCTCCCTCAAAATTCAAACAAATTCAAACAAGCACCCACTTCCTTACTGCTCTCTCACTCTCTCCCAGTTCAAGTAACTAAGGTTTGGACTGGTGCTGTTGAAGAATAGAAATGACTTTAGCCCATAACAAGGGAGGATGGTGGGCAACATGGTTAGAATATAAGATTATGCAGACAATTGATCTGTCATTACAACAGACATGATTTTATGTTAAATTGGCCTAACCTTTATGTTTTTGATATATGTCTTGACTGGTGACATAGGTAGCAGGTAAATTGAAGGTTAAAGCAATGATGCTGTAGAAACAACATAATCTCACATACTTCAGTGCCTATTAGCATGTTACAAAGGAAATGAAACATAATTAGTTATTCAGTTAAACATTAAGTTAGTTCACTGTGCCTATCCTTTATCCAAATTCTTCTAAATTCTTGAGAGGTTCTTTTCATTATTTTTTAGGAAAGGCAGAAAAGGAGTATGAGATGATCTTGAAGAGAACTTTGCAAAGCATCTGCCTGTTGACGATCCATCCAAATACCACAACCTCTATCATAATTCAGGTCAGGTGTTCCATTTGTACAATTTTTTTTAAAAGTCTGTCTCTCCTGGCTTCTGCAGTTTGTGCACATTCAAATTTTCTACATGGTTTTTTGAAATATTTGAACTTCTAATGTTTCCTATACATGGTGCACATACACACTCCTTTAAGCTATTACTGCTAAACTTAAATGGTTCCGAAAGACAAAACCATAATATATAAAGTCACAGTATGTTATATTTGAGAGTTGAATTAACTTAATTTAATATGAATCCTAGATATTCGCTACACTTCCCGAAAGCACAGCATTTCAAGATTTTGAAGCTTTTTATGTGCTGTATTGAACTACATGCATATTTTAAATAAATGCTGTGGTGAGGTAAAGTTGTTTTGGAATTCATCTCTAGTGACAATCTAAGGCTGGACCTTAGCTGTAGATGATGGTAATATGGAATGTTTTAGTGTATGTGTGGAACATGATTTTAGTTTCTTTTGCTGTCATGGTTTTACAAGAACCATTGCGCAAAACTGTAATTCCATCGAGCTAGAAAATTTCAAAAACCTGCTTTCTAGATACAAATGTGCTTTAACAATGTGGAAATCTTTGAGAGCCATCTTTACCATCATCTTTGTATTTGCTAGTTCCTTCTATGCTGGCCACCATTAAAAGTCATTGTTGATTAACCTTTATCCTTTAGCAGTTTTCTCATTATTTCTACCTCTTAGACCTTTTGATCCTTCTCCTGATTTTGCTTTTGACCGTTTTACCAATTCTCAACTTCATACTCGATCCTGTAGTATTATTTGTTTTTAAGGGGTTTGGGTTGTATCTTCTGCACAAAAAAAAATGATTGATCTTCTTTCATGGCATGAGCTGTTGGATCATGTTTTGCATACTTTTTAAAGCATGCCAACCTCTCCCTTCCATCTGGGAGCGCATATCATGGAGCTGACTCATGCTTTGAAAGGTGTGCAAGCATGATCCAGCAATTCATGCCATGAAAGAAGATCAATCATTCTTTCATGCAAAAGATACAACCCGATTTTGTTTTTAAGATGTGCTTTTTTTAGGTCCATGTTTCGATATGTTATGCAACTGATGCCCGCAATAGTTGGGCACCGTACAGACCTCCAATTACTTAGGTAACACTAATTACTGCTGTATTATCAGGTCCTTATATGTGCCATTTTCGAGTCTGTTTTAACATCTGTTCTACAACTTATGATCTCAAGCCTCCCTACATTATATTATTATAGCATTCATGAGTCATGATTGCTCTATAGTTGATCAACTTACCGATCAATCTTCTCTTAATAGGTAACAAGTACCCTCGAATTTCGATTGTTTGTTGTGGTCACCAACTCTAAAATGAGATAAGGTCACATCAAGAGAGTGCTAGCATCCCTACCAGCAGTGACCTGTAGTTATGAAAATGGCTTTCTGTTATTATGCACGGAGAAGAGTCTGTTAACTCCTCTTCTCCTTGTCAACCTCAGCATGTAAGCTCTCCTCATAATGTCCCATGTAGTCTGAAACAGGCTTTGGCATATAGTTTTTACAAATTCAACCAATGGTCCTAGAGGTTGGTTTTGTATATAGTGATCAGGTGAGCTTGATTATGCCCTTTTTCCACAAGTGTTTCTCAGATTCTCACCTACATGATGGTGGCACGAGTATAACTAGGGATAATGTCATCTACTTCATTCTGTTAAGGAGCACTTTAAACTGGTTCAAGATGAGTAGCTTAAACTAATTTTGCCTCTTTCTTGGCCTTGGTTTTGCATATTTAGTGCAATGACATATTATTTACATAAATTTGCCCAACGGAAATAGAGTTAACACTTTAGTCTCACTAAGCACAATTTGAAGATTCACCTTGACATGTAGTGGTGTGGTTTATCTCGTCATCTCATGGCTGGATATGAATTGTGCTGTGTGCTTTGTTAGTCAATTGATTGCTGCTGCATCATTTGTCCATTAAGTTTCTGTTTTCTGCATTATTTTCTAACCTTGTAGCATCATAACTTAGAGGCATATTTGCACACTTGCGGCCCACCTTTTGCTTCAACTTCAGGCATGTTCTAATGTTGACTGGTTGGTGATGCATTGATCATTATTCGGCTGCAAGTTATGTTTTTCTCATAGGAGATTTTCTAGTCTCTTTGTAAGCATCATTTTGTGCTTGAGCGTTGAGGTGGAGTATCATGGCATATTCAACAAACTGCCCCCCTCCTCTCCTTTTGGCTTCATTTCCTTATAATATGCAATGTAACAGCTGCTGTGATTGTGTCAATGAAAATTCTTTTCAAATACCAGCAATTCATTTATTTGACTATCAAATTTTCTCCATACAATCACCTTAATAGAGTTCTTCCTTACTTTCCTATCATCCACTCTAGAACTTGCTGACTTTTTTTTACGGTGCTCCACAATATTCGGTTCTTTACTTGGTAGCCAAACTCTTTGCACTTATTTTCCCCCTTTTCTTTTTTTAAGGAGGGAGTGTCTATTTTTACTTTTGGTATGCGTGACCGGGTATGCTTGGTAGGATTCAGGTCTTGGCGGGATACCAGGATGGGGTACCATCCCATATGTTGGCATAGGATAATCCTGTAATTGTCCTCGCATCTTGATCGAGACATCTTAGGACATCCTGTTCTAAGTATCTGAATGGGGTGGGATGGTAATGCATCCGGTTCCATAAGAAATTTAGGACAGTCATGTCCATGAGATTTAAAATCTCGACTCGCTAATGAACTAGGCTGCTTTTTTGTAAACTATGAGCATGCATGATACTATTTGCCTCTTGCTTTCTCTAGCGGATTGCATGAATTTATTTGTCTTACTTTTATTTTGTAAGCAAGAACCTTGCAAAATTGTGAAGGACTAGTGAAGATAGTTTGTAGAGATTAATTATTCTTAGTATTCTGTCACTTGAAGTAGGGTGTAATGTCATGATCAGCATTAAACTCATTGCTTGCAGAATGATTTGATGCTTACTGAAGTGGTTATCTTTTTATTATGTATGCAGATTTCCAATAAATTTTGTGAAGATATAGATTGGCATGAATATGTTGGACAATGTTGAAGAGAATGGTTATCATTGCCCTTCTTGAAGCTGTTTCGATCATGTTTTAGTTTATATAGGCTTTTGTCCTAGTCGTGCACATATTTTGAGCAATTTAGAGTGATTTCATTTGGGGATGAAGAGGACCATGGGGTAGTAGACCATCCATCTTATGAATTGGACCAGAGGAAAACTTGGGATGGGAAGCTGGTAAGTTCATTGTAGAACTTCTCAGGCAACTGGATGTGGAATTTACCAACCAATGTGGAGAATGATGACAAGTTCATATTATTAAGAGTAGCATGATAGGAGTGTTGTTTTCTTTTCTCTCTCTTTTTTATTTGTATATGTGTGTTTTTGTTTTGAGGGGTGGGTGGGGGGGTGGTGCAGAATCCATTAGTTATGTTGTTTAATCTACTGGAAGGGAAGACACAATTTTTCTGGAAGAATTATGTCCAAACCTAATGCAAGGATTGGGCATTTGTTGGGCTATCTTTTTGAAGGAATCCTAATCAGCAGCACTGCAGGAGTGATAAAAGCCCTATTATTGGCCACCGTGAGTGTGGTGGAGGAGAATAGTAGAAAGAATGGGAAGCTGCGAAAGTCTTCTTTTCTTTTGAGGGGGAGGGGGGTTGCATTCCTACTGTGTTGCTTATTTGAGAATTATTATTATTGGTTATTTTTGTAAAGGTATAAGTAATTGAGTTTACCAAGACAAGGTATATGCATGTGCAATTTGCACCTCTTGCATGATTGTCTTTCCAGTATGCAATGCTAGATGAGGTCTTATATGCCTGCTATAAGATAATTTGATCGGATTATAACAGTGGGTAGCTTATCATGTCTGGGAATGCAAAGAAACTTATGAAGTACAAAACTGCAGGAAAATGTCAGTAATATAGTATAATAATATTTTGAATTGTAAATTGATAATTATGTGATGAAATCTGATCATTTAACTCGTTAATGTTCTAGTTTCTGAGCTGCCATTGCCATTTATACAAAAGATTATGTTTTACAATTTCAATACTTGGTAGAATGTGTTAATTCCCAAGCTTGGCACTTTCCTGTTGTTTATATAATATCAAGTCAATCCATATTTATATATAATTTCAACCAAGTTATTTTGACTTTTGTTTTTTCTCCTGCTAACATCAATTATTTCTTGTATTACAGGTTGTTGGTGATGATGGTGCTGTATCCTTTATGCTTTGAGCATTGGGTACCTCTTTAGTGCTTATTTTCAAATGTTGATGATTTTTGATTTTCTTAAGAAGAAAATAGGCCTATGGTTAGATGTTTGGATGCAAATGACTATGCAAATATTGACATGATGCTAAAAAATCTATATCTATAGATCTGTATGTAAGCTGCATACACACCACTTCTTTTGCTATATAGTAGTGATAAAATATGCTGACATACTTTGCAAAATGAGGAACCCTTTGCACAAATCCGAGATGCCTCTTCAGTACTGTATTTAGCATTGATTATTTTATACTCACTTTGTTGAAGCTTTAGTTTGTTGAAGGTGTTATCTGCTTAGAATGTGGGAAAATTGGCCATCATAGAATAATTCTACTATTCCTTCCCAAAAAAAACAAGTTAGGAGACCTCCACTGAAAGTTTTTTAGCTGTCCTAAATAAGCCCTCTTTCTCATTTGCATTGTAAGATAATTTCATTGAAGGTTTTTGCAAGACTGGTGCTTGTACTAGTTTTTTGTTGGACTGGTGTGACATCGGTCCATCTTATACTCACACATGGTGCGAGGCTCTGGCCAAACCCCGCCCTTTTTTTTGTATTTTTCAATTTTTTTAGGCTTGTTATGCAATTGAGTGATTTTTTTAGTGTTTTAGTTGCTTTTTCAATGGTTTGTGACATCGAAGCACTGTTATCAGTACTGACACTGATTGAGTCAACCTGGATTAATAAACTATCATTTATAATTAAAAACAATAAATAAAGTATATATTGTAGAAAAATGTATAATAATTCACTCGGTAAATTTAACCCCAAGTAGGGTATCTATGGCTATTGTGGATATTTGGGTCTTGTTCATGGTCCCGGTCTTGGACACTCTACCGGCCTAGATATTGTCCCATTCCCTGCTGGTCATATGATGTATGATAGTCACTTGGTTGTAGTTCCTGATACTACGGTTGCATGTGTGGTAGTTTTAGGAGACTGACCATTCCTTTTAAGGGTAGCAGGATATAATACCTATTCTGACCCCTAGTTATACCCATAATCATTGCAGGGGTAATATGCAATCGGATCCTCTTGGATAAGATGAGGGAAACAATGCATAAGGATTGTATGTGGATGGAGCACTTTGTCCACTCGGTCTATCTGATGCAGTAGGAGATCTACCTCTGGCATAAGATGAGATCTGCTGTGCGCTAAAGCTATTCAATATGCTGGCAAATCTATCACTAGTATCCACTTCATTTGATGAAATAGCTCTCGGATATTCTGGTACTGCTCTTCTTCGTTCACCTCCTGTCTAATTTTTGTTATCAACTTGGCCAGGTGCATATATAATCTTCTTACCCGTGAACATAGTTTCTCTCAATTGATTCTCCAACTACCTCCATGATCCTGTTCTTGTCTGCCATGAGTTGCATCACCTTTGGATTCTCTGTTGTAGGGCAATATTTCCCTTTCATGTCTAGATTTTAGATTTTGTTTGGGTGCCGAGGTCTTGATCCTGCATGATGTGCATGAACTCTGCCTTGCTAGTGAATGGACTGAACGCTTGAGAATAACCACCACCACCTCCGGATGTCCATCCTGACCTCTAGACCCATCATTAGAAATATTACTAGAATTGCTGCCAGTATTATGAGATGATTCAGGCAAGCCAAGATATGATGGATCCAGGATCTCACTGTCATCTTGCCAGATTTGTATCTTGTTAGCTGCCTCAGGATTGATGATTGGTGCTTTTCCCTTGGACTTGCCCTTCATACTACCTTGGCTATAATGGAACTGCTTGGCAATGGTTGTCCTTATTACAATCTTCTTGTCCTTCATGATACAGTCATCTAATAAGGGCTGATTTGCTGTTGGATCTGCGTAGGCACACAGGTTGATTTCATGAATAGTGGGCCTTGACCTGCCTCTAACTGATTGACTCCTTTGTAATTCAGTGTTGTCTCTGACTATCTGACATCCGATGCACCAGAGCCACCACACCTCTCATAGTGCAAAGGTCCAAACTGTCCACAATGCTCTATTGCCTCCTTGTACTCCCACCATCCTTGCTTCGAGGTCTGATGGCCTTGTGCATCTTATCAGCTTCTATATAATCTGGATAGGGTTGCTCATTCTTGTCCTCATCATCTCTGACAGGCTGATTGTCCAACTCAGCTACCTTGTGGTCCTGGTGAACCCTCTTGTTTCTGGCCATCTGTTTCACTTCCTCCAGGTTAAGCAAGTAAATCCTCATTGCTGAGCCCTTATTGGTGGTGTTTAAAGCCTTGGTTGTGGTTTTGTTTTTGCATGCCACACTTATCACAAAAGGAAGTAGATATGAATGTATCTAAACATTGTTTCCAATGATGAAAATTCTTTGATAAATGTTTCTAGCTTCTCCCATGTGCCATCAATGCATCCTGTGCTGCACTTGTGGATGCTGGTATTCCTTTAAAACATCTTGCTGGTAAGCTAACCATCATTGTAATTTTGTTCTTCATTTATCTTATGCCGCAATTTAACTTGTGATATAAACTCTTGCAGTTGCAATCTGTTGTGGTTTAACAGAGAGAGATTCTGTAATTTTAGATCCAACCAAAGCAGAAGAGCAGGTAATCACCTTATCTAAACAAACAACCTTAGGTGCAGGAATTTTCTTTAAGCAAGCAGGACCAAGAAGTTATAGGTGCTACTCATGTCTAGGAGTTTCCCCATGTCCAACTCCCAGTGTACCTTTCAAGTCCTGCTCCCATCATTCCTGTCACACCAAATTCACCATTTTCTTTGTCACCTCGTTCTCACTGTAATTTAGTCCAGGTCAGGATATTTGATATTATTAATCTCTGGTAGTGTTGTAACTTGTAAGCCCGTTACCCAGTTTTTATTCAGACATTTTTGTCTTCCTTCTTTGCCTTATTTTTTTTATGTACCACCCTCTATCTCTTATTTCACTTCTTCTTCATCCAATATGCAACTGAATTTAGAATGTTCAATGTTGCTTTATTGGATGCATATTGCAAAAATATATTAACATAAACCTTTCCTTTGAATGTCAACTGTTTAATTTTAACATTTGGATGGATGTCTGCATCCTGTCATTCTCATGCATTGCACACCACTCTTAAATGAGAATTTAGACATTATTTCTACTTGCTTGAGATATTTAGTTGTTTTTTAAATGTGCGGATAGTCATTTACTTTCATCATGGAATAACATTGACTAGAAATATTAACTTGTTTGGCAATATGGCAGACAGTGCGAGCCTTTGCTTATTTGGTGTTTCCAAATTCCCCACATTCTGTCCTTCCTGAAGCACTGTCAGCTGTGGATGATGAACCTAGAATTATGACATCTGTTACCCATGGGCTAATGTCCGGTAAAAAATCTTTGCCACCCCTTTTGATATTGCACATGCACGCCCGCAGTCTGCTTATATTGAAGTTTGTAGTTACAGGTTTAGCTAATATTAGGTTCTTACCATTAACCTAACTTGTTTCTATTTCTGATGAGAATGACTGCCATCGACACCTATCTATGTATGTATGGACATTCACGTACATATGGCCTGCCATTTCAGACTAATTCACCAAAAATAATTTTGTTAGAATCTTTAAGTGAGAATGAGGGAAAATATTTTGCACTCTTTTGAATGCATTTACAATTTCATATTTCTTCTTTATAATTTAATGAAAAGAATTCTTGAGTGCCGTGCAAGTGATTCTTGCTTTTTGAACCTTCTGAAACCCACCTTTTAAGATAATGAGAATGTGCTATGTTCAAATCCCATATGTTATCCATGACACAGTTCCCTGCAACTTCTAACATGCATTACATTTCCATAGATAACTAGGGTTTTGCTGTTTCTGTGATGACTGGGATGGCAACTGATCTTATCATTCATTTCTCATGACTTTGTTCATTTGTTGGTTAGCTGACTTATCTATTCTTGAAAATAACAATTTTATGATAACTGTAATTGCCAAGAATCTGAAGCTACAGGATGCATAAACCGACATTTGTTATTGTTTATCCAAATCTGTCTCTCTCTTGCACGTAAGTATGTCAAATTGACATCATACTTGCAGGTAACAATTAAATTGCCTGAATTTTATAAATAGTTTACTAGACGTATCAAACAGAAAACTATGTCCATCTCTCAACAAAAAACGATGAGTGAAGGAACCAAACCAAAATGCATCCTACAAAACTGGCAGTGGACAAGCTAATAAGCCATCAACAAAATGATTCCTATTTAACTTTCATATAGCAAGTGCATTCCTAAAACCTCGGGCAGCCAAACATGCCAAATAATTGTAAGGAGTGTGAACTGGGGCTTGCCCTAGTGGTCACACCCCTATTTAGCAGTTAAAGGTTCTTGATTTGATTCTTGGTTGGTGTATCTCTAAACAACTGGACTTGGCTAATTGTGATGCGGGTGGGATGGTGGGTCTCCCTATCATTCTGTGCCCCCCCCCCCCCCCACACCCCACAAAAAAAAAAAAAAAAAAAAAAAAAGAAAAGAAAAGAAAAGGACTAAGGGGAAATCTCAATCATGTTCAAATAGTACGATATGATTTTTTTTTTTTGTCCCCTCATTTTTTGGTAGCCTTTCGAGTATAAATATTTTGTGGAAAATTAAGCAATAATAGAATTATTATTATCTTTATTGGAGTATTGTTGAATTTTTAATATAAGCTTTTAACCATTTCTGTTCTGTTTACCTGTTATGCTTTTTGCTAGCATCTTCATCTATTACTGTTAGAGTTTACAAGAACAATTACTTCATCTTTGAAATCTTTTACTGATTTTTATATGGAGTAAGATCAAAAGTTTAGTTATAGATTGGCTGACATTTCAGGACAAAGTAAAACTATTAGTAAGCAAATCTCTATGCTTCCACCACATTTTCCAAATGATAATTCTGGTTTTCCTCCCCATTCAGAGAGTCATTATATCAACTGCCTTGGACATGGCCATGCTGCATGTGTCAAGATCTCAGAATTTCTTAGGAAAAGCTTGCAGACACAGTTTCCAGGTGACCAATCAAAAGGTACATAGGCGACAATTCTTTCCAGGCCAAGAAACTGCAACATCTTGGCACATATTTTGCTGTGACAGCTTTGAACATGTGGGCACGGGGCCTCGTCTGGACGGTTCTCACAACAGAAACTACAATCCTCTCATTCAATGTGGTTCCTGGACCAAATGCAGGGCTTATGAGCTGTCCGGTCCTTGCTTCTGCTGTTCAACTAGAGTATATGAAAAGCCATGGACTTGCGTGCACTATATGCTTTTTTTTGGTACGGTATGCATAATATTTTTGCTTTGAAGTAGAAGATAGTTCATGGAATGTCCATGATGTATTTGTTGTTGCAATATTTGAGGTTCGTGAACTCTCCGGACATCCCGGAACCGTGGTTGTCTTGACTTGACCCTGGCGATAGGGAGTGAACTGATTGACATAGCTTCATCCGATGATGGTTGAAGGTTTGCGGAACCGGTTGAATTGTTGAAGTATTTCGAGCTGTATTGATAGTAAACCACAATAAATCTGTCTCTCGAATTAGAACATTGGCAACAAATAACGGAAAGGAAAAGAGAGGTAGAGAGAGAGAGAGAGAGAGATGGTAGGGTTGCCAGGGATGGCAAGGGCTCTTAGAGAGCCGTTGGAGGGTCGCAAGGACTCTCAGTGAGCTACCTAGGTCTCGGGCCTTTGTTTCATCTATGAAGGACAGGTTGAGATGAGAGAGATAAAGAGAGGAGGGGAGGGAACGAAAAGGAAGGCAGCAAAGAGATCGTCGGAGGGAAAGGAAAGGAGAGAGACTTTAGTTGGCCATCGTGGCTGCTATATGGCAAAATTGTGGTTCTTGAAGCTGCGGGCTCAAAACTTGGATTATTTCATCTTATCATGGATTTTTTTTTTTTTAAATCTAGCATACATAATGAATTTGTTCACTAGATTTTTAATAAAAAAATCTGTAAAATAGGAGCAACTAGCTTCCTGCGATTTTGCCATCCGGTAGTTAGGTGAAGGCTTTTTAAAGACATCTTTGCCGCTTCTTGTTCCCTTCTTTTATTTTTCTTCTCTCTCTCTCTCTCTATCTCTTTCTTCGCTGCAATCTCGTGGAGGTCTTGACGGCCTTTTGGAGGCGATCATTGGTGTCTTTGCCAGCTTCCCTCCCTTCACACCCCCCCCTCTCTCTATCTCTCTCTTTTTTCCTTTTTAATTTCTTTGTTTCTTTATTTCTGTATTAATTCGTGCTGACCTAATCCGGTATGTGCTTGTACTGTTGATCAACCGGTGCAAGATTCGGTTTCAAGTAGGCAGTCCTTTGTTGAAGCTAAGCTATCTATATTAATTTGATCCAAAATTATTTCCTATTGTCAATGTCATGCGGCAGTTCGATGTTTCAAATCTTTCTACATTTGTGGGTAAAAAAATTGCTTAATGTTTTATTATATAAATAAGGAATGAAGCAGGACAGGTAGTTGCTACCACGACGGAAGTTGGATGCAGGCGTTTTTCCTTTTGGGCTAGTTTTGGGCTAGGGCCTGCATCTGACCCTAAAATAATTATGATGGGTTGACGGGTCAGCTCCATGTGGACTTTGGAGCTATATGAGAAGATTGAAATTGGTGAGGATGTCAGTTTACCACCAGTGCCAGGCTTGAGTGCTAGATTGGGAGGAGGGTGCGATCCAACGTATGTTGTTCCAGGTCGGTTTCTCCCTGATATATGGTCAGCCTCAAGCCGTGCCTTAAATTTGTCCTGAAACTGTTTTAATTGTGACTCGTGGAAGTAGTAGTTATCTTTTAAATTTACTCTGGAAAATGCATGCGTAATCCTTTTATTGGACATATAATGGAGTTTTTTCTTTTTTTTTCTTTTTTTCCCGAAAGGAAGACATATAATGGAGCCTCTTATCATCCTATGGTTCTCAAAATATTGATGTCCGCAGGCCAATGACATGATGAAAGAAAATAGCACGTCAGTTGTTTTTAAGTTTACTTCTACATTTGGGTTTCCCGAATGGTGCTTTTTCCCTCGTTTTTTGAACTTTGAATTATACTTGATTTATCGTAGCATCGCACTTTAAAATGGTTGACAAGGATTTTTTTTTAAATTTTTGGGGGGGTGTTCAGAAAGATATGGTTTACTCAAATCTTGGGTAGTAATAGTGTTGAGCGGACGTTTGGATACCTACCTGCATATGTAAATCCTGGTATAACTCCTCGATACTAAATTGGCTTGCAAATCAAGTTATGTTTCTTTTTTTTAAAGAAAACTTTGTCTCCACTATTTACTAATTAAAGTGTCAAAAAATGCTGTTATAAAACCTTAAAAATTTACAAATTGCGGACAAAAAACTTCTACATCCCTCAATTGCACTGTTTATGGAGCAGGTTCTTGAATTGACAGGGCCTCGGTGCCGTCGTGAAACGGTTTAGCAAGCATTTGTACATGTAATTTTGTAAGAAAAGCGAGCCACCAAACCGTCCGGCAGTTTAATGTCCGCAAATATTCGCATCACGCCAAAACGCTACGCTGAAGGAAGGTGCTACGGGGCCGAACAACGAAGTGCATCTAACCGGGCCATTCCGTTCGTTCCACCGACCGCAGCATACCGACTTTTTATACAGTTGTCGCCACGAACCCTCGGCTCGTGGCCGAGCTAGTTTTTAAGGAAATATAATTGTCGTCGCCACGAACCCAAGGCTGACGGCCTCGCAATTTCATCAGGAGAGGAAAAAAAAAAAAAAAAAAAAAAAAACTTCTGACCAAATTCCTGTATCGTGGAAGGTATTTAAACGGTTTAAACACCTATCAATTCATCGTAATTTTAATTCGTGTGGGCGCAGCCGAGATCTTCCTCTCTCCTCGGCCCTCTCCCGTTGCTCCCTCCTCTCTTTTCCCGGAGGGGGTTCTTGCTGCAGATCCCCGCTCCTCCTCTCGGGAAAAAAAGAAAAAAGAAAAAAAAAAAAAAAAAAAAAAAGAAAGAAAACCATTCTCTCCTTCTCTCTCACGCGCCATGGCTTACGAAAGCTTCACCGACAAGAACGCTGTTTTCAAAAAGCTCAAATCGAAGTCGGAGAACAAGGTAGTATTTTCAAGCCTTTTTCTCTCTTTCTTTCTTTCTTATTCTTTTTGTAGGTCTTTCTTTTGTTCCTTTTATGAGAATCGGTCTCAGGTTTACCCTTACAGATTTTGCTTTGTTTCGCCTCAATTTCGACCGCTTATTCTCCTGGAAATCGATTAGGCTTTGAGGATCTGGTGCGGGAAACCCCGATCCCGACAGTATCCTCCAGATCTGACCCCTTCTGACCGTGGATCTTTCCATCTCAGATGTGCTTTGACTGTAACGCCAAGAACCCGACGTGGGCGTCGGTGACGTATGGGATCTTCCTCTGCATTGACTGCTCGGCCGTCCACCGTAGCCTCGGTGTGCACATTAGTTTCGTGAGGTGCGGAATGGTTGTTTTTTTCCTTTTTTTTCTTTTTTTTTTTCTTTTTCCTCGATGGAGGCTACCTTCAGGGTTTCCCTTCTTGTTTTTAGGGTTCAATTCGGTTTTTCTCTGATTAATTTGCAGGCAATTTCTGAATTTCATGTATGTCCCTATCAAAACCCTGAATCGATCGTGTTGCTATGATTGCAAGCCTTTTTGCCAGTCATTTTTGGTTTAATTGAAGAGATTCAAAGCCTTAAACCAAGTAATTTTGAAATTATACACATGAGAAGATGCAGCTGACGATTGGTAATGTTAAACGCAATATGAATGATTAGATGATAACGTTCGTATCCCTTCAATGAATATTGAGATCAAGCTATCAGATGTTAATAGAATTCTTACTAGCTAGCTGCTTTTTGGATGCCCTTGGTGGTGGTAACCACCATCCCCTGCGTTGTATGCAAGAAAAGTTTAGAATATACAGAAAATCATAATACAGAATTCAACATTTGAGAAGTGAAGGGCAAAGTGCTAAGATAAATTTTCAAGGCATATCTTGGTTCTTTAATTGAACAAAGTATATTATGCATACAAATGATCTTTCAGGTCAAGTCATAGTCTGTAGAATACAGAAGAGGCCAGTTCATATGTGGTGAAATTTTGCTTTGACTAGCTAAGTGATCAAAACCAGTTTGATATTTTGTAATTTTTTTTTAAAAAAAAACAAGCCTCGATTTTGACTTTTTTAGTTTGTCGGATGGGTCCAGGCTTGTGTGAATTTGTTGAAGTCACAGATCTGATGCTTATAATAGAAGGATGTAGAGAAGCAATCAAGAAAGAGTGAATGGTTTGCTTGTTGGAAGTATATTATTGACATAAGGGTCTAAGGGGCTTTTGCTATAATAAATTTTTAGACCTGGGGCATATTTCCAGTTGGGTTTGATAATGTAGTGCAGCAAAAGGGGTTTCTGCCTTTGTAGACACATACCTAGAAACTAGTTTTGCACATAAAATCTAGAGCAGCGTATCTAGGTTGGTTTTTTGCATGACAGGAAGCACTAGCTAGGGATGGATGCGCTGACCAATCACTTCTACGGTTCTACTACACAAAGCATAACTAACTAAATATGCTCAAGTTTTGAGACTTAAGCTATAGGGAACAATGCAATGAATAAAAAAACAATGCTATGATTAATATGGGTGATTTGCATGCACAAATCATAAAATATAATATGAAAAGGCAATGAAAGATGAGAACAAGTGCAAATGAATATACATTGTGGGTACAAATATCCCTTCAATTAATTTAGCATGGCACATGGTTAAGACATAATATTAATACCACAAGAAAGCTATTTCTGAAAGGTTCACTCATGTTATTATGTCATGTACTCCAAATTTTTCTGTCTCTTTATAGATGATGGCAAAGACATGCTTTAGTTCTTCAAAATGAAAAATTCTGAGTGGTTGTCAAGTATAAAGAAGCTCGACAATGATTTTTGTAATAGGTAACTGTACTGGAATTGACTTCTAATTGGTTATAATTGCCAGCAAAGAGTATCAAGTAGGTTATCACAGTTGACGATAATGATTCGAGAGCTTTCTGTTGTGTCGATATACCTTTTACATGACCTAATGTTTGTAGTTATACCTAATCTATATCAGAACCATGGGAGAAAAAGGTTCTTATGAAGCAAAGCAAAAACTCTCGACTGCTGACATCTTCTGTTGAATGATAGATGAGTTAATAATGAAGTGTGGCTTCATTGATTTATAAATCTGGAAAGAACTGTGTTTCTTTCTGAAGTGCACTGATGTGAATAGATTTTTAAGGTTGTCAGAAATATGACGTTGAACTTGGACACATCACTGGAAGACAAATATTAATAAGATAGATTGGTTAATAACCAGGTCCCTGGAAAAGGATCTTCTACCAGCATGTAAGATAGACATGTTTGATATTACATTGTTTAATTGGCAAGAGCTCTTGCAACTGAGCTAAAATTATCTATATCTGTTATAATTGTAATATAGTTATCAGATTGGGTTGAGTTTGACTTACAAAACCTGTTATAGTTACCATAAAAGAGGTGCCACATCACTTCTATTTTGTTTTTTAATTATTTTCCTCTCACTTTTCCCTTTTGACATTTATGTTATTTGTATTTTGGAGGCTCCAGTTTTATTATAAATTAAGTCAAATTTTTAAGTATATAACCTGATCTTGAATAGTTCTTTCAGAAGTTGTTATTTTAGATTACTTAAGAGTTTTGCTTACTTGATTTCTAGGTCTACAAATTTAGACTCATGGACTCCAGAGCAGCTGAAGATGATGGCTTTTGGGGGCAACAACCGTGCACAGGTTTTCTTTAAGCAGCACGGATGGACAGATGGTGGCAAAGTTGAGGCAAAATATACATCAAGAGCTGCTGAGTTGTACAGGCAGATACTTTCCAAGGAGGTTGCTAAAAGCATTGCGGAAGATAGTGGCTTGCCTTCATCCCCAGTTGCAGCATCCCGGTCACCAGATGCAGCTAATGGTCTTCCTGAACTTAGTCTTGTGGATGCGTCAAAGGAAAATTTAAATGAGAAGCATGAGCCTGAGATTACTCGGTCACCTAAGGCTCCTACTCATTCTACAGTTTTAAGTGCTGTTAAAAAGCCCATTGGTGCCAAGAAGATAGGAAGCAAGACTGGGGGGCTTGGCGTTCGAAGACTTACAATGAAGGTAAATTTGTGCTTTTTCATTCTAACAATCATAAATAGAAAAAGAATGAAGTCTGGGGAACGTTACTGAGTTTGACTATGGTTTGATTATGGTGTTTTGGTTGGTTCCTGCGGGTGGCTATCAAAATGTCTTTGCTGTAGCTGGCCTCCATTTTTATTTTCTTTCCCCTTCTTGTTGGACCTTATATGATCAGGCTGTTGTGGAGCTACTTATTTGCCTTTTAGCATTCTCTCAAAATCTATGATGTTTAGTCTTTTATCCTTTCTAGGCATGATCAAGTAGTGGCCGGTGACCAAATTAACTTTGCCAATCATTTAATTTGCAGCCAAACGACAGTCTTTATGACCAGAAGCCTGAAGAACCAGCACCTGCTGTAATGTCCTTGGCTAATTCCAACATGACACATGGCCCATCTTTTCCTTCTCGATTTGAGTATGTGGAAACCATACCATCTGCTGAGACAAGTTTGGGAGGTGCTCAAGTCATCGGTCATGTTGCACCACCAAAATCTTCAAATTTCTTTGCAGAATTTGGAATGGATACTGGATTTCAGAAAAAAACAAGCTCCAATTCATCAAAAGTACAGGTAAAGTTATGTTTTAGAAGATCTTCTCCATAAAGTGATCATTCTTTTATCTTGCATTTGGATTCAACCTAGTGAGCTGTATAACACAGGGTAGCCCACCTCAACAAATACCCGTAAACAAGCGGCCATACCTGAGTTGCACCAGCTATGCCAAACCACCCCAAATCTGGCCTGTGTCTTCAGGGCTTTCCCAATTGAGGCCTGCGATGATAGTCCTTGTTTAAAACCAGCAGATGCCCATGTAATTTTGAACAAGAAATTACTTCATGGAAGAAGTGGGTTCTAACTTGTTGCCTATTGCACTGGTGTTATTAAAATTGGCATGTCGGGTCATTTTTTTTGTATGATGGATTTCATGTCTATCTAATCTAGTTGTAAATTAAACTATTCTCTGTTGATGATAAGCCACTATGTCCATCGGCATGGTAGAATCAACATCTATTCTGTAACAGAATGAATTATTTTAGCTTCCTCTAGAAACTAACATTAGAAGCTGTAGTTGCCCCTTACACAGGTCAACTCATTTCTTCGGTGGTCATCTGCCTCATCATTTTAACCATGGCAAGCTTCCTGTTTAATTTCTGCTTCAACATATGATGGAGTCGTGCTACTTTCTTGTATTGTCAGTCGTGTCTTTGTTGGCTTCCATGATTTTTATGTCCTTAAACTCATGGTTATTCATGTGGTTTATAATTGTGATGTTACTTTAAATATCAAAAGTTAGTATTTCAGTTGGTGATCAGAGTTACCATTTAGCATTTTTTTATTCTACTTGGTAATCCTTAGGAGTTATTACCACATGCTGCTTGAAAACTGATGAACTTGTTGCAACAAAAAGAAACATGTGTTTAAATTATTGGTCGCATATAATTATATGACGAAGTTGAACTTATTTTTTGATTTAGGTACACTTGATATGGAATTTGTACTGAACACAATTAAGTGTGATCTAATCATACAATTATGAAGCCTATGACTATTCATAACCATCATCTAATTTCTTATTTAAATTAATATAAAAATAAAGAAGAATGGGCAAACTATGTATGTAAAAAATGTAAGTTAGCAATAAGGATCAATTATGAATGTTCTGTAAATTATATGGATTATTTGGTTAGTGTTGCTTAATTTTGCATATATTAAATTTCAAGATATTTAAGTGATCCTGTATTGCAAAGCATGTGTGCAGGTACATAGGATGCACTAAATTTTCATCATATACTGTTTATCCATGTTTTACATCATGAAAGCATTGCTCGCAACAAGCTCATTTGCCAATTTTCGTACCCCTTTTATCATTTTGGTCCGTAATGAACCATTTGCTGCATTGGCTACCATGAATTTGTTTTCCATGCTGGACCAAGTTTATTTTTTAATGGACCAAAGCCTACAGTTGCATGCCTTGATGTTGTTGAAGAAACATAATCATATTGTATGTGTGCATGTCAGAATAATTTTTACCAAGGTTGATATTAAGGTGGATGAGTTTTGACATTTTGTTTTATTATATCTGTGGAATTGCAAAAATTATGTTTGCATCTCTTTGTGTATTCACTGCACTCGTGTCAGGTCATAGTGGCTTGCTAGGCAATGCTATGTAGCTTGGAGCAATGCTATAGTAACTCAGAAAAAGTACTTAAAAAGGTCACTCACCCATCTTCCACCAATCATGTTGCTTCATTATGTGGCACAATTCACAAGACAAGTACAAAGAAAGCAATGGGAATACAGCACACCACCTGAGTGATATTTTGAGTTACATTTCGGGGTTATTAAAGCATTATTTTTTACAGTTTATCCACTGGTTGGCATGGTAAAAACATATAAAGAACTTCAAGAGAAGTTATTTTATTGGCTTAATCATTTTAGTTTCTTATCCTATTTTAAATCAAATATTGCAAGGTTATTGGTGTCATCATTGGTTTTTTTTCTCTACCTTGACATTGTTTAAAGTAGGAGGAAAATGCTACATTAATGGATGGTGATGACATCGTTCATTTTTATGAATCATAAGTCTGCATAAAACTGACACTCCAACAGATGCCAGGAAAAGGCCACATTAAAGGTGGTTCCAAGGATCGTTTGGTTTTATGCAGTGGACAACTATATATTAGGCATGACAAATCATTGAGCACTTGATCTTGTTGTTGGATGTCTAAGTTACTCTCTTGAATTCTTTTTTGTTTGTTTGTTTGTTTTAACTCTCATGATGATCATCAGATCCAGGAAAGTAATGAAGCAAGGCAGAAATTCTCAAATGCAAAGTCAATTTCATCAGCCCAATTCTTCGGCGATCAGACCAAAGATGCTGATAAGGAGGCTCAAATCTCCCTGCAAAAGTTCTCAGTATGCACTTTTGCTGTTGTCATAAACCCTTACTAAAATCTGATATTTAGATGTGATGTTCATGCACGGATTTTCAAACTATCCCTTCATTAGTTCTAAAAGAATCAAAACTTCACCTAAAAGAATTCTAAATGATTCCTGTTTTTGTTGGAGCACGACCATTCATGGGCCCCATAGGCCCCATAGAGTGACATTGACCTTGCATGACTCAGTCTGTAATTTCTAAAGTTGTTGGTTGGGAGGTGGTTCCAAGGCTTCACAAGATCGCAGCCATCAATGATGTCTCTCACATGCATTGCACGTCTCCTACTCTAGTCCATGATTAATGCTAGCTCAGCAACACATGTGACTTCCACCTTTTAACAATGTGAAAATGGTGCTAGTGCACTCACTTGTCAGGGCTTGACAAGCATGGTCCAACAGACCCTGTCCCCAACAAGTAGAGAAGCACCATAAAAGTGAAGTGACTTGTGGATTCACATGGTTATGGAATCTGAAAGCTTTTTCCTAAATTCATATGCTGTTGAGTTTTACTTGAATGCTAATTGTTAGTCCGTCATGATTTGTGTTCAGTTCGGTTTCCATCTCCAGTGTTCCACATGTTGATAATTTTATTGCATTGTATTGTGTGGATGGTTAGGCAGAATCATATGTGATTTAGATGTTATTTATTCCCTGGTTTTAAATCCCGGTCCATCCTGTGGGATGCTGGGACTACATCATCCAACTATTATCCCAACATCGTGGTCTGTCCAGGAACATTTCCTGTCCCAAGTGTTGGGATGTAAATGGTGGTGTATCCCATTCTACAGAATCTCAAGATGACCCCATCTCACAAGATTTAAAATCTTGGTTTCTTCAACTATCAAATTCCAATTATTGATATTTAATGTGTTGTTAACTGATAAAAGTTGGATTGCTGTTCAAAAGCCACTCACTTCAACTTGGCTCTATGTAGGGGTCAACTTCCATTTCCAGCGCTGATCTTTTTGGTCACCAAGTGGATGATTCTCAACTTGACCTCACTGCAGCGGACCTTATCAACCGAATCTCCTTTCAGGTACTTTCGTGAACATGAGATATTATATGCTGATTATGATGAATCAGTTCCAGAAGATTCCACTTGTTAGTTCAACATCAGAAATGCACATAAAGATCGTTTTCCTTGAGAGTTTTGATATGGTTGAACATGAGGGATGGTGAGCGATCTTTAAATTTTGTTCATTGTCCGTGCTTGTAAATTGTGACTACAGTGTCTGCCTTTACAACCTTAATTATTTTTCAAGTGTAGGACCAAAATTTGATGGCTTAAGTGCAGGACCAAAACTTATTTATAAATGGCTAAGTTTTGGGATGTGTGTTTTTTCCATATGATTACTTCAATATCTTCCTTGTGATTCTCAGGCTTCACAGGATATATCCTCTCTTAAGACTATAGCTGGGGAGACTGGGAAAAGGTTGACATCTTTGGCTTCCACTCTTATCAACGATCTTCAGGATAGAATCCTTTGAATGAATGTGGTTCATGAGGTCAAATTCATGCATGTTTAAGGAACAGTTATTCCAATACTTGATCAATCTCGACATGGGAGGAGGTTGCTAGCCTACTGTCATAAATTTATTCCATATATATATTTTTTTACAGAGATATATTTTCTGTCTTTCTTCATGCTTTGATATATTTTCTGTCTTTCTTGATGCTTTGCATGACCTACTTTTGTAATGGTGGAAATATTTGGTACTGTAGAACCCATTGGAGAATGTATTTGGACAGCATATTTGTTAAGACTCTAAAAAGTCTGGGTTTGTTTTTCTACACTTGGCAAATTACTTTCCAGCATCCATGCCTGAAAAGTTGCGGATGTTTCGTTATGTGCCTCTGTTAATACGTCATTAGAATTATAAGCATTACCTATCATAATAAATAAATAAAATATTGGAAAAACAGTTGCCCTCGAATCATCCGTTAGGTACCATGCTGTTGGAGAAATCAACAGTTCAGTAATAATAAATAAAATGTTGGAAAAACAGTTGCCCTCGAATCATCCCCATGCTGTTGGAGAAATCAACATTTCAGTAATAATGTCGAGAATAATTTGTATAATCATACGTGAGGATTTCGACCTTCAACATATGCATACACTTTTGTGTCTTCCTTCCACTAAAAATAGAGGCTTGAAGTCTAGTTTTAATAGATGCACTGTACATAGAGGGAAGAAAGGGACTTCATTAGATGCACTGTATGTGTCTTCTTTTCACTGAAAATAGAGGCTTGAAGTCTAGTTTCAATAGATGCACTGTATATAGAGGGAAGAAAGGGACTTCATTAGATGCACTGTATGTGTCTTCCTTCCACTAAAAATAGAGGTTTGAAGTCTAGTTTCAATAGATGCACTGTACATAGAGGGAAGAAAGGGACTTCATTAGATGCACTGTATGTGTCTTCCTTCCACTGAAAATAGAGGCTTGAAGTCTAGTTTCAATAGATGTACTGTACATAGAGGGAAGAAAGGGACTTCATTAGATGCACTGTACATAGAGGAAGAAAGGGACTTCATTAGATGCACTGTACATAGATGGAAGAAAGTGACTTGAAGTCTAGTTTCAACAGATGCACTGTACATAGAAGGAAGAAAAATGGGCTTGATGCACTGTACATAGAAGGAAGAAAAAGGGGCTTGATGCACTGTACAAAGAATGTTTACATATAAGGAAGAAAAAGGGGCTTGATGCATTGTACATAGTTTATATAGAAGGAAGAAAAAGGGGCTTGATGCATTGTACATAGAATGTTGAAGCACTATACATAAAAAGAAGAAAAAGGGGCTTGATGCACTGTATATAGAATGAAGAAAAAGGATGTACATAAAAGGAAGAAAGGGACTTGAAGTCTAGCTTCAGCAGATGCACTGTACATAGAAGGAAGAAAAAGGGGCTGGGCTTGATGCACTGTACATAGAATGAAGAAAAAGGGACTTGAAGTCTAGCTTCAACAGATGCACTGTACACTTTTGTGTCATGGTTGTTTGCCAAACTTGTACGACTCTGGTGAAAAAGGGACTTGAAGTCTAGCTTCAACAGATGCACTGTACACTTTTGTATCCTGGTTGTTTGCCAAACTGGTATGACTCTGGTGTATCATCCGGGTTTGCTCTTCTGGACTTCTTCAGAATCTGCAAAAGCAAGTTTACTCAGCATCAGTAAGGATTCGGATAAACAGATATGGAATCTCAACAGATGCATATACTTTTGTGTCTTCCTTCCATTAAAAAAAGGGGCTTGAAGTCTACCTTCAACAGATGCATTGTACATAGAAGGAAGAAAGGGGCTTGAAGTCTAGCTTCAACAGATGCACTGTACATAGAAGGAAGAAAAAGGGGCTTGAAGTCTAGCTTCAACATATGCATAAAGGAAGAAAAAGGGGCCATTGAAAAAAGGGCTTGAAGTCTACTTTCAATAGATGCACTGTACATAGAAGGAAGAAAGGGGTTTGAAGTCTAGCTTCAATAGATGCACTGTACATAGAAGGAAGAAAAAGGGGCTTGAAGTCTAGCTTCAATAGATGCACTATACAAAGGGGCTTGAAGTCTAGCTTCAATAGATGCACTATACATTGAAGGAAGAAAAAGGGGCTTGATGCACTGTACACAGAAGGAAGAAAAAGGGGTTTGAAGTCTAGCTTCAACAGATGCACTATACACTTTTGTGTCTTGAATTGCCAAACTGGTATGACTCTGGTGTACCATCTAGGTTCACTCTTCTGGAATATGCAAAACAAGTTTGCTCAGCATCAGCAAGGATTCGGATAAACAGATATAGAATCTCAAGGAAAATGGTTAAAGAATGAGACAATATTTTTGCTAGTTGAGCTTACTTATCCCCGGAGGTTCCCATGTACCAGTATTTATAGACTTGGGCCTTAACTGAATTACGTTAGAAAGGCCTTGGACGGTTAATTCCGTTAGGAACTAACACGTGCTTGTAATAACAGCAATCGGTTATTCGGATAGGATAAGTATATCATTTCTTATCGTATTTATTATTCCTTTGATGGATTAGCTATCAAGTGATGGTCGGCACTTACGTGTCAATTGGCTCCATGAGTTGATCGATCTTGTGCATAGGTCAGCTTCGGGCGTTGATCAGCTTTGTGCCTCTATCGGCCTTGTGCATGGATCGGCCTTGTACTTCAATTGGCCTTGTGCATGGATTGGCCTTGGGTATTGATCGGTCTTGCACCTCGATTGGCCTTGTGCATGGATCGGTCTTGGACGCTGATCGGCCTTGCACCTCGATCGGCCTTATACATGGATCGGCCTTGGAGGTTGATTAGCTTTGTGACTTGATCGACTTTTATAAGAATCACTTACCTTTTCTACAGCATCAGGAACTAATTTGCCTTTCTGTAAAACTTTTTGGGCCTTATCTAGCCTTTTGCAACTTGGTCTATTCCTTTTGTCCCAACATCTAGCAAATCATAGAGGAATTCATGATGCAAACAAAATGATATTTCTAGCAATCACAAGCTCAAGAAGAACAAGGTTATATGTTAAGCTTTCCTTCCAAGGCGCCAAGGGGACATTTCTTTCTTTTAAGAGTAATTCTTTGTACAGCAGGAGCGGCGTAGAAAATCCAATGTGGTGCACATTGCGCTTCTCAATTGGGCTACATTATGCTTCCATGGCATGATAGAATTTTCATTCTTTCAATGTCAAATTAGATATATAAAGCAATGAAACTTGGAGGTGCATGTGGCTAGTTAGAATTAACCCAAATTTTAAAAATGTTCTTTTCTCTAAAATGAGTTATTTTTTCATTCTCTGCTAGTGCCAAGATATTAGACATGTTCTTTTTCTTTCTCCTTCTGCTCCTCTATTTGAGAGAAATGGCAAAGGCCTTGCATAGTGGCTTTGGCTAAGGTGGGTTCTGGAGATGGTAGCTGGGCCGACCAGTCCATTCGCATTCACTGTCATTGAGTTTGGCAGGCAAACAAGCGCATAACACTGTGTCATCCGGACATCCATCCAAGTGGGCACAGGGGTAGGGGTAGTGACTAGAACGGTTATGTCCTTGTGCAACGACGGTGGTGGCATCCGGTGATCGCACCATCCACTCGAGTGCTATTGTACAGGTCCCAGCTTGAGCACGGGTACCGGAGCTGCAATGAGTGTTATGGTGGTATCAAGGCGGTCAGGATGATGGCGCACAACTCCACAGGCTGCTATGCTCGTCGAACTAGTCGCATGCCATAGAATCCTCTTAGAATATCATAGCAATCCCTTGGGATGTCATAGAATAGTGTCAAACTAGATTATGAAACATATTTGGATACCAAGGTATCATAGAATCCCCTTAAAATATTATAGAATCTTTTTGAGATATCGTAGAATGGTCTTGAACCTGATTCCGAGACTTATTTGAAAACCAAGATGTGATAGAATCCCCTTAGGATGTCATATAATTCCTTTGGAATGTCATAGAATGGTGTCTAACCTGATTATACAACCTATTTGGATACGAAGATATCATAGAATTTTCTTAGGATATTATAAAATCCCCTTAGAATGTCATAAAATGATGTCAAACATGATTTTGAGACCTATTTAAATAGAAAGGTGCGATAGAATTTCCTTAGAATGCCATATAATCTCTTCTAAATGTCATAGGATGGTGTCAAACCTGATTATAGGATCTATTTAGATACCAAGGTACCATAGAAATCCCTTAATATATCATAGAATCTCTTTGGGATATTATAGAATGATGTTAAATATAATTTTGGGATCTATTTAGGTACCAAAATATCATAGAATCCCCTTAGGATGTCATATAATCCTCTTGGAATGTCTTAGAATGTGCCAAACCTGATTATAGAACCTATTTGAAGGTATCATACAATCCCTTTAGAATGTTATAAAATTTCTTTGGAATGTCATAAAATGATGCAAAACGTGATTTTGGAACCTATTTAGATACTAGGATGTTATAGAATCTCCTTTGGATATCATAGAAACAACTTGGAATGTCATAAAATGGTATCAAATATGATTTTGAGACTTTTTTGGATATCAGAATATCATGTCATAGAATCATCTTGGGATTCTATAAAATGGTGCTCAACATAATTTTAGGACCAATTTTGATACTATAATATCATATAATCCCCTTAGAATGTTATAAAATCTCTTTGTGATGCCATAAAATGATATCAAACCTAATTTTGGGATATATTTGGATACAAAGATATCAAAAAATCTCCTCAGGAGGTCATAAAATCTCTTTAGGTTATCATTAAATGGTGTCAAATATAAGTTTGGGATCTATTTAGATATCAGAATATTATAAAATCTTCTCGGGATGCCATGGAATCTTATTGGGATGTTATAAAATGATAACAAACATGATTTTAGGACTTATTTGAATACTAAAATGCTATAAAATCTTCATAGGATGTCATAGAATTTGCTTAGGATGTCATAAAATGGTACCCAGTATAATTTTGGGATCAATTTTAATACCAGAATATCATAGAATCTACTTAGAATATCATTGGATTTTTTTGGAATGTCATAAAATTATGTCAAACTTGATCTTGGAACCAATTTAGATATTAGGATGTCATAAAATCTCTATAGGATATCATAGAATTTTCTTAGTATATCATAAAATGGTGCCAAACTTGATTTTGGGATAAATTTTGATAACAAAATATCATATAATATCCTTAGAATGTCATAGAACCCCCTTAGGATGTTATAAAATTGTACCAAACCTAATTTTGGAACTTATTTGGATATCATGATACATAAAGTTTTTTCAGATTGTCATAGAATCTTTAGAGGATATTATAAAGTAGTGTTAAACCTAATTTTGAGATATATTTGGATATCAAAATATGATAAAATCTTCTTAGCATATCATTAAATCTCGTTGGGATGTCATAAAATGATGACAAATCTGATTTTAGAAATTATTTAGATACCAGAATGTCAAAAAATCTTCATAGAATCTACTTAGAATGGCATAAAATAGTATTAAATATAATTTTGAAACCTATTTGGATACCAGAATGTCATAGAATTCTCTTGGAATGTTATAAAATGGTGTCAAACAAGATTTTGGGACATATTTGGATATTAGAATATTATAAATTTTTTTTAGGATGTCATAGAAGTTCATTGGAACATCAAAAATGATGTCAAATAAGAATTTAGGACTTATTTGGATACCAGAATATCATAGAATCTCTTTAGGATATTATAGAATTATATTTGAATGCCATAAAATAGAGTCAAACTTGATTTTGGAACCTATTTAGATACCAAAATATCATAGAATTGCTTTAGAATACCATGGAACCCTCTTAGAATATCATAAAATGGTACCAAACATGATTTCGGAATCTATTTAGATACTAAAATGTTATAAAAATCTCCTTAAGATGTTATAGAAGTAACTTAGAATGTCATAAAATAGTGCCAAACTTGATTTTAGAATTTATTTGGATACCAGAATATCATAGAATCTCTTTAGGATATCATAAAATACCATTGGAATGTCAAAAAATGATGTCAAACTTGATTTTAGACATATTTGGATACTAGAATGTCATGGAATTTCCTTAAAATATCATAGAATCTTCCTAGGATATCATAAAATTGTGCAAAATATAATTTTGGAATCTATTTTAATATTAGGATATCAAAAAATCTTTTAGAATGTAATAGAATCCTCTTGGAATGTGGCGTCAAACTTGATTTTGGGATATATTTAAATACCATAATATCATAGAATCTTCTTGAAATGTCATAAAATAGTAAGAAACCCGATTTTGGAACCTACTTGGATACTAAAATATCATAGAATTCCATTAGAATATTATAGAACTCCCTTGGGATGTCATAAAATAGTGCTAAATATGATTTTGTGATATATTGGATACCGAATATCATAGAATTCCCTTGAGATGTTATAGAACTCCTTTGGAATGTCATAAAATGATATTAAACAAAATTTTGGGACTTATTTGGATACCAAAATATCATAAAATATTCTTAGAATATCATCAAATTTTCTTGGGATGTTATAAAATGGTGCTAAATAAGATTTTAAGATCAATTTGGATACTAGAATGTCATAGAATATTCTTATGATGTCATACAATTTTCTTGGGATGTCATAAAATGATACCAAATCCTATTTTGAGACCTATTTGGATTCTAGAATATCATAAAATCTTTTTAGAATATCATAGAACCCTCTTCGGATATTATTAAATGATGTTAAACCTAATTTTGAGATATATTTGGATACCAGAATATCATAGAATCTTCTTAGAATGTCATAAAATCATCTTGGAATGTTATAAAATAGTCCCAAACCTGATTTTGGGATTTATTTAGATATCGAAATATCATAGAAATCCCTTAGGATGCCATAGAACTCCCTTGGAAAGTCATAAAATAATGTCAAACATGATTTTAGAACATATTTGATACTAGAATATCATAGAATCTTCTTGGAATGTCATAAGATGATGCCAAATACGATTTTGGGGTATATTTGAATATCAGCATATCATAGAATTCTCTTAGAATGTCATGGAATCCCTTTGGAATGTCATAAAATAATATCAAATATAATTTTATGATCTATTTGTATACCAAAATATTAGGAAATCTTCTTAATATGTCATAAAATCTTTTTGAATTATCATAAAATATTGTCAAACCTGATTTTAAGACATATTTGGATATCAAAATATCATAAAATTTTCTTAGGATGCCATAAAGCTCTCTTGGAATGTCATAATTGGTGCTAAATTAGGTTTCACGCCATTTTATAACATCTCAAGAGGTTCTATGACATCCCAAAGAGATTCGATCTGAGCAGAGAGGATTTCCTCAACCTGGGCCAGGGCCGGAGAACTTTTGACCTGGACCCCCTCTTCAGCCTGGACAGGAACTACCGTACCGGCCATAGCCAGATCCTCGGCTACGATCGAGACTTCTTCACTTTGGCTTGGCATCTCTTTGACTTCATCAAGGGCCCCAATCTCCTCTTTTTCCTCCTCGATATCAAATGCAGGGACATTGGAAAGATCGAGATCGGGAAAGACCTCGCTGACCTTGGCGAGTCCATCATTGAAACCAAATTGATAACTGAGCAGGCTCGCTTCATTTACTTCCATCTTGAACTGTGAAGATTTTCTGAAGTCTTCAACAGCTTTAGCTGCTCACTCTCTCATGGCTAGGAGCTATGAAATCCGAAATGGCTAGGAGCTATGAAATCTGAAATAGAGTCCATGGAGATCAACAATGTATGGACATTGGTTGATGCACCTGAAGGGATAAAATTCATTGGGTGCAAATGGATTTTCAAAAGAAAAAAGGACGTAGACGGGTAGGCGGAGACCTACAAAGCCCGTTTGGTTGCCAAGGGATATTGCCAATGTTATGGTGTTGACTATGACGAGACATTTTCTCCTGTGGCAATGCTCAAATCCATTCGGATTATGCTTGCTTTGGCAGTGCACTTTGACTATGAAATCTTGCTGATGGATGTCCGGACAACTTTCCTGAATGGTGAGCTGGAAGAGGAGGTGTATATGATATAACCTGAAGGGTTCACATCCACAAACGAGTCAAAGGTATGCAAGCTTCAAAAGTCCATCTATGGACTGAAGCAAGCATCAAGGAGTTGGAACATGCGATTTGATAAGTGTATCAAGTCGTATGACTTCGTTAGGAACGGAGAAGAACCTTGCATTTATAAATGGGCTAATGGTTCTATGATTATATTTCTTGTATTGTATGTGGATGACATTCTTTTAATCAAGAATAACATCCCAGCACTATAAGGAATAAAGGTCTGGTTATCATCTCAGTTCTCTATGAAGGACTTGGGTGAAGCCTCTTACATACGGTGTATGAAGATCTATAGAGATAGATCTAAGAGGCTTCTGAGACTGTTTCAGTCTACGTACATCAACACCGTGCTAAAACGGTTTAGCATGAAAAATTCCAAGAAGGGCTATCTCCTGATAGGCACTGGAATTAATCTCTCCAAAAGAAATTATGCGACAACTCCTGAAAAGAGAGAGCGTATGAGTAGAATCCCATATGCTTCGGCAGTGGGTTCTATCATGTACGCCATGACATGTACCAGACTAGACGTGGCATACTCACTAGGCGTAGTGAGCAGATACCAGTCTGATCCAGGTGAGGCTCATTAGAAAGTGGTAAAAACCATCCTTAAGTATTTACGAAATACTAAGGACCAATGGCTAATTTATGGAAAATCTGACTTGAAACTTGTGGGGTATACTGACTCCAGTTTCTAGTCAGATAAGGATGATAACAAGAGTGTGTCAGGATTTATCTTTATCCTAAACGAAGGAGCTGTCTGCTGGAAAAGTTCCAAGCAGCCTACTGTGGCAGACTCAGTATGTGAAACAGAGTACATTATAGCATCAGATGTAGCGAAGGAAGCTGTATGGTTGCGAAAGTTCCTTGGTGAGCTGGGAGAGGCACCTTCCTTGGATGGTCCTGTTTTGGTATACTGTGACAACACTGGAGCCATTGCTCAAGCCAAAGAGCCAAAGTCTCATCACCACACAAAGCATATTCTACGGCGCTATCACCTTGTACGAGAGATCATGGAACGAGGTGACGTCGACATTGGTTAAAAGATCGATGGAAAGGAGAACCTGGTTGACCCCTTCACTAAAGCCGTTAGTGTTCAAGAGTTCGACAGTTTTAAAAGAAAAATGGGAATGTGATTCTATACCGATTGGCTTTAGTCCAAGTGAGAGTTGTTGGGAATTGTATCCCAAAACCAATCGTCTAGGTTGTAGACGGTTGTACCATCTTGTATTTTGTATATGAATTCTTTAATAAATAAAAGTTATTTTTGGCTATTCATCATATTTATATTTTCCTGAAATGAACTCTTGTATGATGGAGTCCTTAGAACTACATTGTTTGATATAGAGAGGATATATCAAGTAGTTCTTAAAACTGGTTCATAACCAAATGATACATTATTATAGGACGACGATGTATCGAGTGTAGGTTATTGTATGTCATATTTATTGGTTGTCCTCTTAACCAAAGAGTGCGGAGACACTGGTGTGACATGCAAGTGAAATGTGTGACATTTCACTGAATGTGACCATCTGCGGAGCTCCCTTCTGCCAAAGGGTTGCTTGCAAAGGGATATGGGTATATATGTCCCTCAGACCTGAGGTCACTATGATAGCTTGCAAGCAACTCACTATACTTTGATGCCGGACTACCTGGATTTTTAATCCAGTGACGGAAGGTTTCTGGGTATAGTCAAGTACTTGTGGAGCGGTGGTAGATCAAGATGGAATTGACCTTTCCAAATAGTTTGGAGTGAATGACTCACTATATCTCAATTCAGTAAAACCTTGGTCAGGATAGTTTTTGTGAGAGTCACAGAACTTGTGAGGTTGAGACATGATCTAGATAAACCAATTTAGAGTTGGCAGTTGAACCCTAGATCATCCTGAGCATTATGAGATCAAAGGGATGAATTATGCGACAACCATATGCCAGTGGTTCTTGTGAGATACTCTGCATCTTCGACCTATCTGGATGTCGGGTATCATTGCTAGATGAGAACTTTGATTGGTACCGGAAATGTTCCAGTGCTATCGGCTTAGTGTTCGAACCTATGGGGTCACACACCATAGGGGATTTCTATATGATCTTGTGGCTAATCAATGATTGAGAATCGTTTGCCATCATCGGAAGTCAATATGATTGACTTTGTTCCAAGTGTTAACACTTGAAATTTTGCAGGTGTCGACACTTGATGAAGTGTCGGCACTTGGCAATTTTCGTGAGTCGACACTTCCTGTGACGAGCTAAAATTCTGGAAAGAATTCGTGGGAGGATTTTGGGCAAGTTTTGACCTGATTTGAATTTTGAATTCAAACCAGTTTTGGCTCCAAGGTTATATGGTATGAAGGTCATACTTACCTCTTTGGGTTGGACGCATTTGGTATGACCTTGATCCTCTCCCCCATTCTCTCCCCTCATCTCTCCTCCTTCCTCTTTCTCTCTCGCCCTGCTGCCTCTATAAATGAATGTCATTTTCAAAGGCTGCTAATGGTTAATCCAGAGATTTTTGAGAAAAGCTTTGAGAGAAAATAGAAAAGGGTTGTGAGAGGTTTTGGGATTGGGTATGTGAAATCTAGCAATCAAGCTAGGTGTTGGGAAGAGAGGTTTTGGGAAGAGGTTCCTGCTCTCCTCTTATTCTTCCCGAAAGAAGAAAATCAACCTAAGGATCCCGAAGAGCTAGCACTCCGAGGGAGTTGGTCAGAGTCGAGCCCCGGTGTGGATCACCTGTAGAGGCCAGACACGTGTGTGGCTTGAGCCCTCCTCCTCACAGCTTCTCTCCAGCACTCTTAGAGATATAAAGGTATGATACTTTTATATTTATGTAAATTATCTTGCTTTGATGTTATGATGCATGTTAGGTCATTATGCTAGACCCTGTTGTGGGCAGATCGGTAGATCATTTAGATCTATCTACCGAGCCTTCCGCTGTGCATGCTTTAAAATTTTTTTAAAATACATTTTTTTTGCCCTCCTTTTCTGGATATTGCATGCTAGGTGTATGTGCTTTTCATTTTCAGCCACGACCTCCAGCCAAATTCCAATGAAAAGATCGGCTGAACCGTTGCAAAACAGAAAAATGATGGACGGTCCCTGGTCCACCTGCTCCTTTTTCACACCCCAATCAAGGGGCGACAGCTGTCTATCATCTGATCCTCAAATCAACCAGCAGTTATGGCAAACGGTCCAATCAGAGATTTCGCAATCATCTGCCTCACCACTCCCCAGGAAAAAATGACAACCCGGTGATACTCTCACTCTTTGAGGCAGATCATCGCTTCGAAAATTGAGAGTAGGGGGCAACTGTTAGGATATGTCAGTCCAAGCATAGATCAGCCACCGGTTCGATCGCCTAAACAGTCCTTTTCGAACCGTGCATGTCGAACCAAAATGCCCGGAAGAAGTCGAATGGCTGACGGACAAGTCGAAGCCACAACTCTCAGCTTCAATCGAAAAGTTAGCCTTCGGCCCTTGCTGAAGACATGGCTCTCGGCCTCAGCCAAAGGCATGAGTCGAGGGAATGATCTTCGCTCCCAGCTAAAGACAGCCTTCGGTCTATGCCGAAGACATGATCTTCAGCATCAGCTACAGGTGCTGTCCTGAAGACGTCTAGGGACATAAGCATCCCTCCGATCCAGCAACGGATACTCTTGAAGAAGAAGCCTGAGGGCAGATCTTTGATCTACCCCAAACCCCCACGAACATGGAGGATAACGGTTATAATCAGCTATCTAATCATCTCCAAAGCACAACCATGTCAAAATAGCCACGTGATCATTAACTCCAACAGTAGCACCTCCGGCCCGACCGGAACCGTTTAATAACCGTCCATGATTGCGAACTGAGAGGAAACAATTAACTCCCTCCATCATAACTACAGAAAAGAGAACAGAACCACAGACCGAACTAGCCAATATAAATACTAGTAAGAGGAGACATTCCAGGTAAGGCATAATATAATCCTAAAAATTTCAAAGTCCTTTCCTCGTCATTCATTTTTCTCATAATCTTTTCCATTTTGTGGCTAGAGCCTGCCTCTGATTTAGACATCGGAGTATCCCCCGTCAGAGAAAATCTGGCCAGGGATCTATTTTGCAGGTAAACCAGGAAGCAGACCTGTGATCCAGCAGCTTCGCTCGATCGGAAAAGGGAATCTACGCCAACAACTACTATAAGTATTTGGACTCCAATTGATTATATATTAAACCAACATCTGTAGTATCTTTTAAATAGCATAATATCTATTTCATAGCTTGCCAATGGACCCTTCGTAGATGTTCTATGTCTATGCTCATAACACTGACGACTTGTGAGATATTTGGATGTGTGCAAACTATAGCATATGTAATACTTCAAACTATACTGGTATATAAAATAAATGACATGTGCTCCTCATCTGATTATGCAGATAAAATAGCTAAAAGTCCAAAATGTACTATAAGTGGACGCGCTGGCTTGCTATTTTATATACAAAACTACTTAAGTATCTTCTTAATATAATTTTTATGTGACAAGAGCAATCTGCCTCTATGTTAATCCCTGTGAATATCCATACCTAAAATCTTTTTTGCAGCACTCAAGTCCTTCATCTCAAATTTACTACTAAATTGAGACTTCAACTTTTTAATCACAAATATATTTTTTGCTACAATGAGCTTGTCATTAATATAGAATAACAAAAAAATTAAAAAACTATTTAGAAGCCTCATGTGATAAATACAACTATCATAATTATTTCAAGAATAACCATGCTTATGCATAAATGTATTAAACCACTTGTACCATTATTTAAGATATTGCTTCAAACCATACAATGATTTTCTCAACAAGCAAATATAGTCCTTCTTATCCTAAACAACAAATTTTTCTAATTCTACATATAAATCTATTCTTTAAGTTTATCACATAAGAAAATTGTCTTGACATCAAGCTACTCCAGCTTTAAATCAAATAATGCAACAATGCTAGGTAACATGCGAATAGAGCTATGTTTTATAATATGACAAAAAACTCATTAAAGTTTATACCTTCCGTCTAATTGTTGTCCTTCGTAACCAAACATATTTTGAATCTTGTTACTTCAACCTCAGGGATTCTTTGCGTTTCTTAAAGATCCATTTGTATCCAACAATCTTCTAGCCTTATGATGGTTCATAAACTCCCATGTCTAATTCTTGTAAAGACACTTAATTTTCTCACTCGTAGTAATAGACCACTATACAGATTCACTACCAGTGATGGCCTCATTAAATAACTGACATGGTCCTTAATCTCAATAGACTCTGTCATATATAATGCAAAAGAAACCAAATTGTATATCCATATCTATAAAAGGGCCTAATTTATCTTCTTGATCTATCAGTGGCTATGATGTACTATTGCTCTTGCAGGATATCTAACTTATCAACAATCTCAAGCTCATCACTCTGAATTGGTTGAACTGAAATATCATCCTATGATGGATAAATTGAAGGTCTAACCTCAAGCTCCATCTACTTATCAACATCATGATCTTTATATCTAGCAATTGACTTCTTTCTCGAAAAAAGCACAGCTTTTTTATCAAACGTAATATCTCTATGGAGTATAAATTTATGAGAACCAGGCTTAACATATCACAAACTATAGTCTTTTATCTCATACTGGTAATCAAGAAAGACGTATTTGAGTGCCATTTTTTCTAAGTTTCTATCACTAGCATACGCATAAATAGGGCATCCAAATATTTTTAAAATGGAATAATCAATAGGTATACTAAGCCATACCTCAATAAGAGTCTTTATCTCAATAGCAGTAAACAAAGACTTATTCATTAAGTAGCAGACCATACTAATAACTTCGTCCAAATATACTGAGATAAATTTAATAAATAAATCATACACTATGTTCTCTTCAAAAGAGTCCTATTCATACATTCTACAATACTATTTTGCTATAGTATCTTCCTAAACAGCTAGGATCTCACAATGCCTTCGACCTTGCTAAAATTATTAAACTGACTTTTACAAAAACTCCATACTATTATTAGTTCTTAATCTTTTTATTAAATTGTTTCTCAACAAATATTTTCCACTTCTTAGAAGTGAGAAAAACTTTATTTTTATGCTTTAGAAAGTATACCCAAACTTTTCTTGAAAAATCATTAATGAAAGTTAACAAATATTGATGACCCCCCTTAGACTGAACATCTGTTGGACCCTAAAGATTGGAATAAAGATAATTTAATGTGCCCTTTGTCATGTGAATGGCTATGCTTAACTTGACTCTGTACTACTTCATATAAATACAACGCTTATAAAAATTAAGCTTCATGATTTTCCAACCATGCAACATATCCTATTTGCTCAAAAGATATATACTAGCCTCATTGATATAACTTAAATGCATGTGCCATAAATGAGTACCATCTAAATCTGGATCTGATAAAAGAAATTGATGCAATGCTAATAACTATGCTACCCTAAAATAATTATAGGCCATGAGACAATCTATTTTTGAGCATAATGAGAACATTATTTGAAACTTTTAAAACTTCCCCTTCACTAGAGTATTTAAAATCTTGTGAGTCAAGAGTATTTAAAGAAATCATATTCTCCTTCAAATTTAATATGTGCTGTATATCAAAAAAGATTCTAATAATACCATCATACATCTTAATCCGAATGATTTTTATATCAATAAGCTTACATGTTATTTCCCATTAGTATAATAAAATTATCATCAATAGGGTGCTAAATAAAAAATCGACCCTTATGAGAATATATATGATAATAATATACTGAATCAAGAATCCAAACACCTTTAGAGAAATTGATTGATTGATGCTTTCTAGTTTAAGTCACAGCATTGCAATATATGGCTTATATGCAACCTTTCACAAAACCTCGTTTGCCAAAGATAATTGTGCGCACATTTTAAGAAATCATTCTTATACTTCTCTAACATCCTTGGTAAAGCATTTCTATCGTTTAGTACCTTCAGCAATCCCTGTAGAACTAATAAGACTTGCATCTGCACATCTAAAGATTGAAATCATTTTTCTCATCAAATTTTTTGATCTTGAATTTCACGGTTATCATGAAGAATAAATACAAAACTAATAGATAATTGGAACAAAAAACAGATCTAACAAATAAATATGAACTCAAAGCTTTGATACCTGTTTGTTGCAAGATTGCTCGTTAATTAGTATGAAATTCGAAATAATAACAAGTAATTATACATAAAAAATAAATACATTAATTTATGTGGTTTATCTTTGGGCTAATGTTCACAAGCAAAAATAGAAAAAGATTTTATTATATCAAAAGATAGAGTATAACAAGTTTTACAGGCATGAACATATATAAGCTATGGCTATGTGCCGGATTATGTTTGGCCTTTTCTACTCTTTTGAAATTAAACATGTAGGCAGGGTAAAAAAATTGTTTACAGGTCTCATCCATTGGATTAGAAAGAGATAATCACATGTATATCGATTGTCTCATTTCATTGTTTCTAATCATTGTACTATTTTTTGAGGAACCTTCTCAAAGCTAACTAAATGCAATTAAAGGCATGTTTGGATATCTAGATCCAAAATTTTATAGGATTTATGAGTTGGACTACTGTAACTAGAAAAAGGGTAACTTGAATTTCTAGGCCAATATCTAGGGCTTTTAGAATGAGCCAGCCCGAATACTATAGGGAGAAAAAAAAGACCTACATTTTTAATCCTATAGTATTTAGACTTGCCCACTACAAAGATTTCTAGGTATTGAAAATACAAGGCTAGTCTAAATTAATTTTTTTTTAGTTGTACTAGTCTAATTCATGAATTCTATATAATTTTAGATCCAGACATCCAAACAGATGCTTAATCATAATTTTTTCCCTCACTTGCATAAGCTTAAGTCTAAATCCTCGATCTAATTAGCAATTGAGGCAGGTGAACTTTGGCATGCAACTTTATTTCAGTTTTCAAACTTATTTAAAATTATCTTCTTTTTTAATTAAAAAATACTAATACATACAAATTTAAAAAAAGAGGGAAGTAGTGTTATTATAATAATATATATCATATATGGCATATCATATTGATTTTTTTTATTATTATCTATTTTTTTATGGTAGCTAATTATAGCCGTGCAGCCCGTGTGCACCATAAAGATTTTATGCTCGCTAAATAGCTGGTAAAGAAAAAATATGTGACCGCTAAGGTGGTAGCCCGGTTAGTAGAGGCTTTGCCTCACTACCAACAGTCTTCGGGTTCTAGGCCGTGCGGGGTGTCATCCAATGGTGGATTCTCGAGAACGAAGGCGAATCCTTTTATCGTGCGAAAGATACAACCCCGATGTACTACGTGGTTGAAGATCACTGGATGTAGAGCAAGACTTCCTCTCAAATTTGTAAGATATATATTGATGGATTTTTTTAAAAAAATAATTTTTATTTTTATTTCTAAAAGCATGGCTGTCTAAATTATATTGCTCAATTTATTTTTTATTTTATTTTATTCCTTTTTGTTGGAGATGGTACTTGAGAGATATATACGAATAAATCACATGTTTAATCTACAAGCTATTCGAAAAAAATACGCATTCACCTTATAACTTTTTCTAAAAAATATTAACAGATATTAATAAATATTTATTAAAAATATTTAATAAATATAATAATTAATAATATATTTTAATTATTATAAATTTAAATAAAAAATTAAATTAATAAAATAATTTATAAATAAATAAATTATAAATAAATAAATTATTGAATAAATAAATTATTAAAATATGTAAGAGAATAAAAGAGGTAGAGAAAAAGTAGGAGGGAGGAGTGATGAGAAAGAAGGAAAAAAATAAAAGGGATGGAAATTCATATTTTGTAAATTAAATTTTATTAAATATTTTTAAAATACGATTTCATAAAAATGAAATTATATATTTAATATTATAATATTTATTATAATATATTATAATATTATATTTATTATAATATATACTGTTATTATAATATATTTTTAAAATTTAAATTTTTAAATTTTTATTAAATTTTCGTAATTTTTATTTTTTTTATTAAATTTTAAATGATAATTAAAATTAAGAAAAGAAAGAAGCCGCAACTTAAGCGTGTGACTTCCCTAGGAGAGACCCGCATAATACCTCATTTGCCATGTCGGATAAAAAAAAAGAAGTAGACTTAAAAGTATTGTTTAGACGGCCTCACTTTCATATATATATATATATATATATATATATATTATATTAAAAAAATTTATATTGACGTAATGCTGAAATCAAACAACATACAGGAAAGCCATCCTCACCTCCGGTGCACCAAGGATACGCGGGGTACGTGGCACTTAGTTGGAAGGGGCAAAGCCGTGATTCTAAGCGCGTCGGCAAGCAGGAGACTACGTACTCCACCTTTATATAAAGGTGTCCGTTGAATTTGGATTGTTTAAGACCTGTTAGTGGAATTGTAACTGGTGCCGTTTAGCAAAGCAATTCATTGATGGGACTGCAACCAGTTATTTGTGGTGGTGGTTCATACTACGTGCCTTTATATATTTTAACGGTATTTAATATATGCCAAAGTTAAATATAACTGGGTCAAAACACAAATGAAGTGTTAGCTCAAAGTCTCGATATATCATAAGCTCGTAGATATGGAACAAAGTTTGCATAACAAATTACAATAGCATTATCAGTCACGAGCGCAGCAACACACACTGTTACTTTCATGCTGCAAGATTGAAGGTTTCATCACTGCATGGGTTTAGAGATGATGTGGCAAGATCGCTGACATGAAGGAGCTGACATGTATCATGTCAAAGGAGACCGCCACGTCGGATACCAAGTCAACTTTTCAACTCGGGCCGCTTTGCCGAGCTGAGCTGAGTCGAGCTCCGTCCTCCGTCAGTTCAGTCCCGCAAGCTCGGGACACTTAGGTCGGAGCCATCCTCTGCCCTCCAGAACGAGACCCTCGGAGGTTGAGCTCTGTGGTCGGAGTCGAGCTCAGCCCTCCTCCGCCACATGGAGCCTCTCCGAGCGCGAGCCCTCTGGACCGGGCCCGCACTCTGCTCTCCAAAGCGAGACCCTCGGAGGTTGAGTCTTGTGGTCGGAGTCGAACTCAGCCCTCCTCCGCCACGTGGAGCCTCTCCGAGCGCGAGCCCTCTGAACCGGGCCCGCACTCTGCCCTCCAGAGCGAGACCCTCAGAGGTTGAGTCCTGTGGTCGGAGTCGAGCTCAGCCCTCCTCCGCCATGTGGAGCCTCTCCGAGCGCGAGCCCTCTGCCCTCCAGAGCGAGACCCTCGGAGGTTGAGCCCTATGGTCGGAGTTGAGCCCTCCTTCGCCACATGGAGCCTCTCCGAGCGCAAGCCCTCTGGACCGGGCCTGCACTCTGCCCTCCTCCACCGAGGTGACCCCGCAAGCTCGGGGCATCTAGGTCGGAGCGAGCCCTGCCATCCCAGCTCAGCCCCAGCTCGGACGTGGGCACCGCCATCCCAGGACGCCAGCGAACTGCCCAAGGACTACGGGGCAGTGCCCCCATGCCGTAATAACTGCCTGTCCGCCCGTACTTCCAGGAGGATGGGCCAGTCGAGGGCACTAACCCCGGGGGCGGCGATCCCCGGATCGAGGCTCTGCTAAGCTTCCCGGAATGGGGCGCCGGAGTAGATGTCAGAACGAATGGAAGCTTCCCCTACCGTATGTCAGGAAAGACATCCCGTCCACGGCACGGAATCCCGCCACACGCGCCTGCCAGCCCAGCGAGGATTCCAAGGCAAGCATCCAACGGCCATTTTTCGACTACAAAGAACAATCGACACCCCCGAAAGGGGGCAGGTAACACGATACCAACACCAACACAAGCGCAAGCTCAACCAAGAGGGCAAAGCGCCACCACCACCACCACCACTAAAAGAAAAAGCCAGGAAAACAAGGAAAGGTGGCAGAACAGAGAACCCCTCTGTCCCTGTCGTTGTTCTCCCCCTGCTGCGTTTTCATCTTCATTCTCATACTATTCACTCCTAGCGTGGAGTCCATCAAGAGGGGCCCGACCAGAAGGATCTGTTCTCCTGGATCGTCACTGACTTGACCATCGGAGTGCCCCCGACGGAAATCCCGGCCCGGGTCACTAACCCCTGTTTCGTAGGTCCAGGACTACCGGACGACGAGACAGCGAAGAAAGTGTGCTCCGACGCCGACAGCAACTACGGGCCACGACGGTCTTGGCGGCAACAAGGGACTATCGGGGTATCTTGATTATTAGCCATTTTTAAAAAACTTTTTCTTTTTTTCTTTTTTCTTTTTTTTTTGGATACAAACATGTGATCATATTCTTTTAACATGAATATAATTTAAAGAATTAGAGTATAAAATATCTCGTAGATCTAGAGAGCACTCGTCATCATGATGCTAAGTCTACTCACCAACATGCTCAGCTACAAAGGAAGCCATCTAATCTATAAAATTATTCATTTTTTGATAAACATGATAAATAGATATTAAAGTAAAGAGATGGAGCGATTTCTAAATATCATAAGGAAAAGGATGAGCCTTAATAATCTTCCTCTCATCCTACATCCAACTGATCATTGTTGTAAAATTACTCTCAATAAAGATCCTCTTAACTCTTAGCATCTGCTCGCACAAATAATGCCGATCCAAGTAGCATGAATCTTTGCTCTAGGAATATAAGGTTCAAACAAAGAAGAGTCCCTAACAGCTAATAATCTGATGTCAGGATCCCGAATGATATAGCCTATACCATCTTTGGCATTCCTTACATTGCCATTGAAGTTGAGTTTGATATAGAACTTCTTTTGACATTTGTTCTTTGTTGCATTCTGGACTATATTAGAACAGTGAAAATGCCTAATAAATTACTTTTATGGTTTAGGGTATTTGAACATGTTGGACCAATGGCACCTCAACGTTCGTGCACTACCCAGAAGAAGACAAAAACGTGCATGAGGCCCAGCAGAGAAACTAGAAAAAGAAAGAAATCCATGCGCGCGATGTGCGCAGCATGATTATGGCATAATCTACACGGATTGCAATACGATTGACGGTCACAAGCAACGTTGCAATCAAACTATGATTGGGAGAGTTACAGGATTCTGATTTGGATTCTATTCGGACTGTTGGACTCCTTGTAAGATGCTCTACGCAACGGAGGCTACAAATTCATGGACAAAGACACAGACAGAGTGTGAGAGGATGAAAAATAAAAAAGTGGTGAGAGGTCTCTTGTAGAGGGCTGATTGAGAGCTTGAGAGAAGGATTCGGGGTTTCTTGTTTAGAGATACTTATACGGGGTTGAGAGCGAGTTCAATCTATAAATTTATTTTTCATAGTGAAACCTTTTGCATGCTCAAACAATTATATTTGTTATCTTTTCTTCTTTCTCTTGTGGTTCGACATCGACAATCAACGATCTCATTCCGCCAACTATTATCAGAGCAAGTTGATACCAATCCCGACAACTGGTATCAGAGCCCAGGTTGTCCGTGGTTGATCGAAATCTAAGAAGATGGAGAAGACAAGGTGCAATTAAAGTAAAAATCAACAGGTTCAATGGGAAGAGCAACTTTTCCCTCTGGCAAGCGAGGATGAAAGACGTGTTTATCCAGCAAGGACTGATCGACGCTCTCATATGCGAGGAGAGACCCGACACCACAGAGCAGAAGACTTGGAAATGGCTTCAGATGCAGGCGGTAAGCACAATCCGCTTGCACTTGGCGGATGATGCGATGATCCATGTACTGAACGAGTCTTCCTCGACGGCGTTGTGGGAGAAGCTGGAGGAGCTATACATGGCAAAGTTCATCACCAACACCTTGTTCCTTTGGAAGCAGTTCTATCAATTATGGAAGTCCGAGGGACAGAGTGTGCAGGAGCACCTGAGCAATTTCCAGAGGATCCTCACAGATCTCCTCAGTGTCGATGAAAAAGTTGAGGAGAAGACCCGGGCACTTGTATTGCTATCATCCCTACCGCAGTCCATTAAGTTCTTGGTGATTGCTCTTCTAGTAAGAAAGAGCACCATCAAGATGGAGGAGGTGACATCGGCGTTGCTTCAGAATGAGGTTCTCAAGAGAGAGAACCGGGCTTTGAGTTCAGGTGGGAACTCAGTGTTGGCAGTTTCTGGAGGTGTAGGCGACTAGAGGCGGAGTGACAAAGGATCGCGAGGAGGATGGTCGAAGTCAAAGGATGCCTGCAAGATCAGGTATTTTCGGTGCGATAAGTTGGGGTATCGTGTCAAAGATTACCCACAGCTCAGGGATCGGATGAGGGCTGTTACGGTGGTGGCTGATAGCGGTGACGACAAATACATCAGCGATATATTCTCGGTATCCGACGAGGTATCCCCTTCTTCCCAGTGGGTTTTGGATTCTGCCTGTCCATACCATGTTTGTTGCAGGGAGGAGCTGTTCGACTCTTTAGACAGTAGAGAGGGTTATGTCCACATTGCAGATAGATCGAGCTATGCGATCGCAGGCGTTGGGACAGTCAACTTGAAGGCACATGATGGGACAATGAAGAAACTCGGTGAGGTCCGATGCGTATCTATTTTTAGGAAGAATCTAATTTTTCTTAGCAAATTGGACTCAAGTGGCTACATGTGGAGAGCCGGTGATGGAGTCCTAAAGGTCTTGTATGGCAATATGATTGTTCTATAAGGAAAGAAGCATGGGGGTCACTACCTCTTTACAGGGAGTTCAGTGCGAGGTGGAGTTCCTGGTGCAGACAAGAGTCTAGTACGAGATGGAGCTCCGACAGTAGGTGGATTGGGCACGGGACGTGAGACTCAGGAGGACGACAGGCGACGTCGCAAAGTGAAGTTCCTATTATTGCAGGAGACTTTTCCAAGCATGTCTCAGGTCGAGGTGAGCACGGCACATGACGAAGATGGGATCGGGCAGCTTGGCTCGACTTCCATGTTTGCCCATCCATAATCAAGCGACTGTCCCAGAGCATGGGGGCATTGGAATCCTTAGAAGCTCTCAAGTTAGGTGAAGGTCGTGCGTTAAGTCGAGGTGGAGGTTGTTGGACCAATAGCACCTCAACGTCCGCGCGCAACCCAGAAGGAGACAAAAACGCGTGTGGGGCCTAGCAAAGAAACCAGAAAAAGAAGGAAACCCGCGCGCGCGGCGCGATTCTAGCATAATCTGCACAGATCTCAATACGATTGACGATCATGAGCAGCATTGCAATCAAATTGCGATTGGAAGAGCTACATGACTCCGATTTGGACTCTGTTGGGACCGTTGGACTTCTTGTGAGATGCTCTATGCAGTGGAGGCTACAAATTCATGGGCAAAGACATAGACAGGGTGTGAGAGGATGAAAAAGTGATGAGAGGTCTCTTATAAAGGACTGATTGAGAGCTTGAGAGAAGGATTCAGGGTTTCTTGTTGAGAAATACTTGTACGGGGTTGAGAGAGAGTTCAATCTATAAATTTATTTTTAGTGAAACCTTTTCTATGTCCGAACAATTATATTTATTATCTTTTCTTCTTTCTCTTGTAGTATCGACATCGATAATCGACGATCCCGTTCTGCTTTTGCAACAATCGATATCAGAGCGAGTTGATACCAATTCCAACAGAACATATAATGAAACTCAACGGTCCTTCAACTGAGTTAGTCATAAAGCTTTTCTAGAGTATATGTAAAACATTTTGGAGGACAGATTACGGGATCTATATCCACCTGTTTCTCTAAATAGATATAGAAATAACGGCATGGTATTCTCATGTATGTTGTTTATTAGGATAAAGTAAAGACCTAATTTATAGCCCCACCACTTTCGGTGAGCCAAAATTGGCATCATATTTATTCATTCACTAGATTCTGCTCCAGAGCCTCTACTAGTATTGCGTGCTTAGTTGGATGCCACCATTTCCATGTGCGCGGGTTATGTGGGTTTTCTGATTAATTATTACTTTCTAAAGGTAGAACTAATAGACCTCGCAGAAATATGGTTCTTTTTGAATCATTAGATTAGTGCTAAAGAGAATGTCTAACCATTTCTACAAACCAAAATGCGTCGTTTTGCAAAAATATCATTTGGCTAGAAAGAGTGGGGAACATTCTATCATTCAACTTGCCTTTGATGATCATATTGACAAGATTCGATAGGAATAACAAAGGAGAAGTGCTCTACTTAATTATATGGAAACCTCATGCATTATTTGCATAACAATATCCTCATATTTAACAACTACATCTCTATCGGTTAGCTAGGAAGAGCAAAGGTGACGAGGATTATATATATCCAAGTGTAATATAGTATGAGGCGCATCAAGCACTATAAATCGATCCTAATTTGACATCCAAATTAAAGTCCATCCCGATCGACATGGTCTATCAAATCATTGGAGAAAGTGGGAATTTTAGTCCGAACACTAGGCTTGTTATTTCATCAATCTTCTTGTTGAGATGAAGCCGCATAGGGTCCGTCCTTTTCTCAAAAAGAACATATGACGCAACTTAACAGTACCGAGTTAATGCAGCTTCTGTTCACACCTACGGTGAACAAATGCCATGGTTTTATATATGGTACGTAAGACGCAACTTGCGTGATCCAGAATCAGGCTTCCAAAAACTGTACATGAGATTATGCGACAGTAGTGCTCGGTGCATGCTCAGAGAGCCTTAACTGGCAGGTAATTGTTTGCTGGTGTGAAAGAGTTTCGGATGACACCCTCCAAGACAAGGAAAAGTTGGCCATGGAATGTAGGTCACGAGAAAAAGGATAATATATATATATATATATATATATATATATATATATATATCCCCGGAATGTGCTGGCCAGAGAGGAAGCGCAACGATGGGTAGAATGTTGTCGGCCGGGACTCCAACAGGGACACAAACCTTACCCCTACCCATGTGCTTCCAAACCACCCCCAAAACGCGGATTCGGACACCCCCGCCCTTTAAATACCCGCAACACTTCTTCCTCCATTCCATGACACGTCCCTTCATGGCTGCCAGTACTGGAAGAGTCGTTACGGTTGGACTCTTAGTTCTGCTGGTTGCTACACTATGCTCGGCCACTAGAGCCCTGTTGAATCTAGAGGCAGGAACTTATGGCGCTGGCCACGGCATTGGTGGCGGTGCCGGCTATGGAGCCGGAGGTGGAGTTGCAGACGCTGGAGGTTATGGTGGTGGATCTGGTTCCGGCTATGGTGCATCTGGAGAGCATCGAGTTGGTTATGGGAGTGGTGGTGGAAGTGGCGGCGGGGCTGGGTATGGAGTAGGGGAGTATGCTGGTGGTTCTGGTGGTGGTAGTGGAGGAGGCGGTGGTTATGGTGCCGCTGGAGGAGATCACGGATCTGGCTATGGAAGCGGAGGGGGTAGCGGCAGTGGAGGTGGGTACGGTTCGGGTGGAGGGCACGGTGGTGGATATGGAGGTGGCGGTGGTGGTGGCTATGGTTCTGGAGGAGGCTATGGTGCAGGGGGGGGTTCCGGGGGTGGTGCAGGGTATGGAGCTGGGGGAGAGCATGGTGGGGGATATGGCGGTGGTGGTGGAAGTGGCGGTGGTGGAGGTGCTGGTTATGGAGGAGCTGGAGGGCATGGAGATGGTGCTGGCGGTGGGAATGGCGCCGGAGTGCATTGTGGCTACCTTCCTTGAAGGTGGCCTTCCAGCGCTCCAACTAGAATGGCTCCTCTCTTCTTCGATCACCAGTACTATAAAATAAAATAACCGTGGCTATGAGTGGCCCGTGGTGAGCATGCATGTTTGGAAGTCCAGAGCATTAGCAGTGCGGTGATCTTGGATTGGTAGTTTCGTGTCGAGGCCGAGCTTAATCGACTGTAATCTAAGTAAGTAATATTCTTAGAATGAAAGATGGCATGCTAATTGTCTAGTGTTAAAACAAAATGTTGGTTCTTTCTTAGCTGAAATAAGGTGACGAAAAGTGCCAAAACAAACACCCAGCACTTATCATCGGCATCCGGTTGTACCTCTTTTAACCTCGGTCCAGGGAGCAGCAAAGGAGAGTATCGTATCTCCCTTACGGATGGGAATTACAGCTGACAAGGGGAACGAAAAATGAAGTAGAGCTTATAAAATCAAACCGGGTTTCCCTTCGATGAGTTGTGCAGCAATTGTCATCATTCGCAGCTTTCATTATTTAAGTTTAGCTACTGGCTACGGAAATACATGAGACACAATTAACCACTGGCAGTTAGCATGACCATAAGGCTAAAGACACTGTACATGCTACCGACACTTCAAAGGAACCGGTTATTAACCATGCCTGAACCGCATCGAGCTGCTACAAAATCACATCGACGGCTCGGTTGGGCATTTTTTTTTTTTTTTAAAGACTCCACACGGTACATTTCAGTTTGATCTTATTAGATGAAGTGGGCTGCCTGCCCTCGTTGCCACTACCGGTGTTCGGTTACGAAAGCTAGTCAGTGGATGATAAGGCTTATGGGATTCATGACGGACGGTGACCGGCGTCGGTTTGGCAAATAGCAACTGAATCCACTTCTAGATTCATGACTGGCGCAAGATTCTAACCCGAGGAGCCATTACCAGACGACAAACGGAAGTTTGGGATGAGGCCCTTTGGTTTCAATTCATGCCGCCGTCCATCTAGTTTCCTCGCATGATCTTGAAATGGTGATCATTTCGACCACCGGATGCATGACGTTTGGCACTTCATCATAGGACCATCCTTTTTTTTTTTTTCTATAATAATATGACTGGTAAAACAATTCGCAGACAATAACCGAAAATAAGATGACTTTCTGAAACTCTCAATGATTGATGCTCGGCTAAACATTATCCAATGTTTGCTCGCTACCGAAGAAGACGAGATCGATTCAATCAAGATCCACGGCCACAGCCAATAAAACTTGATAGTAAAAGTGGTCATATTGGCTCGCAAATAAATCAATTTCGATATATCATAAAACTTCTTCACGACTAAAACCCTCTAGATTTACTTCGCAAGAATGAGTCGCTGAATAAATATATATATTCTATTGCTAAGGGAGGGTGCATCAATATATATTCTACCGACACTATCAGTTATGCTGTAACCACGAAGTTAAACCTTAACCGAAATGCAAATATAAGGTAAAACCTCAACCAGGCAGTATATTGTGATACCGAGCATCCAGCACAAATTTATATTTATCCATTCGGGTCTCTCAATTAGGTTGGTTACATGACCAATCATATATATATATATATATATATATACCTTATAAGTACCTTCTCATAACTTAAAGTTACAACCTCCCATATCGACCCCATCCACGCCATCCCATGACTTGAATCCCCTACCAAGGAGATGATGGTACGTACCAACTTTCCATCGATGGGACCGTCAGTCTTGATTGCACCTTGGATGGCACAACTGTTCACCTATCACGAAGGTATATACAAGAAAGCTAGAACTCTTCCAAGCAAGACGGGTATGTATCATGTATGCGCTCATAAGCGGTTGACATGCCAAATCATTTGAGAGCCGAAAGAACAAATACTTGAACAGCGTGCCGTTTATGAGCACCATGGTAGCTGGGAAACAACTGTTTCGGAAGGTTGAAGATCACAGCAGACTTTCAGTAATGATGTCAAATGGATTTATCAAGCATGGATATCCAGCTAATTTAGCAATGCATACTGTAATGCCACATTGTAGATTGCCCACTCCATGCAAGATTCGAGGTAGCTGAGAGGGAAGATCAAGAAGCCATATTTAACTTAAAATCTCGTTTTATTTATCCAGTTCAACATTTGTATTCAAATCTACGAAAAATTCAGGAATTGAAGCACAACTGCATGATATCAAAAAGAATGCAAGGACTGCTTCAAAATTTTGGGGCTGAAGAATATCGACCTCTCAAGACTCATACCTTTCAGAATTATGATATCAAGGCTCTATCAGAATAAAAAAAAAAAAAACATTCGGTCCTCAGAAAGGTTTCTTTTTATATGAAACCAAGCCATGCACCCCTCCCTCAACTTGGGCAGCCCCTGTCCGGACCTGCAAAACAAGACAGGGTAGGCAAAGCTTAATTTATCATTTAACCATGCAGTTTCACGTAAGCAAACAGACAACTTCCAACACGCTTTGGACATATAGCAAAAAATGATCACTAAAAATATCTTCTCTGGCTTTTGTTTCTTCTGAAATGCCCTTCAAGAATTGTTTGGTACAAAAAAGATGCTTTTAGTAAGAAAAAAAGCAGTTACTGGTCAACTTTATGAGTTAGATTAATATTGATAAACTGCATGCTTTACCATCCAACCCCACAAAAAATAGGTATCTTCAGTAACATGTAAACAAATGGGCTAGATAGATAGGTTGACATACTAATTTTGTAATCAGTTGTTGGTGCCAGATACGACATGGCTGCAAATCACAATACTTTGAATTTCCTCTAGATACCTCCAAAAGAATCACATACAAACTAAACCAAACTAAACCAAAGGGAGGAAACCAACATAAGAATGCAATTCCTGATCTCTAAATGAGACGTAACAATTTATGCCATGTCAATATCGTGGGTGAATGGATCCTTTAACTCTTTGATGGAAGAGTTACGAATTTTTTTTTGAGAGGGAGGTGGGCGAAGAGGGGATCATTGAACTAAAAATCTACTCATAGGATGTGTCAAGAACCTATTGGAACACATAATATGTTATTCAAATTCAAAATCCACATAATGCATCTGTTGCTCATCAACACGAATCCCACATTTCAAAATGCCTAAAACCCTGAAATCAAAAGTTATTTAGGTGTCCTTACCATGCATCTAGTGGACATGATTTATTACGAAGTGATAACAAAAAAATATTAAAGACAGCTAGGTTTTGATGTATAATTTGCCGAACTCCCGATATATGAATGAGTTTCTGAGACGTCACTCAGAATATAAAGGACCTTATAAGAACTTATTATTCTTTCATGCTAACTTCGCTGGGCGCTTCTTTTGAAAACAATATAATGCCCCGTTTTTCAGAACACGTGTTCCAGAAAATAATGAGCTTAACATGCAAAGGCTTTCCCATCACATTCTTGAAAATGAGAAGATTAAGTAGAACATTTAGGGGGCATATGTGATAATTATTAAAATTATGATAATTAATCCAATTTTATTTGGTTGAAATTAATATTTTTATGTGGTATTTTGTAGAAATTGACTTCAAAAATATATAGAGCTCAAATTATGAAATCTAACGGTACAAACCGGACCCGAATCGGAGTTTATATGAGCCCACAATCAATTTTAGAAGGAATTTAGCACGGTTTTCAAAGCAGCACGATTTTTGGAACAATACTTAAAAGCTTACAGCCTGAATGGTCCACCACACGACAAAAGGTCCACGGCTGCCATGAACAGTGATCCACGGAGCAGGACCGTAGACCACGGTGCTTGGATTGCGCCGGAACTTGCCGAAGAGATGCCCCCACCGTCGCCTAACCCGCCGGAACCTCCACCGTTGGCCGGAGAGACCTCTTTTGGCCGGAAACTGACCAGCTTCACTATTTTTTCATCACCGTCCCGAGCTTTCCGCATCCCGCGCCACCAAGAGCCTTCCACGGCTGGAAATCCCTGCCGCCACCTCCAAAGCCACCGGAAGTTGCCGTTCCACCTGATCCGCTGCACCCATGGCCGAAAGGGACGCCTCCTGTCGCCAATCTCCTCCAATGCTGCCGGTCCACTCTCCCATCTTCACCGGTCCTCTGATCTTCCTCGCTGCCATTACCAATCCGCCGAGAAGGTTCCGTAACTGGAAAAGAAGGTTAAGAAGGCCGCCTCTTGTTCATCGTCTTCATCCTTCCCTGAGATACCATGGAAACGGCTGACGGTCCACCTACCCCATCACTGCCGGGACTACCTGCATCTCATTTCTCACCAATCGGAAAAGCTCCTTGCCCTGTCAAAGCCACCGCTCGAGCCACTGCATGGCTTCTCTCCCTTCAGCCGGTCTCACGGTGAAGTTTTTGGTCTTTTGTCGGAAGGAAGAAGTGCGAGTCGGAAGTTGAAGTTCGTGGTCGAACGATGCTGGATGGACGCGGAGTTCGTTCGGATGAAGAGGAAGTTCGCGGATGCGGAGGAGGTTGCTGGGATCGCGCGAACGGGTGCGAGGATAGGAAGATAGCACCGAGATTCTTGGGCAGGTTGAGATAAGAAATCACAGCGGTTCTCACACGAGCCCGACACGGTGTTTTTCCATCTATTAAACCTTCGGTCATTCTCCGCTCCAAAAGAGGCATTCTGACTTCCATTCTACACCCCATTCCACTCCGCCTCCTCATATTGCCGCTCCACTCCACCTTTCCTTGTATTCCATCCCACTCCCATCCACTTGTCTAATCCAATTCCTGTATTTCTGCGAAGCTGATGTCCAGGATGGAAGGCTGAATCATCTTTCTCGGGATTCCACTGTAGTGCTTGGTACAGGAGGTTTAGTTTTATTTTTTAATCTTTTATACTTACTTTCTATGAAATAAAAAGAATTTCTTTTCAATATTATTATGAGTTTTTATTTAATTCTTATTAGACAGTTTATTTTCTTGGGACAAGCTGTGATCAATCGGTACAGTTTGTGCTCTTGGAATAAATTATCTCTAAAAAGAAATTTTATAACTTGTATGTATCCGATTTCTGATTAATCTATATTTCAGGGAAACGGACTGTGATCGAACAGGTACGGGTCATGATTGCCAAGAATAGATTATATATGGATCGAAACCTACAGATTATTTACATAGAAGTGGAGTGCCAGCAACCTAATAAGTAACCAGTTGGAATTCTGAGATTTTTATCTATTTCATTTACACTTTTTCATTATTTGTTTTAGTCAGTTAAATATTAGTTTTTACTTTTCAAAAATTCTTTTTTCGAAATAACCCGAAATCATTGTGGGTTCGATCCTTGCTCCCACTATTCTACTCTTAAGAGTAGTGGATTTAAGGTTTCAAATCGGTGCATAGTGACGCGCACCAGATTTTTGGCGCTGTTGCCGGAAAACTTTTGGCATTATTTTGAAAAAAAACAAAAATAAAAAATTCAAATTTCAAAAAATCTAAATTCGAATTTCAAAAATTTAAATTTCAAAATTCAAAATTTGAAAAAAAAAAAATAGTTGTTAGTAATTTTCGATCTTAAATGCCCTAACATAAGGTTGCCCTGGCATAAATGGGAAGTTATGTTGAATGGTTGTCCTGTGTACAAAAAAAGTTGAGTAAAAAAAAAAATTTGTGCTTTTTACTTTCCATTTTTAGATTGACTTAGGTAAATTTACTTTTCTACAAAATCCAAAAAAATTTATCCCGACATCTCATAATTTATTAGGAAATTAGAAACTTAATCATAAATTTTTTTTAAAAAAGTAATTAGATTAATTTTGTTTGTGTGATAACTTGGACACCTTGTTTGCTGCATTCCCTTTTTCCATAATCAATTTAAGGGCATAACCCGATTAATCAGATAAGGTGGGAAGTTCAATATCCTTCCTTAGCCCACAAACCACCACCCAGCATTTGCATTGACCTGAGCCTTTAACTCTAAAATCAATTAGACATCAACCATAGGATTTCGAGCTCAATAGGACAAGGGATCCCTAGAGTTGGACCGGGTTCAGATCATTTAGCTACTTGGTGTCTAAGGAAAGTGGTTCAGGGACAAGAGCCCGAAGGAAGGTGGTTCTTTAATTGATTCCGTTCGCTTATCTGGCCAATTTCAATTGGTGTCTAAGGCAAGCCACGGAGGGACCCCCACCAACCTTACACTTACCTGGTCAAGTCAGTTGATCTTGGGCTTGGAGTGCTCGAAGGTAACCTTGGACCAGTTAGGAGATGTCTAGATCTAGGTTAAACCTAGGATAGTGATTTTGATTATTTCACTTGTTTTGGAAAAAAAAGTTAATTAAAATAATTTCTTTTCTTTTCTCTAGTCTAGGACCCTCTTAGGAGTTTATCTTTAGACCTTTTCTTTCCTTCCCCCTTCTCTTTTTTTAAAATAATAATAATAAAATAAAATACCCAATCATGTACCAATTTTCTGAGTTTAGGTATGACCAAATTTATCAAGATCGAACTCATATGGCTTCTAGACCAGGAGAAAATTTAAATTTTGATGCTTACAATCCAGGTTAGGGAACTCAATTAGATTTTTCGTGGCAACTACATACAGTAGTTACCCCGGTACCCTAAAGATCTTCGTTCGCAGATGCTTCTTATTACGATCCGCCCTATTCAGATTGTCAACTTTCTCCTACTCCTTATAGTCTATCTTTTCAAGAAAAGGTTTTACAAGCATTAGATCGAATTGGAAAAATTAGTCAAAACCCACATCTTCCTCAGACTAACCCAGAAGTCGATAGTTTTGCCCAATATCAACAACCAATCATGCCTCAGCAAAAAATCTATCGATGAGCTTAATATATATGATTCGACCGAGACAGAGAAACCAAACTGGTGGGATGAACTACTTCCATCATCATCTTACTCACCGATGACTCCCTTTGATGATATGATGGAATGCATTGAGGCTCTCCAGGAACCACAACAGAATAACACAGTAGGGGAAGCCATACCTCCTAATTATCCCCAAAACTCATTAGATCCCTATATAGCACAGTGTGAGGTAGATGATTTTAATGAAGATGAAGATATCATAGGGAGGGATAACCCACTTTTCAAGCCCAACCCACTTTTGATAAAACAAGTTGAGCCAACACCTAGCCCCCCAATAGCTCCTCCGTTAGAATCACCACTAGATTTAGAATTGACACCGCTTCCTGTCACACCTACTGACACCCTACCAATGATCTCTAATCAGGAAGACTTAATAGTTGGTGTTCTAAGGATGCATAGACATGATGTTGGATGGAATGTTTATGAAATGAGGGATAATGATCTTAAAAAGTTTATCGCTGATTTTTCTATATTTGGCACTACTTTCAAAGATCGCCTCCAAAATCAATCTTTTATTCTGAAACGATGCATGGAGACAGACCTACAATTAACTTGGATAAAGTACCATTAGGAAGGGATGATGTCAAGGCACATCATACCCGAGAATGGGATTAGGGTAGACCTTTCTAGAGATGGAAAAATTTTCAAGCCCCTACCCCCCCTCTCAGCCCAACACACAAAATCCCTTTCTAATCCTCAACAAAATTGTTATAGAATTTTTCAATATTGGTCTAGCAAGCTTACCTCCTGTATTTTATGGATCACGGATAAACATCGTAGAATACTCAACGAACGTTTTTCTGCCATGTTGACAAGGCCTCCTGATTGACCTGTCTTCTAAAAATTTTCTTAAGGGATGTACCTAAGTTCAATATCAGTAACACTCCCTCTTAGCATCTGGCTGAAGACTTTAAACTTGGCGCTCCTGGGAGGCAGCCCAGTTCTTGCCCCAGTTCATGCTTTTAATTTTATCCTTGTGTTTTTTCTTTTTAGAATAAAGAGTGATCAAGGAAGATTGCGAGGAACATGGCAATAAAAGGACATCCAATGTTCATACCCTACCAGGTGGTATCCTTCTTGCCATTACATTATTAGTATCCTCTTCCATTGGGGACAATAGAAATTAAGTTGGGGGGGCTAATTAATCTAATCCTCGAGTAAAACTTTAATCGATTTTTGTGTACAAGCTTTGTCTCGAATTGAAAATAATCAAGCTCGCTAAATGAGAAGTGATTAACGGTTTAGACAATTTTAGAGATACCGACGAACGAATTATCAAGAAAACCTCATAAATGGTAAAGTGTAGACCAGAAATTTTTTTTTAGTACTTCCAGACCCTTCTCTCTATTGATCTCGATAAAGAATCCTACTTATAATGGTATAAGCATCATAAAAAGTCTCCAAGTTTAATAATTAAGATTTTTAGCATCTCTCACTGAGTAACCGGGTCCCTTCGTCTAAGTAAGCGTTGTTGTTCGTGTCAAAAGGTGAGGATATAAAGAAATCTTTTGTAGAGTCAGTCTTGACTTGAAACCTTTTTGACTCGAGTCAGTAAGCCCGAGGGATGTTTTATACCTAATGCCCTAAAGCCAATTGGTTTGGAAGTCAGCTTAAAGCTCGCTACAAGGGTTAACTAGAAAGCAAGATGTCAGGACATTGCACTGACTCTACGTTTTATTTATATTTAAAAAAAGTAGGGACTAAATAAATATTACACCAAAATCAAAGTAAGAAGATTTAGAGAGTGAAATAGAAAGTTGGGAAAAGAAAAACTCTTAAAACTTCCATGGACTTCACTCTACCACTAAATGGATGGAATTGGTAATCCAATGAAGCACATTTTTAATGGTTTAACCGGGTATCCTCTGATTTTAGAGTTAGTAAGATGATTTTTACTTCTTGGACAGGTTAATACACAAGACTAATTCATTTTCTTTACTCGAGGATGAGCAAGGTTCAAGTTGGGGGGTGTGATAATTATTAAAATTATGATAATTAACCCAATTTTATTTAGTTAAAATTAATAATTTTATATGGTATTTTGCAGAAATTGACTTCATAAGTGCGCAGAGCTCAAATTATGGAATCCAACGGTGCAAACCGGACCCGAATCGAAGTTTATATGAGCCCACAATCAATTTTAGAAAAAATTTAGCACGATTTTCAAAGCAGCACGATTTTTGGAACAGTACTTAAAAGCTTACAGCCGGTCTATGGTGGACCGGTTGAATGGTCCACCACATGACAAAAGGTCCACGACTGCCATGGACAGTGGTCCACGGAGCAGGACCGTGGACCACAGTGCTCGGATTGCTCCGGAACTTGCCGGAGAGATGCCCCCATTGTCGCCTAACCCGTCGGAACCTCCACCGCCGGCCGGAGAGACCTCTTTTGGCCGGAAAATGGCCGGAAACCGACCAGCTTCACTGTTTCTTCATCACCGTCCCGAGCTTTCCGCATCTAGCGCCGCCAAGAGCCTTCCACGGCCGGAAATCCCTGCTGCCACCTCCTAAGCCACCGGAAGTCGCCGTTCCACCTGATCCGCCGCATCCATGGCCGAAAGGGACGCCTCCTGCCGCCAATCTCCTCCAATGTTGCCGGTCCACTCTCCCATCTTCACCGGTCCTCTTGATCTTCCTCGCTGCCATTACCAATCCGCCGAGAAGGTTCCGTAACCGGAAAAGAAGGCTGAGAAGGCCGCCTCTTGTTCATCGCCTTCGTCCTTCCCTGAGATACCTTGGAAACGACCGACGGTCCACCTTCTTCCCCATCACTACCGGGACTACCTACATCTCATTTCTCACCAATCGGAAAAGCTCCCTGCCCTGTCAAAGCCACTGCACGGCTTCTCTCCCTTCGGCCGGTCTCACTGTGAAGTTTTTGGTCTTTTGTCGGAAGGAAGAAGTGCGTGTCGAAAGTTGAAGTTCGTGGTCGGACGACACTGGATGAACACGGAGGAGTTCGTTCATATGAAGAGGAAGTTCGCGGATGCGGAGGAGGCTGCTGGGATCGCGCAAACGGGTGCGAGGATAGGGAGATAGAACCGAGATTCTTGGACAGGTTGAGATAAGAAATCACCGCGGTTCCCACACGGGCCTGACACGGTATTTTTCCATCTATTAAACCTTCGATCATTCTCCGCTCCAAAAGAGACATTCTGACTTTCATTCTGCGCCCCATTCCACTTCGCCTCCTCATATTGCCGCTCCACTCCACCTCTCCTTGTATTCCATCCCACTCCCATCCACTTGTCCAATCCAATTCCTGTATTTCTGCGAAGCTGATGTCCAGGATGGAAGGCTGAATCATCTTTCTCGGGATTCCACAGTATTGCTTGGCACAAGGGATTTAGTTTTATTTTCTAATCTTTTGTACTTATTTTCTATAAAATAAAAAGAGTTTCTTCTCAATATCATGATGAGTTTTTATTTAATTTTTATTAGATATAGTTTATTTTCTTGGGACAAGCTGTGATCAATATGTACAGTTTGTGCTCTTAGAATAAATTAATTCTAAAAAGGAATTTTATAACTTGTATGTATCCGATTTCTGACTAATCTATATTTCAGGAGAATGGGCCGTGATCGAACAGGTACGGGTTGTGATCGCCAAGAATAAATTATATCTGGATCGAAACATACAGATTATTTACATAGAAATGGAGTGCCAGCAACATAGCAAGTAACCAGTTAGAATTCTGAGATTTTTATCTATTGCATTTACACTTTCATTATATGTTTTAGTCAGTTAAATATTAGTTTTTACTCTTCAAAAATTCTTTTTTCGAAATAACCCTTACTCCCACTATTCTATTCTTAAGAGTAGTGGATTTAAGGTTTCCAATTGGTGCGCAGCGACGTGCACCAATATGCACGCCGGATGATCTTATTGGCCTGATAAGATCTTCCTGCCTGGGTATTCCATTTAATTCCCAATGAGAAGCAGAGTGATTCAAGGAGATAGGACAGCAAGCAACACGGAATATTCACATTGTTCCAGGACGATAAAACATCAGAAATGGGAGGAGCTCTCCCTAAAAGATTGGGATTAGCTGTGATTGCCAGTCATTCCATCTCTTTAAATGACCTTAAATCCCACATAACTTTAAAATAGAGTCCTTGCCAGGAAGATCTTATTGAAGCATTCCAACACTCCCATAGCTCCAGTGGCATTCAACACATTTCATACTCTTAAACATGCAAAATTTGAGAACACAAGTTCCAGATCATACCTCCAATCTTAGCACCTCCGATCGTAGAAGATTGTGAGCAGACTTCAAAGAGCGTGCACCGAGATCTTGGAATCCTTGCTTGACAGCTTGCATTGTATAAGGAATAAACTTCAATATTGAACCTTTGTCTGCAACTGCTCCAGCAACTCCCTGAGCAACCTTCAGCTTTAGTTTGTCGCCCAAATACCGGGAATCACTTCCCTTAATCATAGCTTCAAGAGAGCCCATGCCATGGTACTTTTTCACTCGATGACCTTCCTGGTAAAGCAAATTGTCAGATGAAACAAAATCAATAGGAACAAAAATATTAAATAATTGATTGCCTAATCACCCTTATTTGCAGGAAGGTCTTATCTAAGAGCTCCTGGTGAAATAAACGAATTTGTATCCAGATGAACAAAATGTAAATTAGAAAGGAAACATACATCATCAGCCTAGAGAATACTAGGGGTAGCAATCGGGTTGGGTCGGGTATAAATGGATCAGGTCAGGTACTGGTCGGATTAAAAAAGCTTTAACCTGAATCTGACCTGTTTATTAAACATATCAGGTTTTAAAATTCGAACCTGACCTATTTAATAAACAAGTTATCCGATCCAACTTGTTTATAACCCATTTACACAACAAATAAAAAAATCAGTTTTGCAACCCATTTTCCAACCCGTTTCCAACCCAATTAAAAAAAAACATACCGCCGCACCGCAAGTAGGTTGAGGGGGGTGACAAGCCAGTGGAATGGAGCATTCGGAGGAGCTCGGGAGGGACTGATGAAGGGAGGGAAAATATGTTAGATATTAGAATAATAAAAATTAACCCAACTTTATTTGATTAAAATTGATACTTTTTGTGGTACTTTGCAAGAATTGACTCCATAAATGTGTAGAGCTTGATTTTAGGAGTCCAACGACGCAAACGGCATGCAATTCGGATTTCGAATGGGCCCGAAATGAAATTTAGAATAATTTAGCACGAACTTCAAAGCCACACGATTTTTGGAGCAGCCCCTAAAACCTTTCAACCGGTTCATCCAAGACCAATGGTTTGGTCCATAGATCAGCGCCCAGTCCACCTGCAGCCATTGCTGCCGGTCCACGGGCAGAACCGTAGACCACCGTGCGCCGTTTGCTCCAGAACTCGTCGGAGAGTTTCCCCCGGTGCCGCCCAAGCTGCGGCCAACCTCATCGCCGGCCGAAGAGCCCTGCATGGCCAGAAAATGGACGGAGAAAGGGGTGCTGCCCTTCTCCATCCCGTGCCCGCCGCCCAGCCCGCTGCCATCCCGAAGTCGCCGCGAGCCACCACGAGCCACTCGTTGCCATCAGCCATCCCCGTTGAAGCCGCCGGCCAGAATCCATGCTCCCCATCTCCATGGGCCCAAAGTCGTCCGAAGCCACCCATCGCCGCTGCAAGCCGCCCCTTGCTGTCACTGTGAAGTCGCCGGAGCCACTCCATCGGCCGGAAAGTCACTGCAATTCCTCCAATGCCGTCAAGTCCCCGTTTCAACCTCTCTGTTGTAGCTCGTTGTCGGAAGGGAGCGTTCATGTTCGAGCGATGCTGGATGGACGCGGGGTTGTGCGATAGGATTTTTGAGTTTAATTTTTGAGATGGAGATATGATCGTGAATGAATTAGGATGAAGATATAGCGCCAAGTTTGAGCAGATTGGGATGAGAAAATTACCACGGTTCTCACACGGGCCCGACACAGTGTTTCCTATCTATAAATCCCGAGGTCATTTTACGCTTCGAAGAGAGGATTTGAGAGAGACTTCGCCCCATTCCACTTCCAATTCATCTTTTCGGATTCCACTATAGTGCTTGGCACAGAGGGGTTTATTTTATTTTTAATCTTTTGTACTCCTTTTCCATGAAATAAAAATAGGAATTTCTTGTTAATATTTTTATGAATCATTTCATTCTTATTAAGCATAGTTTATATTCTTGGGACAAGCTGTGATCAATAGGTATAGTTTGTACTTTTGGAATAAACCATCTATAAGAGGAATTTTCATAATTTGTATGTGTCCGCTTTCTGACTAATCTATATTCCAGGAGAACGAGCCGTGATCGAACAGGTACGGGTCATCATCGCCAAGAATAGGTTATATCTGGATCGGAACGTACGGATCTCATAGAAGTAGAATGCCAGCCCACCTAACAAGTAACCAGTTGGAGTTTCAAGATTTTATCTTTTGCATTTACATTTTGTCTAGTTAATTGATTTATATTCTGTTATTAGTTAAATATTAGTTTTCTCTTCAAAAATTCTTTTTTAGAATAACACAAAAGTCTCTGAGGGTTCGACTCTTACTCCCGCTATTTTATCTTTAAGAATAGTGGAATTAAGGTTTCAAATCGGTGCATTGCGACACACATTTGATTTTTGGCGCCGTTGCCGGGGACTTTTGGCATTATTCTGAAAAAAAAAAATCAAAAATCAAAAATCAAAAAAATCTCAAATTTCAATCTTGAGTGCCCTGACATAAGGTTGCCCTGGCATAACTGGGAGGTTATGTTGAATGGTTGTCCTAGGGTACAAAAAGGTTGAGCAAAAAATTTTATGCTTTTTGTTTTTCATTTTTAGATTGACTTAGGTAAATTTATTTGTTTGCAAAATCCAAAAAAAATTACCCTGACATTTCATAATTTATTAGGATCAGAGACTTAATCATTAAAATTAAAAAAAAAAGCTTTAGTTTAATTTTGTTTGTTTATAACCTTTATTTTGGACACCTTAGTTGTTGCACTTCATAATTCTATAATCAACTTAAGGACATAACCCATTAATCAGATAAGGTAAGGAGATCAATACCCTTCCTTAGCCCACAAACCACAACCCAACATCTGCATTGATCCAAGCCTTTAATTCTAAAATTAATTAGACATCAACCCTAAGGATTTCGACCTCAATAAGACAAGGGAATCCTAGAGTTGGACCGGGTTCAGATCATTTAATTGCTTGCTTGGTGTCTAAGGAAAGTGGTTCAGGGACAAGAGCCCGAAGGGAGGTGCGTTGGTTCCGCTTACCTGGCCAATTTTTAATTGGTGTCTAAGGCAAGCGATAAGGGAACATTCATCAACCTTACACTTACCTGGCCGAGTCAGTTAATTGATCTTGGGCTTGGAGTGCTCAAAGGCAACCTTGGATCAGTTAGGAGCTGTCTAGATTCAGGTTAACCCTAGAATAATGATTTTGATTTGTTTCACTTGTTTGAAAAAAAAAAAATTAAAATAATTTCTTTTCTTCTCTCTAGTTTAGGACTCTCTTAGGAGTTTTTCCTTTAGACCTTTTCTCTTTTTTCCCCTTCTCTTTTTTTTAAAAAAAATAATAAAACAAAATAAAACAAAATTAAAAAAATACCCAACCATGTACCAATTCCCTGAGTCTAGGTATGACCAAATTTATCAAGACCGAACTCATATGTCTTATAGACCAGGAAAAAATTTAAACTTTGATGCTTACAACTCAGGTTGGGGGGCTCAATTCGATTTTTCGTGGCAACCACACCCAGTAATTCCCCCGGTATCCCGAAGACCTTCGTTCGTAGATGCTTCTTATTACGATCCATCCTATTTAGATTGTCAACCTTCTCCTTATAGCCTATCTTTTCAAGAAAAGGTTTTACAAGCACTAGACTGGATTGAAAAACTTAGTCAGAACTCACTTCTTCCTCAGACTAACCCAAAGATCGATAGATTTGCCCCATATCAACAACCAATCATGCCTCAGCAGCAATCTATCGATGAGCTTAATATATATGATTCGATTGAGGCAAAGAAATCAAACTGGTGGGATGAACTACTTCCATCATCATCTTATTCATCGATGACTCCCTTTGATGATATAATGGAATTCGTTGAGGCTCCCCAGGAACCACAACAGAATAACATAGTAGGGAAGCTATACCTCCTAGTTATCCCCAGAACTCATTAGATCCCTTTACACCTCAGTGTGAGGTAGATGATTTTAATGAAGATGAAGATATCATAGAGAGGGATGATCCACTTTTCAAACCTACCCCACTTTTTGATCCACTTTTCAAACCTACCCCATTTTTGACGGAACAAGTTGAGCCAACACCTAGCCCCCCAATAGCTCCTTCGTTAGAATCACCACTAGATTTAGAATTAACACCGCTTCCTGTCACACCTATTGACACCCTACTAGTGATCTCTAATCAGGAAGACCTAATAGTTGGTGATCCAAAGATGCATAGACAAGCAGTTGGATTGGATGTGTATGACATAGGGATAATGATCTTAAAGAGTTTAACACTGATTTTTCCATACTTGGCTATACTTTCGAAGATCGCCTCCAAAATCTACCTGTTATTCTGAAACGATGTATGGAGATAGACCTACAATTAACCTGGATAAAGTACCATCAGGAAGGGATGATATCAAGACACATCATACCCGAGTATGGGATTAGGGTAGACCTTTTTAAAGATCGAAAAATTTTTAAGCCCCCACCCCCACTCTCAGCCCAACACACACAATCCCTTCCTAATTTTCAACAAAATTGTTCCAAAATTTTTCAATCTTTGTCTAGCAAGCTTACCTCCTGTATTCTCTGGATTACGGATAATCGTCATCGTAGAATACTCTACGAACATTTTTCTACCATATTGACAAGGCCTCCTGATTGGCCTGTTTTCTAAAAATTTTCTTGAGAAATATACCTAAGTTCAATATTAGAAAAACTCCCTCTTAGTATCTGGCTGAAGACGTTAAACTTAGCGCTCCTGGAAGGCAGCCCAGCTCTTTCCTTAGTTCTTGCTTTTAGTTCATATTTTTAGTTTTAACTTCAAGTTCTTTGTTTTTATAATGAAAGGAGTAATAAAAGAAGATTGCAGGAACATGGCGATAAAAGGGCATCCAATGTTCATACTCTGCCAGGTTGTACCCTTCTTAGTCTTTACATTATTAGTATCCTCTTCCATTAGGGACGATGGAAATTAAGTTGGGAGGTGAACTGGGATAATTAATCTAATCCTCGAGTAAAATTTTAATCGATTTTTGTGTACAAAAATTTGTTTCGAATTGAAAAATAATCAAACTCACTAAATAGGGAGTGATTAACGATTTAGAAAATTTTAGAGATACCGAGGAATGATTTATTAAGGAAACCTATAAATGGTAGAGTGTAGACCAGAAAATTTTAGAAGAGTAATTCCAGACCCTTCGACCTATCGATCTTGATAATGAATCCTACTTATATTGGTATGGGCATCATAAAAAGTCCCAAGTTAAAAAAAATTCCTGAGTTTAATAAAGGTTTTTAGCATCTCTCACTGAGTAACCGGGTCCCCTTCGTCTAAGTAAGCGTTGTTGTTCCCGTCAAAAGGTGGGGATGTAAAGAAACCTTTTGTAGAGTCAGTCTTGACTTAGCCTTTTTGACTCGAGTCAGTAAGCTCAAGGGGTGTTTTACACCTGATGCCCTAAAGCCAACTGGTTTGGGAGTCATTGGCTTAAAGCTCGCTACAAGGGTTAACTAGAAAGCAAAATGTCAGGGCATTGCACTGACTCTACGTTTTATCATTTAAAAAAAAAAAGAAAAAGAAAAAGAAAAAGAAAAGAAAAAGTGGGGACTAAATAAATATTGCACCAAAACCAAAGTAAGTTGGAAGATTTAGAGAGTGAGATAGAAAGTTGGGAAAAGAACAAGTGTTAGAACTTCTATGGACTTCACTCTACCACTAAATGCGTGAATTGGTAATCCAATGAAGTACCTTTTTAATGCTAAAGGGATGAATTGGTAATCCAATGAAGTACCTTTTTAATGATCTAACCGGGTATCCTTTGATTTTAGTATTAGTAAGATGATTTTCATTTCATGGACCAAGTTAGTATACAAGACTAATTTATTTTCTTTACTCGAGGACGAGCAAAGTTCAAGTTGGAGGGTGTGTTAGATATTAGAATAATGAAAATTAACCCAACTTTATTTGATTAAAATTGATACTTTTTGTGGTACTTTGCAGGAATTGACTCCATAAACGTGTAGAGCTTGATTTTAGGAGTCCAACGATGCAAACGGCATGCAATTCAGGTTTCGAATGGACCCGAAATGGAATTTAGAAGAATTTAGCACGAACATCAAAGCCGCACGATTTTTGGAGCAGCCCCTAAAACCTTTCAACTGGTTCACCCAAGACCAACGGTTTGGTCCATAGATCAGCGCCAGGTCCACCTGCAGCCATTGCTGCCGGTCCACAGGCAGAACCGTGGACCACCGTGCGCCATTTGCTCCGGAACTCGCCGGAGAGTTTCCCCCGGCGTTGCCCAAGCTGCCGCCGACCTCATCGCCGGCCGGAGAGCCCTGCATGGCCAGAAAATGGACGGAGAAAGGGGTGCTGCCCTTCTCCATCACGTGCCCGCCGCCCAGCCCGCTGCCGTCCCGAAGTCGCCGCGAGCCACCACGAGCCGCTCGTTGCCATCAGCCATCCCCATTGAAGCCGCCGGCCAGAATCCATGCTCCCCATCTCCATGGGCCCAAAGCCGTCCGAAGCCACCCGTCGCCGCTGCAAGCCACCCCTTGTTGCCACCGTGAAGTCGCCAGAGCCACTCCACCGTCGGCCAGAAAGTCACTGCAATTCCTCCAATGCCGCCGGGTCCCCGTTTCAACCTCTCTACTGTAGCTCGTTGTCGGAAGGGAGCATTCGTGTTCGAGCGACGCTGGATAGACGCGGGGTTGTGCGATAGGATTTTTGAGTTTAATTTTTGAGATGGAGATATGATTGCGAATGAATTAGGATGAAGAGATAGCACCAAGTTTGAGCAGATTGGGATGAGGAAATCACCGCGGTTCTCACACGGGCCCGACACGGTGTTTCCTATCTATAAATCCCGGGATCATTCTACGCTCCGAAGAGAGGATTTGAGAGAGACTTCGCCCCATTCCACTTCCAATTCATCTTTTCGGATTCCACTGTAGTGCTTGGCACAGGAGATTTATTTTATTTTTAATCTTTTGTACTCCTTTTCTATGAAATAAAAATAGAAATTTCTCGTCAATATTTTTAAGAATCATTTCATTCTTATTAGGCATAGTTTATATTCTTGGGACAAGCTGTGATCAATAGGTACAATTTGTGCTCTTGGAATAAACTATCTCTAGGATGAATTTTCATAATTTGTATGTGTCTGCTTTATGACTAATCTATATTCCAGGAGAATGAGCCGTGATCGAACAGGTACGGGTTGTTATCGCCAAGAATATATTATATCTGGATCGGAACGTACGGATCTCATAGAAGTAGAGTGCCAGCCCACCTAACAAGTAACCAGTTGGAGTTTCGAGATTTTATTTTTTGCATTTACATTTTGTCTAGTAAATTGATTTATATTCTGTTATTAGTTAAATATTAGTTCTCTTCAAAAACTCTTTTTCAGAATAACACAAAAGTCTCTGTGGGTTCGACTCTTACTCCCGCTATTCTATCTTTAAGAATAGTGGAATTAAGGTTTCAAATCGGTGCATTGCGACACGCATCAAAATGCGCCACGGAGCAGGAGCTAGAGGGGACCACGAGCCACCACCGACAGATGAGGGAACAGCGCTTACAGTCGCCAGAGTCGAGGGAGTGCAAGATGAGGGCCAAGCACTCATCGGGGAGGTCGAGGGTGTGGTCGTGGTCTGGATCACTGCCGGCGGCAGCAGTTTGGAGCAGCATAGGATCAGGAGCTTTTTTGGTGCGGCGGTGATGAGGGAAGAATGATGGGGATCGAGATAGGGAGGAGGCCATGTGACCCATGAACCATGGTGACCGAGATGACTCGCAAGGGTAGGGGGCTCCAACAAGTTGGAGGGGGGAGTGTGGGGAAGGGGAGTGCATGAAGAAGCCTGGGACGGAGGGAGGACGTGTAGGGGAGGGGAGGGAGGGCTCCAGCAGTGGCAATAGGCGACTGGAGAGAAAAGGAAGAATGGAGGTGCAGTAGGTGCTTATCAAAAAAAAAAGGGCCTACAAGGTACGACGCAAACAAGAGCATCGCAGAAATAGAACATGGAGGCTCGAGAGAGAGAGCAGGTGAGAGAATGAATGACCCTTGGAAGGAACCGGTAGTCTTATCAAAAAAAAGGTGGGAACCAGGAAGGATCGGAGAACGATGGAAACATTAAAAAAAAAATATCTGCCACAAGATCAAGAAGACATGACACGGCGTTGACAGGATATTTAAATTTCAAACAAAGCTTAATATTTTTTAATTTTTTTAATAAATTAATTATATATTAATTTAATTTTTAAAAAATATATAAATGGATTATGCAGATTGAATATTTTAAACTTGAATCCAATCCATTTAATAAATGGGTCAAACGGGTTGATCCGTTTACAATCCGAATCCGTTTAAGCTCAATCCAAATCTATTTAAGATGGGTCGAACACGGATCGGGTCATATTTTGCCATCCCTATAGAATACCTTTCCTCAGATACGAAGATATCATGTTAAGAACTGAGAATAAATGTTTTAGTTCCCGATTCATTTATTAAAAAAATGATTTTTAACATCATTAGGGGATAAAAATCCAACAAAGAAATATTATTGTTTACATATGGAATAACTTCTAAATCTAAGAAAGACCAAATGCAAAGAAATATAAACATGACATTGACCGTTCTCCCAAATGCTTTTCCTAAAATACTGTCCTTGTCTGGCTCTCTATCCATCCTAGTGAAAATTTAAATTTTGTTCAATGTCGAGAGAGAGAGAGAGAGAGAGAGTGTGTGTGTGTGTGTGTGTGTGTGTGTGTGTGTGTTGGTGGGGGAGGGGGAGGGGGTGTGGAGCAAACTTACTATGTTGTTTGACTCGGTTAAGGGGAGGGGAAAGCATACTTACCACGTCGACTCAATTTCATTAAATATAAGGTTTTGCAAGATAATTTGGTAGTGTAGAATTCCATGAATGGATGGAGTAAACCTCTAAATTACATCTATATTTATAAAGTTTAAATAGAATTTCAGTAACTGAGTTATATCCATATAATTAAATAACCATCTTGACCAAATGATTTTGACTCTCATTGTATATAGCAAACAAGATTTAGAGCAACAACCAAACCAATTCATGTAAGCACTGAGAGATCAGAAATGCTTAGGATGATCAGTAATTTTGGTATATTATTCATGCTAAGAAACCATAACTACCAACCAGTTACAAATTTTCAAGGTCTTGAAACTCTATTTCTTTGGTGGTCTTTACAGGGAACTTCAATACACATGAATAGCCTTAAGAACCATTAAAAAATGCGCAGTCAGGGTCAGGCAAAACCATAGCTTTTTGTTAGTCCACCCAAAAAGAGATGAAACTCATTGCCTATTGCATATGAACTGAAACAATGAACAAGTTTATTAGTTCCATCATATACTTAGTATCTTCTTCATCCATTCTCTTCAAACCTTTACTTTCTCATTTTGGCAATATAACAACCCATAAAACCGAGATCAACAACAGCCAGATTTTACAGGCTAATTTGTGCCCTCGGTAGTTCTATAAAGATTTGGGGGTCTAATTTATAGGTTTCAAAAAGAACATTTTAGAGGAAAGCTAAAATGGGCTACTTCAAAAGAAATGAGTTTGGAACTCGAATTCTGTTTTGAAGACCTAAGGCTTCATTCCCACGATTCTCAGCTTGGCAACGGCTTCAGACAGAACAACAGTAAGAAAAATACATATCATATAATTAAATAAATGATAATTGTACATAAGAGCTGTTTTTATTAATGTTTTCAGCTGCAATTCCTTCTGTCATGATAGCTTAGCAGTTGAAAGTCAAAATGTCAGCATGACTTTACAGCTTTTGTCACAAGCAACAAAGTTTTCAGGGGTAGCAAGTCAAATCACTGCTGCATGCAGAACAGGGATCAGGCAAAAAGCAAATATGAATGTGTTTTTCCATTGGAATATGGAGAATAGAAAAGGCACATAAAATGCAACATTTGTTTCCTTATAGGGCTATGGAAGACATGTCATGGAGCCAAGAGATCGCTTTCCCAACAATTTCTTATTGTGATTGATCAACACTATAGCAAGGGAACAATGGGTATGTGAAGAGTATCAGTGTAAGGTCCTCTTCTTTAAATAACTTGGTATGAATTAAGGATGATTTGCACCAATACAGGTTCTAATAGTATGAACTTAATAAGCAGTAAAAGCCTTGCACATTCCTATAATACCCCTAAAAGCCCTGTGTTTGTTCTAACTATGATATTAGCTAGTTCAACAAGATACAAAATAACTCATTTATGCATCATCAAATTGCCCATGCCTTATGGTCTCAAGAACTTGGTTTGATGCTGTTAAGGAGAACGAATAAAGACAGCTGCAAGATCACCATACAAAACAAACAAAGGTGAAAAACCTCCCAACTTCTAGATTGGTTAGATATCTACACGTCACCTCCAGCTCAGTGGCAAAAGCACAGAGGAGATACTACATGATACTGATTATACTCAAAGAGAAGGAAAATGGATAGTTACAGACACGTGCCTTGGCTGGCAAAGTCCTGCAAATTGAAAAGATGAATTTGGAGAAAATTTTCTCAAACAAGTCTACCTAGAAAGGTAATTTCATGATTAGCTTTTGGAGATTATAAATCCCTATCAGATGAAAAGGATGGATTTCTTGTTACGGAGGGCTCCAAGAATTGGGCTTCAACAACAACAACAACAAGGACAAAATTAGAAGATAAAACCATGTTTAACAGCCAAGGAAAATTTCAAGGTCAGCAAGATTTTAGAAAAGAGACCACTGTGCAAAGGGAGATCATCAATCGATAACATGTACAGAAACATCGAGTGAGCATTAAAAGATCATTGCTCTTCAAGAGTTTCATAAAAGGTAAAAGAGTTGTACTGAATATCCAAACAGTTCATACGCTTAGATCATCTATATTCTATATTATTAATTGATTTTTCATATAGATTGAAGAAAAATGTGAATAATGATATTGTGATAATTTTGCCCCTGGTATCCTCTCTTTCCTTGTTACCCCTGTTTTTAATAATTGATGCATTGATAGAAAAGGTCACTGATCTTTTGGTTAGTAGACACTTGTGTAGTAGAAGATATAACTAACACAATAACCTCCATGAGTCCTCTGACAAGAGATAACTAACCCATCTATATCTTCAGTCTATGATTTGCCTCCTTTTTAGTATATTAATGAAAGAAGAAAATAATGCTTCAAATCAGAAAGGATGACAATAGGCCAATGTATGCTCATGTAAAATAATGGTGGGCCTATTGGCAAAAAGTACATTGAAAAGTATTTGTAAAGTATGCAATATGGAGCACAATTAGTAGGTGAATTAAAATTGGTGCCACAATAAATTCAGCGTAGATACAGACAGCATACAAAAACAATGCACACAATGCAAGCACATGAACCATTCAAATATCTGATGAAACATGAAGTATGGAAGGCAGCTTGGCAGGTTATGGTTGGGTTGGCTATGATCTGTAACATAATCCAGTTGTCTTCTACACAATGGAATAGCTAATAATGACAATAACCCTCACTGAGGGCAAGCGAAACCACATAGTCGCTTACAAAATGTCAATGAAGACTTACAAAATGTCAATGAAGACAGGGCACTCCTTTGTAGCACTTGATCAAGAGACATAGTCTATTTATAACATATAGGAAATAAGAAAATATTCAATGAAAAAAAAATGGCATGCAATGGAACCAAAAAAAATGACCGGTGACAATCCACTCAAGCATAGAAGATGAGGAAAGGAAGAAAGAACGGGTGATGGATTTCCAAGAATAGGATGGAACTTAAGGGGACAGAATAGTCAACCATGCATAAGGAAACAGCTAACCACATGTACAATGAGGGCTTCTAATGGATTGATTAGAACGGTGCAAATTGGCAATAATAACCGGAATCATAAATTCTGGAAGCCAAGGGAAACTTGATAGCTAATAACATGTTATAAGCAAGTGATCTCAGCAGTATCACACTGGTGACTAAAAACCATATGTGGTCCAAAGTGAACATAAAATCTCACTCTTAGTTAAAGTTAGGCAGGTAAAAGTTGTGATTTGCCTGCTAAGTAGAAGATTCACATGAGAATTGCTAAACCTATTAAGATGAAAACAGTAGGAAATCTAAGAACATAGCCACAGAAGGGCAACACGCCCAGAGTGACCTTAAAAGGTATAGTTAGTAATAGATGCCTCTAACAAGATAGCTCCTAGGAAAGAAAATAACAAAAACTAAAGAGTGAACCCTCTCAAAGAGGTAAACGACATTTATGCTCCAGAAGGAGTAAAAAGCGAAAGAACAATGCCACAGAAATCATAAAGCATCTCTATGCCTGAAATGCTCCATATCTGAAGCTTGATATCAACCAAGTTGACAAATTCAACAGATGTTAAGTTTTTAAATAAAAGGCCGAGAAAGAAAAATCATTAATTAGTATAATATAAAATTTAAAATACCATCCTTGGTATGAAAGAATGGTGTTCAATTGAGATTTTGTAACTAAAAAACCAACTAAAAACATGAATACCAAATAATGGATAAATATGGTCCAATATGGAGCAATAAATGGAAGTATGTATAAAGTATATCCCAGGAAACAGATTCTCTCGTATCAGAAATCACATGAACACATATTATAGTTGAAGAATCCATGCGTTATTATCTTTTTTCTTTCTTTTTTTTTTCCTGGAAAATCTTCATATTTAGATGATATACCTGATACTCATAAACTCCAGGAGCCTCATGACTGCCAGCTAAAAAACCGCCCATCATAACGGTGGATGCCCCTAGTACCAAAGCTTTAACAATATGCCCAGAATTTGCAATCCCACCATCAGCAATTACAGGTACATCATGATCCTTGGCAAAAGATGCAACCTTGTAAACAGCTGTTGCCTATAATCATCAAAACAGAGATAGTAGTAGGAGGGGAGCTACAATATATAAATTCTACAAGCAACAAAATCATAAATCAAGGAAAGTTCACTTAATGGGAGCACGATCAAAATCTTGTTGAAAACCGCATCATTTATATAAAGGAAGTGCTCCAAGATTTTCAAACCAGACACTTGCACACCACCATTATTGCTTGCAACAGCCACTTTTCTTAGCAGACTTTAAGTAAGAACTCAGTATTTAATTGCCATCCTCAGTTTAAGTATCAATAATCAATGATAATCAACAAACAAAATGAAACTTATGGATTTGAAATACTTCCTAGAAAAGCCATCGCAAAAAATTTTCTAAAGTTAATATTGAAATCGCAATATTTCAGGTAGCATTACCAAAATGTATGTGCCATGACCATGGAGAGTGGAATGCAGTAAAACAGAAGAGAAATGGTACCTGCCCTCTACCAACTGCGCAGACCTCCTGGGTGGTGCATATGGACCCAGACCCCATCCCCACCCTGAACCCATCAACGCCGACCTTGATCAGATTCTGCGCCTGGGCTATTGTGACCACGTTGCCCCCAATCACATCCAGCCCTGGGTACGTGTTCTTCGCATGCTTGATCATGTCAATCTGATATATGGAATTTCCCTGAGAACTGTCCACCACAACAACGTTCACCCCGGCCTTCACCAGACATTCCAGCCTCTCCTTGTCCTCCTCCCTGGTCCCCATTGCCGCTCCCACCAAGAACCTCCCATCCGGGCCGGCCGAAGGCACACCCAGCTTCGGGAAGCTCTGGATCCTCTCCACGTGCTCCGAGGTGACCAGATCCACTACCTCCTCATCCTCCGCCACCAGAGGCGCGTACTCCAGCCCCTCCCCGGCCAAGAACGCCGCCACCTGCTCAAATCACAGCTTGCCGATACGGTAGCCGGGACCGGCCGCATGTACTCGAAGACCGGGGCGTTCTTATCCGCCAGGATCTCCCAGTCGGACCGGGCGACGACGCCGACCGGCCTCGACTTAGCAGTGCCGGACTCGGTGACCAAGGCGTAGCGGGCAGAGTTGAAGTCGGTAAGGTAGGCGATGCACTCGGAGGGGGCGAAGAACGCAAGATCGGTAACGAAGGGGATGCGGCGGGACTTGGCGGAGCGGACGATGGAGGCCTGAACGGCAGGGGAGGCGTTGCAGTGGACGATGGCGGCGCCGCCGAGGGCGGCCATCCCGACGGCCATGGCGGCCTCGGAGACGGTGTCCATGGGGGAGGCAACGCAGGGGATGGAGAGGGGGACGCGGCGTGAGAGGCGAGTGGAGAGGTTGACAGCGTCAGCAGGGAAGTCAATGTAGTGGGGGAGGAGGATCACGTCGTCGTAGGTGTAGGAGACCCCCTGAGTGAAGAGGCGGCCCGCCGGGAATCCGTCTTCGAGCTCGACGCGAGGTCCGTTCATGGCGCCGCCGCAGATAAAGGTTAGGGTTTCTAGGGTTTTGGAATGCGGCGCCGGGAGAGGCGTGCAAGAATCGGTTCTTCAGAGGAGAGTGATGCGTACAGCCCGCCTTGGAGATGGTTTACGAGCGAGAGGGAGAGGCGCTGAATTTGGAACACGTGAAGTTTAGCGGGCCGCACTTGAGGTGGGATTTGTCAAATCCCACATTCAGAGATCTAATACGAGGTTCAGCGGATGGACGGCGGAGATGGGTGGATCCATTGGGGCTGAGCAGGATGTTTTGACCTTTATCTGGATGCGGAGAACGGCCGGCGTGGGCGAGGAAATCCACAGAAAAGCGGATGATGGTGCCGGGCCCCTTCAGGGAGTGGAAGGGAAGGGCTGGTTGGAAACAAGATGACGACATTTCTTCCAAGCGTGTTGAACATTTTTTTTTTCCCGAATTAACTTTTTTTATTTTTGGGGGTTGAATTATTCTTTGCATTATCGTGGACAAACGGCCACGGGTCGATCGGAAGATTCTTGCATGGTATATTATATGATTTATTAATGAATTTTTCATGATCAGCCAAAAAAAAATAATAAATAAATATTCATGTCGTGCAAAATAATAATATTATTTGTTGTTGCCAGAATTATTATTTATGCAATGATTTATTTTTTTATAAAATAAAAGAGTTAAGAAGGGAGGGAGATCAGCAAAATTTTTTTTTTGGACATGACTAAAAGGATCTTTATTTGTTAGAAAATATTTGATACGAAATAGATGGTATGCTATGACTTATCATTCTTCATTTTTTTCAGAATTATGATGGTAATAAACAAATTTTTAGATAAGTTGGTGGTTTATAATTCGGTTGGATTAAAACTTTCTTCCTTTTTTTTTTTTGGGAACACCAAAATTTTCTCCATAGGATTACTACCGTGCACCTCCTCTACAAATTTCTATAAAAAAATACTCTCTTCGTAAATGGAGGAAAGAATGGCATATAAAACATATAAAAGAAATCACTATAAATATATACCTTTTTGTTCTTCGCCAAGTAGAATTGATTATAAGAAACGAATTTTTGTTTCACAGGATCACATGCAATACATATATAGGAGGAAAAAAATAGAATGGTCAGATCTTCAAGTGTGCAAAGCATCTATAATAATTTTATTGGGTTTTATCCAAAATACAATCCATTTTATATGCTATAAATCTAAACAAAAAATCATGGGCTTGTAGCCTTGGATTTACTATAGGAATCAAGCATGTTTGCCCTGTTCAACCTGGGTTCTTCTAAAAGCCTGTCCTACTTTCTGTCAAAATCTTATGTATAAATTTGTTGGACTACAAATAAATAAATATATATATATATATATATCTAGAGAATTTTTTTTTTCCTACAAAATTTGGACCTGAAAAGGATTGGGTTGATATAAGCATTACTTAAAATAAAGTACATTACTTAAAATAAAGTATGTAATTTATAATCTTGTGAGAAATCCAAGCCAATCCCACGGAATTTTTCAAATAGGCCTTAAGGATCTCAGGATTCTAATCTTGTGAAAAATCCAAGCCAATTCCACCGAATTTTTCAAATAGACCTTAAGGATCCCAGGATTCAAGATAATGTATATTTTCTCTTTTTCTACGAGGTTTTTGCTTTCTTAAGCCACAAAGTGGTAATGAATTATATTGGACTCTTTGCACATTGGGTTTTAACCTCAATTATGATGGTCTAGCTCATGATCACAGCAATTTTTTGTGATGCAAGTATCGAGACAAACTTGTCTTGATAAAATAATAGATCAACATTGTTTAGTTCATATTTGTTGTTACAATTATGTATACATACATACATTAACTAACACCTACACATATATATATATATATATATACTAAAAACTTTGATGGATCGACCATCCTTTTAATCCAAAAAAGGGCTAAGATATTATACATATATTCACAAATGCATACACATGACATAAGTTGTATTACCTTTTTCAGAAAATTTGCAGGGAGAGAGAGAACTCACGATATCATCATATTACCCAAAATCCCTCTCTAGCTGCAAGGGGCAATTTTTGGCATGAAAGTGCGATAAACTATAAAAAGTTGTTAAGAGGTAACCATGGATAAGGTCACAATAGTAAAGTATCAGGTACATCAAAATCATTTTAATTAAAGTGGATAATGTGTGGATGATACAAGGGAGCGAGAATTGAACTCCAAGCGGTGCCGGTCCTCGTTTCGGTTTCTTGAGTTTTTTTAACATGGCCTATCCAAGAGCCTAGGCTCTAACGTCGGTGGTGTGGGTTGGCTGGGTATGGGCGGTGGATGGAAAGTAATCTGCCATGAAGAGAGAAGAAAAATATTGTGTACCATGCCCCCAGACTTCTTCTATTCCTATATGTCATCTATTAATCAATAAGAATCTCTATACGGCCACTCATCAAACACTTGCTGACTATCCACGGTAACGAAGGGGCGATTCCATCCCATCAGCCGGACGTCTTGAGAGCTGAGACGTTCTTATCCAAGAAGGAACCCGATTCGGACAGAGGCTTTTCTTTTTTGCCGTCCTCCCGTTCGATTCTTAAACCGCCGGAGATCGCACAGCTTTCTACCGCTTCCCCTTTTCTTTCTTCCCTCTTCTTGGCGATCCCCTCGCAACCGGAGCCGGAGATTTCCGGTGATGAAGGATGTGAGCGGCTCTTTCTATTCCGGGAGCTCGGAAAGCTTTTCATTGGATGGAGGGCGGGGAGGAATCCCACAAGGTAAGCGCTTCGCCAATCCTCTGATCTGAATTACTTCCTTGATTGAAATCTCCAAGATTTGATAGCCATTTTGATGGTAGAATTCGATTTTAGGGTTCTTTGTCCCCATTCTATCATTTCTTTATGATAGAGTAGATTACGAGATTGAGATTGGATGATGGGACGAGAGGATGTATGAGGATGAGGATCGAGGGCCAGGATTAAGTGGGATTTAAAAAACAAAATAAAATAAAATAAAGCTACGATCTTGATTAATTATCTAGATACTTGATTGATGAATTATAACGATGTCTCCTTGGATTGCATGACTTCTTGTTGCTTTGAATGGTTTTATTCCTTTTTCTCTCTATTCGGGATGCTTTGGTATCTTACCGGGCTTGTTTCAAACCAGTAGTTATCCTGTGATGAGGAACGCGAAGCATAGTGCTTGATGTACCATATATCAGAAATCTTTTCCCGAGAAAGGTACCGAGATCTATTGATTGAATCAGGTGTTTTTGACTTTGCCTATGTGCTGTTCTTTAGTCAAAGCATTTGAGAGCTTTACGGTTCCATTGCTAATAATCTTAGTATATAGCAAATTAGGCATATCGATAAAGAATGAGACTATAGTACTTGTTTGTCTAATATGATCAGTGCGGTCATTAGCTCGATGCTGGAACTTTACTAACCATTGGCGATGGAGACAAACAAACCTCATCCCATCTATATGTTGTTGGTTTATGGATCATTGTTTCATAGTTTCTTTGTTATGAAGCTGGCTTCCTGCTTTCTCAAATCCTCTTTTTTGAGGATTTTTGTCTAAAAGTCATCGACCAGTAAGAGGCTGAGAGCGGTGTCTAATTGTCCTGTCCCATTGTTTTTTTTTTAAATATATATATATATATATTTTGTGCATGCTCCTCATACTTCAAAGACATTGAGCACCCTATCTAACACCATTTCACCCCCCCCCCACCCACCATGAGACATCTCTTTTTTTTGGGGGTAAATAGAAGAAGTGTGAAGTCATTGGAATAGATGGAGGATATCGCTTCTCGAAACTTGAGTTTTCTAGGATTTCGAAATCCACCTAAAATGATGATTTCTGGTGTCCCAATATCGTGTAGTGCAAGTGTGGTCGTAATCTCTCTGACTTCTTCGTCTTTGTTCTTTGTTTCTTAGTACCCACCCGCTTATTTTGGAGATATCACATTGGTAAGCTGGATAACCATCCAAATAGGATCAAGCATCCCACATTGTCTATTTCGAAACATGCTGATTTTCTTCCCTTTTTTTTTTCATGCTCTCTCATGGCATTCCTTTTAGTTTACATGCTTAAACTGATGCAAAATGCCAACTGCTTGTTGTGCATGTTATCTCAATGCGTAGTGAAGTGTGATGATAAGAAAAAGGAAGGGAAAAACCGAAAAGGGTACTATTCAACCTGCTAAGCATAAGCATCTAACTTCTTGAAAGATGAATTTATCTTATATTTCAGGAGATCTTTTAATTCTTTGCTTGCTGGATTGATATGAATCATTCCTGATCTCAGTCTCATGTATACTCTAAATTGACTTTGCCAGGTCTGAATATGAATTTTGTTACCTTCTTTACTAATTAATGATGATGAAGCATTCACGATCTTCGTACTAGACCACATACTATTACCATTCTATTATAGCGACGATATGCGGTACGGTACGGGGTACCAACCAATATGCCAAATCTTGTAATGAGTGTCATTTTCCTGTTGGGGGTGGATTGGATGGGTTGTGTTTTTGATTTGTTCTGTTGGCTATGATGAAAAAAGGATGCAATTTCTGAAAGGTTATAAATATCTTAACGTGAACATGTTAAAGACCAGGTTTTTGTTATGTATGAGTTAATCATGTTTTGATTGAGGAGATACTCAGATCGCACGTTCTTTCAGAAATCATTGGATCATTCAACATTATGATAGACATGGCACCTGGTATTTGCAGCAGCACCGTGTATATCAGACCTACTTTTTTATTATATATCAAACTCTAACTGGATGCGATGTTTTACTTTCAGGACTACTACAAAGTTCTGGAGGTTGACTATGATGCAACAGACGAGACTATAAGATTGAATTATCGAAGACTTGCACTAGTGAGCCATCTACAGGCTTCTTGTTCAATTTTTTTTTATCATTTGCCATCGAACATTTTATTGTTGTAATTCTGAGGAGAGTAATACAGCATTCTATTTCTCATCCATGACTAGAAGTGGCACCCTGACAAGCACAAAGGCAATAGTTCTGTTACGGCAAAGTTTCAGGAGATAAACGAGGCTTACAAGGGTAATTTCTATCAATTTCTGATGTTTCATTTTCTTCTCTTTTGATGGAGAATGCCTTAGAAATTGTAAAATCATCACTGGAAGATGATATACAGGTCATATATCTCATTCTGAAGGCTGGATTTGGTTAATACATTGAATGACTTGGATTTTTTTTTTTAAAAAAAAAAAAATCTTTGGGATTACATACACTTAGAATGTTGGATCAGCTGAAGAAATACCATGGCGCTATAAAATCACATAGGAAATTATGATTATGAAATATGTGAAACTAAATTTTACAATCTGTTGTCTGCAGTACTAAGTGATCCAGCTAAGCGACTTGAGTATGACATATCTGGCACCTATGAGATCAATAGATATACTTTAAGAGTAAGAATGACGAACAATGATGATGATCTGGCTTATTGTTTTGTGCTTATTTTTATTTACCTAGATTTTATGAAATTGCATTCTCTAGATCTGATTATAGCTTTTCCTTATTCAGGAATATCTTACCAGGTTCAAAGGAATGATACTCACCTGCAATGGTCTTGGTATCAATCATGCTCCATTTTGGTAATTTACTGTGCTAATTAATTCTTCTACGTTCTTTCAGAGAGAGAGATGCTAATGCAAGTTTACGAAATGATGGAGACACATTAAAGATCGGGTCCTGAAGTGCATAACTGACTGGTTTATTTGTGATTTCTATTTTTCAGGTCCCAACAGCTGATGGAATCTGAATCGATTGATCAGTAGAACAGTTTCTTTTTTCTTCTTTTCTTTTATATTGGAATATCGGCCTTTCCGGGTGTCATTTGATGTAGATTTGTTTCAGTTCCTTTAAAATTCACCTCAGATTGCCCTTTGCTGCTCCAATACTTTGTCCGATACTTTGTAAAATGACAAGGAATTGTCCAATTGAAATATGCATGAGGTAACATCCATATATACATTAATTTGGACCTCTTTTCTGGATGTAGTTGTGTTTCTGATCATCAAGATGGCTGTATTTATATTTCTGATACACATCCGCAGAACGATCGACACCTCAGCAAGAGAGAGAGAGAGATACCAGGCTGTAATATATTCTGAAGAAACAAAGCACCGTATCTCCCACCTGGAAGATCAACTTATGAAATCCAGTACTATCTTCTTGGATGAACTCTTTCTATGGTGCATCAAGGTTTTAATCATGAAGCAGGTCATCCATCTTCTTAGAACCTGTCCAGAATCTCTTTAAAAAGAATTTTGAAGCACGCAACTTTCAGAAATACTTTGACCGTCCTCTTGGGCCGCCGATGGAAATTTTTAAACCAAACGTGGATCATCCGAGTGCTCGATGCGAATCGTTGCTCTTTTTTCTTCCATCTGACACCGATTATAGTATTCGCAGCGTGCGTCGCCATCCAAGGTCAGGTGTCCATTTACATGCACCAATTTCCATCTTACACCACCATCGGCGAAATGTCTTCGGTTCAAACTTTTTAATCTTTTAGATTACAATTACCACGAAGGTATAGAGGGATCGAGAATTATGGCTTCGAATGCTTTGAAGCAAGAAATTTCATCGGTCCGCCCCCGTTGATTTTGATGAGCTTTTTCTGATCATTATCTCGAACTGGCACTCTTTTTATTTTAAAAAAAAAATGGAAAAGAAAAATTCAAGTGATCCTGGAAGGTTGGAATATGCGATCCCGTTCCCATCGCAGCCAGGTGGAGTTCTTTTATCTTGCAGCAGACATTTATCGCACGCCCTCTCTGTAATATCGACGGATCGATGGGGAAGTTGTCCATCGTCGCCGACCACCCGACTGAAGTTTAGATTAACCATTCGCATGGTTCTTTACATTATTTCTCCATCACCATCAAATAAGCTAATTAATGGCCAACTCGCCTAGCAAAATTAACCCGTGGCCTGGCTCTCCACGGAATGGTCGTCCTCCTTGGTAGATGAAATGTAGGGTTGGAAGCCCTCCCTCTAAAGGAGAGGAACATTATATGGAAGAAATCATTTTCCCCCGATTTTCAATAACTGGCAGTCCAACCATGGCATGTCTGCTACATCTGGAAAAGGATGTACGGTAGCCGAAATTTATCATAAATGTTAATGATTATACAAAGAGTTAGAAGGGTATATGATGAAATATACGACCACAAGAACAGGACCCAATTTTTCTCGCATGAAGACGAGGGCAAAAAAAGGATGATAATACGAGAATCGGCCGCTACAAGATTCGCGCACTCGCGGTCAACTAGGGCAGAAGGCGCAGCGAGAGATCCAGCCTAATTTTGGGGAGGAGAGCCCACGAAGATCCGAATCTGGTCGAGGAATGTGATGTCCTGCGGGCGGTCCTTCCGCTTAACGTATCCCCTCGCCTCCTTCTCCGAATACGCTTCGAACCCCCGTTCTCCGCTCCTCCTCCACAGCTCCGACGCGTAGCTCCGGTGCGCGTAGTACGCCTCCGCATCCACCTCCACCTCGTCGTCACAGTTTTCCTCCTCCTCCTCCTCGTCTCCTTCGCCGTCGGTGCCAGCGGATCCCTGGCGGCGGCGGGGGAGGACGACGGAGATGGACAGGCGCTCGTAGTGGCCGCGGCAGGTGCCCTCGAGGTCGTCCATGTGGGCGATGCCGCAGGGGGAGATGGCGTAGAGCTCGCCGCGGACGCGCTCGCCGGCGCCGGGGAGGTTGAGGAGGAAGGGGACGCGGTAGGGCCCGCAGACGAGTGGGAGGCGGCCGGCGGTGCGCGCGACACCGACGAAGGCCGCGTCGCCGCTTCGGATCATCTCCTGGATCAGCCCGTGGTTGGAGAACCCCCGCTTCAGAGTCCCATACGTGAACACCAGCGTTCGATCCCTCATCACCGGCGCCTCCGCTCCCATGACGGCAAGCTCTGCTTTTTTTTTTTTTTTTTTTTTTTTTTTTACACGATAAGCTCTCCCTCCCAAGAAATCATCTGGACTTTCGCTTCCTGGAGTAAGGCAAGGAAGGGGCCCGGACGATGGTTTTCGGGTTACGGAGGAAAAACCATCGGTTGAAAAATTATTAGTTATATATAGGTGGAAGCGGGGGAGTGGGATTTTAATATATACTATTTTATTTGTTTTGCTTCCTCCCAAGGGTTGAAAGTGGGTAGGATAATTGAGGTTGAATCCAAATTAATTGACCCAGATAAATATTTGAATGCATAGCTAATATTTATGTTTATATTTATATTATTTTAAAAAATAAAAAAATAATTAATTCATGTTTAATTATCTAATTATATTATAATTTTATTTAATTTTATATTATCGTCAAGATATGTGAAATTTAATTTTTTTTATCATATGCATGCAAGGTATTGTCCGCTTTGATCTCACAATTTTATTCTCGGAAATGGACCGAACGAAATGCTTATTAAAAAGTACCTCGCTCCTTTACTGGGAGGTTATGTTATGAATATAAGAAGAGGGCCTCTTTAGTCTCACATCTGTTGTGAGTCAAGAAAAACTCTAGATTATATTTTTTGAAAGATTTTTTTTTCATGCGAGATGCCTTTTGGAATAGAGTACAATAAGCAATTTGTTCGATCCATCTCCAAGAATAAAATTATGAGATCTACGGGCCAAACCAGATAATACCTTGCATGCATATGATAAAGAGGACCAACCCTCATATAATCATGAATTAGCCTTGTTCATAACATTGCGAGGGCTTATTTTGTGTCCTCCTATTATATATATGCAAGGTATTATCAGCTTTAACCTGTAAGTCTCATAATTTTGTTCTTGAAAATGGACCAAACGGGATGTTTTTGACTCTCGTACTCCGTTTAAAAAATGCCTTACATGAAAAAGAAGACTTTCTCAACATACATAAATATCATAGTTTTTCTTGACTGACAACCAATATAAAATTAAAGAGATCCCTTATCTTATACCCATAATATTTTATATAATACTCATAAACTTTTAATAGAAATATATAGTCATATTAATATATTAACTTGATTGATCATCCACTTAGTTATATCTTTAATCATGTAGCAATAAAATCTTTTTTTTTATTTATATATCCATATTTATTTTCATATTTTTATAATTGAATTTGTATCCATATCCATTTAAATTGGTATGGATATAAATTTTATATTTAACTAATATCTATATCAATATTTATATTTATTAGATTATATATATATATATATATAGTTACTATATCAATCCTAGTTCATGATAATAAGAATTTTGATCATTGATAATAGTGTATGTTATATGACAAGTTCCTCTATCTATGTGGCAAAAAGGGATTGGCGTGACTCATAATATTTGATGGAGCATAAAAGTGGTTGGATGAAAGATGAGCCTTTGTGTAATTGATCGGTGCCCGGAAAGATTTTTTATTTTGTATAATTAATTAGTCCCTCAAAGCATTCATCTTAAATGTTATTCACCCTTCCATTTTTTACAAGATAAGTCATGATCTTGAATCATCATTTTCTTGATCATCTACCAAGAGGGCCAAGATTTTAGGATTTAATTAGGTATCTACCTCGAATTGGCACAACTGCCAGAGTGACCTTTAGTTGCCCATTGCTCCTTCGTTGAGCAGTATGTATCTCACATCGAGAAAGATGATTTAGCTTCTAGAGATTTCATGCACCGCAAATCAATTTTTAGTTAACCCAAAGTAGATTGGATATATCTCAATCTTAAAGATATGATTAATTGGAGAAGTGACCAGGTCAGGTTTGGCTGCTTTATGTTGGAGCAAACCCGCTCCATGAAATATCCAGGATCCTCCTTGATGTCACCATGACAGAAAGGAAACACTCACCAGGAAAGAGATGGGGCGCGCCATCCGCTCCTGTCGCGGAGGCGAGCCCTCATGGGACTCCACACACGAGAAAGAACCAGGAGAAGAAAAGATAGGCTAAGGTTTTCCCGTAAGAAAAAAGGGATCGCGTTTCTTATTATTTCCTAGCGTTCCGTCGTTCTTTATATACACATAAAGATATAACCCTAGGTCACAACCAACCTAGTCCTAAAAAACTCCCCCCTCTGAGTCACTCGAGAAAACCCAAACCCGAGCCCATGTACACCCATGTCTCACTGGTTCTCTCAATCTCAGACTCAGAGTATCCCTGGAACACCTCCAGGAACCCCTGGAATACATCCAGGACCCACTTGGGACACGTTCCCAAGTTCCAGGGATCGCCTCCAGCATCCCTGCCATGGTCTTCCAAGTCTCTCCAAAGCTTGGGAGCACCATGCAAATCCCAACAATCTCCACCTTGGTGCCTCCAAGCTTTGGCGAACCCGGCAATGTCCTCCTGCACAACCTTGCTATAACTGCATCTCTTGACAGCACCGTGCGGATATTCTTGCCTCTGCCAACACTCTTTAGCTGCTGAATTCACCTAGAGGCCTTTGAGATGACCGCCTCCACAGCTGAAAACCCTTGCTTGTATCCTGGCACCACCAAATGTAGCCTTCCTTCTACCTGGCAGCTGCATCAGTCTGTTCTTGAACTTCCCTGGAGAGAACCCAGTGAACCTGAACAGGCACTCGCTGTAACTGGAGCTCTACCTGACACCATCATCTCAGAGCCATGCCAAGCTCCGCACACTCTACTTTACCTGGCTAAGTGCACCCCTGGCGCTCATGCTAGGATATGGTCCTCCCTGCACCTCCGGCTCTGAACTCATGTCAAAACCTGCTTTACCCATGAAGCCATCTATCACCGGTGCTCCACCTGAGACTGAAGTCCCCTTGATGCCACAGAAAGAAATCTTGAGGTCAGCAACTCAACACTGCTCTGCTGAGCCTGCACCTGAACCTCGTACCCAGTCGCTACCTCTTCGGATCCTCCGCATCACCGCGGACCCCTCTGAAACCGTTTCGGATACTCTGCAACCCCGCAGGAACTTCCGAAATCCAGGAGCTCATCCCAACTCCTATAACCCAGCGACTGACCCAGCAACCATCTCCAGCGGCTGCTCCATCATGTCCCAGCCTATCTCCTGGCTGCATGATGTTCCTGGCGCTCCCTAAGACCTATCCTCGGTCTCCCTGAGCTGCCAACCCCATCACCCTCCAGTCTTTGTCCCTAGACAAAAGCCGCCATACCATGACACTCCCGACTGTCCGATACCTCCGATGATCCCTGAGACTGTCCCCAGTCTCCTTGAGCTATCTCTGGTACCACCTCTGCTGATGTACTCCAGTCTTCTTGAGATATCCATCTTCCGAGACCGATCTCCAACCACGCGGGATACCACCCACGTCCAGCTCCATCATGATCAAGGTAGCGGGAGTACTAACGATCGCTCTCCTCCATAGTGACCAAGAGCCTGGTCCACTATCGATGGAGCTACCACTCATGCTCTGAAAGATCCCGGTATGTATCGCTCCACCTGTGCTAAATCACGAATCACCCGACTTGCCAGTGCTCCATAGCACAGGACCCGCAACTCTGCACCACCGTCGCGAGCTCCTGCACCACCGGATCCATCATCTTCGGTGAGATCCGCTCCACCAGCAAACCTCCACACTGCTCCCGATACCTTGAACCTCTATCCATCAGGAGTACCGAAGATGGAACCTCCTGCACTGCTGCCCGCACACACGGTCGCTACACCGTGATCTCCACGTATCCTATGATCTGACTCCATCATCAGATCCAACCTAGCTTAACATGAAGAGCTCGAAAAATGGAGTCTAACGGCGCAGACGGGGCTTAAATCGGAGTTCAATTGAGCCGGAATCGTCGAAAATCCATGTACACAGTTTTTAGAGCATAATGACTATTTGATACCTTGATTGGCCGGTCCACAGTGAACCAAACTAATGGTTCACGCACGGTCTCCTCGGTCCAGCGCTGCCATTGCTGCTGGTCCACGGCAGAACCCGTGGACCATAGCATTCCTTGGCCACTGCAGTCACCTCCGGCCACCGCCCGACACCAACGGCGACTGTCCCGCGCCGTGCCAAGCCTCCGGCGACCGCCCGCGCTGCCGTGCCGCGCCCGATCAGCCCCGATCGGATCCTCCATAGCCCGCGACCGGCGAGCCACGCCTGCGACCGGCGAGCCACGCCCGCGACTGGCCAGCCGTGCCCGCGACGGCTCCTTGCGTCGCCCTGCGCCGCGGTCGCGCCCGCGCATGCGACCGGTGAGACCTGAGCCGCCTCTCCCATGACGCGCCCGCACTAGTCCGCGCCCAGCGACATCGTCTCCCTGCGCCGCTCCCGCGACACCCCGCGCCGCTCCCGCGACGGAGCTAGCCGGCGCCGCTCCGCGCCGTGGCCGTGCACCGTGCCCTGTGCCCTGCGCTGTCCCGTGATGCCCTGCACCGCTCCACTGCAGCCGACGCCCTGCGCCACATTCGTGCATGACTCCGTGCATCGCCTAGATCTGGATCTACATCTCTAGATTCGGTTTTTCTTCGTATCTATTTCCCGAGAGGGCAGCAGGTCCTCACCTCTAGATCTTGAGGTACCGAGATCTGTATCATTACCATGACATCCTCTTCTCTGTATCCTTTATACCAAGGTTGCTCGGATATCAATTGTTGGAGCAAACCCGCTTCACGGAATGTCCAGAATCCTCTTTATGCCATAATAGCAGAAAGGAAACATTCACCGGGAAAAAGATGGAGCGCGCCATCCATCATCCGTTCCTGTCGCGGAGGCGAGCCCTCATGGAGCTCCACACATGAGAAAGAACCAGGAGAAGAAAAGACAGGCTAGGATTTTTCCGGAGGAGAAAAGGAATTGCGTCTCTTATTATTTCCCGACGTTCCGTCGTTTTTTATATACACATAAAGATATAACCCTAGGTCACAATCGACCTAGTCCTAAAAAATTCCTCTCTCTGAGTCACTCGAGAAAATCCAAATCCGAGCCCATGTACATCCATATCTCACCGGTTCTCTCAACTTCAGACTCAAGAGTATTCCTGGAACACCTCCAGGAAACTCCTGGAATACATCCAGGACCTGCTTGGGACATGTTTCCAAGTCCCAGAGATCCTAAAGAATTCTTCTCTCTGAGTCACTCGAGAAAATCCAAACCCGAGCCCATGTACATCCATGTCTCACCGGTTCTCTCAACTTTAGACTCAGAGTATTCCTGGAACACCTCCAGGAAACTCCTGGAATACATCCAGGACCTGCTTGGGACATGTTCCCAAGTCCCAGAGATCGCCTCCAGTATCCCTACCATGAACTCGCAAGCCTCTTTAAAATTTGGGAGCATCATGCAAATCCCAACAGCTTTATACTTCAACGGGGCTGGTCAAGAACGAAGGATAATTCAACCCGATCAGATCTTGACTAATTGGTAAAGTTAGATTCGCACGTAGGACAAAAAAAAAAAAAAGAAAAGAAAAACTCAAGCAATGTCGATTAATGCGTGATTTTTGTAATAACTTCTACTTTACGATGATGTAATTTTTATAAATACTTTGTCAAACTTGATAAAATTTTCTTCCATGTGTACGGTGATTCCGCGAAGCTGCTAACTGGATTGCAATATTCTTCAAACGCTGGATATTTATGATATTTTTTTATCAGAATTGGTTCATTATTTCACCAGCCTTGAGTCAATTTTTGTTTTCAGGTGCAACAGCACGTAACCCCCCCCCCCCCCCCCCCCCCCCCCCCCCCCCAGCCTCCGCCAAAAATAATAATAATAATAAAATAATAAAATAAAATAAAAAATAAGATTAATTAAAGCAAAAATACGAGAACATTATCCGATTCTCCAGTATTTTTTTATAAATAAAAAAGATAAAAAAATAAATCCGGTGTAGCCATTCTATTAATGCATGTTCTTATCTCGTCGGATAATGTCATGCAAGATATTTAAAATTTTATATATTTTTTTTATTATAAGAACGAATACATCAATCTATCGCAGGTCGTGGATTTAATGGAGTCCCCGTTCAAGGATCATTTATCGGATTCATGATCAAAGTGTTTGTAAGGTGAAATCTCAACCACTTGAGCTACGGTCTCGGTGGTTCCTTGTCATTTTTCAGGCACCAAAACTTTGTAGTCTTCGCGGGCCACCGCGGCTTCCACGCTACCATGTGTTTCATGTCAGAACCACTACGTTTGTCGTTGTTATCGTTGCCACTCGTCAATGCTAACCACCGCTACCACCACATCATTACAGGTCACCGCCGTCACCTCTTCCACCAACCAATTCGAAGCCATCATACTTTCAAGCGTTGCCACCACCAGCGTTTCACTGCATCGTCAACACCACCACCAGAAGGATCGTATCATTCCCACACGTTCACATCAATTCCTTCCTTTCTTTGCTTTAACTTTACTTTTCTTCTTCATTATTTTCTCCAGGAAAATGACGTGATCTCTTAAAATATACATCAAAATAGTGACATCCTGTCGTACTGCAACCACCGTAACCAAGCCCCCTCGATTCACAACTTTTAGGTTAAGTTCTACGGGATGCTAGCATGCGCTCCTTTCTCAATAATTGTCTTTCTAACATTTTATTATAATCGACAAAAGATATCCCTGAAAGCCTTGGTTTCCTTCGAAAAACTTTGTATATATATTATTAAATATATACATTAAATTAAACTAAATAAGAATAAATATATTTATAACAATCAAAAATAAAATATTAAAAAAATCTATCTTAGATATCCATGATATTGATTTTGTATGATTAACAACATAGGATACTATCATACATTAAATAATTACTAGATAAATATATATATATATATAATTAAAAATAATTAAATAATATATTGATCATGATATTTTATTAACTAAGTAATCGGTCATGATGGGAGGCCAGCAATGTGCTCTAGGCACCACTTAGTCCATACAATCATCCCATGTCGGTTAGACATTATAGCATTGGCTTAATTTTCTGAACCACATTCACCCATGGGTGCTTCTCGACTGACCATGTGATCTGCACTTCATGCCACTGAATTGTTATAAAGCGTTGCACTTAATCACCATCATCATATGTACCCATAATAATATGTAATTTCCTACAGATGGAGGGGGGAAACTTATGTACGGCTAAGCTCTCTTGGTTTTTTTTTTTTAAAAAAAAAACCCCATCATTCATGACATATATTATTAATGACAGATAAGCACAAATCTAAGCTGCATGATACTATATGTGCGATCATGATTCTTTAAATTTAAACCAGGTGGGATTTGGGCGTTCTACATCACAGGTCAACTACTAATATGACTTTGATCACCGTGTCGACAACTGATGTATGATCTGAAGGAAAGAAGCACTTGGAAGTATGAGAGAATCGAAGTAGGTGCAGCTTTAAGCTATAAAAATCCTAGAGAGGAGGTAATTATAATTAGTTTCTCCCCTTACTTGAAAGTTTGATCGATGCTGGTCACATCTTTGGTCTGAAATTGAACCTGGTCATCTATAACTTGATTTATCATTGGGCTGATTCGTGCTCCTCTAAAGCTTAATTACACACCACGGGTAAAGAAAAAGGATATTTCTAATATATATGTAATATTAGATGAAAGGTGCTGATTGGCTCGGTAGGTGATTGCAGAGGATTGGATGGAAACTTATAGCAGTAAAAAATTCAAAACAGTAATCATAATTACAGCCATCCAACCTCTTTTCTTTTTCTTTTTCTTTTTTTTCCAAACTATTTGGGATCCATTTTGCCCATCCTATCTATCATAATGCCAAGAGAAAGTCAAAAAGCTACGGTCCAGAAAATCGGACAAGACATACGATCATTTCATGAATTGGATAAAGTTTGTCGACTGTAAGGGTTGCCAGTTGTATCCTTTGCACCAAAAAATGATTAATTTTCTTCCACCATTTGGATAAATGGATCTATCTTTTGCATAGTTTTCCAAGCCCTCCAACCTTGACTTTCCATCCACCAATTCAGATCATCGAACAGGTGTTATATTTTGATCTAATAGTGCATGCCGTGAAAGAAAACCAACCATTTTTTCTTGCCAAATATAAAATCTGCACCCCATCTGCAAAGCTGAGAATAGGGGTCCAGATTGCGAAAAATTAACCCAATGGGGCCGATGGGCAAGAGTAAGACTGATACGGGCTCCATGACTTGCGCTTATTTGCATTATGTGAGATTCACATTGCACAAGAAAAAAGATTTTGAAATAATTAGATATCTTTATAATAATTTTCTATTCAATATATATACAAAATATATGAAGCAACAAAAAAATAAAATAAAGAAAAAAATCTAGCCTTATGTAAGAATAATTATAAGATAATTACTGTTGCCGCCAAGACCGTCGTAGCCCGTAGCTGCTGCGTCGAAGTGCGCTCCTCTCGCTGCCTAGCGATCCTCTGTTCCTGGACCTGCGAAACATGGATTAATGACCCGAGCCGGGGTTTCCGGCGGGAGCACTCCGACGGTCAAGTTAGTGACCATCCAGGGGAACAGATCCTCCTGGTTGGGCCCCTCTTGATGGACTCCGTACTGGGAGGAGCGAAAGATGTGTCGGAGAAGGAGAAAAGCAGCACGGGGAGAGTGATAGCGAGGACAGAGGGGTTCTCTGTTCCTCCGCTTCTCCTAGTTTCCCTGCGACTCTCCCTCGACCGTGGTGTTGGTGGTAGCGCTTCACTCTCTCGGACGAGCTTGCGTGTGTGTTGGTGGTGGACTTCCTTCCTACTAGTGTGTTTTTCTGTTGTTGCTACCTACCCCCTTTCCGGGGGTGCCGATCATTCTTTGTAGTTGAAAACTAGCCGTTAGGAGTCTGCCTCGGGATCCTTGCTGGGTTGGCAGGTGCATGGGGCAGGATTCCGTGCCGTGGACGGGACGTCTTTCCTGACAGGTGGTAGGGGAAGCTCCAATTCCTTCTGACATCCTCTCTGGTTGCTCCATTTCAGAAAGTCTGGTAGAGCCTCGATCCGGGGCCGCCGTCCTAGGGGTGCGTGCTCTCTGGCTGGCCCATCCCCTGGAAGTACGGCCGGACAAGTAGTTATGGCGGCATGGGGGGCACCGTTCCATGGTCCTCGGGCGGTTCGCCGGTGTCCTGGGACGGCAGGGTCTGCTCCGGCTTGGGCGCTCCGAGCTCGTAAGATTACCTTGGTGGGGGAGGGGAGAGTGCAGGCCCAGTCCAGAGGGCGCGCGCTCGGAGAGGCTCCACATCGGTGGGTGAGCTCTTGGCTCGACCTCAACCGCAGGGCTCAAACCTCCGAGGGTCTCGCTCTCGAGGGCAGAGGACGGACCCGGTCCAGAGGGCGCGCGCTCGGAGAGGCTCCACATCGACGGGCGATCTCTTGGCTCAACCTCGATTGCAGAGCTCAAACCTCCGAGGGTCTCACTCTGGAGGGCGGAGGACGGACCCGGTCCAGAGGGCGCGCGCTCGAAGAGGCTCCACATTGGCGGGCGAGCTCTTGGCTCGACCTCGACCGCAGGGCTCAAACCTACGAGGGTCTCGCTCTGGAGGGCGGAGGACGGACTCGGTCCAGAGGGCATGCAATCGAAAAGGCTCCACATCGATGGGCAAGCTCTTGGCTCGACCTCGACTGCATGGCTCAAACCTCCGAGGGTCTCGCTCTGGAGGGCGGAGGACAGCTCCGACCTAGGCGTCGAGCTTATGAGCTCGACCTGGCGGAGGACTGAGCTCGACTTGCTGTCCTGGGAGAGCTCAGCTTAGCTCGGTAAGGTGATCCGAACTGAGGCGTCGCCTTGGCGTCCGCCATGACGGCTTCTCTTAATGCGGCGCCTGTCAGCTACCCACATCAGCGGTCTCTCCACATCAATTACGATCAGGGAGATTTATGAAATTTGGTAAATTTATAAAAACTATAAAATTTAAAAAATCACTGAAATCTTAAAATTTTCAGAATCTAATTGTTGCTGCCTAGAACGCCGTGGCCTGTAACAGGAGACGGCTTCGGACCATACCTCGTCGCTCGAAATCAGCTCGATCGCCCGGAGCCTGCAAAAAAGAGAAGACCCAGGCTGGTGATCCCGGGGGAGCACTCCGACGCTCAAGTCAGTGGCGATCTAGGAGAACAGATCCTCCTGGTCGAGCTCCACAGGCGGACTCCACGCTAGGAGGGAAGATCTATGGATTGACATAATTTAAATGGGTTGAGAGCAAAGCGTGGGAAGTGGCAGCCAAGGAGAGCTCGGGCTAGGCGGCTGTGTCCGTCAAGGCCCTTCCGACGGGTCTCCAGTAGCTTGAAGTACTTGGTCTCCCCTGTGGGCTGCCCCTCTTGCCCAATTGTTTGCCTGCTTACCTTTTGATCACGGAGAACTCCTTTTAGCTAGGATCGCTGCGCGCTGCTTACTTAGGGATCCTTCCCTCACTTGCAGGCGCGTGTGGCGATGTCCAGTGCCGTGCGCGAGATGCCTTTCCCCATCCGTGATAGGGAACAGCACCGTGCGCTCTGAACATCCTTCTGGTCGCTCCATTTTGGGAAGCTTGCCAGGACCTCGATCGACGAGTAGCCGTCCCCTAGATTCGAATCCTCTGGGTTGACTTCCTCTTTCAGGTGATGCAGACAGTCGGTTGGGAGTGTAGCGCCTCGATCGGGGTATACCTTCCCTTCCGGTGAAAGTGATAGTTAAGGCAGTTATTGCGGCCTGGCATGTGCCCCTCCATAGTCTTTGGGTGGCTCGCCACCGTCTAAGGAAGGCGGTGACGTCCTCTGTCTGCAAGGCGCTTCATCCGAGTTGGATTTTCCAGCCTTCAAATTCCAATTCAGTGGATACCTAGTTAGTTCGTAGCAATGATCTTTTCTTTGACTTAATCACTTATAATGCTTTTATCGTAGACGGCTTGCACCAAACTTCATATTTTGTCTTGAGGCATCCAACCCCCCGCGCCCATCCTGGATCCAGTAACGAGCACAGCCACCTCCATGGCTAGGGCAGTCACTTCAATACTGGGCTTTCGACTGGTTGTTGCTGCCTGCTGCACTTTTTCTTCTGCCATCATGGCACATGCCCTTCCAAGAGAAGGCAGTGGTCCGTCCTAGAGATTTGCAAGTGCAAATATTGTAGGCTTCATCAAGTTCCATCAAGAATCATATAGTTTGACCCTTTCTCTTAATGCCATGATAATTTTGTGAGAGCGACGGGTGCATGGAGAAATCAGATCGTACATTTTTAACTCCTCTCACAACATCTTTAGCTTACTATAATAGCTAGTGACTGACATCTTCTTTTATTGATGCAATCTTATATTCCTCTATATTTGGTAGACTTGAACAATATTTCTTTGCAAGAATCATTCTTCCAGGTCCACCTATATATCACGAGCTATTGCCGCATATGCCACAATCTCATACAGCTCCTTAGTCATGGAGTTTGTGAGCCATGCCACTACTATTGCAATGCACTGCATCCATTTCGGTAGTTGGAAGCTTCGCTCAATTTCTTTAATATCCCATCAACAAAGTCTACCTTAGTCTTTGCATACAAGGCATTCTCCATAGAACTTTTGCACGAATGATAATTGGATCTGGTAAGCAAGTCTATCATATAGACTTGCCCTAAGTGATTCAAAAGATGGAGGTGATAGGATGATTTGCTATCGGCTATCCCTGAACCGGATACATTTACCTTCATGACTTTGCCAGATTCTTCTACCATGGTTGATATGTAGTGGAGGCTAAGGGATGGTGTTTAGGCTTTGATACCAAGAATTTTTTTTTTGAGCAATTGGATATCTTTGTATTGATTTTCTATTCAATATATATACAAAATACATGAAGCAACAAGAAAAAATAAATAATAAAAAAATGGCTTTCCGAATAATGACAATAATTACAAGATAATTATAGTTAGAGATATTTATAGAATTTAATAAATTTATAAAATTTAGAAATCTCAAAAATCTCCCGAGCCTTGGTAAATTTATGAGATTATGTGAAATTTAAAAAATCTCTGACAAATCTATAAAATTCTATAAAATTTAAAAAATTTTCAGGATCATACATATTTGCAAGGTCAAACTTTCGTAATATACAGTACATTACATGGGTGCCCGTCATGCTCGACAAATAAGCTCCTATATTTTTTTTGATAAACAAAAGGATAGGAGGATAAATATGGCATGGCTATCCCGTAGGCCCCCATCCTGCCGGAAAATATTCGATTCAGGATGCAGGACTTTTATAATTTTTTTCCATCCAAGGATGAATATGTCAACCCAACACCATCAAGAAGCTAGCTGGTAAGAACATGAAAGAAGAAAGATCCTGGTCTCTCGCTCACCCAACCGTCACATGTCTCTGGAAGATAATTTCTGAATTTAATCAAGTCTTTTATAAAATAATATTTCGAATTCATGATCAATTGATTATAAGACAAGGTCTCGACTAGCCGAAGACGGTAGCTCCTGTACTTTCGACCATGTCACCTTTCACAAAAGCTTCCACTTCCACCTTTTTCACAACGTTTTCTTTTTCCGTCTTTCTTCGTGACTGATCACGCAATGACAAATCTCAATGGTAAAGATTCAATTCGGAATAAACATAAAATCGTGAAATTAACGTTCAGTCTTGCAGGGGTTGGAGAACTACCAAAAAAAAAAAAAAAAAAAAAAAACCAAAACAAAACAAAACAAAAACCCATTCCTACGCGGCAATTGACACATTACACTACACCTTACAGTGTCTTGCACTTCTCCTTTGATTTGCAATAATCTCCTTGTTTCACTGCCGCATGAAACGGGGAAAATTAAAACACAGGAGAAGTTATCGGTTAGGATCAACCACTAAACCATTCAATAAAGAATCATTACATTGTTTAAAAATTATTATTAAAATTTTCAATTAAAAAAATTATGTTATCTTTGATTATAATTTTTGAATAAAAAAAGTTTGTTAATAATCGTGGTTGGATAGACTTTTTTTTTTTAATCATAGTGGATGATTGATTCTGTCACGCTCCGAATCCAGATCTAGGATCGACTACGCAACCGGCCGCACAATCCTAGATATCATCATAGAGATCATGCCAGGCCTAATCTCAATTCAATATCTAAACAGTGATAAGAAACAAATCTCATAAATTATTTATTATTTTTATAATTTTTCATAAAGATTAACAGGTAAATAAAATACAAATAAAATATAAATTCAGAATTTAACACTTAAATCCTAGCTCCTCACTGACCGGTTCCAAAGCCCAACTGATTTTCGATATTTGTAACAAAAACACAGAAAAACAGGGGATGAGCTAAACAGGCTCAGTAAGTTATCATCACCTCCAATATACATATACAAATATGTCAATAACAACCAGTAACATATATAACTCATACATACAAGATATCCATCTCAAAATAATATATCAGCAACACTATGTAAATGTGTACACTTAAATGCAACCGACACGGACATGACATGACTATGGATAGCCAACCATTTACCTTACTCTCATAGTCCCTCTGACTATGGCCACGATCGGCCCATGGCTCGTCCTGAAAGAGACTAGATCCTGTGTTACATATCGCTCAACGGTCATGTGCCAGTGATAGCCCTGTTGGAGGTCCAAAAGGAAAACTAGCTCTAAGTATCATACGAGAACATGCATCCTCTGCATGTTCCTGCCATGCATGGCTAAAATAAGGCAACTAGCTCCTATGTCACATACCACTCAACGGTCATGTGCTAGCGATAGCCCCGCTGGAGGTCCAAAAGAAAACTATATCATCGTATGATCATAGTCGGACTAGAGAGCACCTACACCGACACAATGCACCCACACCAACACAATGCATCCACACCAATGCAATCAAATGCAGATATATTACATATATTTAATAATTCATAAATATATATCATGTTGGCATATAATATCAGAGATCAAGATAACTTATTGAAGAGCATCCACCAACTATGTGTAATCCAGCACTAAACCTGATCTTCCAAGGATAACAACGATCCTATACCACAAATCCTTTTATTTATTAATCATCATATTAATTTTTATGCATATCTAAATAAGAACTAAGAAGAAAATTAAATTTTCCGAAACACCCTCGAATCCCAGTTCTTTTTCTCTCTTCTTCTTTTTTTCCATTTTTCCTTTCTTCTTCTTTTTTTTCCTCTTCTGCTCCGAATCGAATCCTTCCTCCTTTTTTTTCTTTCTTTTCTCCTTCTCTTCTTTCTTTTTTTTCTCTTCTCCCCCGATCCCAACTCCTACTACTTCCCTCGGCTCAACCGAGCCACCCATCCCACAAAACAGAGTCGACCCACGGCGGCGATCCTCACGATTGATCGCCCGGGAAGGATCGCCGGAAGGGAAGGGAGGGACCGGCGGCGATCTCAACACCGTCCGGCCTCTTCCCAAAATCCCAAAGAAAAACAGGACAGACCCCTCCCTCCTCTCCGTCGAACGCTTCTACACAACCCATGCTCGAGAGAAAACAGAGAAGGACTTACCGCGAGGTCAGCTTCGAGTCACGGCGGCCACCCGAGGAAAATGGCCTTCGGAATGGGCAGGGGCACCGGAGGGGTTATCCGACGAGATCGACGTTGGCTTCGGCGTCCACCGGAGGAAGAGAGGTTCAGATAGGGTTGAGGCACGCGAGGAACTCTCCGATCCCAGAGAAAACCCTTATCCCCCAGTGCTGTCGACCGCCTTCTCCGAACCCTCCGCTGAGATATCTGGCAATTCGATACTCACAGGATTTGAATGGAAGTCAGCAATCCGGTTGCCGACTTCAGTCTAAATCGAGCATGGGTCGAACAGCTGGATGGGCTGGACCTTACATATTCAATGAATTTATATGCGATAATTTTTTGTTAAATAATTAAAAATTTGGATGATAAAATAATTCTAACCAATATTTTTTTTCGATGGTTATCTTAAAAGATTTCTTCAAATACAGCCGCCTCATTCAGCACCTTCACAAAAATGAATGATGCCGATTGACGTGATCCAGTGCACCTCTAATTTCTCCTTCTGCAAGCTCCACGTTCCAAGGCTCTAATTGGTTCACCAAGGAAATAAAGGTAGAACGACGGGGAGCTTAAAGTAATTAACATAAACAGTAGAGAAAATTAAACACATCCTCTCTTTTAATAGGTGCACTCCCCTAACTCAATGGAGACAGACCGAGGCGTGCATCTGGACAAAAGAACGGGTATGCACATCAAAATGAACATAGATTTCTCCACTTTAACGGCGTGAGATTTTGCGGTCTTGCGACTATTTGTACATCTTACTCGCCCTTGTAACGGAAAAAGATAGTAAAAATCTAATATTATCTGACAAGGTAAGATCCCGCGGAATAGTTACATCATATTTATCGTCTCATTTTTTTAGTTTATTAAAAAAAATTTATACACCGTATTGTATTCGTATTCTCCTCCGCATCAACATTTCCAATAATTACCCGAAGCGTGGCATTATCGCGATTCCGTAGGAGGCGCCCCAAGGTCCCTATCGGCATCCTCAAAAAGCGAGCACGACCAAAGAGGAAAACGACGCCAACACGTCGACAACGGACGCACCTTGGCACGTAAGACGGTCGAATGGTCAATGCCAACCTCGCCAACCACACCCCCCCCCCCCCCCCCCCCCCCCCAACTGTTACCGCGTCGTTTCGTATCCTACGGTCCAAATCCAACGTCATGTCCCCAAAGCCATTACTACCCATATCCATGTACGGTGTACCTCCAGAATTACCATTCCAGGGTTCGGGTCGTATCATTCCAAAAAAAGAATGTTCTTCTTTCACGACGGCTACCGTTCGATCCCGAAATTGCCAGATCTAAAGCACCATAACCAAGTACGTCTGCGCATCTCGAAGCGGCTATTGCGCGATCCAACGGTTGTCATCGCGAAAGAAGGTGAATCATTCTTTCGCGCGAAAGATACAACCAGCAATCACCAATCAATTAACCACCACGACAATTCCATTTTCTTGCCATTTCCAACCAAAATGCTTATAGTAGATTACAGTATATATATATATATATATATATATATATATATATATATATAACACGCAAAAATACCTGACAAAATTATATAAAAAATACTTTTCTCGGTCCTTCCGAATTGCCGGCGCGATTCTCAGCCGCGGGAGGGCGGCGATCGCTTCGTCGACTTCCGGTGCCGGAAAGCCTTCATGGGACTTGGAAAATTCCACCACCACCCCTTCGCCTTCCCCCCGACAGAGCCAGTATACAGGTAAGCCGCCACCCCGACCGACCTCGATCTCGACAGATTCACCACTGGCGGTTTCCTCTCCTCCTCCTCCTCCTCCTCCCCGTTCCCCTTCCTCCTCGAGAACGACCAGAACGTCCCCCACCCACGCCCCCCGCGCTCCCGCGGCCGCGCAGCGACGCCAGGCTCGCCAGCCCCTGCGGCGACCGATCTCGACCGTAGGAGCTGGAACCCCGTGGGTCTGGACTGACGGAACGCGGGCTCGCTTTCGATGAGGTTCGCGACACGCCCCACGGACCCGATTCCGGCACCGCAGCTGCCGGATCTTGCGAGAACGTCGGAGGAGAAAGAGGAGAGCGAGGACGCCGACGACGACGATGAGAGGGGGGAGCAACCGCAGGGGCGCACGTTAGCGCAGTCCGGGCACAGGAGCAGGAGCCGGTCCCGGAGGCAGGCGGGGCAAACGCCGTAACGGGGCTGTGACGGATGATTCCGGCATCTCCATGCCACCACCTCCTCCTCCCATAGAGCGATCTCCTCCATCGTCGATCTCCGACCCCCTTTGTTGTCCACCGTTCGATCCCTCCTCCTCCTCCTCCGCCCCCCTTCGCACCTAAGCTATTTTCGGAACGGCAACAGAGTGCCCTGTCCCGTGGTTGTTGGGACTAAAGCGCAATATATACATTATACAAAGGTAATCCGTCACGGAATTAAATTAATCGCCGGCTCTGGACCAATCTGTGGCCATCGGTTTGACGGTGATAGCCATCCTATCAAGATCGGACGCATGAGATTTCGTGTAATCCGTTCCTTGCGTGTACGTACACCGCGTGGCTTGTTTTATATCCGTGATCGGGGCGGATGTGGCAGACTGGTCATGTCACGTTGGGGTTGGCAATCACTGACCACACGTTTCCCTCTCTGGGCTTTAGGATCCGTCTGATGGGAACGTTTCCGATTGTGCTCGCCGAGATGCGACCGACGATCGGCCGATGGTGGCGCGTGATCGCTTATTTTGAGGTAGCCCGAACGTGGAACGGCCTTGTGGGCCCGTCTTTAAAATAATTTTTTTTTAAAAAAAAGAAGAAAAAAAAAGCAAGAACGATGTTGCCATTTCTTGTTTGCTTTGGCTGCTGGTGGTACCTGGCAGCAACGGAAACTTGAGCAGGTGGTCAGGTCCTTGCGAGGGTGGAAGGAAATAAAAAAAGAGGCATGCGCTCTTCTTCAGAAATGAAGGAAACGAGCTGGAATACGAAAAGAAGGGCACCAAAAGAATCGGCGAAGGAAAAAAAAAAAAAAAAAAAAAGGAAATTTTGCCCGAGTCACACCTTTCTCCCCTCTTTCCCTCCTGGGGAACGCCTTTCTCCTTCCCAGCTTGATGTACCTAAAACCCCAATTTTTACTCTGTTTTTGTGGTTGTCGAGGAAGTTCCATAATAGCATTGCTCGTTACATCATGCTACAATTTTTAATATCAAAAAGAAAATTAATAAATCATTCTTGCTTGGACAGAAATTAGTTCGTCGAGTGGCTGTCTGCTCAACAGGATATACAAAAAATGGCATACAGAAACCTTAAAATAAATAAAATTCATAAAAATATTTGGTTATATTTCATAAAAATTATTCTTCCAAAATTAACAAATTATAGTGCAGATATTGCTATACATTTTTGATTCAATATCAAAGAAGAAGCTTAATTAGCTGGAGTCACTATTAAAATGATCTTAAAAAAAAGTTCACAACCGGAGATAGTTTCGACGAGATCTTTTTGATGTTCAATTTAGTTATCTAAAATAGAAAGAAAATGGTAAACGGAATGAATTACTTAAATTTTTGGGATTTTAGTTATTTGTAATAGTCGGATGAGAAACATATGATTCCGAGAGTATTACGAGATTTAACTCTCATCAGCTTTCACATAGGAAAAAACTAGTCGATGCCTATTTTATTCACATGATTGACCGTTTTCGTGCGCCATAAGACTAATAATTTAAAATTGTAAAAATTGATCGCGTGACAAAAGACATGCTGAAGAAAAAAAAAAAGCTGATAATAACTAAGTTTGAAATTGTTTTGGCATGGCTGATTGGTCAATAGATATATTGATGGTTAGATCAGCAATCTCTGAAATTGCATTTCAAAAATATATCGAAGATATCACGAATATCCACGTAACAATGAGTTTTAGAGAGAAAAAGGAAAATATTTTAGCATATATCGCCCGCACGAATACGCCGTTCGTGGATCGAGAGCAGCAGCAGGTGATCAAACAGGTAAGTATATGTCCTTATTTATCCATCGCTCGATCACCATAAATGAGACGGGCAACGGATGCCTGGGACTCGACTTCTCACAGATTGCAGAGATCAAAATTAACTCATGATTTGCGCTCGGTTCATCACCCTTATCTCTATTCAGGTGGTAGATTATTTAATCATAATTTTCCCCTTATACTTAGGATGAAAACAAAAGGGTCCTTTTTAAAACAATTGAAGAGGTCTCTGGCAGCTCCATCTTGTCAACAGCTGCTTATGACTGGAATCTTCCCTACTTTTTTTTTTTTTTTTTCTTTTGCGAGGAGGGGAGGGGGGTACATCGAGCACGAGACAGGGTGCCTTTTGACCAATAAAACCAACGACTAATTCAGATTTGCAATAACTTCAACGTTCGAACAAACTACCGCCATTACTTCGCCATTCCGAGTCAAGGTTGGAACCATTCTCGATGAATGCAACGACCGTAACCGCCAATTAAGATTACAAGGTCTCTAGGTTTTGAATTATGCTCCAACCCAATCATGAGAATTTAAAAATGTGATCGTGGTGATATTAGGCTTTTAGATCCGGCATTGCCAAGGCCTGTGACCGATCCAAGAGGAAGGCACGGGTGATCGATGGCTGCAAGTCCCGCCGCACCCAATTAATGAAGTATCTGGAGTTTGTTCTGTTAAGAATTTTCATTCGTTACAGATTGCTAAATATGCTCCATACTTGACACTGATATGCCCATCTTGATATTTTTTTCTTAAATAATTCGCAGAGGAGTGCATTCACTAAAAAAAAAAAAAAGATAATCTTGTCTAAACTTCATAAAAGGTCTTGGTTTCACAGGCTCTTGCAAACGTGCAGGCATGCCAATGCCACTTACAATAGATGATTGGAATTTGGTTGCTGATGTTGCTTGAATTTAAAACTTAATTGTTGTCGATTCAGTATTAATTTGTAATATTAATCTGTAAGATATTTAGAGAAGTCCATTAAGTAAAGGAACTTTTGGGATTCGTGACTTAATTTTCTGCCGACGGTTTCTCTTATTTATGTATCCTAATGGTCCAGATCTCCCCTTCTGGTGATAATAATGCGTCGTGCCAGAATTGATTGCATCCTATGCTTTGCCTTTACGTTTTCATGTTGCAACTTTATTCTGTCGTTCTTCGCTTCTAATGTGTCCTGCCGGGCGGTTCATGATTCATTACACCCACCGCACCTCCATCGGACTCTCCAAGTCTGACCCTCGATGAATTCCTTTTAACTTTTATTTTCCTTTTTCTTCTTTTAACCGCATCTCGTAGGGGTCACAAAATATGATATACTCCATCAATTTGATCGATTTTCCATCGCTCTCGAATAGATTCGGATTTAGTTCAAATCGATTCGGATCGATCAATCTATTTAACATATTTAATTATTCGAATCTAATTTAAATTTAAATTTTTTAATATATTTAACTTGTTTGATTCATTTAATAAATAGATTGGATTAGAATTTCGATCTAAACTCCAAATCTGGCCGTGCTTGAATGATCATGCTTGTTCAAAATTTGAAAGCTGTATAGATGTGAACGTGGAGGGCCAAGGGTGGAGTGGTGGCCATTCTCTCTTTCGTTTGGTCTTAAAAGAGAGATAACAGGAGGGGAGGATGGTGGCAGAGCAGCGAAGCTGGAGAAGGCTAAGCAGTGGTTGTTCGCATTTTTTTCTCTATTATTCGATCTCTCTCGTTCGGGGTCAAGACCAGAGAGGTAGCAAATAATAGAAAGGATGGAGAGGATAGAGAGGCATCGGATAGCAGACAGGCAAGCAAAATTCTTCTTTTCTGATAATTTTCTTTCTTTTTATTGTTTTTTTAACTGAATCATAAATAGGTAACCTATTGGTCAAGCAGGTAAGTTTGAATTTCAAAACCTAACCAGGTTTGGATTTAAAGTTTTTTAAACTTGACAGGCTTGCATCTAGCCTTATTCATTTATACTCGATCTGGCCTGATTGCTACCATGAGTCTCATGATTTTTTATTTTTTATTTTTGGATCACTATAAAGAACCAGTTTAATTAGCTTATACATACAAATTCACTCCTTTTACTTTCCTCCCCGCACCATCAATTCATGCTGCAAGTAAACGCCGCCTCCAACTTGTTCGATGGTGGATAATAAATCCTGAATGCATCATTTATTATTGCAATCTTTGTCCATGGTGGCTACAATGCCTGGAATAAGATGTATCCTACCAAGTCGGTATGGACTCTTAAAAGGATGCTCGCTTTCCAAGGTTCGGTTCGCTTGCACTGTTAATTTGTGGTTTATTCCAACCAACCGAGCTACATTGATAAACAATTTGATCTTCCCAAAAGTTTAATGTTCCAACTCATTAAATTCTAGAAAATGATAGCGAGACATCTCGCTACATGGAAATCATGACACATCCAAACGTGCCTTTGGTTCCTAGTGAATTTTAATAAAATTTGGACCAATTGCTGCATCCATATTTAGTGGTTCCAGCTTCAAGACAACAGGAACATGATGTTGCCTGGTTTGCCGAGGCATGGCTTTTTCTTTAGTCCTCCATTCCCCCATTATTTTATCTAAGCTGGGTTGGTGAGGCACGGCCATGGGATGCTCGCCAGTTAGTGCATTTGCTTTTGGAAAGCATGTCGTCAAAATTGCCAACAAATCTTAGGTCCATCCTTGCGGCGGCAACGATGTGATCAAATGGACCCTTTCGCTCTGTCTAAGGTTTTTTCAAGGGAGCATGGAATTTTATATCATTAATGTCGAGGCTAATATATCGGAGGTTGCAGACCGGAGACGACATTTACAAAAGAATCAAAGATGGTGAGAGTCTGGCTTTTAAAATAACGTCTCGTGATCGTTTTTTTTAATTTTCTTAGATTTTGGTCTACGGTTTGACCTCGTAATGATTCTCTAATATTTTCTTTGGTATTTATCAGTCCCAAGTCTCAACCACCGCTTGCCTACGCATGAAGGGTAGCTGTTCTAAAGGACGAACAAATATGAACTGTTTTTATTATTAGAGAACTCATGATGTTCGTATCGTTGTACCGATCATATATATATATATATATACAGCTAATACGGATAAATCTTTAAAATTTTTTAATCTTATAAAAATATAATTAATATTTAATTTAAAATTTATAATTACAAGTGTAATCCAAACTCTAAAACTTTTACTAGTTATTTGCATTATATATATATATATATATATAAAGAAACGGCCTGGGCCTGGTAAACAACTAAACATGTAGTGGAGATTGATGCAATATATTGTTTTTCCATTACAAGTGTCATAAAGATCTAGTACTTATAATTTTAGTAGAAAATGCTTGAGCTTCAACATGGCTCCAAAAGTCGTGTACAAGTAACTCGGAGCTTATTCTGAATGTTAACGAGGCTCATGTACGTCTATGTATTTCTTTAACTGAATTTATCGGAAACAAAATTAGAATCCTCACCATGTAATATGCTGTAGAGTTCTGATGGATGTATAGATGATCGTTGTCTCTTAATGTATTTCTCTCTCCATCATCTTCTTTCTTCTTTGAATACGGTGCAGAGGTCACTCTAGCATGAAGTACATGTATGAGTTTCGAATTTTAGCAAGGATTTGTCTTTGAAAAGCCCATCCACATGTGTATGTATACACGACTTTCCACCATCAAATTATATCGAGATTACCAAAGATTGTAATCTTGAAATTGCCGATCCCAACTTGAATGCAATCCGATGACCAAAAGCTACGTTTGTAATACACGAACCCTTTTAGCAACAGAGAGTTCAAAGTTCCAACAACGCAGAGTTCCACTTCCAAGGCAGGAGAGTCATGCAGAAATTAAGAGCGTCCAGAATGTTTTAAGATATATATAACACGCTGCAAAAGAAATTAAAACTAAAAGAGATTACAGCACATTAACTGTACTACCACACCCATGCCTCCTATAAATTAAAGGCCCATCTAGTGCCCAAAGCTGAACTTCTTACCACCCACCACTTCTCATACTTTACCCCAGGAATGCAAGAGGTTCCCATTCAGCCATTCATTCAGCAAGAAACCTGTGCCTATTTTCAGTCACATCATTGTCCAGTGACAGAGCATCAGAGCAAGTTGTGACTTGTTTCAAGAGTATGAATAAAAAGATACGATCGAAGGATTCACCGGGCTCTAGCTTCACCTCCTTGAGGGCCCCCACATGAGTCATCGTGAGAGCAAGATTTCTCGATGCCTATAATGCTTCGAGGACAAATTTTGAGATCTGATATAGACCATAGCAACCAAGATTAGCAATTTTATTAAAGTATTGGTTTTAAAAATTATTGGTTAAAAATCTTTTTCGTGCGCTTATAAATGTATTGAAGTAGAAGAATTGGTGATTGAAAGGACAAAAAGCGGATATGTTTGTATAGTGTTACCTGGTATCCATAAGTTTATTGGTATATGGTGGTTGAGATGTTAGAGATTAATCTACTTGACATACTGTCAAGAAGTGCCCGGTTCGAGCACGGACTGATTAAGATATCAACCAAATTGAAATAAAAATTTATAGGAAATGGCTTAGCCTGCCACCAAGAGCATGGGTCAAATTTCATGTAGTGTCGAAAATTAATCCGCTGTTAAATTGGGTCAAATTTTGGATACGAAGGCTGAGGCAATTAATTCCAGTCTAATCAACGGGTATTATATTACGCGGCTTCCAGTTAGACCTGTTCATCGCCTAGGTTGGGTTTTGCAATAAAATCACCAAACTTCTCTTAGACTTTTCTGTAACATTGGGCTTGGACTGTAGTCGGCGAGCCCAGCAGGCTTCAACCCAAACTGACGGAAAAAAAAAAAGAAGAGTGAAGACGGGATGAAGAGAAGGAAATCGGAACAGGGAGCGGGGTTTTGCCCTAGCCGGCCGGAGATTCCACCGGGAATCTCGGTGGGAGAGTCATGAGAGTGTGGGAGGATGTCGGTGACGGATCCGTGTAGGTTTGGGAAGCGTTTGGTCGGTGGAAGAGTTTCCAACGGCGAGGGGACTCTCGTAGTTCTCTCGTTAAAAACTCCACACCGTCGCCTCATCAAGCCCTACACGCACTTTCTCCCTCTACGACGAGCGACCGGGAGCTCTTCAACGCCGGCCGGTGAGTTTTTTTCATTTATTTTCAATTTTGGAAGGATTTTTGATAGTTTTCTAGGGATGGATTTCGGTTGGAGTTGGGGCCATTCTTCATGGCCGACGCCGGTCCGTGAAGCCTCTGCGACAACCACTCCGTGGTTGCCGGCAAATTGGGGGGGTAAGCCGGTTCGGCCGGGCCGAGGAAAAAGTAACAGAGGGGTTCAGGAGAAAGAAGGAACGAAAGAAGTAAGGAAAAAAAAAGGGGGGGGTTCTGTACGGTCCAGGAAAAAAAATGGAGAGAGAAAGAGAGGAGAGAGAGGAAGAAGAGAGAGAAAGTCAAGTGATTTTCTCGAGATTCGTGAAAAATTAAGAATTTAGTTTTTAATTAACATTTTTTATTTATGTAGAGAATCAGTCTCCTGAGCAGGAAGGCGTCGCGCAGATTTCGGGTATGGATTATTTCAGGCACGGATAGTTGATTTTTGAGATGTAAGGACTTCTAGACTTGATCACCCGTAATATAAATATATTTTATATGGACTGATTTGATCCGAGCATATATTTAAATATTTTTCATGCATGGTTGTTTTCGGATAGCATGATTTGAATTTTTCGGGTTACGGAATGAGTTTGTTGTTAATGTTGTTTGTGTTCTATTTAATATATCATGTTTACCAAGTGATCTTTGAATGTGTTTGATCGTGATAGCGATCGTTGAAAGGTGACATATTCTGACTATGTGAGATGAAATGATAAATTGTTAAGTGAACCGGTGTTTGAACTAGCCATGCCACGGCGGTACCGTGGTTTCTTAGTGTGCCCGTCACAGGCTGGAGTGTGACAAATTGTATGCCTGTCACTGGCTGGAGTATGACAATTTGTGTGCTTGTCACAAGCTGGAGTGTGACAACAATGTGCCTGTCACAGGCTGGAGTGTGACAATAGTGTGCCAGTCACATGCTGGAGTGTGACCGTGGCTAGTCCAGAACCTTAAAGATAATGGTTAAATAATAGAAATTCTAAAAGAAAAATGTAAAGTTTTCAAAGTTTTGGTCATACATGAAACTTGAATTGTTTGACTGCGTCACATGATATAATGATGTTTTGCTGTCTTCATATATATATATATATATTATTATTGTTGATCACATGGAAATCTTACTGGGCTGTATAGCTCACTACCTACTATTTGCATTTTTTTCAGAGACTAAGGATACATAGCGAAGATTTGGGCCGGGCGTGAGACGGAGCTTAATAAATGTTGAGCTAATTAGTTAGTTAGTTTTAGTTTCGGTTACTGATGTTTGTGAGTCAGTAGACAATTAATAATATCGACTCAAATAATGGATTGTACAATTGTTATTTGATTATTTATATAATATTAGTTTAATTTGATATGTTTGACTATTGTGTAACTAGGCCTTGCATGATCTCTAGGATAAAATCTAGGGTTTGTGCAGCCGATCCCGTAGCCGATTTCGGTACTGGATTCGGAGCGTGACAGTGTTTGATGTCAGAAACTGTTGGGCAGGTCCGAAGATTTTCAACCCGATTACGAGAATACACATATTTGTTGCACAAATTTATCCATTCTACTTGCTTTTAATGGAATATTGTACAATTACTAATTCCCTACATTGTTCGATTAGTTCCCTTATACAATGTTCATTAACCTTTTCGGTGTAAGTCAGTTTTTTTCTTTTTTTTTTTTTTTGATCTAATTCGTGTCATGCTGATTTTTTTTTTTTTTTTTTTTTTTTTTGGGGGGGTACAAACAGAATAATCACATCTTTTTAATATGAGTACAACCCTAAAAAACAGAATACATAATATTACGAAGATATAGGAGACGTTCGAAATCTATGCTGATGTTTTCAAGCACTCATCATGGAGCACATCATGCCAACGTTCTCAATAGCATTCCTTGTGATTCAAATCTTCTAATATGGTTAAACAGCTGATATTAACTACTCCAAACCCATTCTTACCGCCCCCCCCCCCCCCCCCCCCCTCACCCCTCCAAAAAAAAAAAAAAAAAAAAAAAAAAAGTACTACTCGAAATCCATTTCAAATTTGAGAGACGAGAAAGATAGGGTGGAACTCCATCCAATACGTGGACATTTGGTTAAGGTTTTGTCGCAGATGATATTGGCGTTCACTGCTTTTTCTGATGTGAAGTGTGTTGATGAACAAGGACAGTTTTTGCTCGATCGCAAGGATTCATTTCTTCCCTCGTTCCGGTCTTGATTTGCATTTGGACTCCCATCTCACACATCGGATGAATCATATTTAGGGGTTGAGGTTGGATAAATCTTCTTTTGAATAGCTTGATTGGATTTTAATCCTCGCACTAACGCACTCTCTGTTTTGTTCTACTGTTTTGGATTATATGTTAAATATTTAGTTATCTAGATTTTGAGCTTAATCTAGCCAAACCATTTATTGGACTACCATGTAATGAAAAAGATATTCTTTTTCCAACACCTTCTACCTACAAAAATTCACCGCTCTACGAGATTAGATCATGTAGCCACAATTAATAAAAAGACTGCACGGGTCTTCAATACCACAAGGATCCAAGGTAGCATATCTTTTTTTACTTTAAATTTTTAATAACAAAAATAACTCTCTCCTCTTCATGACAAAAAAAAAAAAAGTGGAGATAAATATTTTTATTATTAAAAATTTGAAATGAAAAAGTTAAGCTGCATTGGATTCCTGCAATGATGGACGACATGCAGTGTCCATTATTAATCATTGCTATGTAGTTTCATCGTGCGAGGAGCTGCATTTTTTCTTCATTAATAGACATGCGAGGGAAAGAAAAACCCAAAAGAGAAAAGGAAAGGAGAGGAGATTTTATGATCTCTCGAGGAGAGATCATGATCAAGAAAAAAAAAAAAAAATGCTGGCTCTCAAGTTCTTAAGAAAAACTTTTGATAATTTTCTTTAATTAAAAAGGTCTTTGAAAATTTTCTGCATGGATCATCGATGGAGGGCTTATACCTGAGAGCCTCATAGATTACAGGTCGGTATCGGACGATCATTGTTCCGATATGTATTTATTTTCGGTTACTCATGTTATTTCATTAATATATGCAAGCAAATCTTGGCTAGGATTTTAAATGCATAGATTTAATTGTTAAATCTTAATTTAAATTTTTTAAAATTCATTTTTATTGCAAGCAGTGATATGCGCATAAGGAACTTTCACTCTAACGCGGATGAACTATTATAGGTGATGGACCTAAAGACTGCTAGCCCATCTACCGTGGTTTGAACAGGACATTGGGCCTTAGGCCCAATCCTGTGTTGGATTTCGATCCCAATCCCGAGATCCGAAGAACTCGACGATCCATAACTTTTTTTCAATCAAAAAAGATGGTCCATTACTTTTTAACTCTGTTTCTCCTCGGCCGACGCAAACATCGTATTTGAAGATAATTTGTCTGCTCTGTAGTCTGTACTCCCATCTCCTTCCAACAAGAGATTACTTCTATAAGACCTTGGAGCTGGAGGTCTCATTCAACGCTTTCGTGTTGGATTTTTGGACAACAATGGATGGTGCCAACAAGTCTGCTCTCTGCTCGTATAGTCTCTCAACAGTAAATAGCCGAGGAATAGGATCATATTTTGGCTAAGGTACTTCTGGGGAATCCATGAGTATCAAGGGAGGAAACCGTTCATATTAAAAACGAGGCCTTTTACCAATTGTAATGCATGGACTTATAGCCTCGAGTTTCCCCTGAAAATCAATCCTACGTGAATATAAAAATTTTGTAGCATCCTCTTACACCGTAACTCTCAAATTATTGATTAATAAAGTGGAGATACTTGGCAATGCAACACCTTTCTAAGGATGTCTAATTCCTCCATGTTGCTATCCAGGAGCCATTGACCCTAGTCGAATGTTCCTACCACTCCAGAACTGGTAGGCTTTCTTTTTGTACAATCCCTCGCAGAACCTTATTATTTGTGGACAATCCGATCCAGGTTCAACTGTAGAACGGTTTCCACGTTATAACTTTGCACGCCCTCATTTATTATTCCACACCTTGGGTGACTTAGCCTTGGTTACGAAGTAAGCACCAAAGCAAAGCTGTTCCAACTATAAGCCATATATATAAAGCCCATCTCGCTTTTACCAAAGATGATCATGGCACGGGACTAGAAATGATTGCTGAAACAAATGGACCGAAACATAACCCCTTGGAGCAATTTGAACGCAAAAATAAGTACGGGTAAAGTTTATCTTAGAGGTAAAATTAGCCAACTTGTAGCTGCCACATAGGCGAGTCGGCAGAAGATAACCCGAACTTTGTGTTAGAGTGCATCGTATTTGTAATGTCCCACCTATATCTCCAGCTACGATCGATGGACATTGTTATACTAACTTTGTTGCCTGGATTCTCCGAAACCTCTCGAAGAAACACCCGGGGGATGTTTTTGGTTCGTAACCGGAATCGAAATTAAAATTAGAATTGAAACAGATCGGAATGGCAATATCTCTTGGAACGTTTAGTTCGTGATCGGAATCGGAATAAAAATGGATGATTTTCATTATTGTTGTTTGGTTAATTAAAATATAGATTTCAAAATCAAGTCAAATTTTCATTTTTATCGTTACATCAAAAAAATTTAAAAAATTAATTATTTTCATTTATTTTTAATATTTTTTATCTCATTTAAAATACATAATAAAAAAAATTTAAAAATAAATATAATTTATTAATTTAGATAATCCAAAAATTTATAGATTAAATCAGATTATAAAAAAAAAATGCTAATATCTTTTCTTTTTATGCAAGCCAATATGATGGAATGAATTTTGAACCTACGAAAGGAACTCGGGATCGGGCCATTTCCATTTCTCTTTGAAATCAAAATCGAAATGAAACTCCTCCGAATCAAACAATTAAAATAGGAGTCATGCATTTCCGGATCACAACTTTTCCCAGCCAAACATCTCCCGGTACATAGGTCCAAACTCTTTTTATACCATCATAAAAGTAAATTTTTCAAAACTTTAAACTAATCCGAACATATTCGATCTCTCGCAGATAGATGGCATTCGCAAGGGATTCTATCTTCCAAACGCTTTGTTTGGAGGTAATCAATAGTTTCTATTCGAATAGCTTTTCTTGGCTGATTTATTTTGAAACTTCCTCGTCGTCGAGATCTTACGCAATCGGCAAGAAAAGATATTATACGAAAGTCGACGATTGAAAAGTCTTGTTTTGAAGATTTCTACATAGACTTTCGTGGCCACGGGATTTGATCCGAGTCTCCAATCTTGGTTGCGATTGACCCACCACCGTGGCGGAACCTCTTTACACCTACCAGCGGCGGTCTCTCGAAGCACTCCCTCCACCAATATTTACGATCATCGATCCACAGGTAACTCCGAACCTAGACAAGGAGCGGTAGGTATGGCATGACTCGATCCCAGGTTGACTGGAGCTTTAGGTTTGGAGTACGAAGCTGGATTAAAAATAAGTATCATCATCAAATGGAAATGACATACCCCAAAAGCTGGATTAAAGTAGGCATCATCAAATAGAAACGGGATGCCCATCATATTTCACAAAATTCACATATTTTTGGATGGAAAATGCCTCAAAACCTCGTAAAGGAATCCATCTAATGGAGAAATTATATCCTGCATAGCATATACCATACCAGTTGTTCGTCGTAAGAACAAACCAAGATGAGATGCACGGTACGGTAATCCAAGATGAAGGCAATTCAAGACGAGCTCATGATGCATAAAGTTTATAAAAACCGAGATGCATGATTGGCATGGTGCACATACTGTCATGGTGCAAAGTATAATTTCTTCTAAAAAAAAAAAAATACCATTTTGCTCATAATTTTGGTGAATAGAATATTTCTAACTATGCATCTCGATGGACAGAATTTTTCTAATTTTGGTGAATAGAATTTTCCCGACCATGTATCTTGAATGACTTATTTCTTTCTGCATTCAAGGAAGCACCTCTCATGATGATTCCTCTCTTTCTCTCTCTCTCTTCCCCTCCCGCTCCATTCTGTGCGTTATGAGAGAGAGATTGCTGAAATAACTTCTCGCCTTGTTCTCTCATGCACTATCGCTTATCAATTTGAGCGGCATCGTCTAGATACGGGAAATGGGGAATCCTATAGTTACTCTCTGAAAGTTGGATTAGTTCGATACAAGTTGGGACCATAAATGGGAAGACTCAAACCTAGAATATAAATCATCCGACAGCTCCGGTTCATTAACAAATATAATTGCTAATTGGATGGAAATCATGTCTTTTCTGATGACATATCTACCTACTTAATTGGCATGCAACCTCCATCTAAAACCAAATTGTTCATATGTTCCATGTCAGTCAACTTTTTAAATGGTATATAAATAAGGAACTATCATGATTCGACCAACTTTAGATCAAATCAAAGCAGACGATCATGATACAGAGATTGGCGGTTTGTACGTAATGTAATTTCTTTATACGATTTCCCTTATCAATATATAACGGTCATGGACAGGCGTTTCTATCAAAATACCGGTCGATGGATCCCAGTCATAAATGAATTGCATCAATGTGGATAAATACACACGAAGCTCTTGCTGCACATCACATTTCATGCTTGTTGGAGGTTTGAACCGAGTTAGCCGTTCATTATTTTCAACACCCACCAGGACAAGATAGGAAATTTTTTTTATATATATATATATATATAAAAAAAATCATATTCAGAACTTTTGGTGGAGAAAAGAGAGAGAGAGAGAGAGAGAGAAAAGAAGTTTGCCGCAATCCCTGAAATATACCGCAGGAGGAACCCCACCACCGCTCGTGAACACACTTTTGCCAAAAAGAGGGAAAACCACCACCAGCGCCATCTGCAACAAAGAGAAAGATAGCGGCCAGGACACACGTGTGAAAAGGGAGTCCCGTAGGTCGGTTGGTAGTGGGACCAGGATGTCCTACACGTGGCAGAAGATCCGCAGCGCGATGACGAGGAATGATGCGAAAGCGGGAGCGTGGCCCCGCAATCTCGTCCCTCCGAGGTCCTTCCGCGCCGCCTGCCTTGATCTAAGGAGCCGTCCATCCCCCTTCCCTTCCCGCTATCCTTCCCTTCCCGCTATCCTGGTCAGCGACAAAATATGGCTCCTTGAACAGAATAAATACTATGCACTTTATTTTTCAAAGCGGAAATTCCCTCTTGGTTATTAAATCAACGGCAGCAGCCATGCAGCTAAGAACTAAGAAATTAAGAAAGAAGTAAAGGACCGCTAAAACGGTGAGAACTTAAATTTTTCATTCATCGATTATGAATTCAAGATAAAATTTTTATAGATGATTCAATTAAATTCAAAATACATCCTAGAACACACGATCGAGATAAAAGAAAAGCATACTCATCTATCATGAAAAGGACAAATAAAAATATAGCTAGTATCAAATATGATCTGGCGGGAAGGGAGCCCACTAAGAATAGCTACGATGTAATTTAATCTCTATTTTTTTTATTTAAAAAAAATATTTTAAAAAATAAAGATGGCAGTTGTGATTGTTGCTGCCATGATATACATTAGTAATGGATACTCATGAGATTTTGTGGTGAAGGAGCTAGCCAAACCTTCCATAAAAAATCATTGGACGCATCTTGAATACTCAAAACTTTCAAGTAAATGGTAGAAGATTTTTTTTTTTTTTTTTTAAAGTGCCAATATGTTGCTATTGCTAGAATTTGTATTGAAAAGTTAAGATCGGTTTAATACCAGGGTGAAAAGTTGAGGTTAGTAAACCATCTTCCGAATATTCTAGTAAAACAAAAAAGAAAATTTACTTGTCAAAATTCGTCTGACATGCAATTTTTTTTTTTAATGCTTAAGTCAATCCTATTCCAGTAAAATCATAGTAAGTTTGATAGTGACATAATTTTAAGAGAAAAAATATTATGTCCCAAATCCAGCATCGAAATCAGCTATACGATCGACCGTATAAATCCTAAATTTTATTCTAGAGATCGTACAAGGCCTAGGTACACCAAAGTCACTTACTTCAAAAATCACTTAAAATAAACCAATATTATATAAATAATTGAATAATAACTAAACAATCCATTCATTCAAGTCAAAAATTACTAAATAGTCTACTGGTTTATTACATAAATATCGGTGTTACAGCCGTGACAGTGACATGGCCAGGCTCAGGTATCGCCGAATGCGAGCGAGCCACGTGCGAGTTTCCCTGCCAGAATCAGCGCCACGTCCTCAAAGCTAGGGTCGGCAAGACCGCACCGCCCGACGACTATCTGAAGCAAACAGCTCCCGCCGAGGTCGAGTTCGGCGCGGAGTTCCCCCACCGACTCATCTGCGCCCGGGCTCGGAGGAGTCCGCCCCGAGTAAGGTCGGCCGAGGTCGGCTGACCCTCCGCCTTGCGCCAGGTGGCCACCCGGAGACGGGTCCACCTCGGCCGAAGCCAGGCGATCTTCTGCCACCTCGCCAGGTGTCCACCCAGGAGGGGTCCACCTAGGCCGAGGTCGGCTGACCCTCCGCCTTGCGCCAGGTGGCCACCCGGGGACGGGTCCACCTCGGCCGAAGCCAGGCGATCTTCTGCCACCTCGCCAGGTGTCCACCCAGGAGGGGTCCACCTAGGCTGAGGTCGGCTGACCCCCCGCCTTGCGCCAGGTGGCCACCCGGAGACGAGTCCACCTCGGCCGAAGCCAGGCGACCTCCTGCCACCTCGCCAGGTGTCCACCCAGTAGGGGTCCACCTAAGCCGAGGTCGGCCGATCCCTCGCCTCTCGCCAGTTGGCCCCCGGAGACAGGTCCAACTCAGCCGAGGTCAGACCGCTCGTACGGAGAGGCCCCCGGGGAAAGCGACAGGTCCCGAGGCCATCCCTCGGCGACAGGTCCCGAGGCCATCCCTCGGGCCGTACCGACCCCAGACGGCGTCCCGTACGGAGGGCGGCGGCACGCGGAACGTCACTTACATTGGCCCGAAAGGTCCCGCAGTCGAGAGACCCGATCCTGACGGAACGGGCCCCGTAAACGGATGGCGCCCACCCTCGGGGAAAAGAGCACTCTCACGGAGCCCGAAGCCTGACGACTGGCCGCTCTGCCAGCGCCGCCCCCCTCCTCCTTTTCTCTTCTGTCCTTGCCTTCTCCCTGCTGGGCCCGGTGGACGAGGTCGGAAAGCCGCCTGGCCTCCTTCACCAAAAAGGGAAAAGAAAGGAAGACAGGGGAGAGGAGTTTTCGAGGAGGAAAAGGACAAGCACACGACGGAAAGCACACAACGGAGGGAGATAAAGGAGGAGGGATCCGGAGACTGCGAGGTAAGCCAACTAGCCTGGGGACAAGAAGGAAGCATCGGCACAAGGCCTCGCTCCGAGAAAGAAGCCAGAGATCCCGAGAGGGGAATACTGGACGCGAGCTCGGCAGGCAGGCCCAGCCGAGATTCCGGTCCCCGGCGCTTCCCCTTCACGAGTTAACTCTCCAAACCTGGGACCCTTTAGAGGGCCTGGGAGCGAGAGTCTGTTCCCCCACGTCGTCTACTGACTTGACCGTCGGAGCCCCCTCGCCGGAATCCCCGGCCAGGGTCCTCTAACCCCTTTGTTGCAGGTTTCTCGCAGGAAGGGAGGCTCCCTTGCCAGGCGGTCAGGGAGGATCGGTTGATCCTCGGCACGGGCGCGGCGACGAGGACGGCAACAATCGGTAACAAATCTAACTAAACAACCTAACTAAATCATCTAAAAATTGATGTTCAGTCTCATGTCTGGCCCGATATTTACTATGCATCATTTCATCACAAATCCAATCCACTACTAAGCTCAAATATCCTGCACAACTCTGAGAAGGAAGAAAGTAGGGGAGTTGTGAGCTTTGCAGTCCAGCAAGGTCTCCAAACAGTTACCAATAATAGTAATAATTTGAAAATAGCAAGAAGATAATAGTATATCATGTCATGCAACAAAACAACTCAAATGTCATATATGACAAAACTTTTTGTTCTTTTTTATATTTTCAATTTAATCATCCTTTTTCTTTAGAGTTCTGGACTAACCACGGTCATGCTCCAGTCCATGACTGGCAACATCATAATTGATTATGTATTATCTGCCCGTGGCCAGGCTAGCTCATGTACAAAGCTTATGACCCAGGCTGTCTTACGTATTCTCCGTTTGTGACCGGTTATTTTATGTATAAAGCACGTGGCTCAGGCTGTTCCACGTACTTTTCACCCGTGGCTAGCTATTCTACGTACAAAGTTCGTGGCTCAGGTTGTCCCACGTACTTTCCGTCTGTGGCCGGCTATTCCACGTACAAAGCCCGTGGCTCGGTTGTGTAACCACGGTACCACCATAGCATGGCTAGTCCAAATACCGTTAACACTTTATCCTTCCACATCATCATATCAAATCATATTCTTTTACGGCTCTCCAATAACTGGTATCATGGTCGAACCTATACAAATATCACTTTATTTGATAAAACATGGTAAACAGAAATATAAATAACAACAATCGTACTGTCCATCATGAAAAATCAACTATACCATGCAAAAACAAATCATGCATGCCAATGCATATGCGCATGGATCAGACCATGTCATAATAAATACATATATATAACTGGTGAACAGGTCCAGAGATCCTTACCTTCAAGAGCTAATACCAAAATATTCGATATCAATCTGTACCCGGAGCCCGCATAATACCTTTCTGCTCGGAATGCTGTCCCCTACAATAATAATTTTTAACCATAAATAATCCTAGAAAAATTTATAAACCAAAATCTTTTACCTATAAAACCTTAACTTCATGAATTCCAAGAAAGAGAGCTTTTCCATCTCCCACATTCAATATTTTTATATTTTTTTCCTTTTTTTCTTTTTTTTTTTCTTTCTCTTCTCTTCTTTCTTCCTTCTCTTCTCCCGTACCCCTGCTTTCTCCATTGGCTCGGCCAAACCGGCTTCTCCACGGATGCCGGTGGCGGCCATGGGAGGTGGTCGCCAGGAAGGAGGCTCGGTTGGCCGGAGGGTCGACGGCGACGTGGCCACCGTCGACGTCGATGCACGATCCAAGCAAAAACCAAACCGATAATAGATCAACAAACATCCTGATTTAATCCTCCCTAAAACTGGATTAAAGGAGAGAAAAGACTTACCGGCGATAATAAGATGGCGGCCGACCACCGTGGGAGTTCGATCCGGATCCGATTTGAGCCAGCGAGGGAAGATATTTAAAGAAAAAATACGATGGTTTCCTCATCGTTTGGAAAAGAAAACTCCATCGATCAGAGTCCCAATCCACCGTAAACACAATGCCGACGAAATCCTTTCCTCCACGACCACCCCCAGCGGCTTTTCCGACGAAGTTACCGGCCAGATAAGGGAAAAATCGAGTCCCCTATTTCGGTTCACATCCTTTTCTTTTTTTTTTTTTTATTGGGTTGAAGTCGGCAGGGCTTGCCGACTTTGACCTAAAAAGCCCAAAAAAAGCTCGGGTTTTACAGAAAATTAGTGAAAAACATATACAAAGGTCCTCCATCTACCCTTTTATATAAAATGGAATCGGTGTTTCTTTTTTTTTTTTGTTAAAATAGAAAATTTATATTATATTTCTTGAAAAAGTATGATCCAAACTATCAGCATAAAGAATATATCTAAACTGTACAGTCAAATACTCAAGAGCGGTGCAAATGAAATCGGTGTTTGCTATCGAGATCGGTGGGATGCACTTTAACCGGGGGATAATGTTTTTCATGCTGCGCATGTGGAGGGTAATAACTATTCTAATTCTGCAGTAACGACCAAACTACTCAAAAAGGGCTGCAATTGCTTCTAAATTGATAGAATTATGGCCGCAATTTCTCGATGAATTTTCTCTATGTTGAAATAGATTTGGATAAAAGACATATGGCTCATCGATATCTACCGGTCGATCGGATCAAATCGATCGGCAGTTCCACCCACATTATTAGGTTGACTCGGTCCAACAAGGAGGATAGGTTGACAAACATACACCACATCGGTAATCACTGTCAAGCCATTTATGGTGATCATGTGGCTGAGATGTAGACACTGCACCACTTGGTGCGTTGTATGGTCTTGAAGGGCGTTGTACTTGCCCATCAAGCACGGGTCATCCTGCTCGACAAGAGGAGGGTTGCGAGAATTGTCCGAGAAATTTATTGGGCGTGATGGATGGAAGCTTGAAGCTTTGATTGGCCCATCGATCGGCGTCATCCAGTTCTTGCAACCTTTGCCCTCGAGCAATGCTAGAGGATGATGATGCCCTGTCAATTAATTGGAAAAAAAAATTTATTCTGCCTTGCAGCAGGGGCACGTTATTTTGACTTGGAGCATCGGAGCTGCGCTGCATGCATGCATGCATGCTTACCATGGTAGCATTCCATGGGCCTCATAACCCTTTGGGTGTTTTATCACCATGCACCTAGCTCCTTGCATTTTCTTGCACCCACGTTAAACTAAAATATACTTGATTTCTTAATTTTTTCTGATTTACATTTGGTCACAATTATGTTCGAGTTATATTAATTCTAAAGAAGTTAAGACTCTGAAACATAGATCGAGATTTCTCCCCTCCTTCCTCTCTCTCTCTCTCTCTCTCTCTCTCTCTCTCTCTCTCTCTCTCTCTCTCCCTCTCTGTTAATTTTCCTGGTTTACATTTGGTCACAATTATGTTTGAGTAATATTAATTCTAAAGAAGTAAAGCCTGGGAAACATAGATTGAGATCTCTCTCTCTCTCTCTCTCTCTCTCTCTCTCTCTCTCTCTCTCCTTGATCAAAATATTTTATGTATACATGTTGGTGTTTTTAATTTATCCCAAAAATACATTCTGGAGCGATAGAAACATTTTAGTTGACGCAGTAGGAGACAGGCTTAAGAATATATCATGTACTTGGAGCATAGATGAGATTGCCTCTTTTTTTTTTTTTTTTTTTAATTTTTTTTTAAATGTTATATTTAGGATCTATTTGATTGAGGATAACCTGGTATAAAGAAATAAATTTTGTATTAGATTATCATTTTTGATGTAAAAAATGAAAAAAATATAATAAAATAGTTGATGGATCTTATATTTATTTTAAAAAAATATATATATAATGAATATAATTAAAGGTTATTATTTGATAAATTTTTAAGTCATAGTAATCTATACTTAACAAAAATATTTTTAATGAAGTATATATATAATTTTTAAATTTATTTTGATATCTTTCTAAATTTATTTAATATAAAGTTTTTACAAAAAATTTAAAATATACGGTATCATGCAAAGAATTAAGTGATTATAGTTATTATATAAAAAACTAATCGAAGATGGCAATACCATCCTGATATTAATATATTATTTTATATTCATGGATATATTTATAAATTTGACTATATTCCTATATATGGTTATCCTTAACCAAACGTAGCTATTTTTTTAGTATTATTTTTTAAAAATATTTTTTTCATTCATTAAAGTTAATAGAAAAATATTTTTGTTTATAATTATTTTTGAAAATAAATAATTTTTAAAAACTATCATATTATTACATATCCTGATCAAAACGATCCTAAGCTAATTTTGTTAGAGTAGTGTTGAAGCAGATTTCAATTCTGAGATTGAAGAAGAGATTGGTCGCTAGAGTAATCTGCAAAAAGGTCCATAATCAGGAGGGGTCCCGGTGCAGATACTTCGACGTTCAAGTCGGTGATATGGAATAATGAAAAATAGCAAGTATTGAAAAAATTGCTTACCGAATGTCCTTGACTCCTTGTAGCTCGAGGGCTTTATAAAAGAAAACCGAGTAGAACGGATGATCCCGAGAATATTGAATCATGATTGTACTGTTACAACATTATTGCCGCGATCCATAAGTGGGGATGCAGTTTCTGATAATTCTATCACCATTGATAGCTATTTCCGTGATTCAGACAAAAGGATCTTCAATATCTTCAGAACCGATCGCATATAGCAGAGCAAACACCACGATATCTCGGACTTAGTAGGAGCTCTACAGAATACACCTCAAAGCCTTGTTCAGGTAACCCGAAGGATTCTGAGATGGGCCGAGATTTAGAGATCCGAGCTTCGAAAAATGGGAACATCACAGGACGAGGTGAACCGATCGTCAGCAAGGCATAAAGCTTGGCAAGCGTATAGATCTTTATGTCGGTAGGACTCCGAGTCCACAGGAATCCTTGTATGAGATATACATAATTCGAGATATCCGAGATATCCCATAATAAGTAGATTAAGCTGTATGACAAAGAGCTTCACTCTTTAATTTTTATACCATCATGTAGAATTGTGTACCATATACGAAGGATCGTCATTGGAGATGATGTCTTGAGGTGCTATAAATATTTAATTATTTTTTTAAAATTACATATCATACTAAATTCAAAATAGAAATAATAGAAAATTAAATCTAAAGGTAAATATATGTTTTACCTTTATGCAAGGATCGCGAGAGCAAAACCTCCGCATTTCATAATAAGATTCAAAGAAGTGAAAAGAAAAAAATATATATTATAAATAGCATTTATTTATTTTAGATAAAGGGTGCGGAAAAGCTCTCAAACTCGTATTTTTTTACAAGTACTCCACAAAAATAATTTATTTCATGTAAATACTAGGTTGAAATCGAATTGGATATGGATAGGATACTAGTGTATTCATGTCCATATTTATTTTGTTTGACAAATATAGTTACGGATATCAATATTAATATAATACAAAAATTCATATTCATATTTATTTTAAATGGATACGGATATAAATCAGATATTACGAATATAGATATAAATACTGATATATTTTAGATAATTAAATTTTATGATTATAGAACCAAAGATATTATTAAGTTGAAAATAAATCAAGTTAATAAAATATTGATATATTTATATATTTTTGAAAAAAATTAATGAGTACTTTATAAAATTAAATAGGATTATAAGTAGAATCGAATGTTTGGATCGGATTGTTATTATCCATATGCATTTTTTTTTTTTTTTTTGGTTTTGGATAATTAGATATTCAAATTATTATTCATATTTGTATATATTTAGATATGATTGAGTTCGATCGAATATTATTTATATTATTTATATTTTTAATAAATATCATAGGTTGGAAGAGGAAAAGCCCAGCAGAATTTATCCATCCGAAAGAAAGCATACCCGTATAACCATGCCAGCACCGGAGAACCGACGGCGCTACAGTTAAGCTAAGCTTGGACGAGAAAAGTAATTAGAAAGATAATCCCAACTTTAATTGGAACCCCCGAGGATACTTTGGCCGGATAAGTTCAATCCGCCTTCCCTAAAAATTAGAGCAATAAAATACTACTAAAAGGAGACACTGACCCTATGTTTTGAGGTACGTGTCCAAGCCAACCCCGGCGCCAGTATTCCAGTAATCCGTGAGCCATGGTTTGATCCCCCGTAGATTTTTTTTTTTTTTAAAAAAATTTTTGGAGCCAATTACATCAATGTAAATTAAACCACGGTCTCCGAGGTTATCCATGGGAGCAGCACTAGAATTTCTTATTCCCATCCGCCCTCCACCAGAAAATTCCGGGGTGGTTCTGTCCACATTCGCGGAATCGCGCACTCTCGCGAAATTAGGGATCCCGCGGCCGCGGCCCTGGTGGTAACTTTGCATTGCAAACAAGTGTCCCACCTTTTTAAATAGGCCTTTCATGGTGGACCAAACCCCGGTCCGTATTCTTCCGAGCTTATCTTTCCGTGGGCTCATAAAATGACGGGATTAGCCTTAACCAAGGATCGATCGAAATTAAAGAGGTAGTTAATGGATGACGGAACGGCCATTTGGTTTGGTTGTCTTTTACCGGGGCGGTCCACTTTGGCTTGGGTACTCTTCACAGCTTAATTGGCTCGAAAAGGAAACAACATGTGATGAACGAATAACTACCGGTGGTGAAATATTTTATTATTTTTATCAAAAAATATTTTATTTTATAATTTTATAGGTAGATCATAATTTATATACAACAACAACAACTTGTGGGTAAAAAAAAAAAAAAAGATTGGACATAAATGCTTTGGTGAGGCAATTTTTTTTTAAAGCTTGTAAAAAACTTTTGTTTTGTCCATAATTTTTTTATCAGGCAGAGAGGTTATCATAAATTCTCTTTTGCAATTAAAAATGGAAAACTATACGGGCAATATTCAATTTTCAGCATCTTTTTGTGAAAGTTTGCAGAATGCCTTTGACTTGCATAATTGTGTTCATCCTACAAATCCGATACCTTATCATATATAAATTTGATACAAACCTTTCAATTTGGCGAGGCACCAACCTCTATACATCAAGAGCAGCAAAAAAAAGAAAAAAAATTCGTAAGTGGCGCCTGTCGTTGTGTATTCATGATTTAAAGTATTACAGCATGCAATAATATGGAATGCTTGTTTCGGTTTAGTCATTAAATACATGAATTGAATTGGATGAGAGATCAGATTCCCTTTTTTTATTCTTGTTTTACAGGTCAATATTTTAATGATATCATATTACAAAAATTAAAATATTTTATATCGAACATTATCGAATAGAACAGGGACTTACAGAAGTAGCTGCACCGGTTTAACGTTACCCATTTTACTTTAAATAAAAGAGGGTCGAGCGGCATATTCAATAAAACTATTTTGGATAGAGGATTAAGAGAGCAATTATCGTTTAATTAAATAATCTCTATCTCTAATAGTGTTGGCACCACCGCAATTGGTCTCAAAACCTATGGCTAATTAATAAGAACCTAAATAAAAAGCGACATTAGAAATAAATAAATGAGCTTAATGGGGTGGAGGCAGAAAAGCAGGGTTCCTTCCAATCACGCATCTTAGGCTCGGAGGAAGGGTCGGAGCAGAGACCTTGAGCGGATAAGAACGAAGCAGCCCCCGCCCCCCACTGCCGCACTCGCTCCTCTCCATCTATGAATGCCTCGCTCACCCCCGCCACATCCCCCACGGCCCGCCCGCGTCTGACCCCTTCTCTCTAAGCTTTCTACTCTTTTCTCTTCCTCCCTTCCTCCCCTGCGCCTCTATCTATCCTTAAAAAGAAGAAAAACGAGAACACTTCGCTCCACAAACTGGCGATCGATAACGAATCCCCCTTCAAGGAGCTCAAACTCAAGAACAGAAGGGTCATGGTGAGAGCTTAGCGTTTTTTTGATATTTCCCGTGCTGGCTTCTTCTAATATTGTTTTCTTTGAATTAGTTTGTTCTGCTTTGGTGATCGATAAGTTTGTGGAATGTGGATTGATTGGATTTGGAACAGGGAGGTGGAGGGCCGGACGATGACAACCGGTGGCCGCCATGGCTCCGGCCGCTGCTGTCGACCAGGTTCTTCGTGCAATGCAAACTGCATGCCGACTCCCACAAAAGCGAGTGCAACATGTACTGCCTTGACTGCATGAACGGTGCCCTCTGTTCCCTCTGCCTCGCCAACCACCGCGCCCACCGCGCTATTCAGGTATTTCTCTTTCCTTGAATAATCCATATGCTTCGGTTACCGATTCTCTTGTAACGAATCTCCTGTTTTCCTTGCAATTGATTCCATTAAATTCTCTGTTCTTCTTGCAGTTCTTTTTAAATTAAAATAGTTGGTGCGATCAACTAAAGAATCTGGTTCTCCATTTTGTTGTAGCTTGTGGTTCATAATTTGCCAGAATTTCTGTTCGTTTTCTGGCAATGCAATAACCTGGTTTTCGTGCAATTTATGAGATACGATCTGTGTGTAAATTTGCAGATAAGGAGGTCATCGTACCATGATGTGATCAGAGTGTCGGAGATACAGAAGGTGCTGGACATCACCGGCGTCCAGACGTATATCATCAACAGTGCCCGCGTCGTATTCCTCAACGAGCGACCCCAGCCGAGGCCCGGCAAAGGCGTTATCAACACCTGCGAGGTCTGCGAGCGGAGCCTCCCCGACTCCTTCCGCTTCTGCTCCCTCGGCTGCAAGGTATGCACATATATATATCCCCTTCTTCTTCCTGCGTTCCTCCTTATCTTTGGTTTGGCACAATGTCTGATGTCTTGCACCCCAAGTTCATATTCTAGTCTTTTCATTGAATGTTTGATGAAATGCCAGATTGTCGGGACCTCTGATGACTTTAAGAAGAAGAAGAAGAAGAAGAAGAAGAAGAAGAAGAAAGCAATGGCTTTGGCGTCCAACTCCGAGGAGTCGTACACCAGCACCAGCCGCGGGAGCGAGAAGAGCGGTGCCCTGCAGAGCTTCACCCCGTCGACCCCACCGCCGACCGCTGTCAGCTACCGGACCGCGAAGAGGCGAAAGGGCATTCCCCACAGGGCCCCCTTCGGCAGCCTCATCGTGGAGTTCTAGACCTCTCTGATACAGCCATACAGTATGCATACGAGTATAGCCTTGATATTTATATAAGAAGCACCAACCCAACTCTGTGTTGATGGCATATTTGTTGATAGCTGTATGAAGTCCAATCACGGCACTCTGTGCTTCTTGATGGGGAGGCCGGTGCTGGGAACTCGATTCGATACACAGGGAAGAAGAAGAGCAGATGGAGAAGCCATCGGACAGCTTATAGTTCAATTAGTCATGGAAAGTATAGCTATAGACCGAGGTGATACATATGTTATCATAGGTTAATTGTGTTAGATAGATAAATAAAAGTCTTCAGTGCTCTCCTTGTACCTAAGTTTTGTGGTAATAGGATGGTTCGACCTTTGTTAAATGTAAATATCAAGGTAAGGCAAGAATGCTAAGAGAAGCTTTGTTGTAGAGTGGATGAGGAGATGATATATGTAAGATAGGGAATGTAATATAATGTCATGCTTCTGCTTGGTGTTGCTGGCATCGTGGTTTCAGATTCCGGCGAGCGTTAGCGGCGTGGGCCGCGACGGCGTTTGTGCGGGCTCGCCCGTGGGTCACACACCGGCGGCGGAGTTGTCGTGGGTCTGGGTGTGCGTTGGCGGTGATGGGAAGCTGCCAGACTTCTGGGTCACGTGGCCAGTCTTCGTTTGTCGTTGCTCGGGTGCATCATACCGCTGCCGTTCCTGACCCGTTCTCCGAAAGCGGTCACCATCTTCCATTTGATCGGCTTTAATCGACGGTCCCGCTGTGAAGGACCACCGTGTGATCAGCATCCGATGGTTGTGATTTGGTTAGGTGGGAGAATCGGGGGGCAGAAAGCTCGCGCTGCACGGAACTTTCTTCCCAGGGAGTAGGGGGCTGCGCCTGTGAAGCGATCCCATCTTCATGTCGTCGTACGAACGTGCTTACCATCTTCCACCATGACACGTATAAAAAAACGAGAAGAGGAAGCCACGTGGCAGCGGATTACTGGCTGGCTATTCGCTGCGAATGTTGCTGACGGCTCACCCGGTATACCGTCTCTGTCGTGGGCTCGCAACACTCCGCTCGTAAAAAGTTGGATCCGATAGAATGGTCCAACGTGGCTAACTCGGGCTGTCAATAATTCTCCGCACCTCGACTCTCCGCCGCCGCCCAAGCAACGCTTCCCGGCTCTTCTGTGTCACTCCAGAAGAATTCTTTAATCAACCCCACCCTTCCACGCTCGTCCGCGGACCCTACCGGCCCTGCGAGCGGTCCGCGCAATCTGGGAGTGGCGTGTGCATTGGGGTCTCGAACTTGACCGTATTGATTTCGAGTGCTGACGGTAACGGGAAAACATGTTCTACGTTTCCCGTAGAGGGTGAGTCATGAGTGGGAGTGGGAGTGGGTGAAGGATGTGGATCTCACTATAAAAACTTTATTATTATCATTATTTTTTCCAGCTTTTTCTTTCAAGTCTCACAAAGCCGTAATTTATTTAAACGTGGGTTGCTTGTGCTCCACACGGTGGGAAGTCCGGAGCCCAGAAGGCCCACCCACGGGCCGTTAAAGTTGGTTTGGGTGGTGAGAGACTGGGGCCCACCCTCAACTCCCCCCGTCATTGGGGTTGCCCATCCGGCCTAAGCCATGATGCAAGCAATTTGTTTGCTAGCCTTCATCAGTAACAAACCAAAAACCAGAATCTCTCTTCCATGGTGGTGGTCCAGTCCTCCTTCCGGTCGGCATCGATGGGCATGGACCGTGACGAGGATGGGCCCTTGCATCGATCGCTCTGTTGACGGCCGGCTTTTACCCGTCGTACAGGGGTTAGGTTTGCGATCAAAATGACAACTCGAGGGTTTGGCATGCTTGATTGGATCGTGTGAAAACAACGGCTGTTCATTGTACTTGTTCTGGCTTTATATGCTGGTAGGGCATGGTTTTGGCTAGCAACCTCGCTTCTATACTTTGTGCCAAGGGAGGAGGGTGGGTGGAGGTTGATGAGCACCAATCGATCAGAGCTAGTGGTAAGGGCATGGAGCCCATGTACATTGAATGCCTTGCTGGAGTTATTGAAAGCCGAGTTGTTTAATTGTGCGATCTTCTTTCTTTTGTCCTTGAATGATAGGATAAGGGGGAAGAAAGAGAGAGAGAGAGAGAGAGCCGTGGATACCAGAAGCACATTTGCATTGCATGATTAGGAAGTGGATGCTTTGGGATTAGATAGAACCTCTTTATGTCACTAACTCCAGTTTTCGGGGGATGCCTTTAGCCCTCTTTTCCCTCCTTTTTGTGCACAAGTCAAAAGGAGGCACCCAACCGTTTGCTTTCTCTATTGGATGTTGGAGAAGTCGCATGGAAATTTTGCAGTGCCATGGCCAACTTATGCGTCATGATTCATGACTTAAGATCTTGTGCCTTCGAAGCACCCGCTAGGGAGTTCTATTTGCTCTTCTCCTTGGGGAAGCAACATTGCACCTCTGCATCGATCGAGTACTCTTTCTCGCATTGCCTTCATCGAATTTTTTTAACTCTTAAATCCCCAACACGTACCGCTTGAATTCAACCGAAAACGAACCCAATAGCTGATCGATAGATATATTGCTAAGGTTATATCGCACCATTTTGGTCGATCCGTCCCTCGTATCTTTGACCCTTTTTTGGGTTATTATATAAAAAACTTGTTTACCAAAACAAATAAAAAATTTAAAACTTTTCAGATAAATCTGGAAAAGTATTACCTATATAATTAGCTACATATTTTACCATCCAATCAATATCACTATCAGCTTCTCTATAAATATGTTTAATCTCGTAGAATAATCGAAGATAAACAACATTATTCTCTATCAATCTCGTAATAATGGATGGTCGCCGGCATCAGTAATTTTTATTACTGAAAAGCCAACGAACTATAGAAAATAAATCACTTTCAAGTATAACATGTTATCTTCTTTGGATATATTACCACTGGCCATAGTTCCCTGACAAGATAAATAATGACATTATGTAATCAATCATCGGTAATTCATGGCATAAAAAGTACCTTGCTTCGTATTATTAATTCCTTTTTGTCGGTTATGAATGGTCTCGGCAATAAAGTGCCAAGGAAACTCGTATTTCTCTCTCATTTTAATTGTCAAACTTCGATGGGTTTGCTAGACCACTTAATTAAGATAGTCATCACATTGAAAGGCTAGCATTTCCAGATTGATGGCAGTGCACTCTCACTTTGATAGAAACCATTTAGCTAGATTGGCCACGGATATATACAAGATACTATATGTTAGTCAACTTATGAAGGGCTGACTAGATGCTAGAAATTTAATGCGAGTTGATAAATTCATAACCTCTAACTTGATAGCTTCGTTCATACGAAATTCAAGTTGGACAAGTTGGAGGTTGGGACCCAGGAATCTCCATTTCTTGCTGCTTGAATCCAGTATTTCAGTATAAAAATTTGTAGATGCTGGAATAGGATATCCACGTAGGCACTCTGGCGATGTTTATCCCCTGAACTGCAAGGAAAGAGACTGCAAGCCCCGACGCAAACGTCTTCGACTCCAGTGGTTTCCAGGCCGGCCAAGAGGTTTGAGAGCTTATCTTAAGGCTTTTGCCCAATGATAGCTAGTAATTTCTGGTGCTGCGGGTTTACTTTAATTTTAATTTCTTTCCGGACACGGACGCGTTGGGGTCTCAGAATTCAATTTTACTTGATTTTTAATTCATAACAAAACACGTCAAAACTATATATTAGTGCCCATTTTAACAGTTACATGATTGTATTCTTATATTAGCTACTATTTGTCTCAAAAAAAAATGGCATCTCAAACTTCAAACATTAAAACAATAATAATTGTCGTACCGGCTATGAAAACGGAGTTACAAGAGAAAACGGTAAATAATAATTGAAAAAAAAAACATGACTTTCTCTTTTTCTTTTCTTTTTTCATTCACTTTTTATGAAATAAAATATATTTATTTGAACCGTACAATCATTTTTCCGCACAAAATCTTGATAAAAACAAAATTTATAAAATATATATATATATTTAGAGAACGATGCAAGTAAAAAATAATGCTCATTATTTATATTATAATGTACTGCTATAATGCTAAACTATATATTATGATAGTTATTATTTTTCCCTTGTTATTCTAGAAGTAATATAATGCTGGTTTGGCTGAAACCATCATAATTAAGATTCATTATAACGATTATAACAACAAAATCAAAAACCTTGCTTTAAAATCTACATCTAGCGATTAAAAATATATAATTAAATGTATAATTTGCAAAATTTTCGAAACAACAACACTGCATGGTTGGTGGTATTGATAATGTTAATATGTATAAACAAATATATTGGTAGGCTTAGGAATCGGTCATTTAGAGCCATCAGGTCCGGTGGCTCGATAGAATGATGGATGGGTGCAGGTTAGTTCATGGGTGCTTATCACAACTCTGGTCTAGTCACAAAGTTCCATCGGTCGAAGTTGTCACCAATTTTTGTCCTCTAAACTATCTTACAGTAACTTGCCTTTTCTCTATCATGGTGGACCATGCCCTGATGGGCTAACAGTGTCCGATTAAAACGACATGGGAGCTCATCCCGTGCTTTCAGGGGCAACATCATTCTAGGAACAGTTCAAAAAAAAAAAAAAAAGGGAATAAATACTACGTCGAGGGCCATCCATGGGTTTGTTCGGCCCTGGTTCTCTGGAAATACCACCATGAGTCACCGGTCTTTAACCCTCATCTATTAGTCTGGAATCGGTGAAATCATAGACCATGACCTTTTTTTTCGAAGCAAGCCAATCGAATAGGTTCAAAGATGACGTGTTTGTTTGCAGAATTGGTACTTTGGTTCCAACTTCCAAGCTTTGGGATATCCTGTACTTGCCCTCCAAGTTTGTAGCCCTTGACGAGGCTTTCCCCTCCCAGGTTTTATTTATTACAAACATTCTTTATTCGCTTTGGTTCATTTGTACGTTTTCTTTTGTTTGGAAAGCAATGTTCTATGTATGATTATATCAACGAAGTTGTGATGTATGATTATATCAACGAAGTTTTCTTTTTGCCAAGATGTAATGTTATCATTTTATGCAATGTTTTTTTTTTTTTTCCCTAAAAAATACTTCCCGGAATGTGGCAATCCAAATTGGAAGGTAGAACCCTTTCTCTGCCCCGTGCTTTGGTGAATGGTCTGCATCATCTCATGGAAGTTTCACTGCTGGAATTCAGGCTTATTTGCTAGTTTTTGAATAAAAAATAATAAAAAAAAAAATCTAATTTTGTGTCAGACCCCAAGAAAATGCCCTGTACTTCATGGCATTTCATGTGGCATAAAGGATGAGTGCAATTCACAAGATAGGCATGACATTAGGTTTTATAGCCTATATAAAGTATTAATGCATCATGTGACACATCATTACAAGGCTTGATACAAGAGCCACGGAAAGTGGACTCCAAGCCTATAAAATAATTTCTTTACAAGCGCTTCATTTATCCTATATGCAACATCCTGTACCTTGAAAAAGACCATCAGACAACCATTGGGGAATCAACAGCGAGCCATCGGTCGGACCGGGTCGCTAAGGCCCATCACATGACAACTTTTCCTATGCAGATACCAATGGGCCGACATCTGTCACTGTTTCTTCAGACCTTGGCCCATTTGCTGAGGAGCGATTGTCAGTATCTGGACCTGCATAATTTATCATAGGGGTAAAAACACATTGATACGATGTTTAAGTGCGTCGATTATTATTTTTTTTTCCTTTTGAGCTAAGATGCATATTATTGAAAACTTGATGCAACCAGCTCATCATCTTTTAAGAAGCTTCAATGCATTGCATCTAAATTTCACTCCCTGGAGGAATGGCCTTCTAGATTCCATTAAATCTTGCATGGTTATGTAATCGAGATAGGCATTATCATGGAGTCCAAACTACCATGTATCAGTTAAAATTTAGGTGGCATTAGCGTTATCATGTTCAAAACAACCGGTTAGAATGGTTCGCTCGAGGTTTCGTGTAATTTTTCCTCTGAAAAAATATGGGTTTTATTTGATTTCTAATGCCGTTGGTCAGTGTTTTTGGCATTCTTTGAAACTTAGATGATTGGTCGAGGTAACATTGAATAGTTCGATTGCTTGGGCTTGTATAGCACGTTCACCAAATTTGGAACAAAAATAACAAATAAATAAACAAACGTAAATACAAAGTGCCAGGTGAATTTAGCCCCCATCAGGCTGCGTCAGGCTCTGGTCCCAAACCTTATCTTAAACCTTGGATAAGGTTGAAGAAGGCCTGGTTGCTGGGCTGATTTGATGTACAGGTGTGCAAGACTGGAACCAAAGCTCCTCCTATTATCAACACCGAGAGTGACTTTTAGATTTTGAAAACCTTATGTCCAACAAAAAGAAATCATTGGATAAAAGAATTATTAAGCGCATGAGACATGGATCCAGTGAAATGTCATGGTAGTGCCACAGCAGAAGCAATTAAACATTCCGACCTCAAGGATTAAAAGATCACCGGCTAAAGATCAAGTCATAATCAAGCAACTAAAGCAAATATTCCATTCGTACCTTAAAAAAAATAAAAAAGCAAATATTCCATGCCTGGCTGTGCTCGGACTGCTTTTTTTTTTTAAAAAAAATTTATTTATTTATTAACGCATCCATAACCTTTTTAAAGTGATCTAACCTCAAGGGAATCTCCTCTCAATATCTCTCAGCTGAATTACGCCTTTATTCCCTTCCCACCGCAATCCAGTCCCCATCAACCACACCCACCACGGAACGACCACTACCGCACCAAAAATCCTAATTCCATATTGTAGTATCTTAATGTACCAGGGTTGGAGTAGTTATGTCTTCCACACAGAAGAAGGGTTCACCTTTCTTCATACAAATCCACCGTTAAATCATGCAAATAGTCACTTCGAGAACTATGCGAATTACAAAACTCGAAATACTTCGATATTTGTGCAAGAAATTACATATCTAATGGCCGACATCGTCAAAGAAGAATCAATCAATTCTTTCGTGCAAAAGATACAGCCCGAATCCTATGTATCATAGTATTGCTTTACCAGGTGTAACCTTGCTTGTATCGCCGGAAAAGCTCGTCGGTCTTGGCATGCCGGAAGGCATGGCAGCCCATCAAGTAAACACAGATCAGGGCCACCAGAGCGACCACCAAGATTAGATTTGCCCTCCTCCATTCCTTCCTAAGGTTTGAGAGGAGACCAGCCTTGCATGAGGAGCATGAGTAGCAGAGCTGCATCTGATCGTTGCTCCACAGCACGCAGTCCATGTCGGATGTGATGCTGATCGGGCTGATCCAATATGTCGGGTTCACGAAGGTGTATCCACATTGGGTTGGCGGCTTGCAACATCCTGACTGCTGGCAGGCAAAGTGCATGCAGCAAAGGAGAGATCAGGTCTCATCATGGATGGAATTAATGGATGATCATGATTCCTTTAATGATGCACTTTGAGACACACCATGGGCTTTGACGTTAAGCTGCCATGATGGGCTGGGTTGAGTCAATCATACAATTAAGGCCCGTGGTTTACTTTTTTGTTGATACCTATGGCTCATAGAAAAGTGCATGCTGTTGATGTCGGGCATCGTAGTTCTTTTATACCGCATAGCTAAAAATAGTTGATAATCGAGCATATATTATATTCACATTAGATAGTTTTTTTTTTTTTTTTTTTTTTTTTTTTTTTTTTTTATGAAAAAAAAGGGGGAGAGGAGTTAGATCCCGGGCGTGGCCACCCCCGGACGGTCCCCCACCCCAGCCAGGGAATGTTCGATACACGGCGCATATTAATTTTTTCGCAGCCGTTCCCCAACTGAAGGTGACTACCACTGGTGTCAGCCGAGTGAACGGGATTTATTATATATATCCCTAACTTTTTCACTACCACCAACCAACAAGGACTTCAGGATTATTTTATTAATTTTTTTTAATTTTATTTTTGGATTATTTTTTTTTTTATTCTCGGACTTTCTCGTCGAAATATGCCTAAATCAAGACTTGAACCCCTGCCAGTTGGTTGCGAGAAAAGTTTCACAACCAACTACATCACTCACCAATGATCATTAGATAGGTCTTTGAGGCTCGGGGGTGATAAGCAGGTGAGGTTAGATGCAAGATGGTTTAAATATCCATCAATATTCCGGAACATGTTTCTGTTTATTAGATAGGTTAAAATTTTAAAATTAGACCAATATTCCTTGTTATTAAACAAGCCCAACCGCACCATAACCTATTTAATAATGGATCGAATCAAATTACATAGCTAAAAAAATCTTAAATCAGTTAAATAGATATCAAACAAGTTAAATAGATCTTAAACGTGCCGGACATCCTACTTAATTATTAAATCAGTCAGTATTTTAAATCTAAACCTAACCTTTTTAATAAACGAAACAAATAAACCATTTATGATGCGGATCTTTTAATGCCAAATTTGAGCCCATTTAATTTAAGTTGCTTTAGAGTTGGATCATAAATTACCATCTTAATTAGTTTGGTGTTGGACGTTAATTAAGAGCTTTTATTAAAGGGACAATTTTTAAATAGGCATCATAAGTTTTATTTCGAAAATAAAAATAAGGATTCACAGGATATAATTAAAACAAAAATATATAATGAGATCCAGTGCTCTAACGCTGATCGTAGCCCAGTAAAAGACAAATAAGTTAAAATTCATTTGTAGCCTGCATGTTCTAGGAAATAAAAATATCACCATGTAATGATCATATCCCTCTTTTTTTTTTTTCCTGAGATTTTGTGATAATCATATATCGTAAAATGTCAAGTTTCTTGATATTTCCTGTGAAAATAGACGCGTCCGTCCGAGGTTTCCTAAGCTTTTAATTATATAGCCTCTACGAAATCTTGCAAATTATTAATTTGAAGATGTACAAGAAAATTATATATATTTAACTCTAAAACAGATGGGTCTAATTTCTGGAGAACACTACGAGACCGACTTATTTTGCTGTCAACACAAAGCCTATCAGCCTGGTGACATCGATTACCAATTATATCCAAAATCGGTTATCTAATATATCCAACACAAGCAGAAAACAAAGAACAAAAATCCTCCAAGTTATTTATCATGACCTCTAGCCTTCCCATGGAGCCAAAATAAATAAACGTACAAACCACCTCTACCACTTAACAATTCGGCATGAAGCCTAAATCAAGTCTCCGGGATTCGTTGCTACCACTTAAAAAAAAAAAAAAGAGTTCGATAACATCATTACACTCACCTGCAAGGGACCGAGCCTTGCATCAAAGAAATCCTGGGCTTCTCCATAAGTTTGGTTCAATTCAGCACACGTATACCCGAGCTAAGACACGTCTTGATCCGATCCCACCTGTGCGAGCCCTCCACTCTTTGTCGAAGCCATCCCGAGAAGTCCTCGAGCCGGTACTCCAAGAAGGCCCTGCTCGGGGCAAGGTGGGCTCCCCCGTGTTGGTTACCGCATAGATAAATATCACCAAACTCGCAAGCAGAAGGGTGAGAACCAGCATGGCGACGAGGTAGAAGACGAGGAGCCATGGGACGCGACAAACGGCGCCCACAAAACCTGCGAGGGCCACGACAAGAATCGCGATGCCCAGTGCAATGATCGGCCATTGGAGCAGCTTCACGCAGGAGTTATCGGTTTGCGTGGAGAGCCAGATGCCGGCCGCAATGACCGGGATGGAGAGCAGCATCGCCGCGAAGTTAATGGCAGCGATGATGGTGTTGCTGAGAGCCATTTCGAGGAAGTGTATGGCGAGGAGGATCGATGGAGGATAATTTGTTATAAAGGTGGTTGCTTGTCAAGGAGAAGGGAATTGAGACGATAGCTTGGGGCTGCAGCTTTTGCTATCAGCTGCACCCTTTCTTTTCTTCCCTCCTCTTTTGCGCGAGGGGACATAGCTGGAAAAGCAAGGAGATATATACTTTTGCCTTTGATGAGGTGTTTTGCTCTCTAATTTAATTGACATCTTTATATATAGGATCCTTTAATTATTAAAGTGAGGTCATTTCTTTGGGGTTATGCTAATCCAGCAGTACTTCCTTTTTCAGATTGGATGATGAACTTATGAGACAGCAGGAACATTGATATAGGTTAGGATGAAGTTCTACGTTTTTCTAAAGTTATCATGCAGCAGTACATGATAGCCATGACCCTTCCATGGGTCACTCACAAGCACCGATATATATATATATATATATATATTCTCTCTCCATTTGCATGTCAATGGTTTGGTCTGGGTTTGCCACGTTCCGAATCCAGCATCGGAATCGGCACGTGACCGGTCATGCAAATCCTAGATTTTATCCTAAAGATCGTGCAATGCCTGGATACACAAGAGTCATTCACATCAAATTTAAACTAATATTATATAACAATTGATTAACAATCGAACAATCTATTTATTTAATCAATATCATTAATTGGTCTACTGATTCACAACAAGCATCAGTAACCGAAACTAACTCTAACAAACAAACTAACTCAACATTAATGAAGCTCCGTCCCATGCCAAGCCCAAATACTGTCACGCATCCCGAGTCTCCGAAAAATCAAAAAATAGGGAGTGAGCTCTAAAGCCCAGTAAGGCTCCCTTACAATAATACCAGTATTAATATAAAACTGAAAGCAGCAATATCGCAATAATATAACAGAAAACGATAATTTCTAAGTCACACAACCAAAACCAATCACATATCAAATATATCAAAACCTTTCATTATTTTCCTTTATATTTTTTATTAGTTTTCCTTCTTCTTTAGGATTCTGGACTAACCACGATCACACTCCAGCCTGTGACTGGCATACTGTTGTCACACTCCCGCCTGTGACTAGCAATCTCATAATCGGACAATGTACGATTTGCCTATGGCCAGGCTCACGTACTAAGCCCGCTCTGGCTATGCAATTGATTATGTACAATCTGTCCATGGCCAGGCTCACGTACCAAGCCCGCTCTGGCTATATAATTGACCATGTACAACCTGCCCATGATCAGGCTCACGTACTAGGCCCACTCTAGCTATGTAACCACGATCCCGTAGCATGACTAGTCCAAACACTGTTAACACTTATCTTTTCATATCTTGTCAAAACATGTCATTTTCTAACAATCGATATCACGGTCCAACCTATTTCAAAGATCACTTGATAACCATGGTATATTAAATAAAACACAAATAACAATAATAACAAATCCACTTATATTTTGAAAAATCAATCCTGCTAATCGAAAGCAACCATGCATATAATATATATATATATATTCAGATCAAATCAGGCAAACTAAAATAATAAACACATATATATATATATATATATAATATATATATATTATATATATATATATATATATATATATAATATATATATATATATATATACTGGTGATTAGGTCCAGAATCATTACCTCTCAAGAATCAACTGCCTACACCTGAACTAATCCGTACCCGAAATTTACGCGATGCCTTCCTGCTCAAAAGACCGATTCCTTACATTAAATAAATAATTTATTTAAATCTAAATTTCCAAATTTCACGAATCTCGAGAAAATCCTTTGATTCTCTCTCTTCTTCCTCTCTCCTCTTCCTTCTCTCTCCTCTTTCTCTCTCTCCCTTTTCTCTCCTCTTTCTCTCACCTCTTTTTATTATTATTATTATTTTTTTCTACGGAAAAGCCTCTTCTCTTCTTTTTTTTTTCTTCTCCTTCTTTTCTCTCCCGATCCCCTCTCCCTTCTGCCTTCGGCCTAACTCAACCGAGGCCCCCCCTCCATGATGGCTGGCAACGGCCATGGGAAGGTTGCCGGGGAGGCTCGACGGATCGGAAGCGGCGGCGGGTGGCGACACGGCCACCGACGTTCCACAACCTCAAAACCAAAACAAAACCAGATTCAGCCCCCCACCTTTTTTTTAATCATAAGGAAACCTTACCTGACTTCGCCGGTCTCTTGGATGCTCGTTGGAGAGGAGGACGGTGTGGGAGGACTCGATGGGCCCGATTCGATGACGGTGGAGGCAGATTTAAGAAAACTTCCGATGGTTTTCTCGCCGTACAGGGCAACTTCTCGATCGAGCGATGCCCCCCCAAGCCCTCCACGGCTCTCCCTCTCTCTCCGACCCTACGATTTGGTTGAGCGAAAGACCTCCCCTGTTTCCTTCTACACCAATTTTTTTTTTTTTTTTCGTGGGTCGAAGACGTTGGACTTGCCGACTTCAGCCCAACGGCCCAGATATTACAGGATTCTAACCATGATGCAATGCATGCCCGGTACGAGTATTTGTGAGCAACTTTACATTCCTATATAGTTTTCATTTCCAGTTTTCTGAAAAAAAAAAACAACAATAACCAAATCAACACTAACGTATCGGATCCTATCAGGATGCTGCAGTGTAAGCGAAGATCGATGACCTCCTCAAAAAATCATCGTGTGCATTTTTTTTTAATCATTAAAAAATAAATAATCAAAATTTCCTTCTCACAATGTCTCAAAAGATAACGTGGCTTCCCACGGATCCAGATCGAGGAACGAGGATTTCTATGGTCTAGATTGCTATGTTTATACCACCTAATCTTTTAATTAATCAATTTACTAATCCAGGGCTTGTGGCGGCACCAAACCTCTTCCTCAAAATCGAGCCCAACATTTGTGTAACTTCCTCCGTTGCCCGGTTGCCCCGGCTTGCTTCCGGCGCGAGTGGTCCAGGGACGGGACCGCCTTATCCAAGTTCCCATGGAGGGGCACTTTCGGTATTTTCTAACGCTATCAGCCGCTCCCCTCCCGACCGCTTCCGCTACCACCGAAACCTTGTGCTCCGGAGCGAGCGAGGATGGCAACAACGGCCTTCGCCGCGTGCTCCAATCCCAAACCGGAACTCTTTCTCCTGCCAGAAAAACCTGGATCCCCATTACACCCTGCCCTTTCATTCAATACCCGGTTCTCCCCCACCCGCCTTCGGGTCGCCGAGAAGAGCCACCGCTTCCGACGGTGCTCGGTGGTGCAGGATACTGCGGCGGTGGAGGAGGAGAAAAAGGGAGACGAGAAGGATGGCGGCCGCCAGGAGAACCGGCAGAAGCTCTACGTGGTGAACCTACCCTGGAACTTCTTGGTTGCCGACATCAAGAAGCTCTTCGGCGAGTGCGGCACTGTCGAAATGTGGAGGTAACCCCGACCGTATTTATTTATTTACCCCATGTAGTTTTTTTTTCCCCCATTTTTTGCTGCTATTCTTATTATTTTAAAGTTAAAATTCTTGCTAGATCATTAAGCAGAAGAATGGGAAGAGCAGAGGCTTGCCTTCGTCACTATGGCTTCGGAGGAGGAGGCACTCGCCGCCATCGACAAACTTGATTCTTATGTAAGGAAATTTGGATCTTCTTCTAAATCTTAGTTTATTATATTATTTTTTATTTTGCTTTTTCTTCTTCTTCTTTCTTCATTGATTAGAATTTTTGGTTAAATTAGAGTTTCTTTATTTATAAAAACCAATTTGTCATAATACATATTGATAGTATAGAGGGACAAGAAAAAACTTAGTTGAAACTTTGGCAATCTCTTCCCAACGACCTAAAAAACCCTGGGAAGTTTTACAATATGATAATAATCAATGTAAAACATACTGGAATAAACCCCTACGAATGAGGCAGTTAAACCCACTGCCCTTATGGATGCTGACATTTTATCCACATCTATTTCATTGATGATGCAGCATATTTGTATTAAGGTTCCTGCTCCTAGGAAGATGCTATTTTTATTGACTTTTCTATGGAGGAAACTCAGAAACCATCAGCATCAAAGTCTGGGTATATGCTCCACCTGCTTGAGGGTGTAGTATTGTGTCAATTCATAATTGTTAGATCAAAAACTGGTGTTGTGCATTGTGTCAATGCCTGATACAACTGCCCAAGTTGATTTCATCATATGTTGCTAGCAAAACAGATACTCTCTACCATGTTGTCACTTGTCCTGATCAACTACATGCTATGAAGGCATCGCCAGAATTCAATCTTGTACCTGGGCTAAACATGATGGTCAACTCACGAATTACTTGATTGATAAATTCGAAAATGTGCAACAGTTTGTTTCTTCTCCGGATCGGATTGCTGATGTCCTCACCAAAGGATTGCTAGAATATACTCAGTGTCATGATATTTGACAAGCTTTTGTTATCGCCTGCACATATCATAAGAAGAGTCTCAAAATGTAACATTTTGTACTATAACAAAGAAAATATAAAGAAAAAAAAAAATCTAATGAAGAGAAGAAATCTCTCTCTTCTTGCATAGTATTACTAATTATGCTTTTGGAGGTGTTCCTCATCATGATCGGTCAAGTATTTCCTTCTCTGCTTACTTTCCAAGGCTTCTTCCATCACTAATTTTTTTCATAGCTTATCAACTTTCGAATTTTTTAATAACCATTCCTTGATACATACATACATGCATATATATTTGTGGTTTATATCCTTTAAATTTGATTTGATATCGATCTACAGAAAATTTCAAATTTCTAAAATAAATGAGTGGCCCATGAATGCATAACATATCTATTAATTTTGATAATTAGTTTCTTTGTTAACTAATTTTTTTATCGAATCAAATACCATTATCACAATCTGACATTAGATCGTGAATTAGAGTATGGATATGGCATATTAAGTTTGCGTTAGGAATGCTGCGAAATTGTCATGCATGTTCAGGGTGATATGGAGTATTTGAATTATTTAGATGATTTAAACATGTTCTTATTTGTAAGAAGATGACAATATTGACAGTAAAAAATTGCAAAAATGATTACATTAGATCATTCATGGGCCTTTGAAAGGTATCTTTGTTTGTTTTATTGCATCTTTCATGTGCTTGCTGCTTGTTTTAGCATGGCGGTGATGGCATCAGAGGATTGAATGATACATGCTTGATGCATGATATTTTTCCCCTTGATCTCAGATTTTACAGGCATCATTGGAACAACCTTGGTTTGATATCCGAGAAGATAAATGATTCCTTTTTTTTTTTTTGAGATAAACAATTAGTACAAATGGATCTTCTAATATTTTTTTTCTTGTGTTTGTAATTGAAATGTATAATAAGCAGGAATTGATGGGAAGGATAATTAGGGTTGAATTTGCAAAGAGCTTCAGGAAGCCACCATCACCTCCTTCTCCACCTGGTGCCACTGCTGTAGATAGGCAGCAGAAAATCTATGTATCGAATCTTTCTTGGAAAGCGAGGTCTGTGAATCTCAAAGATTCTTTTCTTCAAAGTTCAAACCACTATCTGCCAGGGTGGTTTTTGAAAATCCATCAGGAAGATCTGCTGGATATGGTTTGTTGCTTTTGCCACAAAGGAGGAAGCAGATGCTGCTATTTCTGAACTAGATGGGAAGGTGATATGAAATTTCTGTTCTTGATATATTTAATTTCTGCTTGATGTTGTGTAGGTAGAATGTTACAAACATCATTATATTGTCAGCATTTACAAAGTCAATCTTTTCCATTCATGTTTATGCTGGTATGCCTGTTATCCCTTTTGAAAACTGTATCCCAGTGGGCCATACGAGTCCTAGTGCAACTATACTGTTTTATGTACCCTGCTTGTTCATGAAATTCATTCACATGCCATAACATGAATCAACAATTATCCATTCTCATACATATTATAGATGGAATAATTGAATAAGATATATCCATATGGCCAATTTCAATAAATCAATAGGAAGTGGAGGCCCGCTAATCTTTTTTTAAAGCTTATTCTTACCTGCAAAGCTTATTTCTACCATGTGGCCTAGTTTTTTTGATAGTGGTATGATCGGTTAAAGTTCAATAACTTTCCACGGTTGATTCTCAATCCCTCGAACTTTCCATAGCCTACTCTCAGCATGGCCATGGATTCAATCATTTGCCATATGTTGCTGAGTTCTTTGTCAAGGCGACTATGCTCAAGAGGGGCCTGCCATGAGACCTAAAACCTAGAAGACTGGTTAGCCCTCAAGAAAACTGACAGTGGTTTTGTGCTTTCTGCTGATGTGCTAAATTTTGAAACTTTGAATTGGGGGTGAAAGAAGATTAGTTTGATGAAGTAGTTTTTGAACCTCATCCTTTAACATATATAGTTTGAATATATATCAAGTAGAAGTAGCATGCATTATGATATATAGCATTCTTGATGCATGATTGATGTCTCATTTTTGTCATGAATTGTATGATCTATAACCTATCTATCTGAATCATTTGGCCCTGAATAATTGAATCTAATCACTTCTTTGGAGTCATATTAGAACATATGATACGAATAGATCCAGTGATGCTCATTCAACAAATTAGAAAGTCTTTGTTTTTTTGTTTAATTGACTCCTTTGAAATTTGGATTAACTTATTTGTCTCTAATGAGCCTGTAGTTCATGCTAATGTGGTTCTGAAGATTTAAGAATTAAGAGTAAGCGAATAAAATTACAGGGATATTTGAGGAATTGCAAAGTAGAGGCAAAAATTCATTTCTTTGCAGCCATTTGTTAAAATCTGCTTCCTTTTTCCTCTCAATGTTCAAGCTAAAAACAAATTGGATTGATGGATCTGGAGGTCAAAGCCAGAATTATGTCTCACTTCGCCTTACTTTGTTCATAGGACAGTAACAAGTCTTACAGTCTTACAGTTCTTTATAAACTTCAACTAGAGGATGTAGAAGAAAATTTGTTTCTTCGTTGGAACGTTAAAAGGAAATTAGTTGATTCTCTGTAGTAATCCATAAGGATGATGGTGGTGTTAATAATGTTTAATTTTGTCTCCATCTCTGTCCACATTTTTCTGGTCATTACTAGTATATACCATAGATTCCATGGTGGCATCTAACTATTAAAAAAATAGGCATGATATTCATTTCTTGGACATGCTATATACGGGCTTACATTGGGAGAAACTAGATATCTTTTATACTCTATATGATGGGTTTTCTCATTTAATTTATGGTGACTTATTTTTCATCTCCAACAAAATATGTCTGGTGGACATCAATCCTCAGTATACAGAAAATGCATGTGCATATCCAGATATACTAAATAATATGTTTATATTGGACATGATGCTTTATAAGGGGTTATAAACGTATTTTTATTCATGTGATGTTTAACTTATATATTATGTTTATGATTGGAATTCACATTCATTGATTTCTTAGTTAAGGTTCAACAGCGATGGTATAAGAAATATTGTTCTCAAGGCAAAAGCAATATAACAAGCATTTCTCTTGTTAAATATACAATCTTATTACAAGAATTTTCTCTTCTCAAAAAGTATTTTTGTTATCATGTTCTGATGCAAGACATGCATTTGCACGAAAATGGAAATTGATTTAATATGCCATCAGCTCATGAACTGGGTCATAAATAACTGGGCAGAGGAGAAAATTACAACTATGTAATAAAGAAAAAACAATCTTCCTATTGTGCAGAGAGGCATACTGTTAGGGAGATTGTCAAGGTTGAAGATAAAGTTAGGATCGAGCATTGCTTTTTTTCAGCATCTAACATTCAGGTTAATTGGTATCAATGTTGCATGCCCTGAGGTTTTCCTTTTCATATTTTATCAAGAGATCACATGTATCATTTAATGCATCTGAAATTATGACAGTCCTAGTTGACAAAGAATTTGGTTTTGATTGATCCTACAATGAGTACAGGATTTGGTTTTGATGGATCCTTAAATGAATAAATAAAACAAACGAACCATTCAAATTACTTAATAAAAAGCAGAGCTGGATGTTCAGAAAGTGATGTCAAAGTAGAATGTCCTTCCTAATTAAATTTCAACATGACAAGGGCAGTCTGGCACTGTTGAAACAAGGCAGTGGAAATATCTGGCAGAAAAATGTTCTTTAAAGAAATGGAACCGTAACTCTACTGAACATTCTTGCTTTAGTTACAGTTTGCAGAGGGCAGCATGTCAATTTGGATAATCATCAAAATAAAGGCTGGAGTATTAATGTTTTGAGTTAAAAGAAGCAGTGTGTTAAAGTATTACATAATGGTACACAATATGCATGCAAAGAAGAGAGCTGATTGTGATCAACTTGGATTTTGCATAAAAATATTTCTCAACCACTCTTCAGTCAATCTCCAAACTTTGAAATTGAATCTTTGCCGACAATATTTTCTTCGTTTTCAATTACTCCATGCTAAAAATACACGAAATGCTGGAGAAAACATGTTTTACCTTAGTTTACCATTGATGAGTACACAGTTTGCCCTCTATCAACAAAGTTCAGTTTATTTTATAGTGCATCAGTTTCTACTTTGACATCAATATACATCATTATGTTTATGTTAAAGTAGGTGGAGTTATCATATCGTTTCAATGTATATGTTACAGGAATTAATGGGCAGACCTGTTCGTTTGAAACTACGTCAGAAAAAAGGTGATGAATCTGGAAGCGAGCCGGAAGAGCTGGACAATACTGAAGGGCAATCCAACAACTCTTAGAGGAAGTGCAGAATCACCACTTTTATTTGCTCATTTCTGCAAAGAGGATCAGTCGGAAACGTTAATGGACTTGTCATGTATGGCATTCGTTTTGATGCAGAAAAAATCATGAAGGAAAATTTTCCCTGAATCTTAGCTATTCTATCCATCATGTATGTGAAATCTCTTTCTTCAGTTTTTATACTCACATCTTGTCTGTTCTATACATCATATGTATTTGAAATATCTTTTCTTTATTTCTTGATTCTTTTGGAAATTAGTTCATCAATGTATTTTATAATTTAAATTACATTTTCGATAGTTCCTTTTGTGATGCTGGATGATCACCTCAAAGTATGTAAAGTGGCATGCAAAAAAATTGCTGCTGCTGAACTCTTTCTGCAAATAATTTTGCGTTGCTCAATGAATTGGTTTTAAGCAAAGATGTTGTTAAAGGATACTGTTTCAGCTCGATCATGATAATTCACAATTGTAAGTACCATCTAGGACTCATTTATTTGAGGTATAAAAACAATTCCTTTTCAGATTTATATCATCGAGGCTTTTTTTTTTGTTTTCTTTTTGTGTGCATACTGATTATGAGTAGCATAACTTGTACATTGTTGCAAAAGTAATGCATATATACTGGCAAAACATAATGCCAGAACTTTACTCACTACTGGTTCATTATTAGTTTGATTGCTTGTTCAACATACATGATGCAATGTATGAACTTACATTCTGATGTCTTGCATCTCATTGGATGATTATGACACAACCATGTTAATGTAGCCTCCTGTGAGTAAGCAATTATTTTTGTTTTAGTTCCAGTTGCCAAATTAATTTTTTGATTGCTTTAATGGAGGTTCTGCTTCACCAACATCGACTGGCTCGAAAAATTGAGATACAAATCAATTTCCCATATCACAGAGTTGATTAAGGGAGAGTGGGATTCTCACACCACATCATCAGTTTCAACTTTCAATTCAGTGCTCGTGGATAATTATTAGTATCCATTTATTTGTAAGTATGCTGTTTATTTTGAATTAATTATAGTGGTGGCATCTTCAGAACAGCCTGACGTAGGCTTTCAACCGTTATCAGGTACGCTCCCAAATGCATCTCCTAATAAGACCAGAACCGACAATGGCAAAAGAAGGTGCACTCCAATGGGTGGGCATCAGGTTTGTCGACTGACAGTAACACTCCACTCTGATGTGCTCATGAAATCCGTTATGTCATAATTGTTTTGGAACATGGTGTTTGGTAGGACCTGCCACCAGTTCATTCGGTAGGAAGAGGATTACCAAGACCCATCAATCTTTGTCTATTAGAGTACCAAGTCATCGGAGAGAGGTCCTGTCCTTTATTGTCTTCTTTGGCAACACCCTGCTTGCCAAAGAGGAGTAGGGTATTGACGGCAGGAGCAGGGTTATGCCATCATTTTCGCCCCATCTTAGCTAGCATATGTTTCCAACTGCTAGGGCTGTCTATGTGCTTTTTCCAGCATTATTGCTGTGAGGTAGGAATGATGCAAGCGAACGCAATGATCTTGGCTCGTTGCCTATACCAAGCAACAACCAGGTCGGTGTTCATGTGGGCCTCTGGAAAAACTGCTCACTTTGTCGTTGCTGCATGCCTATTGGCAGATATCTCATTTTTCTGTCAGAAATCTCTTAAATTTTAGCTGTTGGGAGAATCAATAAGAAGATAATCAGGGCATGTACGCTATAAAAAACATGTTTTAATAGTCACCTTTATGTTATAACTTCAGTATCATTTTGTCACATTTTTTATGCCCAAAACAACCATCTCCGAGTATCTCATCACCTCTTTCTCCTTTGCGGTATGTGTCTGTTTTTGTGCAAGCTTCGTTTTTGTTTACAAGAAATCAAATCCTAGCACGCAAAAGTTTTATGGAAGTACTGCAATCTTCCGCTATATTAGCATTTGCCTTAAAAGGGGGAGAGAGAGAGAGAATAAAGAAACTTCATGATCCTTGTTCATACAAAGATAAGCAGGAATGCAGTGTCTAGACTTAAGCGACGTTGCTGCACTCCGTTGTTGTCTTTAAATCACTAACGTTGAGCCGAGTTCTGATGGCTCATACTTTTTCTCACCAATAACACCTTGCCAAAGTTTCTGACCTTCCACAGATGATGCCCATTAGGGATTCCCTGGCTTTAGTAATGCCGCTGCTTTTTAAAAAGAGTAGGAAGAAGATAGGCCTTTATTCCATATAGTGGACCTTCTCTCCGAAGCCTGTTTTGGCCACCTTCATTATTGACTGATTCACCGGTCCCACTGAAACAGTTACGGGACTCGATGTGGACCCTCACCACCCCACACCCCCCCCCCATCTGTGCCGAGCCGCGGGACAACCAGGTTGGGCCAAGGTAGGTAGGTAGGTAGGTCAGCTTTTAAAAACATGTAAAAAGAAATCCAGTAAAGAAGATTCATCGACCATGGTGATATGGATTAATGGCAATGGTTGATGGCATCCAGCTCCGAGAAAAATTAAGAAGCCACTTTCCTACTTTATCAAATTTTTTCTGTAATCATGTCTTAAGTATTACAGATTGTTTGGCAAGCATGATAAGTACAGAATAAATAAAAAGAATCTGGACCGAAGATTTTTCTCATGTTTTGGCAAATCGCATTGGAGCTGACGTAAAGGACATTACTTCACCCCCCCCCCCCAAAAAAAAAAAAAAAAAAAAAAAAATCCTTAACCGACTATAAGACTAATCCTATCATCACTCAATCTTCTAATCTTAGTTTATTCATCTAATAATTGCTACCTGTTATCGATCATTAACATAACAAATATAATATAATGCCTGACCATCACCATTTTTGTATTTTCTTATTTATTTTTTTTATTGTAGATTAATGACAAATATATATATATATATATATATATATATATATATTTTAAAATTTTTTCTTAAGCTGGTCTGCCGCCGCCTTCAATAAGTGGAACTCCCCCAACGGCCGACGCGCCCTCTCCCGAGGTCTCCGTTTGATGCAGCCACTCGTTTGCATTAAAATTACGATTCAGCCCCTAAACCACTCGGTCACGTGACCGGAATCACGTATTAACAGAGCCAAACTGAGCGCTTCCCCTTATGCGGGTACATTAATAGCAAATTGGTACCCATTAATCGAACCTTGTTTAATTTGAAACTATCGGCCGAAATTGGATGAGAGGATAGGATTTAAATTCAGTTTATTGGTACCAATTTGTGATACGATATCCACTGTACCGATCAATTTTATACATTATGCTGGTATAGAGAGAGAGTTGCCCATTCGCAACTCTTATGTATTAAGGGATTTATGTCTGGTGATTATATATATATATATCGGTATATGCAGGTAATCATATCATCTTAGTATTAGTGCAATCCAAATAGTTGAAGTACAAATATTTTAGGAATTCGAAGATAAGCATCATCCAGGTTTAATCCCTAGCGTAGTCAATAATAAAATGTAATTCAATTTACCATATTGTTCATCTTTTGAAAGAGACATAGATACCACCATGGAATAATTAAGAAAACTCCAAGAATAATATATACGTAGGTAATCATTTATTTTTTCTTAAAAGTTACATAATTTTTTTTTTTTTTTTTTTTTGAAAGCCCCATGCCTTAACACCTTTTGTATCTTTAATAAACCGGAGAGAGACATAAAAAAATTTTTGCTTTCCTGTCCATGAAAAACTGATTTTTTTTCGCTCATATGGGTTTCTTTTTATTATTATTTTTTAATAAGGAGGTAAACATATTTCCATAAAAAATTTTTTTTTCATCTTTTTTATTTAAAAATTTCTATAACTTTGTCATTTTCTTAGTCGACCGCATTTCACTTCCTCATCTACAGCTAAACCAACCGAGTCCGTAGTGTTTGCTTGGTCAACATCCTATGCGGTTGATAAGGATTTTTACAGCGATTTTGGTGAGAGGAAGTCCAAAGGCCCCACTTCCCAAAGAAGACGGCGTCGACCAGCACGGAAAACTGTAAGAAATTTTTTTGGAAAGGTCGAGGAAGAAGAGCCATCATCATACGCTGGAGAGGAGAAAATTGTGAACGAGAGAGGTTTGCTTCCCATTATATTCAGCACATCGTCTTCCAAAAAAGCTACCCCTTTGACTGCTAATAAAACTCCTCTGCATTTAATATTCTGATGTTCGGTGAATGGAAAGCTAACGTAGATTCATAGCATGAGATATGTTCGACCTCATCTTTCTTGACAAACTAGCATGGCATCCGCTGCAAAGATTGTTTTAAAATTCATTTTTGTTTTTTTATAAAAAAATATCGACTAAAACAAGATGCATCATATAATTTTATTTTAAAAACTTAATACGAATATTAATTTCTCTGGACGCCATCCCCTTTACTTGTATTGCAAAAAATAAATATTATGTTAATCTGTTATAGAATTATCGGTACATTACATTAGGTTTTTGCTAAAAATAAATTGATACGTAAGATTTTTTGTAATGATTTCTTACAAAATAATTTTTAATAAAATTTTAATTAAATACATGTTAGCAGCAAGAATAAATAAACAGATCGGTATTGTAATAGCATATTATACTTAGTTTTTATGAATTAAATTAAATCAATAATAACAAATATTATTAATGTGGGCGGCGGCCCGCCATTCGAGGCACCTCCAAATTTCCCGGAACGAGACAACCAAGAAGAGTGTCGGAGCGCCTAATAACACACCCTATCATGAATTGGGAAGGCTCCTCGGGACACCGCCGCATGTGCCTGACAGCCCGGCGGGGATCCCGAGACAAGCACCAAACGGTAACCAAGTTCCAACAAACCTGGAGGTAACACAACAACTCCAATACACAGGCAAAAAATACAAGCCAAAAAAAAAAGGAAGAGAAGAGGAAGTGCGACCCCACCAGCAAAGGGGAGATGGCACCACCACCACCACAAGCACAAGCGCAAGCCCGGCCAAGAGGGCAAAGCGCCACTACCACCACTGTTGAAGGGAAACGAGGGGCACAAGGAGAGGCTGAGGAACAGAGCACCCCTCTGTCCCCTCCATCACTCTCCCCCTGCAACGTTTTCATCTTCACGCACATCTTTTACTCCTCCTAGTACGGAGTCCATCAAGAGGGGCCCGACCAGAAGGATCTGTTCTCCTGGTTCGTCACTGACTTGATCGTCGGAGTGCCCCTGCCGGAAACCCTGGCCCGGGTCTCTAACCGCTATCTCGCAGGCTCAGGAGTGGAGGACCGCCGGGCGACGAGGCGGCCGCACCCAACGCGGAGGTCCGGGAACCGAGAACAACGGGCGGCAGAGGAGGAGCGCACTCCGGCGCCGACAGCAGCTACGAGCCATGACGATCTTGACGGCAACGCAACCAATTATCAAATCATTAATTTAATATCTTACGATGCCTAGTTCTTTTGGCTAAGTTAACCTAAACATAACAAATTAATATATATGTATATACATACGGCATTACTAAACAATTTAGAGAATGATAATACCTTCAACCAAAATATTAAAATATATAATAGTAAATGAATCTGTCAATTAATTTAGAAATATTAATTGAATTTATACTTTTATCCAAAAAAATGATGATAGAAATTGGTAGTCCAGCTAGTATATTTTTCTGGAAAAAGAAACAAACATCAAGTTACATAGGGATTAATTTTAAAATGAAAGAAAAAAAATCTAGTTAACATAATTTACTCATTAAAACAAAATATGCGAGTATCGGTATGGAACTTGTAAACTCGATTGGATGTAGATACCCACATAAAAAATGAAGGCATCTGTATGAAAGAATGGTTCTCTTTTTTGTGTGCTTATCCTCGTAATATTTTATGCGGCCAACCCTTTTAGAAGTTCTGATTTTATTTTTTCAATCCGCCCCCAACCCTCTTCTATATCCTGACCTTAACCTCTTTTTATTTTTGTTTTTCGGGTAAACCCTTTGGCCTCCTACCAATCCCGTACAAAAACCATATGAGACAAGCACTATAGAATATCATATAGTACAAGTTTCATAATTTATTACGTTCTCTTAATAGCAATCTTAAAAAGTAAGTCTAAAAATTAAATATATTTTTTATCAATGAAATTATTAGTTTCATAATCATGATATTCTCTTTCATTCTTGTTTTTAGTACATATTTTTTTATCGATATATAGGTTGTATTGGCAAGCCATCTAGTGTATATTATTTGATTATGAACTGTAGATTGATGAGCATCATATTCTAAAAATTATATATCAATTTATCTAAAAATATATATTGGGATGTCGAATGAATATTTTACTAGGTATATATTAACTAGTTATATACTGTATACTAATGAATATTATTCAAAAAATTATGTATCAATTTACCTATAGATATATATTGGATTGCTACTCAATATGCATAAAAAAATTTGTAGTATATATCAGTAAGCTATCAAGTGCATATCATTTGGTCATGTACTATATATCAATAAGTATCAAATTCTAAAATCTGTATATCCATATATCTAGAAATATATATTGGAATGTCGAATGAATATTTTTTTAGTATGTATCAATTGATTATATACTGTATACTTGTGAATACTATATTAAGAAAACTATGTATCAAGTATGTATTAGGTTACTACTTGGTATGTATAAAAAAACTTGAAGTATGTATCAATAAGCTATCAAGTATATATCATTTAGTCATGTATTGTATATTGGAATGTGTATTTCCATTTACCAAGAAATGTGTATTGAAATATCGAATGAATATTTTTTAGTATGTATCAATTGACTATATACTGTGTACCGGTGAGTACTATATTCAAAAAATTATGTATCAATTTATCTATAAGTAGTTTAGGTGCTGCTTGGGTATGTATCAAAAAATTTAAAGTATATATCAGTATGCTACCAAGTGTATATCATTTGGTCATGTATAATATTGATAAGTACTATATTTAGAAACTATATATTGATTTATCTAAGGATGCATATTTACTTATTTAATGATTAATTTGTTTAGAGTAAATCATATGATCATGCAGTATATATTGATAAAAATATATGTTGAATCGAGAAAAAAAAAAAATGCTACAATTATGAAATTAATAATTTTATTAATTAAATTTATATTTAATTTTATGTTTATTCTTTAAACTTGATATTAAAAAAAATGCGGCAAACTAGGAAGTAGTCCATCTCCCTATATGTTTTTGATCACCAACTTCTCCCACATCCTCTGATCTCTATCTCTCTTGCTCTCTTTTGTGCCCTAATGCTTATCTTATTTTCTCCTCTCCCATATTCCTCGCTCGTTGGCCCCACCTCTTTCACCATCCTCCTTTCTCTCCTTCTTTAACCCCATCCAGCGCTGCCTCCCATTTACCCCAACCCATCCATTGTCTTTGGATCCCGTCCGACACCTCTTGCCAAACCCATCGACGGAGATTCCAGCACCGCATGAATTGAGACCACCGTGTTCATCTTTCCTATCCTTTCTCTCTTAGACTAATTCTAGATAAGTCTTCTAGCTTTTCTTTTTCTTTTCATTTTTCTAGTTTAATCCTCTGATCTACCTCTTCATGTTTATTGGATTTTTCTTATCTACCTCCTCAATCCATATTTTTCCTTTTACTTTCATTTTATGATAACCCTTTCTGTAACCTTAACCCTAAGCCCAACCCAATCCCTGACCCTAATCCTAACTCTACATTCTATCTCCTGTCCCTCCTCTCCTTGAAATTGACCGGTTCTAATCGAGTTTTTTTTTTTTTTTTTTTTTCCTTTCCCTAGTCTAATATTCTTATCTACCTCCCCATTATATTTTTTTCTTTTTTTATTATCTCCTTAATCAATACCAACCCATTCCCTAACCATGATCCTAATTCTAACCCTAACTATGTCTGTGACCTTAATCTTGGCTTTAATTGCAATCCATCGGTATTATTCACCAACCATTAATCCAAAACTTAACTACCGTATCCATTAACCCATGACTCGCTATCCACAGCTTGAACCACTACCTACAACTTATTAACCCACGACATGCCAACCTGCAACTCGTTAACTCATAATCGAATAACCTTGCTCGATAATTTGTTAACCCAAATCCGTCAATGTGTATTTATAACCTGAATCTGCTAACCAATTGACCCGGATTCATTAACCCATGCATCAACCTGAACCTAACCATCGACTCTATAATCCTATTCCCCTAACCTTGATCACCCAATCTTTTTTTTTTTTGTTCCTTTTTTTTCCATCAAAATCCTTTCTATGAAGGTTGCTATATCTGTAGCAGTACCCCTCATTTCTTCTATTTTAATATCACATTCCTAATTTGTTGCATCAGCAACAGCAATCTACCCTAATTTCTTTCTTGGACGCTCTCTTTTAGGAGTGAAAGGTTGCTGCATCCATAGCAGCAAGCCATCCAAACTGCACCTCAGAGAATGCTTCTTATTTTCTCATATGATGATGAGGATTGAGAGACCGTCGATGCCAGTGGCAACCTTCTAGCAGGCTGATGAGTGAGCAAAATGATTAAAAAACTACTACAATATCTTCTTCATCTATCTCTTCGAATATGATGAGTCTCGGTGTACAAGCTCCGTTATATACGGAACGGTCGGAACATGACCTGGACGCCCTTTCCTTGCGAGGCTAAAACGCCTTTCTATCCATTAAAACAAAATCCGAACGCTAGCTCCAGTCCCCAATCTACGTACAACCCTTCGCTCCCTCTCCCTGCATCGACTCGACAATCAATGCAACATGGTGGATGCTGACATGGATGATGATATGGCATAGAAAACGGTACGGATGACGACATGACACTGCCAATGTGCTATATGTGATGACCTGTCATGCCAGTTTGGTATCAAGTGCCGTATTTTTCTTTTCTTCGCATGGAAGAGTTCTAGAGCTCCGTTTTTATAATTTCTTTACTATGTACACGGATTCGAGGAACTTCCTCTTCAGCACTTGGTGGTGTTTACCGAATAACTCCATCCCCACACCGTCAGGCCACAACCCAGTTAGATAGAACCTTATCTTGTACCTATTTGATATGAGTTTGAGTTGATTCGGTAAATTTAGAATTAATTTTTAAAATAGTATAAAATAAAATGAATGGAAGATTTTTTTTTTTTTTTTTTTATCTATATTTTAATATTCTTTTTTTATATCTCCTTAAAAAACCCATTACAAAATTCTACCTACTTTTTACTTAATCTTGGAAAGCAATATCGGTATTATTCACCAACCATTAATCCAAAACTAACTACCGTATCCCATTAACCCATGACTCGCTATCCACAGCTTGAACCACTACCTACAACTTATTAACCCACGACATGCCAACCTGCAACTCGTTAACTCATAATCGAATAACCTTGCTCGATATTTGTTAACCCAAATCCGTCAATGTGTATTTATTAACCTGAATCTGCTAACCAATCGACCCGGATTCATTAACCCATGCATCAACCTGAACCTACCATCGACTCTATAATCCTATTTCCCCTAACCTTGATCACCAATCATTTTTTTTTTTTTTTTGTTCCTTTTTCCCATCAAAATCCTTTCTATGAAGGTTGCTATATCTGTAGCAGTACCCTCATTTCTTCTATTTTAATATCACATTCCTAATTTGTTGCATCAGCAAACAGCAATCTACCCTAATTTCTTTCTGGACGCTTCTTCTAGGAGTGAAAGGTTGGCTGCATCCATAGCAGCAAGCCATCCAAACTGCACCTCAGAGAATGCTTCTTATTTTCTCATATGATGATGAGGATCGAGAGACGAGCGCGATGCCAGTGGCAACCTTCTAGCAGGCTGATGAGTGAGCAAAATGATTAAAAAAACTACTACATATATCTCTTTCATCTATCTCTTCGAATATGATGGAGTCTCGGTTGTACAAGCTCCGTTATATACGGAACGGTCGGAACATGACCTGAACGCCCTTTCCTTGCGAGGCTAAAACGCCTTCTATCCATTAAAACAAAATCGACCGCTAGCTCGGTCCCCAATCTACGTACAACCCTTCGCTCCCTCTCCTGCATCGACTCGACAATCAATGCAACAAGGTGGATGCTGATATGGCATAGGAAAACGGTTCGGATGACGACATGACACTGCCAATGTGCTATATGTGACCTGTCATGCCAGTTGGTATCAAGTGCCGTATATTTTGCTTTTTTCGCATGGAAGAGTTCTAGAGCTCCGTTTTTTTATAATTTATTTTACTATGTACAGGGATTCGAGGAACTCCTCTTCAGCACTTGGTGGTGTTTACCGAATAACTCCATCCCACACCGTCAGGCCACAACCAGTTAGATAGAACCTTATCTGTACCTATTTGATATGAGTTTGAGTTGATTCGGTTAAATTTAGAATTAATTTTAAAATAGTATAAAATAAATGAATGGAAGATTATTTTGTTTTTGATTTTTTGGATTATCTAGTATTTTAATGATGTCGAGTTAATATATCCGATAGAAATATTACAAAAATTTCGTACCAATATTTTTTACAAAATAAAAGCTTCCGAAACCAGCCACTATAGATTTATTTATTTATTTATTTTTAATAAAAAAATAACCCCATCCTATTTTTAAATCTAAAAGCTTTCGCATTCTCGGAACTCGGTAGGTGGGGTTTCGAATGTGCCATATGCGGCTCCACATGGATTGTTCCTAAACTGACATGGCAGCCGTCGGTGCCACTCAAGGCTGGTGTAAATCACAGAGAATTTCGTCCAAAAATAACAGAATAGATCGGACGGAGAGAATGAGCCATGCCATTTTCATGTCAAAGACCAGGTTACATTCATGAATACTTTCTATGATTTGTTTCTTATATTTTAGAATTTTTTAAAATAAGTTTCTGGATTAAAAAAAAAAAAAAAACTCAAACCTTTTCAGCTTAAGAAAAATTAAAGTTATTTTTTTTTTTTCCTTCTTGCTGCCAGTCTCTGGATCCCACTCGGTCCCGACAATAATGGTGCATTAATTAACCTAGCACCTATTGCATCTCACCGGTCAACGAAGCATCGACTCCTTGCGTCTCCAACCCTCTCTCTCCCTCCCTCCGCATCCCAAAGGAGACAAGGAAAAAGAGAATTCAGAGATATCAGAGAAGACAAAGAAAACAGAGCAAAACCAACCATCTCCCTTCCCCACTACTCTGCACTCAAGAAGAAGCACTTTGGTTCCTTCACCATTCTTGCGCCACAAAAAAAAAAAAAAAAAAAGGGTGGTAAAAACGAAAACCCCTTTTAGCAGTAGCTCTTGCCACCCGACTCACTCTGCCATCCTTCCACCGCGACCAAGTGTCCCGGTTCCCAATAGAAAACCTTGGACCATCCCCCCCTATCCACAGCCGTCTGGTCGCAGAGACTGGTCTCGATCTCGTTTGGTCCGGTAGATAAGACCTCTGAGCCCCTGCTCTCGGAGTGGGCCGATCGGCCATGGCCACCGTCGACAACCAGCAAACCTGGGTTCCCTATGAGCCAATGAAGGACTGCACTCAGGGCTTGTGTACCATCTACTGCCCCAGTGGTGCTACTTAATTTTCCCACCACCTCCCCCCTTGGAGCTCTCCGACGACAGCTCCGGCCCGACCTTCTCCCCCCTCGTGATCGCCATCATTGGCATCCTCGCAAGCGCCTTCCTCCTCGTCAGCTACTACACCATCATCTCCAAGTATTGCGGTGCCTTCGACTCCCTCCGGCGGCGGGTCCAGGGCCCCGATGTGGGCGACCACGAGCTCGAGGGCGGCCTCGGCCAATCCCGCCGCCACGAGTCGTGGCACCTCTCCCCGTCGAACGGGCTCGATGAGGCCTTGATCAACAAGATTGCGGTGTGCAAGTACAGGAGAGGCGACGGCTGGTCGACGGCACCGACTGCTCGGTGTGCCTCAGCGAGTTTCGGAGGATGAGAGCCTTCGCTTGCTCCCCAAGTGTAATCATGCTTTCCATGTCCGGTGCATCGATACTTGGTTGAAGTCTCACTCCAACTGCCCCCTCTGCCGTGCCAATATCGTGTCGCTCAATTCATCATCGCCTCCGCCTCCGCCGCCGCCGCCGCCGGCTCCTTCGGAGCCGGAACATACTTCTCCCGTGGCAGAAGGTGAACGAAGCTTCCTGGAGATGGCCGTAGTTATAGAAGATCTACAGGGAGCGGGCGAGAAGAGATCCAACCGAGGAATGATGGTGACATCCCTCCGAAGGGACATCCTTCTCGAATCCTTCGTGATTTGGAAAGGACGGAGGAGAGTGATGCTATAATCGAGGTCAGAGATGATGCTGTCCAACCAATCAGACGATCATTCTCCATGGACTCCTCTCATCGAGGGCGGGTCTCGATTGCTGATGTCTTGCAAACGAGCATGTTGGAGGATGAATCCTTGGGTGCTGCAAAGGATCATGAGTTTCTGGTCGGGATCGGTTCACCGACACGGCGCGGTGAAGAGCATTGCAGGACCGGGGGTCTGCGTTGCGTTACGAGCCCTGTCCCCATGAAGAGATCCTCCTCTAGTGAGAGGTTCTGCTTCACCAGGCAAGGAAGGGGAAGCAGTTCTGTCCTTCCTGTATAAAATAAATCATTCCAACCAAGATATTGCACGAGTTATTCTTCTCGGTGGAAGTGTTAATAGAAAGGAACGGAGCCTCGTTCTTCAGCTATCACAATACAGAAGGGAAAACACCCTGCATCCATCGGATTTTCGAATGACAGCATATGGATTTCTTTGGTGTGGAAATCCTCCATGCATGCAATGCTTGGTAAGGCTCCCTGATTGCTCTATTTATCATGGGGGTTTATGGATTTGGAGAAGTTTGGATGCTTCAGAAACTTCTTATCACATATATTTTGATTTCTTATCATCTGCTTCTTTCGTGATTGCTTCGAGCTCGTGCATGCCCTCCTCGTTTTGATTTGCCTTTTATTTTAATTTTAATTTAATTTTATTTTATTTTATTTTTTTGAATGTAATAATGCGGTCGTGCAGATCATTTCGAGATTTTTCTAATGTTTTCGGTGATGAGCTCTGCGGTGGAATCTGAAATCAGAAAATGTTATCCATGTCGCGTGTTTAGCGTTCCTTGGCGTTCCCTTTGTACCTATTTTAACTCCTTTCTCATTCTTGGCAACTTTGGGGAAAATGTGTTACTTCTTCGAAGAAAAAGATGGGCTCCTTGATGTTAGTAATAAAAGCCTTGAAAGAGGCATCTAGTTTTGTTTCATGACCTCCATGAATGCCCGAACTGCGAGCGTCATACAGGAATTGGAGTAGATGAATGTCCATATCAAGACTCGTTGCAACTGGATTTGCCTCAGGATTCAGGAACCATCCGGGGTTCTCCAATTCTGGACTGGTTAGTTACTACTTGTTCATCAGGGAACAAGGCATTCGGTTGATTCATGTAGAGTTGATTAAATCGTGGTCCATAACCAGACCAGGTCTTTTTTTGTCTTTTTCAGCAAGCCTGGCTCCATGGGCGGCCAATTTTAAGTTTGTAAGCCACCGAGCTGGCATTTGATAAAATGTCAGTCTGGTATTATAATCCTTGGGTTGCTAAACTTAGCCATCAGCAGCCTGGCATCTTTGTTGGGTTTTGGTGCCATCATCATATGGTTGGTCGACAAGGATTTGACTAGCGATGGGTACCACATTGTCGAGTTCTATTGCTCCTTGGATGAATATGATCCATGTTCTGATTTGTTTCGAGTCCACCAAAGCATGAGCTTTCTCCTTTTTGTACAATTAGGCCATCGTGGATTTTGATGAGATGGATTGCGAGCGTTCCGGGACCATAACATAATTATGGACCATGAATATTAAAATATATTACCATTTATTAAAATACATTAACATTTCAGAAGGAACGTTTTCTGTTATCTCTGAGTTCCCAAGTGCCTTCTCTCGAAAGCAGGAGAGACTTCAGAATCGGCTGAATTTATTATTATTATTATTATTATATTATTATTATTATTATTATTATTATTATTGAAGTATGTGGTAGTCTAAGCTATCCTCGCTTTATTATATTAGGATATATATATATATATATATATATGGCAACAAAGATTATATAAAAAAATCTGAGTCAACGGAGGACGGTGAAATATGGTGGTTATAGAATTTAAAAAAAATTAGAAAAGTTAAGAATCGGCCGATTTCAAGGTTTGATCGAGAACTAACTAAAACAGTTTCATATTAATTATTATCTAATTCATGGCGAGCATGTAGTAGATCCATTGTATCTGGTGCTTCAGGATCAGTTAATAGGGACATTGCCAATTTAACTTATCTGCAGGTTGCCAATCCTGCATGCTCCTAGCGAGGGAGGTCCACTTGCATTATAATTATATAGAGCTACATGTTATAATTATATAGAGCTAGATGTTTCTGTGATGCACCATTCAACAATTACATGTGGGGTCTTTGGATGCCAAGCAGAGAAATGTAACCACTAAAATTAAGTCCCATAAGCATGCTCATGTACATGCATGCATGTACGCGTGCTTTCAGCTTCAAAACAATAGTTAGGAAATCATTGCCCAACCAACCCTTCAGAAAAAAAAGCCACTTAATTATCTACAACGAGTTTTTCAACCAAAAGAGATAGAGAAATATCGAACATTAAATCTCTCCCCAAAAACCTTGAAAGACGCACGATTAACAATGAGATGGATCATTGCCCGGCCATTAAAAGCCTTCCAGGTATTTTGGGTACTAGCAGTGAGTATCCCTTCTAGAGAGGTGCATCGTGTTCCCTGTTATTACCGAATTATCTATTCCTGGACTTGGTCGGCATCGGGCGGTCCCGTTGGCTTCTCCAATGGCATGAGATAATCTTTTTGGATACCTTCGGATGGTGGAGACCTGTAAGAACAATTTTCTTTGATCATTGGTTACCGGCGGGGAACTCTCTACGCTCAAGTCGGTGGAAGGAGTTTGGGCAACGGCAGCCGGAGTTGAGAGCCATGGCAAGAAAAATATCGGAATGAGTATGTAGAAAGAGAGGTGTAGACGTACTCGTGGGGGTTTTTCTTATCAATTTATAAAGTTATATGAAGTAATTGAATGTCGTTAGAGAGGTAGCTCTTCTGACATGTGTAACAGATTTGCTAACCTAGCAGATCTTATTCCTAGAATTTTTTTCACCAGCACTTTTCTATCAGGATGGCAAAATCTGTTTGGATCTTGTTCGTCATGATATATGCTAGAACAACTATAATCAGATGGATCGTCATCTATTTAAGCATCGTGGATCCTGAGTACGTAGATAGCTTAGCCATCGCTGAAAGAAGGGGCTTGATCCCGTACCCAAACGCATTCGACTTGATTTACTCAGGTAACTAGTCAGTTTCGAGTAGGTAGTCGATGGATGCACATGGAAAGTACCATGTTAGTCGAACTTGGTAAGTTGTAGCTACTTAACTTGGAAAAGAACAATTACTTGGATGTGGTTGGTTTTTCTTTTCCTTTCTAGCCTTCTTCCTAGTTGACGGTGAAGTAGTCGGTTCCATCGTCTCCTTCCTATTTGGTAACTTGATTGATCCAAATCGGATGTCCCAATCTTCCATGGTTGGTACGTAGTCGGTGGTATGATAAGTTGTCGGTACCGAGCAAGTGCTCAATCTAGAGGCTCGTGACTACTTGGCTACTGCTATTTTTTCTTTGGTCAATGTAATAGTTAGTGCGAGTAGGCACTTGCTTATAGATTTCTCTGGATCGGGACGTTCTAGTTACTAGGCATCTTGTCTATACTTGATCGTCCATCACTGATCCAGCTTAATTACCGGTTTGATTGAGATTGAATCTGGTAGCCACAATAGTCCCCTTAATGTGACCGATTTCAGCCCATTCATGAATGAGAGTTTGATGTTTTATAGGCACTATATTGTCTCTTGAAGGAGCGAGGCTTTCACTAAGCAGGGATAAGAATTTGCCGCCAGCTTTTGTTTATAGTGTCTAAACCCCTTGGATCTGGTCAGAGAAGGTTGAGGGCCTTCAAGAACGCAAGATTCGAGGTGGAGTATGCCATTCATTCGAGGTTGCCGATTACACGATGTGCCATGCACGGAGGTAGGTTAAAATGGGCCGGCTTCTTAACCGGAATTTACGGGCCTTTTGGACCCATCTGTTTGACCCTTAAACATCCTTGGGATGCCCTCTATCACCTTACCTCTTTATTCTTTGCTCTGAGATGGCTGACCCATGCTCTGAACATGGAAACTTTCTTTGGTGCTATCTATGGATATCAATCCAACAAGAGGGGGACCATCCATCAACCATCTTCTATTTATGGATGATTGCATATTTTTTATCCAGAGCAAAACTGAAAGATCGCAGAGATTTAACGTGTTATCTCTTCATATTGTTTGCAGTTTGTCCAAGCAATTAACTTAGCAAAGTTTATGGTGATGTTTAGTCCCAAAGCTTCTTCTATACATGTTGCAGAGTATGTCAGTTATTCAGACATAAGGAAAGTTGATAGCTTGGGTTCTTATCTTGGAGTATCAATGAAAAATACTTGTTTGAAAATGCAATAACTTCAAGGAGTAAAAGATAAAATCGATTGTAAACTACAAACTTAAGGAAATGGAAAATCCTTTCAATGGGAGGAAGAGTCACTCACACTTGTCGAATCAATTCTTTGCGCAATGCCAATTCGTATCCTTTCTTCGACACCGGTCCCAATTGCTTTTTTTTTTTTAATAAAAAAAATGGTGAGGGGAGGGGGACGAACCTTTCCGGTGTAGCTCCCCGCTCGGGTCCCAACCTGTTGATCATTGTTTGATTCGGGTCGCAAATTTTTGCGTGCCATCTCTACTAGCTGGATGAGTACGTCAGCCTAATCTCACTCGCAAATTTTTCAGATGGCTATATTCATCCTTGTCTAGCTTGTTTGGGGACACCGGACATGATTGTGATGTTAGAAAACTTCGCACGATTGCGTAGGATAATATCTGTAAAGCTGAGATGTCAAAGTGGTCTAAGCATTCCAAATGTTCAACTTTGATGGACTGCTCTCATCAGTAAAATTACTGGCCGTAGCGTCCAGGAACCAACCTCCATCCTTTCTTAGATTGAGTGCCAAGTCCAGGTTCCAAGACATGCGACAATGCTACAACTTACCCATCAATCCTTCCGCAATATGGAAAGCCATCTATCAAAGTGCTCGACTAATTGCTCACGACTTCATTTGGCCTGTAGGTGAAGAAGATGGACACAAATTAACGTGATGGCCGATCCTTGGATAACAAGTGTGGAAATATGCTGAAGACCATTATACTGCAACACCGATTCCAGCATTCATTTTCCCGCTGTCATTGTTTCATCAACGAGCACGGATCTTGCAATCATAATGATATTTCTTAGTGTTTTCCTCCAACCACCTTGCAACAAATTTCTAACATTTCAATTTCTATCGATATTAAAGTGATTGTTGGGGTTGCACGCATCAGATCGGATCGTTTTAGACTTCTGAATTAATATTCCGTCTCATTAAGTTATTTTATCGAACATATCATAGACATAATTAATAAACATAAGAAAGATAAGAAATTTACGTGGTTTAGCAAATCTGCCTGCATCCCGTTAGAGAAAGATAATTCATTATATAATCATCCCAAAATTAGATGAAAGGTGATACAATATCTAAATAAAAGAATCTCGGAATATCACAAAAGAGGTATAAATAACTCGCAATAATAAATCAAACGGACAATACTATTTTCGATCATGACTACGAATCAAGAAAGATAATATGAGAGATGGATTAATACTTTCTTGACCATGATAATCGATTAAGAAAAAGATACTTCTCCAGGCGATGAAAATAAAATAATAGATGCCTTTGGTAGCCAGAGCAAACAAATCGGGGACCAAGAGAGTGGGACCAAAGAGCTACGACGAACAAAGAGCAATCGGAACTTAGGGCTTCACAAAACCAAGAGCCTTTTACTTTTTTTAAAGGAAAATAATAAAAAAAAGTCCAAATCGAAAAATGCCAGAGTTTTCGAGATGAAGTCCAAATCGAAGAAGAGTCCCAAATGAAAAATAATTCTATCAATCCCAAACTCTATTGAACAAGGAATTCATTTAAAGAAGAAAACTATCGGTCCCCAAACTATTATTATTTAGAGAAATAGTAATAACAATTTTTCTCTTGTACGAATTATATACCTTTATTAGATGTGGATTATCAACCAACTCCCGAATACAAATCCCGAAGGGCATCACTAAGTGCTCAAACTAATCAAGTTATAAAGATCCTAAACTTGATTGTTGGAATTGATTTAGTGAGCATATCAGCCACATTATGAATAGTGTAATCTTTTGAAGCCGAATATCACCATCCTCTACCAAATTTCTGATGAAGTGATACCTGACATCCACATGCTTAGTATGTTCAAGATATATCCGATCTCTTGTAAAATGTAAAGTACTCTGATTATCATAGTGAATATCCAAACAGTCTTGCTTGAGGCCTAAATACTATACTAACCATCTTAGCCGGATAGCTTCTTTTGCGGCATCTGTTATTACCATATACTCTATCTCTATAGTAGACAAAGTAATTGTAGATTGTAAAGTAGCATTCCAACTGACTACACAACTAGAGAGAGTAAATACATATCCGATTAATGACCTTCTCCTATCCAAGTCACAAGCATAATCAGAATCACAAAATCCTAAAACAGTATAACTACAATGTCAGGAAAATACCAATCCCAAATTAGAAGTACCTTTCAGATATCTAAGTATTTATTTCATAACTAACCAGTGATCTTTCATAGGTTTATCCACATATCTGCTCCATAATTACTATTTGTGAAATATCAGATCGAGTGCAAACCATCGCTTACATGATATTGCCTACTATACTCACATATGGTATTATATATATATATATCTCCTCATTCTCAGCCTAAGAAAAGTTCTTGGCAGATAATTTGAAATGACTAGCAGAAGAAATAGTGATTAGCTTAGCTATAGACATACCATATCTTTCCAAGACTTTCTTAATATAATTATATTAAGTAAAAAAGAGTCTACCTGATTACTTGTTATGTATGATCTCCATCTCAAGTATCTTCTCTGACGGTCCAAGGTACTTCATTTCAAATATAGTATTGAGTTCAAATTTTAACTTTGGATGACTGACATATCTCTGACTGCAATCATCATATCATCCATATATTATAATAAATAATAAAAAGACTTGTCTGAAAGTCACTTATGATACATGCAACTATCATACAAAGATATGTTGAATTTATGATCGACCATAAACCTATCAAATTTGCGATACCACATCTTAGAGACTGCATAGAGATCATACAATGATCTCTTGAGCAAACATATATGATCTTCTTTATTTAGAACTTAGAAACTAGATGACTGTTGTATATAAATTTACTTTTCTAAGTCACCATATAGAAAAGTTATCTTCACATCAAGCTGTTCTAGCTCCAAATCCTGAGAAGCAACCAAAATAAGTGATATACGAATAGAAGAGTATTTGATTAATGAAGAAAATACCTCCTTATAATCAATACCCTTCCGTTGACATAGCCTTAGCCACCACTTGGTCTTATATTTAAAATCATGAGGACTAGCTCATTTCTTCTTCTTGAAATTCTATTTACAGCCAATTACATTCTTGCCCTTAAGTAACTTGATAATTTCCAAGTCTAATTCTTTTTCAAAGATCGAAGCTCTTCAACATAGTCATAGTCCAATACTTAGCCTTTGAACTACCAATGGCTTGTTGATATATGGTCGGCTCATTATTATGGTATCTGCAATACTCAGAGTATAATAAACTAATCAGCACAAGCAAAATTTTCAAAATTATACCTTTGAGATGCTTTGATCTGGTACCTAGGTCTTCGAGTGGCAATATAATCATCCTGAACCTAGCTTTGCATGGTAACCTCCTCTTGAGTCTGTATTTCTAAATTTATCTGCTGATGTTGCTCATTCTGAACTTAAGTATCTTCATTTAGCTGCTGTTGTTGTGATCTAATAGTCTGATTAATATCAATAACAATTTGATCTTGCTGAACTTGAACCTAATCTTCTTATGAAAAGTTTGGTTGTATCTGCTATGGAGTAGCTATCTTATGAAAAGTCATATCCTTGCTAACTACAAATCCTTGGAACCCAAGCTTTGTGCACCATAATCTATAGCCCTTCATCTCATATGTGTATCTAAGAAATATATACTTCTTAGCTTTGGGATCCAACTTTTTATCTCTGACATGTGCATAAGCTGAATATCTAAAGACTTTAAGTACTGAATAGTCTGCAGGTCTTCCTGTCTACATCTTTTCCAGAGTCTTCATGCTTAATGCTGATGCCGGGGATCAGTTTTTAATATAACAGGTTATGTGCACAGCCTTTATCCAAAAATCTTTACTCAATCCAGAACTTGATAGCATAGATTAGATTATCTTAAATAGTATGTGGTTTATTCATTCAGCCACACCATTCTGTTGAAGTATAGCCACTATGGTCTTATGTCTAATAATATCTTTTTATTTGTAAAGATCATGAAATTTTTAGAGCAAAATTCTAATCCATTATTAGTCCACAAGATTTTTACCTTCTTCTCAATCCGCCTCTTGACCATAGCCTTTCATTTCTTGAATGTTTCAAATACATCACTCTTATTCTTGATAGTATAAATCCAAACTTTATAGGAGTAGTCATCAATAAATGAAAGTAAATATTTGGATCCACCTTTGAATATAATTGGGACAGGTCCCAAAGGTCAGAATGAATATAATTTAATATAGCTGCTACCCTGTGCATGCCTGTAGAAAAGCTAACTCCGTGTTATTTTTCAAATACACAGTACTCACAGAATCCAAGTGCACTAACCTTCTGACCACCTAGTGGACCACATTTGCTCAGTTCCTGTAAACCTTTATCTAACATGTGCCCCAGCCTTTAGTACTACAATTGTATAACTGCTCAATAGAACATTATATTGCTGAAGCTTATCCTATCACTGTACTGCCATTTAGATAATAAAGGGTGCCATACAATTTACCTTTCAAAAGAGTCAATACCTTTACTAATAGTTATAGATCCCTATCCCATCTTCTCTCGAAGCCTGCAGTGTCAAGGGTATGTACTGAGAGAAGATTCCTTTTCAATTGAGGAACATATCTGACATCATCCAGAGTCACTATAGTATTTACATGAGATTGATCTGGATTTTACTAATACCTTCACTTTGCATATTACATCATTTCTAAGAAGTGTGCCTTCCTCAATCTAAAAGAAGAATATCATTCTTTATGGGATATCATATGGAAAGATGTTATAGAGTCAACGATCCAGGTATCAGCCTGACTGATACTACAAGCAGCTTAAATATTATATTATCTACAATATTATTGTGATCTCTTGATATAACTGCAACTGATACCAATCTGAGATTATTCCTTTATTTTTCTGTTCCTTCTCTTTCTTAGACTATAGAAGTTTACATTCAGATTTTCAGTGTCCTAGCTTCTTGCAATAGTGATAAACACCGAATCTTTTAGGCCTAGGCTTTGATCTAGTTTTGGACTTGCTTCTATCTTGTTCACCTTTTCTTTACTCATCTTTGTCTCTAATTATAAGTTCTTGTATCGAAGTCAGAGTCTGATGCTCTAAATGTACTTTCAATCTAAGCTCATCATATAACAAAGTGGCTTCAACCTCTTCAAGACTATAATCTCTCTTTCATAATGCATGATAGTAGCAATATTCTCAAAGGACTTAGACAAAGAATAAATTAGAATCAAAGTCTTGTCTTCCTCGTCAACATCAATACTAATATTTGTCAAATAAAGTAGAAGCTTATTATATTTATCCAAGTAATCCTTGAGTGAAGTTCCCTTCCATCATACGAAATGTGTGCAGCTTTTTTTCTCAAATACAGCCTATTGATGAGAGACTTTGTCATATATAGGCTATTCAATTTATTCCATATACCTTGAGCTATATCAAGATCTACAACATTGTAGAGAACATTGTCACTAAAACCCGAAAAGAGTTCCTAGGGCTTTCTCATTAATTTTCTCTTTGATAGCATCAGTATCTCCTGGGATTATATCCATACCTTTAAGGGCTATTGCCACATCATCTTTGACCAACAAATATTTCATTTTACCTTCCATAATATGAAATCTCTTGTATCGTCAAACACTGTCACTTCATACCTCATGATAATGGAATGAAAAATAATTGTCTCATGAGCTACTGAAGAACCTTGTTGCCTGTCAGATGCCATCCAAATGCTCTGATACTAGTTGTTAGGTTGTGCGCAGTGGATCGAATCGCTTTAGACTTTTGAATTAATATTTTATCTTATTGAGGTATTTTATCGAATATATTACAGGCATAATTAACATGTACAAGAAAGACAAGAAATTTATGTGATTCGATAAATCTACTTACATCTACATAGAGAAGAAGTAATCTACTATATAATCATCCAGAGATTGGATACAAAGATGATGCAAATATTCAAATAAAAGGATCCAGAAATAACCATAAAAGAGATATAAATAAATTGCAATAATAAACTAAACGGATAATACCTTTCTTGGCCTTGGCTACGAATCAAGAGAAGATAATCTGGGAGATAGATCAATACCTTCTCGGCCATGATAATGGATCAAGAGAAAGATACTTTTTAGACTGTGAAAAACAAAATAATAGATGCTTTCGATAGTCGGAGCAAAAAGATCGGGGATCAAAAGAGTGGGACCAAAGGGCTGCGACGAATAGAGAACAATGGAACTTGGAGCTTCAAGAATCGAGGGTCTTATACTCTTTTTAAAGGGAAACAATAAAGAAAAATTCAGATTGAAAAATATCAGAGTTCTTCGAGATCAAGTCCCGTTCGAAAAAGAGTTTCAAAAAAAAAAAAAAAATCTCCGATCAATCTCAAACCCTAATAAAAAAAGAATTTCATTTAAAAAAAAAAACCATCAGTTAACTGTTATTATTTGGAACAATAATAATAACATCGGTCAACTTTGTTGGGATTCTGGTTATCACATGAAAATTGTTAATTGTTATTATTAATGACTTATGATCATGCTTGGTAAAATCATATTGATGAAATCTATGAAAAATGGAGACCAACGAGAGAGCTGGGATTTTTCTTGGGAAGCAAATTGTGGGCAAACTTCCTGCTTCTCTCCTAGTTTCCGTTAGACCCAGAAATCTCCTCAACACGTGCTCGGTATTGTAAGGCCGAAGAATATATAGATCATATACTTTCTTTAACTGCGCTAAGGTTCATTTAATCTGGACAACCGTGGAAAACTTCTTAGATATTCCTCTGAACTCTCGAGAACAAGCCGTGCACTTTCTTCTCTCTGGTCCACGAACAGAAGATTTTAGCTGGTGGCAAACTTTCATCGCTCATCTCCTTTGGTCTATTTGGAAAGAGCAGAAACGATGAATTATTTCAATAATATAATGCAGCATCCAAGCACATCATTAGCGTGGTTTGGTACCTATTAAATGGTGGTTTCAAGCGAAGAACACCGAAAAATTAAAAGGAACTAGAATCTGGGACCGTGGCATTTCTGCATCCTTTCGTGGATTATTGTCAACAAACACTTGTCTCTCGATCGGCAGCCCCCACAACCAGGTTTCTTAAAAATTAACTTTGATATATGGCTCATTTATGCAGAGGTTCGTGTTGGAGTTGGATTCATCATCATCAGGGATTCTTAAGGCCGGCAACTTCTATCTGCTTCAATTCCCTTACCACCAGCTCATGTTTTTTCTATTATCATCGAAGCAACGAAGGCTTGGCTTGGCCTTGTGCAGGATTTTTTTTTTTTTTTTTTTTTTTTTTTTTTTTTTTTTGGGTGGGGGGTACACCCCAATATTGTTCACCTATCTAATTATTGGGTTTGCAATTTCTAGATATCAAAGACATCTTCCCAGTTCGATATGGGTTTTGAAGCAAAAATGAAGAGATGCAGGTAAATAGAAGGATGATGGAAAGAGAGAATACACCCCAATATTGTTCACCTATCTAATTATTGGGTTTGCAATTTCTAGATATCAAAGACATCTTCCCAGTTCGATTATGGGTTTTGAAGCAAAAATGAAGAGATGCAGGTAAATAGAAGGATGATGGAAAGAGAGAACAGTAATCACAATTCATTCTCGCTAAGAAAACAAATGCAACATCAAATCCATTAAGAGATTATCTGTACGATGGCCCCATGGAGTCCCATATCCGTTATAAAGTAATTCTTGTGATTGTAAACCCATGCGAGAATATGTATATAAATGCTTAGATAATGGAGCAATTAATCTGTCTTAAATTAAGGGAAGCACCCATACAAGTGGACGAAGCGAAAGTGAGATCGTGCGCAATATAAAAGTAAAAGTGCCTCTATTTAACTATTACTTTTGTTACCTAATATATATTCATGCAATCAAAAGACATGTTGAATAAAAAAATCCTACAATAATCAATATCAAATATAAATATCAGATCACAATAAATACATTGTAAAAATTCCACAAATATCATGAACAAGAATTTGGTGGAATAAGTACTCTCTACTTGATTGATTACTGTTATGATGAAAATGAAAAATTTGAAACATGCACATAAACATGTCTCTCTCTCTCTCTCTCTCTCTCTCTCTCTCTCTCTATATATATATATATTATATATATATATATATATATTTCTATATTTATTTATATACATGTGCTTGAATGTACGTAGATAATTAGATCGGTTTTTGGAATGGATACAAATAACCTAAATCCAAACCCGATTCAGTAAAACAACTTCAGGTCTAATTTCAGAACTTACGCTCAACTAAATAGCTTATTGGATTCATTTTTCGTACCCAAAGCATATAATTCGGTCTCTTTTGGAACAAGCTATAGTTGGGTATCGCCGTATTAGCCTCTATTTATAACCCTATTTTTACCTGTATAGTTAGCCGGGCTTGAGACTGGGTCAAAAAAAATTTCATAGTCCGACTACATTTGAATTGGTTTAAGTTAGGCTTAAGATCTATAAACACACTAGCACTCGGCATGATGACATCATAGGCTCCTTCAGCTTTGAACCAGTTAACCCAGCTGGCCAAGTCCAAGTTGTAAAAAATTTGATCCAAGCCCCTTGCAATCCTAAAACAACAAATGAAGAAGCCTCTAATGTAAATCCAAGATCATATGAAGCACTTAATGCACCGTACAGTATCGATAGCATTAAAAAGAACGCTAGATTGGTGGTGCGGTTCATGAACTTGGGCCATCCATAAGAGATGGGCCCAAAGTAGACAATCCGAGACAATCCACCAAGCTTTACAAGGTAAAAGGAGACCAACAGGTCAGTGGTGGCACATGATTACACCTGCACATTAGGGGGAATTAGGTGGGCCCATTGCATCCCGGTAGAACTCTCGAACCACAGGGATGGTCCCAGACTCCTCTCACCCTTTTATTGGCTTAGGGCAGTCATCTCTGCAGACTCTGCTTCCACCAAGGAGAGCATGTGGTGAACCGCAGCTGCGATGTCGTCGACTGTAGTCAGATTGCAGCCCTCCTCAACCTGCGATCATCACCGCATAATTATACATCATTTACGTAAGAATCCATTTCATAAAAACAAATATATACATGTACATGTATAGGCATTGAAAATTAAAATACTTACCCTATCTTAGAAATGCATGCGTAACTGAGCAAGCCCAAGGCCTGAAGACCTGAATCGAGAAAAAGCCCAGGGTCGGGCCGAAAATCTCAGGCCGAAACACTGGCGCGGCCAATTTCGTAGTGTGACAAAGAAAAAGGCCGAATAAGGCCCTGCCGGCTCTATAAAAAGTCCTAATCAGGCTGGGCTTTGCATGTACTTGTTTGCGCGCATGTGCGTGCGTGCGAGCGTGTGGGAGAGAAGTGGGGCAAATGGAATGTGCTATCTAAAAACAAAATTGTATTAATTAAAAACAAACCTGCAAAATAATTCTTCAACAGTTACTTATCTACCAAACTAATTGCCAAGTACACTATTATTTATTTATTTATTTTTGGTACAAGAACTATTATTTATCCTTTGAGAGTAGAAAAAGTTTACGACATTAGATTCAGGTTATATCTTTTGCAGGAAACATTAATTAATTATTTTGCACAATATGCATGGTTGGATTTTGCCTCGCAGCTCTCATCTCATTCCAAACTCTCTCTCCCACCTGCCGCAGATTTCATAGCGGTCATCCTACAATTCAGCGATGCATATTACGGAAAAAAATAAAATAAAAAAAAATCATTTTTTCATACCACCAAAAAGATTTATTTTTTTGGATAAAACGATGTATTCATTAAACTGACGAAGATGAATACAATCTAAGGAGTCAGCAAGTAAAATATTTCTAAGCTGTACAGGGGCAATCTGCCAGTCAGTTCACAAAATAGAGCCAGTATGTTGAGCAACATAGGATGCTATCCAGTCAGCAGCTGAATTTGCCTCCCTAAAAATGTGTCTGGTAGTCAGAGAAGAGCAATCCTGTAACATGAGTCTAATGTCCCTGACTATCGGATGACTCACTTGCATGGAAAAGCCTATGAAATCCAAGAAATGATGATGCAGAATCTCCATAATAATAAGGTAGTCCAGACATAGTACCAGACAAGCATACCATCAAGATATTAACTAACGAGATAGATCAAAGATCTTGATATCTCATTTACTTAATTATCATGGATTTTATAGTATCTTGAATTCATGACCTGTTAGTTTGGAGACAAGATCCTGATTGGCTGAGTTACCATCCTGTCGATAATTTTTGAGTTTGCTGTCAAAAATTTGTTCGAAAAGCATAGCGCTGGGTTGAAATCAAGCGATCATTAAAACCACTGCTGCATCTCGCGTGGCATATGGTACTTCCAAAAACTGTTTAATCTAAAATCAAATCTACATCATATCCATGATGGGCCCTAAAAGTAGCAATCAAATCGAAAAGAGAGAGCCTTTTTGGGACAAAAACAGCAGGGCTTCTGTAGATGATGGAACCTGGCAACAGGAACAAAACAAGAAACGTTCTTTTCCCCCCATCATCCTTCCAAAAGATGGAGGAGACTTTAAATGAATGAGACACCGTAGAGAGAACGATATTTCCAAACGATTAAAAGGGCAAAATCTATGGATAAGGTCGCAGCCTAATATCCCTCCCTGGGGTGATCCTTCAAGTATGATTGGCTTGGGTGACCAGAGTAAGCTATCATCCTCCCCATGGCCCATGAAAAAAAAAAAAAAAAAAAAAAAAAAAACCTAATGAAGCCATGATACTACCATTCAAATATGAACAAAACTACTATAATTTACCTTGATATTATTCTGCTAAAAAAATTGATAATTCACCTTTAGATTAGAAAGGTCTTGGAACCGTCAACTCCCAAAGAATCCAGAGAAGCGGACAACAGCCCTCTCCTTTTTCCTAGTAGATGCAAACCCGGGCCACCACACCTAGTAACGCTTTTTGGTTTCAAAATCGGACACAAGAACGGCGCGCTTTCCAATAAGATAGTACGTTAGAGTCCACTTTAGTGTCACCCAAGAACAATTGCCTATGAACAGAAAAAGGCAAGCGCGGGGGAATATCTGACACTTACCGACCATCGAGGCAAATTGATTTGGCGCCCTAATCACCTCCTAAACATGCCCACAAGATTAGCTCACAAACTCGCATGGATACCAGTGCAAACTTTGCTGCAAATTGATACTAGAAATGGTATATATGCATCTATATACACATAAATATTTACAAAGACTTGTGAGAAGAAAGAACGGGCAACGTACCTTGGCACTAAGGGAGTAGAGCACCATGGAGTCCAGGGTGGTGACGTTGAGGTGCAGAATGGTGAGCCTGAGGCTCTGAAGCCCGGCCACCATCTTCAGGATTTGTCTAGGCCTTCTAGGCGAGAGAATCCGAAGATTTGCATGCGTTTCTGTCAAGGTGACCTCGATGTCGGCCACCGCCGACCGGTTCTCCGGTGGAGGGCGGTCACGGGGTGCATGGCGCCAAATGTACTGCGGGTAGGCAAAGAACTGAGAAAAGGGAGGGGAACCGTATTCATCGGTGCTGCTGCTGGTGCTCCGTGGCTCGATGCTTGGCGTTTTCTCTGCCTTGCTCTTTTTTTGCTGGAGTGTTCTCTTCTGGACTTCAAGGGACTGGAGGAGTTGCTCAAGCTCCTTCACAAAATCGATGGCTCCACCAACGACGGACGCTTGGTCACCCTACAAATTAAGAAGTACCAGCATCTCGGCTGATAAGTGGAGTTCCCTTTTCAATTCAACGCTCTTTTTACAGCAGTTACATGAAAGGAGAACTATTTTAGTACAAACTATATATGTGCTAAAGAAGGGAGAAAGTAATGATGTCAAACCAAAGCACAGACATAAATGAGGTCGTATAGTAAAAGAATGTATTTATAAAGGGAGTTGCCTTTGTTTGTTTTTAAAAAAAGGAAGATGCCTTTTTTACCTACCTTTTCAACATTGCATACTTTTCTAGAGACTTCATCTAAGCATATGAGAAGAACATATATACAAACAGAATTAATGAAAAGAAAGTAATCGTGGAAGTAATAAAAGGAAGAGAACGATTGTAAATATAAACCAAAGACAGATATTATCATTGAAAAAAGTCTCTCGGAAAAGAATCGTTCTGTAGGTGATCAGAATGAAGGCAATTATTTTAATAATTTCTTCTTGCAACATACCGTTCGTACAACACCCCCCCCCCCCCCCACCCCACCCACACACCCCCACCACCACCACCAAAAAAAAAAAAAAAAAAAAAAAAAAAAAAAAAAAAAAAAAAAAAAAAAAATCCTTCAGCTAATCATCTAAGGGGGCTTCTTGAGAGAATTAATGGAGACAAGTGGGGAGGCAGCAGTTTGTTCCAATCATGAGCTCTTTTAACGTTTAAAAGGAGAAAGAACCATTAATGAAGAGAGAAGAACGTAATATCGAACCAAATGGATGGAAGTGTATAGCATGGTCAAGAAACCAACTCCAAAGCTTCTGCATCCCTTTTACAGCACAAAGAGCGTGTCAATTCCTTCATTTAAGCATTTATATGTAAACCAGATAAGAGAATTCTGGTCAAGAAAAGCAGGAAGAAGACAGCTAATAAGAGTTAGGTGAGGGCCAAACCCTTTGGACGTAGGACTCTGGCATTAGGGACCGGAGCACGGCAAGGTGCTCGTTCATCTGGCGGCGGCGGTTGCGCTCGACGGCAATGTGGGTCATCCGCTGGCTCTCCGCCTCCTCCTTATTCTCGCAGCTCCTAGGCCGCCTCCGCCGCTTCCTCCTCCCCTGCCCTGCCGTCGTTCTAGGACTTGAATCCGCTAAGCTCCCTAACATCACCGGCATCGAGTGACCGACACCCAACGAGCTCAATCCATCACAACCGCCGGCATTGTCGAAGAGAAGGCTTGAGCATGAGGAAGCATCGGTAGGGTGGTGGAGTGGGGTGGCAGAGATAGTATCATAGACGAGAAAGGTAGGAAGCTCATTGGAAGCCAGTGCTTCTAGTGTCATGGTGCGCCCTCCTCCTAGTGTTGGTGTTTGTGTGCGTTTGTTAGTGCTGTATGCACCACTTTTCACCCTAGCTAGCTTTTTATTTATTATTTTTTAACATTTCCTCTCTTGGACTCCATCACCCAAGCTCAAGAGAGCTCCCATGGATCGCATAACACTACAAACCATTTGACACCAAAACCCCACTTTTCTTCGAGAGGGTGAGGTGAGAGTTGGAGAGGTGATGAAATGGAGGGGATGCAAAGGTTACACGTGAGGGGGTCAGAAAATGGAAGGGCTTTTCTGCTTCAAAATAGTGTGAAGAGAGAGATAGAGAGGAGGTCAGAAAATGGAAGGGCATTTCTGCTTCAAATAGAGAGAGAGAGAGAGAGAGAGAGAGAGAGAGAGAGAGAGAGAGAGAGAGAGAGAGAGAGAGAGAGAGGGGGGGGGGGCCAGAAAATGGAAGGGCTTTTCTGCTTCAAAATAGTGAGTGTGTGTGTGAGAGAGAGAGAGAGAGAGAGAGAGAGAGAGAGTGTGTGTGTGTCAGAAAATGGAAGGGCTTTTCTGCTTCAAAATAGTGAGATAAAAAGAAGGAGCCTCTCCTCTCTCTCTCTCTCTCTCTCGGTTTCCTGCATCCGTAGATGCCATCAGATGGCTGCAACCCATTGTCTTGTGCTGTGGTGGGGGACCATGCAGGGCCTACAAAGCAAGCTGGCAAATGGGCATATAATAACCACAGTGACATTTTCACAAAACCAAGCAGTGGGGCTAAAAGAGCACATGGGCAGAGAGGGATGACTCAAAAAGCCACGCAACCCATCTCTATACCAACCTGTACTTTTTGGATCTCATTCTCATACACGGGGGAAATAATAAATGACAACCAAGCTTCGAACATTTTGATAGCTATGTTGACAACAGGCGTGCAATATTGAAGTGCCTTTGGTTTCTATTTCTACCGGTGGCTACTTACTCGAAGCCCGATGCGAAGATAAGTTTAACCAATAGTACCACCACCGATGAGACGAGCATGCAGTTACGAATTATAATAAATGAGTACTTACCCAAAACCGAATGCAAGTCTTCTTACTTTTAAGTGTTTTTATTTATTTATTTATTTTTTTTGTGGTACCTTTACTTTTAAGTGTTTAAGCATCTAGCCAGCTTTTGTCCCGATGATCGATACAATGACCATGTACTAAACGAATACTTGGGCATGACTCGAGAATGAAGGTTTCTGGTGTCTTCTCCATTCCAGCAAGGGGCGCTTTTGAGGCTTCCGAATCCCGATTCCAGTAAAATCTAGGCCAGTGTGTCATGTGCAGTTTCCGAGGCGTGTGTGTTAGAGAGATAGAAATGGGGAGAGATTAAATAATGCGATCGAGGAAACGTTCGATGGAACGCAGATTAGAAGAGGAGAAAGGTGATGGCTAGAGAAGAGTGAAAAAGGTGACAAACATAGTCCATGGGCGACTTTGTTTCCCAATATGGTGCTGAGGGGGTTTGAAGGCAGTAGAAGACCAGTTGGGGAAGGTCAGATTATTACTTGGACCAGTCATAAATGGACCAAGGCAAATCCCACGGTGGTGGATAACACGCCACGTTAACCCTTAATTCGTCCACTTGAAGCTGGTGCGTGCAATAATTTCTCGTTCGGGAACGCCTTGGACCATGGTCCAACCTGCCAGAGAATCCATGTGACTCTACCTCGAGAACCACGTCAATGAGAGGTGCAATCATCTACACTCAGCTCTCTCTCTCTCTCTCTCTCTCTCTCTCTCTCTCTCTCTATTATATATATATATATATATATATATATAACTAAAACAGTATGATGCATGTTCATGTGCACCTTGGAGGAGCATTGTTAGAGCCATGCAACTTTAATTGCCAAACATATTTAATGACTTTTGGTCTCATTTGTGCATCATCATATATAACGTTAATTTGATAAGAGTGTAGCCATGCATTTTAAGTTGGGTCACACGATGTGGCTAGCGAAGGTAACCGAAAAAAGGAGGTGGAAAATTCAAGTCAACGTGTTCGTCTCCCTTCCATGAATGCAAAAACTGATGAACAGTGTCAAAATTCTGAGTCCATTGTCGAGGGAGTATAGCAATGTACTGTTAATCTAATCCTGAGTTGTCCATCTTATCTTATATGAATGACCCAGGGCGAAGCGTGAACCTCTGGTAGTTTGTCAGGTTGGAGCATGCCTGCTTACTGCATTTATGGCTTTAGGTACGATGCAAACAGTAGTAGGATAAGATAATGTTGCATGAACACAAACGAGTTTTATCAAGACAGCTGACTTTAATTTCTAGCATGCAATCTAATGTTAAATTTATGGATCCAAAATGTTTATCCGTACGGGATATATTTATACTAGTGCGACCTGGTAATTCTCCCCGCTTACCAAAATAAATATGTATCAGTCAAGAACGAATCGGTTTCATATATATATATATATATATCAAATATATTTTTTTTAAACAAAAATTGTATATATTTTTATATTTATTTGAGAAATAAAATGGAAGCACCTTCTAACATTCAAAACATGAACCACTTCCAATTAGCTTAGAAGGGTGCTCACAGGTCGAGGTCATCTATCCTGTTAATAAGATTTCATTATATTTTCAAGGCCCGTTACGGTACCGGTTTACTTTGAAACATCTCTTATATTTGTGAGAGTATATAGAGAGATAAAAGTGGAGGATGAAGCTGGAAATTAAATTTGAAGGAATAGAAAATCTATAAATACTATGATTCCATGGATCAAATTCCATCTTGATATACTTTTACCACTCCATTCTGTCAAATTTCATCCATGTTGTGCCCATTCGGTTAGTCCTGGGTCGGATCGATCCCAAGCATCTAGTCGGCTGGTCCTCGCACGGGATCCGACTCCCTGATTCTTGGAGAAGACCCCACGGTCCCCTTTCCTGGGGCCGAACCTGGGAGCTTCGAGGGCCGGTGGACATCTCCCCGCTCGTGCGTCGGCTTTTTTGAGGCCATGATGGGCGCCACGGTCGGCTTCTTCGAGGCTGAGGCCGATCCGCTGTTGGAGGGGCCTCCTGAAATTTCCAGGAGCCTTCCTCCCTGACAAGTTCTGACATTCGGTTGTAACGGACTCCACTGCATGGCCACGACCCTTGCTGCCAGGCCATCACTCTGACGCTCCTGTCACGCCGCCAACCCACGACCTCGCCATCACGCTGATTCTCCTGGAGGCATATCCGAGCTTTCCTAGCTTGTTCCCCAACAGAATTTGGCGATACTCATGTCTATAAAAGGTTCCCGAGGGACCTCCGCGAAGGGGTAAGGTCCTTCTTCTCCATCGCGAACTCCTTTCCCAAAACTCTTTCCATTCTGTTGCTCTGATTCCTCCTCTAACTTAAGCATCAGAGTGTCCCCCGCCAGAGCCCCTCCGGCGCCTAGGGACTTTCTGCAGGTAGACTGGTCGAGGAGCTCTTCGGCGTATCCACAGAACCCGGTCTAGGAGGAAGAGCGGCAACAGATTGGTGCTAGAGGAAGGGGGTGCTCGAACCTCCGTTGCGCTCCTTGCTCTAAAAAGAAAGATTACGGGAAAGTTCCAGCCATGGAAAGGGAAAGAACCCGGAGTGTCTCCGCGAGGGGAGGGCACTCTCATCAGGGGCCTAACGCGTCCCGCGCAGAAAGGAACGTCGCTGCCACTGCTGAACCCACCATCATCCTAGGGCTGTAACAATTCCAGATGCTGGTAAACCGCATTGAGACGCTTACCTCAGCGGTCCAGCATTTCCAGGAGATGGCAGACCATCAACAGCAGCCACCGGTAGCTTCTTGCATCAACAACCAGCCTGTCGCCGGCGTCAGCCAGCGACCGGAGACGCCTCCACCCCCGTCCCTCGCCATTCTGGAACCCCAGGGGTCCTTAAGGGCCCGTGCTGAAGGAAAGAGAGCGAGATCAGCTTCCCCGTCTTTCGCCGATTCTGCCCCTCTCGACGGCCGGCGCCTTGCTGCAAATCCGCACGACTATGGCAGCAAAATCATGCGCATGGAGAAGCGCATTGCCAAGATTATCGAGCGGCAGAATGCTGAGGGAAGGCAGGCGCACGACACCCGCCTGCCTTTCTCCGCTGAGATTCTGGGAGAGTCTATTCCCCGACATTTCAAGATCCCACAGGTGGACCCCTACGACGGTACCACCGATCCCTTGGACAACCTGGGCGCCTATAAGGCCCATATGATGGTGCAGGGCGTGTTCGATGCCCTCCACTGCATCGCCTTCCCGGCGACTCTGAAGAAGGCCACGCGGATGTGGTTTTCCGCCATCCGCTCAGGTACGATCTGTTCCTTTTCTCAGCTCGAAATCTTTTTTCTTTCTCATTTCAGGACCTGCAGTCGGACTCCGAAGAACACCGGCCGCCTCTTCCTCGTCCAACAAGCGGAGGGAGAGACCCTCCGAGACTACATGGTCCGCTTCAACTCAACCGCTATGGAGGTCCCTGATTTGAATGAAGCGGTGGCCATGTCAACCTTTAAGAGGGGACTTCGCTCGTCCAGGCTCACATTCTCCCTGGACAAGAAGCTTCCAGCGAGCTACACCGATCTGCTAGCCAAGGCGCACAAGTATGCCCTGGCTGAAGAACAGTCGATGAACCGGTGCCAGGCTGAGGGGAGGTCAGTCCCAAAGAAGCGGGGCGACAAGGCCCCCATAGTCTGACCTCCCGGCGACGACAGCCGATCCACCCAGCGCCAGAGCCCCAAGTCGAGGGACTACCTCAAGCGGTTCAACAATTATGCGCCCCTCTCCCTACCACGGGAGAAAATCCTGATGGAGATCGAGAACGAGGCCTTCTTTCAAAGGCCCCGATCGATGAGAGGTCCTCCTGCCTCCAGGAACAAAAACAAATATTGCCGGTTCCACAGGGACTATAGGCACGACACAGAAGAGTGCCTCCAGTTGAAAGATGCCATCGAGGACCTCATCAGGAGGGGGTATCTGAACAAGTACGTCCGATCCTGCCGGGATCGGGCCGGGACTTCAACTGTTAGAGATCCCCTGGAGGAGGCTGAGCTCCCTAATCAGCACCCACGGATAGAGGCGTTGGCATGCTGCACCGACGATCAGACTGAGGGTGGAAAGAGGACCAGGACATTATAAAAAGGTCCAGGGGATCCAATGTAATCAATTTCTCTGATGAAGACCTCTCGGAGCCTCCTCTCCCGGGCGATGATCCTGTAGTTGTGTCGGCTATCATCGCCAACTATGATGTAAAATGCATACTTATTGATAATGGAAGTTGCGCGGAGATTTAACTGTATGATGCTTTCATCCGGATGAACTTGTCCAGGTCTAGGCTACGGGAGTCCATGGCACCGCTCACTGGCTTCGGAGAAAATTACGTCGCGGTTGAGGAGGAGATTGCCTTACCCGTGACCCTCGGGATGGAACCTTACCAGCAAACCTTCTCCGTCAACTTTGTGGTCGTCCGTACAACCTCGGCATACAACGCAATTTTGGGATGGCCGGCCCTTAATAAGTTCCGGATTATTGTATCTACTTACCATCTGCTGGCCAAGTTTCTGACCCGTGACGGAGTTGGGGAGATGAAGGAAGACCATAGATTAGCCCAGTAATGCCTAGCTATTCACGATAAACAGCTGGATGGGAGCCCCACACTCGAACAGCTTGATCCCAGAGACGAAGCCGACAGCCATGGTCAGCCCATCGAGAAGATCTTGTTTGTTCCCCTTAAAGAGGACGATCCCATGAAAGTCCTCCAGATAGGGAGCACCCTGGAAAAGGGAGCTAGGAAGGAGCTGGTCGACTTCTTGAAGAGAAATGCAGACATCTTCGCATGGTCGGCATCGGACATGCCCGGCATTCTAGCGGACATCATCATCCATCAGCTCAGGGTAGATCCTACTTATAGGCCCGTTCGGCAGAAGAAGAGGAGCTTCGCTGTCGAAAGGCAGAGGGCTATTGAAGAGGAAGTGAAGAAGCTCATCGATGCTGGCTTCATCAGGGAGTCCCACTATCCGGAGTGGCTGGCCAATGTCGTCATGGTGAAGAAGGCTAGCGGGAAGTGGAGGATCTGTGTGGACTACATGGACCTCAACAAGGCGTGCCCCAAGGACAGTTTTTCCTTGCCAAAAATTGATCAACTGGTAGATGCGACAGCCGGCCACCAACTTTTGAGCTTCATGGATGCTTTCTCTGGGTATAACCAAATTAGGATGCATCCTGAGGATGAGGAGAAGATGCCCTTTGTCACGGACAGGGGCCCGTATTGTTATAAGATGATGCCTTTCGGTCGAAAGAATGCGGGTGCCACCTTCCAAAGGCTGGTCAACTGAGTCTTTGAGGCACAGCTTGGAAGGAACATGGAGGCGTACGTCGATGATATGATTATCAAAAGCCTCCATAAAATCGACCACATCAAGGACCTGTAGGAGTCCTTCAATGCGTTGAGGTGCCACAGGATGAAGCTGAACCCCACCAAGTGTATTTTCGGGATGACCTCCGAAAAATTTCTCGGCTTCCTGGTCACTCAAAGAAGTATTGAGGTCAACCCCGAAAAGATCAGGGCCATCATCGACATGACTCATCCGACCACTAAAAAGCAGGTGCAGGAGCTTACAGGTTGCATTGCTTCCCTCAGCCGCTTCATCTCTCGGTCGGCTGAAAGATCCCTCCCATTCTTCAAGACCCTGCACCGGTCGGACCGCTTTCAATGGATCGATGAATGCCGGTCAGCCTTTGAAGCCTTGAAGGACTACTTGAGGAATCCTCCGCTCTTGGCCAAACCAACGGAGGGGGAAGTGTTATATTTATACCTGTCGGCCTCTAGCGAGGTCATCAGTGCTGTCCTTGTGCGAGCAGGGGAAGGCGGCCAGCAGAAACCCATCTACTACATCAGCAAGGTCCTCCATGATGCCGAGATCAGGTACCCTAAGGTGCAAAGGCTGGCCTACTCATTGGTTATGGTGGCAAAGCACCTCCGACCCTACTTCCAGGCGTATCCGATCATCATGCTGACGGACCAACCCCTCAGGACATCCTCCGAAGCCCCGACACCTCCAGACGGCTCGCTAAATGGGCCGTCAGGCTGGGCGAGTTTGACATCTCCTTTCAGCCATGGTTGTCCTTGAAAGCCCAAGTAATAGCTGATTTCATTACGGAATGCACCTGGGAGACGGAGACGAACCCGACAACGGCTAAGACACCTAACGCTGACCCAGTGGGAGAAGCTGAGCCCGCTTGGACCTTGCACGTAGATGGAGCTTCCAATCTCTCGGGGTGTGGTGCAGGCTTGATCCCAGCTAACCCCGATGGGCAATGCATTTTGCATTCCAGGTGTCAAACAATCAGGCGAAGTATGAAGCTCTGCTTGCGGGACTGAAGATAGCGAGTGAATTGGGCATTGGTAGGGTCCGCACTTTCTCCGACTCCTAGCTGGTGGTCAATCAAGTGAAGGGTGAATTTGAAGCAAGGGATCCTTCCTTAGTCAAGTACTTGGACAAGGTACGGGACTTGGTATCACAGCTTAAATTTTTCGAGATCCTCCATATACCTCAGCAACAAAACTCCTGAGCGGATGCTTTGTCATGACTGGCCACAACCGCGATCGGCACTTCCGACCGGACCTTCGTGGAACATCTACAGCATCCGAGCATTACCGAAGAGCCGACGGAGATCCACCAGGTTTAACAAGAGGCCTTGTGGATGGACCCAATTCGCGCATTCCTAGCGTAAGGAATCCTTCCGGATGACCCAGCGGGGGCCAGGCGTGTTCGCTCAATGGTCTCTAGATACATCATTCTCAGCGGGGCCCTCTACAAGCGCTCGTTCTCCCAGCCATTGCTGAAATGCTTGGGGCCGGCCGATGTGGACTACACGCTCCGGGAGGTGCACAAAGGCATCTGTGGCAATCATCTTGGAGAGAGGTCCCTAGCTTACAAAATCATCCGCCAGGGGTATTACTGGTCTACAATATAGAAGGACGCCTTGAACTTCGTACGAAAGTACGATGCGTGCCAGAGTTACTCCGACGTCCAAAGGAGGCCAGCCATCCAGCTGATCCCACTCACGACGCCTTGGCCATTTGCACAATGGGGTATGGACATCCTGGTACCTTTTCCCCCGGCCTCTGGTCAGCGAAAGTTCCTCCTCGTGGCCATTGATTACTTCACTAAGTGGGTGGAGGCAGAAGCATTAGCACAGATAACCGAGGCCAAAGTGGAAAACTTTGTCCGGAATTGTATTATCTTCCGGTTTGGCATTCCGAAGATGATCATCATCGATAACGGAAGGCAGCTTGACAACTCTCAGTTCTGAGATTTCTGTCAGCAATATTACATTGCCCATCGGCTTACTTCGGTCACTCACCCTCAGTCCAATGGAGAGGCTGAGGTCATTAACAGGACAATCCTGCATGGGTTAAAGACCTGACTGAATGAAGCCAAGGGCTCTGGACAGAAGAGCTTCATTCAGTGCTTTGGGCATATCGGACGACCGCCCAGTCGGCAACAGGGGAAACCCCGTTCAACCTAACCTATGGGAGTGAGGCAGTTTTCCATGCAGAAGTTTCTTTACAGTCCCTGTGGATTGACCGGCTCGCCGAGCCGGCCAACTCGGAGCAACAGAGGGCTGACCTGGATCTGCTGGACGAAACCTGACTCCAGGAGGGTATGAAGATGGTGACCTATCATCAAAAGATGGCCAGATATTACAACTCACGGGTTAAGATGCGCACCTTCTAAGTTGGAGATCTGGTCCAGCGGAAGACGGAGGTTTCGAAGCCAACCGAACAGGAGAAGCTCTTTCCCAATTGGGAAGGCCCCTATCGGGTTACTGAAGTAATTCGAGCTAGAACCTACTAACTCGCACACTTGGACGGGTGATAGATAGCACGCCCGTGGAATGTAGACAACCTTCACAAGCATTATCAATAAAGTCTACAACTTCTTCAACTCCTTCCAACCCACTCGAAAGTCTGATCCCGATCGGCAGAGGCTCTAGGGCAGCCCACTCCGAAAGTCCAACCCAGGTCGGCAGAGGCTCTAGAGCAACCCACTCCGAAAGTCCGATCCCGGTCGGTAGAGACTCTATGGCAGCCCACTCTGAAAGTCCGACCCAGGTCGGCAAAGGCTCTAGGGCAGCCCACTCCGAAAGTTCGACCCCGGTCGGTAGAGACTTTAGGGCAGCCCACTTCAAAAGTCCGATCCCGGTCGGCAGAGGCTCTAGGGCAGCCCACTTCGAAAGTCCGACCTAGGTCGGCAGAGGCTTTAGGGCAGCCCACTCCAAAAGCCCGACCCAGGTCAGCAGAGGCTCTAGGGCAGTCCACTCCGAAAGTCCGACCCTAGTCGACAGAGGCTCTAGGGCAGCGCACTCCGAAAGTCCAACCCCGGTCAGCAGAGGCTCTAGGGCAGCCCACTCCGAAAGTCCGACCCAGGTCGGCAGAGGCTCTAGGGCAGCCCACTCTGAAAGTCCGACCCCGATCGGCAGAGGCTCTAGGGTAGCCTACTCTGAAAGTCCGACCCCGGTCGGCAAAGGCTCTAGGGCATCCCACTCCGAAAGTCCGAACCCGGTCGGCAACCATCCTGAGACAACCCCCGCAGAACCGTAGGGAAGATGGACCAGGGCAAGGGCCGCCTCGCTGACGAGGATCAGGAGCAAGTGTCCAAGTAGCTGGCACGAATTAAACTACCGTTCTCAACTACCCTTCCTGCTTTTGGCTCGGGTGGGCCGACCGGGGGTACTTAGAAAAATTTTGAAAGAAAAATACTTATTTCACCCCCGTCGGCCGCTTCGGAGGGGCTGGTGACCCTACGATACTGCGGAGCCGACCAGGGGTACTTAGAAGAATTTTTGAAAGAAAGATATTTTATACACATTGAAAATAGTCAAAAGGCCTTCTCATTCATTTCCAAGGAAGGTACTTACAAAAGAAGGTGGGTTAGACCTTTACAAACTTCTTAGGACCGACCCACGAGAGATGCGTCAGGGGCCACGACCTCGGCCCCATCGGCTACAACAGAGGGATAGGATGGAACTGCAGCGGCTGGAGGTTCCTCTGGGGAGGCCACCATTTCCATGTCGGCTGGCGCTGGAGCTTCGACCCTAGCCGCTCCTACCTCACCTTTCGCTGGAGGCCCTGCCTGGGTCTCCTTTCCCTCGGTCGGGTCCTGCAGCTCGGTGCCCGACAGGTCCAGCCCAGGGAAGAGCGAGCCCACCTTCTTCAAGGCAGCATCGTAACCTTTCCTGTAGAAGTCCGTCGCCGCCTCCTCCACATCCTCAGTGAAGCCGTCGGAGGCTTTGTATGCTGCCACAGCTCCCTGTAATTATCTCGCAGCCAGCTCTTTGGTCTCCTCGAGCTGGGTCACCAACCGTGCCGCGGCCGCCCGTTCGGCCATGGCCCTCTGGTCGGCCTCCGCGGACTGCTTCTCTTCCTCTCCCAGCCTACGGGCGAGGGAGTCAGCCTTCGCCTTTTCCTTCTTCAACCTGGCCTCACGGTCGGCCAGCCGGCTCTCGGCCTCTTTCAGAGCCGCTTTTGCCGACTCCGTTTCTGCTTGGGCTATCGCCATGCTCTCTTCAGAGGATTTAATAGACGCCACTGCAGCCTCCTGGGCTGTCTCCAGCTCCTGGACCCTCTTCGCGGAGGTCTTAGCAGCATGCACCACTCGGCAGATGCCGTCATCCATAAGGGAGATGTCGTGGAGGAGCTGCGAGTGTACGACCAGGTTAGTATCATGCTTGAAGGAAGAAAAACAAGGAAGTAATGAGACAAGTTAGAGTCCTTACCCTCATGACGTCATGGTAGGACTCCACGGTCACGTCGATCATATTTCTTTGGATTGACACCTCCAAGTCGGCGTCAGTCATGGCCCCCCTCAGCAGGCTCTGTGCCCTCCTGGGGTGGTCAAGTGCACGCCAGTGCTGGAACTCCTCCTGGTAAATCTCTTCGTCCGACTGCTCAGCCTCGCTGTCGGCTTCCCCCTCCACGGCCGGCCCCTTGCCCTTGTTGGCCGAAGGGGCTACCTTCTCAAGATCGACGGGCGTAGGGGTTGACGCCACTGCCGTGTCGGACATCCCCGGCCGCTCCCGTTCCGGTCGGATGGCTGATGCCCTCGCTGCCTTCCTCGCCATGCGCTCGGTGAGGGGGATCCCATCCTCATCCGACTCGACCTCGACGATGGGGATGGATCGCTCCTCCTCCCGCCTCTTCTTCTGTCATTTGGCAGCTGGCGGGCGGGCTGGTTTCGGGATGGCCCACTTCCGCACCGCCTGTCGGATGACTTTGGACTTGTCGATCCGCTGCATCCTTCCTCCTGTCACCGGGCATTCGGAGTTAGTGAGGGAGAAAGAAAAAAGAGCTAAAGGATCTATAAGAGAGGGGTCGGCCCTTGCCTAGGAATCTTGGGGGCTGATCCCCGCCTGGTGAAGGGTTCCCTCCCCCAACAGCTCGAACGCTGCCACCGGGCCGGCTCTACTGATCTCAATGAATGTGCCCTGGTCGACTGCCGAAACCGACCTCCCCTCGCGGACTCTCGCCCGCGGCTCTCTCCACAATGGCTCAAACTCCCAAGGCTCGAGACTGCTGACAAAGAAAAACCGGGTTTTCCACCCGTGGATGGCCGACGAGGAGGCACTTCAAGATTTTTCGGCCTTGGCGTGGGATGAATAAAACCCATTCCCGGCTCCTAAAGTCCCTCTTCAGGTAGAAGAAGTTACCGAAGAGGGACAGACTGGGTTCAGACCTAGCCCTGTGGCACAACACAATGAAACAGCAGATCGCCCGAATGTTGTTCGGGATCAGCTACACCGGGGTTACCCTGTAGAAGTTGAAGATCTCTATGAACAGAGGGTGCAGGGAAAACCTGAGGCCGGCCTTAAGATGAGACTCATACATTGGGAGGGTCCTTGGTCCTAATGGGTTGTTCACCCTCCCCTCTCGGCCTGGGAGTGTAAGATGCAGGGTGGAGGGGATGCCATACACCGCCCTGAGATTTTCGACCCATTCCCGGATCATGGTTGAGGGTATTTCGCTTGGCCCTGGGTCCCTAGGCCTATGGGTCGGACCCATACTACCAGACGCTATTGAGGCTAGAAGAGGAAGAAGGAGGACTGGGACTAACCTGGGGTTGGACTCCTAGAAGCTGAGTTTCGCGGAAGAAGGAAGAGAAGGCTCTATCTCGTGAAGCACAGGCACAGCAGGAAAAACCTTCTTGCTCCACTTCCTCCTTTTATAGGCATCCGGGGAAAGGGAGGAAGGAAGAAAGGGAGGCGACTGCCCGTCTCTGGTGCACCCCATCCGTCCCATCAGGAGCTGCAACCGCCCGAGCATCGAAGGTCGAAGCGTCCCGTCGTGCGGATGGCGATCCGCGTGCGTGCTGGATTAGCGGCGCAGGGCCAACCTGGGGGGCGATGCCGACCGACCAGATATCGCCGCATGGAGCGGCGCTCCACTCCACCCCAGATCGATGCAGGACAACTTGGCCCTCATTATGGTGCCTGACTCGCATTAACTTCCCTGCCTGCGCTCCAACGAGCGGCCGACAGCTATCCAAGAAGCCGTTCGAGGGGGGGTTCGAGCCGACCCGACGCCTCGACCTGGAATTCGCCGCAGGTGCACGCAATAATGCTCCTGCCCTTTGGAGCCACGTAACCCCTCAAGGCCCAGGAGCAGGGGGCAACTGTTATGCCCATTCGGCTAGTCCCGGGTCGGACCGGTCCCAGGCGTCTGGTCGGCTGGTCCTCGCGCGGGGTCCGACTCTTCGGTTCTTGGAGAAGACCCCGCGGTCCCCTTTCCGGGGGCCAGCCCTGGGAGCTTTGAGGGCCGACGGACGTCTCCGCGCCCGTGCGTCGGTTTCTTTGAGGCCATGATGGGCGCCACGGTCGGCTTCTTCGAGGCTGAGGCCGATCCGCTGTTGGAGGGGCCTCCTGAACTTTCCAGGAGCCTTCCTCCCTGACAAATTCTGACATTCGGTTGTAACGGACTCTACTGCATGGCCACGACCCTTGCTGCCAAGCCATCACTCTGATGCTCCTGTCACGTCGCCAACCCACGACCTCGCCACCACGCCGATTCTCCTGGGGACATATCTGAGCTTTCCTAGCTTATTTTCCAACGGAATTTGGCGGTACTCTATGTCTATAAAAGGTTCCCGTGGGACCTCCGCGAAGGGGTAAGGTCCTTCTTCTCCACCGCGAACTCCTTTCCCAAAACTCTTTCCATTCTATTGCTCTGATTCCTCCTCTAACTTAAGCATCAAAGTGTCCCCGCCGGAGCCCCTCCGGCGCTTAGGGACTTTCTGCAAGTAGACTGGTCGAGGAGCTCTCCGGCGTATCCATCGAACCCGGTCCAGGAGGAAAAGCGGCAACAATCCATTTCTGTGGATCATTACCTTCACTTCCTCTAATTTATAATTCCTAGTGCTTGAAAAATAATTCATAGGTTAATTAGACAAGCTTTAACTAAATTGAACAATGTCCCAAATTACAATATATAACATGGTCTAATTACTAGCATCTGCTAAAATATTTGGGGAAGAAGAGAAACAAGGGAGAGAAAGAGAGGAAAATTACTTTATTATTTTTATTTTAATTTCATTCTATACTTTTTAGGATTATTTATAATATTATACATATTTCATATAAAAAAATAATAATAGCTGATACAGAATTATACTAATAAAAAAATAAAAATAAATGATGCAAAATAATGTTAACAAAGAAAAATAATACATAATCACACTACAAAAAAATATTTTATGAGTTCTTATTAATAAAGAAAATTTTTATGGATTGATATATGATCCTTAAATCTATACTAACATTCTCTTTCAAACTCAAGATGGGTATTGTAGGTACCAACTTGAGTTTAAAAAATATATATTTTTGTTATCAAAAATATTATAAAAGAGAAGACTAGAGTTCAAAAAGAGAGTAGTTGAAGATTGATGATCTTCATGGATAAAAAATACCATAGAAAAGAAGATTGATGATCAAAGTAAATATGATAGATAGTTAATGATTTTCATAGATAAAAATATATTATACGCGAAGACTGGCATTTAAATAGAAAACAGTCAAAGATTAATGATTTTTGTTGGCAAAAATGTCATATAAAAAAAGAAATATCTGAAAAAAAAGCTAGCAGAGTAGATAACATATGAGTCAGTAATGGTTCAAGCTCATTGAACTACCGCACCAGGGAAGAGCTTCTCGTGCCTATAGGATGAAGTGAATGTATGTAATGAAAAAGGCGAGTTAAGGATCAAGAGGAAGAAGTTTTAGTCTAGCCCTTAAGGTATAGAAATGTCTAAAATTAGATTAGGAAGAATTCATAGATAAAAAAATACCTTAAAAAAGATAAAAAGATTTTAAATTGGGCGACGAAGGAGTTAGAGGTAAAAAGTATATCTAAAAATAAAAGAAAAATACTTTAAATTGGATAGCAAAATATTCGAAGAAAAGAAAAAGGTGACGAAGAACGATTACTATAGATTCATTTAAAAAAATAAAATATTTTTAAATCATCTATCGAAAAATGAATGACCTGCAGGTCCATTGAAAATTGAGGATCTATAAAAAAACAAAGATGGTAGTGGCTCTAATATTATGTTAAAATATTTATAAAAAAGAGAATTTTTTTTTTATTATTTGTATTTCAATTTCATCCAATACATTTCAAGATTATTCATAACATTGTACTAACTCGATACAAGAAAAATGGTAGTAGCTGATATAAAATTATGCTACTAAAAATATAATAACAAGTGATAAAGACCCATGCTGCTTCTTCTTCTTCTTCTTCTTCGTTTTTTTTTTTTTTTTTTTTTTTTTGTTGAGAAACAGTGGGGTAGATGCCATTCAACTTTTATTAAAAAAATATTTACAGAGACTGTGTACAAGGATCGAAGAAGAGAACGATAGGAGTGGAACATAAAAAAAGCACGAACAACAACTGATTTCCAAAGGGATAAGAACAAGAGAATTGGTAACAAGAAGAGAGATCATTTTCAGTTGAACTTTAACACCATAGACCAGCTGCAGCAACTCTAGTTCTCACCAGGTGGCAACAGCATCTTTTCAAAGGAAACAGAGGGAAATAGAGGGTGCCACCACCGTTACCGGGAATGAATATCCTGGATTTGGTTGTCTAGAAAGAGAGTTCAAGAGATCCCAGATTTTATCATGCCCCTCCCGGTGCTCGGGAGGATAAAGATGACCCCCAATCAGGACATGAATGAAAAATTTTTTGGACGACAACAAATCTAGAGCAGTATTTTCTCTTGAACATCCTCCAATTCCCTCCTCTCCAAATTTAATTTCCCAGCAAATTGTTGACCACGTACAGTCGGTCCGCTACTCTTCTTGTTGCACCCTTAAAATTCTTCTTTCTCCGGTCTGTCCAAATCCCATGCATACTATTTGGTCATCTTCAAAAGAATTTTGATGGCCATCCACAAGCAGCGAGCAAAGGGTTATTATTTCAGTAACAGATGACAGATTACTCAGAATTGGTTCCACATATAACACATGACCAGAACTAATATTTCAACCTTTTTCTACCAAGACGTCGCCTGTATGTATGCATTAATTAAAGCAAGACAGAGAAATAATTTAACTTTTTAAGAGATTAGTGGCTTTCCACATAACTTCGTAGCACGGACAGACCAAACCTCCATTAATTGTTGATGAATCTATAGAATGAATTAACCGAGAAAAGATCCGTTACATGTGAACTTAATTCCAAGTAGGAACATCGGCAATTCTTGAAGGTCTAGTACCAGTACTCTCAATTATATTGTCTTGATTGAAAGAGGTCCATTCACTTTGATTTTCCATGCTAGTGCTCTTCGTGACCGTTGCTAGGCAACTAAACAGCTTTAGTTTAGCAATTTGTAAGCAAAGTTCTTCAAACCGGTAAAGCCAGTGATGCGGATCCTCCCATGATCTAATTTCGAAGCCGTCTCCTAGCTCGCTTGAAAGAAATACAATTTCAGAAAGGCAATAAGATTATGTACATACCCTTCCACATCGATCGAAGATATTCTTTTAGATAACAATAAAAAAAAATACTAATAATAAAAAATATTATAAGATCACGTTAATAAAAAAAAAAATTTTGTATTGATATATGATCTTTAAATTTATACTAATAATATCTATATATACCTGCCTTCATTGCCCTTTCTAATAACGTACACTGAAACCTCAACAGTGATACCAGCACAAACATTGAATTTAGAAAATAAATTAAAAGGAATTAAGCCCACCACGTTGTCCGTGTATGGCGTGCAGGAGCATCCAATAATGCCTGAAAGCATGTCTACCGAGTACTAAAAGAAGGACAATAATATTCGGGTAACAAGCACTCCTCCAGCGGGTGTTGTCTTGCAGCTGGTCTTGATAAGGATGTAGCATAAACGTAATAAAGTGCACCTCCAGACCAAGACACCACCAGAGATCCTGAGCTATGGACCCATCACCAATCTTTGGAATTTGTGTGGGTATCACTGTACAGCACACCCTCGATCCATGTGCCCTGTATTGCTTCCATGTACTGAATCACAAAGGCATATGCTGTTATAACAGGCTAGCTCCATAAGCTTTGCTACCAGGAGAGATGCCACCATCCCCAGAATATTTTAGATGTCACTGGCTTTAGGTAATTAATTAGAAAAAAAAAAAAATTTCTTTCTTGATGGTGATCATGAATAACTTTCACCATTTAACTGAAAATGAGCTATATCTCTTAAATCCAGTCACTTGCTAATTTTCTTCGGAGTAAATATGTGAGGCATGTCCGTATTTTGGGCATTATGGGTTGAAGTCGATAGCCCCCGCCGGCTTCACCCGGAACCCAGAAAAAAAAAAAAAAAGAAAAAAAACGTGAAACAGGGGAACTCTTCTTCCTTTACTGCCGGCCGGAAAACTTGCCGAGCGAATCGGAGTGGAGAGCCGTAGAGGGGAGGGATGGTCGGTGACGAATTTAGGATGGGCTGGAACTCCAATCGGCATGAACTTGGCTTTCAGAACGGAGAAGAAATCCATCGGGATTTTTCTTTAAATCCTCCATCTTCGCCATAGATCGAGCCCTGTCGATCTTCCTTCCACGCCATCGTTCTTCTCTCCGGCGAGCGACGGAGAGCCCCTTCGATACCGCAATGGGGAGGCCGGCTCGATCAAGCCGAGAGAGGAGAGGAGCAACGGGGGGGGGGGGGGGGTTTCGCGGAAAAAAGAAAAAAAAAAAAAAGAGAGAGGGTACCTACCGGAGAGCTTTGCCGCTGGGATGGTTTCCGGTGGCTGGAGTCGTCATCGATGGCTCACCAAAGATCTCCCGGTCATCGTGGGTGAGGTAAGAAGAAAGATGAGGAAGAAGGAAAGAAGGGGGAGAGGAGTTCGGTGGAGACGAAGGAGAGAAGAAAAGAATGGGAAAAAAAAATAAAATGGGGTGGCCCTCTGTTCCGTGAGGAAAAAAAAAAAAGAAAAGAAGGAAAAAATAAAGAGAAAAAAAAGGGGAAAATGAAAAAAATATATGAAGAGAGGAAAGAGAGAAACCTACCTGAGAGTCCGTTGCCGGGTGGTTCTCGGTGACTGGAGCTGTCGTCGGTGGCTCACTCGCGAGGTCCCCCACTATCATGGGCGAGGAAAGAAAGAGAGAGGAGAGAGAAGAGAAAGGAAGGAAATGATCGTTGTTGTTCTTGGAAGATCAGATCTAGATTTGAATTGTACTTGTTGATGAATCCTTTTCTGTAAGTTATCTTGACCTCTGATATTATATGCCAAATATGTTATATATTTATGAAATATTAAATGCGTGTAATATATTTTAATTTGCATTGGATTGCATTGAGTGCATGCATTGTGTTGGTGTGGATGCATTGTGCTGGTGTGGGTGCAGTGTCGGTATGGGTACTCTCTAGTCCGACTATGATTACACGAGTTAGGATCTAGTCTCCTTGTGGGTCTCTAATGGGGCGATCACTGGTACATGACCGTTGAGCGGTATGTGAGTCAGGAGCTAGTTTTCCTTGTGGGCCTAGCCAGCGGGGCGATCGCTGGTACATGCAGAGGATGCATGTTTCTTATGTAATTTTAGAGCTAGTTTTCCTTGCGGGCCTCTAGTGGGGTGATCACTGGCACATGATCGGTTTCGGTATGTGAGATAGGATCTAGTCTCTTGTGGGGCGAGCCATGGGCCAATCATGGCCATGTCAAAAGGGACTAGGAGAGTAAAGTAAATGGTTGGCCATCCATATTCGTATCATGTCGGTTGAGATTAAGTATGCATATTTACATCATGTTGCTGGATATATATATTATTATATTGATGGACATCTTGTTGTATAGTGTGTTTGTGCTTGCTATTTATTAATGGCATATTTGTTGAGGTGTTGATAACTTACTGAGCCTGTATAGCTCATCTCTATTTTTCTATATTTTTGTTGCAGATCCGGATGATCAATTGAACTTTGGGACCAATCAGTGAGGAGCTAGGGTTTAGATGTTGATCTCTGAGTTTATATTAAATTTTAGTTGAATTTTATAAAAAATCTTAGAATCAATAAATTATTAGTGAAATTTGTTCCGTACCATTATTTGGATGTTGAATTGAAGTTTAGGCCTTGCATGATCTCTAAGATAAAATCTATAACTTATGTGACTGGTCACATTAGCCGATCTAGATATTGGATCGGAACGTGACAAAATATTAGCTACTTCCACAATTCATTATAATAAATAACATCGAGCCGAAGCTGCAAAATAACATTTTGCTGACAAAATTAGTATTTGTAGATTATACTTTTATGTCTTCGATTTACATCTTTACTAGCAACCTTTATAGCGAAGCAGTGGATCGTCATCATTCAAAGTTCATCAGCATGAGTACTATCTATATGATGTCAGAGTACTCTGGAAAAATCAGTGGTCACTGTGATAATATATGTCAGTTGTTATCTCAAACCATGGTACAGGTTGGGGCATGATGTCCTTCAACACTTCCAGGAGAACAACCAAGGCAAAAACATCATGCATGAACTTGGAGAAAGATACGAAAGACTCGCAGAAAGCTAGGAGAAAAACGAAACCAACGTATTCAGAGAAAAAAATGTATGAATACCAACAATATAATTAGTTGACAACAGTATAATAAATAATAATCAAAATATCATCACCCCCAATAATAGAAGATACCATTCCTGCATGATCAGTTTTGCTGAATAATACATTTAATCTGAATAATTCATCACCAACTTGTTTATCCAAGAATTATCGTTATATATATATATTATTTTGAAAAAGTAGATAGCTCAATTCAGCAAATAAAAAATGGAAAACATAAATGAATAAGAAGATTTTCAATAACTAGAAGACATCGTTACCATCAGGAATACCAAGCAACTGAACAGTTGACAGCTTATTGTAGCCCACAAAATGAACAAGAAGATACATGTGCTAGCGTACTCCGGATGAAACTTGTCCAGGGGACCATGGCATAGAGAAAGAGCAGGTAATGGAATCGTACTATATCATTTTTTATGAAGATAATTTTGACCGTCGTGTGCGTGATAATATAAAGAATGACGTTAGTAGCTGCAATGGGAGTCTGGCACGTAACGCTTTCTGCTATCAGGTGAGCGGGGAATTAATTACCGCGGGCGCTCAGAATTTCCAGTACTGGCGCCCAAGAGGACGGTTTCCTTTCATGTGAAAGGGGGCCGGTGCACAAATGGCCTCTGTGACCCCATTGCCTTTGAAGAGGACCCGCGGTCTGCGGTTTAGATCTTTCAGTACGTTAAAAAAGAATTTGGGTACTCTGATGGTACGTCTAATTGCTTTGATAAGAGACCTTTCATGCCATGCAATGGCCCGAAGATCGCATCAACCTACGGACTTGTAAGATGCTGTTCACGGGTTCTCTCTCCTTTTTTTTTTTCCTCGCCTACTTTTTCTGGACATAAGAGATGGGAAAGCCGTGGCTCCAGGAGAAAGGCCAACATCGCCATTACTTTAGCCCTGGACTTGGTTTCGTCATAGTATTGGTGAGACTATGGTGCACTCATGTCACCATTTGTTTCATACATAGCTCATCATTGGGCTCATCTGTGGTGCGGTAGCCCATACAATGTGAATGTGACAACATAAGAAATTACAAATTGAAAATAATTATATAAAAAAGGTCTAAACATTTTTTTGAAAAGTTACATGAAACTAATTGTTGGGATGTGCGCAGCGGATTAAACCAGTTTAGATCTCAAATAATTTCTATTTACTCATTTAGACAATTAATCAATCACAATACAGGCAGATATCAAATCAAAAGAAGACGTGATTTACGTGGTTCGAAAAAATATTGTCTACGTCCACCAAGAAAAAATGAGTAATCCACTATAGTCTGACCCAAATCTGGATACAAAAGAAATACAAATATCTAGATAACAAATGCCATATTAAAAACAAAGAGACATAATAAATAAACAAAAGAGGATGAAAGAAGCACGAGAAAAATTCCAAATATCAGGCTTCTAGCTTTTTCTGGTTCCTAGATCGAAGAAGAAATCTCTCTGAAATTTCTCTGGATTTTTTTCTCTCTCCCTCTGTATCAAAAACCGCAGGCTCTCTGTGGTTAAATAACCATCTGAAATGGCGTCCAAAACAAACGTAAAATGAGTCCAGAAAGTCCAAAACACTCCCAAGCCGTCAGATCAAAGAACAATAGTCCAGATTGCACCAAAAACAGTGCCATATCAAGCCCAAAAGAGGTCGGATCTATCTCAGCCGTCCGATCGCACCATCAGACGGTCAGGATCAAAAGAAATCCCGTGGACACTCAAACACCGCGTGAAATGCACGGGAAACCGCGTAGGAAACGCGGGAAAACTCCCCAAGGAGGGCGCCGCAAGCCGCTGGGCTGAGCCCATGCGCGCGCCCGCACGCTGCGCGTGGGCCTGGGCCGCGGGCACGCGCTTGCGTGCGCCCGCCCATGCCGCGCGTCGCGCGTGGGTCGTGGCTGGGTTCGTGGGTCTTTGTGGGAGTAAAACACGTAACAATCTTCCTCCTTGCGACCAAAAACAAATGTCTCTATCAAATATGGATTATAAAGCATCATCCTCATCAAAAAGATCCCGAAGGGGATCACCAAGTGCTCAAACCAATCAAGTTCTGGAATGTCCTGAACTTGACTACTGGAATTGGTTTAGTGAGCATATCAGCTGGATTATTAGCAGTGCCAATTTTTTGAAGTTGAATATCACCATCCTCTACCAAATCTCTGATAAAGTGATACCTGACATTAACATGCTTAGTGCGCTCATGATACATCTGATCTCTGGCGAGATGTAACGCACTCTGACTGTCACAGTGAATAACCAAAGAATTCTGTTTGAGACCCAAATCTTGTACTAACCCTCTTAGCCAGATTGCTTCCTTTGCTGCCTCTGTCAAAGCCATATACTCTACCTCTGTAGTAGACAAAGCAACTATAGATTGCAAAGTAGCCTTCTAGCTAATTGCACAACCAGAGAGAGTAAATACATATGAGGTCAATGACCTCCTCCTATCCAAGTCACAAGCATAATCTGAATCACAGAATCCTGTAACAGTGCAACCACTCTGTCCGGAGAATACCAATCCCAAATCAGAAGTACCTTTTAAATATCGAAGAATCCATTTCACACTGACCAGTAAGCTTTTCCAGGCTTGTCCATATATCTACTCACTATACTAATTGCCTGTGAAATATCAGGACGAGTGCAGACCATTGCATACATGATACTGCCAACTGCACTTGCATAAGGTGCTTTAGACATATACTTCTCCTCATCATCAGTCTGAGAAGAATCCCTTGCAGATAAACGAAAGTGACTGGCAAAGGGCGTAGTGACTGGCTTAGCTGTAGATATACAAAATCTTTCCAAGACTTTCATGATATAACTATGTTGAGTAACAAATAGTCTACATAATTGCCTGTTACGAATGATCTCCATTCCAAGTATCTTCTTTGCCGGTCCAAGATCCTTCATCTCAAATGCAGTACTAAGTTCAGCTTTCAGCTTCTGGATGACTGACATATCCCTGGCTGCAATCATCATGTCATCAACATATAATAACAAATAACAAAAGGACTCGTCTGAAAGCTGCTGATGATACACGCAACTATCATATGGAGATATATCAAATTCATGGTCAACCATAAACTTATCAAATTTACGGTACTATTGTCTTGGAGACTGCTTAAAACCATACAAAGACCTTTTGAACAAGCATATATGATCTTTTTTATCTGGAGCCTCAAAACCAGGTGGTTGTTGCATATAAATCTGCTCCTCCAAGTCACCATATAGAAAAGCTGTCTTGACATCCAGCTATTCTAACTCTAAATTCTGAGAAGCAACTAAAGCAAGGAACATACGAATAGAAGAGTGTTTAACTATAGGAGAAAATACCTCCTTATAATCAATACCCTCTCATTGTCTGTAACCCTTAGCCACTAACCTTTCCTTATATTTCAAATCTTGAGGGGTAGCTCCTTCCTTTTTCTTGAAGATCCATTTGCAGCCAATTTTTTTCTTGTCCTAGGTAATCTGACTAATTCCCAAGTCTGATTCTTTTCCAAAGACCGAAGCTCTTCTACCATAGCCATGGTCCATTGCTCACCTAAGAACTACCAATTGCTTCTTGAAATATGGTCGGCTCATCACCTATAGTGTCTGTAATATTCAGAGCATAATATACTAACTCAGCACAAGTAGAATCCTCAAAACCATACCTTTGAGGTGCTCTGATATTTCGCTTGGATCTTCGAGTGGCAATACTATTATCTAGACCTTGTCCAATAACCTCCTCCTGAGTCTATATCTCTGGATCTATCTGCTGATGCTGTTCATTCTGAATATCACCAGTAGGCTGCAACTGTTGTAAACTAACTGTCTGATTAATATCAACAACAGTCCTATCCTGCTCACCCTAAACTTGTTCTCTCTGTGAATAACTTGGCTATTGCTGCCTTGAAGGAGTGGATGACTCATTAAAAGTCACATCCCTGCTGACTAGAAAACCCTAGGATCCGGGCTCGGTGCACCATAATCTGTAACCCTTCACCCCACATGCATATCCAAGAAATATGCATTTCTTAGCCCTGGGATTCAGCTTTCCATCTTTGACATGTGCATATGCTGAACATCCAAATACTCTAAGAACTGAATAGTCTGCAGGTATACCTGTCCACATCTCTTCCGAAGTCTTCATATTCAATGCAGATGCTGGAGATCGATTTATTATAAAGCAGGCTGTATGTGCAGCCTCTGCACAGAAGTCTCTACTCAATCCAGAACTTGATAGCATAGATCTGACTCTTTCCAATAGTATGCGATTCATGCATTCCGCAACACCATTTTGCTGAGGAGTATATACTGTGGTCCTATGCCTGACAATGCCACTTACAAAAGTCATTAAACTCTGTAGAATAGAATTCCAATCCATTATCAGTCTGGAAGGTTTTCACCTTCCTCTTAGTTTGCCTCTCGACTTAGCCTTCCACCCTTTAAAAGTGTGAAACACATCACTTTTATTTTTGATAGTATAAATCCAGACTTTATGGGAATAGTCATCAATCAAAGAGAGCAAATACCTAGATCCATCCTTGGATGTAACTAGGACAGGTCCCCATAGGTCAGAATGTATGTAATCCAATATACCTGCCATCCTGTGCACGCCTGTAGTAAAGTTGACTCTGTGTTGTTTTCCAAATATGCAATGCTCACAGAATCCAAGTGCACCAACTTTCTGACCTCCTAGCAGACCACGTCTGCTCAGCTCCTGTAAACCTTTATCTGACATTTGGCCTAATCTTTGATGCCATAAGTGTGTCAATTGAACAATAAAGGAATGTGCTAAAGAAGCCTCACCAACCACTGTAGTGCCATCCAAATAATAAAGAGTGCTACTCAATTTACCTCTTAACAAAGTCAATGCACCTTTACTAATTGTAATAGATCTTCTATCCCATCTGCCCTCAAAACCGGCAATATCAAAAGCATGTATCGAGAGAAGATTTCTTTTCAATAGAGGAACATATCTGACATCATCCAAAGTCACCATAATATTTGCATGAGATTTGATTTGAACTGTACCAATTCCTTCCACTTTATAAATGGCGCCATCCCCAAGAAGAATAGAGCCTCCATCACAGGATCTAAAAGAAGTGAACCATTCTTTATAGGGTGTCATATGAAAAGATGCTCAAGAGTCCACGATCCAGATATCAGGCAGATTGATACTGCATGCAGCTGTAAATACTGCATCATCTGCAATACTGCTATGATCTGTAGAAAACTGCTACTAATACCGAATCTGAGATTGTTCCTTTATTTTTCTGTTCTTTCTTTTTCTTGGACTGTAGAAGTCTACACTCATTTTTCCAGTGCCCTGGCTTCTTACAGTAATGACAAATACCAGGTCTTTTAGACCTAGACTTTGATCTAGTCTTGGACTTATTTCTACCTTGTTCAACTGTTCTTTGCTCATCTCTACCTCTGACAGTAAGTCCTTGTACCGGATTTGGAGCCTGATGCTCTAACTGTACTTTCAACCTAAGCTCATTGGATAACAAAGTGACTTCAACCTCATCGAGACTTATAGTCTCTCTTTCATAGAGCATGGTAGTAGTAATATTTTCATAGAACTTAGGCAAAGAATAAATCAGGATCAAAGCCTTGTCTTCCTCATCAACATTAACACCAATATTTGCCAAATCAAGCAGGAGCTTATTATAATTATCCAAGTGATCCTTGAGTGAGATCTCTTCCGCCATACGAAATGTGTGAAGCTTGCCCCTCAAATATAGTCTATTAGTGAGAGATTTTACCATATACAAAGTATCCAATTTTTTCATACACCTTTAGCTGTATCAAGTTCCACTACATTACGGAGGACTTTATCACTCAATCCCGAAAACAGAGTCCCAAGTGCTCTTTCATTCATCTCCTCTTTTGTAGCCTCTATATCACCTGAAATTGCATCCATTCCTTTTAGAGCTGTTGCAACACCCTCCTTTACTAACATATATCTCATTCTCACATTCCATAGTGCAAAATCACCTGTGCCATCAAATATCGCTACCTCGTGCCTAGAGTAGTGGAATGAAAAATAACCATCTCAGGAGTCGGAGAAGAACTTGGTTGCCCGTCAGATGCCATCCCAATGCTCTGATACCAATTATTGGGATGTGCACAGCGGATTAAACCAGTTTAGGCCTCAAAATAATTCCTATTTACTCACTTAGGTAATTAACCAATCACAATACAAGCAAATATCAAATCAAAAAAAGATGAGATTTACATGGTTCAGCAAAATATTGCCTACGTCCACCAAGAGGAAAGGAGTAATCCACTATTGTCTGACCCAAATCTGGGTACAAAAGGAATACAAATATCCAGATAACAAATGTAAGATTAAAAATAAAGAGACATAATAAATAAACAAAAGAGGATGAAAGAAGCATGAGAAAAATCTCAAATACCAGGCCTCTAGCTTTTTCTGGTGCTTGGATCAAAGAAGAAATCTCTCTGAAATTTTTTTGGATTTTTTTCTCTCTCTCTGTCTCTCTCTCTGTCTGTATCAAAAACCACATGCTCTCTGTGGTTAAATAACCATCTGAAACGGCGTCCAAAACAGACTTAAAAAGAGTCCAGAAAGTCCAAAATACTTCCAAGCCGTCAGATCAAAGAACAAGAGTTCAGATTGTACCAAAAATAGTGCCAGATCAAGCCCAAAAGAGATCGATCCATCTCAGCCGTCCGATCGCGCCATCGGACGGTCAGGATCAAAATAAATCCCGTGGACCACTCAAACACTGCGTGAAATGCATGGGAAACCGCGTGAGAAATACGGAGAAACGCCCCAAGGAGGGCACCGCTGGGCCGAGCCCACGTGCGCGCCCGCGTGCGAGCCGAGCGCCCATGCACGCCGCGCGTCGCGCGTGGGTCGTGGGTCTTCGTGGGAGCAAAACACATAACACTAATTCTTTCCTGTACGGATGACTTTGGAAGAGTAACTTTAAGAAGATTTTCATCAGTTTGAAGTTTCTGAACAAGAAAACCAATATTTTTGAGGCATATATGAACTGACAGAGGCATTTAATTTAATTCCTTACAATAAATTGGATAGAAATGGTGGAAATAGGACAGTCTGTGACTCTGTTGGACTAGCGGAGCCTCAATGCCCGCACGACCCATGAAGGAAAAAAAAAACACACGTGAGATCCAGAAGAAAGAAATTCAGGAGAAGGCAATATCTACATGGATCTCAATACGATCGATGGCTACGAGCAGCGTTGCAATCAAACTATAATTGGACGAGCTACATAACTTAGATTTGAATTTTGTTTGGACCGTTGGACTCATGGTGAGATACTCTACGTAGTGGAGGCTACAAATTCGTGGTTAGAGATAGACAGAAAGAGGAGGATGAAAAAAGTGATGAGAGGTCTTTTATAGAGGACTGATTGAGAGCTTGAGAAAAGGATTCGGGATTTCTTGTTGAGAGATATTTGTACGGGATTGAGAGAGAGTTCAATCTGTAAGTTTATTTTTCATAGCGAAACCTTTTGCATGCCCGAAAAAATTATATTTGTTATCTTTTCTTCTTTCTCTTGTGGTATCAACATTGACAATCGACGATCCTATTTTGCTTTCGCAATAATCGATATCAGAGCGAGTTTATACCAATCCCAACAACTGGTATCAAAGCCCAGATTGTCCGTGATTGATCGAGATCGAAGAAGATGGAGAAGGCATGTGCAATTAAAGTGGAGATCAGCAGGTTCAATGGCAAGAGCAACTTCTCCCTCTGGAAAGTGAGGGTGAAAGACGTGCTTTTCCAGCTAGGACTGATCGACGCTCTCATATGCGAGGAGAGACCAGACACCGTATAGCAGAATACCAGGAAACAGTTTCAGATGCAGGCGATAAGCACAATCCGCTTGTACCGATGGATGATGTAGTGATCCATGTACTGAACGAGTCTTTCCCAACGGTGTTGTGGAAGAAGCTGGAGGAGCTGTACATGGCGAAGTCCCTCTCCCTCACCAACATCTTGTTCCTTTGGAAGCAGTTCTATCAATTGCGGATGGCTGAGGGACAGAGTGTGCAGGAGCACCTTAGCAATTTTCAGAGGATCCTCAGTGATCTCCTCAATATCGGTGAAAAAGTTGAGGAGAAAACCTGGGCACTTGTATTGCTGTCATCCCTACCGCAGTCCTTCAAGTCCTTGGTGACTGCTCTTCTAGTGAAAAAGAGTACCATCAAGATGGAGGAGGGAGAACCAGGCTTCAAATTCAGGTGAGAACTCAGCGTTAACAGTTTATGGAGGTGCAGGGATAAGACGTGGAGTGACAAAGGATCGCGAGGAAAACGGTCCAAGTCAAAAGATGCTGGCAATATCAGGTATTTCCGGTGCGATGAGTTGCGGCATCGTGTCAGAGATTGCCCATAGCTCAGGGATAGAATGAGGGCTGTACGGCGGTGGTCGATAGCAGCGATGACGGATACATCAACGATGTACTCTTGGTATCTGACGAGGTATCTTCTTCTTTCCAGTGGATTTTGGATTTTGTCTGTCCATACCATGTTTGTTACAGGGAGGAGCTATTTGACTCTCTAGATAATATAGAGGGTTCTGTCCACATAGCAGATGGATCGAGCTATGTGATCGCGGGCATCGGGACAGTCAGCTTGAAGACACATGATGGGACAGTGAAGAAATTGGATGAGGTCCGATGCGTACCCAATTTTAGCAAGAATTTAATTTTTCTCGACAAATTGGACTTAAGCAGCTACAGGTGGAGAGCTGGTGATGGAGTCCTAAAGGTCTTGCATGGCAATAGGATTGTTCTACAAGGGAAGAAGCGTGTGGGCCACCACCTCTTGACAGGGAGTCTAGTGCGAGGTGGAGTCCCTGGTACAGACAGGAATCCAGTACGAGGTGAGCTTCGATAGCAGGGGAATCGAATACGGGATGCGAGACTCGGGAGGACGACAAGCGAAGTCGTAAAGTGAAGTTCCTATTGCCACAGGAGACTTTTTCTAGCAGGTCTCAGGTCGAGGTGAGCACAGCATGTGATAGAGATAGGATCGAGCAGCCTGACTCGACTCCCATATTTGCCCATCCATGATCAGGCGATTGTTCCAGGGCATGGGGGCGTTAGAATCCTTAGAAGCTCTCAAGTCAGGTGAAGGCGGTGCGTTGAGTCGAGGTGGAGGTTGTTGGACCAGCAGCGCCTTAACGCCCATGCAACCCACAAGGGAAAAAAACACACGTGGAGCCCAGAAAAAGGAAACCCAGAAGGAGGCAAAATCTGCATGGATCTCAATGTGATCGATGGCCATGAGTAGCGTTGCAATCAAACTATAATTGGAAGAGGTACATGACTCCGATTTGGATTATGTTTGGACCGTTGGACTCCTGGTGAGATACTCTATGCAGTGGAGGCTATAAATTCATGGACAGAGATACAAACAGTGAGAGAAGGATGAAAAAGTAGTGAGAGGTCTTTTGTATAGAACTGATTGAGAGCTTGAGAGAAGGATTCGAGGTTTCTTGTTGAGAGATATTTGTACAGGATTAAGAGAGAGTTCAATCTGTAAGTTTATTTTTTATAGTGAAATGTTTTACATGCATGAAAAAATTGTATTTGTTATTTTTTCTTCTTTCTCTTGTGATATCGACATCGATAATCGACGATCCTGTTTCGCTTCCACAATAATCGATATCAAAGCGAGTTGATACCAATCCCAATACAGTCAACACTCTTACTCGATGAAATTTAATTAACATACAGACAAGGATGGTGAAGCAAAATCGCTCAGCTCAAATCATGTAGAGCTGGACCGGCCAGGTGGTAAAACTATACCTTGTGAACTTGGTTTAGATTTATCTGCACCTAAAGAAGGGAAGCAATATATAGAATATTAAAAATAAACTTGATTCTTAGTATATCCTATAGAGACAAATTTTGAAATATTTTATATAGATATTTTCTCTTTAAATTCTATAGTAAATATGGTCAAATAGAATATGGTTTGAAAACTCTTTGAGTCTAGTTTCCAATGCTTCAAACAGTACATGAATTAAAATTTTTTAGAGAAAGTTATGACTATTTGTATAAAATGTGCTTGTGTTGACCGTCAAAACCTAGAATTGAGTTATGGGGATGAAGCTTTTTTGATTTCTCTGCGGTGTTTATTGCTAGAATTTAATGTAATTTCATGATTTGTCATTTTATATCTTTTAATAGTCTCAAAAATATACTAGATGATTATATAATATACTTGTATAAGAATTAAGTGTGAGAGCTCAATTAATTAAAATATCACTTTTTCAATTTCTTCTTCACTTCTTTTGTATGTATGTGTGAATGTATCCATCACCTTCTAACAAAGTGGTATCATCACTAAATTCTTGGAGAAGATAGCTTTAAAGGGTGCATCATATTCCTTTCAGTTTTTCCGTCTCATCAGAGATAACTTTGAGAATTAGGCAATTAGAATGAAGGTAATTCTTGATACTCAAGGAATATGGAAGATTGTTGACCAAGACTTTATTGTACCTCAAAATGAATTGGAGTTGGATTAAGGTCAAATGGTAACTTTGCAAAAGGAAGGAAGAAGGATCAAAGTACTCTCAGCTTCATCCATCAAAGTTTGGATGATGATATGTTTGAAAAAGTGGCCAATGCAACCAATGCCAAGCAAGCATGGAAGATTCTTGTGACTTCCTTCAAAGGAGTAGATAAAGTGAAGAAAGTTCATCTTTAAACTCTAAGGACAAGGTTTGAGGGACTTCGGATAAAAGTCATCGAGACTATGTCGAATTATTTCTCACGTGTCTTAGTAGTTATGAATCATATGAAGAGACTCGGTGAAGATATTCAGGATGTTCGTATTGTGGAGAAGATTCGTACAATCCAAAGTTTGAGCATATTGTTGTTTCCATTGAAGAATCTAAGGATTTGGATGTTATGTCCATTGATAAAGCCAATAGAAGCATGTGGTACTTTGATAATGGTGCAAGTAATCACATGACCAGTGATAGGAATAAATTTGTTGAATTAGATTGCAACACAGCGGGTGTGTCACTTTTGGAGACATCTCTAAGATAAAAATTAAAGGCAAAGATACTATTTTAATTATATTAAAAGATGGTGGCCATAGAATGATTTCTGATGTATACTTCATTCCAAAATTAAGAAGTAATATCTTAAGTTTAGGACACTTACTTGAGAAGGGTTATAAAGTTTTTATGAAGGGTCATAATATTTGACTAAGAGATCAAGAAGAAAATCTCATTACCAAAATATTTATGATCAAGAATAGAATGCTTTTGTTGAAATCACAAGCAGCCAAAGCCATTTGTTTGAAAACTTGTGTGGAAGACTCTTTATGGCTTTTACACATGAGATTTGGCTACTTAAATTTTGGCGGAATCAAAGATTTAGAAGAAAAGAAGATGATGAAAGGTGTTCCAAAAATTGACTATCCGGATCAATTATGTGAAGTTTGTTTACTTGGTAAGTATACAAGGAAGAGCTTTCCCAAGCAAGCCATATCAAAAGCCACCAAGCCACTTCAACTTATTCATGTCGATGTATGTGGTCCTATCGAATCTTTATCTTTTGATAAAAATGGATATTTTCTAATTTTTATCGATGATTATAGCAGGAAAATTGATGTATTTTTTGAATATGAAATCAGATATTTTTGAAGCATTCAAAATTCTCAAAGTATTTATTAAGAAGGAGAGCAGCTATAAGGTTAAGGCTCTTAGAACGAATCGAAGAGGTGAATTTACTTTCAATGAATTTAAAAAATTTTGTAAAGATGCATTCGGTGTCCTCTCATAGTTTCTAAAATACCATAATAAAATGGAGTTAGCGAGAGGAAGAACCAAATAATTCTTAATATGGCATGGTGTATGCTTAAGAATAAAAACATGTCCAAAGTGTTTTGGATTGAGGTGGTTTCATGTATCATTTATTTCTCTAATCGTTCTCCAACTAAAAGCTTAAAAAATATCACTCTCCAAGAAGCTTAGAGTGGATGGAAGTTGAATATGTGACACTTATGGATTTTCGGATTTGTGACTTATGCTTATGTTCCAAATCAAGGAAGGCCTGAACTTGATGATCATAGTCAAAAGTTTATCTTCATTAGCTATGATTCAAGGTCAAAAGGGTATATGTTATTCAATCCAAACAATGACAAAATTGTGATTAGTACAGATATTGAACTTAATGAAAAAGTTTCGTGAGAATAGAGTAATCAAGAGAAAGAATCTTATGATTTCTTCTCTTATTTGAAAGAAGAAGAGGTTTCTTAAGAAACCCCTCAAGAAGTCGCAACTCCAACTTCATCATTTACATCTTATGGCTCAACAACTCCATCTTTATCATCTTCAAGTTCAAGTAGAGCATCAAAGAGATATAGAAGCTTGGTTGATCTTTATGAAGAAACTCAAGAGGTAGATGATGTGAACTTACTTTGTTTTTATACTAATATTGAGCCTTTAAATTTTGAAGAAACTAAAAAAGAGAAGAAGTAGGTGCAAGCAATGGATGAAAAAATTCAAGCCATTAAAAATAATGATACCTGGAACTTGGTTTCATTACCTTAAGGCCAAAAAGCTATTGGAGTTAAATGGATGTTTAAATAAAGAAAAATATCCATGAAGAAGTGGAGAGATACAAAGCAAGGCTTGTCGCTAAGAGATACAAGCAAAAGGAAGGCATTGACTATAATGAAGTGTTCGCACTAGTTACAAGATTGGAGTCTGTTAGATTGCTAATCTCTCTTGCAGCTCATAACCATTGGAAGAGATATCGAATGGATATTAAAACGGCCTTTCTCAATGGTTATCTTGAAAAAGAGTTGTATATTGAGTAGCCCATGGGATATGTAGTGAAAGGACAAGAAGATAAGGTGCTAAAATTGAAGAAGGCCTTATACAGTTTGAAGCAAGCCCCGAGAGTATGGAATAACCGGATTGATAATTACTTTCATAAGCATGATTTCACTAGATGCATGAATAAATATGCTCTTTATGTAAAGAAGTGAGGTAATGATTTCTTATTTATTTATATTTATATAGATGATCTTATCTATACCGGAAATAATAGAAGTATGTTTGAAGAATTCAAGAAGGCTATAATACAAGAATTTGAGATGACATATATAAATCTCATATCTTATTATTTGGGCATTAAGGCTCATCAACTTGAAGATGACATTTTTATCTTCCAAAAATGCTATACAAAAGAGGTGCTTAAAAGGTTTAACATGTTTATTTGCAAGCCTTCAAGTACTCCGTGGAAGGTGGTATAAAACTATCCAAGAAAGATTCAAGAGAGGTGGATTTGACTTTATTCAAAAGTCTCGTAAGAAGTTTAAGGTACTTAATATATATAAGACCAGTTTTTTTTTTATAGTTGTACTTGTAAGTAAATTCATGAAAAATCCCTCCAAATTTCATATGAAGGCAGCCAGAAGATTCTTCGTTACCTTAAAGGTGCTCTTGATTGTGGGTTATTTTTTTCTTCTTCTATAAAATTGAAATTGTTGGGTTATTGTGATAGTGATATTACCGGTGACATTGATTATAGAAAAAGCACTACCAGTTTTAAATTTTTCTTAGAAAAAAAAATTCATGATATTCAAAGAAGCAATATATCGATTGTTACTCTCTTTACTTGTAAATCCGAGTATGTTGCAGCAACTTATGCATTTGTCATGCAATTTGGTTGAAAAGGTTGTTGAAGGAACTTCATCAACCATAAGAAGAAATTGTTGAGATTCTTATTGATAATAAGTCAGTTCATGCTTTGGCAAAGAGTCTTGTTTTTTATGATATGAGCAAGCACATTGATACAAGATTTTACTTCATCTGGGATTATATTATAAAGAACAAAATGGAGATCAAGTATGTGAAGACACTCAATCAGGTTGTTGACATTTTTACAAAGCCTCTCAGGTTTGATCATTTCTATAAAATGAGAATGATGGTTAGAGTTCAAGAAAAGCCAAGTTTAGGAGAGTAATTTTGGAAAATAAACTTAGCTCTTAGTATTCAGCAGAGATAGATTTTGAGATATTTTATATAGACATTTTACTTTAAATTCTATAGTAAATCTAGTTAAATAAGAATGGTTGGAAAACACTTCGAGTTTAATTTCCAATTCTTTAAATAGTGCATGAATTGGAGTTTTCTAGAGGAAGTTATGACTATTTTTGTGAAATGTATTTGTGTTGACTATTGTTGCCACATACACCGCCATGGCCTGCAGCTCAGGAATGACGCCGGATGCCGACCTTGTCACCCGGATTCTAGCTCACACACCTAGATCTACAAAAAAGAGGAGACCCGGACTAAGGATCCCGGCGGGAGCACTTCGATGATCAAGTCAGTGTGCGATCTAGGAGAACATATCCTTCCCGTGGACCTCTAGTCAGACTCCATGCTAGGAGGAGGTTTTGCTTTCAAAGGAAAGAGTAGGGTGAGAACGACAATGGTGGAGGAGAGCTTGAGCTATGATGGCTGTATTCGTCAAGACTTTTTCGGTGAGTCCTCCGGTAGCCTCAGAGTGATATGCTTTTTGCTAACTCTCCCTTCGCTTGCCTTTACTTGCTTACCTTGTTCAAAGGTCCTTGGAACTTCCTTTTAGGCCATGGATCCCTCCAGCTACCCACCTCGGGTTCCTTCCTCTCTGCAGGTGCCGAAAGGTCGACGATCAGCAGTGTGCCGTGTGGCGTGCCCCAATCCTTCCCCCTTTCATGATAGGGAGTTATGTCGCAGGTTCTGATTTCCTAGTTGGTCCTATACTTTAAAAAATATGGCAGGACCTTGATTTGGGGGCAGCCGCCCCCTGATTTGAATTTCCTGGCATGGGCTTCTTCTTCTGGGTGGTGCAAACGGTCGGCTAGGAAGTGCAGTGCTTTGATCAAGATGCCTTTTCCTATCTGGTATAAACAGTGGCGGGAGAGATCATGGCACCCTAGGGGTTGTCCCTCCTTGGTCCTTGGATGGCGCGCTGCCGTCCAAGGGAGGTGGTGGCATTTCTTTCTTTCTGTTTCCGAATTCCTTGAAGCATTGTGGACTTTGGCTATGGGGACGGCCTCTAGCCGCCAGACCTCTTAACCGAAGAGCGCTTGGCTCGAGGAGAGGAAACTCGATTTCTGTCGAGGTGGGCTCGACCGCGAGGGAGCCGCCCGGCAAAGGAGCTTAAGGAGTGGGAACTCGGACTTAAGGAGCTCGAGGGGGCTCGACTTCAACCACATGGGCTCAACCTCGAGGGGGCCGCCCAGCAAAGGAGCTAGAGGAGCAGGAGCTCGACTTCGACCGAGCTATGCTCTATCTCGAGGGAGCCGCTCGATGAAGGAGCTTAAAGAGCGAGAGCTCCATTTTGGTCAGGGAGGGCTTGACCACGAGGGAGTCGCCCGGTGAAGGAACTCAGAGAGCGGGAGCTCTACTTTAGTCGAGATGGGCTCGACCTCGAGGGAGCCACCCTGCGAAGGAGCTCAAAGAGTGGGAGCTCGACTTCGACCGAGATGGGCTCGACCTCGAGGGAGCCGCTCGGCGAAGGAGCTCGAAGAGGGGGAGCTCGACTTCGATCGAGACGGGCTCGACCTCAAGGGAACCGTCCGGCAAAGGAGCTCGAAGAGAGGGTCTGACATGGCAGCTTCTGCTAGCCTGGCATCCGACTGGATTCGAAAAGGACTCCATGTCAGCGATCTTGCCACATCAACTATCAAAATCGAGAAGTTGTGGAAATGAAGTCTTTTTGATTTCTCTGCTATATTTATTGCTAGAATTTAATATAATTTCATAATTAGTTATATGTCTTTTAATCGAGCCTAGAAAATATACTAGATGATTATATAATGTACTTATATCAAGAATTAAGCATGAGTTCAATTAATTAAAGTATTACTTCTCCAATTCCCTTTTCACTTTTGCATGCATGTGTGAATGTGCCCATCACCTTCCAATATAACAGATGTTTGGTAATCCAGATAGGATCACCATGGTGATCAGAGATCACTAGTGATCCAAATTCTTAAATAATTTGATCTTTTGTAATCTAAGATCAATATGTTTGACCGGTCATGATGTAGTAATTAAAGATCCTTGAGTATATATGAGTAATTTATTCGATATACTATAGAAATAGAAGATCAAAAAGCTTATAATACCAAAAATATCCTTAATAAAACCATTTAACAAACTTAAACTTAAATGATTGTAAATTAAGAAATGAAAAACTTTTGTTTTACAAAGCCAAAATGAAAGAAACAAAAAATTTTTGTTTCTTGTTTCTTTCTTTTTATTAAAAAAAAATAAAAGAGAAACTAGAAAATAACAAAAAACTCTAAGATTAAATCTTTCCATATCTCATGTAAAAAAAAATTGTGATAAAAAAATAATAATGCTCGTACTCTCCTATTTTTAATATATTCAAAGACCTGATCTTCTCTTTTCCATGGGCTCTTCTCTTCCTGATCAAGAATGAGGATAATGCTAAGAAAAGATTTCTTCTCTTCCGTGGATATGATGCCCCACCACCCATCGTAAAAAAATTATAATATAGAAAATTATTATGACAAAAAAGAATAATAGTTTCCTTTTTTGTGGGGTTTAAGATTATGAGGAATATTTTGGTTAATGTATTTTAATCTAAGATTACCGTGATATGATGATGTTAGATACCCGTCCTCAAGAACAAGTTTTCGATCATCTTATTGGATTGTGATTTAAAAAATGAGATAATTTAAGATCACTGCTATGTGGAATTATTATGATGCAACCAAATAAGATAATTTTATCATCTTTATATTGATCATCCTTGATCTTGGATCATCATTCTATATAAAACACCCTCAAAATATATGACATTGTTCAATGTATAGTTTTCTCTAATAACCTATAGTTAAACTGTTATACATTCAACCCTTGTGTGCTCTCATCATTAATAATTGCAACTTAGCCATAAGTGGCAGAGAAAGGAGGCATGCTGATTTAAATGACATATAAACATTGGTGGTGCAAGCATTGCAGAGTGTACAAGGACCCTGCAACTTCTTCTCTTTTTTTTTTTTTTTGGAAAAGGGATGAAAGGATAAATCTTGGTGTAGCTACCCCTGTAGATCCCCGTCCGATTAGGTAATATTCGATTCAAGATGCTCGAATTTTCACAGTCTTTTTCCATCTAAAGATGAATACATCAACTTGACACCATTAAAACACCGGCTAGTAGAACGGGAACACCCTACAACTTCTTTGACATACATGTAATATAAATTATTAAGGTCAAATATACTTCCTTATTTTTTTTTGATAGAAAAAAAGGGTGAGGGGGAGGGGGGGGGTAAACCCCTGGTATAGCTCCCCACTCGGGCCCTAACCCATTAGACGATTGTTTGATTCGGGCCGTAAATTTTTGTATACCCTTCCATCAATCGGTGAGTACGTCAGTCTAACTCCACTACGGTGCCGGAGTAGCAGCCGCTTTGTCCCCAGTCATATGCATCCAGAAATTTGAAATTTAATCGAGTCTTCTACGGGATCATGCCTCAAATTCGTGACCAGAAAAAATCGAAGCCGTGCTTCTACCAACCATACTAACATCATAGTGGTACTTCGTACTTATGTTTACCGCTGTACAATTTGACTAATCTTCATAATCATTTAATCTGCAGCATGTAATATTACGGAAGTTTGAAAGTTGGGATGTGGGTATTTCAACTTGTCATCCGCGGGCCAAAGAACGTACTTTAGAGACAAACTGTAATCATCTTATAAATCCATGAAGTAATTTATGTGTTGAAATTTACACTATCAAGGAAAAAATAAGATCCAAAAACTTTCCTTTAGTTGCACGTACTTTTTTTTTTTATTATCTTTTCCCTTTTCATAAAGAATCATATATATTGCGGTAATATAGGTTCTCCACCTGCATTAATTTTTCTCAGTTAACAACTTTGGCATCAAGGAAGTGTCTTGATGTTGTTTTTAGTATCTTGAGGTTGCATGTTTTCTATGCCAGAAATTCCTTACGATCTACTAAGCATCCTGTTGATCCATTTTGAAACACATATCAACTGTTGAAAAATTTTAAGCACTGATTCTACTTGTTGAAAGATCCGGACCAGCACCTATATGCAGCGGATGCAACATGAAAGAATATAGTCCAATAATCTATTCTTTGGATTCAATATCAGGCAACAATGGAGATATAAATGTAGAAAAAAAAAGAAAGATTGCTTTATTCCTTTGAAGAAGAACCTTGTTACAACAAACAAGGCAATACTCGACAGCAACCCTTCTGAAATCCCAGAAGCTTTTCACTGTCCCGCACGTTTTCTCTCTTGCAGGCCTCATACCCTAAGAACTCACGTACGCCATGCATGGATAATACCTCAACATGCATCCCTTCTCCAAATCCCGTGGAACAACCCACGGCACCAAGCCCTCCACATGAAAGACCCTCCATGTGTGCCTCTCTGTAGCCCTTTACCATGGCCTCCTTGAAATCCAGGAGGCTCTCCACGGTCCATGCCTCCAAGGGCATCCTCAAGTCCTCCCCTTCACGGTCTTCATCATGATCGTGAGGAATCCTTGCATGCACCTCTTGGACCGTGAGTCAAGCCTCATGGTCACAAGCCTCAAACCGTGGACGCCCTGCAGAGGGGGGGCGCTCCCCCCACGGCCTTCTTTCTTCTCGTAAACTGGAGTTCTCCTTTCCCATTGCACACCCCATTTCTTAAATAGAGTGAGCGGTGAAATCCTCTTGGTCTTGGACGTCTTGGCTCCTTCTTGAATTCTTGTGCTCAACCACTTGTTGGTTTGTTAGGACTCAGTCACATGGGACGATTAGGACTTGGATTCTTGGACCAATAACAAAATAGTTTGAACTCCATAGGTAGTTCGGCTTCCAATTGGTTACAACCAACCAATTCGGTTAGGATCCTGGGTGGTTGGGCTAACCAACCAACCAACCAACTACCATCTAACCAACTAAGCTAACTCTTAACCAATTTAACAAACCTGAAACCAATCTCATAACATGTTACAATATTTCAAAAAAACTCCCCAATAAGTCACATGAGAAAATACTCAAACTTAGAGCATCCCTGGAACACCTTCAGGACTTCGCTCGGGACACACCCCCAAGCTCTAAAGATTGCCTCCAGCATTCCTGCCATGGCCTTCCAAGTCTCTCCAAGACTTGGGAGCACCATGCAAAACCTTACATCAACTAGGCCAGGCAATAATAAACTTCTCCTATTAGATGTCCCCAAGAGTGACAAGAAATTACGAACATATCTAAGTTGACCATTCGTCTCCCTTGATTATGAACATATCTAAGAATATCTTAGACTTCACAATTAGGAAGGACAATAATTGATCAAACAGCATGAGACTTTAATATTATTTTCTTTGATCAGCATTCACATGCATGAAATGTTACTGATGTACTCGATCGCGAGTAAAAAACCAAGAAAGTGAAAATGGCAAGCCATATAGTTCCTGACAGTGAGCCTTGCAGGTATATATACTGAATTATTCATCTGAGATGCCGGCCGGTACACAAAGATGCACAAAATCCAAGATAAAAGATTGATCGAGATTATGATTTTGATCGAGCATGGTCATCCTGCATGCGGTGCATATTCTTTGTCGATCAGAAATGCACATAGAAGTACCGCATATATGCATGCTATGCTAATCAGTACTCGAAATTCTGAGTGTGCTGCCCTGTACCGCATATCATGCATCACCCCCATTATGTGTGTCCTGCCGAGACTGGTGCATCATCTTTGCAGGTCATGAACTGAGAATAGATATGACCTGTACACCCCATACATGCATGCTGTGCTATTTCAAATTTTGATGTTAATAATTTGCTTTTATGGGGCTCCCATGCTGTTTTTTCTGAAAACTTTAGTGGCAATGAAGTTTTTTTTTTTTTTTTTTTTTTTTTTTTGACAAGATTCCAGAAGAAATACTTTCAGATGAAGCGACTTGATGGACGATAAGTTTTTTTTTTTTTTTTTTTGGTTAAAATTATTCGATAATTGTAACCTTCAAGTCTTGTTCCAATTATTTGGGCTTTAGTTTTACGAGGCCTTATTCACCTATTGTTCTTGTTAAGAAATATGCAAAGGTCAAGCCTTTCCAAATATAAGATTTCTAGACTCTGATATCATATATATTAATTTTGATGGGTACATAATCAACACAAGTATGGTTAATAAGTGCTGATATTTTAATATCACGAAAGTAAGTTCCTACAGCCAGCATCGATTAATTCATGACAGATTTGAGGTTAGGCACCTTCATTTGTATGTCCATGCCATCATCATTGGTTCTTGCTTGCTTTATCCCCATCTAGTACTGCAATGGCATACTTCCCCTAGCTTTCTTCGCTTTATCATTTAATTTCTAGTATTAGTTTAAAAACTTGTTAACTCAAAATTCAACTGAATTAACCTGACTTGGCTTGTTTGTGAGCCGGCTAGATAAGAGACTCGGTTCATGCAAAAATTAGATTTTTGATTAATTGGAACTCGGCTGACTCGCCAACTTACTCGAAACTTGATCTTAGTCACTTGACTCAATCACGAGTCCTCAACACAGATCATAGTCCATTTCAATAACATCATTTTTCTGGTTTTCACCCAAAGCAAGCCATTGGAGGATGCTTTCCAGTATATTTGTTGGAAATCTTGGAAATAGTTAAATTTAATTGTGTATAAATTTCCAAGAGTCCTTTGATACTTCCAAGGATCATTGAATTAATGTTGTCTTGTTATTAGCAATGGCTTTTAAGATTTTCTATGAAATTTACTTAGAATTCATCACATGTATGAAACCAAAGTGTCACTTTGATTAAATATGGATTTTAGTAATTTGTGAAGGATAGGTGAATGAGTATAAAATCTTCTATATAAGGAGATGTACTTAAGTCATCTTGGATTAAGAGAGTTGTAAAAATCCCGATGAAATATTAAGTTCTCTTCTCTTATTAGTTTTACTCTCTTTCTCCTTATATGAAAAATACTCTTTTTCCATCTATTCTATTTTATCAAAGTGGAATTAGTGCATATCATGGCTATCGGAGCACTTTCCATTTCTCGTCTTGCCAACAATTATAAAAATTGAAGTATTCAAATGAAGGCATTACTTAGTTTCCAAGATATTTGGAAGATTGTAGAGAATGCATATGTTGAGCCTCAAGATGATAACAATCTTACAGCAAATCTAAGAACAATAATCTCGGAGCTTCAAAAGAAGGACAAAAAAGCTCCCTTCTTCATTCATCAAAGCCTAGATGAGGTCGCATTTGAGAAGGTTGCTAGTGCTACCAACTCCAAGTAAGCATGGGAGATTTTACAAATTCTTACAAAGGAATAGAAAAGGTGAAAAAGTTCGCCTCCAAACCTTGCAAGGTGAGTTTGAAGCTTTGCAAATGAAGGAGTCCGAAATCGTATCACACTATTTCACAAGGGTGTTAACCATTGTGAACCAATTGAGGAGAAACGGTGAAACAGTTGTTGATAATCTGGTCGTAGAGAAAATCCTATGATCTTTAGATCACAAATTTGATTATGTTGTGACAGTTATTGAAAGGTCAAAAAACTTGGACACTATGATGGTGGATGAGCTTATGGGTTCACTTCAAGCTCATGAGCAAAGAATGTTAAAGAAAAAACAAGAATTATTGAAGCAAGTTTTACAAAGCAAGCTCTTCATCAATGATAAAAAGATAAATCACCGGGCGAAAGTAGTCAAAGAAGCCACAGTCATGGTTGAGGACATGGTCGTATTAGAAGTTGAGGTGGAGCCTATGGGCGTAGATAAAATCATGGTAACCACAATAATATATGGAAAGGCAACCAAACTCATGGAGGAAGAGGACAAAGAGGTAGAGGTCGAAGGTATGACAAGGGTCAAGTTTAATGTTACAATTGCAACAAGTTTGAGCATTACTTTTTTGAGTGCTACTCTAATTAATCTAATCAAGTTCATGAAAAAGCTATTTATGTCAAGAAAGAAGATGATGGAGATGATGTGCTACTACTAGCATGAAAAGGAGGAGAAGTTACTAATCAAAATATGTGGTTCTTGGACTTCGATGCAAGAATCACATGTCGAGGCATAAATAAATTTTCATGGAGCTTGATGAATCGATGAATAGCCATTTCTCAATTGGTGATGCTTTCAAGGTAAAGGTGAAGGGCATTGGTAAGATACTTATTCAATTCAAAGACGGAAGTCAACAGTCCAATGTCTATTACGTGCCTGATATGAAAACCAATATTTTTAGTGTTGGGCAACTTTTGGAGAAAGGGTTTGATATGCAACTGAAAGATGGAAGCTTCTACCTAAAAAAATATAACAAATTGATTGCTCATGTTCCTATGTCAAATAACTATATGTTTATGCTAAACATAAATCATGTTATTGCTAAATGCTTAGTGCATATATGAAGGATGCCTCTTGGCTTTGGTATTTGCAGTTCAGACATGTCAACTTTGGCACACTAAAACTTCTTTCAAGTAAGAGAATGGTAAAGGGGCTACCCTATATTGATGCTTTTAATAAAATATGTGAGGGGTGTGTTTTTGGCAAACATCTAAGGAGGAGTTTTCCAAAGGAGTCTTACAACAAAGCAAAAACACCATTTCAACTTATCCACATCGATATTTGTGGACCAATCACTCCAAGCTCATTTAAAGGTCGTTGTTATTTTCTAACTTTTATTGATGATTTCAGTAGGAAAACTTGGGTGTACCTCTTGAAGGAGAAGTTAGAAGCATTTCAAGTTTTCAAGAAGTTTAAAGTTTTGGTGGAGAATCAGAGTGGCTATACCATCAAAGTATTGTGATCAAATCGTGGAGTAGAATTCATATCCAAGGATTTGAATTTTTTTTGTAAAACTCATGATATTTGGAGACCCTTGACTGCACCATACTCACCCCAACAACATGGAGTCACGGAAAGGAAAAATCAAACCATACTTGACATGGTTTGAAGCATGCTTAAAATAAAGGAGATGCCAAAGGAATTTTGCGGAGAGGCTATAAATTGTGTGGTCTACTTGCTTAATAGATTTTCTACAAAAAACTTAGGAAGAAATAACACCACAAGATGCATGGAGTGGTTATAAGCCTGATATATCTCATTTGAAGGTATTTGGGTGCATAGCTTATGCACATATTCCAGATCAAAGGAAAGGCAAGTTAGATGACAAAAGCATGTATCTTCATCGACTACAATGCAATATCTAAAGCCTACAAACTTTATGAACCAAAGGCCAAGAGAGTCATTATAAGTCGAGATGTGAAGTTTCAAGAAGATGGTATATGGAATCGGAACACTAATATGGTGATGATACAAGATGAAGAGCAAATCAAGGTGCAAACAAGTAAGCCAACACCACCTTCATCTCCTACTTTATTAGATGAAGATGGTTCAACATCACTAAAGATAAGAAGCATTCAAGATTTATATGAGGTGATAACTCTTCTAAATCTTATTTGTCTTTTTGCTAATGAAGAAATAATTTCTTTTGAAGATGCTATCAAAGATGACAAGTGGAGGAAAGCCATGAATGAAGAGATAAAAGCCATAGAAAAGAATGAGACATGGGAACTAACTTTTAATCAAGAGGGGTTGAACCAATTGAAGTAAAGTGGGTTTATAAAGTCAAGAAGAATATGCAAGGTGAAGTAGAAAAATACAAAATATGACTTATGGCTAAAGGATACAAGCAAAAGACCGGGATTGACTATGATGAGGTATTTGCTCCTGTTGCTTGAATGAAAACTATTTGTTTGGTGATTTCTTTGGCAGCTCAAAATAAATAAAAGATTTTTCAACTTGATATTAAATTAGCTTTTCTTAATGGCTACTTGAATGAAGAGGTGTACGTTGAGCAACCCAAAGGTTATATCAGAAGTGGGCAAGAAGATAAAGTGTTAAAATTAAAAAAAGGCACTCTATGGTTTAAAGCAAATTCCAAGAGCTTGGAACTCAAGAATTGATGCTGTTGCCTAGGTGGCTTCCCAAGAGGGGGGGTGAATTGGGATTAAAAAATTTTTCACAATTATGTGCACTTTGAAACTCTTTTGGTGTTGTGGTGCAATATGTAATGCGGAAGTAAATAAATAAATGCAAGAAGCTAAAGATAAGAACACACACAAACACAAAGAAACTTAGAGTGGTTCGGAGCAACCGGCTCCTACGTCCACTATCCAAGCACCACTTGGGATTTTCACTATATCCCCCAACCGAAATACAGTCAGATTATTTTACCAGGCTCACAATCCAAACCTATACACTTTGGTTTTACCAGAATCACCAAAGAAATCCAAACTCCCTTTGGTTTTAAATGGGATCACCAAAGAAACCTTAACACTTGGTTTTATACCAGGATCACCAAGAACCCAACTTAGGTTTTCCCAAGGCTCACTTAAAAACCTTCAACCCTCTCTAAAGACACAGCTCCTTGCTGTTCTTAGAGAGAAAACAAAGATAGAGAAAAATAAACAAGCAACTACAACAAACCGAGTTTGTTTAAATGTTGTCGATGTAAATCAAGATGAAGCCTAGCTTTGAATGCTCTTTAATGCTCTTCAAGTGGCTTCTTTGCTTCTTCAATGAGTGGATTCAATGATGAAGAGGAGTTGGTGAAGCTTTGAATCCTAACTTGAAAGCTTTTAAAGTAGGTAGGTGAAAGACTTGAGGGCTCTTCAATTTTTCAAGATAAATCAATAATAATGCTCTAATAATTATTTAATCCCTCAAAAGCAATCCCTTTTGTAGTTTTCCATGAGATATGGCTGTTGTAGGGCCTAGGGATTCGTGAAAGAGCTGTTGGAGATGAATTTCAATTCAAAAATCACTTCCAGTAACTAGCTGTTGGAGTGCAGAAAATGACAACTCGAGTCGGCTCGAGGTCCATGAGTTGGCTCGAAGTCTCAGACAGCCCATACCAAATTTCTGTAAGAGTCGGCTCTTAAATTTGGAGTCGACTCTTGCCTTCAATAAATTCAAATCAGAAAATTACAGGAGTCGGCTCTTCAGGGCAGAGTCGGCTCGAAGTCTCAGTTCACCAAAAACATAACTCTGGACGAGTCGGCTCTTGGAGCTCGAGTCGGCTCGAGATCTCAGACTTCTAAAATATATTCTTCCACGAGTTGGCTCTTGGGGCAGGAGTCAGCTCGAGATACTGAAACTCTAAAATTTTTTCGTGTCGTGCCACAAGGAGTCGGCTTTTGGTCCATGAGTTAGCCCTTGCCAAAACTTCAATTAATGCTTCAAACTTCTCCAAAACTCTTCAATACTTGAATTAAACAAGAGCTAATCTACATACTCTCAATTTTACAATTTTACAGCCCTTTTTACAAGATTATAAGATTGACAAAGTCAGGGCTTTTACAAGTTAAAGTTCATAAAAGTCCATACATAATTGAATTACCTCTCAATCAATTTGAAAACCAATTTAAACTAAAGATAACCAATTTCCTGCAAAAACTTCTCAAGTAATTGAAAGAATTAGTAACATATACATGCTCCAATATTTTGTGATCATCAAAATCATTCCAGGGGTCAACAGATGCATAGTTCAAGGCTACTGGTTTTGTTCAATGCTCTTATGAACAAGCTCTCTATGTCAAAAGGATGGAAAAATATTACTTGTCTCATTATATGTTGATGATCTTATCTTCACTAGCAACTCTATATAATTGATCAAAGAATACAAGGAGGCAATGGCGAAAGAATTCGAAATGATTGACATGGGATTTATATCCTATTTTCTTGGCTTAGAGGTGAATCAAGTAGAAAACAGGAATTTTATTTTCCAAGAGCACTATGCAAAAGAAGTGATTGAAAAAATTCAAAATGGAAGATTGCAATCTTATTAGTACACCGATGGATAGTGGTGCAAAATTATTTAAGAATGATGAATGTAAAGTGATTGATCCTATACTGTATAAAAGTTTAGTATGATGCTTGAGATACTTGACATGTACAAGATCAGACATACTATATGGTGTTGGTTTGGTGAGTAGATTCATGAAGAAACCAAAATCATCTTATTGGAAGGCTGCTAAAAGAATCCTACACTATATTCAAGGTACTCCAAGTCTCGGCTTATTTAATTCTCATTTTAATAATTTTCAACTTGAAGAGTACTCTAATAGTGATTGGGGTGGAGACTTGGATAACCGAAAAAGTACTTCATAATTTATATTTTTCATGGATGATACGGTATTCTCATGGATGTCAAAGAAGTAATCGATCGTTACTCTCTCAACTTACGAAGCCGATTATGTTGCGGCATCTTCATGTGTTAGTCATGCAATATGGCTAAGGAGCTTACTAAAGGAGATTAATTTTGATCAAAATGAAACTATACAAATTTACATTGATAGCAAATCAGCAATTGCTTTGAAAAAGAATCCAGTTTATCATCAAAGGAGCAAACATATAGATATTCATTTTTATTCAATCCGGGAGCATGTGAAGAACAAAGATGTAGAGCTTATTTATGTAAAAATTAATGATCAAATTGTCGACATTTTCACTAAACCACTTGGAGCTGATCTCTTCAACAAATTCAAGAAACTACTTGGTATGAAAAATAGAAGACAATTAAGTTTAAAGGGGGGTGTTGGAAATCTTGAAAATATTTAAACTTAATTGTGGACAAGTTTTCAAGAGTCCATTGATACTTCCAAGGGTCATTGAATTAATGTTGTTTTGTTATTAGCAATAGCTTTTAGGATTTTTTATGAAATTTATTTAGAATTCATTCACATGTATGAAATCAAAATGTCACTTTGATTAAATATAGCTTTTAGTAATTTGTGAAGGATAGGTGAAGGGTTGTAAAATCTTTTATATAAGGAGATATGTTTAAGCCATCTTGGATTAAGAGAGTTTTAAAAATTTTAATAAAATATTAAGTTTTTTTTTTTTTATTAATTTTACTCTCTTTTTCCTTATAAAAAAAATATTTTTTTTCCACATGTTCTATTCTATCAATATTTAATATCTCAACAATCCTTGCAATACCACCGTTCGCGATTACCATCATCGATTGAGTGTATTTTGTTGGTAATCCGCTCCTAGCACTCAACACCAACATGCAAATAATAGCTGATAGCATGTCAAATAATCATTGATTTTTCTTTTTTTAGTTAATTATTAAATAAATATTTAGTTATATGTTAGCAGCATGTTATATGTTGTCGACAAATTATTTATTGCTGGAACTCCAGTGATACCTAAGGATCTTTCGATCTTCTCTGATGGAAAAGGGATACTGCTCTTGGTTTCTCTCTAGCAGAGACCTACAAGAAATTCTTTGACCATGGATAACCGACGGGGGACTCTCTGACACGCAAGTCAATAGAGTGAGATATGTATAGCAGTCGGAGTTGAGAGAGATAAGAGAAAGAAGACTGAGCATGTGGAAGTGGTAGGAATATTATACTTAGCCGGAGGTCATCTCTTATCTATTTATAGAGTTATTCGGGATAACTGAATACTGTTAGGAAGGCTGCCCCTACTAACATGGATAATAATTTTTTTTTGAAAAGTTGGGATCTTCATGTTAGAAGAATAGTGGTTTGTTAGGATATTCTCTATCACGATCTCCAGCTAGAACAGCTGAAAGTTATTGACTTTAGCCACTTAATCGGGTGTTGCCGACTCCGAGTATATTAGAATGGTATGCTGTTGGCGATAGAGTCCCGACACTGTATTAGTGGGCCTGACTAGATCTATTTGGATAGCTAGTTAGTTTTGAGTAGATAATTAATATCATATAAATGATCGATATTGAGTAAATACTCAATCTGATTGGTTCGCTACTTGTTGTAGTGGCGGATATGGTTATCTTCTTCATGCTTGGTACTATAGTCCGTAGTCAAAGTATATCCTAATTAATGAAGTAGTCGGTTTTCCTACGAGTAGTTGAACTTCCGGCTACTCCTTGAAGCCAAATAAATAGTCATCATAAGTTATAGTTTTAAGACTTTGTATCCGTACATATAAATAGCTCTATTTATGTTACTAAAAGTCAGTATACAAAAACAATATATATTTAATACTAAATATGTATATAATTGAGTCTTGACGTTAAAGACTAGCATGGTATTTGGCAGAGTCTTTTACTCGAGAAAACTTGGCTAACCTTTTATTATATAAAGTCAGGTTTTGGGATTTAAACTACAGTATTAATGCAAAACCATCACATTAATATCATTCTTGCCACATCCATATTATAACCGAGCTGGAAACCAAAACTCTGATTTGTTTTGTTTATATATATATATATATATATATTCATTTTTCAACTTTTCAACTTTTTTTCTTAAATTTCATTATCCAAACTAAATCTAATTCCTTCTTTTAATTTTAAAGGTAATCAATTAAACCCCTACATTTTACTTTGATTTACAAAGACCTCCTGAGGCTCAAGAGAAAGGAGGAGACAGAATGGAAGTTGATGCTGAGGGCAAGGCTTTGGAGGGCAACATCAGTGACACAACCAGTCTAGTAGTTGGCATTGATGAAAGAGTAAAAACTCTAGCTTGCATCTAGACTTGAGCAATGAACAGGCTTGGATGGACTTGGACCTAGCCTTGCTAAGATATTAGCAATTTTTCTCTACTTAGGCCTGACCCGGCCTAACCATCAGGATTTTCTTTATTGCCCTAGCCTAAATCATGGGCCGAGACTATTGGGCCAGGTGTGCTGCCTAGCCCATGCTCAGGTCTACTTGCATCCCAGCTACTTAGGGACTAGGCAGAGAACTCTTTAAGGAGATCGGAATCTCCAAGTCTCTAGACTTACTCGATCCAAGATCTAGGGAGAGTAGTAGCAGTAGAAGGAAAAGAGGAAAGATGTCCATGGAGGGGTCGTTGAGGTCTCGATCTCTTCTATTTATGGCGCGATTAGGAGCAGAGAGAGGGGGTGGAGGTATTCTTTTGGTTTAAATGGTATTAAAGAATAGTAGTTGGTACTAATTTTATCTATAAATTTTATTTTTATATAAGTGAGGAAATCTGCAAGTGATAGTCGCTTGGTACTTGATTTCAATACCATTAGGGAATTTCTAAAAAAATCCCTATCTAATATATATTTTTTATTTTTAAAAATATCTTATCAGCACCAAAGAATTTATCATATTGTGAGTCTTCTAGGAATAAGGTTTTTCTTACAAATCTCTCGATAAAAATTATTAAATTAATCACTTGTTGATCCCTTGCAAATTACCAAGGGATTTATCAAAGGCAATAAATCCCTCACAAATCATTTAAAGATTTTCCGGTGAATCTAGATTTTGAAGCAACTTAACATCTCTTAGAAATCCCTTTCTAATCCCTTTATAATTTTTCGAGAAACAGATTCCTTGATGATATCTCTTGATGAAAGGCTGATTTTCTAGTAGTGATCGCAAATAATTTATTAATTATGATAACTTTTCAGTGATGCACTATGTTGCATCACAAATAGCATTTTTTTTGTGACAACATCTTATATTATCACAAATAATATATTAATAATGATGACATTTTTGTAATGTCCTATGTATCATCATAAATAGTGTTATTTTTGTGACAACATAAAATGTTGTCACCAATAATGTACATTTCACTAGCGGCATATTATATATTGTCACCAATAATTTAATTTTTGTGATGACATATGATATTGCCACAAATAATATGCTATTCGTGATGATTTCTGTTACCGCCAAGATCGTTGTGGCCCGTAACTGCTGCCGGTGCCGGAGTGCGCTCCCTTCGCTACCTGGCGGTCCTCTGCTCATGGACCTGCAAAATAGGGGTTAGTGACCCGGGCCGAGATTTCCGGCGGGGATACTCCGACGGTCAAGTCAAAGACAATCCAGGAGAACAGATCCTCCCGGCCGGGCCCCTCTTGATGGACTCCGTACTAGGAGGAGTAAAGGATGTAAGAATGAAGGTGAAAACGTAACAAGAGGAGAATGATAGCGAGGACAGAGGGATTCCCTGTTCCATCTCCTCTCCTTGTTTCCCTCGTTTTCGTTCAGTTGTGGTGGCAGTGCTTTGCCCTCTTGATTGAGCTTGCACTTGTATTGGTAGTGGATTATTGTTACCTCCCCCCTTTTGGGGGTGTCGATTGTTCTTTCTAGTTGGAAAAATGGCCGTTGGGTGCTTGTCTCGAGATCCTCGCTGGGCTGGCAGGCGCGTGCAGCGGGATTCTGTGCCATGGATGGGACGTCTTTCCTGACATGTGGTAGGGGAAGCTTCCATTCATTCTGACATCCTCTCCGGTCACCCCATTCTAGGAAGCTTGGCAGAACCTCGATCTGGGGGTCGCCACCCTAGGGGTTCGTGCTCTCTGGCTGGCCCATCTTCCTGGAAGTACGGGCGGACAGGCAGTTATGGCGGTATAGGGATGCCGTTTCGTAGTCCTTGGGCGGCTCGCCGGTGTCCCGGGATGGCAGGGCTTGTTCCGATCTGGACGCTCCGAGCTTGTGGGGTCGCCTTGGCGGAGGAGGGCAGAATGCGGGCCCGGTCCAGAGGGCTTGCGCTCGGAGAGGCTCCATGTGGCGGAGAAGTGCTGAGCTCGACTCTGACCACAGGGCTCAAACCTCTGAGGGTCTCACTCCGGAGGGCAGAGTGCGGGCCCGGTCCAGAGGGCTCGCGCTCGGAGAAGCTCCACGTGGCGGGGGAGTGCTGAGCTCGACTCCGACCACAGGGCTCAAACCTCCGAGGGTCTCGCTCTGGAGGGCGGAGTGCGGGCCCGACCCAGAGGGCTTGCGCTCGGAGAGGCTCCACGTGGCGGAGGAGTGCTGAGCTCGACTCCGACCACAGGGCTCAAACCTCCGAAGGTGTCGCTCTGGAGGGTGGAGTGCGGGCCCGGTCCAGAGGGATCGCGCTCGGAGAGGCTCCACGTGGCGGAGGAGTGCTGAGCTCGACTCCGAACATCATTGAAATAATTTAATAATGACTAAATAATCAACTCATTCAGTTCATGATCCTAAATGATCAACTTATTTGTTACATGGATTTCAGAAATAGGACTAAACAATCAAAGATTTTAGTACTCAATCTCATGCTTGTCCCAACCATGCTATGCCTCCTGCGACTCTGAAAAAAATAAAGAAGTGAGAAGTGAGCTTTATAGTCCAGTAAGCATTTCCATACAATTTCATCTATAATTATATAAATAAAAAATAACTAAAATAATAATAATGAACTATGAATCATAAATATCATGCCATGCATTCAAAATTGTTCAACTATTATAAAATCATTTTATGTCCAGTTTGATCAATAACCTTTTTTAGGGTTTGGACTAATTACAATCATGCTTAGCTTATGATGGGTATATCTCAAATCGACCATGTAATATCTGCCCGTGGCCAGGCTAACCCATGTACTCTCCATCCATGGCTCGGCTATTCCATGTACTATCCACCCGTGGCTTGGCTATTTCATATATTATTAGTCCGTGACTCAGTTGTGCCACATACTATCCACTCGTGGCCAACTATTTCATGTATTATCCATTTGTGACTCGACTATCCCATGTATTATCAACCTATGGCTTGGCTATTCTCGGTGTGGTGTGGCTAGTCCAAAATATTCTTTTCTTAATTATCAATTTAACCAAATCTCAATATGATTGTTAAAGTATATTTAATTCAAGATTTTTCAAACCAGTATTGTGTTTCAAAGCATCAAAATATATTATATAAAAATAATAGTATCAAGCCGACGAATACAAATATCCATCATAAAAAATTAAAATGTAAACAGTGCATAAATAACAACGCATGCCCATGCTCATATCCATGAATAAAATTATACAGTATAAAGTATGTAAAGTAGTGATCATGTATAAAAATTCTTTCCTCCCTAGAGACAATTCAAATGTACCCGATGTTGCCGATCTCACCGCGGTGGCCTGTAGCTCGTGAGCTGGCGCCGGTTCTCGGACTCTCTCACCTCGAGATCTCCAAATTTCCGGACCTGCAAAACAAGGTCAGAGAGCCGGGCCGGGGGTTCCGGCGGGGGCACTCCGACGATCAAGCCAGAGAGCGGCAAGATGGAACAGGACCTCTAAGGCGGGCTCCCGAAGGATCCCCGTGCTTAGAGGAGATGTAAAATGAAAGAAGTGTGGGGAAGAGAGGAGTTGAGGCCCGGCCTCCCGTGCTAGGGCCACCGAGCTCTCGCCCGAGGACTTCCCGAGGTCCTCCCGGATCGTTCTTTTGGTGTTCTGCCCTCTTTTCCACCTACCTCCCTGTCCGTTTTTACTGTCCCTTTTATATCACCGAACTGCCTTCAGCCCACGTCCCCTCTAGGGGGCTCTCTGAGACCTCTGGACCTTCTCCTTCCCCTTCTTCTTCGAGTCTGGAAGTTAAGTGGCCGGCTCGCCTCGTCCGCAATGTATCACGAAAGGGGGAAGACTGGTGAGGCCTTTGGCCGAGCGCGGGAGCTCTCCTTTCGAGGCATTGACGGTGGGCTTCCAGCCGTTTCAGGCTCCTGCTCGCTAGGATTTCATTCCTCGGTTGCGGGGCCCTGATTAACTGGTATAAACGAGGTTTCGCGTATCACTACAAGCCGTATAGGCGCCTTGTACGGAGCGCGACGCGTGCTGGCTCTAGTGGTGACCTCGTGACCCGTGTCTTTGCCACCCCGAGGCTTTGTGGAGTAGGGCTGACCTCGGCCGAGGTGGACCCGTCAGAGGGCGTAACTTGGAGATGGAGCAGGGGCTGCCAGCTTTGGCCGAGGTGGACCCCTCCTGGGTGGACACCTGGCGGAGTGGCAGAGAGAGGCTCAACTTCGATCGAGGTGGGCCCGTCTTGGGGTTCCACCTGGCGAAGGAGCAGGAGGGCCCGGCTCAACCTCGGCAGAGGTGGACCCGTCTTGGGGTACCAGCTGGCGAGGGAGCAAGGGGTCGCTAGCTTCGGCCGGGGTGGACCCCTCCTGGGTGGGCACCTAGCGGAGTGGCAGAGAGAGGCTCGACTTTGACAGAGGTGGACCCGTCTTGGGGTGCCACCTGGCAAAGGAGCAAGAGGGCCCGGCTCGATCTCGGCAGAGGTGGACCCGTCTTGGGGTGCTACCTGGCGAGGGAGCGAGGGGCCGCCAGCTTCGGCCGAGGTGGACCCCTCCTGGGTGGATACCTGGCGGAGTGGCAGAGAGAGGCTTGACTTTGGTCGAGGTGGACCCGTCTTGGGATGCCACTTGGTGAAGGAGCAGGAGGGCCCGGCTCGACCTCGGCAAAGGTGGACCCGTCTTGGGGTGCCACCTGGCGAGGGAGCGAGGGGCTGCCAGCTTCGATTGAGGTGGACCCCTCCTGGGTGCATACCTGGCGGAGTGGCAGAGAGAGGCTCGACTTCGGCCGAGGTGGACCTGTCTTGGGGTGCCACCTGGTGAAGGAGCAGGAGGGCCTGGCTCGACCTCGGCAGAGGTTGACCCGTCTTGGGGTGCCACTTGCGAGGGAGCGAGGGGCCGCCAGCTTCGGCCGAGGTGGATCCCTCCTGGGTGGACACCTGACGGAGTGGCAGAGAGAGGCTCGACTTCGGCCGAGGTGGACCCGTCTTGGGGTGCCACCTGATGAAGGAGCAGGAGGGCCCGGCTCGATCTCGACAGAGGTGGACCCGTCTTGGGGTGCCAGCTGGCGAGGGAGCGAGGGGCCGCCAGCTTTGGCCGAGGTGAACCCCTCCTGGGTGGATACCTGGCGGAGTGGCAGAGAGAGGCTCGACTTCGACCGAGGTGGACCCGTCTTGGGGTGCCACCTGGTGAAGGAGCAAGAGGGCCTGGCTCGACCTCGACAGAGGTGGACCCATCTTGGGGTGCCACTTGGTGAGGGAGCGAGGGGCCGCCAGCTTCAGCCAAGGTGGACCCCTCCTGGGTGGACACCTGGCAGAGTGGCAGAGAGAGGCTTGACTTCAACCGACGTGGACCCGTCTTGGGGTGCCACTTGGCGAAGGAGCAGGAGGGCCCTGCTCGACCTCGGTAGAGGTGGACCCATCTTGGGGTGCCACTTGGCGAGGGAGCGAGGGGCCGCCAGCTTCGGCCGAGATGGATCTCTCCTGGGTGGATACATGGCGGAGTGGCAGAGAGAGGCTCGACTTCTTCCCGGAGTTGCAACAGATTTCTACTGCCAACCATCCTTCTAGAGCCCTGGCCGCTCTCTCCAAAACTTTATTCCCCTTGCTGTTTTCTCTTGTTTCCTTGTTCCCTTGTGAGTTTTCTAACCCCTGACAGGTCGTTTGCAGGTCTCGAGTTCCTACGAGTCCAATGACTCCAGCCAAGCCTCAATCGGACCACCGAGCAGAAAGCTGGGTATCCGCGGGTCTTTGGCTCGATTTTCCAGGCCGCATCCATCGAGGAATGAGAGATCCCTTCGCTGCGATCTTCATCGGGCGCATCAGATGTTGTCAAGTACACCCCCTCTGCCGCCAGTAATTTTATTGTGGGAGAACTTGCCCTAACCGAGGCTTCTCAGTCCCGGCGATCCATCTTTATTACTTTCTTAGGTCATAATCTGCATCCTTAGTTTCTAAAATTCATATAGAATTCTCTACAACTTATTTTGATCTGATTTTTGGGATTTAATCACTTAACTCCACATATAAAATATACAAAAATAATTGCATGCATATTAGTCCCGCATAAGAAGATAAGGTCAAATTTATAAGAACCTGGCACCCATGAACGGCCAGAAGGGAACGTGGTCCACGCCTTTTCTCAGGCGCACCAAAGAATGCCATGTGTTAAAGCGACATTCCGAAATCCTAGGTGGTCGCGCGAAAGTTGTGTGATCACCAATAACCGCTCTCAGGAATGGAGATCGACGACGCTTCGAATTCGAAATAATCCTCATCGGATGGCGACAACATTAATGGTCCCCTTTCGGAAAGGGAGGATATGGCAGCACCTGGGATGCAGGGGAATGCGACTGTTCGAATATCGACATGCTCAACATGAGAAGCGAGGATCGTGATCAATGTCCCTTAATCAACGGTCAACAAGAAGGTGACACTTGTCCATTGTGTCTATTCCGGAAATGGCCAGTTTACTTATGATGAAGAAAGACCGGCATCAGCCTGGCTATGATCATGGCCAGTCATCGGCTACGATCACGGTCAGTCATCAGCTACGATCACGGTCAGTCATCGACAACGATAATACGATTCAGCTTCGGGATTCGTCTTCGACACTAGCCAAAGTTCAGACGACCTTCGGCTTCGACTCTTCGACCAAAAGGGAGAAGAAGCGATGAATGTCAAACCCTCACCAAGGCTAGCAACCTTGTCTAAACCATGTTCAAGAATATAACACAATGCGCGCAGAAAGATACTTGGGAGCCCTGAAAACTACTTGAAAGCTCAAGAAGCCATTCGGAAATTCATAAAATTTGTTAGTTACACCTTGGAAAAAAGTAAAGAAGAGATACAAGGTCTAGAGCTACTCCAATTCCTAAACATCAGGAGGAGGGGACCCAACACCACATGATTGAAGCAGCTTGTCAATCTGTGCAGTAAGGACTTCATCGACTTGGGCTGGGACTGGAGAGCCTTCAACTTGGACTTCCTCCCCAGACTGAACCCCCTCCGGGGTCGAAGATGGAGTTGGAACCACCTCCAGGCCTTCTACTAGGGTAGGAGCCTCCTCTCCTAAACATGGTAGCTCTTTAGCCCTGTCTGCTCCTTTGGCTTGCACCGAAACTGCACCAGTGTCTTCGACCACGATCGGGATCTCTTCCTTCAGGCTCGACACCCCTCCAGCCTCTTCTACGGCCTCGACCTCCTCTTCTTCTTCGACTATGCTGAAAGCAGGGATGCCAGAAAAATCAAGGTGTGGGAAAGCCCCTCTGACCTTGGCAAGTCCGTCATTGAAGCCATGCTGATAACTGTACAAGGTTGCTTCACTCATCTCCTCCTGGAATTGTGAGGACCTTCTGAAGTCCACCACGGCCTCACGTGCCTGCTTCCTCAGGACTGCAGACTTTTTCTTGGCCTCCTCGGACTCCAGGACCGCCTCTTCAGCCCTCCTGGCAGCCTCCTCTATTGCCTTAGTCTGACTCTCCAATCTCTTCTGATTCTCCTTGGCAGATTGTTCCAAGGACTCGACCCGTTTCTAGCTTTTCCCTAACGTTGCCCCTTACTCTGCAATTGTCGACTGTGCACTTTTCAATTCACCCCTCAATCCACAAACTTCAGCATCCGCACGAGCAAGACGATTTTTCATAGACTGCCTCAGCTCTTTGGCCACCTCTTTTGCAGCTTTGGTCGTGTAGAGCTCCTCTTTGAGGCTGTGGATGAGGTCATTGACATTTCCCAAGCCTTCCTCCAGGAAGGTAATGTCATAGACCAACTACATCAACAATGTGAGATAATGAGCCAGTCGGATCCCTAGAATGAAGGAGGTATGGCAAGAACCTTACCTATTGCAAGGATGAAAATGCCGAATCAGATACCCTGGCGAGGCTTCAGCCTCGGATGACTGCCAAATCGTGAGGCAGCATTGTGCTCTTCAGCGCCCGCCTGGCCACAGCGGGAACCAACATTCCCCCCGTAGGGGAAATCTCCGAATAATCAGCGGGACGACTCCTGGTTGGAGAAGCTTCATGCACAAACTCTCCCTCGACTTGTGGCACCTTGCCCCTATCAGCTGCAAGGGGGCAAGGCGGCGACACACTTGCCAGCTGAAGTGGTCTCTCCCTCGTACGGACCGGAGAAGCATCCGCCGATGAAATTTTGACTGGATGAGGTCCTACTGGGACCCCCCCTGTCAGCGCCATGTCTCCCCCAGAGGTTCCCTGGGAGGATGAAGTTCCCCGGTCTCCTTCAGGACCCTCTCTTCGGGCCCTCTTCCGAACCGTCGATCTTGTAAGAGGGGCCTGAGCTACCCTCTTCTCAGAAGTCTGACGGAGCCAACTCAAGCTAGGCTTCATCCCTCCACCTGCGAACAGGAAAATGCCTCAATGTCGACCAAATTATAGCAAGAATGGGAGGAAAGAGGTAGAAATTTCTATCAGTATACCTAGCACAGGGAACTTGCTAATCCCTGCAAGATTGAGATTCCTCTCCTCCAACAACTTGCGGATTGGAACAACCTCCGAATCAGTCAATAAATTATAATCAGACTGATCGGCCACTAAGACCTTCTTTCCATCATTGGCGGTTAGACGCGGTTCCCTCCAATCGCTGCCAAAGCCCCACGGGTCGACGGATAACACAAAGGCAAAAACATGTTTCCACCCATGGATGGCGCTGAGCATATCCTTGATAATCTTACGACCCGGTCGAGGGCCAATCACCCACCATCCATTACCATGAAAATCCTTCTTGAGCACAAAAAGGGCAGTAAACAAGTTAGTCCTGGGCTCTATGTTCGCTATATGGCACCGGACCAAAAACCCACAGATGTTCCGAATACTATTCGGAGTAAACTGTGCAGGCACTACTTGGTACAGACGAAAGATTTTAATGAAGGAAGGGTGCAAGGAAAATCGAAGGCCGGCCTTCAGATGGTCTTCGTATACGGCTAGACATCCGACAGGGATTTTATTCAATCGTTCCTTAGAGGTAGGGAAGATTAGGGAAAATCCCTCTGGAACGTGATAACGTTCTCGAAGATAAGTAATCCTTCCCTGAGAAATAGAACTGGGAATCGACTCTGGACTCACCTCATCACTGACACCCGAAGGCCCAACTCGTCCCCTTTGGCTTCCTACAGACTCGGCCATGACAAAAGAACGAGACAAGAAGGTAGGAGGAAGATTCTACCTGCATAAAAGGCCGATGGCCGTGAATAAAGAAAGCTGGACTGGGATTGGGAGTGCAAGGTTGAAGAAGCTTCATCACTAGAACCTTCCTCCTTCTCGAAAAGAGACGGAAAAAGCCTATGTCAATGCCTCGAAAAATGGAATCATCTTCATAAACCCATCACGGATGCTCGAGGCAGCTGCGGCCATAAATTGATTTAATGCGAAGTGAATCGAAGGTTTTAACCCACACAAATCGATGGCCAAGGTGAAGCATACTCTTCATCCAAGGGCGGGAAAAAACCACGACCGCCGTACAAATCCCAACTAAAAGATTGGGTAAACCATCGCATTGCGGAAAGAGGAGGGACCGTCCCAGGCATGCCCACTCCTTTTTCACCCTCCAATCAAAGACTGACAGCTATCCATCGCTTGATTTTTGAATCAGCCAGCAGTTTGGGAGATAGCCCAATCAGAGATTTTTATAATCATCCACTGCACTACCTCCCAGGAGGAAAACGATAAATACTCTCACTCTTCGAGGCAAATCTTCGCTTCGAAGACTGAGAGTAGGAGGCAACTGTTGGGATATGTCAGCCTAGGCACGGACCAGCCGCCGATTCGACCGATCGAAGACCACCGGCTGAAGACATTCCCTCCGAACCATGAGCACTAGGCCCAGATATTCGGAGAAGGCCAAATAACCACGGACAAACGAGAGCTCTTGACAAGTCCACGGCTCCAGAAGACCAAGTCCTCAGCCTGGACCAGAGTACGACCTCCGAAGACATAATTTTCAGACTACGCCGAAGACATAGTCTTCGGATATGTCTTCGGCTTATGACAAGGATCAAGTTCATGACCCGCACCAAAGACACGACATCCGATCTGTCTCAAATCTCTACTAAAATGGGCAACGGTTATCCTCGACTATCTTTAGCATGATCATGGCACGTGATTCCAGCGGCAGCGCTCCCGGCTTGGCCGCCGGAACCATCCGAATAACTACCCACGATCCCTGATTAAGGGAAAGAAAATAACTCCCCCATCGTAACTGCTGGGGGGAGAAAGAAAATCGTAGGCGGGACAACTCCTTATAAATAATAGTAAGAGGGAACACTGGAGGTAAGAGGCTTAACACCCTTAACCATATCAGAGCTTTTCCCTTCTCCGTCTTTTCCATTCTGCGGCTAGAGCCCGCCACTGACTTAGGCATCGGAGTGTCCCCCGCCGGAGCGTCTCTGGCAAGGGATCTGTTTTGCAGGTGATCCAGGAAGGGCCCCGCAATCTAGTAGCTCCACCCGGTCGGAAGGAGGAGTTCGACGCTAACCATTAGGTTTAAGATTAGTTAGCTCTAAAATCAGTTTAGGTATGTATTAGTTCATATGCCCATTTAAATTGCATCATCTCTTAACCACCTTGATTGATGGGATCATTTTATACTAACAGCAATGGATCAATAAATAGACTCCCCGTTATTTCAGATATTATCAATAAAAGAGAGTAGAGAACCCCACAACTAAAGAGGGGGGAAGAAAACAGCGCATCAGTAACTTCACAAAACTTGTCGATTATATTAACTTTACACAATCCAGTCGTGGAGAAACTTTTCGATTTTTTTCTTCTTTTTTGCCCTTTTCGAACCTCTAAGCAGAACTACGCTCTAATTTTATGCTCCAATTCTATAAGATGTTGCATTGTTTTGCAGGGAAGCAGCCGAACAAATAAAGACCCAAAAAAAAAAAAAAAATAAAAAATAAGGATGGGTACGAAAAGTTTGGGAGTTGGGACCGTCCGGTCCGCGAAGTCATGGCCTGCTTTTCGGGAGCGAAGAATAACGGCCAGTTCGCTCCTCCACGGATCTCTGTAAGCCTTTATCGTGTTCCTATCGTCACCCTTCTCCGCGCTCCGCCCTGTCCATGGTGCTCGAGAGGCTCCTCGATCTCGATTTCCGCATCCGACCCGACTGCCCGTCCCCATCCTCTTCGACTACGTCGATCGCATGGCCATCCCCTCCGCCGACAGCCTCCCTCACCGCCATGACCGCAGCTTCGTCGGGCGGCGCCTCGAGGTCGGAGCGGCAGATAGGGCAGGTGGTGTGGGAGGCGAGCCAGGAGTCGATGCAGACCGGGTGGAAGGCGTGGCAGCAGACGGTCAGGAGCCGTATGACGTCCCCCCCGGCGAACTCCGCCAGGCACACGGCGCACTCCGCCCCGCACTTCCCCTCCTGCACGCCCCTCACCGCCGAGTACGGCAACGTCGGGAACGACGCGATGATCGCCGGATCCAGCCCCGGCTCACCGTGGGTCTCCCCGCCGCCAGCCAGCCCTCCGCCCCCATCGCGGTCGCCTCCTCCGGCACTGCTGTGGGCCAGCCAGGCGGAGGCGTAGTGGAGGAGGTCGCGGAAGAGGAAGACAGAGAGGAAACAGAGGAGAATGAAGAAGAGGATGAAGATGGGGAGGAGCATGGGTATGGACTGCGACGAGGGGCCACCGTCGAAGGACTTTGCAGGAGGTTGGTTGAGGGGCGATGGCTCCATTGCCGGATTCGTCGGATTCCGGCTGGCCGGGCGCCGCTTCGCATATGGATTGATGGGTATGTATGTAGCTCCCTCTCTCTCTCTCTCTCTCTCTCTCTCTCTGTCGCCTGTTGGTTGGGTGTCTTTTTCTTTCCCGGGGGCGCTGGGCAAGGGGTGGGGGTGGGGCCGGTTCAGTCGTTTACGCAGTACGGCCGCGGGGCCTGATGACGTGGTGGGTCTTGTGGCGGGGAAGGTTGGCTTTGACGCGGGCGGTTAGTGCAAGGTAGCGGTCGGAGCGGTTGGGCTGGTCGGAACTGTTGGAGAGTTTTTTTTTTAATAATATATATTTATATTTTAATAATATATATTATATTATTTTATTTTATTTTTATAATAATAATAAAATAACAATAATTATAATAATAAATAAATATTTTTTTGTTATTATTTTTATTGGATTACAACAGTGGGAGCTGATCTGCAGTAAGATACACCGCTTAAATCTGCCAGTAAAATATCGCCCTCAGAATTTTTTTTTACAAAAAGGAACAGTAGTATAGCTATCGGTGACAGTTTCCAGCGGTTACAGTGCAGCTATCCCAATCAACTTCTCGATTTCTTTTGTGGTAGGTATGGATTACCTTGAACATATATATATATATATATTATTTTATTTTATTTTTGGATAAACTAAAAAGAAAGGGAAGCTTTTAATATAGCTATCTTTTTGGACATTATCATGGGAGTCTTATTTTATCCGAAAATATTTGATTTGAATTTAGACCAGATTTTTTTCATGAAGAAAGAGTACGTACGCCGTCCCAATATTATTCAATGCCAGTTGATTTGATAGGATATAGTATTTCGGATGGCTGGATCTAAAAACCATTTCAACACCTCTACATCCAGGCCCTATGATTAATTCTAAAATTATTCGGGTCATCCAAAAAATCATTACTCGAATCTTGGATGTATTAATACGAAACAAAGATCCGTTCCAATTGAACTACCATATGGGTGGTAATCATGAATATCCTTTAATAGAGATTTAGATGCTTTGCTTCTTAGCTTACCTATAAGAATCCAAAATATGACAAGCTAAATTTTGTATCTTGCATAGCTTATTCGAAGAAATAAATATTTTGATTCATGTGATGTACAACAAATATAGTAACAATGCTATAGATAGCCACTACTTACATGCTGAGTTGGTTACATATACATTGTATAAAATCTGAAATTACCTTTTTTTTTATTTTTAAATAAGGCAGCTTCTTTATCATCACAAGATATTTCTTGATAAATAAATTTTCCTCCGCCAGCAATTGATCCAAGCTACTCTTGGGTGGCCCAATTTATGTTCATTCTAGTTTTAGATAGAAAATAAGCCAGGTCAAAATGGCTTTTGGCGCTCAACTTGTGAGCAAGTCAAGTCTAACTACAAATAGTTGCAAAAATAATATGGAAGCTTGGTTCAATGAAAGCTCAACTTAGAATTTATAGACAGACTGCGCTTGAATAGGTAATGTTAAATTATATAAACATATATATACACACACACGTACATAACTATAAATATATCTCTATATGTGGACAAGACATTAAGGTATATCCTTCACATTTCATGGACGGAAAAAATGTGTAATGTTATATAGGTTCTTTTTAATTTTTTGAAATATTTTTTTATTCATTTTATTCTTATTGTAATTAAAATTATATTCTTTTTAGAATTTTCTAAATAATTATGTATTTTACATGATCATCTTTGTTGTCACCATTGTGTTTTTTTTTTTTTTTTTTACTTTTGAATTCTTTTAATTTTTTAAAATATTTTTTATTCATGTTATTATTATTGTAATTAAAATTATATTCTTTTTAGAATTTTCTAAATAATTATATATTTTACATGATCATCTTTGTTGTCACCATTGCTTTTTTTTTTTTTTTTTACTTTTGAATCATTAAAATAGAAAAAAAAAAAGAGGTAAGATCAGTATAAAAGTGATGTTTTTTATAATCCATAAACCCCATGAGCCCCTATTTATTTATATAAATAAATAAGTCTATGATAGTTTATTTAATTGTTTTGGAGGTAGGTAGATTTGACAATGCAGGGAAGTGCAACGCTAATGGTTCATCTTTTTTTTTTTTTTTTTTTTTTGTTCTAAGAAAGGAATAGCATTATTTTCACCGGCAGAAATTTTAATAGATTTTTTTTTTATAAAAAATTAGAAATATGTATATGTTAGACCCTTTTAGGGGGAATTTCAGATTTCACCATTATGTACAAATCAATCATTTTTATACTGATTGAATTACCTACAATCTATGAAATCAATCGGTCGATCCTGTTCCTAGGAGTATTCCATAAAAAATTCGCTCGGGGAAGGGTTCCAAACGCTTCAGCCAAAAGAGAGCAGGAGATGGGCATCGGAGACGGGAAGGGATCAGCGCATTCTTGGATGGGGCAAGTCTCTCTCTTCTTCTTCTTCTTCTTCTTCTTCTTCTTCTTCTTCTTCTTCTTCTTCTTCTTCTTTTCTTTTTTGTTTCGTGACGTGCGGTATCTGCGGCGTGGAGGACAAATCATGCAAAAGCGTTGTCAAACTAAAGATAAATCATTTATCGTATGGATTCCATGGTCTACTGGACAGGACATTGGACTTTGAATCCAATTGCCCGAGTTCAACTCCCGCTTGCACGAAGCTTAAAGAAAGACGAGTTGAGGGCCTTGCGCAGTCCATGTTCGAGTTGGCTTCCCCAACTCGCTCCTTTCAAGGTTTTTTTTTCAAACTGCGTTGATCTTTTGCACATCTTCTGGCTTTGGTTATGGTCATAGAGCACTATAGAGTGAATGCTTAACGGAAAGATGGAGGGACCTTCATTAAGGGTATGATTTCAGTTTTGAAGGGAAAATGTTCGCTTGTTCCTATTGATTTATTTCATATCCTTATGACCACAGAGAACTAAAAGGAGAGCTTCCAGTATCACGAGTCTAGTTTTATTAATCCTGAAAATTTACTGAAATTTCCAAGACTTTTACTGGCCACGAGAAAGTTTGGATTTTTACTGAAATTCATGTACCACCGTAAGGTTTTGATTTCGATATCTCTGAGAAAGTGTTCATGTGAGGCCCAGTTCTTGTTGGACTGGATTTGGGCTGAAGTCGACAGTCCCTGTCGACTTCAGTTCAAATTCAATTTAGCTCGGAAGTTTGGATTTTCCAGCGATAATTTCGGATGCCCGTCGACGCCACCGGTGGTGGGGGAGGGGATAAGCGTCTTCCTCGATTATTTAGAGACCTCGGGTGTCTTTGTTGATCCCGAATACCCTCTCTAACGGTGGATGCTGACGGCTCCCTTCTCGTGTCTCAGCCTCGCCGGAGTGTTCTCTTCACCGGTGGTCGCTGCGATCGGAGGTCATCTCGCCGGTAAGTTCTTCTTCCTCGTCTTTCTTTTCTCTGGAAGGGTACGTTGGTGTGGAGGTGTTTCGCCGGGGAGAAGGGAAGAATCCGGCCGATTCCTTCTTTTTCGTTGTATTCGTGGAGGTTTTGGCCGGCGATTGTTGGCCGCCGCCAGTCTCTTCTCCTCCTTCCGGCGACCCTTTCCGGACGGTCGACTACTAGGATCGCCTCCGTTCCATCGCTCGTTGGGGGGGGGGGAAGTTGATCGGCCTGTTAACAGAGAAAGAGGTCTCTGTTAACAGGGAAGGGGATTTATCCCCTGTGCTTCCCGGTGGGTGATCGGGCGACCACTGTCGGACCGCCGGTCTCTTTCCTTCCCTCCGGCGACGTTTCCGGTCGGTCGGTCGGGAGGATCGCCGTCGGTTCTCTTCGGTTCTCCTCGTGAACCAGGTCCAGGCACTGTGGCCTGGACGTGCGGGCTGGGTTCGGTTGAGCCGGGTCCTGCTGGGCCGGGTCCATTTCTTGGCCGGTCCAGTAAAAACCCCATTGAAAAAATAAATAAATAAATAATAATAATAATTATATTAATAATATTAAATAAAAGGGAAGAAGGGGAAAAGATCTGTTGGACAAGGTTGTTTCAGGAAAATTTAGTTTTTATTTTCTTTTAATTTGTGATTCAGGATCATCGTTGACTTTGGAAGACCCGGATTAGTGTTGGACTGTTCTAGTTAGTGGATACTCCTCGGTAAGTTATCTTGACATCTGATATGTATGCCAATATATATATATTTATAACTTAGTAGATATATGTAATATATCTGCATTTGATTTCATTGGATTGCGTGCATCATGTTGGTGTGGGTGCTGTGTTGGTGTGAGTACATTGTGTTGGTGTGGGTACATTGTGGGATTGCTTTGGATTGCGTGCATCGTGGTGATGTGGATGCATTGTGTTGGTATGAGTGCATTATGACGGTGTGAGTGCTCTCTAGTCTGAATATGATCATACGAGAACCTAGTCTCCTTTTGGACCTCCAGCAGGGCTATTGCTGGCACATGACCGTTGAGCGGTATGTGACACAGGAGCTAGTTGCCTTATTTTAGCCATGCGTGGCGGGCACATGCAGAGGATGCATGTTTCTCATGTGATACTCAGAGCTAGTTTTCCTTTTGGGCCTCCAGCAAAGCTATTGCTGGCACATGACTGTTGAGCGGTATGTGACACAGGATCTAGACTCTTTCGGGGCGAGCCATGGGCTGATCTTGGCCATAGTCTGAGAGACTAGGAGAGTTAAGTAAATGGTTGGCCATCCATAGTCGTGTCTGTGTTGGTTGCATTTGAGTGTTAATACTTGCATCATGTTGTTGGTTATTATTATTATATTGCTGGACATCTTGTTGCATGATGTATTATGCTTGTTGTTATTAGATGCATATTGGTGTATGTATATTGAAGGTGTTGATAACTTACTGAGCCTATGTAGCTCACCCCTATTTTCCTATATTTTTGTTTTAGATATCGAAGATCATTTGGGCTTTGGGACCGGTCAGTGAGGAGCTAGGTTTTAGGTGTTAATCCCTGAGTTTATATTTTATCTGTATTTTATTTTCTGTTAATCTTTATGGAAAGTTGTTCTTTACTATTGTTTGGTTGTAGATTTGAAAGTTAGGCCTGGCATGATCTCTAGAAGATATCTAGGATTGTGCAGCCGGTCACGTAGCCGATCCTTGATCTGGATTCGTGACGTGACAGAGTGGTATCAGAGCAAAGGTTTAAGATTAAGATGTCATAGTTAGTGAGAGTGGTATAATTAGGGTATTGAAAGATATTTGATGATTTGAAAATTTATATCAGAGTGTGCGGCGGAAGTGTGGTAGACTAAAGATATTAGATTTAATTTAAAGTGTGTACGATGAAAAAAGAGATGCTATTATTGGAATTATTGAATTTGGATAGAATGGTACTTGTGAGTATTGAATCATATAAGTTTTGGATTGTGCATCTTTGGGTTTAGAAGACTTAAATTTCGAGGACGAAATTTTTTTTTTTAGGTGGGGAGAATGTGAGGCCCAATTCTTATTGGGCTGGATTTGGGCTGAAGTCGGCGGCCCCTGCCGACTTCAGTTCAAATTCAATTTAGCTCGGAAGTTTGGATTTTCCGGCGATAATTTCGGATGCCCGTCGACGCCGCCGGTGGTGGGGAAGGGGATAAGCGTCTTTCTCGATTATTTAGAGACCTCGGGTGTCTTTGTTGATCCCGAATACCCTCTCTAACGGTGGACGCCGACGGCTCCCTTCTCGTGTCTCAGCCTCACCGGAGTGTTCTCTTCACCGGTGGACGCTGCGATCGGAGGTCATCTCGCCGGTAAGTTCTTCTTCCTCGTCTTTCTTTTCTCTGGAAGGGTACGTTGGTGTGGGGGTGTTTCGCCGGGGAGAAGGGAAGAATCCGGCCGATTCCTTCTTTTTCTTTGTATTCGCGGAGGTTTTGGCCGGCAATTGTTGGCCGCCGCCAGTCTCTTCTCCTCCTTCCGACGACCCTTTCCGGACGGTCGACCACTGGGATCGCCTCCGTTCCATCGCTCGTTGGGGGGGGGAGGAAGTTGATCGGCCTGTTAACAGAGAAAGAGGTCTCTGTTAACAGGGAAGGGGATTTATCCCCTGTGCTTCCGGCGGGTGATCGGGCGGCCACTGTTGGACCGCCGGTCTCTTTCCTTCCCTCCGGCGACGTTTCCGGTCGGTCGGTCGGGAGGATCGCCGTCGGTTCTCTCCGGTTCTCCTCGTGAACCAGGTCCAGGCACTGTGGCCTGGACGTGCGGGCTGGGTTCGGTTGAGCCGGGTCCTGCTAGGCCGGGTCCATTTCTTGGTTGGACCGGTCCAGTAAAAACCTCATTGGAAAATAAATAAATAAATAATAATAATAATTATATTAATAATATTAAATAAAAGGGAAGAAGGGAAAAGATATGTTGGACAAGGTTGTTTCAGGAAAATTTAGTTTTTATTTTCTTTTAATTTGTGATTCAGGATCATCATTGACTTTGGAAGACCCGGATTAGTGTTGGACTGTTCTAGTTGGTGGATACTCCTCAGTAAGTTATCTTGACCTCTGATATGTATGCCAATATATATATATTTATAACTTAGTAGATATATGTAATATATCTGTATTTGATTTCATTGGATTGCATGCATCATGTTGGTGTGGGTGCTGTGTTGGTGTGAGTACATTGTGTTGGTGTGGGTACATTGTGGGATTGCTTTGGATTGCATGCATCGTGGTGATGTTGATGCATTGTGTTGGTGTGAGTGCATTGTGACGGTGTGAGTGCTCTCTAGTCTGACTATGATCATACGAGAACCTAGTCTCCTTTTGGGCCTCCAGTAGGGCTATTGCTGGCACATGACCGTTGAGCGATATGTGACACAGGAGCTAGTTGCCTTATTTTTGCCATGCGTGGCAGGCACATGCAGAGGATGCATGTTTCTCGTGTGATACTCAGAGCTAGTTTTCCTTTTGGGCCTCCAGCAGGGCTATTGCTGGCACATGACTGTTGAGTGGTATGTGACACAGGATCTAGACTCTTTCGGGGCGAGCCATGGGCCGATCTTGGCCATAGTCTGAGGGACTAGGAGAGTTAAGTAAATGATTGGTCATCCATAGTCGTATCTGTATTGGTTGCATTTGAGTGTTAATACTTGCATCATGTTGTTGGTTATTATTATTATATTGCTGGACATCTTGTTGCATGATGTATTATGCTTGTTGTTATTAGATGCATATTGGTGTATGTATATTGAAGGTGTTGATAACTTACTGAGCCTATGTAGCTCACCCCTATTTTCCTATATTTTTGTTTTAGATATCGAAGATCATTTGGGCTTTGGGACCGGTCAGTGAGGAGCTAGGTTTTAGGTGTTAATCTCTGAGTTTATATTTTATCTGTATTTTATTTTCTGTTAATCTTTATGGAAAGTTGTTCCTTACTATTGTTTGGTTGTAGATTTGAAAGTTAGGCCTGGTATGATCTCTAGAAGATATATAGGATTGTGCGGCCGGTCATGTAGCCGATCCTTGATTTGGATTCGGGGCGTGACAGAGTAGTATCAGAGCAAAGGTTTAAGATTAAGATGTCATAGTTAGTGAGAGGGGTATAATTAGGGTATTGAAAGATATTTGATGATTTGAAAATTTATATCAGAGTGTGCGGCGGAAGTGTGGTAGACTAAAGATATTAGATTTAATTTAAAGTGTGTATGATGAAAGAAGAGATGCTCTTATTGGAATTATTGAATTTGGATAGAATGGTACTTGTGAGTATTGAATCATATAAGTTTTGGATTGTGCATCTTTGGGTTTAGAAGACTTAAATTTCGAGGGAGAAAATTTTTTTTTTTAGGTGGGGAGAATGTGAGGCCCAGTTCTTATTGGGCTGGATTTGGGCTGAAGTCGGCGACCCCTGCCGACTTCAGTTCAAATTCAATTTAGCTCGGAAGTTTGGATTTTTCGGCGATAATTTGGATGCCCGTCGACGCCGCCGGTGGTGGGGGAGGGGATAAGCGTCTTCCTCGATTATTTAGAGACCTCGGGTGTCTTTGTTGATCCCGAATACCCTCTCTAACGGTGGACGCCGACGGCTCCCTTCTCGTGTCTCAGCCTCGCCGGAGTGTTCTCTTCACTGGTGGTCGCTACGATCGGAGGTCATCTCGCCGGTAAGTTCTTCTTCCTCGTCTTTCTTTTCTTTGGAAGGGTACGTTGGTGTGGGGGTGTTTCGCCGGGGAGAAGGGAAGAATCCGGCCGATTCCTTCTTTTTCGTTGTATTCGTGGAGGTTTTGGCCAGCGATTGTTGGCCGCCGCCAGTCTCTTCTCCTCCTTTCGGTGACCCTTTCCGGACGATCGACCACTGGGATCGCCTCCGTTCCATCGCTCGTTGGGGGGCGGGGGAAGTTGATCGGCCTGTTAACAGAGAAAGAGGTCTCTGTTAACAGGGAAGGGGATTTATCCCCTGTGCTTCCCGGCGGGTGATCGGGCGGCCACTGTCGGACCGCCGGTCTCTTTCTTTCCCTCCGGTGACGTTTCCGGTCGGTCGGTCGGGAGGATCGCCGTCGTTTCTCTCTGGTTCTCCTCGTGAACCAGGTCCAGGCACTGTGGCCTGGACGTGCGGGCTGGGTTCGGTTGAGCCGGGTCCTGCTGGGCCGGGTCCATTTCTTGGTTGGGCCGGTCCAGTAAAAACCCCATTGGAAAAATAAATAAATAAATAAATAATAATTATGATTATATTAATAATATTAAATAAAAGGGAAGAAGGGGAAAAGATCTGTTGGACAAGGTTATTTCAGGAAAATTTAGTTTTTATTTTCTTTTAATTTGTGATTCAGGATCATCGTTGACTTTGGATGACCTGGATTAGTATTGGACTGTTCTAGTTGGTGGATACTCCTCGATAAGTTATCTTGACCTTTGATTTGTATGCCAATATATATATATATTTATAACTTAGTAGATATATGTATATCTGCATTTGATTTTATTTGATTGCGTGCATCATGTTGGTGTGGGTGCTGTGTTGGTGTGAGTACATTGTGTTGGTGTGGGTACATTTGGGATTGCTTTGGATTGCGTGCATCGTGGTGATGTGGATGCATTGTGTTGGTGTGAGTGCATTGTGACGGTGTGAGTGCTCTCTAGTTTGACTATGATCATACGAGAACCTAGTCTCCTTTTGGGCCTCCAGCAGGGCTATTGCTGGCACATGACCGTTGAGCGGTATGTGACACAGGAGCTAGTTGTCTTATTTTAGCCATGCATGGCGGGCACATGCAGAGGATGCATGTTTCTCGTGTGATACTCAGAGCTAGTTTTCCTTTTGGGCCTCCAGCAGGGCTATTGCTGGCACATGACTGTTGAGCGGTATGTGACACAGGATCTAGACTCTTTCGGGGCAAGCCATGGGCCGATCTTGGCCATAGTCTAAGGGACTATGATAGTTAAGTAAATGGTTGGCCATCCATAGTCGTGTCTGTGTTGGTTGCATTTGAATGTTAATACTTGCATCATGTTATTGGTTATTATTATTATATTGCTGGACATCTTGTTGCATGATGTATTATGCTTGTTGTTATTAGATGTATATTGGTGTATGTATATTGAAGGTGTCGATAACTTACTGAGCCTGTGTAGCTCACCTCTATTTTCTATATTTTTGTTTCAGATATCGAAGATCATTTGGGCTTTGGGACCGGTCAGTGAGGACCTAGATTTTAGGTGTTAATCCCTGAGTTTATATTTTATCTATATTTTATTTTCTGTTAATCTTTATGGAAAGTTGTTCATTACTATTGTTTGGTTGTAGATTTGAAAGTTAGCCTGGCATGATCTCTAGAAGATATCTAGGATTGTGCGGCTGGTCACGTAGCCGATCCTTGATCTGGATTCGGGGCGTGACAGTTCATTTGTTCATAAAGACGTTAACTCTCACCAGCTTGGATTGATAACCTTTTTTATGCTCTTTTTTCGCCTGATGTCCTGAGTCTAATCTGTTAATGCCAAAATTTTCTTTCTTTTTTAGTTTTTTTTACATCTTTTGCGTTTAAACTCCGCTAGGTGTGTTTTGCTGGCATGGTTGACAATGAATTCCTTAGGAGAGTGGGGATAGAGAAAGCACGCGGAAAGTTGCTAATCACGAGGAATAGGGTGTTGTGGTTCACTCTCGAATACATGGGTGGCTTTGGCAAGACTTGGTACATGGCTAATCAGTGGTCCTGTCTTAAATGTCACTATGGCTGGCAGCATGGGCAGTGATTCACTGGGTGGTTTTCACAGGCAATGCAAAGACCATGCAATGATATTGGCGATGGTTTTTTCTGAATATTGTGAGATTGCCATTGTTTAGTGGCCAGTTTTGTGTTTATGAAGAATAACTGGCTGTATAGTGTATCTCTGATTTCTGATTTTCTTGATATTGGGTTCCCAAGATTTCTACCAAATATCTTATATTCTTTTAAAGAGAAGTTACTATTTTACTCAATGAATTATTTTGGTCGAGGTTTTACTTTTTTCTCAAACATATGATTAATATAACCTTTCATCCCATCTCACCAAAAGACTGCATAAGGAACCATTTTCATGCATGTACTTGGGATTGCCTAGACTGCTGACCATCAATATGACCTGTTTTTAATGTGGTTCAAATGTAATGTCCTTTATAAAAAAAAAAAAAAAAAAAAAAAACAGAGCAGAAGTCCTTTAAAACTCATTTATATCTAAATTATCTATTTCATTTATTAAATTTGAATTGGATTAGAAGAAGTTCTTCACCCTATTTTACAGAATTAATAGAATGGATGACCACTGAAAGTTATTCCTACATTCTCTTCACCAACCTGTCCTTTCTACTGGTGGTTTAGTAAAATGATGTTGGAAGAATAATCAATTATTGGTATTTTCACTTCTGTCTACTGTAGTTCATGGGATATACAAGTAGATACAGCGGTCTTTTCTTGTATTCAGGGTAAAACTGCATTGGGCAAATATCAATTTTCTCTTGAGACCTGTCAAGGATGGAATGACTGGTACCGCGATTGTTCTCACTACACATGCCCGATGTACAATACTTGCATATCAGGTTTACTCTTTTCTGGTTTTTATATCATAAGTGACTATAACTTTAGTCTTCAGTATTTTTCGTACACTATCTTTCAGTATCACTACACAGGCATCATGGTGAGATGGTTGTTTGTATATCATGCAGAGTTAATGCTTGTGAATCGAAATCCCATAATGTTGGACACTATAATATTCATTTCTTTCAATCTTATCATTTAACCATCAGAAGTATGGAATTTTGTTTAAATGGTAGCAAGCCAATATGTCATCCTTTGGTAAAGAATTTCTGCCTCCCTTTCCAAAGGATCCATCCGATGTCAAAGAAATAGGAATAATGGAATAAGGATGGTCGCTTGAGGTTGAGGGTGTTTCTCTACTGGTTGGCATATCCAAATCTATGTATCTTGTGAGCACAATGAAGGAGAATGATACTCTTATTTAGATGCAACATTCCCTTTCATATCTTGATTACAAGCCTTTTTATTTGCTTGTCTTGGATTTCTTTGTTTAGTGTGTATGTAGGTTCTTCTAGATTCTGTATACTAGGTTAAGAACTAATGCATTTTAGGGATCTCTAAACCTGCTGGCATTGGCAGGGCCAGTGTGCTAATAATGTAAGTCTATTTTGGTAAGCGAACATGGGATGTATGACACACAATCAACGGATACTCGATCACTTTTGTGGCTAGTTACTTTTATCATATAGAGGATAACCTCTTAAAAAGATCATAAAGGATGCATGGGAAGAAAGAGAGATGCAATATATGGAGATGTAGTTGTTTTCAGATGAAATATATACAAATGAAAAGGTAAAGGATGAAGTTTTTTTTTTTTGTGCCAATAAATTTTTAGAGAAGTTTGTTACCTAATCTTTTAATTGGTTAGTGTTAATTGTAAGAGAGCAATGCAACAAAAGTGATAAAGAATATACTGAATAGTGGATATGAGATAATATCCAGACCTATAACATTTTTGGATAGCCATAGCAGGCTAGCTGCGATATATAATGTAGTTTTGTTAATTATTGCTTTTTATTGTCGATTGATTAGTTGTTCTTAATTTTTATTATTGATTGGTTGGTCTTAGTTCCTGTTATGCTTTTAAGGTTCTCCTGAAATGTTTGTTACATGTTAATTGGTAGTAGCCTTGACATGATTTATCTGATTCTTGACCTTTGTTGATCTCCATTAATGCTTTTATCTTGCTGTTTTCTCAGGTCACTTCATCAACCGCTGACCATGATCCATGCTAAGCTTGACATAATCTCGAAGACAAATATATTTGTCACATAAGGTTATTTGTTTGGACTACCTCATGCAATTGAAACTATCCTGAAAGCCTGAGATGATGCACGTAGAAATGGTGTGCTTATTGCTGTCACTGCATCATATATATCATGCATTGATACATGTTATGATGATTTCTGGTAGGCATTTTTGCTTTAGTTTCTTATGTATATCTCCTTCAAATTTTAAGTAGCAAATGCTATTCCTGCATTTCCTTGGCATCAATTTTTTTTGTTGCAAGATTGCTTGTTATACACTTCTGATCTGCAAAGTAACTGATCTGAAAGTAAAGAAAAGAAAAGTTTTCGTAGTTCTCTGAGACCATGTTCTAAAACTATTTACTATGTAATTGGAGTGCTCAAGATCCTCCAAGAACGCTAGGTGCTTCCTATAATATTTAATCTTGTCCTCAAATTTATAGGCAAGGAAATAGAAGGAAAAAAATTCTTATGAGTAACTTGTGCATTTCATGGCAAACCCTTTCTCCATTTTGTCTAACCCAGGAATCTCATTCTGCGAGACTGGTGAGGCAACATACTTTGAATTAAGCTCCTCCTTTTGACAAGAAAAAAGATTCTTTCACTTCAAATAATGCATGAAACACTATTAACCAAACTATGGATCTTTTCATCTGAGAAGAAAATCGCCCTTTGTGACTTTCCTGAAGAAGAACGATCAGTGTTATAAAGGATGTATACTTGTTCTTGGTTCTGTTTTTATGCATTTGAATTGATTCTGTATGATATCAGATCTTCTGAATTTTGACTTTTGTGAAAGAAATATGATTATCATCCAACTTACCATTGTATCCAATTCATCTCCACAGGAAGTATAGGAAACTACAGAGATATTGTATTTGCCAACAGCAATGAAGCAAGAGCTTTCTGTGACTTATCCTTGAAGGATAGCCTCATGACAACTGCTAGCTATTAAGCCATTTTGTACCTCATCTCTGCTACGGATGAACCATGAGGTTCTCCTATAGGTGAAAAAGGTGAAGCAATATGCATACCTTCATCTCCGTGCATTACGGTGGACGCCTGTGGGGCTGGTGACGCATATGCAATCTATATGGCATTCCTAGAGGGGCATGGGTATGCTGGCACTCAGGTGGCAGATGTTGTGGTTGGACAGCAGCATACTCGCCTTTGGGTTCAAGATGCCTGCAGACTAACAGTGTCATTTGACTTTCATCTTGAGAGCTTAAAGGTTTTTTGGATTAGATCATATCCTAGCTTTTGGCATAAAAATTGTATAGGTCAAGTCATTACAACTTTAGTCATCCTCTAGAATATCATTAGAGATGGTTCATAATTTGTCATATTCTCGTAATACCAATTTTAAAGTATAAGTCTAAAATCAAATAGCCGAAAAAGCTAAAAAAAAAAAAGTACAAATCGAAAAAAAGTCAATAAAATAAAAAAGTAATCATTAAAAAAATATATACTTCTAGAAAATCAATATAATTTTTAAAATATAGTATTCATCAATAAAGATAGATCAAAGGAAAGGATGGAGATAATATATGTTTTTTTTGATACATATCCAGAGCAATAAATTTAAATAATAATAATAATATATATTATTATTGATAAATAATTTCTTGAACATAGTGTTTTAATATATTATATAGAAAATACCTTAAAAAAATATTTAGGATATTCAATATTATTTTTTAGAAAATGGATATAAAATTTTAAATATGTATATAACATAGTATTGACTAATAATTATATGATGGTTTGTTGATTATCTTCTATGTTAATATATTTGTTAATTATTATATTTTACATACCATATTATCAAAAATATAATATTTGTATTGGTTAGATCATGAAGCAGATTTTTAGAAAGCTGTAAATGATATGATTTGATATGATGATGTAGAAAAATAAAGTGTTAACGGTGTTTGGACTAGCCATGCCTCGGGATCGTGGACTATCGAGGTTGCCTGAGCCATGGGCTTTGTATGTATAATAGCCAGCCACGGGCAGTTAAAACGTAGGACAGACTGAGCCATGGGCTTTATAAGTGAAATAGCCATCCACATGCGGTTAAAATGTGGGACAGCCAGAGCTACGGGCTTTGTAGGAGCTAGCCTAGCCACGGGCTGAGAATACATGGTCAATTATGAGGTTGCCAGTCATGGGCTGGAACATGACCGTGGTTAGTCTAGAACCCTAAAGAAGAAGGAAAACTAATGAAAACATGTAAAGGAAATATAATGTTATCAAAGTTTTGTTTTACTTGACAATTATGCTGTTTTAATTGCATGATCTGATAACTGATATTTTTCTATTGTATTAAATTATACTTTAGTGGTGTGACTGATTGAAGATTTTACTGGGCTGTAAAGCTCACTCCCTACTTTTGTTTTCCAGAGGCTCAGGATGCATAGCGAGATTCGAGCTGGCATGAGACGAAACGTCAATATCATTAGATGCAAAAGGCCAGATAAGGCCCAAAATTTATAGGACAAATTAGTCCTTAATGCTTTGAAAAGGTAAGTGATTGACGGCTTATAAAAGCCGATCAAGTCACAAGACCGATTGAGGCGCAAGGTCGATCAATGTCTAAGACTGATCGAGGTGCAAGGCCGATTAACGTCCAAGGTCGATCCATGCATAAGGTCGATCGAGGTACAAGATCGATCAACACTCAAGACCGATTCATGCACAACACCGATCGAGGTGCAAGGCTGATCAACGCCCAAGGCTGATCTTTGCACAAGGCTGATAGAGGCACAAGACCAATCAATGTCCAAGGTCGATCTATGCACAAGGCTGATAGAGGCACAAGACCGATCAACGCCCAAGGTCGATCTATGCACAAGGCCGATAGAGGCACAAGACCGATCAATGCCCAACGTCGATCTATGCATAAGGCCGATAGAGGTACATGACCGATCAGTGCCCAAGGCCGATCTATGTACAAGACTGATCAACTTATGGAGTCGATCGACACGTAAGTGTCGACCATCACATGATAGCTAATCCATCAGAAGAATAATAAATATGACAAGAAATGAGGTAGTTATCCTACCTGAGTAATCAATTATTGTTATTATAAGCACGTGTTAGTTCCTAACGGAATTAATCATCCAAGGCCCTTCTAACTAATTTCAGTTAAAAACCCAACCTATAAATACTGGCACACGGGGACCTTCAGGATATGTAAGTTCAACTAGCATAAATACTATCTCATTCTTTAGCCATTTTTTTGTGATTTCATATCTGTTTATCCGAATCCTTGCTGACTTAAGCATCGACGTGTTCTCCACCGGAACCCTTCGATGAGTGGACTTGTTTTGCAGATTCTGAAGAAGCCTAGAAGAGTGAAGCCAAACGGTGCATCAAGATCACGTTGGTTTGGCAACAACAGGCATTAAGAAAGACGTGGCAAACTATAAAGCTTGTCCCATATGATATTCTATAATGCCTGTCCTATTTAATTTTTGTTCCATTTGATTTTTAAACATTCATACATTACATGCACACACATGTCATCATTATTATTGGCTCTATCTTGTTCTTATGTGCTTTCTTGGCTTTGTGTATCTTCCAAATCAAAGTTGGGTCGATTGAAGAAACGCTCGGTTTGGGGTGTGTAGACCCGAACCATTCAGTTAGCTGGATGGTTTGGAAGTTGGGCTTGGTAAAAGGCCCAAAATGGGCAGCACCACCTACACTTAAATTGTCGACCCAATTGGCCTTTTTAACATTTGTTCTGCTTTTTGATGTGGATGCAACATAAATTGCAACGGTGGCTGGATGTATTTTGTATTGTAATTTCCTTTAGGTTTGAGATTCAGAGGTAATCAACTATAATATTGTGGCTATAATCAGAGCTATGTAAGTCTTGTATGCTACGAGCGGAGTTGAAATCTTAGGTCTGTACCTTCCGCACCCCAATTTATGTAAACAATCATGGTTGCACCTACTCCCTTCCAAAGTATCACCTTTGATATGTTTTTCTTTTATAGCCCGTCAAAGGCAGTGGCGGTCATATAGATGGACAGTGGATCAGATTGCATCAACCTTTAATCATCGCCACTTGAAAGTTAACTATATTTTTTTTCTTTGTAGAATAGTAGTCCCATCCGTATATAACTATTGTATTACTTGGACCAAATCTTGAGAGGCAATACCACTTTCACCAGTATTACGGATGGCAATCGGGTCGGGTCGGATATATACAAGTCAAATTAGAAAAATTTCAATCCGAATCCGATCTATTTATTAAATGAATTGTAATTAAAAATCTAAACTTGACACGTTTAAAAACAGATAACCCAACTCAATTTATTTATATATTTATTAAATAAATAATCTACTTATCTAACCTGATTCGTCTATTAACATATTTAATAAATAAATAATTATTTATCTAATATAATTTAATTAATTAATTAATAAATATGATTAAATAGGTTATCAGTTCTGATTCGATCTAAAAATTAAATGAATTAAATAAATTAGATATAAAAATTTTTGTACTTATTATTTATAGGAAAGAAAAAAAAAGTAGGAAAAAAAAGTTCTTTATACTCGTCTATTTATTTATTTTATTTTTATTTTATTTTATTTTATTTTTGTGCTAGAAAGGCAAATGTCTGGCAACTGTTGGCCTTTTCTTTTTGACTATTATCATGAAAAAATATTTTTTTATTAATTAAAATGTTAGGATCATTTGCATGCTTTGTCACATCAATCTTAGGAGATCCTTAAAAGGACTTGGGCCAATAACAACGTCTAGACTTGATCATGTCCTTGGTTTCCTATTCCGGTTAAAAGAACCAGTCGAAAAGGGTCATGGTCATGGGATAAATAGTAGCTTTTATTAGCACTAACTTTGAACACGTTTCCCTCTTTCTTTCCAGGTGGGCTATATTTTCTGGGCTCGTCTGGATGCCATTAGCCTATCTCACGTTTTAGTTCTCTGCTCTTTTCGGTGGGGACGTGCCCTTCTTGGACCATCACTATTAGATCCAAGCAATGCTCTCATTCTCTCGGAGAAGCCAGAAGCATATCATCAATATATACCGATACTATTTATCAAAAAATCGGCAACATTGTTCATGTCAATGCCGACAATTTGGTCCACTACGTGTCGCTTTTTAATTGCTCAATGACTGTATAGAATTGTTTATCTCAACCTTTCCTGGGCACCATTATGTTGGTAACGCGGTCGTTAAAGCGGCTCAGCTCTTGTGTATAATTCACTGATCACGGGTTCGAGAAATGATCCTGCGGATGACTCGATTAAATTCTAGATTAAGTCTGGGGCACATGACTGGAGGGCTGAGCAGTCGTAACTCCGGCGCTGTAATAGGGCTAGGCTGACATACTCGTCCAGTTGTACGGGAAGGGCACGCGAAAAAATTATGGTCTGAATCGAACATGGTCTAGCGGACTGGGGGCCTATTACGGGGAGCTCACGGGGTAAAACCCCCTATCTTTTTTTTTCTATCAAAAAAAAAAAAAAAAAACCCCTCCTAAGCTTCCTTCCTAATCTCAATAAATTTATCATATTATCTTTAAGCTAATCGAATAATATTGTAAGCCTGTTTAGTAATTTGGTTAAATCTGAAATAAATTTATTCATTTTATCTAATACATATTTTACAAACTTTACAATTTAGTAGGAACAAAGAGAAAGAAAAGACAGAGAGCATTAACAATATCTATATTTTATTAAAAAAAAAAAAGGGAATAAATCTCGATGTAGCTATCTTCACTGGATTCCATCTCTGTGTCGATCACGTGTTCTAGAAAATTTTTGAATTTAATCTAGATAACCGGGCTACCATCTTAGTGGTTATTATAATTTATTAATTCTGTTAAAATCATTGGATTATTTTGATTAAATGATTTTTATATTTATAAAGTTTGAGCATTTTTGTTTATCTAAAAATATTAATTATTATTTTTCAGAAATAAGACAAGCGTTAGGATATTTCATAAAATAGAAGGCAATAATTATTTTTGATAGAGGCTTAGCTTCATCTCTCACCAGTCGCGAATTTAAGGCATGATCCTTACGGGTGACTCGTGATCGGGAAGGTGAGAGAGTAGGGATGGCAATAAAATCCAAACCCAATGGGTACCCGATCCGATCCGATTGGGCCGGGTAGTCAACGCTTTGACTGGGTTTGGACGGGTTGAATAAATCCGAATGCTAACTTTGGATTTGGACCGGGACTAGGTAGATATATACCTGACCCGAACCCGGCCAGAATTATTTTAAATTTATTATATTATATAATTAATATATTTTATTAATTATAATTATTAGTTATTAAATTTTAAAATACTTGAACCCTCTACCCTAATCATATATATATATATTGAATTTTTTTTTCATCCTATTCTATTCAGATAAATCAAAACAAAATCATAAATTATTATTTATCAACTTCATAATATAAATTTTGATTGAATATGAAATTAACTGCTGCTGTTGAACTAAAAATATAGTTAAATTTTATTTATTTAATGTATATATATTTATAAATTGTAGATAATTTTAAAGTTGATAAAAATAAAAAAATATTTAATATGACTCAATTGGATTCGGACTGGGTAAACCCGATTATCCAATACCCAATTGAGATGGGTTTGAATAAAAAAATCTAGTCCCGATAATGTTTGGATCAGGTTTGGATAGTGTATTGAATATTTGGGTTGGATTTGGGTAGTTATGCACCCTGCCTAAATCCGGCCCATTGCCATCCCTATGAGAGAGCATACTACTCCGGCTTCTTCCTGGTATCAGCTGATATCTAGTGAATATAGTTATATCGAGATTTATCTCCTTCTTTTTTTTCTATAAAATAATAATAATAATAATAAATAATTTAGATTGAACAATTATTATTATATTATTATTATTATTATTTTAATTTAAGACGCCTGAGGCATTGCAGTCCTTGTTGGAGCCGGTCCCAATTTCTTCTACCTTTTTTCTTCTCCTACTCCTTCTCTCACCCTCACAGCTACCCCGACAACGAGACGGGAGGTTGGATATTATATAACCTAAGTGTGGAATTTCTTCTCCCCTCATCTTTTCTCGTCTACGAGCCGTAGAGAGAGGGAGACGGCCCGCCTTCCCTTCTCCGTTCGTCTATCCGATCCGCGTAGATCGTTTCTCTCGGGCGCCGGTCTCCGATCGTTAGAAGAATCACGATTTCTCGCGCTCCAAGATGGTGTCCGCGAATAGGGAAATGGCGGTTTACTGCTTCGACATCCTCGTCGCCCACTACAACAGCGAGCAGGCGCCTCCCCCGGCTTTCGAAGAAGGCCAGCAGTAAGGATCCCCCTCCTTCAATTCGTGTCCTTGGTTCCGATTATTGTTTCTCATGTTATGGTGGAATTTTATGGCGTTTTACTCCGTCCCCTGTAGAAAAAGAAGAAATTTGGAGCGATTTTTGTTTGTTTTCTTCTTCACCTTGGGAGTTTCTGGTGTTCTGGTGGTTTGATTGCACGATGGCCTTCAGTCGAGCTATAAAGCGTTTGAAAAACACTTTTGATGGTTTAAAGAAATCATAGAGGATTGATGATAGCTGGATTATCTCCGATTGCATGTGCATTAAAGGGTTGCTTTCTTTTCACGATTCCAAATTGGTAGATCTCATTGGTTTAAGGTTCTCTTGTGTGGATGAGGATTAAAAAGTTCTTCTTGGGTTTGTTGAGTGAAGGATTGGTATTTGAGGTCTGTTTTCTTTGAAAAGTTTTTTTTTCTTAAAAAAAAAGAAGAAGACGTAGATACCTTATTAACTTTCTTTAATGATAGATTATTTCAGTGACATAGGCAGGTATGGTACCGTGTCTCGTTTTTTCTTAAAATCAAACATTGGCACATGATTCTTCTTCCTTTATCATGCTGCTGTGGTACTAATTTCCTTTTTTTGTTTTTTTTATACTTTTATCTTTTTAATTTAATCTTTGGTTTTTTTGTCATGGTTAGAGGTTCCTCTTCGCCCTATCTGCGTCCTTTACATGTTATATTTATGCCTTTAGTTTCTGGTTTCTTTGTGCTGATTGGTAAGGCAGTTTGCTTACAAATGCTGAAATGCATCTTCCATGATTATAATTATTTTTATTGAATGCCGTCTACTTTGTGATGTGGGAACGAAGGAAGTATCTGTGATAACTTGGCATGTACTTTATTCAGACTTGACCCAATTTGGACTACCGTGATAATTTGTTGATCAATGATTAATTCTCCCTTTGAAAATATCGTCACTTACTGTTAATGAAGGCTCATAATGAATTTCATTGATTCACTAATAAAGTGATGGGTCTTTCACATCTGAAATTGCCCCAGTTTTTGAAGTTTTATTGTATTATTAATTCTCTATGCATATATTTGTAGTATTGCTTGGTCTTACATTGATATGTTTCTGATTTCAGTCCATTATTTGTAACTTGGAAGAAAGCAGTCAATGGTGGGAGCCGCGTCTCCGTGGATGTATTGGAACTTTAGAAGCCCGTTGCTTGATAAATGGTTTTAGGGACTACGCCTTAACCAGGTATTTGTTTTACACGGATACCATCTGGAAGTTTCTGACTTTGTGCATGGTAATATTGGAATGATGATAACCTTGTTATGATTCTGATTCTAAATTTGACACTTAACAAAAAGCCTGTTAATTGATGATTCCAGTCTGGCACCATCGACATAATTATCTATGGAACAAGAACTTGATGTAATGCAAAAGCCTGGTTTGCTCAGTTCTGAATTTGATTATTTTTAATTTGCAGGTCATAAACACAGGAATTCATGACTATCATATGCATCTATGCTTGTGTTGCATCAGTTAGCATTAGCATGTCATTTTAATGCAGAGATGAATTGATTGATGAATCAACTGTTCTACACATATTTTTGGGTCTATATATGTGCCCTATCATATGAAATATTTGTATTATTCATTACCGAAAATGATATTCTTTTATCTAGGCCGAATAAATTTTAATCTTTCCCTCAGAATTGTATGAGTGTTGTATACAGAATTTTCAAATTGATAAGAAGCAACATAAACTGTCTAATGTTATAAACAAGAGAAGAAATTGACTGTTCTCTAAAATTCTGCTACTTCCTATGGATGAATAATGTAAAACCTGTACTTCCATGCTTAAAACTTATTCATGGCACTAGAGTGGCGATCTCATCATCATATTGATAGATATGCCATAATTTCGATGAGTTTGGTTTATTGAACCAAAAAATCTCAAAATCAGTGGATAAAATGACATTGTTTTAGATATCTACTTCTCTAATTATGCCATAGTGGTTCTGGTAAGCCAGCATTGCCATGTTCTCTGATTGTGCCATTGTAGATTTGCTAGTTCTTATAGTTCTTTTTCCCTCAATAACATATTAGAGAAGTGCTTGTACCCATACCTTTGTTGGCTGATGAAGCTATGTTTTAAAGGCCTTATGATCCTGATACTGGAAGTTTTTGATGATTTTTTTTTTGGTTGAAAAAGTCTTAAATCTCAAGCATTTAGGAGGAGAAGGCCCAATTCAGATAGCTTCTAGCTAGGGTTGAAATTGAATTAGATATGGATCGGATACTAGTGTATCTATATTCATATTTGTTTTTATTGACAAATACAGATATGGATGTTACTTGGATGCAAATTCATATCCATACTTGTTTTAAATGGACATATATACAAATCGAATAGTGGAAGTATGTTCATCTTAGTGTGGAAAGTAAATCAAGTTAATATAGAATCAGAGATATTACTAAATGGAAAGTAAATCAAGTTAATATCATATTAGTGTGGTCATTTATTTTCCTTAAAAGTTCATGAGTACTATATAAAATTAAATTAATTACAAATAGAATTAGATATTCAGATATAGATCGGATGGTTGTTCATCTTTATCCATATTTTTTATCTTTGATGGATACAGATACGGATTTTGCTGGATGCTCAAATTTCTATCCAGATCAAGATGGATTTGGATATGAAAATGAATTTGGATAGATATTATCTAGTCCACTTTCACCTCTACTGCTGATTGTTCATCAATGTGTTGACACTTTTCATTATAGATCACAGGCTAGGAAGCTTCATACAGCAACATGGATTAGGTTTGTGTATGGCTTATGGTTTGTTGTACAGGTTTAGAAATAGGTGGATTGATCAGTTGACAATTGTATCACTGATGTAAGATTTCATACCATAAGTGATGGATCTCTAAAAAGGTTGCCTTTTTGTAGTTGTGAAGGAATGAGTATTGTTTTCTTTTGTTCCCAATATCTGGAGCTGCATTGTAACTTTGTGAACAAAGATAGTGACGAGAATCTTTTTGCAGGATAAAAGTTTGCTAGTATACGTTATTCATTTCATGCTAGAAATATGCCGATGACAAATGTTTTTCAAGAATGGCATAAAAAACTGGCAATCTTTAGTTCTTTTTTTTTTTTTGTCAGTGCATGAATAATATTTGGAATCCAGCTAGATGGCTTTAGACCATATGCCCAGGGCTCTGCTTGGTACGGCCTGTAATTAAACACATTATTTTGCTTGTTATGGCAGCAGCTGGCATCTTGCTTGACTTTATCCTTTCTAGAACAGCTAGCCCATCAGCTATGACAACTAAGCTTATCCAATGATATTTTGCAAGGAAAATTAGAATATTTGAAAAAATGTGTTGTGCTGATATTTGGAGTTATAAGCAAACAAATAAATAAATAACAGTGCTGGGCACATGAAATGCACATCGTTATTCAAGAGTTTGGAGCATTCGATCAGTGGCTTTCATTCAATCATTCATGATTGTAATGAATTTGATAAACAACACTTTCCATTTTAGTACAGATGTAAGTTGTACTTTTATAATATAAACTTATAAACCAAATTTGAGTTTTTAGGTAAAGGATGGTATAGCAAAGATCAAAACAAGTAAATAGCAAATAGATTTTTTTTGAAGTCCTCAATTAAAATTGATGACCTTCATTTATTTTGTTGTATTAGATCTACTGTAATAAGAGATGGATGCTGATATGCCTGACATCTTCAAAGAAAAATGTGATGTGTAGATGTTCTTTTTAGGTGTCCAACTATATTTTATGTACAATTGTTAGACCAATATGTTTGGACCTGATGTTGAATGGTGAAGTGGGTGCATGTGCATTAGCTGATCGTAGATGACAAGGAAAGTGATAATGTTAAGGTAAATTTAGAAATTGATATACTGCTGAAAGTTTGGATATACTGGTACAGGATAATGATGAAGAGTTAATTGAGATTGTATGATTTAAGACTTTCTAGATATTAAGAAGGTTCCTGTAAGGAGAGGGGTTTGAAATTAAGTTGAAGGTTCAGGAAAGTTGGGGGAGATTACAAAACATGGATGAGATTTGTGAGCAAGGACTTCTTTTCTGCGTGCCTAGTAGGCTTTTAGATTAATGGCAAGCTCTTCTTTTCTGAAAGATATCGTGGCCAGGAATTCAACAGAAATTCTTAAATGATGGCAACTTGTTGGCAAGTGGTTGTAAAAATCTACTCAGCGTTTAACTTAATTTGTTCTCCAAAGCTGACTTCATTTTGATGCTTGAAGGTTTGAATGATGATGGTTTGGGTGACATAGTTGAATGGTGTTTTACTAGTGCTGATTCCATTTTGTTTGAGCAAGTTTTCTGCTCCTAGCATGACTGCTCGAAGCCAGTGCTAGTGACTTCTTCTTCATGATGAATTGTGATGGTGATAGGTTAGAGTAAGTTATGTTTTCGTTTTAATTCTGACAACTTTGGGTTTGTAACTCCACCATTTCATTGCTCAAAAGAAATTTCTTTAATTTGTATTAAATATAAGATTTTGGATTTTCCAAGGATAGAATTTATTTTTCCTGTAATTGATTTCTGTATTTCTGAGGTGGCCACAGTGAATAAGTTATGTGTATAATATGTCCTGTAATTCTTTCAGCTAATGGATTTTCTGTCTTCTTGCAGTGCTCTGAAGGACCGGCGTTTTCCTCCTATACAAGCCAAAGAATTGCCATATTTGGAATGCACAGTATCTATACTGACTGATTATGAATCTGCTCTCCATTACCTTGATTGGGAGGTTTGCTGCTTTCTTGTGTTTGATGCAGTATGCACAGCATATTAGCTAGGGGCATGGGTGGTAGGTATAAGCTGTTTGCCTGTTCTTTCTAAACCATATTACATTACTTTCTAGTTTCCCGCTAGATTCTAATGCCCTGGCCACCTAGTTATTCTGTTGTATTCCGATGTGTCAAAACACCCTCAAGATTTTACCAGGTGTGCTACTGAATGGATTTATAGAAGATGGGGAGGAAAAGACAGAAACGATGTAATGGCATAGTAGGATCTATAAAACTAACTGCAACATTAAGAGAATGCGGCATTGTTTATGATTGTAGCAAGAGGCCAAGTCAGCAGTTGTGTGATTTCTGTGCTTTTTTAGAGGTTGCCTTGCAGAATGCTGTAATACTTGTTTGTTTAAACAAATTACCATTTTTTTTTTTTTTTTCTTTTATTTTTTCCTTCTCCATCAGCCCATGTGTTCCCATGTTCACACCAATCACTATCTAAAGCATGGCTACAATACTTATATTTCTAATGCTTACAGCTGAATGCTTTCTATTTTGCAGGTTGGAAAGCATGGCTTAATTATTGAATTTACCGACCCTGATTACAGCACTAGGCGTAGTGCAACATACCTGCCTGAGGTGCTGCCCATGAAGGTACATTGTGCATTATTTGTTTGTCTCCTCAGTTTTCCCCTTATTTTCATCTCTATAAGTTCAGGGTATCTGAAAATCAGCTCAAATCGAAAGATTACAGGAAAATTCCTCTTCATGTAGGGAGATGTGAGATACTCACTGATTCATATTTTATATCTAATGCTCTTGCATGTGTTTTTCCATCTTCTGAACATAATTGTTTGCACAGAGGGCTTGATAAGATAAAGGCATGGTGGTTTTATCTTACTTTAAAATATGCTTTATATCAGTATGACGGAGAACTTTTCTTTTCCCCTTTTGAAACAGGTTGGACGAAAACAGAAACCATTGACTCATTGATGAGAAAAGCTGGTTACAATGGAGTCATCACTGAGTCACTTCGCAAGCGACTCCGTGTCACCCGCTATCAGAGCACCCTGTACACTATGCAATACGGTGACTATGCCTCCTATGTCAAGATGATCAGAGGAACTGCCCCTTTAATTAATGGGGCTAGACTTAACCATTGATTTATTCAGGGCAGCTTCATTGTTAAAAGCTGCAAAGGTACATTCAGACTTATTTAAAAGCAGTTGGGTGAGAATTGGCTTTGATCCATCCCTGCCAATGATGTGCTCTCATTATTTGTCAAAAACCATTCAAGATATAGGAAAGCGAACAGGTTAGCCAGCAACTGTAAAATTGTTGAATGGCTAAGCTGTATCATGTACGATCTATCTATAAGGTCTAAACATTATCTATGGATTTGGTTTAATTTGATATGCATCCTTCATATGTGGTCTTGATAAAATTTTGCCTGGCATATGCCTTTGAAAGGGCGGACAATAAAATCTAAAACTTTGCAAATGTACGCTTACCTACATAAAAAGTATCTCGGGTCAAAATTTACCAACAAAATCAGTTGGCTGCAGATAGGGGTCATGTTGGAGCAGCAAGTTGCTTGGGCCGGCCGTGGACACTGCTCAAGTCTTGGACCTGAGTAGATATATTATCTGGAGCCGGGTCCAAGATTAGACAATTCTGATCCAATCGATTAAACTGGAATGGCTGCTGCTGGAGCCTCTACATTGTGGTAGATTGGGTGCCGGACAACGGAGATTTAATATTCTGATTTGGTTTAGTATTTTTGGTACGCCCCGGCTTGAAGGCCCCAGGTATAGCAGCGAAACCATGCACATTGATGAATTCAGTGAAGCCCATTAGTGTAACGGGAGAGCGGAGGGGTAATTGTAGAGGGTGATAACAAGGATAAAATTGGCAGGTCGGCAACGGCTGAAGGCGGCGATGACGAGGACGATTGTTATGAGATCAATCCCATCCATTCGGCCGCAAGCTAACTATCAACGGTTCTGATGAGATGGTTATCGTTGCTGAGAAGAGACCGGTTAGCGCTCTCATATGATTGCGTGATGATTAAATTCGTAGCACCCTGATAGATTTCACCCTATCTTTTCCTTTAAAAAAAATAAATAAAATAAAACTTGTTGTCGCCGAATCCAGTGATCCATCTGTACCATCAAGATTTGTCCAATCATATTCCGTTCGGGATCTTGCAAAACAAATCCATTCATCAAAAGATTTTCGATGGGACACTCTGATACTCAAGAATTTCAAAGAAAATAGATGAGAATGAATAAATATTTCAACTAGCTATTCTTACTTACCCTCTGAGGTCCTCTCTTATTGGTATTTATAGGCATTCATCTTAACATAATTTAGTTGAAAAGACTTATTATAGTTAGTTCCGACGTTATTTCATTGAGAACTAACCTGAGTATGTTATAACGGTTGGTGGTTATTCTGGTAGAACAACCAACCCTTTTCTTGCCGTTCTCATATTTCTTGAAATTGACCAGCCTTTATGAGTGAGTTGGACTTTATAGGTAAGTTGAACTAATAGGTCTATAGAGGCAGTCGGCTGATTATCATCTCATCAGCTTCCAGATCTGACACGGCCTTTTATTTATTTTTCGGGCCTACTATGACCTTTTATGAGTCAGGCTAATCGGCTTATCACAACATTTGCCCCATACTCCAATTTCAAGGTATATTTAATAGCTTGAAAGAAGGGAGTTAATGATAAATAATGATGAGTTTTTTTTATCCTTGTCCTTCATCGAGGAGAGAGAGGAGATATCCTTCAATGATGGCGAATCTCGGCTCCAGTTGGCAATATTAATTCGCTAGTCTTAGGGCATAATGCCTTTGCCAGGTGTTGGATTCTCATTGGTGAGGAAGTTATCCTTCGGATCCTGGGATCATGTCGATACTTTTTTCGCTGGTGCTTGGTAAAGATTCGGGTTCGTGGCATGATCGGGATCATTGAAATTGCACGAATATGCAATCGTAACCATCATCATCTTTTTATCTTTGCAGCCGAACTCTTGCAGATCGATACTGATATATTGGTTTTCCTTCCGTTGCGTCGGCTTCTTTACATCGAGTCATATTTGTTGGTTGAGATTTGTATACGTTGCACAATCGGAGGCGTTTCCTATGGCTCGAGGAAGAAATCATGGCCGTTGACGCCTCCTATATAAACGACCTTCCTCCTCGAAGGCCATATCCTTTCGCCATCTTCAATTCTAGTCTTTGGGGGTCTCTGTCTTTGCTTCAATCTCTTCCTCCTTCTCAGGTTAGACCCTTTTTTTCTTCTTGTAGAAATGGTAGGTCTTTAGTTGCTCCTGCCATCGGCAAGTTCTCAGCCGGTAGGGGAGAACGCGACTCCTCCAGTAGTTACGGTCCCTCTAGGGCAAAGGGTCCTTATTATAGGGAAGAACTGAGGCCTGGATCCATTAGAAGTATCTTATAGAGTCTAGGCTAGCCTCCCTGTGGAACTATTACAAGATTCCACATGATTTACCTGCCTTTGTCCCTCATTCCGGTGAGAGGATAAACAAGCCTCCTCACGGGACCATAGCGATATATGAAGAACACCTTAAGGTTGGTCTTCGTTTTCTCCTTCATCCATTTTCATCTGAATCTTTAATTTAGACCATGTAGTCTTGGCATAATTGACTCCAAACAGCATTCGGATCATATGTGCTTTCTAGTTTTGCCATGACTTAGACATAGTGCCTATAACTTCTTTATTCAGCTTCTTTGTCCTGAAGGACTTTCACGATCAAGGATGGTGGGTCATCAGCCCCGTCCTGATCGGAGGTTCATTGTAGGGCTTTTCTCCATATTCATGGATGAAAGCCTTGCTTTTTCTTCCTTTTTCGTGCAGCCTTGGTGCTTTAATACTGAGTGAAGGGAGCCCTGTCTGACACCCAATGATAGGAAAAATGTCATAATGGCTGATAGGGAGGACTTCGACAAGCTTTTTGGGATCGAAGTTCTTTCAATGAGAGAGTTGCTGAGCGAGCAGGGCCTATCCCTCGCTCACATCAGCGCTTCCCTTTCACTAGGTATATCCTGTCAGCCGTATTGTTTATTGTTTTTCTTTTGTCTTCTTTCTTTCCTTGACTAATCATCTTGTCATTTCCTTTCTTGCAGACAAGAAGATGAAGCCATCAAAAGATTTAAGTAACAAGAATTTCAAAGAAAATAGATGAGAATGAATAAATACTTCAACTAGCTATTCTTACTTACCCTCTAAGGTCCTCTCTTATGATATTTATAGGCATTCATCTTAACATAATTTAGTTGAAAAGACTTATTATAGTTAGTTCCGCGGTTATTTCATTGAGAACTAACCTGAGTCTGTTATAACGGTTGGTGGTTATTCTGGTAGAACAACCAACCCTTTCTTGCCGTTCTCATATTTCTTGAAATTGACCAGCTTTATGAGTGAGTTGGACTTTATAGGTAAGTTGAACTAATAGGTCTATAGAGGCGTCGGCTGATTATCATCTCATCAGCTTCCAGATCTGACATGGCCTTTTATTATTTTTCCGGGCCTACTATGACCTTTTATGAGTCAGGCAAATCGGCTATCACAACATTTGCCCCATACTCCAATTTCAAGGTATATTTAATAGCTTGAAAGATGGGAGTTAATGATAAATAATGATGAGTTTTTTTTATCCCTGTCCTTCATCGAGGAGAGAGAGGAGATATCTTCAATGATGGCGAATCTCGGCTCCAGTGGCAATATTAATTCGCTAGTCTTAGGGCATAATGCCTTTGCCAGGTGTTGGATTCTCATTGGTGAGGAAGTTATCTTCGGATCCTGGGATCATGTCGATACTTTTTTCGCTGGTGCTTGGGAAAGGTTCGGGTTCGTGGCATGATCGGATCATTGAAATTGCACGAATATGCAATCGTAACCATCATCATCTTTTTATCTTTGCTAGCCGAACTCTTGCAGATCGATACTGATATATTGGTTTTCCTTCGTTGCGTCGGCTTCTTATATCGAGTCATATTGTTGGTTGAGATTTGTATACGTTGCACAATCGGAGGCGTGTCCTATGGCTCGAGGAAGAAATCACGGCCGTTGACGCCTCCTATATAAACGACCTTCCTCCTCGAAGGCCATATCCTTTCGCCATCTTCAATTCTAGTCTTTGGGGTCTCTGTCTTTGCTTCAATCTCTCCTCCTTCTCAGGTTAGACCTTTTTTTCTTCTTGTAGAAATGGTAGGTCTTTAGTTGCTCCTGGCCATCGGCAAGTTCTCAGCCGGTAGGGGAGAACGCGACTCCTCCAGTAGTTACGGTCCCTCTAGGGCAAAGGGTCCTATATAGGGAAGAACTGGGGCCTGGATCCATTAGAAGTATCTTATAAAGTCTAGGTTAGCCTCCCTGTGGAACTATTACAAGATTCCACATGATTTACCTGCCTTTGTCCCCATTCCGGTGAGAGGAAACAAGCCTCCTCACGGGACCATAGCGATATATGAAGAACACCTTAAGTTGGTCTTCGTTTTCTCCTTCATCTATTTTTATCTGAATCTTTAATTTGGACCATGTAGTCTTGGCATAATGACTCCAAACAGCATTCGGATCATATGTGCCTTTCTAGTCTTTTGCCATGACTTAGACATAGTGCCTATAACTTCTTTATTCAGCTTCTTTATCCTGAAGGACTTTCACGATCAAGGATGGTGGGTCATCGGCCCCTGTCCTGATCGGAGGTTCATTGTAGGGCTTTTCTCCATCATTCATGGATGAAAGCCTTGCTTTTTCTTCCTTTTTTCGTGCAGCCTTGGTGCTTTAATACTGAGTGAAGGGAGCCCTGTCTGACACCCATGATAGGAAAATGTCATAATGGCTGATAGGGAGGACTTCGACAAGCTTTTGGGATCGAAGTTCTTTCAATGAGAGAGTTGCTGAGCGAGCAGGGCCTATTCCTTGCTCACATCAGCGCTTCCCTTTCACTAGGTATATCCTGTCAACCGTATTGTTTATTTTTCTTTTGTCTTCTTTCTTTCCTTGACTAATCATCCTTGTCATTTCCTTTCTTGCAGACAAGAAGATGAAGCCAGATGTCACAAACTCGTTAGGCCGTTAGGAAGAGGGCGGCGACGACCCCTCCATCGAATCAGAGGGTATGAAGAGGGCACGCACGACAAGTGCTCCTCAGGTAATCCCTAGAAGTTTCGATCAGGGGGAACACTGCAATAGTGGTAAGGACAACATCTGATGAGGATGATATTCCTTTGGTGGAGCTTCATCCAAGGATGACCCCAATCAAACGACCTTCAGAACAGTCGATGCACCCCAGAAGCTGGACCATCATCTTTAGTCGGTCATCTAGATAAGGGAAAAGCTCCAACAGTCGATGCAGGGCTCGAGCCACATGCGAAAGAGGACCCAATCGACTTAATGTACATTTCGATGATGCAAGGTTTGACAATCCTAGCCTGGCTAGGACGATGTTGAAGGCTACTATCCTCCTAAGGGATTGGGAGGTGACTAAGGGCCGTCGTCTGGAGATCTTCACTTCCATTTATCCGAATACTCTAAGGGTACGAATCTTCTCCCTCTGTATCTTCTTTTGATGGATTACAATTTGTAACTAACTTTTGCTAATCTTTTACAGTTTATCCATGAAATCTCTCTGATCAAAGAGAGTATCGCGGGATTGCTGATCTCGGTAAGGGCCTTCGAGATTAGTTGAAGCAGCAAAGGCTGAGAAGGAGGTAGCTGAAGAACTCAGGATGGCCATGGAGCAGAAATTGGATCAGAGTGTCGCTGTCAACCTTTTTTTAGAAAAAGAATTGGAAGCGACACAGGTCAAAGTGGCCGAACTGGAGACGAAGCTCAAAAAGAAGAAAAAGAAGTTTCGTTCTTCGGAGCAAATGGCTCGGGATAACCTGAAGAAATATGATGATGCCTTGGCCCAGAAGGCAGCGACCGAGAAGAGGGCTGAACAGGCTGAAGAGAGGGTGGAATCAGCAGAATGGTGGTTCTTCAAGTTATTGATGAATACAAGAAGTCTATTGCCTTCGATGATGAGATGACTGAAGCCAGAGTGGAAAGCTATAACATGGCTTCGAGGACTGCTTGAAAAAGGTAAAAAAGATCTACCGAGACCTTGACGTCTCCAGGGTAAACTCGAATGAGATTGATGAGGAGGAGGGAGCGGCTGAACAGGCAGAAGATGTCCTGCTCTTGTAGTTGATAACTCGAGTAGTCCTGTTCAAGTTACAGCTGATCCTGCTCCAGCTTTTGAACCGATCGAAGAAGATTAATCAAATCCTGCTCCAGCTTCTGAACTAGCGAGGAAGATTAATCATGATGTACTTTTATTTTTGTTCCTTTTTGTACTTCTCCAAAGTATTATAAATTCTCATATGAATGAAGTTTTCATTTCCTCCATAAGCAGTGGTCTTATAGTGTGTTCTCAATGTGTGCTTGAAAAATTTCTAAGTATGAACTTGTTGGCTCTTTTGTATGTAATACTTGTTTCAGAGTAGCTGCCCTATTGGCATAATAGTTCAGTAGTGAAGAGATTATTTCTGATAATGTCAATGTTCCTTTTATTGAACATAATGGCTGAGCTAGTGAGATAGCCCTTTTTAAAACATATCGATTGAGTTAGTGTGCCAGACCAACTCTTTGTTTATTAGATGTGAGTTAGTGGTTTAGGCTAGCTCTGATACTTGTCAGATATACTGATTGAGTCAGCGGGTTAGGCCAACTCTTCACTTGTCAGATATATCGATTGACTCAGTGCGGTATGCCAACTCTTTCTTTCAAGATATGAGTAGGTGGGTGAATCCGATTGTTCATGACAGAATAAGGGAAAGATGAAGAGAGCTCTTTATTGATAGTACTTGCATAAATTTTCTACATTTCATAGTTGGGCCATCCGGTAGCCATCTAGGCTTTCGATCCGGTAAGTTTCGGGTCGTATCACTTCGGTGATCCAATAAGGACCTTTCCAATTGGGAGCAAGCTTTTCTTGCTCTATAGGTCGAGATACTTCGGCTCTCTACAACACTAGGTCTTCGGGTTGAAAGGTTTTGGCCTTCACCCATGAGTTGTAATATCAGGTGACCTTTTATCGGCAGTCAGCTCTTCTTTGCTCCGAATTGTCCGGCTCCTTGAAGTGATCTATCCTATTGGATCGAAAAGTGACTTCTACCGGTATCATTGCTTCACTCCCATATGTCAAGCTGAATGGTGACTCTCTAGTAGTAGATCGGGGAGTTGTCCGGTATGTCCAGAGAACCGAATTCAGTTCTTCGGTCCAAAGTTCTTTTACCTCATTCAACCGAGTCTTCAGGCTATAGAGAATTATCCAATTGGTTACTTCGGCTTCACCATGTGTTGAGGATATCTGATATAGGTCAATTATGGAGGATATGGTATTGGGCACAAAAGTTTTTGAACTTTGGTTGTCAAATTGTCTTCCATTGTCGGTGACGTTGGCATAAGGAATTCTAAATTAATAGATTACAGAGTTGCTGATGAAGCTCTCAACTTTTTATTCAGTAATATGGGCTAAAGGTTCGGCTTCAACCTATTTGGTGAAGTAGTCAATGGCTATGATCATAAACTTTCTCTGACCAGAGGCTAGAGGAAAGGGGCCAAGAATATCCATTCCCATTAGACGAATGGCCAAGGGGTGACCAACTAGGTCAACTGACTTGCCGGATGTCTCTAAATATTAGAATATCTTTGACATTGGTCATACCTTACAAAGTTAGTAGATCTTTCTAGATGGTCGGCCAAATGTATCCTTGGCGAATAATCTTATAAGTCAGAGATCTGCCCTCCATATGATCATCGCGTATGCCTTCATAAACTTCTCTCAAGGTGTAATCAGCATTCGAAGGCCCCAAGCACTTCAGCAAGGATTGTGTGAAGGCCTCTTATAGAGAGTCCCCTCTACGATGACATATTATGAAGCCATCCACCGAATCTATTTAGCTTCAGTGGTATCTTTTGGTAGAGTCCCCTCATTCAAATATCCGATGATCGGATCCATCCAGCTATGTTCTTGCTCTACTTGCTGTATTTCCATACTTATCCCATTATAATGTTAGGAGCTTCCAGGTATTCAATAAAAGTTGACCCACGGAGTCGGGAGCCATTATGGCCAATCGGGATAATAGTCAGCTCGGGAATTCTCGGTTCGTGAAATATGAGAAATGTCAAGGAATTGAAATTGGATCACGAGGTCTTGTACCTTCTCTAAATACTTTGCCATAGTAGTATCTCAGGCTTCAAAATCTCCTTTAACTTGGTTCACCACCAATTGAGAGTCTGAGAACACATTCATCTACCGAATGTCTAATTCTCTGGCAATCCTAAGTCCTGCTAGAAGGGCTTCATATTCGGCTTAATTTTTGATGCTCGAAAAGAGAAATAAAGATCATACTCTACAACTTCTCCATCGGGGTCGGCAATAATTAGTCCGGCTCCGCAACCAGAGAAGTTAGATGCTCCATTCACATGAAGGATCCACATGGAATCGGAGTCATCTTTAGCTTTTCCAACATCTATCTGGCTCTTCCCTTCTTCATCGCTCTAAGTGCATTCGGTAATGAAGTCAGCCAAGACTTGGGCTTTCATTGCTGGTCGGGGTTGATTTGTGATATCAAATTCTTCCAACTTGATGGCCCATTTAGCTATCTTGCCTAAAGTATCGGGGCATTGCAAGATAGCCCTCGGTGGTTGATCCGTTAGCATGGTTATAAGGTGGGACTGGAAATATGGTCTTAGGCGCTTCGTTGCTATCATCAAGATATATATCAATTTTTGTGCTTTCGGATATCTCACCTTGGCATCATATAGTACTTTATTGGTGTGGCAAATAGGCTTATGGGCATTTTCAGGTTCTTTCCGATGAGCACCGAGCTGACAACCTCATCCGAAGTAGCGAGGTAAAGATACGATACTTCTCCTTCTTCAGGCTTCGAAAGTAAAGTCAGATTGGCTAAGTATTTTTTCAATTCCTTAAAGGCTTGTCGGCAATTTTTTGACCACTCGAAGTTCCTTGTTTGTCGTAGGATTTTGAAGAAGGAAGGCATCTTTTCATCGATCGAGAGACGAATTGGCTTAATGATGCAATCTGTTCAGTTAGTTGTTGAACCTTTTTATTGGATGGATGTCTCATATCGAGTATTGTTCAGATTTTCTATGGATTGGCTTCAATTCCCCGATTGGTAACAAGGAAACGATAAACTTTCCTAAAGTAACTCCGAAGATACACTTGGTCAGATTTATCTTCATCTGATACCTTCATAATACATCGAAGGCCTCCTTAAGGTCTCTAATGTGATCATCGATTTGGATGCTCTTGACTATTATGTCATTGACATATGCTTTCATAATCTTCCCGAGTTATTTTTTGAAGATTTTGTTGACAAATGTTGGTACATTACACCGGCATTTTTCAAGCCGAACAACATCACCTTGTAACAATATAATCCTCTTTCAGTTACAAAAGCTATCTTCTCCTCATCTTCAGGATTCATCTAAATCTGATTATAGCCAGAGAAGGCATCCATGAAGCTTAAGAGTTTGTATCCAGCGGTGGCGTCAATAAGTTAATCTATCTTCGATAAAAGGAAGCTATCCTTTGGACAGGCTTTGTTGAGATCAATAAAATCAATGCAGATTCTCCATTTGCTATTTGCCTTTCTTACCATTACGATATTAGCAAGCCAATTTGGGTAATGGACCTCTTTTATGAATCCTGCATCAAGGAGTTTAGTTACCTCCTCATTGATGACTTTTTGCCTTTCCAGGATAAAATTTCTTTTCTTCTACCAAATAGGCCTACTTCCTGGATCAACCTTTAGCTGGTGAGTGATGACTTCGGGAAGGTTTCCCAACATATCATTGACCAACCATGCAAAGATATCGGCATTACTCTTTAGGAAGTCGATTAATCTTGCCCTCATATCCTCATTGAGCAAGCTTTCAATTTGCACAACCTTAGTCGGATCTTCTCTCATGAGAGGTATGGAGATGGTCCTTTCGACCGGCTCTCCACTTTCTTTTGTCTGATCCCACTGATCTAGTTATTCTAAGGTCATTTTGCTGGCTGGTTATCTATCTTGAATCATCAAGCATTATCTAGCCACTCTTTGGTCTCCTTTCATTTCTCCAATTCCCTGTCTAGTTGAAAATTGTATCAGCAAGTGATAAGTCGACATGATTGCCTGAAACTTATTTAAGGCAGACCGTCCTAAAATAGCATTATATGCAGAGGATGTTTGGATGACCATGAAGGTGATCGGAAGCGTTTTATGTCGGGTTCCATTCCAATGGTTACAGGGAGGGTTATTTTTCCTTCCACTCCTACTGGATTCCCTCCGAACCTGGTAAGGGATGTTGATGTTCTTTGCAATTTGTCTCTTAATAAATTTATCTTAAGAAAAGCATCGTAGAGTAAGACCTCAGTTGAACTTCCATTATCCACCAAAATTCTTTTTACATCATAGTTTTCAATGATAGCAAAAATAACTATAGAGTCATCATGAGGTACTTGAACCCCCTATAGATCATCGTCAGAAAAGCTAATAACATTGTTGCTCCGAGGCCTCTTCGAAGCACTTTTTCTCTGAAGTTTGATCGGTGTGTAGCATGCCAACCATTCCATTGGTGGGCCACTGATTAGGAAGCTCCTTGCCATTGGTAATTTGCTTCTGGGTAGCAACCTCAACATGACGTTCTTGGCCGTGGATATACTTTTCCAAGTACCATGCTTGATTAGGCCTTCTATCTCATCTTTCAACTGGATGAATTCTTTCATGGTGTGCCCATGGTCTCTATAGAACTGATAGTATTTGGCCTTGCTGTGCAAGGCTGGGGGTGCACGCATCGGCCGGGATCTTTGGAGAAAGGTTTCCTTCTCAATCTTCATAAGTATTTTTTCTCTTGGGAGAGATAAAGGGGTGTACGTATCAAACTTGCCCTAGATTCTTTGACTTCGGACTATACTGTTGGGTCATAGTATCATCATTGCCAGATGGTCATAATTCATTACTTTTTAGGTTCTTCTTCTTTAGGGTAGGTCTCCGTTCAGCTTGGCACCGACTGGCAGATTGTTTTTCAGTTTGCACATATTTTTGTGCACGTGCCAATAGTTTTAAATAACCGGTAGAGAATTTCTTATCGAAAAAGAAAGTGAATCTGGATGATCGAAGTCTCTTCCTCATGGCGGACATGGCAGCATGCTCGTTGAGAACTAAAATTTCTAGTATGGTAGAATTGAAGCGAGCCACATAATCTCTCAAAGTTTCACCTTCTTGTTGCTGAATGAAGAAGAGGCTATCCAAATTATGTGACATCTTCCTGCTAGTCTAGAAACAAGTTACAAATAGTTTTTCTAATTGATCAAAGGAATGAATGCTACCTGGTCGGAGGCTCGAGTACCACATCCATGCAGCCTTTTTGAGGGTCACCGGAAAAGCAAGATAATGAAGGGCATCAACTGTATCCTGAATCATCATATGGGCTTTGAAGCTATCCAAATGATCAAGAGGATTGATGGTTCCGTCATAAGGATCCAACTATGGGATCTTGAAATGTGATAGAATCATTTCTTCCATAATTCTTATGGAAAAGGGTGGCCATGAATCATAGGCCATCAGTCATTCATCGTTTCTCTGTTGGTCATCAAGTTTGGCAACTTGTAATTCTAGCTTCCAGAATTTTCTTTCAAAGCTATCGTATTGTCGGGTTCCCTTGCTCCAGTAGGAGCTTCTTGGGATAGACTTATTAGAGGATAAAGAAAAAGATCTTTGGCATTTCTTCCTGGGTCGGATCTCCTTATATTCATGAAGCCAAGAGCCTTATCGCACTGGAGAACATCGATTCAAGGAAAGATGACACCGAGAACATTGACTTGGTTCTCATCATCGAACTTCTGGTAACAAATATCATTGACTATACTTTGAGGCGATCGATCGTTGCTACCCGCTGATCGCAACTTCTTGGAGATTCTGAACAGCATCAATTAGAGCCTCCATTTTGTTCAAGAGAATGCCAATTTGCTGTCGTCCCATACTCATTGCAAGGGCGACGTCTTCACTATCTAAGGATGGATTGTTCCTCTTGGATGGTGGAAGGCCTCTTCTAGTCTAAGTGTTCTATGCTCTTCCTTTCACCATTTTCTCTTTCGAGATTCTTTTTAAGAATTCAATTTTTGGTCCCCTTCTTGATGCGCCAATCTATTGTCGCCGAACCTAAGTGATCCTTCCGCACCATCAAGGTTCGCCCAATCAGGTTCCCTTCAAGGTCCTGCAAAACAAACCTATTCACCGAAGAATTTCCGGTGGAGGACACTCCGATGCGTAAGTCAGGAAGGGTTCGGGTAACAGATACATAATCTCAGAGAAAATAGGCAGGAATAAAAAATACTTTAACTATCTATTTTTACTTTTTACTGGAGGTCTCCTCTTATCGGTATTTATAGGCATTGGCCTTAATAGAATTTAGTTGAAAAGATTTCTTATATTTAGTTCCGACGTTATTCCGTTGAGAATTAACCTGAGCCTGTTATAATGGTTGATGATTATTATGGTATAACAACCAACTCTTTTCTTGCCATCCTCATTCTTGTTGAAGTTGGTCGGCCTTTTTGAGTGAGTCAGACTTTATAGGTGTATCGAACTAATAGGTCTGTAGAGGCAAAAAAAATTGTTGTTAGAAATAATAATAAAATTTGAATTGATTTTTGGGATTTAGGCTAAGATCCAGATCGGACTAAGATTATTTCTCTATACTAGTTTATCATAGATAGGAAATTGATTGTATAATTAATCTTATAAAGGTTTTCATCTGACCTGTCAAAGAGCAGTATCAGAGTTGATTCAAATAGGCATTATAGAATTTTTCAGGTAAGTTATCTTGACCTCTGGTATTATGTACCAAATATGTTATGTATTTATTAAATATTAAATATATGTAGTATATTGAATTGGGTTGCATGCATTGTATTGGTGTGGATGCTGTCTAGTCCAACTATGATCACACGAGGACCTAGTCTCCTTCCTGGCCCCTAGTGGGACAATCACTGGTACATGACCGATGTGTGGTATGTATAGTCAGGAGCTAGTTGCCTTATTTTATTTTTAGCCATGCATAGCAATTGCTGGCACATGCTGGGGATGCATGTTTTTTCGTGTGATATCAGAGTTAGTTTTCCGGGCCTCCAGTGGGGTGATCTCTAGCACATGACCAATATGCGGTATGTATAGTCAGGACTATATTCTCTTTCGGGACTAGTCACGGGCCGATTGTGGTCATAATCAGAGGGACTAGGAGAGTAAAGTAAATGGTTGGCCATCCATAGTCGTATCGGTTGCATTTAAGTGTATACATTTGCATAATATTGCTGGTTATATTATTTTGATGCTGGATATCTTGTTTGTATGATGTGTTTATGCTTATTGTTTGTTATTAGCATATTTATGTTTGTATATTGGAGGTGATGATAATTTATTGAGTCTGTTAAGCTCACACCTATTTTTACCTTTGTTACAGATCCAGAAAATCCATCGAACTTTGGGACCAGTCAATGAGAAGTTAGGATTTAGAATTTTAGTTTCTTAATTCATGTTAGTTTAAATTTAGATAAACTATGCTTATATTGTATCTGATAATTTTATGAGATTTCATTTGTTAGTTGGATTGAAATGCTCAAATAATAAAGTAATAATAAAGCTTATTGATTTTATTTTCTGCCATTGTCCAAATGTTAGTTGTAAAGTTAAGTCTTGTGTATTCGTCGGGGTGAACCCTGAGGATATGCGGCTGTCTGTTATGTATATGGTCGAGCTTCGGGCCGGGGCGTGATATTTTATCAAATCATATTGACAGTTTGCTAGTTTTGCTCTTTCGGTATTTACCTCATCAAATTATATTTTTTTTAATAATATCTATTTTTTTATTTCCAAAAAAATGCTCTTTTTTTTATAGAAAGAAGGGTGAGGGGAGGGGGAAGAACCCCTCGGTGTAGCTCCCTGCTCGGGCCCCAACCCGTTAGATCTTTGTTCGATTCAGGCCGTAAATTTTCGCGTGCCCTCCCCACCAACTGGGTGAGTACGTCAGCCTAACCCCACTATGGTGCTGGAATTTCGGTCACTCAGCCTCCCAGTCACGTGCCCCAAAATTAATTTGAAATTTAATCGAATCACCCGCGGGATCATTTCTCAAACCCGTGACCAGTAGATTATGCACAAGAGCTGAGCTGCACCTTAACCAACCGCACTACCAAAATGCTTTCAAGCACTTATTTTGTGCATACAAAAACTTTATTCAAAATCATTAATACGTTCTTAACAACTCTGAACTCAAATTATTATTGATGTTTATTATATTATTCTACAAGTGATCATACTAGTACTCCTATGCTACATGGTAGGAGGAACTTATTGTCTTCACGAAATTGTCACCCTTCAAGAACACCGGGACTAGACCAGGTATACCAGGTAAAAAGTGATCCTTAATTAACTTGCAACAGGAAATAACTTTTGCAATGGTGGTTCAATCATCGTACCACTGGGTTTGGACATGAGCTACTCAATTTAATCGACGTTTCCATTTAGATTTCAAGTAAACTATGTTTAATAGCAACCCGGACCTTTCTCAATTCCACGGGTTCAATTTTGCGTTGGAAAAAGGATTTTGCTTTGCACTATAGTGGCATGGGGACTTCAACCTCAAAAGTGATGAAGAAGCCAGCACGTATAGGGTGTGTCTGTCTTGTTATTGTTAATGGTGGTGATGGTGGTGGTGGTGGGATCTCAAGTGCATGAGCTGGAGGGTCCAGGAGGCTCCCGCTGATGCATTGAAAACCTAAGTGGAAATGAAATCCAGGTCAAGAAGAAGGCTATTATCAATAACGTTGGCTATTATCGATTATGTTAAACCTGCAATCATAGGCATTGGACGGTTTATCCCAGGATCCTCGTAGATTTGCAGTTGATAATTTTCATACTTAAAAGCGTGTCACTCTCTTGATCTGACGCGGCCGTTTTAGATCAATAGATGCCCAAAGGTGAGCAAGCACCGAGCGCAAAGCCTGGTAAGGTCCAAAAAGAGTCCACGCTTGTAAATTATTCGCCGCCCATGGGCTAACTTCTACCTCCTTCGTGGGCTTTGAGAGCTGTCGTTCGTCGGTGCTCTGCACCGCGTATAATGAAGTCAACACTTCTATTCCAAATGAATAGAAATTTAGACCGCCGCAAGTCACCGCGCTATATGATATATATCATTACTGCATCAAAAAAAAAAAAAAGAAAAAGAGGCACTGCTCGAATTTGAATCCAGACCTACCTCTCGCATTATTGTGGAGCCTTATCATGGATTCTGGCATTTGTTAGGGTAGTTGATTGGTTATCGTTGCTTGTTGAATTTTGACGCTTAATAGATTATTATAATTTTAATGAAAAAAAAATTAAAAACATTGAAGAAGTTTGATAGGATGATTTTTTTCATCAAAGCTAGTATATTCAATCATGGTGCATTCGGTAGGAACGTGCATGCATGCATGGAAATCTGCTAAATGGCTAAACGAATGAGCAGGCAACCATGTCCACGTGTTGTTGACCAACTCCCCTCCATCCATTCACTCAACCAACCTCTCATTGGTAGAGCACAGCAGGTAAACGGGGGGTGACCAGGACTTGCAATGGAGCAGCCTTGTGTAGACTAGCACCCTTGCCCTCCGTCATGTCCACCGGTCCGCCCGTCGGCGTCTCCAAATCAAACCCATGAATTAAGCGGGCGAGCGTCAGGTGCACGACCTGCATGGCGAACGACGCCCCCGGACAAGCCCGCCGGCCCGACCCGAACGGCAGGAGCTCCAAGTGTCGCCCCCGGACGTCGACGTCCCTGTGGCTCGTCAGAAATCTCTCCGGCCGGAAGGCTGACGGCTCCGGCCACACCTCTGGATCGCGTTGGATCGCCCATGCGTTAACCAGCACCTGCGTCCCGGCCGGCACGTCGAAGCCTCCCACCTGGCAGTCCTCCATGGCTTGGTGGGGTATCAGGACCGGGCCGGGTGGGTACAGGCGGAGCGTTTCCTTGATGATGGCTTGGAGGTAGACCAGCTTCTCCACGTCGGACTCGTTGACGTTGCGGTCCCTGCCCGCATGGGCGTCCAGCTCTTGTTGGGCCTTCCTTAGAACGTGGGGATGGTTCAGCACCAGGGCTAGGGCCCAGGTCAAGGTCGCGCTTGTGGTGTCCGTGCCACCTATTATCAGAGCCTGCGTGCAATGGGAATCGAAATTAGAGCGATTATTAAGCGTAATATATGTATATATATATATATATATACACACACACACACACACACCCATGGTTATTTAAATCTCGCATCATAGGAATCACGTAAAGCTTCTTTAATTTAGGTGGGGGATGGTGATGGCTTTGAAGAATCAGGAATGAGGAATTGGAAGGTTTATTGCAGGGATCCCCCTAGATTTGTGCATGACTTTTATACATTTTGATCGTTGACATCGGAATTCATGCCTTTATCTTAAAGCCGGTAGGGAATAAAAAAATGGATAGTCTGGAAAGGATTACTGCCTACCGCGCCCATGGTTTAACTTCGGTGGCGGAATTTGAAAATTGAGGCTACCCTATGTTACTCGGTTCAATTTCAACGGTTAGTCCTTAACAAGGGGCTTGATTTAGGAGAAGAGATTCCTTAGCTAGCCTATAGTCCGTTGTCCGTACTATAGGATTAGGGTTGCTTCGAATTTCAAATTTGCCTCAACAGTCATTCGATAGGTTAGGTTCTTAATTTTATTCTTTTGGACAGCTAGTTATATCTAATTATATATATATTTTTTAATAAAATTTTCTGTGATGCGGTTTACATATTGTAAAGTACCGTGAATCTATAAATAGCCATTATTAAAAAATGGATAGCTATGAAACAATAATCAATCACTATACATGATAGCGCATATAGTCATAGATTATCTTATTTAATAGCCATCCATGATCTTGATTGTAATTTGCCGGTGCTTAGCTTACCAAGATGTCGGATATATCAGAGAGGATGCATGCTCTATTTTTTACATAGCACGTAACTTTGTTTTCTACAATTCTCATTTCGCTGTTTTAACACCAAATCTTATCGAAAATCTCTGCTTATTCCTCAAAGTGGCTAGTTGGATACGGTATAACTACTTCTGGTATATACATTGACGTTTCCGTTACTGATTTATTTTTACTGTTCTGGAGAAGTGTTTATATGTATCCTGTACCGGCACGTAGATGCAACAAAACCTTTGGGCAATTTCTGTTCTTCACATTTAATTGCAGACTTTGGATACCATCTACTTGTGTGATAAATTAAAGGAAAAGAAACTGCAGGTCGATAAACGAAGTCCGCGATATCGTGTAATCGAGGACCAATAGTTCAAGCCGGAAAAGAATTTTTAATTCATGCGTCATGTTTAGACTTACGGTAACGTTGACCCTCCCTCCATTGTTTTCTATTTGACCCTATCCGACCGGCCCAAATAATTGGTGGGACCCACTTAAATGTGCGGGTGATGTCGGATGTACAGGACGGGGGATGAAGGAACCCGGCTCGATCCAACAAGTCCTCTCTCTTGTTATATAAAACTGTAAACAGTTCTAATAACCTTGCAGTTTTTTTTTTTTTTTTTTTTTTTTTTTTTTTTTAAAAAAGGTAACGTACCAGGGAATTTGCCTTGATGACAGTATCCGGATCATGGTCGGAGAGCAGCTCCCCTTCCTTCCCCATTATCGACAGCATGACATCCATGAAGTCATGCTTGCCGTCACCCCTTCCGTCCATCCTCCTCTCTCGGTGCTCCTTTAACCACCCTCCAAGGATGCAGTCCATCACCGCCGCGTTGCGCTTCATCGCCTTCTGGTAGCCTCCCAGATCCATCCACTCCAGGAACGGCACCACGTCGGAGATGACAAACGCTCGCAAGAGCTCCATCATCCTTTGCATTGCTCCGGTGAACCTCCGAGCCTCACTGCTCCCGCCGTCATCGACGGCACCATACCCGAAGCACCTCTTCCCCGCCACCATCCTTACTACCACGTTGAACGTCAGCTCCTGGAACCACTTGCTCATCTCCACCCTCGCCGGGCCCTCATCGCCTTTACGACAAAGAACGTAGAGGGTCTTGGCGAAAGCACCAACCTCCGAGGCCCGGACATGAGCAAGGGAGCCTAGCCGGGCGTGAGAGAGGAGTTCCACGGTCAGGATCTTGCGGACCTGGCGCCAATATGGTCCGTAGGAAGAGAAGCCCACCATGGCGTTGTTGTAGCACATGAGCTTGCTAGCAGTAGTGCTAGCAGGGCGGTCAGCGAGGGCCTTGTCATGGACGGTGAAGCATTCCCTGGCGGCCTCCTTAGTGCTGACAACCAGTGCTGGGCGCGATCCCAGCCGGAGTGAGAAGACCGGCCCGGACGTATCGGCCGCCGCTTTTAGCGCCCGGCCGATGTTGTTGTGGGAGCCGAGGAGGGGAAGGTGGCCAAGGACGGGCCACGCGCCGGCCAGTCGAGGGGCCTGGTTTCTTCTTTTTGCCGACTTAGTGTACTTCTTGGCCAGCCATTGGTTGGAGACGAGTACCAGAAGAAGGAGAAGAATGGGTAGAAGCCCAAGACTGTGAACATGGGAAGCATCCATGGTAACGGTATTCGCACCACACTACAAACTGGGGATGATGAGAGGTGGGTGGGGTGGGATGGCAAGCGAGAACCAAGCAATTGAGAGCAAGCGAGGAGTCTTGGACGTTTGGTTGCAGGATACTCCGCTCTAGCTGCCGGTTGTCATATATATATATACATATATATATACACGAGACCTCGGAAGGAGAAGAAGCTCAGGAAAACAGTACTCCAAGACCGAGGGCCGGGTTGTCTAGCGGGAGGACATAACCAACAATTATGTATAAAATAGTAGAGAAAATTCGATTTAGGCCGGCTCGTAGACCTGGGCCTACCAATAATTTTTCCTACGGATGGGCGAGCGCAATGAATGATGGAATCTTATATTTGGACTAAAATTTGATGGTAACATGTAATTAGGTTAATCGTCATTATGTTAGTTGTTGGTTATTTCAACTAAGCACATGATGGTTGCGATTGCCGCCACATGTTTGCTAAATTTACGGAGGGGCAACCGTATAGTTGTAGCATGCACATTGTGTAGGATACGGTACACAAGGCATGTGTGGAAAATTAAAGACTACACTTGCTTGCGAAGTATTCTTTGTTCAAGTTAAAGGCATCAATCCATCAAAAATAGAGGGCTACTTCGTTTTGTTACGAAAGGTTTGCTATCCAAAATATATCATTCAATCAATATCTTAGAGATCGGCAGCGGTACCTATATGCTAGATTTAAAATCTAATATATAACCTAATTATTATCTTATTCTGGTTAACTTTTGAATCATATTGGATCAGAGTCCAGAAAATTATTTCCAATAAAACTAAATAAACAGGATTGGAGTGAAACTCTAATTGAGATTTTAATCTTTTATTAGTATTCTCGTAGGAGAGACATATGGAGCTATAAATAAGAAGCTATATGGTCCCTTTTTTTAACTCTCATAATAACGGTGTACAATTTTTCATCGATCATCCATATAAAGAAAAGAGAGTGAGGAGAGAGAAAACTAGTCACTTCGCAAAGGAGGACATCAAGGATTGTACGAGGGATATCTCAAGGATTGTGTAATCTATAGACATGATAATGGCTCAAGGCATATCTTCAGCTATTATGATTTTTGCATGTATATAAAAGCACGATCCAGGCATAAAGAATTAAATGTTTCACAACATATGGTATCAGAACATTGGTTTCATACTTATGTTTATGCAATAATTTAAGATAAATTTTGGTTCAAGATTCTTTTCCTATTGTTTGGAATCGAAAATCGGTGATAAGTGCCTGGTTCCATCCATGACGAGAAAACCTAGAAACCGGTAGGAGGTGACAAAATCTATCAGATTCCGAATCATGATAGTATTCTCGCCAATCAGCGATTTACCGGCAAACGAACAACAAACAGCAGGGAAAGAAAAAAAAATTATGATTTTTTTATGGAAAAGATCCGATTCACTTTTCTAACCAGCCACACCAATTATATTATTATATTATATTTATTTATTTATAGTTTAAATAAATATATATGTATATAATATCTAAAAAAATCTAGCCAAGATCGGTACCAAATCCTTTCTCCCATATTTGGACCATCGAAAATCAATGGCGATGAGAGGCATCAATCGGTGACCGTCGGATGTTTCTCAGTGGCTGGATTAATCGATGAACTGCCGGTGCCGAACTTGGGATCGCCGACGGTCGATTTTCTCTACCGTGGATAATCAACAAAGAGAACATTTGTATGGGCTCGCCGGTGGTCGAGAGAAGGCCATCGCAATCGGGATGGGTCGGTGACCCACCGGTAGAGGCTTGTCAAGAAAGAAGATAATCATCGACTATGTTTTTCCCTTTTTTTTGGATAAAATCGGTGTTTAGCCACTTGTGGCCGGTGGCCAAGGGGTGGCCACTTATGGTAAGCTTTCGGCAAGCAGCCAAGCTCAAAGCCACCATTAATGGTAGTTTTGAGAGCTCGGTTGGGAGAAGAGTGAAATAGGAGGAAGGAAATGATTAAGTTAAGAGGATTAACAGGTTTGGGTTTTCGATTTTCATCGGTTTGAGTTTTAACCTGTTTTAAATCCAAAATCTGTTAATTAAAATAAGCCCGATCAATGATATGACCAAACCTAATCATATTGAATCAAATTTTAATTTGAATTAAGGAGATTTTACATTTTAGCCCCCATAAAAGTTTAAATTTCATATAAGTTCAAATTAAAATTACATTAAATCTCTGTCAATTTTTAAATTTTGCTTTACAGTAAACCCCCTATATTATCTGCTATTTATATTTCAGTCCTTTCTTATTAAGTTTTTATTAAAATCATTATAACTTGCTCGTTTTATATCTGATTTAAGTGATTTTTGAGCCATTAGACTTGTAATGACTTGAAGAACATTTTGATTTAATTTTTTATAAATGATAAAATATCTAAATATTTTTAAGATTTATTTATTTATAATTTTACTCACTATTACATTATTCAAGGATGTTTTAGCATAGCTCCAAAGGACCCGGAGCACTCTATGGATTTTGAATAGATGAGTCTTTGAGGGCTAATGATTTTCTCTCTCATTATATTTTAAAATTATATAAAGGTGTAGTGTCTGTTACAATTGATCCAAAGGTGACTGTAATAAGATATAAAATTGACAGTTATAGGTTGATCAACTTGAATTATATAAAAACAGAAAGTTCTACACCCAAAGATGGGAATAACCTCAAATTCTTGTAATCATAGTTGGTTAAATCACTGAAGGTGCAACTAATATAAAAGGATCACAATTTAAATATAACTTTATGTTTATGCCATAATTACTGTTATTGCTTATATATTTCATATTATTGTTATTTGTGATTTATGTAATGCATGTCTTGGCATTATTATGGTTAAATTTATGATTAAATTAGTTACGGTACTTATTGTATGCTATAATTCTTGTCAAAGATAGTTTGTAGTTAGATAATAAGTGTTATTAGCAGAATTGCTGTTTGAAATATGCATCATTAAAGTAATTATATGGATATTTCTTTATTTACAGCTATGACCGCTACTTCCCTCTCATCACATCTAACCAATATTTCCAAACTGAATGGATCAAATTATTTGAATTGGCACAAGCAGCTTCTTATTACTCTAGGATGCCTAGACTTAGATTTGACTTTACAAAAATCTCAGCCTGATCCACTAACACCCACTAGTTCTCTTGATCAAAAGGAATTACATGAAAAGTGAGAGCATTCTAATAGACTCTCTCATGATCATTAAGAGCTTTATAGCAAGAGATATAAGGGGATCTATTCCTGATAATGATTGATTTCTAGGTATCTTTCCTTTGCAGAGCAATAATTCACTGAATAAAATAAAACCCTGGCTGGTACCCTGATGAACAAGTTAACCTTTATGAAGTATAATGGAATTTCTACAGTGTGAAAGCATATTATGAAAATACATGACATAGTTTGAAAATTGAATGACCTGGGAATGATAGTATTGGAAAACTTTCTTGTCCAGTTTATTCTTAACTCTTTTCCATCATAGTTTATTAATTTAAAATTTACTATAATACACATAAAGAATCATGATCAATGAATAAACTCGTATCACAATATGTGCAAGAGGAAGAGAGATTGAGATAGGAAGGGATTCCAGTTGTTCACATGATTTCTAAGAAGCGATCTAAAAGGAAGAAGATAAAGAAAGAAAATAAATGACAGAATAATCCATCAAAGAAAGGTTTACATAAATTAAAATGTAATAAGGAGGAACATGTCAAGAAGGATTGTAAAAAAAGAAGGAAATTGTTCAAAAAGAAGGGTATTCATTTATCACTTATCTGTTATGAAATCAATTTTATTGATGTTCTTTCTAATACATGGTGGATTGATTCCGATGCTATAATTTATATTTTTAATTCATCACAGGATTCTTTTCAAACAGAAACCAAATGATAGAGAATGATGGATCTTTATAAAAAAATGGATGAAGTCCAAGATTATTCGGTTAGAACCTACAAACTTATTACAGACATCGGTTTCCAATTAGATCCACACGATGTGTTTTATGTTCTTTCAGTATTTAAAAATCTAGTGTCATTAGCAAAACTTGATTTAGAAAGTTTTTTATTTACTTTTATAAATTCAAGTTTTAAATTAACAAAAAAATTTATTTTAGTTGGAACTGGAACATTGTGTAGTGAATTATATAAAATAAATTTGAATTCTTCTTTTGCACAATCTTTACTTGTTTTGAATGTCAATGTCGAAATGAAACATGGTATTATAAATGAGAGTTCTTCAATATTGTAGCATAGACGATTAGATCACATATCAACGGAAAGGATAACTAGATTGGTTAAGGAATGTATTTTACCAAATCTAGATTTTAATAATTTTAGTATATATATCAATTACATTAAAGAAAAACAAATTAAAAGTAATAAAAAGCATACCACTAGAAGTCAAGAACTCTTAGAATTGATATATACCAATATTTATGACTATTTTTCATCTTATTTTGGAGGTCCAATATATTTTATCATATTTGTTGATGATTTCTTACGTTATGGTTAAGTTTTCTTATTACATGAAAAGTCTAAAACTTTAGAAGCCTTTAAGGTATACAAAGCTGAAGTAGAAAAATCAACTAAATAGAAAAATTAAAATTATAAGATATGATAAAGATGGTAATACTATGGTAGGTATGATGAATCTGGCTATAGTCTTGGATCTTTTGCTAAATTATTAGAATAGTATGGCATTATAGCACAGTATACTATGCCAGGAAATCTCTAATAAAATGGTGTGGCTAAAAGGTATAATCGTACATTGATGACATGGTAAGGAGTATGATTAGTAATTCATCATTATCTTTATATTTATGAGGAGAAGCCTTGAAAACTACTATATATATCCTAAATTGTGTTCCTAGTAAGGCTGTTCCAAAAATTTCTTTTGAGCTATGGACGGGTAGGAAACCACATCTAGCATATTTACATGTTTAGGATTGTCCTACAAAGGCTTGATTATATAACTCATAAAAAAAAAAATTGGATGCCATGACTATAAGTTGTTATTTTATTGGATATCCAGAAAGGTCAAAAGGTTTTAAATTTTATTGTCCATCACATACTATCAGAATTGTTGAAACTTGAATAGCTAGGTTTATTGAAGATGGTGATAACAGTGGGAGTGGTAAATCCATGATATGGTATTAGAGAAAATAAGAGAATCCTTTTCTATTATAGCAATACCTAGAGATGTTCCATATGAAATTATTAATCATGAGGTTGTAGAACATCAACAAGAGGCTAATACACCATCTCTCAAATAGCCTGTCAATGAATCTGACTTAATTAAAAATAATCATAATAATACTAAACCCGGAGTATTATAGATATCTGCTAGAATTAGAAGACTAGCTATTCTAGATAATTATATTATTGACTTACAAGAATGTGATTATGATATTAGAATTAAGGATGATCTAGTTTCATTTAAAGATGCCATGAGTAGTGATAATCTTGAACTTTGGTTAGATGCCATGAAAGACGAGATGGAATCCATGAATAAAAATCAAGTATGGAAACTTGTCAAATTACCTGAAAAGTTTAAGCCTGTTGATTGTAAATGGATTTTTAAAATCAGACGAGACTCCAAAGATAATATTGAAAAGTATAAAGCTAGACTTGTAGCAAATAGATTCACTCAAAAGGAGGGTATTGATTATTTTAAAATATTTTTACTTGTTTCCAGAAAGGATTTATTCAGGATTATTATGGCATTAGTAGCTTATTTTGATTTAGAGCTACATCAAATAGATATCAAGACTGCATTCTTGAATGGGGATTTACAAGAAGAGGTATATATAGAACAGCCAGAAGGGTTTTCAATACAAGAAAATAAAATGTTGGTATGTAAATTAAAGAAATCTATATATGGTCTTAAACAAGCTTCCAGGCAATGGTACTTAAAGTTTAATGATATCATTGCATCCTTCGGATTTAAGAAAAATATTGCTGATCAATATATATATCTGAAGGTGAGTGGGAGTAAGTTTATATTTTTGGTTTTATATGCGGATGATATTTTACTAGCCAGCAGTGATTTAGATCTCTTGTATGAAATTAAAAGGTTTCTTTCCAAATATTTTGATATAAAAGATATGAAAGACACTTGTTATGTTCTTGGTATAGAAATCCATCATAACAGAAATAAGAGATTACTTGATTTATTTCAGAAAAAATTACATTACCAAGATCCTAAAAAGTTTTGAAATGTCAAGCTGCTCATCAAGTAAAGTACCAATTGTTAAAGGTGATAAATTTAGTAAATTTCAGTATCCCAAAAATGAGATTGAGAGAAATTAGATGAAGGATATATTCTATGCATTTGCAATGGGTAGTCTGATGTATACTCAAGTATGTATCCATCCTGATATTAGTTTTGCTTGGAAATGCTTGATAGATATTAAAATGATCCAGGTATGGACCACTGAAAGGCTACCAAAAAAGTGATGCGATATCTTCAAGGGACTAAAGACTACATGCTCATCTATAGAATGACTGATCAATTAAAAGTGATCAATTATTCAGATACAGATTATGTTGGTTGCCTTGATAGCAGAAAGTTTATATCAGGCTATATTTTTTTGTTAGTTGATGAAGCAATCTTATTGAAGAGTGCAAAATAGCGCATTACTGTCTACTCTATTATAAAAGCTGAATATATAAGCTGCTATGAGGCTTCTTCACATGCTTTGTGATTGAGAAAATTTATCTTAAGACTAGAAGTTATGGAAACTATTTCCAAGCCACTAAGAATTTATTGTAACAATTCTGCTACATTTCGTTCTCCAATAGTGACAAGATTATCAATGCAAACAAGCACATTGATTTTAAATATCTTATAATAAATGAGAGAATTAGTAGTCATCAAGTGTCTATTGATTTTATTGGTACTGCTTGTATGTTGGCTGATCCATTGACTAAAGATTTAGTATCCAAAATTTTTAAAGAGCATGTAAAACTTATGGATGTTTATCATTAGGATATTTAATTTGTAATAGATATTTATTTGAGATCTCTTAATAGTTTATTGACTACTATTACTTCTGTTCAATTATTGTTTACATATATTATGGTTGACTTTTGTTAAAATTAAAGTAAACATTAGGGTCATTTATGATATTATACTGGGATCATTATGATAGGCATTATGATTTTTGATAGCCTATGTACTCCAGTATATAAGACTAGGTTAAGTGACAATTATTGATGTTATGATACATACAAGGGAGTATGTCAATCAAGATGTATAACCGCCATGATCTGCATCAATGATTTTCTACTTAATTGAAGTATAAAGGATTTGTTGAGGAATAGACAATTGGATATTTTTTAAAAAAATGAGTGCACTCGTTGGATTAATTTCAAAATTTGATTCAGTACTTTTATTTTATTTTTTTAAAAAATAAAATATTTTATTTTTAAAGTAAAATGTTTTGATATAATCAAAAGTTATTTTGAATGATAATATAGGCAAAGTGGAAGAATGTTAGATTTAAAATCTAACATGTGGTCTTGATGTGGCGAGATCGCTGACATGGATAGCTAACGGGCGCCATATTAAAGGAGACCACCATGACGGACGCCAAGGCAACACCCCAGCCCGGACCACTTTGCCGAGCTAAGCTGTGCTGAGCCCCTTCAAGGCGACAGGCCGAGCTCCGTCCTCCGCCAGGTCATGCCCGCAAGCTCGGGACGCCTAGGCCGGAGCCATCCTCTGCCAGGTCGCGCCCGCAAGCTCGGGACGCCTAGGCTGGAGCCGTCCACCGCCCTCCAAAGCGAGACCCTCGGAGGCTAGTGCCCTGCGGTCGAGGTCGAGCTCAGCGCTCACCCACCGATGTGGAGCCTCTCCGAGCGTGTGCCCTCTGGACCGGGTCCGTCCTCCGCCCTCTAGAGCGAGACCCTCAGAGGCTAGTGCCCTGCGATCGAGGTCGAGCTCAGCACTCACCCATCGATGTGGAGCCTCTCCGAGCGCGTGCCCTCTGGATTGGGTCTGTCCTCCGTTCTCCAGAGCGAGACCCTCGGAGGCTAGTGCCCTACGGTCGAGGTCGAGCTCAGCGCTCACCCGCAGATGTGGAGCCTCTCCGAGCGCGCACCCTCTGGACTGGGTCCATCCTCCACCCTCCAGAACGAGACCCTGGGAGGCTAGTGCCCTGCGATAGAGGTCGAGCTTAGCGCTCACCTGTCGATGTGGAGCCTTTCCGAGCGTGCACCCTCTGGACCGGGTCCGTCCTTCGCCAAGATGACCACACGAGCTCGGAGCGCCCAGACCGGAGCAAGCCCTGCCATCCCAAGACACCGGCGAGTTGCCCGAGGACTACGGAGCGGCACCTCCCATGCCGCCATGACTACCTGCCCGGCCGTACTTCCAGGGGGATGGGCCAGCCAGAAAGCACGAACCCCTAGGATGGCGACCCCCGGATCGAGGCTCTGGCAAGCTTCCCGGAATGGAGCGACAGGAGAGGATGTCAGAACAAATGGAAGCTTTCCCTATCATCTATCAGGAAAGGCATCCCGTCTACGGCACGGAATCCTGCCGCACGCACCTGCCAACCCAGCGAGGATCCCGAGACAAGCTCCAAACGACTAATTTTCAACTACAAAGAACAGTCGACACCCCCAAAAAGGGGGAGAGGTAACACCAACGACAACCAACACAAGCGCAAGCTCGACCAAGAGGGCGAAGCGCCACCACCAAAATCACAGCTGATGGAGAACGAGGGAAACAAGAAGAAGCGGAGTAACAGGGAACCCCTCTGTCCCCGCTATCATTCTTCCCCTGCAACGTTCTCTCCTTCACTCACATCTTTCACTCCTTCTAGTACGGAGTCCATCAAGAGGGGCCCGGCCAGGAGGTTATGCTCCCCTGGATCATCATTGACTTGATCGTCGGAGTGCCCCCGCCGAAAATCTCGGTCCGGGTCACTAACCCCTATTTCGCAGGTCCATGAGCAGAGGATCGACGGCAACAAAGGGAGCGCACTCCAGCGCCGGCAGCAGCTACAGGCCACGACGGTCTTGGTAGCAACAGATTGGCGCACCAGGTAGGGGGGACAAACCCTCCATCTCTTCACAGACAAGTTAGGCGGGAGGATGGTAACGACAAGGGCAAGAAAAGCTTCCACCAGTTGTGCGGGGGACTCCCCCTCTCGAGGGAACCCGCATCGCTAAGAAGCGGAGCCACCCGCTCCGGTCCAGCCACCTCCACCAGAAGCCCAGCTGACTGTACTTGCCCAGCAGATGCAAGTCCTTGCCACGGCAGTGCGCCAGCTTCAACACCAGCACCGATCCGTGGTTACCCACCAGCAGCCAGGGATCCCGGTGGCCAACGTCGTAGCTCCCTGCGATAGCCTGCGCTCCTTCCAAGGAAGACCGTCACAGCCGTGGGCCACCACCGACAACCAGGGCAGCCATCAAGCTCCGATGAAAAGATAACGAGTCGGCTCTATCGATAGGGAGAGCCGCTTACCAAACATCGGGCGGGAGGTGCCCAGACCCCACTGAGGCAAGAAAAGTAAGACCCTCTGCCATGGGTGCCATTAATCCATGTCACCTTCTCCATCTCCTTCGGCGGAGGGGTCCACTTATGAAGCGTTAGGCGCGCGACGGAAAGGCGCCTGGAGGAACATGAATGCAAGCTGGCGGAGTTTGCCTGCTAGTTTGCCAGCATGTAGGGCTCTGCTAGTGAGCCAGTGGGCTACGACACCCGTCCCCAATTCTCCCAAGAAATTCAAGCGGAGCCGATCCCACACCGGTTCCGGATGTCGCAGGTGGATCCTTACGATGGGACCACCGACCCCCTGGACCATCTGGAAAGCTACCGGACCCTCATGAGGGTCCAGGGGGCCACCGACGCTCTCCTCTGCGTCGCTTTTCCTGCTACTCTTCGGAAGGCAGCCCGGGTGTGGTTCACCCGTTTGGAGCCAGAGAGCATCAGCTCCTTCGCCCAGCTAGGGAAAAAGTTCGTGGCCCACTTCGATGCTTGCAGGAAGTTGCCACGAGAGGCAGACAACCTCTTCTCCATCCGGCAGCAGGACCATGAGCCCCTGCGGGACTACATGGCCCGCTTCAAGGCCGCTGCGTTGGAGATCTACAATCTTGAAGAGCCAGTCTCCATGCTGGCACTAAAGCGAGGGCTCAGGACCTCTCGCCTGACCTACTCGCTGGATAAGAAGGCCCCCAAGACCTACTCCGAGCTCCTTCTCCAGGCCCAAAAGTACATCTGTGCCGAGGAGACGGACCGTACGAGGCGGGAGCTCGATGGAGGACCCTTGAAGAAGTCGGCCCCTCCTGAAGCGTCCGGGACCCGGAGGCCAGCATCCCAGGCTTCGAGCTCCCGGAGGGACCGGCCAAGGCTGAGAGGGACCCCTGTCCTCGAGGAGAGCTACACCTCTCTCCTCGCTCCGAGGATAAAAATCCTCATGGAGATTGAAGGCAAGGACTACCTGAGGTGCCCGCCTCCGTTGAGGACCACCATCGGCCGTGATAAGACGAAGTACTGCCGCTTCCACCGCGACCACGGCCACGACACCAAGGAATGCCGCAACCTCAAGTGGGAGATTGAGGAACTCATCAAGAGAGGTACCTCAAGAGGTTCGTGGGGGGCAGACCTCAAGCAGAGTCCCAAGCGCTCGTCACTCTCTCGCCAACTCCGTCCATCGACAACCGCCTCACCGAGAAGCCAGTGGGCATGATCTCTTGAGAAGCTGCCCGTGCATCCAAGAAGACCCGGGGGGCAGGGGAATCTGAGAATGTACTCCCCTTTATGAGGGAAGGGGAAGACGGGAGAAAAAATGTAAATAATGATGCCGTGGTCATTGAAATGATGATCGCGAAGCATCCTGTAAAGCGCATCATGGTTGATAGTAGAAGCTCCACAGACGTGCTTTTTTATGATGCCTTCTCCAGAATGAATCTCTCTCCCGATCAACTTAGGCCCATGCACACACCCCTTGTTGGTTTCACGGACGATTCTGTGAGAGTAGAAGGAGAAATCACTCTCCCGGTCATTGCCGGAACCCCACCTCGGCAAAGCACCGTCATGATGACCTTCACAGTTGTAAGGCTTCCTTCCGCCTACAACATGATATTGGGTCGACCCGGGCTCAATCTACTCGATGCTGTTGTCTCCACCAAGAGGCTACTTGTACAGTTCCCAACTCCCTACGGTGTCGGGGAGATGAGAGGAACGCCCCAGCCAGTGCAGCATTGTTTCCAAACTCTCCCTGGGGCCAAGGTCCCTCAGGACGATCCCAGCATGGACGACCTCGACCAAAGGGCCCAAGACCCCAAAGGAGGCCCGGTCGAGCGTCTACTTTCTTTTTCACTCGGAGACGACCCTATAAAGACGGTGCAGATCGAAGCCTAGCTACCCGAGGAGGAGCGAGCTCAATTGCTGGGATTCCTACGGGCGAATGCATATGTGTTCGCCTGGACGATGGCGAACATGCCAGGTATCCCCCCTGATATCATTACTCATAAATTGAGTGTCGACCCAAAGCACAAGCCAGTTCGGCAGAAGAAAGAAGTTTCGTCCCAGAGAGACAGGTAGCCATCAAAGAAGAAGTTGACAAACTCCTGGCCGCCGGTTTTGATCGAGAGGTCCAATACCCGAGCTGGTGGTGAATGTAGTAATGGTCAAGAAGAATAATGACAAATGAAGGATCTGTGTAGACTACACCGACCTCAATAAAGCTTGCCTGAAGGACAGCTTCCCTCTCCCGAAGATCGACCAGCTGGTGGATGCCACCTCGGGCCACCGGTTGCTCTCCTTCGTGGATGCATTTTCTGGGTACAATCAAATCCGCATGCATCCAGAAGATGAGGAGCACACTGCCTTCATCACCGACCAAGGAACATATTGTTACAGGATGATATCTTTTGGTCTGAAGAACGCAGGGGGCTACCTATTAGCGCCTAGTCAGTAGGGTCTTCAAGGACTAGATTGGCTGCAACATGCAAGTGTATGTGGATGACATGCTCATCATGAGCAGGACGGACTCGAGCCATGTAGCTAACCTCACCGAGTCCTTCTATAACTTGCGGTAGCATCAGATGAAGCTGAACCCGGCGAAGTGCACCTTCGGGGTGGCGGCAAGAAAATTTCTCGGCTTCATGGTGACCCAAAGGGGCATCGAAGTGAACCCGGAGAAAGTACAAGCCATCATCGACATGGAACACCTGATCTCCAAGAAGCAGGTCCAGTGCCTGACGGGACGTGTCGCCGCCCTCAGTAGATTCATCTCGAGGTCGGCTGATCATTGCCTGCCATTTTTCAAGGTGCTGCGCAAGATGCACAACTTCACCTGGACCGAGGAGTGCAGGACATCCTTCGAGGAGCTGAAGAACTTCATCGCCTCTCCTCCGTTGCTCTCCAGGCTGGAGGAGGGAGAGGAGCTCTTGCTATACCTGGTGGTGACACCGGGAGCTTTCAGCTCAGTTCTCGTCAGCACAGACGAGGACAAATCTCAGAAGCCGGTGTACTACACCAGCAAAATCCTCCGCGACGCGGAGATCAGGTATACTCACTCCGAGAAACTCATTTTTGCACTAATTATGTCTGCTAAGCACTTCAGGCCCTATTTCCAAGCATACCCAATAGTGGTCATGATGGACCAGTCGCTGAGGACTATCCTCACCCGACCAGAGACATCCGGGAGGTTGGCCAAATGGTCCTTGCTGCTCAGCAAATTCGACATAGCGTACTGGTCGAGGTCATCGCAAAAGGTCCAAGTCCTAGCCAACTTCATGGTCGAGTGCACTGGGTTCACCGAGGAGCTAGAGCAGACAATAATAGAGCCCGGGCCAGGAGAAGAGCCCTGGATCCTCCACGTAGATGGAGCATCCAATTCAGGCGGGAGCGGAGCGGGCCTCATCCTAACCAACTGTGATGGGGTCGTGGCGGAATGCGCCCTCCGCTTCAAGTTCGCCGCAACCAATAACAAGGCGGAGTACGAGGCACTCCTCGCGGGCCTCAGGGTTTCCCGCGAGCTGGGTGTGCAGGACTTGAAAGTCTTTAACGACTTCCAACTGGTCGCCGGACAAGTTTTCGAAGAATATGAAGCGAGGGACACCCAGATGATGAAGTATCTGGAGCAGGTCCGTGCGAGCACGGCAGGCCTCCGATGCTTCAGCATCTTCCACATCCCTCGAGGGGAGAATGCGCGTGCGGATGCGGTGTCCAAGATTGCGACACTGCCGGACTCGTCTCTGGGATGCGCCTATATCGAGCACCTTGAAAGTCCCAGCTATGAGAACCCGACGGAGGTACATCAAGTCGCCCCCGAGCCAAGCTGGATGACAAGTATATCCGGTACATCACCGATGGCACCCTACCAGAAGGCCGTGCAGAAGCCGCCCTCGTCAGGAAGAAAACCTCCTACTTCATCTTGATGGAGGGCCAACTCTATCGTCAGTCTTACTCCTACCCACTCCTGAGATGCCTCAGGCCCGCCGAGGCGACCTTCGTGCTCCAAGAGATACATGAAGGCCTCTGCGGGAATCACGTGGGAGGGAGGACATTGGCTTACAAAGCTCTCCGCTAGGGGTACTTCTGGAGACCATTAGGGAGGACGCCGCCGACTTCATTAAAAGGTGCAACAAATGCCAGTGCCACGCCAACATACAGCGTCAGCCGGCGACGCCGATCTCCCAGCTCTCAGCCCCTTGGCCCTTTGCCTAGTGGGGAATGGACATCATGGGACCGTTCCCCCCAGCACAAGGGCAACGAAAGTTCCTGCTGGTGGCGATCGACTACTTCACCAAGTGGGTCGAGGCGGAGCCGCTAGCTCGAATCGCGGAAGCCAATATCTGCCAGTTCTTCTGGAAGTCAATTATCTACCGCTTTGGGCTCCCCCATTGTGTCATCACCAACAACGGGCGATAGTTCGACAACCGCGAGTTCGAAGGATTCTGCGCAGCGCACGGCATCCAACACCGGTTCACCTCGGTGGCTCATCTCCAAACGAACGGGGAAGCCGAGGTGGCTAACCGAACCATCCTTCAAGGACTCCGGACCAGGCTAGACCAAGCTAAGGGCATGTGGGCAGAAGAACTCCTGAGCGTTTTGTGGGCCTACCACATAACGCCCAGGACGGCGACCAATGAAATGCCCTTCAGCCTCGTCTTCGATGCCGAAGCGGTCGTCCCAGTCAAGCTCGGCGTGCCCACGTTACGGATACAGCAGTATGATGAAGCACGGAATTTGACGCATCTCCTGCTCAACCTGGACCTTCTTGAAGAGGCTAGGGACAAAGCCCACCTGTGGATGGCGGCCTACCGATAAATAGTGGCCCGATACTACAACGCCCGCGTCTAGATAAAAGCTTTCAAGCCCGGAGACCTGGTGCTACGGCAGGCGAAGGCGTCCTAGCCTAGGGAGTGCGGAAAACTCTCCTCGAACTGGGAGGGCCCCTACAAAGTGGCTGAAGCCCTCTCACAAGGGGCCTACTACCTCGAAGACCTCAGTGGCGTCAGGTTCCCCAGAACATGGAATGTCTGCAACTTGAGAAAATACTATCAATAATGTAAGGTTTCCCAGCAATGATAATAATAATGGTTTTTTCCTCACGCAAGTGTCTATCTGTCTTGCAGGAAAATTCCAACAACGTCCCTGAGCCCAGTTCCAGGACGCTGATCCAAGACCGGAGCTCAGACCTCCGGCCAAAGAATCATGGAGCCACGCCGCTCTTAACCAACGACGTCCCCGAGCCTAGCTCCAAGACGTCAAAGAATCATCGAGCCACGTAGCTCCCAAACTCCAGGCGTCCCCGAGCCCAGCTCCAGGATATCAAAGAATCTTCGAGCCACGTAGCTCCCAAACTCCAGGCATCCACGAGTCCAGCTCCAGGATGTCAAAGAATCATCGGGCCACGTAGCTCCCAAACTCCAGGCATCCCCGAGCCCAGCTCCAGGACGTCAAAGAATTTTCGAGCCACGTAGCTCCCGAACTCAAGCATCCCCGAGCCCAGCTCCAGGATGACGGCTCAAGACCAGAGCTCGGATCTCTGGCCAAGAAAACTTCCAGCCAAGTCGCTCTCCATCTCAAACGTCTCCGAGCCTAGCTCCGATATGCCAAGAGATCATGGAGCCACGTAGCTCCCATCAACGTCTCGAGCCTAGCTCCAAGGCGCCAAAGACCTGAGCCAAGATCTCAGGCAACCCCTGGGCCCGAGCCTAGCTCCACGTCCAGGAAGGCCTTGAGCCTAGCTCTAAGGCAATCAAGACCGGTAACCCCCTTCTCTGATCTCCCCACTCGAAAAGAAGATGAGAGGGAAAGGAAAGAAAGAGAACAACGGGGGGAGCCCGGCAACCCCCCTTCTCTGATCTCCCCACTCGAAAAGAAGACGAGAGGGGAGGGAAAGAAAGAGAACAAGATGGGGGCACAACCAGCATCCTCTTCTCTGATCTCCCCACTCTAAAAAAAAGAAAAAATAAAGAAAAAGAGAAAGAAAGAAGAGAGGGGGAGGAAAGAAAGAGAGAACAATAGGAAAATACAACATCGAAGCTACCACCTTCCACACTCAAGACCGGAGCTCAGATCTTCGGCCAAGAGAATCTCGAGCCAAGCAGCTCTCAGTGACCAACATCCCCGAGCCCAGCTCCAGGATGCCCACTCAAGACCGGAGCTCAGATCTCCGGCCAAGAGAACTTCGAGCCACGCGCTCTCAGTCATCAACGTCCCCGAGCCCAGCTCTAGGATGCCCACTCAAGATCGGAGCTCAGATCTCCAGTCAAGAGAACTTCGAGCCACGCAGCTCTCAGTCATCAATGCCCCGAGCTAGCTCCAGGATGCCCACTCAAGACCGGAGCTCAGATCTCCGGTCAAGAGAACTTCGAGCCACACAGCTCTCAATCATCAACATCCCCGAGCCCAGCTCCAGGATGCCCATTCAAGATCGGAGCTCAGATCTCTGGCCAAGAGAACTTCGAGCCATGCAATTCTCAGTCATCAACGTCCCCGAGCCCAGCTCCAGGATGCCAGCTCAAAATCGGAGCTCAGATCTCCGGCCAAGAGACCTCCGAGCCCAGCAGCCTTCGAGTGCCGTCAACTTGTGCCTAGCTTGCAGGTGCCAAAGTCTAACAACTCAGCCCCACGCAAGGTGAGGCCCCCTCTCTGATCTCCCATACATCAAAAAAACAGAAAGAGGATAAGGGGGGTGAAAGAGAGGAAGAGTCAGACAAGAGAAATGATTGCAAGGGAATTTGCACTTTATTGATTAAATGTCAATTACAAACATCCTGCGGGCCCCCGACATGCTGGGTGGCCCTGCTAAGTATAGAAAAAGAGCAAGGCATAAAAGGAAGCAGGAAATAACTACTTGCTAGCTGGATCGCCAGGCTGGGAGTCTCCATTAGTAGGGGCTTCAAGCCGCATGGCTTCGGGCTCAGGTGGCACAGCCTCCTCGATGCCCGCCTCCTGGTCTGAAGTGCCGGGATAGTCAAGGCGGCTATGGCCCTCGACCGAGATGAACTCCTCGACCAGGCGGTGCAGGTACATGAAGCCTTTGAAGAATGATTCCGATGCCATCTGTTGGATCTCGGCGAGGAACTCCTCCGAGGCCCTGTACCTTTCCACCGCCTCCCCAGCTTCCTTCTTAGCTGCGGCCACCTCGTGCCTAGCTTCCACAACCGACCTGGCGGCCTCCTCGGCTGCCCTCCGGGCCGCGGCCGACTTCTCCTCCTCCGTCGCCAGCCAGGCCTGGAAGGATTGGGCAATCCCCTTCTGCCGGGCCGCCTCGGCATCGGACACGCCCAACCGCCGCTCGGTATCAGCAAGGTCCTCAAACTTCTTCCTCGACTACCTCAGCTCGCGGTCTAGGCTCTCCTGGAGCTCCTTCGCTCGCCCCTCAGAATCGGTGAGCTGCCTCTCGAGGTCCTTGACTCGCCGGTCAAACGCCCCCTCGGAGTCGGCCTTCTCTTTCAGATCGACCTTCAACGACACGATCTCGGCCGCCTGCTGCTGCTCAGCTCGCTCCCAGTTTGGCAGCAGCTCCTAATGAAAAGAACCTCGACACCCATCTGCATCACATGGGGAGTCAAAAAAAAAAGAGAGGGAAGAAAAGAAAAAGAGAGAGAAAGAGGATGGGGTTGCTTACCGTGTAGAGATGGGGGAAGATGATGTCGATCACAGTCCCAACCGGCAGCCCATCCATCTCCTCCCGGTCGCATGGCTGGATGGAGAAGTCCATCATGTGGTAAGCCAGGGCATGGTTGTCGGTTAAGGAGCTCTCCGACCCCAGTTTGAACGGAAGGCGGCGCCTCGCCTTGTCTCTCCTGCTCTCCCAAGGAGCAGGTGCGCCCGTCCCCCTGGTGGTGGGACCCCCAAGAACCGGTCAAGGATTCGACACCATCGTGGCCGGAGCCCCCATCGCAGGAGGAGCCCCAACCCGGGTCCCTCCTTCTTCGACCCCAGTCACCTTCAGGCCCGGAGGGTGGGGCGGCGCGACGGTAGTAGTAGTGTCAACCCGGACAGTCGCCTCAGGCTCCAGAACAGGGACTCCAGCCTGCGGCCTCGTCCATCCTTCGGCCTCCCTCCTCAAAGCGATCGGCGCCACGGGGGCAGACGCCGGCGCGCCCTCAATCCGAGCACGCCTCAGAGGAGGCTCGGCAACCGCTCCACGGGTGGCCTCTTCTTGGAGATCAGCATTGGCTCGCCCTCCGGGAGGATCGACCCTGCACACAGGAGCCAAGAAGGTCAACCTAAGATGAAGAAAAGATAAAATGCAGACGAAGAAAGAGCTGAGCTCACCTGGCCCCGCCGATGAGTCGACCCTGGCGTCGAGAAGGTTCTGCTCCGACAGCAGGACCTCCAAAGAGGGGACCTGAGCGGTGAGAAGCTGATCGTAATCATCCCGATCGGCTGTATCGACCGCAGAAATCCGGTTGGGGGACCGGTCCGACTCGCTCCAGGCCCAGTCAACCCCCTCGACATCTGCAAAGAAAAATTTGCTCTTCCATCCCTTGATAGAAGAGGGGAGCTCGAATTTGATGCCCTTTGGGCGAGAGGACAGAGACCACCACCCGTCCTCGGTCGGGTGGCGTTTCAGGGTGAAGAATGCCCTGAATAAGAAAAATCGGGCAACAAACCCGTGGACATGGCATAGTACAATAAAGGAGAAGATCACCCTGATGGCATTTGGCACCAACTAGGCAGGGACCAGGCGATAGTTATTCAGGACAGATAAGAAGAAGGGATGAAAGGGGAATCGAAGACCCCCGGAGAAGGTCCCCTCGTAGAAGGCGAGACGCTCCGGACCACTGGAAGTGACCCGCTCCCTGGGGCGGGGAATCATGAGTCGGACAGGAGCCAGGATACCATAGGCATCCTGGATGGCCCCCAGCTCCACGACGGAAATCGTCAAAACGACCCCGCCCGGACCTGTTGACTGGACAGACTCAGGAGCTGACTCGAGCAGCAGGGGAGGACAAGTAGGACTAAAAGGAACAGGAGGGGCATGAAGGGTCGGTCTCATGCTAACCCTAAACTGTGCCCCCTCCGACTCCTCGTCGGAGGAGGAGAGCACTACCCTTTGGGCGAAAGATTCAGGACAAGACATGCTGGACTAAGAAGGAAGGAGCCTACCCCAGAAGGGAAGAAGGGAGGAGAACAAAGCCGGGCTAGACCCCTAGAGAAGAGAAGGATGGATGCAGATCGTGGAGAAGGAAGGGTCTGGGCACTGCAACAAGCGCGAAAGATTTGGAAGAGAGGAAACCTTGAGTAAGAAATTTTTTTTTTTTCACTTCGAAAGGGCCCATCAAATCCACGCTGTTGCGACCCCCTCGCTAACGGATCTGCGCCACGTGCTGCCCATCGGCAAAAAAGGAGTCCCAGCCGTTCGAAATTCTACGCCAGCATTAACTACTCCTTGGACGTGGCCACGTGGCATCCCCGCACTGGCCGGCAGGGCCATCCCTCGAAGCACCAGTGACCGCGGCCATCATTGTGCCGAATTTTCGCCTTTCCATGCCAGCACCATAGTTACTCCCTTCGCCCCGAGCGCCGCGCACTAACGAACCTCGGGAGTGGGGGGCAAATGATGTGGCGAGATCACTGACGTGGGTAGCTGACGGGCGCCATATTAAAGGAGACCGCCACGACGGACGCCAAGGCAACACCCCAGCCCGGACCACTTTGCCGAGCTGAGTTGAGCTGAGCCCCTTCAAGGCGACAGGCCGAGCTCCGTCCTCCGCCAGGTCGCGCCCGCAAGCTTGGGATGCCTATGCCGGAGCCGTTCTCCGCCAGGTCGCGCTCGCAAGCTCGGGATGCCTAGGCTGGACCTGTCCACCGCCCTCCAAAGCGAGACCCTCGGAGGCTAGTGCCCTGCGGTCGAGGTCGAGCTCAGCGCTCACCCGTCGATGTAGAGCTTCTCCGAGCACGCGCCCTTTGGACCGGGTCCGTCCTCCGCCCTCCAGAGCGAGACCCTCGGAGCTAGTGCCCTGCGGTCGAGATCGAGCTCAGTGCTCACCCGCCGATGTGGAGCCTCTCCGAGCGCGCGCCCTCTAGACCGGGTCCGTCCTCCGCCTTCCAAAGCGAGACCCTCGGAGGCTAGTGCCCTGTGGTCGAGGTCGAGCTCAGCGCTCACCCGCCGATATGGAGCCTCTCCGAGCGCGCGCCCTCTGGACCGTGTCCATCCTTCGCCCTCCAAAGCGAGACCCTCGGAGGCTAGTGCCCTGCGGTCGAGGTCGAGCTCGAGCTCAGCGCTCACCCGCCGATGTGGAGCCTCTCCGAGCGTGCGCCCTTTGGACTAGGTCCGTCCTCCGCCAAGGTGACCACATGAGCTCGGAGCGCCCAGACCGGAGCAAGCCCTGCCATCCCAGGACACCACGAGTCACCCGAGGACTACGAAGCGGCGCCTTCCATGCCGCCATGACTACCTGCCCGGCCGTACTTCTAGTGGGATGGGCCAACTAGAAAGCACAAACCCTTAGGGCGGCGACCCCCGGATCGAGGCTCTGGCAAGCTTCCCGGAATGGAGCGACAGGAGAGGATGTCAGAATGAATGGAAGCTTCCCCTATCATCTGTCAGGAAAGGCTTCCCGTCTACGGCATGAAATCCTGTCGCACGCGCCTGCCAACCCAACGAGGATCCCGAGGCAAGCTCCAAACGACCAATTTTCAACTACAAAGAACAGTCGACACCCCCAAAAAGGGGAGAGATAACACCAACGACAACCAACATAAGCGCAAGCTCGACCAAGAGGGCGAAGCGCCACCACCAAAATCACAGCTGAGGGAGAACATGGGAAACAAGGAGAAACGGAGTAACAGGGAACCCCTCTGTCCCCGCTATCATTCTCCCCCTGCAATGTTCTCTCCTTCACTCATATCTTTCACTCCTCCTAGTGCGGAGTCCATCAAGAGGGGCCCGGCCAGGAGGATCTGTTCTCCTGAATCGTTATTGACTTGATCGTCGGAGTGCCCCCGCCGGAAACCCCGGCCCGGGTTACTAACTCCTGTTTTGCAGGTCCAGGAGCAGAGGACTGACAGGCAGCGAAGGAAGCGCACTCCGGCATCAGCAGCAGCTACGGGCCACGACGGTCTTGGTGGCAACAGGTCTAATTACCATCTTATTTTGGTCAACTTTTAAATCGATCATATATATTGGATCAAAATCCAATTAATTAAAGAGAACTATTCCCAATAAAACTAAATAAATAGGACTGGAGTGAAACTCTAACTGAGATTTTAGTCTTTCATTAATCTTTTGATAGGAAAACATGTCTCTATAAATAAGAGACTACATGGTCCTTTTTCCCCATTGATCGTCCATATAAAAAAAAGAGTGAGAAGAGAGAAGACAGGTCATCTCGTAGAGAATGAGGGATATCAAGGATTGTGCGAGGGACATCTTAAGAACTGCGCGATCTACAAACCATAATAATGGCTCAAGATATGTTTTCCATGATTTATAATTTTTGCATGCATATAATAAAAGTACGATCCAGATATAAAAAATTAAATAATAAAAAATTAAATATTTTATAATCCGATATATAGTGCATTGCAGCATGGATGGATGATCGCGAGTAGGATAATAAGAAAAGGTATAGAAGACCGCTTTAGTGCAAAAGAATGATTTCACCTTCTTTTTTTTTTTTTTTTTTTTTTTTTTTTTTTTTTTTTTTTTTTTTTTTTTTTTTTTTTTTTTTTTTCGTGGCATCAACTTCTGGACTGCTTAATAGCCGCTTCAAGATTCATGCAGATTAGATTAAAAAAAAAAGAGAGATTGATATGTTTTGGGAGCATGCAAGATATGATTTAACGATGGATGTTGTAAAAAATATTTTAAAAATCAATTATTATTTCGTGCAAAAAGTAGAACGCAAACCAAACAATCAGTAGCAGGGCCACGCATAAGCTAGCAGGGCATGCTTCCCTTCCCCATCTAATTAAGAAAGCCCCCTGTTACCTTATAGAACCAGAAACTTTTGTATGAAAAACATGGCCTCTCGTAAAATTTTGGGGATTTCCTCCCGAACCAGGAAGCGTGAGTTTCCTGCAAGACATCAAAACAGAACTATTTGACGAGCATATATATATAATCTTATTAGCATATAATCTTCAGCCAGACATCAAATTAGAACTTCTATTAAAAAACGTTTTCATGTATATATAATGCTCTTCTTGTTATAATTATTTTAAAGTATAACATATATCATGCATAATCACAACCATCAACCTGTCAATGGGACTGATGGACCATCTAACCTGAACCACATTTGCCTAATTACTAGGAACAAATTGTGATAAACTGGTCCAAAGATATGCCACAGTTCAGCAACCCATTGCCCATGGCTTCTTCTATGAAAAAGCATTTTTTTTAAAATAATAATAATAATAAAGAGCATGGACAGAATGCCTAGATAGTATTTCTCCATGTTGATCATATAACCACCGTATAGCTTTAACATTTATAAACTGTACATACAATATCTTTTGCCCATTCTTCTTACAGATCCTGCCAGGACCCAGTGTATTTTTTTTGGCTCACAGGCCTCGGCTACACCAACATATGTTAAGCTCTAACTCTAAGTTCAGGAGGTCATACCAGCTATAATTACCTCTCAAAAAGCTTCAAGGGTCCGTTTGACCCGAGTACGTTACATTACAGGATAATTTAATAATTTATTATATTTAAATAATTTATTATGACATTGAAAAAAAATAACTATATTTGATTAAAAATAATTATCTATAGAAATATGATTAAATTTATAAATATACTTAACAATAAAAATATTTTTTTAATATCAAGATAGTATTGTCATCCTTAATTAATTTTTATATAATATTATAATCACATATTCTTTTGTACAATATCATTTACGTTTTAATTATTTATATTTTTTATTGAATGAATTTAGAAAGATAATAAAATAAATTTAAGAATTATAAATATACTTTATTAAAAATATTTTTATCAAGTATGGATTATCACTACTTAAAAATTTACTAAATACTAACATTCCATGATATTTATTTTATCTTTTATTTCTAAAAAACAAACATTGAATCTACTAATTTTTTTACTATTTCTCTTTCATTTTTCGTACCCAGCATAATAATCTGATATAAGATTTATTTTTTGATGCCAAATTCCCTCTAATCAAATATATAGCAATTCAATTAAAAATAATATCCCTTTGCCCCTTTCTTTCTTTCTTTCTTTCTTTTTTTTTCTTTTAACGATAAAAAAATGTTTTTCTAAATTAATAATAAAAAAATAGATAAAAGATAAAAGATATAGCAAGTAAAAGAAATCTCCAACAACTCAACAAATTTTGAAATTCAAATTTTAAATTCTCCCCAACATCCCATCAGCATTTAAAATTCAAATTCTCCATACAAGCAAAGCACAATACTTCATATTTGGAAATTTAAATTTTAAAATTGAAAAATCTTCATCATATCGGAGGTGGAGCATTTTCGACCGTCATTGTTGATTTAGCTTAATCTAAAGTAGGACAATGGCTACTTAACTCTATACTTCACTCCGTGACCTGGACATTGAGGCTTCTCCACACACCACTCCATCTCTTGAGCGTTGAGGCTCCTCCATGCTCCGCTCCACCTCCTGGGCATTAAGGCTCTTCCGCTCTGCTTCACCTCTTGGGTGTAGAGGCTCCTTCTGCTTTGCCCCTTACGTGTTGAACCTCTATGCTCTGCTCCGCCTCTTGCTTGAGCTCCTCTATACTCCACTCCACCTTCTCGGCGCCGAGGCTTCTCCGTGCTCCACTCCTCCCCCTTTTCTTTTGTCCCTTTCTTTTCACCATGAAGTTCCCTCATTTCCTTCCATTTTTTATCTTGGTCAGATGCATGGCAATGCCAATTCGGTCCCTTCCAAAACTTGCAGGGAGCAGGATCATCGCATACATAGCAATAGCACTGCACCAATTAGTCAAAAAACGCAGCAAAAAATATCACTAGCTAACAAAAGGAAGAATCTGAAACATCCCAGTTAGGGAAAAAGAAGAAAATCACAAAGTAAAACACTAGCTTGGAAATTGAAGGTATAAACTGGATTTACTGGTAAAGCCTCTTGTATTCATCCAAGAGACCTGGACTAGTAAACTGGAGTTTTCAAGGGAAGTCACAGGTAGATGCCATTAGAATAACCCATAGATGCCATCTAGTTAATTTTCAGGTGGATTGGATGCTAATGCTGAACCAAAACCTCAGCTTTTCCTTTTTCTTTTTGATTAATTCCAATATGAATTAGATGAACAGTTATGATGTATTCAGTCTGCCTGTTGTGCAAAATGATGGAAGAAAAGTGGGGAGAAGGCAAGCAGTAGATAATGCAAAAGCAACAAGCTACTCGTGAATAGATTGTGCTGAGCTGAATAACAGGCTTGATCGAGCTTATTCTATTAGGGAGATAGGAAAAAGGAAAAAAAAACAAGCACAAACATCATTCAATGCTTGACTCAAGCCTCAACATCTGAAGCTTGCAAAAACAAATAGAAGTTTAGGCTCAGCTCAATGACAATCTTATTCAAAGTCATTCAGAAAACAAATAAGCCAAACTTGAGTAACAATTATGTAGATCAGCTCAAGCTTGACTGCTCCGTTTATATAATGACCTGAGTTGGATCATCTTACAACTCCGTTCTGCTCCCCTTTTTTTGCACCTCCAGATGCAAAGATGCCTAGCTACTGTATCTCTGTGATATCTACCACATTAATCTGAAAAGGCTTAGCAGGAAAGGTCGGGCCTAAAAAAGTATACAGGACACAGGAGGCAGACAATCATGCATTTTCAAGATTTTCAGGATACCAGAAATCACCTTAAACAAATTTTGCTATATGCCAAAAATCTCTAGGATTACCAGATTGGATGCCTTCTGATATATCTATCTTAATTTGCTTGCCTCCGATTAAGCTGATTTCACATCAGCTACACTCGTTTGAGACAAGGCTGATGAAATGTGATGCAGAAGGGGATCAGGAAGGCCATCAATCATGCAGTTAAAAGAATTGAGGGATACCAAAATCCATCCAAAAGTCTTAAGAATGTCCCTATTAACGATGATCCCAAAACTACGATATTACATTAGTGGCCTCCTACATCCCTTCTACCTCCCCTTCCCAGTATCCACTTTCACTCCCAATCATGTGGAAGAAATCTTAAAGATATGTTATACTTGAATCCAAAAAAGCCCCTTTTGCCATTTTGTAGTATTTTCCATCAGAATATAAGATTCATACCCCCCCTCCCGTGCAACCCCACCCCCCCTCCCCCCTCCAATATGTCCATTTTTTAATATAATATAACTATTCCACTTTAAAAGAGTAGACTTGCTGATGTATATATCACAGAAGCAGTCTCAAGTTTAGATTTGTCCTTTCTTAACAATTACGAATCTATGACCACAGTTTATCCAAAAGAGTTCGCAGTCAGGCCATAGAGCCCAATCTCTATTTACTTTAATGTGATTCTGTACTTAGATATTTAACCAATTAAAAATAATTGCAATCAAGTATTTTTCACCATTCTTCTGCAGGTGCCAATGTTTTTAAGTTCAATTTCAAAATTTCATTTGGTCCTATATGACAACTGAAATCTACAAAACGTAAGGATTAAATGAAATAAGTTAGTAATATTCCCACTTTCGATTCAAAATTGATGCTACAAGAACTCATTGACAAATACTTTGGCAGACCTTTTTTCCTACTGATGAAGATTCTGGCAGTAGAAGCACCTATCATTTTGCCTTTAGATTTGTCCTTTCTTAACAAGTATCAATCTATGATCCCAATATGTTTTCCAAGAGTTTATCAAAAAGAGTTCACAGTCAGGCCATGGAGCCCAATCTCTATTTACTTCCATGTGATCCTGTATTTGGATATTTTGATCTGTTGAAAAAAGAACTGCAATCAAGTATTTTTCACTATTCTTCTGCAGGTACCAATTTTTTAAAGTTCAATCTGACAATTTAATTTGGTCCTATATGACAAGTAAAATCTACAAGACATAAGGATCAAATGAAATAAGTCAGCAATAGTCCCTCTTTCAATTCAAAAGTGATGCTGCAACAACACATTGACAAATACTTTGGTGGATCTTTTTTCCTACCAATGAAGATTCTGGCAGTAGAAGCACCTACCACCTAGAAGCATGAGCTTCCATCCCTATTGAGGATTGCTTAGCCAATAAAAATGGTCTGTTAGTAAAGTCATCAGATTTTGAGTAATTACATTTTGGGTCTTCCCCTAAATCACTGATTAGAGTCAGCTATCTTAATTTGTGACTAAAGAGAATGGCTGGATCTACCAATCTACAGGGATGAAAGTATGCAAAAACATTTCTTTGAGTTGCCTTGGCCTTGTAAACGTATTCAAAATCTTTCTAATCTGCCAAAAGAGAATTAGCTATTGACATCTCAAAAACTAAGACAAGCAGCTAAGGGAATCAAAAACCTTTTGTAAAGCAGGTGGACCTTGAGAAGCACTTGGGTGTCCAAGATCCCTGAAACAGAGAGGGCTTATTATGTTACCTTCCTGCTAGCACCTGCAGGTTTCTAATTTTTGGGGCTTTTGGTATCAAAGTATTGATTGCAGCAAAAAACACTATAAATATCTAAAAGCTTGATACACAAAGTCCACATTGCAAACGTTAGCTCTAAAGTAAATGGATTCTCCTAGTATAAATATTTACTTAAGGGAAAAAAAAAAACTAAATTCTTTGAACCGGAGGAAAACAAACAATGCCTAGAGAAAATAATAACTCATGCCTCAATGCCTTATATTTTTTAATGGCATCTATTAGAAAGTCAGAGCTATATATATCTCAAAGAGAAGCAGTACCTTAGGGCAGCAAGTTTCACGAGATGTCATGCTAAAGGGAAGTTCAGCACATAAATGCCGTGAGTGGGGATAATCTCTGCAAGCCACCTGCATTCAAAAATGTCAATCAGAGATACATTCATCCATAAACAAAGCATTTCAATTCCCAAAATTAAGAGCCAAGTTTGACCTTATCATTTAACATGCATAATTACCCCAAGCAATCTCTTCAATAATTTTTATTATCACTTTCTATTTCTGCCACAATTTTTGCACAACTGCTTATGTTTTCAGTCAGATCTTGACTTGATAATAAGAGAAACAACATGGGCAACGTCCTACGTGTCTGTAGAAATTTATGCATACATAGAGATGAAGGCACTGTCATGTATCATATAAGACCAGACAAAATATCCACGAGCAGAGGTGATTGTTGTAGTGCTTGCATTCATGGGTAAATAAAGCATATGTTGCACAAAATTTGTAGCAAAGTGGAATGCACCATGCTTTATACTGAGGGCGAAAGATTATGATTGTTCATTTCTCAAACAATAAGACATTGATGATATCCTTGCTAACAGCATGTACACAATTTCGATCTACTACACATTTTTTAAAGATTTTGCATAATTTTTCGCAATTTGCTTCCATGCTTGCAATTAACTTTGAATCGAAGCAAAAAAAGGAAATAATGAAGGTAGAAGGTTTTAAAAAAAAAAAACCCTAGAATCTCCTAAAGTGGTAGAATCTGAAGACTACAATTACCGAAACCAGGACCAGTCATTTCTAGAAATGAGATTGGCTACGAGTTTAGGCAATTCCAAGAAATCCGTGGGCTTATCTGACTTTGAATCTATGCATTAACAAAAATATTACTCGCCCGAGGAATAAGAGAGAACAGAATATAAAAGAGGAGTGAAGGAACGAAGAGAGGGGAGGAGAACCTGGCCTCGTTCGGCGACGATGGAGAGGTCATCGATCTGGGGCTGGGCACCGCAGAGGGAGAGCTTCCGGTTGAGATCATCGGCGAAGGGGAGAATAATCCTCCTCCTCCTCCTCTTCCTCTTCCATCCGCTTGACCTCCGTCTTCACCTCCACATCAGAATATCTCCTCCTCCTCCCCTTCTCCGCTTCGCTCCAATTCCTCTTGGTTTCTTCGTCTTCGGACGAAGACGAGATTTCTATCACGATCGGCTTCACCATGCTGGACATGGCAGGAAAAGCGAGAAAAAGAGAGATCTTGCGAAGATCATGATTTCATAGTTGCGCTCCGGTTAGCATAAAATAAATAAATAAATAAACGCGCATCAGGCTTTATTTATTTTTTATTTTTAAATGGGTGCATTCAATTTAGTTGTTACAATGAATATATACAATGAAAGAATGGTATCACGAAAAAATTTTAAATATTTTCAAATTGATCTATAGCACTGGATCAAAATAATTTACAACAAAGAAGTCTATTTAATTTATCACAGAGTTAGCCTCCCTATATACATGTCTGACAATGCAGATAGAAAACCTATGACAAAGAAAAGCAATATCATGAAGAAGATGATGCGCTACTCTTGTCCTCCTAGCTTGATGGATCCAAGCAATAATAGTAGCTAAATCATCCTCAATGATCAGATAGACAGTCTGTAAGATCCTTCGGGCATAGACAATGCCAGCCCAGACACCTCGTAGCTCAGCTCCCGGAACCGTCAACTTATAGAGATAGTGACCACCAACAGCCAAGATACCAAGACCTGGACCTGGATAACGAAGCCAGCCCCTCCGTGATGGCCCTTAACACTTCCATCAAAGTTGACTATGACAAACCTCGAAGGTGGGGGCTCCCAAGAGATGATACCTGAGTAGACGCTCTAGGAGCAGGATGGAAGCCCCAAGTCTTCAAAGTCATCATAGTCGATATCAAATATTCATGAGCCTGAATGCGAGTTCTCTCCACTACTACTCTAGGAGAGTAAGTGGAAGAATTGAAGACAATGTCATTCCTGGTTAACCAGGTGTGGTAAGCAATATAAGCCATAAAGGTTCCTTGAGAATGCGCAACACTAAGTCAGAGTGAATCAAGAAAATGATCGACATAATCAGCAACATGCATAAAAGGATCTTCAAAGCCAGCAGTCTTCCAAACATGGACAGCCCGACGATATAGGAAAAGAGTATGGGCCAAAGTCTCCTCCTCATGGGCACATCAAGGCTCCTATTGTTAAGGAAAGCTATAGTAGGAAAGCAACCTCAGGCCACTTTTCACAAAAATAAACAGACCCTTGGATGAACGTGAATCTTCCACACCCAACCGATATCAAAAGACCGCTAGGGACCATGGTGAAATAATGGATACATATCAGTCATGGAAACTATTAGGAGAGAAGATGTCCTCCACATCCTAATATCAGAGCAAGCATGAACTAGTAGAGGTATGGATAGAACCCGAGCCCCAAGAATATCTCCGAAGACATGGGTCACAAGCCCGGTATTCCATCGAGAGCCATCTCTCAACAATAAGTCTGGGATGGAAAGAGAATGAATAATATTCATGGCAATGAATGTCGGCCAGTGAGATAATAGTAGATCCACAAACCAAGAGGCCGTCATGATGCTAATAGACCTACCATCACCCAAAATCCATCTAATCTAATGGAGGACTACATGAGCCGTTGCCATCATTGCTTTCAAAATAGCAGAATAATTGTGAGGAAGCTGATAATTTTTCCCCGCTAGTCTAAGCCATACCTACTTTTCATCACAAGAGTCAACAAGCCATTAGGGCAGAGAAGAAGTCTGGCGACATGTCGGCCGAACATAGCTTCTCGTCTCGTAATGAGGGAATGAAGACCAAGACCCTCTCATGCAGAGGCTGGCAAACTATATGCCAATTAAGAAGGTGAACACCTCTTGAACCAGAAGCGAATCCTACAGGAAAGCACGGATGATTTGCTCCATCTTGACAATCACATATTTGGGCAAAACAGCATTAGAAAGCATGCAAATAGGTAGGGATGTGAGAACTGACCTGATCAATGTGATCCTCCCCATAAGGGAGAGAGCTCTTCCCTGCCAACCCTAAATCCTGTCATGAACAATTTGATCAAGCAGTTATAATCAGCCTTTAACAGTTTACCTCCAGTAATCAGAATTCCAAGATAATGAAGAGAACCCCTTGGTCAGCAATCCTGAGAATGTGGCGGATGGAATGCCGCAAAGGGGCTGGGATCTTTGAACTGAAGTGTACCTCCAATTTAGATAAATTGACTCTTTCACCAAAAGATAGATAGTAGTCCTCCAAGACCTCTTAAAGCCCTAGGCACAGAGAATAGTAGCACGGTCCAACAGCAAACAGTCATCTACAAAGAGAAGATACGAGATCAGGCTGGCGGCAGGTCTCGGGATATACGACTAAATCCCGGATCCCTGGGCAGCTGCCCGCAGAGCTCGCGAGAGAACATCAGTATGAATAATGAATAAATACAGGGATAAAGGACAACCTTGCCGAAAGCCGACATTAGAGAAAAAGTGATGGGGACATCATCGACATGAATTATGATGCATGGCCAACACTATTCTTGATGCAGATGGATATAATTTTTGGATATGTTTATGGGTGTATAGGGTATGCGATATCTTATTAATCTTTATCTCCAAATCTTAGGAAATGAACTGAATTAGATTGGAGTTTTTTGTAGGATTAGTTTATTTCGGAGATTAGTTTATTTTAGAATTTGTTTTTATTTTTGGAACTTGTTATGATCAGAGTCTCTCAGTTCTTGAGATTAGTTCTGATTGTTTGGAATCTAAGTCCATTTAAAAGGGTTGTAAGCCTCATGAAGAGGAGCGACATTTGGAATAAAATTTTTAAGATATTTTTCTTTATCCCCTAATTTTTTCATCTCTCTCCTCTTTTTTCTCCCCCTTCCCTCTCCTCTATTTTTTGAAAATCCCAAAATCATCTTCTTTATTTCTTTAACAAGCCTAAGACCACCCTCCCACCACCATCAAGTCCTTTTCCATCAAGCCCCAAGCGCCATCAACCTCCTTCACAGCCTCTTTCGACGAGCCCTTCCGCCATCTCTGTCATACCCTCCAGCTCCCTCCTTATAGCCTATAGCGGCAAGATCATCGACGATCTCCCATCGATTCCCCACTGTGCCATCCGTCCCCTCACCAAGCCGCCTTCACCATGCCCATGCGATGCCTTGGCCTCCTTCTTCACTGTCGTCAGCCTTCTCCCACCACCGTCGGACTGCCTCCCACCATCGCACAGCCAAACTCCAAGCCCCATCTCCTCCAGCAAGCCCGATCCTGAACCCCATCGCCCCAGCATGCTCACACCCATGCCGAAGGATCATGCCCTCCTCTTCGTGCCTGTGCCACCATGTCGATCCTCCATCATCTCCGCCCTCCGCTTCAGTCAATCCCATCGCTCACGCCTTCTCCATCTTCAACATCCCGACGATCCTCCACACCCATTTCACAGTCGACAACATCATTGAACCCTCTCTGTTCATCCCTGCTGCAGCCGAGCCACCCCATCATCTCCTTCATCTCCGACGAGATCTCCTCCATCCATGGCATTCGTCAACCCTCGGCCTCTCGACGACGCCCCCTACTGTTGGATTTGCTGAGTCCGTCATCTCTCTCCCATCCGGAGAGATCCATAGCTAAGTCGACCCATGACGCCATCTCCCTCTCGACCGAGTGTGTCCCTTCGTGAGGAGATTGCCACCATCATCGTCATCCACTCGTGAAGCCTCGAAAAGCTGCCAGCCACCAGTGGAATTCCTGACTGAAGCCACGTCGATAATAATAGTCGGGTTTATTCGACTGCCGGACCCAGCCCTGCTCTTTTTCCGCAGTTCCTCAACCATACCGACTTCTGAAATAAAGCCATAGAACCATGCCATTTTGCCTCCCATCGAACCTCCCTCCCTTTGGCGATCAATCCCCTCCGAACCCACCGATAATCATCTTCTCCACTTCGTCCACGACATCTCTCCCTTGTTCCACCTTCTCATTGACCGTAGGGAAGAAGACACGCATGAACATGAAAGCAAGAAAAGAAGCCCCACATGGATCTTAAAGCTACCTCTAAAGATCACTGCATCATCTCTGTGCATGAATTTCAGAGCAAATCAACTTTAGACATAGATCTCAAAGCGAATTTCAATATTGATTGTTGATTTCTTGCATTGGGATTATCGAACTGCATTGGCTTCCTTTATTACTTGGTTATTTTACTATGATTTGCTTTATAATTGTGATTGGCTGACCTTCTTATATTTGGTGATCTAAATCCGACGACTTTTAACCCACTTCACTTATGAACCACTAGCCTAATATTTTGACCGCCTCCAGGATGATCTCTCTTTCAAGAATCATGACATTCCATGTTTCGGATGAGAACTCATCAATAATTAGCATAAATAATGATCAAATACTGGAATGTCATAATATCCAGCGATTTGCTGCCCATAGAAGACATGAATCCATTGGAACATGGGATGAGATGAAGAATAAGCTTTGTATAGGTAAGTATTTATTTTCAAATCTAATATATGATTCTTATTTTGATTGATCCTAGATATTTAGGGATTATTTTTCCCACAAAACATTCATTACATTCTCAGATTGATTTTAATGAAAGCTGCCTTGCGAACTGGTGGGATAACTCCGCCATCTTGCACTCCTATTCGTCTAGGCGCCTTTCTGCCAGGCACCTGATGGCCTCGTTGGTTGAGCCCTCCACCGAGATCGAAGTAGGAGGAGAAGATGGCACCTGAGTGGGTTTGCGATGGAAGACCTTGCCTCTGCGATCTCGGCGGTGCTTAACAGCAACCTGCTCGAAGGTCAGAGACCGGCTTTCCCGGTCGCAGACCCAGTCCATTATCTCTTCGTCGGGGTCCTCTAGCTTCCCCGACGGTCTGTCATGGCCTGTGGCTGCGATGGCCTTCCTTGGAAGGATCGCAGGCTATCAGGGGGAGTGGCGGCTTGGGCCGCGGGGGTCCATGGCTGCTGGTGGGTCTCCAGGGACCAGTGCTGATGCTGCAGCTGGCACACCATAGCAGTTAGAAGCTGCATCTGCTGGGCGAGCGCAACCAGCTGGACTTTCACTGGAGGTGGTTGTGGTGGAGCGGGAAGCTCCCTCTGTGGACTATGTGGGTCCCCACGAGAAGGGGGATTCCCCGCACGGCTGGTGGAGACTTCCCGTGCATGGGTCATCACCATGCCTCCGGTGATTTTCTTGCAGGAGGGATTAGCTTGGATCGAAATGTGTCCTGCCCCCTACCTGGCACGCCAATCTGTTGCCACCTAAACCGTCATGGCCTGTAGCTAAAGTGGGTCTCGGATCATGCCCTTGTCGCTTCGGACCTGCCTGCACACCCGGACCTACAAAATAGAAGAGACACGGGCCAGTGGTCCCGACGAGGGCACTCCGATGCTCAAGTCAGTAACAATCCAGGGAAACAGATCCTCCTGGTCGAGCTCCATAGATGGACTCCATCCTAGGAGGAGAAAGAAATGTACTGGGAGAATATAGATAAGTTGTGAGCGGAGCCGGAGAAGTGGTGACGGAGGAGAGCTTGAGCTGGAAGGCTGTGTCCATCGAGACCCTCCCGGTAGATCTGCGATAGCCTCAGTCTCTCGGTTCTCTCATATGTGTCACCCTTCTTGCCCGTTAGCTTGCCTTGTATTTTGCTTGCTTACCTTCTGGAACCTTGGAAGGCTCTTTTTAAGCTAGGATGGCTGTCGGAGGCCTACCTTGGGATCCTCCCTTACTCGCGTGCGACGATGTTTCGTGCCATGGATGGGATGCCTTTCCTCACTTGTGATATGGAACCTACTGTGCACTCTGACATTCTTTCTAGTCACTCCATTTCAGGTAGCCTGGCAGAACCTCGATCGGGGGGTAGCCACCCTCTAAATTTGAATCTTCTAGGCTGACTTCCTCTTTTAGGTGGTATAGAAGGTTGGTAGGGAGTGCGGCATCTCGATCAGGGTATCCTTTCCTTTTTGGTGTAAGTAGTAGCTGGGACCATTATTGCAGCCTGGCAGGCGCCTTTTTGTGGTTCTTGGGTGGCGAGCCACCACCCAAGGAGGGCAGTGACATCCCTCGGTTGCTGGTCCCTTTGTCCAAGTGGAGCTGGTTCGGAGAGGTGGAGCTCGACTTCGGCCACGGTGCTCGACCCTGGGGGAGCTGCCTGGCGAAGGAGTCCGGAGAGGTGAAGCTCGACTTCGGCCATGGTGTCTTGATCTTGGGGGAGTAGCTTGGCAAAGAAGTCCGGAGAGGCGAAGCTCGACTTTGGCCATGGTGTCTCGATCTTGGAGGAGCCGCTTGGCGAAGGAGTCCGGAGAGATAGAGCTTGACTTCGGCCACGGCATCTCGATCCTGAGGGAGTCGCCTGGCGAAGGAGTCCGGAGATGCGGAGCTCGACTTCGGCCATGGCATCTTGACCCTGGGGGAGCCGCCTGGTGAAGTTGTCCGGAGAGGCGGAGCTCGACTTCGGCCACGGCATCTCGACCCTAGGGGAGTCGCTTGGCGAAGGAGTCCGGAGAGGCGGAGCTTGACTTTAGCCACGGCGTCTCGACCTTGAAGGAGCTACCAGGTGAAGGAGTCTGGAGAGGCGGAGCTCGACTTCAGCCATGGCATCTCAACCCAAAAGGAGCCACCTAGCGAAGGAGTCCGAGAAAAAAATCTGACATGACAGCTTCCTCCGACGTGGCGTCTGACATGGGCTATACGTCAGCGGTCCCGCCATATCACTAAGTATGATAGAATATAGATATTACATTATATAATGATCTTCCATCTTGGTTGTCATATTAAAGTACTCTAAAATAAAGCTACCTACAAAAGTTGTAAAGAATAAATCATTTTGAAATATATTTATATAATTGATACAATTCTGATTTTTTATATTTAAGAATGGTGATTTATTTTGACCTCATTTGTGATAGATATGTAAAATCTGATAAAAGAAAGTTGGATAGCTGATGGATAGATAAATTAATATGTGAGTTAAATCGTATGATGGTGTTAGGATTTATATCTTGAAACTAGAGAAAATTGTACCTAAAATTGGTATTATAAGATTTTTATCTCTAATACATAGGCTGCTCATCATATTTAGTTTTCTGCTATGCTGTTTAATGATCTTAAAATCATATCCTATTATGTTTCAAAAGTTTTTTGATATTTTGAGAAAAGGATAAAGATATTGATAAGGTATATCAGTCATATTCTAAGATCCCATATATATAATAAACAAATGGTATTATTAAATATTAGTATAAGTATGGGATAATTGTTTAATACACCATGCCTAAAATTTTAAGTATAAATGATATGATTGAGAGGCAAAGTACACTATGAAAGATATGGTGTGAGTATGATGAGTAGATGCAATTCACTTTGATATCTCTAGTATATAATTCTAATGATTACCATCTACATTTTGAATAAAATTCTTGATAAAAGGTTATATAAGATACCTTTTGAGTTAAAGGTTGGTGGAAGCCCAATATCTTTTTCTTTATGGTTGGAGCTGTCCTGCAACACTTAATCATTGATAATCCATCAGCGAATAAATCTTTTTTTTAATAATACATTGTTTATTTTGGTTATCCAGATAATTTTAAATGAATACAAATTCTACTATCCTAATAAAGAGGTATAAAGATATTGAGTCAAATCATGCCATATTTGTAGATTCTGATTTGCATAATATCATATGCTTTCATATATTAGAAGTATGGCATTGCAAGAAAATAAATTTTGCTCTTATAAATACTTTGTTTTATCCTACTGGAGGACAGTGGGAGAGCAATATTAAATATACAAACTAATTATAGTACCTCCATTACTAGTTGATGTAGCACTAGTAAAGAAATCATATGATAAGAAAATAGATACATGTCATTTCTTATGACAATGTAAATGTCTGGGGGTTTTGTTTTATAAAAGGCTTGAAAATAAAATATAGTGGCATTCTTGGATATACAGGCAAAGTTTGTGGCATGTTGTAGTGAGTCACAATTCATATTATTTTTATTATGAAACTTTGTCCCGAGTCTTATAATTATTGATTATGTCTTAAAACCACTTATAATTTTTATAATCATAGGCAACTATGTTCTTTTAAAGGAACAATAAAAGTTTTCATCTTTCTATCTATGTGAAGATAGAATTTTTATTAGTCAGAGATTGTAGTTGAAAAGGGAGATATTTTGTACAACATTTAATGTCAATATTTTTTGATCCCCTAATCAAGATTAATATCCATAGTTTTTATGAAACATGTCAAGAATATGGACATTTTAGAATCTTTGTTTTTGGATAGTGAGAGTTTGATGTATTTATACATTGACTTAATTAACAAACTTTATTTATCATTGATTGCTAGACTGTAATCCAACGACACATAAGTGTCGAGTGCATGTATAAAGTCCATGTTAGCTGATCCTCTAATCAAGAATTTTGAAGCCCGCATGCTTTACAAAGTATATTGAAAATATGGGCATTTGAATTCTTTTGTTGTGCTTGGTTTGTGGGAGTGACTTTATGTTTATGCTTTATTATTATAAAGCTTGGTTTCATTTGATTTTGTATCATGTGTATTTATATACATTGTTGACATAATAGTTAATGGATTACATTCCTATATATTTTTATGTGCACATGTGAAATAAAGTACAACATAGTATCTCAAGAATATATTTTATCTTGAGAATGGCAGTTATATAGGTATATCTCATTTGATAATATAATAGCTCATTATGTTTGGAGACATAACAGACTTTTTTTGAAGTCGTGAAATTTCTCTAGCTTGAAATATAGCATGTGGTTATAGAGAAATCTTGATTGAGGGTACATATATTTAATTTATTTTGATTATGAGATATTTTTTTTGGTTATGTACCTGACTGAAACCTGGTGTCGAGTTTCAGATTTATTGTGCTATCTATGTTATTATTGATACCATTGTTGAGTATGTGAGACAGGATGGCTGGTTGTTTCATGTTGATATGGCAAGACCGCTGACATGGAGTAGCTGTCAGATGCCATGTCAAAGAAAGCTGCCGTGCCAGGTACCTTGTCAGATTCCCTGCTCGGACTCCTTTGCCGGGCTGAGCTCCCCGGGACAACGGGATCGCCCGTCGAAACCGAGCTCTGTCCTCCGCTAGGTTGGACCCACGAGCCCGGGACACCTAGGCCGGAGCCGAGCGGTGCCCTCCAGATCGAGCCCCTCTTCGAGGTCGAGCCATCTGGTCTGGACTCGCGCTGTGCCCTCTAGAGCGAGCCCCTCAGAGATTGAGTCCTGTGGTCGGAGTCGAGCTCAGCCCTCCTCCGCCATATGGAGCCTCTCCTAGGTCGAGCCCTCTAGACCGGGCCCGTGCTGTGCCCTCCAGAGCGACCCCCTCGAAGATCGAGCCCCATGGTCGGAGTCGACCCAGCCCTCCTTCCACCACGTGGAGCCTCTCCGAGGCCGATTCCTTTGGACCAAGCCCGCTCTCTGCCCTCCTCCGTCGAGGCGAGCCCGTGAGCTCGAGATGCTTTGGTCGGAGTTGAGCCATGCCTTTCCAGCTCAGCCCCCAGCTCGGGCATAAGCACCGGAGAACAAAGGGACAGCACCACGGTCCCAGGACATCGGCGAGCCGCTCGAGGATTGCACTAAGACATCCACCAGGCCGTAATGACCACCTGCGACCGCCGGTTACACCAGAAAGGGGAGAGGCCCCATGATCGAGGTGCCATGCTCTCACCAACCACCTGACCATCCGATAGAGGAAGTCAACCAGGAGATTCGAATCCGGAGGTGGCGGCCCCCCAATCGAGGTATGCCAGGTTTCCCGGAATGAGGCGACCAGAAGGAATGTCAGAACATATGACAGCTTCTCTTATCACAAATCGGGAAAGGCGCCTCGGGACACTACCGCACGCACCTAACAGCTCGACGGAGATCCCAAGACGGGCGCTTAATGGTAACATAGACTACAAAGCCCGAAGGGGGCGAGGCAAAGGAGGTAACATACAATACCATTAAAACACAAGTGCGCAAGCTCAACCAAAGAGCACGGCACCACAAGCAAACTCAAGCAAGGACGGGCGGAAAGGCCACACAGAGAATCCCTCTAGCTAGGCCGCTCTTCCCCCGATACACTTGCATCCCACTCTCACACCATTCACTCCTCCTAGCATGGAGTCCATCAAGAGGGGCTCGACCAGGAAGATCTGTTCCCCTGGATCGTCACTGACTTGACCGTCGGAGTGCCCCCGTCGGAAATCCCGGCCCAGGTCACTAATCCCTGTTTTGCAGGGTCTAGGAACACCGGACGGCCAGATAGCAAAGGGAGCGCACTCCGGCGCCGATAGTAGCTACGGGCCACGACGATCTTGGCAGTAACACATGTCATCACGATTTCTCTTGCTTATTTTGTTTCTAAGCATGTTGACGAGAAATTGAAGGACTGACAATGAAAAATAGCAGTTTATTTTGATCACCTTGATGCTATTTTCTTGCTACACTACCACACCAAGACTTATGTTGATGGTGTTTATGATGCTGTAACCATGGATAAGTCTTGTATCGGTTAAGTAGTACAACAGTCCCATGATTTGGTATCATAGATATTGTTGGACCGAGTCATTTGTCGGTGCTGTCTATGAATCATATGGTGGTCACGTTTGTTTTCAACCCGAGAGCTATTTTAAAATAAAATATTTTCAAATTATAATTAATGTTGCCCAAGTGAAGAATGTAAGACTTTCTTAATTTGGGCTAACATTATTGGAATTTTGTTTTATTAAAACGGGTTGATTTTATGGTCAATGTTGATAGACGTAGGTTGAGCCCATTGTTATGTGATCATTAATTGGGCTAGGAGCACCTCATGTGATTTGGTGTGGTTGAGGCGGCACAGTATAAGTCTTAACCCGACTTGACTCGTGAGGGAAGGTCAGTTAGGATATTTTTATTTTATTGGCTAGGTCCGCTCTCCGCTTCCTCTATTATATATCACGTATTCGTAATTTTATGATGATATGGTGATTTTTTTCACGCGAGACCGTTTTTCTGAGGAAGACCGGAGAGAAGGACTTTGCCTACGGTGTTCGTGTGAACATAGAGATCAAGGATTATGGCGAATCCAGGTAAGTATTATTTCAGATCTAATATATGCTTCTTTTTGATTGATCCTAGATATTTAGGGATTGTTTTTCTCACAAAACATTCGTTACATTCTCATATGATTTTAATGAAAGCTGCCTTGCTTGCGTAGGATTCGTGTGTTCAAACTCTTTGAAGAGGCCTTGGATAGTAGAATAAATTTACGCGCGGTTCCTACTCCACAAATTTATATCTTTTTGATTGATTTATTTCTCCCGAAGGTCCATCATCCTTTGATTTCCTCAAAGTCAATTTAATGGAAATGTTCGAATAAAATGAGTTTGGAGGGGCTAGTTTAATTTGTTATAAGGAGTCCGAATGGTATATTAGTAGCAATGGATAGGGTTACTCTTATAAAATAAAAGTTTCTATATGTGGTTGAGGTACGGGTTACGTGAAAAGATTTGCTGTATGCAATACAATATCTTAAAGCTTCTCGCATTGCTTTTGACGAAGGTTCGTGATAGCGATCACATGGTTAACGTATCTATCAAAGTACTTTGGAGAATTTTTTATCTATTATTATATAAATGCTGAAGCATGAAATTTTATTATGATTATCATTATTATTATTATTATTATTAATTATTATTATTATTATTCCTGTATGGATGATCATCTTCAGGGAAGCCATATTGGATGGATCTACAGGCTAAAAGTACATAGTTCGTTGTAGAGGAACTATGTGTACGGGTTTTTTTTTCTTTTTTTTAATTTCTTTTGTATTTATGTTCTGATCATACATAGAAATGTATTTTCTTTAGACGTATAAATAAAATATGGTTTTATTGGAGGAAAAAAAGTTCACGATAAATCATCACTACCATATTGGTCGTACTATGATTCTTAGCTCTTAAACCTCAGTCACTTTTTTTTTTTTTTTTTTACCAAAGAAAACCTCAGTCACTTCAATATAAAAATGTCATTCCCATTTCGAATGAAGAGCGCAGCTTCTTCCCCCCCCCCCCCCCCCCCACCCCAACACGTTCTTTAACCAAGTCAACTTTCGCATTGCACCCGAGAAGGGGTGCAGGTAGACCCACTACATAAGTTTCATGCCCCATTTGAGGGCCATCTCCACGGGTCCCCCCGCCAACTAGTGATGCACGACATCTGATGGAAAAATTCGTGGCGGTTCCCCCTCACCCTCTACCATTTGGGGCCCATCGTCGAGGAAATTGGCAACGAGGCAGCCATCATCTACGATGCCTAGAGAGGTTTTGTCAGGCTCTTATAAGCTCAGCTCAGATGGCGATGAACCAGATGGTAGCTAGGCTTGTTAAGATCTATGGTGCATACGTGCCACACATCATGGACGTCAACCTCCTCCATCCCGAAGAGGTCGCCATCGTCATGGACGACAGAAAAGAGGAGGACATGGCCGTGGCAGCGCCGAAAATGGAGATGGACATAAAAATTGATGAGGAGGAATATGCGGCTATGAAAGAGGTCGGGAAGAAAGATGGAAAACAGGACAAAATAAGATACAGGAGTATCCATCAGCTACATTTGTCCGCATCGGCAAACCTTTGCCCTTTTTTTTTTTTTTGTTGGAGAGGGGGCACAAACAGAGGGTTATATGGCCCACATCAGCAACCTTTTAACGGCAGGTGATAACATGCGATCATCTCCATCACAACTGTGTAACGGAAGTCGTCTTCAAATTTTCAATTGTAATATTTTGCGAGTTCGATGGTCTGATTACGGCTAAATTAAAATTTCAGATGAAATAAAAATCTCAAAGAATTAAAAATATTGATATGATTAATCTTTAATATATATATAAATTATAATATTAGTGAGATAACGGATGATAGGATGGTTTTTTCAGCTGGAATGGGTCCGCTTTTGATTGGAACGGGGCGACGACTTGAAACGACTTGATTTCTTTTGGGGAGAGAGAGAGAGGGAGAGGGACCGAGCACGCATGCATCATGGTACCCTTTTTTATATTATTTTCTTAGCATCAAACAACGTACTAATTACCTTCAGACATTTTTTTTAATGCAAGTTGCCAGAAATTTATGATAGCGCACATGCCCTTTGGAAAAAAGTTCGGGCACCGGCCACCATATTTTGTTGGAGAATAATTCTCACTCCTTGTCGGCTTGCAAGCCTGGTATTCATTTGCTGTGGATATTTTGCGGGAGAAGCAGAGGAAATTATACCAAAAAAAGTCTTGGACCCGAAGGTGAAAAGTCGGGGCTAAAGCTCTAATTAGTGCTTGTCATTATATGTATGTTCCACGTCTGCGTTCGAGAAGTGAATTGTGCTGCCAATGCCGATTAGATTTTTTTTTTTTTTTTTTGGGGTGAAGTACTCGACTATGGGCCATGTTCCTACATGTGGGAGCTCTGTAATTTATTTCGACCCTTTTCGATGTATTCACACTAAATCTTATATAAAAAAATATCTTTATATATATATATATATATTATATTAGAAGAGAAGGATCTCGTTAGAATTTAAAGAAAAAAAAAATTGAAAAAGCTCAGAGTATTTAGGTTACGATTAATATATTATCAAGCAATCTTAAAAACTAATATGGATTAATAATAATATTGATTACTAATAATATTGGTCGCAGATAATATAGATTATATATTTGATATATGTAAAATAATATTATATAATATACAATAAATTATTAAAATATTCTAAATTAAATCTATATTTATTTATAACATATATTTTATATTTATTTATTTATTAAAATATAATTTATTTATATTTTTTTGTTAAAAATATAAAAAAATATGAAAATATTTTATATTTTTATATAAAATAAAAAAATTATGGTATATTAAATAAATGTAAATTAAAATTATCTATAAATAGAATATATATATTAACTTAATTATTATTATAATATAAATAATAATAAATTTATATATTATATTATTAAATATAATATATATTTTATCATCATGAATATAACATATTATATTATAAATATTATATAATATATATGATATATGATATTCATAATATTATTATTAACATATTAATATGTTAATATTATTTATATATTATAAATAATTATTTTCATATTATATTATAAAATTAATGGATATATATATATTATACGGAAGGGAAGAGAAAGAGAGAAAGTGAGATAATTGGTAATCTAGATTACCACCCCTTTCAGAGATAATCCAGATTATCTTTTAATAGGCAATCTTGATTATCAGACAAGATAGATTGTTGTTATAGTAGTGAAAATCTATTCGATCCCTGCCGTGACACGGCATCGCCCCTGTTTGGCTGACGTGGCCACGAACTTCATGTGGCATCCCAAGCCTCCCACCCAAATAAAATAACAGGGCGTCCATTTTTGCAGCTCTCCTTTTTCTTTCCCTCTCGTTCTCCGTTTTAGGCAGAGCACTGACGGATGGGGTGTTTTAACTTCCCTCTCGGAGAAGAACGACCCTCGCAGCACCGCTTGATCTCTGGACCGCGAAATCTTCTCCAGGCCTCAACGGGATGCTCGCTCCGACGGGAGGCTCGTCGCGGCCCTACGATGGTCGCCATCTTCCAGCTTCTCAGCCACGTGATCAAGATGGAGCTCCTCATCATGCCGCGACCTCCACGTCCATGGGAGCTGAGAAGGCCAAGGGGAAGACGGTGCAACGTAGGGCTGGTCACTGGTGCTGACTGAGCCGCAAGAACCATCACCTCCGGCATGGCGTTCTCCCCAACATGGAGTCCCGCCTCGGTCGGCCGACCACATCTGGCTCCGCCCACTTTGGCCAAGCATGGAGTCCTATCTGGCCACTTCGGCCCAGCATGGAGTCCTGCCGGCCACGTCTGGCTTCGCCCACTTCGGCCATGGCCGGCGCGGTGTTCTCCCCAGCATGGAGTCTCGCCTCAGCCGGCCTAGCTCCGCCAACTTCGGCCCAGCATATTCCATGGCCGGCTCAGCACTTCGGGCATCGCCCGCCTCCTCCCGCACGATAACAATATCGGGAAGCATCGCGCCTCAGTCGGCCTGGCTCCACCCACTTCGGCCCGGTACGTTCCATGGCCAGTTCGGCACTTCGGGCACGCCCGCCTTGGCCGCATGTCAGCATCGTCGGGGAGCAGCATGATGGCGAGTCCAACAGTGGAGGAGTGGCATCGGATGGCCCCAGCGTTGGTGGAGCTATTCCTGTTGCAAGGGTGTACCTTGTCCCCGATCGAAATGCCACCGTCTCCACCATCCGACTAGCACCCTGCTACCCCTCGCCCACCATGCAGGCGTTGTTCATGAAGCCATTGCCGAAAGCCCTCCAGGTGTCCTTCACAGAGGCACTGCGGACCGATGTGGATAGCGGTGGTGTGGACGTGATTACAGCACTGTGCGAGAGTGGGCTGGGGATGAGTTGCATCAAAGGAGTCAAGAAAAGGGAAAGTCTCCAATGACCACGTCATCCACCGCATGGACACCTCCGCTAGCAGGAACCCCTCCGGCTCGATCCAGTTCCCTCTCTGGGATGGCTTCAACCCGGCCAAGTGCAGCCCGTCTCTTCGCCCATATGATGCACGGCTCCCATCACCTGCATGCGGCACCTAAAGTCCCTGTCTACCACCACCGAACAAAAGGGTTAGATGGCATCTCCCAGGCTCAGTAGAGCTGCCAGCCGAGATCAGGCTACCTATCGAGTAGAGCACCCATTCGAGGTCGGGCTCCCGACCGAATGAGGCCCTGAAAGGCGAGGCACGCTTCCCAAAGGGCAGACGTGAAGGAGGCCTGGATGGCGACCCCGACATGTAAAAGTCACATCTCTGTCGGATTTGCTACGGCTCCTCGAAAAATGTATCTTCTATAGGTAGTGCACTCTGCAGGGATCCCAGGTCCTATAGCACGCCGCCTGCACCTTATAGAGGAGTGCTATGCTAAAAACTCCCAGGCCTATCCTAGCCTCACAAGCCTATGAGAGCTTCACAGGCCTCTCATAGGCCTGGTAGTACTTTCTTTATGGCTCGTGGCAAGCAATATCTCATAAGAAACATGGGAGACTGGATCCTGACACTATCAGAATTGGTTGCTAGGTGTTAAGAAGAGGACACTTCCCCAAAATGACAAGGGTGTCACACGGAGTAATTTCATAAATAGATAAAAGGAGGCCTCTGGCAAAGGTAAGTGGGAGAGGGCAAGTGATAAGCCACAGAGGGCAAGCACCCAGCCAAGCTGAGACCCAAGAGCTCTTGAAGAGCTCCGACGGTGGCAGCCATCATGGCATACTCTCTCCCTCTCCCAACACTCCTTCTATCATCTCTTAAATCCTCTAAGAGTGGAGACCACTCCGGGATTCACTGAAAAGGATCTGTTCTTCTTGACCGTCTACTGACTTGATCGTCGGAGTGCCCCCACTTGGATCCCCCAGCCGGGGGTCTCCTTTTGCAGGACCGGCCGCATGCGGATGATGCGAGACAGGAAATGCACATTCGATGCCACGTGAGAGCTACAGGCAACGACGATCTAGACGGCGACAATTGTAATGCAGAAAAAATATACCATACACAATAATATGATGAGATCGCATTAAATTATCGACAATCTAAAATGCTTGCTTTACCAAATATAACTTTATAGAAAATCCCAATACATGATGGAATATTAAACATGCATAAGATGACAACCCTATGATGAGGGGAATTTGTAAGGAATAGTACGTAAATGGGCTAACTAACGGGTGACTATGTTCATCATTCTCGGAATATGATCGGTTCCATCGAGATACGAAAAATAGTATGGTAATGTAGTTTAACTTTGGAATATAAATTAAAGGAAGTAGATTTTTCATAAGATCGTAGGAACAAGGATTTGATAATGGAAAGTTGAATAAGACTTAGAATGAATGACATTGTCCCGTACCAAATAAACTACCTTAAATTTTGATACCGGAGTTACCGCTTAACAGTTTGACTGAGTTCGGTTCTCGGAATGCCCCTTCATTTCAATAATTATTCTCATTTATTTCCTTCTCCCCCTGTGATGTCAACTACATGGATATGAACCAATGATAAGTTCTCATTCTTGATAATATCATCGTTGCTTAGGAACTGCAGTCTTGCGTCAGTTGACTACCTCACAACACATGAATAAGTGCCTCTTATTGATCTATTTAACATTTCATCTTTCCTTTTTTTTCTTTCCCATATATAGAGAAAGAATGAAATGATCCAGCAAACTATCCAAAGTAAAATATTTAGGTCAATGGAATATTTCAAGCGGAGGAAAGATGTAACCATAGGGCATCTTCTAGTTCAATTACCTGACATTCTTAGCTTAGCTTTAAATGACTGTGATTTGACTAAATCCTAACTACAGAGACAGAGTATCATGAGGCTTGGTGACTTTTAAAGAGGTATCACCGCCCTAACTTGCTGCTACCAAGTGCTGAAGAATCTCCGAATTCTCAATCAGAATAAGTACTTTTTACTGTTGTTGGATATGGATTAGAAAAAAATTATCCTCTTCAAAGTGATAGTGATTTACATTGCTTAGCCAGGGCCAAGTCTACATATGCATATATTGTGGCTACATATTCGAAAAAAATCGAGTCTAGAATTATACTCTATATCTTAGATAATTTCGTCCCGCAATGATACTTACGGTGTATGACGATTGTCTCTCAGAATACACGATCTTCTTCAGGTAAAACAACTACAATTCACCCAAATTCGAACCAGATGTTTTTTTTTCCTTATATGCCCTATAGCTATAAAGCTATTTAATGAGAGTATACAAATGCCTAAGAGATTTTTCTATGTACTATAGCTATACTCTTTATTCAGAGTATGCTAAGCTAAGAGAATGAAAGAAAATTTGATTAAATGAATGAGTAACGAGGACCTATTTATAGTCTTAAGGTGCCCCTTGGAAGCAACCCTCAGATTTGATCGGAGGGAATAACCGATGGCTTGATAAGCCATTTCGTAGTGGAATACACATTTTCTCAACCGTGATATGAAAATCACACGATCAATTTGTCTATTGAAGTCATGATATGCTGATTCATACCATGATGTATAGATCAACGGCGATTAGCACCACGCGCTATTTCATGATCAGGTCACGCTATCAACACCTCTGAATACGTTGATCCGTGAACAGATGCGTGATCATCCGATCATCGTAGTGCTTTGATCGCTGCGATCATCGTTTCATGAACATACGCTTGCTGATCACAACCAACTCTCGACACTAGAGTCGACTCGACCTTGGAACCGAGTCGACTCTAAGCATCAGAGCAGGCTCGTCCAGACCACAGGTTTTCAAGACTGGGAAATAGAGCCGACTTGAATCCAACGAGCCAACTCATCCAGACCATAGGATTTCTTGACTGTCTGATCGAGCTGACTCTTACACTAGAGGAGCCAACTCTAAGATCCAGACTGACATGATCTTAGCCCATTATCAAACTTTCTTGATTCAATCAATCTTGACCGTCTTATCCTTTTGATCAGGAAAAATTTTAAAGCTCCTCATGCTCCTCGCGACGATGCGCACGTGCGAAGTACGCCTACAAAGCGCCCATTGCACCTTTGTCGCTTGTCGCGCACGCGCTCGCACGCGGGTGATGCTACGCTCATGCTCTTCACCTTATGCTGATGTTGACTTTGGTCTTGATTTTGATGATTGACAAAATGTTTAAGTATATATGAGTACTAATTGGATTTTAAGTATATTTTTCAGATCTTAGTACTCAACCATGTTGAATGAAGAAATACATGTTTTTAGTTGAAGAATGTCCTTAAATTAATGAAAATCAAGTTATAAGGACTTTGGAATATAAAGAAGACTTAGAAGGGCTCAATATTTAAATTTGAAGAAGTTTCAACAAAGTTTCAGCCTGTCATAGTGAAGTATCGATACCTGGAAATGAAGTGTCGACACCTGAGGATCAAGTGTCGACACTTTGTTGGATCGATGCCCCTAACCATTCTTACAAAAGGAACATCCCTATTATAAGAGGCTAGTTTATCTCTCTTAAACCAGCAGCACAGCAACCCCGGGCACTCAAGTCGACTCCCTGCCGACCCCCGCAAGAGCAACCCAGAGTACTAAACCTCGAGTCGGCTTGCTGGAGACGAGCACCGTAGCACCAACCAAGGAATGTTGACGTGGCACCAGACTCGCCTTACCGGTGGCACCCACATCCCCGTGGGCCCAAACCCTACATCCGGATGAACCATGAGGGTGCGAGCTGGCCCAGCCAACAATCCCCCCTAGCGAAATGACCGAGTTTTTTTTCCTGCGGAGACTCGAACCCGAGACCTCGGCTCTGATACTAGTTGTTGGATCGATGCCCCTAACCATTCTTACAAAAGGAACGTCCCTATTATAATAGACCGGTTTATCTCTATTAAACCAGCAGCACAGCAATCCCAGGCACTCGAGTCGACTCCCCGCTGACCCCCGCAAGAGCAACCCAGAGTACTAAACCTCGAGTCGGCTCGCTGGAGACGAGCACCGCAGCACCAACCAAGGGATGTTGACGTGGCACCAGACCCGCCTTACCCATGCACCCACATCCCCGTGGGCCCAGACCCTACATCCGGACGAACTACGAGGGTGAGAGCAGGCCCAGCCAACACACTTGAAAAGTGAAGTGTCGACTTAAGGCCTGAGACAAAACAGAAGACTTCAGAAAGCACATTCAGTCAAGTATCGACACCTGGAGCTGAAGTGTCGACACTTGGAAGTGAAGTGTCGACATCTGAAGAATGAAGTGTCGATACTTGGAAGTCAAGTGTCGACTCACGAGATCAAGTATCGACACTTGGGGCATAACGCTAGTTTTTCTGAAATGCAGAACTTCCCCAACTTGGCTCCAACGGCTAGTTTCTCTTTCCTAACGGTTAAACAGTCATTTAAGTGTTTGGAGGCTATAAAATCATCAAGAATCAAATGGGAAAGCAATCTTTGGTGAGTTTCTTGAATATTCTTAAAGGATTCAAGATTGAGTGATTCAAAGCCTTCAAGCTTCAAAGTTTCAAAGAGAGCATTCAAAGTCTACATCCACAAGCATCAATCAAAGGCTTCATCAACTTGAAGATAAGATCTTCATCAACTCTCAACGAGCTTTAAAGAGATTTTGTATTTTATTTTAGAAAGCTTTTATTGTATTATTTATATTTACTCTTACATTGTTTTACTTAAGATTTTTGATGAACTTTGGAAAACCAAAGTGTTGGCTTTGACTCCTTAGTTTTGATGATTAACAAAAGGTTAGTATATGTTTGGACTAATGTTTAATCTCAAGATAAAGTTTCAGGACTTAGGTTATTCAAAAAGAGTATCAAAGGACAATGATGAAACTAAGTTTACCTGATTTGGAATGAGCTCTTCTACCTTGGACAGATCAAAATTCTCATAATGGACCTTCTTGTTAAGAATATTTGACAAAAGAAATAAAGGCTTAAAGAAACTCAAGCATGGTACGCAAATCTCAAGAGTTTCAGAAAGATTCAGATCAGAGGTCGACCCCCAGAGGTCGACACCTTGTCAAAGGTCGACCACCAGAGGTCGACTCATGAAGAAAAGAAAAGTTCAGCATGGCCGGCACGGCAAAGTCTCAGTGGCACGCTTCAGAGTCGCCCACCAGAGGTCAACACCTGTCCAGAGGTCGACACCAGAGGTGACTCATAGCCTGAGAATTCAAATGGGCAGAACTATGGTATTCTGAACTTTTGCCTAAATTTTACTGGAGGTCGACTCATGAGGTCGACACTTGATCCAGAGGTCGACTCATGAGGTCGACTCATGGCATAACGGCTAGTTTTTCTGAACTTCTGATTTGATTTCCACGGCCATAAACGCCATATTTTTGAATCTAACGATCTTGTGGAGTTGTTTCAGTATGAATGAGGTATTTAACCTCCACCAAACAACAAAAAGACAAGGAGACAAAGTGAAAAAGTGTTGATTCAAAGTACAAAGCCTTCAATCACTTCCAAGCCAAAAGAGTGAGAAAACCAAGAGATTCCTAGCCAAAAGTCTTCCATCTTTGAGGAATCCAACATTCAAGTGTTTGGCATTTAGTGAGGTCCAAAGATTCCAAGGGAAAAGGCTTGAAGAGTCTCCATCAAGAGCTTCAACGAATTTATTATTGCTCAAAAGGAGTTTGTTTAGTTTTAATTCATTGTATTCATACTCTTTTGTCTTTAGCTAGTTTCAAGGGAATTTGAAACTAGAGTGAGGTTTGTTGGTGAGCCAATTGATAAAACCAACTAGGGTTGCTTGTTAGCCCGAAGCCAAAACAAGTGAGTAAGGTTTGTTGGTGATCCAATTGATAAAACCAACTAGGGTTGCTTGTTAGCCTGAAGCCACAACAAGTGTGTAAGGTTTTGACTTGTGAGCATGGTAAAACAAGTCGGCTGTAATCTAAAGATTATAGTGGAAATTCCCAAGTGGAGCTTGGGGAGTGGATGTAGGTGCTAGGTGCACCGAACCACTATATTTCTTGTGTGTTTGCATTGCCTTTCTCTTTAACTTCTTTAGCTCTTTAATTGCCATTTTATTTCATTGCTTCCGTTGCACAATTCTTAAAGCACTATCTTCTTCACCTTAAAACTTGATAGCACATATATTGCTTTAAAATTTTAAATACCCATCACCCCCCCCCTCTTGGGCACCATATCTGGGCAACAAGTGGTATCAGAGCACCGGTACTCTCTTATAGGTCCAACGATCTTGAGTGAAAGATCATGGCCGCCCCAATTGGAATGGGTATAGTTGAAGGCAAGCATCAAATCGCCCTCCTTTCTTTAATGGCACAAACTACACATATTGGAAAACTCGTATGCGTATTTATTTACAAGCTGTAGATTATCATATATGGAGAGTAATTACCAAGGGCCTCATCAGCCCACTCACTTGGTTAATGGCATATCACCCCGAAATCTGAAGAAGAATGGGATGACAATGACATCAAACAAGCTGAGTTAAATGCTAAGACGATGAATTTGCTATTCTGTGCACTTGACCCTAGTGAATTTAACAGAATATCAATTGTATTTCCGCCAAAGAAATTTGGGATACACTTGAGGTTACCCATGAGGGTACACACCAAGTGAAGACCACTAAGGTGAACATGCTCATTCATACGTATGAGATGTTCAGGATGGAACCAACTGAAAGTATAAGTGAAATGTATACTAGATTTACAAATATAGTAAATGGTATAGGAGTTTGGGAAAAATTATATCTAATGGTGAACTGGTTAACAAACTTCTCAGGTCTCTTCCGGCTTCATGGGATGCGAAAGTTACAGCCATAGAAGAAGCCAAGGATGTCAACACTCTACCTCTCGAGCAGCTTCTTGGATCACTGATGACCTACGAGCTTTCACTAAAGCAGAAGACAGTGGACAATGACAAGAAAAAGAAAGCCATAGCCTTCAAGTCCACTACAAAGAAGAGTCAAGTGATGAATCAGAAGAAGAAGCTGATGATGATGAGACAGCCCCTTTACAAGAAAATTTAAAAGATTCATGAGAAAGAAGAAGGGCTTCTACAAAAGAGACCACAAAAGGGTGATCACAATAAGGAGAAAGAGAAAGACAAAGAAAGGGATCCACCCATCTGCTTCGAGTGCAAGAAGCCAGGTCATTACAAAATGGATTGCCCTTTGCTTAAAAAGAGTCGAAGGTTGTTGAGAAAGAAAGCCATGATGGCTACCTGGAGTGAGAGTGAGGACTCCAGCAGTGAAGAAGAGCAGCAGGTAGTCGCCAACTTATGTTTCATGGCCAACGAGGATAATGAGGTAAATTCTGAACCTGAAACTGAATTCACTTTCAATGAATTGCATGATGCTTTTGATGACTTAGTAATGGAATATGAAAAATTAAAATTGAAAAATAGAAATTAAGAAAGCAAAATTTTGAGCTTACAAAAATTCAAAAAGTTTTCAAGTGAAATTGAAAATTTAACTCAAGAAAACAAGAAATTAAAAGAACATGTAAAAACTTTGACAAATGATAAGATAATCTTTTAAAAGAAATTCCTTGAAAAATAATAGAAATCTTAAAACTAATGAGAACTTTGAGAAACAAAATAAAGAACTAATGCTTCAAAATAAGAATTACAAGGAAGAGTTAGAAAAAGTAAACCTTTGTAGAAAAGTTTACTTTTAGTTCAGAAAAACTAAATGCTTTTAAATAGTCAACATGCAGTGTTTAATAAAGCTGGACTTGGATTTAAGCCACACAATCACAAAAACTTTACAAAAACTTTTTCATACCAGCATCTTCTAATATTACCTGCTATGCATGTGGTAAAGTAGGTCATAAATCATATGTTGTAATAGAGGAAATTAAATACCTTTAAAAGGATTTGGGTTCCAAAGAAACCAATTTGACTAACCCTAAAGGATCCAAGATGACTTGGGTACCTAAAGTTTCAACTTGATCAATTTTTGCAGGTGTGCCTTGCAACAAAATAAAAGAAGAATGTGGTATCTGGATAGTGGTTGCTCAAGGCACATGACGGGGATGTGAAGCAATTCTCATCACTAGCTGCTATTGATGGTGGAAACGTTACCTTTGGTGATAATGGAAAAGGCAAAATAGTCGGAATTGGTAAAAATCCATATCACCCCTAATGCTTATGTAGATAATGTATTATTTGTTGATGGCTTGAAGCATAATCTTTTTAGCATTAGTCAGTTTTGTGATAAAGGTTTTAAAGTAATTTTTGAATCATCTTTGTGCATGGTAGCTAGTCTAGATGTCGATGGCATCAAGTTCACTGGTCTTAGACAAGGAAACATTTACATGGTTGATCTTGATGATCTAGCCATGAAAGTGGTCAATGCCTAGTGGCTAAGGAAGCCAAGGCAAGTGAAACTAGTTGGCTTTGGCATCGTAGGCTAGGGCATGCTAGTATGCAGTTGATTTCAAATTAAGCAAAAAGAATCTTGTAAAAGAATTGCCAAAACTCACTTTTGAAAAAGATAAAATTTGTGCTGCATGTCAATTTGGAAAACAAACCAACTACTTTCAAACCTAAAGGAGTAATATCTACTACTAGACCCCTTGAATTATTGCATATGGACCTCTTTGGACCAACCAGAACAACTAGTTTGGGAGGTAAAAAATATGGGCTAGTAATTGTAGATGATTACTCACGATTTACTTGGATAATGTTTTTAGCTCATAAAGATGAAACTTTTTCAACTTTTGTTAAATTTCATAAAAGGTTTCAAACAAAAAGATCTCACTATTGTTTCTTTGCGTAGTGATCATGGAACTGAATTTGAAAATCATGATTTTGAAACTTTTTGTAATGAAAATGGTATTAGTCATAATTTCTCTGCACTAGGACACATCAACAAAATGGGGTGGTAGAAAGAAAGAACAGGACTCTTGAAGAAATGGCGCGCACAATGCTTTGTGAAAACGATTTACCTAGATATTTTTGGGCAGAAGCCATTAATACTTCCTGTTACATTTTAAATCGTGTTTTAATTCGACCTATTTTGAAGAAAACACCATATGAGCTTTGGAAAAATCGAAAACCTAATCTCAAATTTTCGTGTATTTGGTTGCCGCTGTTTCATATTAACAATGGCAAAATAATATCAGTAAATTTGATGCCAAGTCAGATGAGGGTATCTTCTTAGGATACTCTACTTCTAGCAAGGCATACAGGGTCTTCAACAGAAGAACTCTTCTGGTTGAAGAATCAATTCATGTAGTGTTTGATGAATCTAACGAAAAATCTTCTAGAAAAGAAGATTCTATTGATGTTGAAACAGGTACAAAGAAGCTTGAACAATTGACAATCAATGAATGAGCCCAAGGAGATGATGATCAAGAAATTCAAGATCAAATTCAAGAAATCAATGCAACTTCACCAAAACCATTACCTAAAGAATGGAGGTATGCACACGGACACCCTAAAGAGCTAATAATTGGTGATCCATCAAAGGGGGTAAGTACACGCTCTTCTATTAGAAATGTTAGTGATTATTTAGCTTTTTATCTCATATAGAGCCTAAGTCAATAGAAGAAGCTGAAAAAGATTGTAACTGGATTAATGCTATGCAAGATGAACTAAATCAATTTAAAGAAATAATGTTTGGACTTTAACTGAAAGACCCCTTAATGTTTCTGTAATTGGCACAAAATGGGTTTTTAGAAATAAACTTGATGAACATGGTATTGTAATTAGGAACAAAGCTAGACTTGTTGCTAAAGGCTACACCAGAAGAAGGATCGACTTCGATGAAACCTTTGCTCCTGTTGCTAGGCTAGAAGCAATTAGACTTTTACTTGCTTTTGCCTGTTTTAATGGATTTCAAGTTATTTCAAATGGATGTAAAGAGTGCCTTTTTAAATGGATTTATTGAAGGAGTTTATGTTGAACAACCTCCTGGTTTTGAAAATCATGAATTTCCTAATCATGTCTTTAAATTGCATAAAGCATTGTATGGTTTAAAGCAAGCTCCTAGAGCTTGGTATGATAGATAAGTTCATTTTTACTGAAAATGATTTCTCTAGAGGTAATGTAGATAATACATTATTTTTGAAAAAAAGATGATCTCCTAGTAGTACAGATATATGTAATGATATTATTTTTGGTGCTACTAACGAATGTCTTTGTCAAGAATTTGCGAAGTTAATGCAGAGTGAGTTCGAGATGAGCATGATGGAGAACTCAACTTCTTCCTCGGACTCCAAATTAAGCAAACAAAAGAGGGGATCTCCATCAACCAAGCCAAGTACACAAGGGAGATATTGAAAAAGTTTGGGATGGAGACTACAAAACCAATAGGTACCCCTATGAGCTCTTCATGTAAATTAGACAAAGATGATTGTGGTAAATCAGTAGACCAAAATTATATAGAGGCATGATTGGTTCATTGCTATATCTAACTGCCAGTAGACCAGATATTATGTTTAGTGTTTGTATGTGTGCACGTTTTCAGTCTGCCCCTAAAAATCACATCTGTTTGCTGTAAAACGTATACTTAGATACTTATCTGGGTCTATCGAAATTGGTCTTTGGTACTCTAGAGAGTCATCATATGAATTAATTGCATATTCTGATGCTGATTTTGCTGGGTGTAAACTTGATCGAAAAAGTACTAGTGGAACTTGTCAATTCCTAGGAGTTAATTTGATTTCTTGGAGCAGTAAGAAACAGAATTCGGTTGCTCTATCTACGGCGGAAGCTGAATATATAGCAGCTGAAGCTGTTGTGCTCAGATTCTATGGATCAAACAACACACTCGAGGACTTTGGCATCAAACTAACTAAGACACCCATAAGATGTGATAATACTAGTGCAATCAACTTAACGAAAAATCCTGTACAACATTCAAGAAGCAAACATATTGAAATAAGACATCACTTCATAAGAGACCACGTTCAAAACTCTAATGTGTTGTTAGAATTTATATGTACTGATTATCAATTGGCTGATATATTCACAAACCATTGAATGAAGACAGATTTTGTATGATCAGAAGAGAACTGGGAGTCATTGACCTTTTGCTTGAATCTCTTCATTTTCATCAAAATTCCTCAAAAATGATTTATAAATTCTCAAATATGGTTAAAGGCTTTTTCTCTAAATTTTATCATTTTTTTTTTTCTTACAGAATTTATGTTAAGTAATTAATTGTTGGAGGTCGACACTTGAGTTTTTCAGAGGTCGACACTTGAGGTCGACACCTAAGTTATGGAGGTCGACACTTGAGGTCGACCCCTGAAAATTTCAGAGGTCGACACTAACGGAAACCTGTTTTTTAAAAACCCTCCGCAAGCCTTGGTTTTCCTTTTTTCTTTCCTCTCCTTCGTGTGGTCCCCCTCCAACATTCCTAAACCCTAAATAGTAGATTTCCACCCTTCTCCCTCAACCTTTTGGGAAATCCTCTCATCTCCTCTTGCATTTCTTCGATTCAACACTCTTTTTGACCGTACTTTTGATTTTGGACAACCGAAAGCCTTCGGATCTATCTACCTACCCTCTAATCCCGGTGTTTTTCAATAGAAAACACTTGTTTCTACCCTCCGTTTCTCACTTTTTCTCCATTTATTTTCTATTTTTCCACTCTCACAACCCTATTTTCCCATTTCACATTCTTCTCTTTTTCCCAATCCGTGAACCTCTCTTTCCCTCTCTTTTCCTCTTAGCCTTACCTCTTTGCATTTCTCCCTAAGTTACCCCTCATCCTTACACATGGGTCTGAGGAAACACCTGGCAGTAAGGAAAGGAGATTGGAACAGGGACAGGTAGTACTGAGCGGCGAAGGAAGTCAGACATGAGCGTGAGCCGACCCCAGAGCCACCTGCACCAGTGCCAGCCAGCCTAGTCCGAAGAGCATTGCTAGTGGGAGGCGCGTGGATATTCCATTCTGGATCAGCATCACTTCTTCATTGGAGATGTATGGAGAGATGCAGGTATGGTTCATTTTTGTACGATGTCCGAGAGATTCTACCCAGACCTCATCAGGAGTTTTATGGATCCATGGCCACTGATGGCGTTGGATGGTCTGCTACAGTTCGAGGGATCGAGATTCCAGTGACACCTGAGGTCATCAGTCGCATCTGGAGGATTCCACTTCATGGCACTGCTGCCACTACGATCAGCGACAGAGAGCACGCCCTTCAGGTGTATCCTAGAGCATGAGGATGTTAGCGGCATTTCCACAGTAGCCGCTAACCAGCTTTCACTGGAGATGAGAGTGCTGCATCACATCATCGCCCGTATCTTGATTCCGAAGAGCGAGAGATTTGATTTTATCACTGAGCATGAGCTGGTGTGATGTGGTCCCTGAGACAGCGGACTCCCATCAACCTCCCCAGGATCATGCTTCAGCAGATGGGTGAGGCAGCTTCTCACAGGAGACTCGTTCCCGTACGGCATGGGACTGACTCAGATATTCAGAGAGCATGGTGTCTCATTCGACGGCATACCCTTCAGTCAGCTACAGCACACAGATACTTATGGAGAGAAATCCCTACATAGGATGGGATTTCGACTGATCAGTGACCGATGGGTACGACGAGAGTCTGGCCAGGAGCCAGATGAGGAGGATGAGATCCGAGCTGCTGAGGCAGGGCCTTCAGGGCCTACTGATCATGGTACACCCTCCTCGCCCAGCACCGGAGACAGAGACTGCGAAGCCTGAGCCATTCACGCCACCACCACCTTCATCAGCTCCGGCACCTACTATTACTGCTACACACCACGGAGGACTTCAGTGAGGATATCGGACTTCGAGCAGCGAGTGACTGATCAGATTTCAGATTTCCAGACAGAGATCACTGGTATATGGCAGGAGCTTCATGATCTGCGGATACACACAGACACACGCATTAGTGCTCTCTCAGCTAGTATGGATACAGGATTCAGACAGATCCTCAGCTTACTGAGATTAGCACTGCCATCAGGGACTGCAGATCCGACAGTATCTCCTCCACATCATGATGATGATGATGATGATGATGATGATGCTGATGACTCTAGTGGATACAGTGACAGTGATGGAGATCAGCCTGGAGCAGGTAGTTCTGATGTTCCACCTGCAGAGCCGATTCCAGAGATTCTCCCTTCAGCTGATCCTCCTTCCACTGATCTTCCGAGTCAGATCCTCCAGCCACAGCTGTGCCAGTTGATATTGAGCCTACAGAGTCACTATTTGAGACTATCACTGGGATTCCGGATGACATAGATGAGCATACAGAGACAGATATCGATGATCCACACAGCTTATGAGCTAGTCAGCAGGCAGACCCCAGCTCAGTCTACTCAGCATGCTGATCCGTCCACTCCTTCAGCTACTGCCTCTGTCTCGACTTCTGTGGAGCCCTTACCTTCTGATGAGGAGTAGCCTCATAGTTTTATTTAGTTTTATTTGTTGTACTTAGTTTGCTTGTGTATGATCTGTTGTATCAGTATTTTGTGCCTACTTTGTAAGCAATTTTGTAACTGTATACACTTGTTTTTTATCTATCTTGTGACTTTTTATCAATATTGTGACATTTGTGACATTTTATCTGATACCAGCTCTTAACATTTAAAAACCCTCAAGTTAAAATACTTTATTATATTGAATGCACAAATTGAGGGGGAGCATGTATTTTATGCACCTAAATACTTCATTATAATTGAACATAAGTCTCATTAATATATCTTTCACTATAAAAATAAACTTTTTGATTCTTGACAAAAAGGGGGAGTAGTAAAGTATATATGTTTTATGAGATTAAATTTAGTAAAGAATATATGTATTATGAGATCTCCGTCTTATGAGTAGTAAAGTTTATATGATTCTTACCTTTCTGACTCATGAGAATGTTTTCACAAGAAGAAAAAAGGTAAGGTAACTCTTGAAAATATTTTCACAAAAAGAAGATGAAAAGTAAATTTTTTGATATACTCATGCAGTAAGGATTCTTTGAAAATATTTTATTATTGCTATATCTTGCTTTGGACTTAATTGCATATATACTCAAGGTTTTGTCATCATCAAAAAGGGGGAGATTGTTGGCTTTGACTCCTTAGTTTTGATGATTAACAAAAGGTTGAGTATATGTTTGGACTAATGTTTAATCTCAAGATAAAGTTTCAGGACTTAGGTTATTCAAAAAGAGTATCAAAAGGACAATGATGAAACTAAGTTTACCTGATTTGGAAATGAGCTCTTCTACCTTGGACAAGATCAAAATTCTCATAATGGACCTTCTTGTTAAGAAATATTTGACAAAAGAAACAAAGGCTTAAAGAAACTCAAGCATGGCACGCAAATCTCAAGAGTTTCAGAAAAATTCAGATCAGAGGTCGACCCCCAGAGGTCGACACCTTGTCAAAGGTCGACCACCAGAGGTCGACTCATGAAGAAAAAAAAGTTCAGCATGGCCGGCACGGCAAAGTCTCAGTGGCACGCTTCAGAGGTCGACCACCAGAGGTCAACACCTGTCCAGAGGTCGACACCAGAGGTCGACTCATAGCCTGAGAATTCAAATGGGCAGAACTATGGTATTCTGAACTTTTGCCTAAATTTTACTGGAGGTCGACTCATGAGGTCGACACTTGATCCAGAGGTCGACTCATGAGGTCGACTCATGGCATAACGGCTAGTTTTTCTGAACTTCTGATTTGATTTCCAACGGCCATAAACGGCCATATTTTGAATCTAACGGTCTTGTGGAGTTGTTTCAGCATGAATGAGGTATTTAACCTCCACCAAACTTCAAAAAAGACAAGGAGACAAAGTGAAAAAGTGTTGATTCAAAGTACAAAGCCTTCAATCACTTCCAAGCCAAAAGAGTGAGAAAACCAAGAGATTCCCTAGCCAAAAGTCTTCCATCTTTGAGGAATCCAACATTCAAGTGTTTGGCATTTAGTGAGGTCCAAAGATTCCAAGGGAAAAGGCTTGAAGAGTCTCCATCAAGAGCTTCAACGAATTTATTATTGCTCAAAAGGAGTTTGTTTAGTTTTAATTCATTGTATTCATACTCTTTTGTCTTTAGCTAGTTTCAAGGGAATTTGAAACTAGAGTGAGGTTTGTTGGTGAGCCAATTGATAAAACCAACTAGGGTTGCTTGTTAGCCCGAAGCCAAAACAAGTGAGTAAGGTTTGTTGGTGATCCAATTGATAAAACCAACTAGGGTTGCTTGTTAGCCCGAAGCCAAAACAAGTGTGTAAGGTTTTGACTTGTGAGCCTGGTAAAACAAGTCGGCTGTAATCTAAAGATTATAGTGGAAATTCCCAAGTGGAGCTTGGGGAGTGGATGTAGGTGCTAGGTGCACCGAACCACTATATTTCTTGTGTGTTTGCATTGCCTTTCTCTTTAACTTCTTTAGCTCTTTAATTGCCATTTTATTTCATTGCTTCCGTTGCACAATTCTTAAAGCACTATCACTCTTCACCTTAAAACTTGATAGCACATATATTGCTTTAAAATTTTAAATACCCAATTCACCCCCCCTCTTGGGCACCATATCTGGGCAACAAGTGGTATCAGAGCACCGGTACTCTCTTGTAGGTCCAACGATCTTGAGTGAAAGATCATGGCCGCCCCAATTGGAATGGGTATAGTTGAAGGACAAGCATCAAATCGCCCTCCTTTCTTTAATGGCACAAACTACACATATTGGAAAACTCGTATCGTATTTAGTATTACTATTCAGCCCACTCACTTGGTTAAATATCAAATTGAAGAAGAATATTTCGCCAAAGAAATTTGGGATACACAAAGAAATTTGGGATACACTTATCCATGAGGGTACACACCAAGTGAAGACCACTAAGGTGAACATGCTCATTCATACGTATGAGATGTTCAGGATGGAACCAACTGAAAGTATAAGTGAAATGTATACTAGATTATAAATATAGTAAATGGTATGAGGAGTTTGGAAAAAATTATATCTAATGGTGAACTGGTTAACAAACTTCTCAGGTCTCTTCCGGCTTCATGGGATGCGAAAGTTACAGCCATAGAAGAAGCCAAGGATGTCAACACTCTACCTCTCGAGCAGCTTCTTGGATCACTGATGACCTACGAGCTTTCACTAAAGCAGAAGACAGTGGACAATGACAAGAAAAAGAAAGCCATAGCCTTCAAGTCCACTACAAAAGAAGAGTCAAGTGATGAATCAGAAGAAGAAGCTGATGATGATGAGACAGCCCTCTTACAAGAAAATTTAAAAGATTCATGAGAAAGAAGAAGGGCTTCTACAAAAAGAGACCACAAAAGGGTGATCACAATAAGGAGAAAGAGAAAGACAAAGAAAGGGATCCACCCATCTGCTTCGAGTGCAAGAAGCCAGGTCATTACAAAACGGATTGCCCTTTGCTTAAAAAGAGTCGAAGGTTGTTGAGAAAGAAAACCATGATGGCTACCTGGAGTGAGAGTGAGGACTCCAGCAGTGAAGAAGAGCAGCAGGTAGTCGCCAACTTATGTTTCATGGCCAACGAGGATAATGAGGTAAATTCTGAACCTGAAACTGAATTCACTTTCAATGAATTGCATGATGCTTTTGATGACTTAGTAATGGAATATGAAAAATTAAAATTGAAAAATAAGAAATTAAGAAAGCAAAATTTTGAGCTTACCAAAAATTCAGAAAAGTTTTCAAGTGAAATTGAAAATTTAACTCAAGAAAACAAGAAATTAAAAGAACATGTAAAAACTTTGACAAATGATAAAGATAATCTTTTAAAGAAAATGATTCCTTGAAAAATAATAGAAATCTTAAAACTAATGAGAACTTTGAGAAACAAAATAAAGAACTAATGCTTCAAAATAAGAATTACAAGGAAGAGTTAGAAAAAGTAAAACCTTTTGTAGAAAAGTTTACTTTTAGTTCAGAAAAACTAAATATGCTTTTAAATAGTCAACATGCAGTGTTTAATAAAGCTGGACTTGGATTTAAGCCACACAATCAACAAAAACTTTACAAAAACTTTTTCATACCAGCATCTTCTAATATTACCTGCTATGCATGTGGTAAAGTAGGTCATAAATCATATGTTTGTAATAGAAGGAAATTAAATACCTTTAAAAGGATTTGGGTTCCAAAAGGAACCAATTTGACTAACCCTAAAGGATCCAAGATGACTTGGGTACCTAAAGTTTCAACTTGATCAATTTTTGCAGGTGTGCCTTGCAACCAAAAATAAAAGAAGAATGTGGTATCTGGATAGTGGTTGCTCAAGGCACATGACTGGGGATGTGAAGCAATTCTCATCACTAGCTGCTATTGATGGTGGAAACGTTACCTTTGGTGATAATGGAAAAGGCAAAATCGTCAGAATTGATAAAATCCATATCACCCCTAATGCTTATGTAGATAATGTATTATTTGTTGATGGCTTGAAGCATAATCTTTTTAGCATTAGTCAGTTTTGTGATAAAGGTTTTAAAGTAATTTTTGAATCATCTTTGTGCATGGTATCTAGTCTAGATATCGATGGCATCAAGTTCACTGGTCTTAGGCATGGAAACATTTACATGGTTGATCTTGATGATCTAGCCATGGAAAGTGGTCAATGCCTAGTGGCTAAGGAAGCCAAGGCAAGTAAAACTAGTTGGCTTTGGCATCGTAGGCTAGGGCATGCTAGTATGCAGTTGATTTCAAAATTAAGCAAAAAGAATCTTGTAAAAGAATTGCCAAAACTCACTTTTGAAAAAGATAAAATTTGTGCTGCATGTCAATTTGGAAAACAAACCAAATCTACTTTCAAACCTAAAGGAGTAGTATCTACTACTAGACCCCTTGAATTATTGCATATGGACCTCTTTGGACCAACCAGAACAACTAGTTTGGGAGGTAAAAAATATGGGCTAGTAATTGTAGATGATTACTCACGATTTACTTGGGTAATGTTTTTAGCTCATAAAGATGAAACTTTTTCAGCTTTTGTTAAATTTCATAAAAGGGTTTCAAACGAAAAAGATCTCACTATTGTTTCTTTGCGTAGTGATCATGGAACTGAATTTGAAAATCATGATTTTGAAACTTTTTGTAATGAAAATGGTATTAGTCATAATTTCTCTGCACCTAGGACACCTCAACAAAATGGGGTGGTAGAAAGAAAGAACAGGACTCTTGAAGAAATGGCACGCACAATGCTTTGCGAAAACGATTTACCTAGATATTTTTGGGCAGAAGCCATTAATACTTCCTGTTACATTTTAAATCGTGTTTTAATTCGACCTATTTTGAAGAAAACACCATATGAGCTTTGGAAAAATCGAAAACCTAATCTCAAGTATTTTCGTGTATTTGGTTGCCGCTGTTTCATATTAAACAATGGCAAAGATAATATCAGTAAATTTGATGCCAAGTCAGATGAGGGTATCTTCTTAGGATACTCTACTTCTAGCAAGGCATACAGGGTCTTCAACAGAAGAACTCTTCTGGTTGAAGAATCAATTCATGTAGTGTTTGATGAATCTAACGAAAAATCTTCTAGAAAAGAAGATTCTATTGATGTTGAAACAGGTACAAAGAAGCTTGAACAATTGACAATCAATGAAGATGAGCCCAAAGGAGATGATGATCAAGAAAGTCAAGATCAAATTCAAGAAATCAATGCAACTTCACCAAAACCATTACCTAAAGAATGGAGGTATGCACACGGACACCCTAAAGAGCTAATAATTGGTGATCCATCAAAGGGGGTAAGTACATGCTCTTCTATTAGAAATGTTAGTGATTATTTAGCTTTTGTATCTCAGATAGAGCCTAAGTCAATAGAAGAAGCTGAAAAAGATTGTAACTGGATTAATGCTATGCAAGATGAACTAAATCAATTTAAAAGAAATAATGTTTGGACTTTAACTGAAAGACCCCTTAATGTTTCTGTAATTGGCACAAAATGGGTTTTTAGAAATAAACTTGATGAACATGGTATTGTAATTAGGAACAAAGCTAGACTTGTTACTAAAGGCTACAACCAGGAAGAAGGGATCGACTTCGATGAAACCTTTGCTCCTGTTGCTAGGCTAGAAGCAATTAGACTTTTACTTGCTTTTGCCTGTTTTATGGATTTCAAGTTATTTCAAATGGATGTAAAGAGTGCCTTTTTAAATGGATTTATTGAAGAGGAGGTTTATGTTGAACAACCTCCTGGTTTGAAAATCATGAATTTCCTAATCATGTCTTTAAATTGCATAAAGCATTGTATGGTTTAAAGCAAGCTCCTAGAGCTTGGTATGATAGATTAAGTTCATTTTTAATGAAAAATGATTTCTCTAGAGGTAATGTAGATAATACATTGTTTTTGAAAAAGAAAAATGATGATCTCCTAGTAGTACAGATATATGTAGATGATATTATTTTTGGTGCTACTAACGAATGTCTTTGTCAAGAATTTGCGAAGTTAATGCAGAGTGAGTTCGAGATGAGCATGATGGGAGAACTCAACTTCTTCCTCGGACTCCAAATTAAGCAAACAAAAGAGGGGATCTCCATCAACCAAGCCAAGTACACAAGGGAGATATTGAAAAAGTTTGGGATGGAGACTACAAAACCAATAGGTACCCCTATGAGCTCTTCATGTAAATTAGACAAAGATGATTGTGGTAAATCAGTAGACCAAAAATTATATAGAGGCATGATTGGTTCATTGCTATATCTAACTGCCAGTAGACTAGATATTATGTTTAGTGTTTGTATGTGTGCACGTTTTCAGTCTGCCCCTAAAGAATCACATCTGTTTGCTGTAAAACGTATACTTAGATACTTATCTGGGTCTATCGAAATTGGTCTTTGGTACTCTAGAGAGTCATCATATGAATTAATTGCATATTCTGATGCTGATTTTGCTGGGTGTAAACTTGATCGAAAAAGTACTAGTGGAACTTGTCAATTCCTAGGAGTTAATTTGATTTCTTGGAGCAGTAAGAAATAGAATTCGGTTGCTCTATCTACGACGGAAGCCGAATATATAGCAGCTGGAAGCTGTTGTGCTCAGATTCTATGGATCAAACAACAACTCGAGGACTTTGGCATCAAACTAACTAAGACACCCATAAGATGTGATAATACTAGTGCAATCAACTTAACGAAAAATCCTGTACAACATTCAAGAAGCAAACATATTGAAATAAGACATCACTTCATAAGAGACCACGTTCAAAACTCTAATGTGTTGTTAGAATTTATATGTACTGATTATCAATTGGCTGATATATTCACAAAACCATTGAATGAAGACAGATTTTGTATGATCAGAAGAGAACTGGGAGTCATTGATCCTTTTGCTTGAATCTCTTCAATTTTCATCAAAATTCCTCAAAAATGATTTATAAATTCTCAAATATGGTTAAAGGCTTTTTCTCTAAATTTTATCATTTTTTTTTTCTTACAGAATTTTATGTTAAGTAATTAATTGTTGGAGGTCGACACTTGAGTTTTTCAGAGGTCGACACTTGAGGTCGACACCTAAGTTATGGAGGTCGACACTTGAGGTCGACCCCTGAAAATTTTCAGAGGTCGACACTTGAACGGAAACCTGTTTTTTAAAAACCCGTTCGCAAGCCTTGGTTTTCCAGTTTTTTCTTTCCTCTCCTTCGTGTGGTCCCCCTCCAACATTCCTAAACCCTAAATAGTAGATTTCCACCCTTCTCCCTCAACCTTTTGGGAAATCCTCTCCTCTCCTCTTGCATTTCTTCGATTCAACCCTCTTTTTGACCGTACTTTTGATTTTGGACAACCGAAAGCCTTCGGATCTATCTACCCTCTAATCCCGGTTGTTTTTCAATAGAAAACACTTGTTTCTACCCTCCGTTTTCACTTTTTCTCCATTTATTTTCTATTTTTTCCACTCTCACAAACCCTATTTCCCCATTTCACATTCTTCTCTTTTTCCCAATCCGTGAACCTCTCTTTCCCTCTCTTTTCCTCTTAGCCTTACCTCTTTGCATTTCTCCCTAAGTTACCCCTCATCCTTACACATGGGTCCGAGAAAACACCTGGCAGTAAGGAAAAGGAGATTGGAACAGAACAGGGTAGTACTGAGCGGCGAAGGAAAGTCAGACATGAGCGTGAGCCGACCCCAGAGCCACCTGCACCAGTGCCAGCCAGCCTAGTCCGGAAGAGCATTGCTAGTGGGAGGCGCGTGGATATTCCATTCTGGGATCAGCATCACTTCTTCATTGGAGATGTACTGAGAGATGCAGGTCTGGTTCATTTTTGTACGATGTCCGAGAGATTCTACCCAGACCTCATCAGGGAGTTTTATGGATCCATGGCCACTGATGGCGTTGGATGGTCTGCTACAGTTCGAGGGATCGAGATTCCAGTGACACCTGAGGTCATCAGTCGCATCTGGAGGATTCCACTTCATGGCACTGCTGCCACTACGATCAGCGACAGAGAGCACGCCTTCAGGTGTATCCTAGAGCGTGAGGATGTTAGCGGCATTTCCACAGTAGCCGCTAACCAGCTTTCACTGGAGATGAGAGTGCTGCATCACATCATCGCCCGTATCTTGATTCCGAAGAGCGGGAGATTTGATTTTATCACTGAGCATGAGCTGGTGTTGATGGTGTCCCTGAGACAGCGAACTCCCATCAACCTCCCCAGGATCATGCTTCAGCAGATGGGTGAGGCAGCTTCTCACAGGAGACTCGTTCAGCCGTACAGCATGGGACTGACTCAGATATTCAGAGAGCATGGTGTCTCATTCGACGGCATACCCTTCAGTCAGCTACAGCACACAGATACTTATGGAGAGAAATCCCTACATAGGATGGGATTTCGACTGATCAGTGATCGATGGGTACGACGAGAGTCTGGCCAGGAGCCAGATGAGGAGGATGAGATCCGAGCTGCTGAGGCAGGGCCTTCAGGGCCTACTGATCATGGTACACCTCCTCGCCCAGCACCGGAGACAAAGACTGCGGAGCCTGAGCCATTCACGCCACCACCTTCATCAGCTCCGGCACCTACTATTACTGCTACACCACGGAGGACTTCAGTGAGGATATCGGACTTCGAGCAGCGAGTGACTGATCAGATTTCAGAGGTCCAGACAGAGATCACTGGTGTACGGCAGGAGCTTCATGATCTGCGGATACACACAGACACACGCATTAGTGCTCTCTCAGCTAGTATGGATACAGGATTCAGACAGATCCTCAGCTTACTGAGATTAGCACTGCCATCAGGGACTGCATATCCGACAGTATCTCCTCCACATCATGATGATGATGATGATGATGATGCTGATGACTCTAGTGGATACAGTGACAGTGATGGAGATCAGCCTGGAGCAGGTAGTTCTGATGTTCCACCTGCAGAGCCGATTCCAGAGATTCTCCCTTCAGCTGATCCTCCTTCCACTGATCTTCCGAGTTCAGATCCTCCAGCCACAGCTGTGCCAGTTGATATTGAGCCTACAGAGTCACTATTTGAGACTATCACTGGGATTCCGGATGACATAGATGAGCATACAGAGACAGATATCGATGATCCCACAGCTTATGAGCTAGTCAGCAGGCAGACCCCAGCTCAGTCTACTCAGCATGCTGATCCGTCCACTCCTTCAGCTACTGCCTCTGTCTCGACTTCTGTGGAGCCCTTACCTAGGACATATAGATCTCGTAGGACTACCCCTAGGTCTGGTCCCTCTCTGAGGACTCGGAGTTCCTCTCTTAGGACTCCAAAATCCTCATCTAGGATCATGGCTCCTGTATCTTTTGACATACCTTCTGATGAGGAGTAGCCTCATAGTTTTATTTGTTGTACTTAGTTTGCTTGTGTATGATCTGTTGTATCAGTATTTTGTGCCTACTTTGTAAGTAATTTTGTAACTGTATACACTTGTTTTTTATCTATCTTGTGACTTTTTATCAATATTGTGACATTTTGTGACATTTTATCTGATACCAGCTCTTAACATTTAAAAACCCTCAAGTTAAAATACTTTATTATATTGAATGCACAAATTGAGGGGGAGCATGTATTTTATGCACCTAAATACTTCATTATAATTGAACATAAGTCTCATTAATATATCTTTCACTATAAAAATAAACTTTTTGATTCTTGACAAAAAGGGAGAGTAGTAAAGTATATATGTTTTTATGAGATTAAATTTAGTAAAGAATATATGTATTTATGAGATCTCCGTCTTATGAGTAGTAAAGTTTATATGATTCTTACCTTTCTTGACTCATGAGAATGTTTTCACAAGAAGAAAGAAGTAAATAAAAGGTAACTCTTGAAAATATTTTCACAAAAAAAGATGAAAAGTAAATTTTTATGATACACTCATGCATGTAAGGATTCTGTGAAAATATTTTATTATTGCTATATCTTGCTTTTGGACTTAATTGCATATATACTCAAGGTTTTGTCATCATCAAAAAGGGGGAGATTGTTGGCTTTGACTCCTTAGTTTTGATGATTAACAAAAGGTTGAGTATATGTTTGGACTAATGTTTAATCTCAAGATAAAGTTTCAGGACTTAGGTTATTCAAAAAGAGTATCAAAAGGACAATGATGAAACTAAGTTTACCTGATTTGGAAATGAGCTCTTCTACCTTGGACAAGATCAAAATTCTCATAATGGACCTTCTTGTTAAGAAATATTTGACAAAAGAAATAAAGGCTTAAAGAAACTCATGCATGGCACGCAAATCTCAAGAGTTTCAGAAAGATTCAGATCAGAGGTCGACCCCCAGAGGTCGACACCTTGTCAAAGGTCGACCACCAGAGGTCGACTCATGAAGAAAAAGAAAAGTTCAGCATGGCCGGCACGGCAAAGTCTCAGTGGCACGCTTCAGAGGTCGACCACCAGAGGTCAACACCTGTCCAGAGGTCGACACCAGAGGTCGACTCATAGCCTGAGAATTCAAATGGGCAGAACTATGGTATTCTGAACTTTTGCCTAAATTTTACTGGAGGTCGACTCATGAGGTCGACACTTGATCCAGAGGTCGACTCATGAGGTCGACTCATGGCATAACGACTAGTTTTTCTGAACTTCTGATTTGATTTCCAACGGCCATAAACGGCCATATTTTTGAATCTAACGGTCTTGTGGAGTTGTTTCAGCATGAATGAGGTATTTAACCTCCACCAAACATCAAAAAAGACAAGGAGACAAAGTGAAAAAGTATTGATTCAAAGTACAAAGCCTTCAATCACTTCCAAGCCAAAAGAGTGAGAAAACCAAGAGATTCCCTAGCCAAAAGTCTTCCATCTTTGAGGAATCCAACATTCAAGTGTTTGGCATTTAGTGAGGTCCAAAGATTCCAAGGGAAAAGGCTTGAAGAGTCTCCATCAAGAGCTTCAACGAATTTATTATTGCTCAAAAGGAGTTTGTTTAGTTTTAATTCATTGTATTCATACTCTTTTGTCTTTAGCTAGTTTCAAGGGAATTTGAAACTAGAGTGAGGTTTGTTGGTGAGCCAATTGATAAAACCAACTAGGGTTGCTTGTTAGCCCGAAGCCAAAACAAGTGAGTAAGGTTTGTTGGTGATCCAATTGATAAAACCAACTAGGGTTGCTTGTTAGCCCGAAGCCAAAACAAGTGTGTAAGGTTTTGACTTGTGAACCTGGTAAAACAAGTCGGCTGTAATCTAAAGATTATAGTGGAAATTTCCAAGTGGAGCTTGGGAAGTGGATGTAGGTGCTAGGTGCACCGAACCACTATATTTCTTGTGTGTTTGCATTGCCTTTCTCTTTAACTTCTTTAGCTCTTTAATTGCCATTTTATTTCATTGCTTCCATTGCACAATTCTTAAAGCACTATCACTCTTCACCTTAAAACTTGATAGCACATATATTGCTTTAAAATTTTAAATACCCAATTCACCCCCCCTCTTGGGCACCATATCTGGGCAACACAAAGAGATTTTTGGTAAGCCTTGAAAACTAAAGTGGTTGTTGATGAGCCTTGAAACCAACTAGGATTTAACTTGTGAGCCCGAAGCCAAAACAAGTTGTTTAGGTTCTTGGTTATCCTATAAAACCAAGGGTGGTTGTTGGTGAGCCTTGAAACCAACTAGGGTTTAACTTGTGAGCTCAATGCCAAAACAAATTGTAAAGGTTGTTGGTGAGCCTAAGTTATAAAACCAAACTTATTAGAATTTCCAAGGGATTCTTGGGGAGTAGATGTAGGTGCTTGGTTGGCACCGAACCACTATAAACCTTTGTGTTTGTATGATTGTTCTCCTTGTGCTTTTTATTTCTTTATTTCTGCTGCATTTATTTAATTAGCACATACTTGCTTTAGTTCATATTGCAAATTGTTGAAAAGTTTTATAAAACCCAATTCACCCTCTTTCTTGGATTGCCTTTCTAAGCCTACAGGTGAGCCTAAATGCAAGAGCAAGAAAAAATATTTTCTTATAAAGAGCCTTCACTTTTTCTAAACTTTCCATGTGGGACTAAATTTCCCATGTTTAAAGGGTAGTTGAGGAATAAAAATTTCTATTTACTTTTCCAACAATCCCCAACATGAATGAAATTTTGGACTAAGATCAAAGATCAGCAAAGACGATCCCCCACAAACATAGATTTTAAATGCAAATGAATATGCAGACACTTAAAAGAGAGTAAATGAAATGAAGTTGTATCAGAATAGGTACCTTGTGGCTTTGAACCTTCTTTTGTATTTTGTTATCGAGTTTACTTGCTAAAAGTGAACATAATGTCTTGAACTTTCCAGCATTTGATGTAAACTAAAACAATAACAATCACATAACTTTTTTCCAAGCATTCATTTTGGTTCTCATGGTTGTGATCATTTTGGCCTTGAACAACTCCTGGTTTCATGAGTGTTTTAGAGAATTAAAGCCTTTAAAATTCTCATAGAATTGGTCCAGTTCACACTCACATAGATGATTCTTATTAAGAGTATCCTGATATACCCCACATGATATTTATGTTATAAGAATCATTAAAAGCTATGCTTATCCTAGTACCTCTGGCATGTAGCACTGATTATCATTGAAATGAGTAGGAATTTACATCCTTAGTGCTTTATTGACCTCCTCATAATTTAGTTGTCCCTTTTGAACCTAGATCTTGGAATCTCCAGTCAACTAGATTGGGTATCCATTATGAAGATTAATTTGTTATAGGCTTTAAACCCATTCCCCTCGATAAACAATTTACTTGATCTTTCGGTAAACTTTTTATCAATGGATCCGCAAGATTTTTTTTTGACTGAATGTAGTCAATAGAGATTTTTCCATTTTCAAGTAATTACTTAATGGTATTATGTCTGCGACGTATATGTCTAGACTTACCATTATATATCTTATTCTGTGCTCTGCAAATAGCTGATTGATTATCACAATGGATACATATTGCAGACATAGGTTTAGACCAATATGGAATATCCTTCAAAAAATTTTGAAGCCATTCTACTTCTTCTCCAGCTTTATCTAAAGCTATAAACTCTGATTCCATAGTGGACCGAGCTATATAAGTTTGTTTTGAGAATTTTCATGACACTGCACCTCCTCCTAGGGTGAACACATATCCACTAGTAGATTTAGTGTCTTCTGGAAATTTTTATAGGGATAGATCAAGGAAGCTTCTGGGTTTGTCCCAGTCTATGTACATTGATACCGTGCTGAAAAGGTTTAGCATGGAAAATTCCAAGAAAGGCTATCTTCCGATTGGCCATGGAATTTCTTTTTCCAAGAAGGATTGTCCGACAACTCCTGAGAAAAGAGAGCGTATGAGTAGGATTCCTTATGCTTCGGTAGTAGGGTCCATCATGTACGCCATGACATGTACTATACCAGACGTGGCATACTCATTAGGAATAGTGAGTCGATACCAGTCTGAGCCAGGTGAAGCACACTGGAAGGTTGCAAAGACCATCCTGAAGTATTTATGAAATACCAAGGACCAGTGGCTTCTTTTTGGAGGACCTGACTTGAAACTTGTGGGATATACTGACTCCAGTTTCCAGTCAGATAGGGATGATAGCAAGAGTGTATCTGGCTTTGTTTTTACTCTGAATGATGGAGCTATCTGCTAGAAGAGTTCCAAGCAGCATACTGTAGCAGACTCTGTATGCGAAGCGGAATACATTGCAGCATCTGATGCAGCAAAGGAAGCTGTTTGGTTACGAAAATTTCTTGGCGAGCTGGGAATGGCACCTTTCCTGGATGGTCCTGTTCTAGTGTACTGTGACAGCACTGGAGCCATTGCTCAAGCCAAAGAGCCGAAGTCTTATCAGCGTACCAAGCATATTCTGTGCCGTTTTCATCTTGTACGAGAAATCGTGGAACGAGGTGATATCGACCTTCTGAAGATCGACGAAAAGGAGAACCTGGCTGACCCCTTCACTAAAGCCATTGGAATTCAAGAACTCAATGCTTGTAAATGGAAGATGGGTATACGATACTGTTCTGATTGGCTTTAGTCCAAGTGGGAGTTGTCGGGAAATGCGTCCCAAAGCCAATTTCTAATGTACACAGTTGTACATTTGATGTAATTGTATATGAATTATATTATTGAATAAAATGTTTATTCTGCCAGTTCATCACTATTTCATCTTTCTGTAATGAGTTCTTAAGTAATGAAGTCCTTAGAACTATTTGTATGTGATATAAAGAGGATATATCATATAGTTCTAAAATTGTTCGTGACCAAATGATACACTTATTTCAGGATGATAGTATATCAAGTATAGGTCGTTGTGTGCCATAGTCGTTGGTTGTCCTCTTAACCAAGGAGTGTGGAGACATTGGTATGGCATGCAGATGTTGTGTTTAACATTTCATCGAACGTGACCCGTCTGTACTTTTGTCTGCCTAGAGTTTTGATATGGACGTAGTTATCCCTCAGACATGAGATCGTCATGGTAGCTTGCGAGCAACTCACTGTACTTTGGTACTGGACTATCTGGATTTCTAATCCAGGGACGGAAGGTTTCTGGGTACAGTTAAGTACTCGTGTAGCAGTGATCGGATCAAGATGGGATTGATCCCTCCAAAGTGTTTGGAGCAGATATCTTACTGTGTTTCAATTTAGCAAAACCTTGGCCAGGGTAGTCTCTATAATGTGTTACAGGACTTGTGAGATTGAGACACATAGTTGATGGACTTTATGGGTTGGGCAGTTTAACCCTAAGTCTTCCTGAGCATTGAGGTCAAAGGGATTAATTACTAGGTTTCCATATCTCCTGGTTCTTGATTGTTGCTCTGCAACTTCGACCTATCCGGACGTCGGGTGTCATTGCTAGATGGCGACTTTGACTGGTATTGGAAATGTTCCAGTGCTACCGGCTTAGTGTTCGAACCTATGGGGTCACACACCATAGGGGTTTCTACTTGATCTAGTGATCGGAGAACGATTGGGAATCGTTCGTGGACTCACAAAGGAAGTGTTTTTTCTTTACTCAAGTGTCGACACTTGATATTCTTGAAAGTGTCGACACTTGTTGATTTCGCAAGTGTAGACACTTGATGTCACAAAAAGTTATGACATAAAATTTTTACTAATAGTTGGTGATGCATGGAGGTGAATTAAGTAATGTGATTACTTGATAGCCCAATTTGATTAAGCTATAAAAATCTGGAACGAATCAAATAGGATTTGGTTCAAAATAGGTTTGGGTCTAATTGGGTTGAACCCAATGTATGCACACTTGATCCAATTGATTTCAGTTATGAACTGAAATCAATTAACACATTAATCTGAATTTAAATAAGTTTAAATTCAGTTTTAGAAAGTTATGTAACTTCCCATGACCATAACTCCCCATAACTACCTATTACCACTCCATTATCACCCATAACTCCCCACTTTCCCTCTCCCTCACCATCTACATAATGGGCTGAAATGGGAGGACGAAAACAAGAGAAAATTCAGCAAAAAATGCTGGAAAAATCAAAGGGAAGAAAGGGAAGAAACTAGAAAGGTTCTAGTTTTATGGGTGTGAGATTTTTGGAAAAGAGTGTGCATATTTGTACCTAGTGATCTAGGTCATAGGATTGAGTGTTTGGGAAGGGTTCCAACAACTCATTCTCCACCTCTTAAGTTTCTTCATTCATTCGGAAAGTCCGCCATCAAAAGAAGAAAAAGAAGTTCCGATCAAGTCGTTCCACAATAAGCTAGCACTTGGAGTGAAAGTAGATTTTGAAAGAACCCTGGTGTGAACCACCTGTAGAGGCCAGACACGTGTGCGGCTAAGCAGAGTTTTTCTTTCTCCTCCTGGATCTTTCGCAGCGGAGAGCGTCTCCACTTCATACGAGGTATGATTTTACATATATAGATATGTTGCTTTAAAATATTCATTGCATGAGTTCATGATTTTATAGTTTATATTAATCATTCATGCAAGATCTTGGGCTAAGTAGCATAGAATAATTCTAAAAGCATGCTTAGATTAAATGTTAATCCATTTATCATGCTTCCGCTGCATGTTATTTCGAAAAAGTTTTAAAATGGAAAGCATGCTCGCTACAGTTTTCCTTTCAGTCCGGGCAGGAGAGTTGACATGGTGTCCAACGTGGCATCTTCCCTTGACGTGGCACCCGTCGACTGCCCCATGTCAGTGATCCCGCCACATGACTTTAAAAGATCATTTTAGAGGTCTAAAGAATCTTCATCAATCTCTTTCACGATCGTACTTATAAGTAAAATTATCTCGATCATATCTTGGAAAAGTATTTTCAATAATTTCTATTCGAGAAATAAAATATATCTTAGAACAATATTCCCATACAAAGGACAGAAATATGTTTTATGATAGTATCTAATATGTTTCCAAATTTAATTTTAATTCTTTAATTTCATATAAATATTTTATTATTTTTTAATTATATCTATAATTTTTTTAAAGATCTGCTCTCATTTATTAAACATTGTAATCTAATTTATTGCTTTTTTTTTTTTTTTTTTAATAAACGGCACCCGTCCGTCCTGCATAGAGAGTGGTGCACCCAAGGATCTAAACAAGAGTATACCTTAGGCAATTATATAAGAGCTTATATATATATATATTCATGTGTGGCTGGTCTTTGTCCACGTAGACCTGGCGATACCTACGACCGAAGCAATGCTTAGCTCTTATGGATCACCGAGGCGCTGGTTTACAAGCCGCAGTACCTGATTTCTTCACACGTCACGATCTACGTGAGCTCCACCACAGCATCACCAGCCCTCCCCCCACTTAGCCAGCCGGTGCCAACTGGCTCCAAGCCAGCATCAAGCCGTCGACTCGCATCGTCCAAACCTTTAGCGTTCATGAACGGTCCAGGTGGATCAGCCTTAAAGCGGTGATACCCTTTTCCGAAACGTCAATCCAACGGTCTCGATTAAAGACCCTTCTAAATCCCCCGGATCCTAGGCGCGCGGGATCGAAAAATTCTCACGCGATGAGTTACAGGCACTCGCGGTGGCCTTGAGTCAACAACGCCTCGGGTTTATATACGCTTCACATCACCGTGGTGACAGTCACCAGGGGAAGCAAGGAAGGCGAGGTTGCGGATCCGTCCCGGCTGACGATAACTGAACCGGTCGGCTACAGGCCGACCAAGCCCTTTCCAAGCCAGCCGGCACCCATGAGTCCCCATCTACCGCAGATAAAGTTAAATAAAATATTTTAATCATATTATCAACAAACTAAATATAAAAACCCTAAAAAACTAGTACGGCCCAATTATTAGAATAAAATAAAATGAGAAATAAATTATTGAAAATAATAATAATAATAGATCCCACTCTCCCATTGGCATACCTGAGTTCCATTTTTTTATCCCCTAAATCGGCGGTATATAAGGTAATCGGGGATCCGCTTCTCTTCCCCCGGGGAGGAGGAGGAGGAGGAGGAGGACGAAGCCATGGAGGGAGGAGGATCCGAGGAGCAGGAATCGAGATCCGCAGCGGCAGAGGTGCCGGCGGGGCTCACGGCGGAGGAGCAGGAGGAACTCCGGCCGACGATCGAGGAGCACCACCGCTACAGGGTGGGCCCAGGCCAATGCTCCTCGTTGCTGGTCCGGAGGATCCGCGCCCCGGCGGCCACCGTCTGGTCGGTCGTCCGCCGCTTCGACCGCCCCCAGATCTACAAACACTTCATCCGGAGCTGCGCCATCAAGGGCAGCGAGGTCAGGGTCGGCTGCCTCCGCGACGTCAGCGTCATCTCCGGCCTCCCGGCGAGCACCAGCACCGAGCGGCTCGACGTGCTCGACGAGGACCGCCGGGTCGCCGGCTTCAGCATCATCGGTGGCGAGCACCGCCTCCGGAACTACCGGTCGGTGACGACGGTGACCGAGTTCCGCCGGCCGGGAGGCGAGATCTGGACGGTGGTGCTGGAATCGTACGTCGTGGACGTGCCGGAGGGGAACACCGTGGACGACACCCGGCTCTTCGCCGACACCGTCGTCCGCCTCAACCTCCAGAAGCTCGCCTCCGTCACGGAGGCGACGGCGGCTACGGAGGCGGCGGCGGCGGCGGCACCCGCCGATCCGGAGGAAGGGAAGTGATCCCAGATCTCTCCACCCTACCCGCGGAAAAAAAAAAAAAATAGTAAGATCGCTTTCTAGCTTTTGTTATCGGGGTTTGTGATGTAATAATGTCGTAATTTAGTGGGTGAAATTACTGACACTTCCCTGATATCTCCGTTAACTACGGAGACAAATCTTCCGTTTCGTCCGGGGCAAACGTCCTTTTTTTTTTGTCTCGAATTAGGGACGTTTCTGTAATTTCCCTTCTCCTCTTTCATTTTCGCGAATTTATTTATTTTTAACTCAAAACCCACGTCAGATTGGAATACCTGGTCGAGGTTGGAAAACAGCGGCGGAGGAGATGCCGATTGGTTTGATAATTTCTTATAAGTTGGATTGCATTCGGATTGTTGCCGATCTCAATCCCAATGAAACCAAAAAAAAAAAAAAAAAAACACGGAAGGTGAAAATTTACGTTCGCATACCATAGCCGAACACTTTCTCATATGCTATACTAACTTTCTTTTCATTTTTCCGAGAGAAAATTGAAGTGTTTGTGGAGGAGCTACTTCTCTGGTGGTCGAGAAGTGGGAGGTTCTCCGATTTCCTGTTCTCGGAACTAAGGAAGCAGCAAGGAGGGAGCGAAACTTACCCTCCTCCCACCCTGCCTCGTTCCATTTCGGGGATCTCTTCCGTGGAATTCCGTCAGCTGGAAGTGTCTTAGACTGGACAGCTGAAATAGGTGTGGTGCCCGGGGAGTCTCTCTCAGATATTGTGGCTAGGGTTACCTTTCCATTCCTGTGGTTGCCATAAATAGGTGCTCGGTTACTCGAGGTAAAAATGAAAAATGATAATATTGTCCTTTTGATGGGTGGAGTTTTAAGTGGTCAAGTAAATGCGAACATCTCAAGTTTATTCTACTGGCCACTGCTTGTTTACGGGTGGGTCCAATTGCCACCATTTCTCAGGACCGTTTGAAAGATTTGCTTATTTAGTAGCCTATTTTTTTTTAAGTCTAGCACCCGCTATATCTGTTCAGTGAAAAGTGGATTAGATAAAAATAATAATAAATAATGTTAAGTAAATAAAAATAGAATAAAAAAATGAAAGTAAGATAAAGATTGGAGGTGGATAAAATTTTTAGAGGAGACAGAGAAGATAAGTTTGCTAGAGAGAGAGAGAGAGGGTTTGGAACCTAACACAAAACGCATAGGATGTGGGAAGATGTGTGATTGGAGTTTTAAATTAATTATTTGCATATTTTTGTTTCCAAAAATACTCATATGAATTGCTATTATGTCATAAAATTTTTGTTTATGGATTATATATTTCATTCATGAACAATGGCAAGTTAAAAAAAAAAAAAAAACATATGAGACGGACATTATAGGGCTAACTTCCTATTTTACCATATTTTTCTTGTTATCTATCTTAAAGTAAAAGTTCAAGAATCAAAAACTTCTTCTACTAATGAAGTAATCAGTCCTGTCATTAAGATTAAAAAAATAAAATTACATGCGGCATACTCTTTCTTTCTTACCAAGCATTTTCATCCATCTTCTTCCTTGTCAAGCCATATTTTTCATATGTGAATTTTCTTCTCTTTCGGGTCTCTTTCTCGTCCTCTAATAAATCTCTTTCCAAGATCCTTACATTAAATAATTCATCGGGCCTAAGGAATGAACTTATACAATTTCTTATTTTAGATAAGGCTAAAAAATTATGCACTATGTTATTGTAATGATAAATATTGTAATTTAAAAATTATATATTTAAATGTATATTGGCTTGTTAAATGACTTATTTTGTTTGATGTATATCATTTGGCTATGCATTGTATATAAGTAAAAAGTATGTTTTAAAAATTATATATTAATTTACTTGGAGATATAAATTAGATTATTGCTGGATGTGTATTAAAAATATTTATAACTTTATATATATCAAAAAGTGACGAATGTATCTCACCTACCTGTGTAATGTATATCGGCGAATATTAAACTTTGAAAATTATATATTAATCTACTAGGAGTTGTGTACTAAGTTGATCGATGATTATCAATAATTATATATTGATGAACATTACATTATAGTAGCTATGCATCAATTTACTTAAAGATATGCATTAGTTTGTTAGTTGATAAATTTACTTAATATGTATTACATGGTTATGTAGTATATATTAATAAAAAGTACATTCTAAAAATAGAAAAAAAATGCGATATGTAATTTTATTTCTTTTTTTAATCATTAAATCGATGACTTTCTTTTTAACTTTTCAGATTCTATTTTAAGATGGGCACTATAAGAAATATGGCAAAATAAAAAAATCCATCCCCTATTTTCATCTTCTTCGTGCCCATCCAATATGATTTTTATCCTGGCAGACTTTTTTTTTTTTTGTTGAACAATGGCAGACTAGGTAGCAAACTTCCGAGTGTCATACGACGGTTATGTTCTTGGAATGATTTTTTGCCTCCCAATTTAGCTGATCTCTATACTAGAGTGCAAAGAGCAGTCAGTTTGCTTATTATATAGAATAAGAGAAGGCTTCAACATCTATTTTAACTCCTTTGATTATGGAGCCACAGTCCTTGCAATTCCCCAGGCCGCATAACCTGTAGATGGAGTTGGTTTCTACAGTGATCAGAATATGGAGGTGGGTGCAGCATTTACGTTTCCATAATGTGAGGGGGGCACATATCATTGATATTATAAATAAACAAAGGTATTGGCAGATGACTCAAAAAAGTTCTGCGAACCACTGAATCCAAGCCATATGAAGGCCATTCACTTTCAGTCAGTGGTGTTGCACTAGCAAACTAAAAGACAATACCCTTTTATCCCATTTGCAGCCTTTTGCATCAGAGGTCCTAATCTCTCTTCCTACTTAAAAAAAGGGCTAAACATATTCGTTCGGTGAAATGCAAAGAAGCTCATTGGAAGGGGAGGTTGGCAGCGTTCTGAGTGGGCCTTGCGCTTGCTTTTTGGAGCCAATTGATACTGCTCATGAGAAAAAAAAAAAAGAAAAAAGGAACGCTTGAAAGAAAGTGATGTAAGAAAGTAAGCACAAGGGACCAGAGATCATGCTGTCTTGATGATGTATATAGTAAAGTAAAAATGCATTTCTCGTATAGTTCAGCAGCTGCACTCATGAATTTATTCCAGGCTTATCCTACCTCAAAAATGAATTTGGACGTACCGAAACAACTCCCATAATTTTTAAGCAAATATGCGCTTTTAGTTTACATATTTTCCTTTACTTGAATCTCATTAATTATTAATTTAGTAAATGCTCAAATTAATTAATAATCCTTCATATATAGCTTAACCTACATGATTTACAAAATCATTTCTTCATATTATTCCCCAAGTTTTCATGTCCCGATTAAATCATGGTCAAATTATCATATATAATACGAAGATATCTCTTTAATCTAAGGAAAAACCAATATTATTTTTGAAACAAGTATGCTGGTACATTTTACAGGAATGATCGGTAAACTGATCAAGGTCGAAAATTGTTATAACTTGAACGTAGATTTCAATTCTTCTAAATGGATATACTTTTTTATATCATGCTTTCTTTTCCTCCTCATATTCCTAATATTTTAAGTTAATTTTCAGGTGACCTTAAGGATTTTTTTTATAGTTGCATATATGTGTTTCTATTAAATATGTAGTTTCCATATTGCTAATATATATATATATATATATATATATATAGTAGCCTTTATTTAATCCTGTAAGGAGAATCAGGTGATGTCTTAGGGGTCACACCCACTTTTTTTTTTTTTTAAAAAAAAAGATTGATTCAACTCTTGGATAGTACATTATCTTTAAGCATTTGAGCATTTGGATCTAGATAATATAATTTATTTGGCTATCCTCTCCATTTCTCTTTCTTTCAAACAATATGGTGACCATGGTAAGAAATTTTACTTTTCAACAGATGAGTTATATAAGTTAAGATTATAATCTTTGTTCAAAATATATGCATCACGTATTTAGATGAATTAGCTACCTTGATAATGAAGTATTATATTCTATAACCACCAATGGTTTAAATGAATTATATGATAGTCATCTTTTTATATGCTAACCACCGGTATCGTAACCCACTCTAGCCAATTTACTCGCTTCTTCTTTCGAATTCCTTGCTTCTCTTCCTCGATATATAATTTTATCAAGTGATACCAGACAATAATTTGAAATTATCGAATCATTCATTTATCTGACACTAAATTTTATCATCAATCAATGTCAAGATGGTGGCCGTTGGTGGCCGTATTTTTAAAAAGCACAAGCAGTTGCTTTCCCATATGATAGTGCCACAAGAAAAGGACGTCCCAGCCCAACTTGGCCAACTTGGATAATTAAGTATTTAAAAATGGTTAACGTGAAGTCACCTTTAGAAGGTGGTGCTCGTCAAGGCGTCACTCCTCCTACCTTTTAAATCCCTTCGGAGGACAAAATGAGAAAAAACAGATGCTTGAAAGGAACAGCAGCACGAGAATAAGGTGAAGCTGGTGGTGATTTGACTCATCAGTTTATTAGCTTTCTTTTCTTTTCTTTCTTTTTTTTTTTTTGGATGGATTGCTTTCTTTCTGCTTTATATGTGGACATATTTTTTTATATATGATGCGGATTCGTGGAACAAAAAAAAAAAGAAAAAAAAAAAAGGAGGGAGCCGTTAGCAAGCAAAGAACGGCAACACGAGGCCATACGTTAATCTCAATGTTTAGATGCGCGCAGATTAACCCTCTCTTTTAGAAGATAAGAGAGTGATCGCTCTCTCAAACCACGTTCACTTTAGAGTAAACGAACTATGAAGCTAGTTCGGCGTGATTAGACTTCGAAAACGTTTGAATTAATAAAACATTTGCAGGACAGAAAATGAAGATTCTATATATAACATACAATACCTATTTATAGTGAAAAGATGTTAATTAATGAACCAGGCGATGTAAGGGGCCATTTGTTGTTGCATTTACTAAATAAACCCGGTTATTAACAAAACCATGTTACTGTACTCCAAAGTCCTTTTTATTCTTTTTATTATTAATTTTTTTCGTCCACCATATTTAAGATGGTTGATAATGATTTATCCATAAACAATTATTTTTAATTGGTTATGTGCCTTGCTGGTATGGTAAATAATTTATATTGCATAGATGCCGGGCCAAGGAGTAGATGGAGGCCACCCTGTGGCGGCTGCTGTTGCTAGGTCAATGAGCCCAAACCAACCTCAGGACAATGAAGGTTTCACCCTTGAATTCCATGCCTCTTTGATAATCTTTGTTGTCATCACCATTGTAAGCCATTATCATCGTCTTCTAGATCCGGCCCCCGCCCCAGCCCCCAAGGCTCCCCACCTTGGCAACTCCCCCCTCACCTCATCGCCACCCTTCCCTGACCTCCAAGCCCTCTCGTTCTCCCAATAGCGATGGCAACTTTGCCCCCGGCTTCTAAATCGGATATCTCACCACCATGGATCCTTGATCGGGTGACCTAAAAAATAATAACAAATAATATCTTCATACCCTCATTTGTTGATTTAAATATTTTTTTTGCAGAATACCTTAAACATTATTTTTTTTATAAAATATTATAAAAGAGTACTGTAGTCAAACCTTAATATCTATGTTGGTAAAGAGAGATCATGTTCTACTTCAGAACCTCGATCATGCTGACAAGATACCACATTTTTTGAATTTTTTATTGGACTGGCTACGTTACACCCATGGTCGTGCAATATCAGTAGATGATCGAATGGATGGATTTTGCCTGATAAGATTTTTTCCCATGGCATTTTGCATCTATTTGTGACATAAGCAACTTGAATAGGGCTACAACTAGGCTAGCCCATACTCTTATCCGGCCCAACTTGATTTTTTTTGGAAAAACTCAGTCCAAGCCTGGCCTAAACATGATTGGGCCAACCTAATTAAGATCCATAGCCTGGGGAAGCCCTTGGTTGAAGGTGCAGGTGGCATGGTCGGACATGATGGCGATGGAGTATAAGGAGATAAGGTGGACCAAGAAGCTCTCGAAGCGAGGGGCAATGGGGTTGGAGAGGTAGGGATTGAGGAGGTGCTTGACGCTGTTGGGGTGGTGGGTGGGGGGCAAGCTCATGGATGATAAGGAAGAAGATAGGCCACTAGGCATGAAAACAGGGGAGGCCAGCAGTGGAGGTGGAGTGGAAGAGCTTGGCAATGTAATCATGGTCGGACTCAATGTTGATGGCCGATTTGAGATGTCTGATCGGGTTGAAGAGAGAGGAGAAGGGGCCAATGAATGCACAGACACACACACAGGAACTAAGAGAGGAGGACACAGTGGAGGAAGAAATGTAAAAACTTTAGCCCTAGCTTTAGATGTCTCCAATCTTTTAGGCTTTCTCACTCTTAGGCAACTAGGCCTCAGGCCCTTAGTAGACTTAATTGAACTTAATCATAAGTCATGACAGGATTTTCCGAACCATGCCGAATCGGTCGATTCGGGGCATACCGAATCGGACCGGTGGCCGGCCGGCACAGTTCGTCCATACAAATCGAAACAGTCCCTTAAAAACTTTTTTTAAAAAATTCTTTATCGCATCGAATCGGACCCAAACCGGGTCGAACCGGGTTGAACCGGTACTGAACCAGTCGAAACGGGACCGAACTGACCGGTTCGTCCTGGTTCGGCTCGGTACGGGCGGGAGGGGCCAGGTGGGGGCTTTTTTTTGTTTTTGTCACATGGCTACAGTAGCCATGTGACGTGCTTTGAGAGGGGGGGCTGCCTTGGGTTTTAAGAAAGGAAAAGGCAGAGAGCTCGTAAGAGCTCTCTACTGCAGAGCTACGGAAAGAAAAATAATAGAAAAAAAAATTCCTTGATTATTTTCAATCCAATCAAACCTGCAGAAGTCGAAGAGGAAGGTAGAATCAAGGTACGTATACCTTTCTTTTTCCGTATTTCCCTCTTTCATATCATTTTTTATTAAAATTCATGCAAAATAGAAAATTAAGAAGAAATGCTATCAAAATTTATTTGTTGGCTATGTTTTTAGAGTATGTGGTAGATCTAGGATAAATCTATACAATGATACTAAAATCTTTATTTTTTGTTAAGTATATAATTTTTTAAATTAAAAATTAATTTTGGATTAATAAATTAATTAAAAAATAATTATAAAAAAAATGTAATTATAAATTATTAATCTAGGGCTCGTAAGCTACTCTCACTATAAATTTCATGTCGATTTATTCAAGTTTTGATGCATCTCATGAATAATGCCGTAGGTCTTAAATTGAAAAAAAATTGACTTTTAATGCATTTCTAGGATCTTAAAAAAATATATGCAGCATGTATGATAGAATCCTACATGAATCTAAAATTTAATTTTTTTATTTTTATTTTTCTTTATTTTTTGAATTTTTTAAATAAAAAAATAAATTAAATTTTAAAAATTAGGTTAATAAAGTGTTAATTAATAAACATTATTATTGACCTTATATATAATTTACATATTCAGGTATGGATCCATCAATGAGGAAGAAAGATCCGGAGCGGGACATTGGCTAGTTACATGGAAAGATGCTCTCGGGTCGGCATCATTGGAGGTGTAAATGGTACAATACTTAATTCAAAGGTGTGGGGTAACAAGGTTGAAGCAGCACTTGACTGGCAGCTATCTTGATATATCTGCATGCCAACAGTGTCCACAGGAGGTCCATCAGTTGATGAAGAAATACTTCGTTGATTTTAAAGCCGGGAAGGAAAGAGCAGCAAAGAAGAAGGCAAAGGTGGACCACAGAGCCGCAGAACCATCTTCTTATTACTCTAGAAAGTCAGAGAGAGCATCTATTCCTTCTGATGAGGAGGCATAGATGGATGCTGCTATTCAGACGAGCTTGTATGAGCAGAGGTAGCAGGAGGAGGTAGCCAGGCATAGATAGTGATTCGGGCCATCAACTTTTGAGTTAGGATCGGGAGCCACTTCTGCTAGTGCTGCAGGAGAGTCTGAGACACAGTTTAGGAGGACCTCCTTAGTCAGAGAGCTCGTCAAGAGAGGTACTGGCCGTATTGCATCCATGTTAGGAGCATTTGGCAATAGAAGAAAGTCTTCCAAGGACATTCCAGAGGGAGCCACTAACCATGATGTCGACCCACATGCATTTTTCAGTAGAGATTCCAAGCAATAGAGGATTGACACAATACTAAAAAAAGATAAGAAGAAGGATATGAGGCGGGCCATCTCTTCCTGGTTTTATTTCAGTCATATCCCAGCCCATGCAGCAGACAATCCATATTATCGCTCTGCTATTTCATCTATACAGGCTGCTGGTGCGGTATAGATTGTCCATCATCGATGGATATTTATGGTCAGCTTTTGAACAGCAATAAATAGGAGCTAGAAGGATGGATATCCTCATATCAGAGCAAGTGGCCTGTGTATGGATTGACGGTGATGTGTGATAGTTGGACTGGTCATACTAGATGGAGCATCATCAATTTCTTGACTTATTATGATGGAAAGACTTTTTTTAGAAGTCTATTGATGCTTTAGATCAGGTGCACGATGCCAGTTATATCCTCAGATTGATGGAGGAGGTGATTGATCAGGTGGAAGAGCATAATGTCATGCATGTCATCACTGATAATGAACCACATTACAAGGCCGCAGGGCAGATCTTGATGGAGCAGCGACCACATATTTTTTGGACCTCTTGTGCTACACATTGTATAGATCTCATGTTGATGGATATTGAAAAAATTCACAGGGTGTAGAAGATTGTTGAGCTAGCACAGTCTATCACCAGATTTATATATAACCATACATGGGTCTTATCATTGATGAGGAGTTTTACAGGAGAAAAAATATTGAGATCGGGGTCACACGGTTTGCTACTAATTACATTGCACTTGATAGTCTTTTTGGAAAGAAAGCAGAGCTGCGTCAAATGTTTGTCAGTCAGGAGTGGCAGTAGAGTAGATATACCAGGGCAAATACTGAGGGAAGCAATGTAAAAAATTTAGTAACGAGACAGACATTCTAGCAGCGGGCTAAGAGGGTAGTGGAGGCTATCAAGCCTCTATATGAGGTACTTCATGCCGTGGACTCTGAGAGGTATGCTCAGATAGGCTTCTTATATTTCATGATGCAAAGGGCAAAGGAAAAGATCCAGGAGGCAGATCCATTACATGCATCTCAGTATATCCAGATCATTGACGGATGGTGAAGTTATCAAATGAGTTCGGATTTGTATCTAGCAGGTACATAGTAATTTATGAAGTCCTTAAAAATTAAGTTTCAATTAGATTTGTATAAGTATGCTTGACTAATTCTTAAAATATATGTGCAACTTACTATCTAAATCCGAGATTTCAGTACTCCGTACCAGACATTACCATGGATGATGATCTTATGTCTGTCCTACGCAATGTTATATATAAGATGAAGCCCGATCTAGATATCGCTGATATGTATCTTGAAGAAATAAGTTAGGTTGAAATTATTGAATGATTTTTAAGAGCATTAATTTCAACAAGCTAAAAATTTTTTTTTTTGGCAGACGAAATTTTTTAGGGAGGGCACCGATTCATTTGGATCCACTGTAGTGATCAGAGATAAATCAAAGATGAATCATGGTAGGTACTACTAAGGAGTAAGTGTAATATTATATCAGGATTAAATTTTTTATTTTGCCAAATCTAAAATTCTAAATGATGTAATGTCTTTTGTATCTGAATGGTGGGTACATTTTGGTGGATCTGCTAAAAATCTGAAGGTTCTTGCAGTAAAAATCCTCTCCCATATGGTTTCATCTAGTGGATGTGAGCATAACTGGTCTACGTTTGGTCTTATCCACTCCAAGCAGAGGAACCGTTTGAAACAGAAATGCCTCAACGATCTTGTATATGTACACTATAATTTAAGGTTGAGGCTAAAATGTATTCAGAAAGAAGTAGCATTGAAATATCCCGATCTCACTACAAGTTTATATGTTGATAAGGATGAAGATCCAATGATTGGGTGGGTCATGAGTCAGCAGCAGCAGCAGCCAGAGCTTAATGAGCCAGGATCGCCTCCTCGACCAGCAGTTTTGTAGCTAGTAAGGCTGGGGTGGATGCTGGACAATGGGCAACAAGTCATATTCCTCACAAGGCTTCAGTAGATACAGTACATCATCCCTCCCCACCATCTAGTAGACCCAGAGATAGAGGAAAATGAAAGGTAGTTGCACCTTCATCGAAGTACTCACTCCACTCAGATTTAGATACTAGAGACAATAATGATAGTGCTTTACATAGTGAAGGATCTAGTGATTAGGGAGGGGCAGGAGGACAGGAATCGCAGCCATCTATTCATATTCGATTCACTGGGGAGTCGCAGTTTAGCCATGCCATGCAGGATACAGATCATGGATTACCATCTGATAGACCCCATGGTGATATGATTCTATATAGGCGACGGGCTCTGTGTGGTTGTTCGGAACACGATACAGCTGCAACTCTTGCATGTGGAGTAGGATCCATGGATGTATCTGGGTCATCCTCATATTCAGGATCCTCTTATCCACAGCTACCGGTAGCTTCTGGTCTATATGATCCATATGGTGCATCTGAGACATCATCATCCAGTGGTTATTACCCATGCAGCTCGGAGCATCTTATAGATCTGATTTTGCTGCTGGTATATTTGGATGGGCCCCTATACTGCCATATCATCAATCTCTGGACAACTCTTAGAGTCGGGACATCAGAGAGGGATCTGCGATTAGTTATGATTCATTATGCATACCTCCTGGGATGAGCTTAGAGGAGTATCATGCTGCCTGACAGGAGGGACATACCAATTTTTCTACAGAGTACATACATGATCCCTATATTTATGGATATCGTCACTCTACCTAATTCTAGACATTGGTATATAATTATATATTTATGCTATATTTCACTTTCATTAATTACTGATAATCTTAGTTTAATTATTATTTTTTATTTTATTTCAATTAAAAATAGTCATAAATATTAATATTTAATCTTAAATCTTGCAATCGGACATATCTTAAATTTTAAATTTCAAGCATTTAGAACTCTTAAACACTAAATTCTCTCTAAACCCTAAACCCTTAAAAAATAAAATAAAAACATTAAAATCACAAAAAACATCAAAAAAAAATTTTTTTAAAATGGACGTACCGGTTTGAACAGGTACGCCATGTCAAACCATGTGTCGGTATGGTACGGTACCGTACTGGTACCGGCTGGCCACGGTACGACTCTCGATACCGGTACTGGAAACCTTGAGTCACGATGCTAGCTAAATAACTGTTGGCTCCACCCAGTGATTTTGATGAATAACAAAACATTGAGTGCATATTGTATTCTAATGAGGATTTCAAGTTGTGAGTTTTCAGGAAGAAAGCACCTCAAAATTTCAAAAACTTATGATGTATGGCACGTAATGGCACGGAGCAATTTTCACATATCCGGGCATCCTCTTCATTGAAAAAGGGCATATAATTGTTTAACTATTATGTGTTTATGTATTCATGAATTTTATTTTTGTTTTCGAGGCATTTACACTTGAATCTGGATGTTTTCAGTCTCAAGTGTCGACACCTGGACAGTCAAGTATCGACACTTTAGCATTTGGCACGGACAAAAATTCTTGGCACGCCAAGTGTCGACACCTATATTCAAGTATCGACACCAAGTATCGACACTTAGGTTCCAAGTATCGACTCAAGGCCTGAGATTTTTGAAAATACAGAATTTTGTTGTTTTGAGGATTTTTGTGTCAAGTGTCGACACCTGTGCATCAAGTGTCGACACTTGAATGTTCAAGTATCGATACTTGAATGTTCAAGTGTTGACACCCAGAAATCAAGTGTCGACACCTGACAGCCAAGTGTCGACACCTGATAGCCAAGTGTTGACACCTGCAGCCTGACAGCTCTAACGGATCTATTTTTCTGGCTTGCAGAATTTGGTTTTTAAGCTCCAAACGGCTATTTCCAATGCTCCAACGGTCACAAACCATTTTTAGAAGGTTTTTGGTGTATTTAAGCTCCACCAACCTCATTTTAAAAAAAGAAAAAAGCAAGAGAGAAGTGAAGAGAAGTCTATTTAAGAGCATTCAAGTCCACTCAAAAGCCATAAAGCCAATATTCTCTCCAAACTTCAAATCAAAAAGTCTCTTCTAGCTTGATTCCACTGAAAAGCCTACTAGCTCATCCTTACTTCATTCCAAAAAGAGGCACCTTGAAGAAGAGTGAAGACAAAGCATCCTTTTGAGCTTCAAATATTCCAATCTACTCTTGAAGAGAGTTTGTTATAGCTTTTAAATTTCATATCTGTTTTAATTGTGATTTGACCTTGCTTTCAAGGGTGTCTTGAAAGAAGGTTATTGTGGTTTGTTGGTGAGCCAAAGGGACAAAACCAACTAGGGTTAACTTGTGAGCCCAAAGACAAAACAAGTATTTAAGTTTGTTGGTAAGCCTAGGTGACAAAACCAACTTAGGTTTTGACTTGTGAGCCTTGTGAAAAACAAGTCAACTGTAATCTGGTGTGGATTATAGTGAAATTTCCAAGGGTGGCTTGGGGAGTGGATGTAGGTGCTAGGTTTGCACCGAACCACTATAAACTTTGTATTTGTGTGTGATTGCTCTTTTCCTCTCGTACTCTTTAATTATTGCTATCATCTTGCATCAAATTTATTATTGCTCACAAGCACCACTGGACCTTCATTTTATTGTGTTATTTTTTTTTTAAAGGATCCAATTCACCCCCCCTCTTGGGCTCCATTTATGGGCAACAAGTGGTATCAGAGCTCCGGTACTCTCTTGTAGGTCCAAGGATCTTGAGTAAAAGATCATGGCAGCCCCAATAGGCATGGGTATTATTGAAGGTCAAGCTTCAAACCGACCCCTACTTTTTAATGGCACAAATTACACATACTGGAAGACACGCATGCGCATATTTATACAAGCTCTTGATTATAATTTGTGGAGAACAATTGTAAAAGGTCCTCATCAGCCTACAATGATGATTAATGGCATTCTCACTCCAAAAATGGAAGATGATTGGGATGAGAATGACATTAAGCAAATTGAGCTTAATGCTAAGGCAATGAACCTTTTATTTTGCTCTCTTGATCCTAGTGAATTTAATAGAATATCAAACTGTCTCTCCGCAAAGGAGATTTGGAATACACTTGAGGTTACCTATGAGGGTACACACCAAGTGAAAACCACCAAGGTTAACATGCTAATTCACACATATGAAATGTTTAAAATGGAACCTACTGAGTCTATCAGTGAGATGTATACTAGGTTCACAAACATTGTGAATGGCATGAGAAGTCTAGGAAAAATAATTTCTAACGGTGAACTTGTGAATAAACTTCTCAGGTCTCTACCATCTTCATAGGATGCAAAGGTCACTACAATTGAAGAAGCTAAAGATGTCAACACTCTTGGAATAACTGTTGGGTTCCTTGATGACTTATGAGCTATCCCTCAAACAAAAGAACGGAGAGGTGGATAAAAAGAAGAAGACGATCGTGTTCAAATCTACTACTAGAGAGGACTCAAGCGAAGACTCTGAAGAGGATGACGAAGAAGATGAAACGGCTATGTTAGCAAGGAAATTCAGAAGGTTTATGAGGAAGAAAAAGTTCAACTACAAAAAGAAACCTCTGAAAGGTGAGCCGAGTAAGGAAAAAGACAAGGAAAAGAAGGAGGAGCAGCCTACATGTTTTGAGTGTAAGAAACCCGGGCATTTCAAGGTAGACCGCCCCTTGTTAAAGAAAAGCAGAAGAAAGCTGAGAAAGAAAGCCATGATGGCAACCTGGAGTGAAAGTGAAGACTCCAGCTCTGAGGAAGAACAGCATGAAGTAGCAAATTTCTGTCTGATGGCCGATCAAGAAGAGGTATGTTCTGAAACCGAAAATGTATTAACTTTTGATGAGCTTCATGAGATTTTTGATGAACTAGTCATAGAATTTCAAAAATTAAAGTCAAAACATAAAGACTTAAAGAAGCAAAATCTGGAACTAGCTAAAACAAACAACAACCTTTCAAATGAAAATGAATACCTTTTAATACAAAATAAAAATTTAAATGATAAGATTATGGCTCTTGAAAAAGAAAAGGATATATTTGAAAAGAAAAGTAACTTACTTTCAAATGAAAAATTGTCAAGACAAAGCAAAGAAATTTTAATAGAAAACAAAAGATATAAAGAAGAAATCGAAAACTAAAACCTTTTGTTGAAAAATTTACTAACAGTTCTGAAAAATTAAATTTAATTAAATAACCAAAGAGCAGTATTTGACAAAAGCTGGATTAGGATTCAGAACTCATAAGAAACAGAAACTCTTTAAAAACTTTTTTGTGCCTGCATCTTCATCCATTACATGCTATACTTGTGGTATTAAAGGACATAAATCTTATATGTGCAACAAAAGAAAATTAAATAACACTAAGAAAGTTTGGGTTCCAAAAGGAACCAATGCCACTAACCAAAAAGGACCCAAGATGGCTTGGGTACCTAAAGTCTCCACTTGATCTTTATTGCAGGTATGCCTTGCAACCAATAAGAAAAGAATGTGGTACCTTGATAGCGGTTGCTCAAGGCATATGACAGGAGATGTGGAGCAGTTCTCATCACTCACATATCAAAATGGTGGCAATGTAACTTTTGGTGATAATGGAAAGGGCAAAATAATCGGTATTGGTAAAATCCATATCACCCCTACCTCTTATATTGATAATGTTTTATATGTTGATGGATTAAAACATAACTTGCTTAGCATTAGTCAATTTTGTGACAAAAATTTTAAAGTTGTTTTTGAATCTTCTTTGTGCATTGTTTCTAGTCTAGATGACAATGGCATTAAGTTCATCTGTCATAGGCATGACAATATTTATATGGTTGATCTTGATGATCTCCCTATTCAGAAAGGTCAATGTCTAGTGGCAATGGAAGCCAAGATCGATGAAACTAGTTGGGTTTGGCATCGTAGACTAGGACATGCAAGCATGCATTTAATTTCAAAACTTTGCAAAAAGAATTTAGTAAAAGATTTGCCTAAACTCAATTTTGAAAAAGATAAGATTTGCAGTGCATGTCAACTTGGAAAACAAACAAAATCTTCTTTCAAACCAAAAGGAGTAATCTCTACATCTATACCTTTGGAATTGCTTCATATGGACCTCTTTGGGCCTACTAGAACATCTAGTTTGGGAGGTAAGAAGTTTGGTCTAGTCATTGTAGATGATTTCTCACGTTTTACTTGGGTCATATTTTTAGCACATAAAGATGAAACGTTTTCTGAATTTATTAGATTTCACAAAAAAGTTTTAAATGAAAAAGGTGTTTCAGTAATATCATTAAGAAGTGATCATGGAACTGAATTTGAAAATGCTGATTTTAATAAATTCTGTATTGAAAATGGAATTCATCACAATTTTTCTGCACCTAGGACACCTCAACAAAATGGGGTAGTAGAAAGAAAAAATAGAACTCTTGAATAAATGGCACGCACCATGCTTTGTGAAAATGATTTATCTAGATACTTTTGGACGGAAGCCATAAATACTTCATGCTATATTTTAAATCGAGTTTTAATTCGACCGATTTTAAAGAAAACCCCTTATGAGCTTTGGAAGGGTAGAAAACCTTCAATCCATTATTTTCATGTTTTTGGATGCCGTTGTTTCATCTTAAACAATGGTAAAGATAATCTAAGTAAATTTGATGCCAAATCAGATGAGGGAGTCTTTCTAGGCTACTCCACATCTAGTAAGGCATACAGGGTCTTCAACAGAAGGACACTTGTTGTTGAAGAATCCATTCATGTGGTATTTGATGAAACTAACCAAAAATCTTCAAGAAAAGAAGATGTACTTTTTGATGAATCAGGTAGCAAGAAAATTGAAAAAATAAACAACAATGAAGGACTTACCAAGGAACAGAATGATGATCAAAACACTGACGGAGATCAAGCACAAGGTGATGAAAATACATCAACTGTTGATCCATTACCAAAAGAATGGAGGTATGCTCATGGACACCCAAAAGAACTAATTATAGGTGATCCATCTAAAGGTGTAAGTACTCGATCATCTCTTAAAAATATTTGTGATTACTTAGCTTTTGTGTCTCAAATTGAACCTAAAACTATTGAGGAAGCTGAATGTGATAGTAATTGGATAAATGCTATGCAAGATGAACTTAATCAATTTAAAAGGAACAATGTTTGGACACTAGTGGATAGGCCTTCAAACACAATAATTATTGGCATAAAATGGGTTTTTCGAAATAAACTTGATGAAAATGGAATAGTAATTAGAAATAAAGCTAGACTAGTTGCCAAAGGATACAATCAGGAGGAAGGGATAGATTTTGATGAAACCTTTGCTCCTGTGGCTAGACTTGAGGCAATTAGGCTATTGTTGGCTTTTTCTTGTTTCATGAATTTTAAACTATATCAAATGGATGTTAAAAGTGCATTTTTAAATGGATTAATTGAAGAAGAAGTTTATGTTGAACAACCCCCTGGTTTTGAAAGTTCTGAATTTAAATCATGTTTATAAACTTCATAAAGCTTTATATGGATTAAAACAAGCTCCAAGAGCTTGGTATGATCGTTTAAGCTCCTTTTTGCTGAAAAATGATTTTACTAGAGGTAATGTAGATAAAACTTTGTTTTTAAAGAAAAAGAATGATGATCTCTTAGTAGTACAAATCTATGTTGATGATATAATATTTGGTGCTACTAATGAATCTCTTTGTCAAGATTTTGCAAGATTAATGCAGGGTGAGTTCGAGATGAGCATGATGGGAGAACTGAATTTCTTTCTCAGACTCCAGATAAGGCAAACCAAAGAGGGGATCTTCATCAACCAAACAAAATACACAAGAGAAATACTCAAGAAGTTTGGGATGGAGAACACTAAGCCGTTAGGTACCCCTATGAGCTCTACATGTAAACTTGACAAGGACGAATCAGGTAAGCCTATAGACCAAAAATTATATCATGGCATGATTGGTTCATTGTTATATCTTACTGCCAGTAGGCCAGATATCATGTTTAGTGTCTGTATGTGTGCTAGATATCAGTTCAATCCTAAAGAGTCTCATCTTTTGGCTGTTAAACGCATACTTAGATATCTATCTGGCTCAATTGAAATTGGTTTATGGTACTCTAGAGATTCTTCATTTGATTTAATTGCTTATTCTGATGCTGACTTTGCTGGGTGTAAACTTGATCGTAAAAGTACTAGTGGAACCTGTCAGTTTCTTGGAGTAAATTTGATCTCCTGGAGTAGCAAGAAACAGAACTCAGTTGCTCTATCTACGGCGGAAGCCGAATATATAGCAGCTGGGAGCTGTTGTGCTCAAATCCTCTGGATCAAACAACAACTCGAAGATTTTGGTATTAAACTAACTAAGACACCCATAAGATGTGACAATACTAGTGTAATCAACCTATCTAAAAATCCTGTGCAACATTCAAGAAGTAAACACATTGAAATAAGACATCATTTCATAAGAGATCATGTACAAAACTCTAATGTAATTCTTGATTTTGTTTGTACTAATGATTAGTTAGCTGATGTGTTTACAAAGCCTTTGAGTGAGGATAGGTTCTGTCTGATTAGAAGAGAGTTAGGTGTCATTGATCCATTCTCCTAGAACTCTCTTAGTATCTTTTTTACCTAAATCCTAAAGCTCAAAACCTATTGATTAAAACCCCAAAACTTTGTCAAAATTTTTCCTATTTTTTCGAATTTTCTCGATTTTTTTGGCCAAGTGTCGACACTTGGAAAGTGTCAAGTGTCGACACCTGACCAAGTGTTGACACTTGACAAATCCGAAGTATCGACACTTGCGAATCTGAAACTGTTTTTAAACGGACCGAACGATGGTTTTTTGAAATCTTCTTCCCCCCCGATTTCTTGGAACAGTGGTCCCCTCTGTCCAAATCCATCCTTTCACCCCTCAATCCTTCACAAATCAGGTATTTCTCCTTTCTAATTTCGTTTTATTTTTCTTTGTTTTTTAATTTTGTTGTTTTCGAACCAAACAACCGTGTTTTGGGTTTTCCAAATATTTTTCTTGAATCTAACCAGATTTTTGCGGGTTTTAATGAATTTCTAAAACTCTATTTGAGGGAATCATGTTTTAGATTTGTTTTTCTCAGATTTCCCTCATCTTTTGACCGTTTTTCACCCCTTTTTTGCAAAAATCAATGTTTCATTAATTTTGGACAAAATAAATTGGGTTTTCATCTAAATTAAGTTTACTAAATTTATTTATTGACTATTTGGAAAGGTTTTTCGTGATATATTTTGCGACATTTTCGTCTATTTGCTAAAACCCTAAGTGTTTAGATCCAAATCCCACATGTTTTTATCTTTAGACCTTACAAAAACTATTTTTCCAAAGATTCAAATGTGTTCTACCTAACAAAAACTTTTCCTACAAATTTTGCTCGAAAATTTGTCATTTGATCAAAATATATTTTTCAAACTTTGTTGATTCTGGTTTTCGAAACCTATCTGAACCTTTTGTTTCTAATCTCAACCTTTGGCCAGTCCCTTGTTCTAAACCTTTCTTTCTTCTTCCTGGTCAGTTGGCTGTAATGGGTCCTAGGAAGAGACTTGCAGTTAGGGCGAGGCCCAGTCATGGTACTGAGAGGAGATCGAAGGCCAGATTTGATCCTGCACAGCCGAGCAGTACAGCCACACCGAGCTCCCCTCTGCAGAGAGGATGGCAGGGAAGTCTGTAGCTTCAGGGAGGAGAGTTAACTTGCAGTGCTTCGACAGGCACCACTTTGGTATTAGGGAGATACTCACAGATGCAGGACTAGTACCCTTCTGCACCATGCAGGAGAGATACTATCCTCATCTAGTGAGGGAGTTCTACGGTGCACTGGACTGTCGACGACTATTATGGATGACATCCGTCAGGGGTATTCAGATCTCTTTGACTGATGAGCTTCTGAGCCGTGTATGGGAAATACCCCGGAGAGGAGTCTGTGCCTTTTCTGTAGATGATAGAGAGGCAGCATTCAGGTGCATCCTTGAGAGAGAGAATGTTCGCGGTATTTCAGTGGTTACCGCGAACCAGTTATCATTAGAGATGCACCTGCTGCACCATATTACTGCACGGATCCTACTACCGAAGACTGGCAGATTCGATTTCATCACCGAGAGGGAGCTGATGGTGATGACCAGTCTGATTGAGAGGAGACAGATAGATATACCCACTCTGATGCTGTCACAGATGCATGATGCTGCCACTCAGCCGACACTGTTTGCCATACGGCATGGCACTGACCCGACTTTTCAGAGCTTGTGGAGTATCATTGGAGGGGGAGATCCCCAAGGAGATACTGCACACGGATGTGTACAATGAGAGGTCATTGCACCGGATGGGATACAGGATTGTTCGAGGTCGATGGGTTCGCAGAGAGTCTGGCTAAGAGCTAGATGAGGAGGACGAGTTTCGAGAGGCTGAGGCTGGACCATCTGAGCCAGCAGTTCTTCCTCCAGTAGATGTACCATCGACACAGGCAGAGCACCTGTCTCCTGATGCTTCAGCTCCTCCACCACCATCTACAGGACTATCTTTTGAGGAGCATGCCAGAGCACAGTTCTCAGAGATCAGAGGTGAGGTGACTCAGCTGCGTAGCGAGGTCGAGCTTCTACGATCACATACTACCTCGGAGCATGCTGAGATTCACAGATCCATGGAGGAGGGATTTACTCGCATTGAGAGTCTGTTGAGATCATTTATACCTCTTGCAGCACCTACACTTGCTCGATCTGACGATGATGACGATGATGATGATGATGGCGACGATCACCAGAGCGACCATGCTGATTATGCTGAGGGTGGTGATCAGGATGTTGACAGAGCTATAGAGGTAGTGGGCAATGACAGCGACAGTGTGGGCGGTGCCGATGCTTATAAGGTGGTCAGTCGAGATCCTCCTACTACACCAACTCCTACTACTGCCTTGGTTGACTTCACACCGGATCTTATTGCGCCAGCTGATCGTCTTTCACCTCCTTCTACTAGATCTTCTAGGGTTGTACCCGCCTTTGGTCCTGCCGGCCGCACTAGAAGTCTTAGAGCTTTAGCACCTCCTAGGGCATTAGCCACCAGATCTAGGATCAGTGCTCCTTTCAGTCTTGATGTTCCATCTGATGAGGATTAGCCTCACAGATGTCTATTTGCTACATATTTGATACTTATTTTGACTCTGATGATATATGTATGTTTCAGCTCTTTTGTACTGAAAATTTATCTTATATATATGTGTGTTTCTGTTCAGTACTCTGTTATCTTGAAGATTTTGTGCTTCAGTTTACTATTCTTTGGCTCTGATACTCTTTATAATGGTATATTTTAACTCTGATACTCTTTGATATTAGCATAATTTCAGCTCTGATATCTATGTTATTTGTTTCTCTACTATCTTTTTGTATCCATGCTCATTGTGAGGGGGAGGTTATTCCCCTTTCTTATGATTGACAAAAAGGGGGAGAACAAGTATTGATTTTGATTTTATTGAGAAAAAGGTGTATTGTATTGATTATATTGATTTCACCTTGCAAGAATCTTTGAAGTTTACCTTAATAACAAGTATCTAATTAAGGGGGAGATTGTTTCCTCCTATCTATAAAGTTTTTGCCTCTATTGTGACTAAAATTCATATTTATAAATTAAATGGTTAAAGTTTGAACTATATTGCCTCTTTTTCTCAAGATTTTGTCATCATCAAAAAGGGGGAGATTGTTGGCTCCACCCGGTGATTTTGATGAATAACAAAACATTGAGTGAATATTGTATTCTAATGAGGATTTCAAGTTGTGAGTTTTCAGGAAGAAAGCACCTCAAAATTCCAAAAACTTATGATGTATGGCACGTAATGGCACGGAGCAATTCTCACATATTCGGGCATCCTCTTCATTGAAAAAGGGTATATAATTGTTTAACTATTATGTGTTTATGTATTCATGAATTTTATTTTTGTTTTCGAGGCATTTACACTTGAATCTGGATGTTTTCAGTCTCAAGTGTCGACACCTGGACAGTCAAGTGTCGACACTTCAGCATTTGGCACGGACAAAAATTCTTGGCACGCCAAGTGTCGACACCTATATTCAAGTGTCGACACCAAGTGTCGACACTTAGGTTCCAAGTGTCGACTCAAGGCCTGAGATTTTTGAAAATACAGAACTTTGTTGTTTTGAGAATTTTTGTGTCAAGTGTCGACACCTGTGCATCAAGTGTCGACACTTGAATATTCAAGTATCAACACCCAGAAATCAAGTGTCGACACCTGACATCCAAGTGTCGACACCTGATAGCCAAGTGTCGACACTTGCAGCCTGACAGTTCTAACGGATCTATTTTTCTGGCTTGCAGAACTTGGTTTTTAAGTTCCAAACGGCTATTTCTAATGCTCCAACGGTCACAAACCGTTTTTAGAAGGTTTTTGGTGTATTTAAGCTCCACCAACCTCATTTTAAAAAAGAAAAAAGCAAGAGAGAAGTGAAGAGAAGTCTATTCAAGAGCATTCAAGTCCACTCAAAAGCCATAAAGCCAATATTCTCTCCAAACTTCAAATCAAAAAGTCTCTTCTAGCTTGATTCCACTGAAAAGCCTACTAGCTCATCCTTACTTCATTCCAAAAAGAGGCACCTTGAAGAAGAGTGAAGACAAAGCATCCTTTTGAGCTTCAAAGATTCCAATCTACTCTTGAAGAGAGTTTGTTGTAGCTTTTAAATTTCATATCTGTTTTAATTATGATTTGACCTTGCTTTCAAGGGTGTCTTGAAAGAAGGTTATTGTGGTTTGTTGGTGAGCCAAAGGGACAAAACCAACTAGGGTTAACTTGTGAGCCCAAAGACAAAACAAGTATTTAGGTTTGTTGGTAAGCCTAGGTGACAAAACCAACTTAGGTTTTGACTTGTGAGCCTTATGAAAAACGAGTCAACTGTAATCTGGTGTGGATTATAGTGAATTCCCAAGGATGGCTTGGAGAGTGGATGTAGGTGCTAGGTTTGCACCGAACCACTATAAACTTTGTGTTTGTGTGTGATTGCTCTTTTCCTCTTGTACTCTTTAATTATTGCTATCATCTTGCATCAAATTTATTATTGCTCACAAGCACCACTGGACCTTCATTTTATTGTGTTAATTTTTTTTAAAGGACCCAATTCACCCCCCCTCTTGGACTCCATTTCTGGGCAACAATAACCACTCCCAACTCCCAACTAGATAGTAATTTATAAAATAAACCAAGCTAAGTTTGGGGCATAATTGGACTATCTTATGGTCTGTGATTGGGCTTGGGCTAATGATGTACCCGAGCCTAATCCAAAATTCAAATGGGCTCTATTTCATGGCCCAAATCTAATCCAAAGTTTATTTAGTTGAACCTGAAGGTTGACTTAAAGTTGACCTGTCCCATAGGCCTTGGGCCAATCTGAGCCCAATTTTAATCCTAAATTTGAAGACCATGTTTGGTTTCAAATGGCAGGGATGTTCTGTTTTGATGTATGTATATGCATTGATATTATACTGTACGGCAGCAATTTTGAGGCTATATCTAATAGGGATAGTTAAAGATGAAAACATTGAGAGGTAAGGCTGGCTCATATACCTGAAAGTAGAGCTGAAAATAGATCAAATGCTAGCATATCCATATTTGTTTTATTTAACAAATGTAGATATGGATACAGATGTTAGTTGGATATAAAAATTAATATCTATTTTTATTTTAAATATATATGAATACAAATCAGACACCGAAAATATAAATATAAATATAGATATAAGTCGAATAATTAAACTTTATGACTATAGAATTAAAAATATTGCTAAGTAGATGATAAATCAAGTTAATAGCATATTAATGTGGTTCTTTTTTCTCTTTTAAAATTCATAAGTACTATATAAAATTAAATAGGATTACAAATAAATTTGGATATTCAGATATAAATCAAATAGTTATCTATCCATATTCATATCTGTTACGGCCGTAACGATGATGTGGCATGTCTCAGATTTCGCTGGGCGTGATTCGAGCCACGTGGAGTTTTTCGGCAAAATCAGGTGTGGCTCTCCGTCTCGGCCGAAGTCGAGGTCGGTCCAGGCCTTCCTGCCGCCCCGCCAGGTGTCCACCCAGGAGGGGTTCACCTCGGCCGAAGCCGGCGGCCTCCCCGCTCCCTCGCCAGGTGGCACCCTGAGACGGTCCCACCTCGGTCGAGGTCGAGCCGGGCCCCTCGCTCCTTCGCCAGGTGTCGCCCGGAGACGGGACCACCTCGGCCGAAGTCGAGCGCCCCTCTGCCGCTCCGCCAGGTGTCCACCTAGGAGGGGTCCACCTCGGCCAAAGCCGGCGGCCTCCCCGCTCTCTCGCTAGGTGGCACCCTGAGACGGTCCCACCTCGGTCGAGGTCAAGCTGGGCCCCTCGCTCCTTCGCCAGGTGTCGCCCGGAGACGGGACCACCTCGGCCGAAGTCGAGCACCCCTCTGCCGCTCCGCCAGGTGTCCACCCAGGAGGGGTCCACCTCGGCCGAAGCCGGCGGCCTCCCCGCTCCCTCGCCAGGTGGCACCCTGAGACGGTCCCACCATGGCCGAGGTCGAGCCGGGCCCCTCGCTCCTTCGCCAGGTGTCGCCCGGAGACGGGACCACCTCGGCCGAAGTCGAGCGCCCCTTTGCCGCTCCGCCAGGTGTCCACCCAGGTGGGGTCCACCTCGGCCGAAGCCGGCGGCCTCCCCGCTCCCTCGCCAGGTGGCACCCTGAGACGGTCTCACCTCGGTCGAGGTCGAGCCGGGCCCCTCGCTCCTTCGCCAGGTGTCGCCCGGAGATGGGACCACCTCGGTCGAAGTCGAGCGCCCCTTTGTCGCTCCGTCAGGTGTCCACCCAGGAGGGGTCCACCTCGGCCGAAGCCGGCGGCCTCCCCGCTCCCTCGCCAGGTGGCACCCTGAGACGGTCCCACCTTGGCTGAGGTCGAGCTGGGCCCCTCGCTCCTTCGCCAGGTGTCGCCCGGAGACGGGACCACCTCGACCGAAGTCGAGCGCCCCTCTGCCGCTCCGCCAGGTATCCACCCAGGAGGGGTCCACCTCGACCGAAGCCGGCAGCCTCCCCGCTCCCTCGCTAGGTGTCACCCTGAGATGGTCCCACCTCGGCCGAGGCAGGCTAACCTGTGCGGAGAAGTTTTCAAGGAGCAAGAGCATGAGCTCCAAGATTGCCCCTCGAGCCGTGCGCACCGTAGCCCGAAGACAGCGCTCGTACGGTCGGCGGCGACACGCGAAACATCACTTACATCGGTTCGACAGGCTCCACAATCGAGAGGCGAGGCCCTGACAAAACAGGATCCAATAACGGACAGTCGGCGCCTGGGAAAGAGAGCGCTCACGCTCGGCCCGAGGTCTGGTCGGCGGTCTGCCCGGCGCCCCCTCCCCTACTCTTTCTTCGCTGGGCTCGGCAAGCAAGGTCGGGATGCCGCCTGGCTCTTTGATCCAGAAGGGGAAAGGGAAAGAGACGGAGGGGAGGAGGTGAAAGAGACAAAGGAGCCTCCCAGGGATGAAAAACGAGAAGGCAACGGGTGAAGATAAAAGGAAGGAGAGAATAGACGACAAAGAGAGGCAAGAGACAAAAGGCTGGAGACTCCATTCCAAGAGCAAGATCCAAGATCCCGAGAGGGGGCCTTTGGCGTGAGCTCGGTGAAGGGACCCGGTCGGGTTTCTATTCTTTCTGGGACCTTTCTTGCTAGCACGATCTCTGAGTTTGGGACTCCTTCGGGGGCCCGTCTCAGAGACTCTGTTCCCTCTCGTTGCCTACTAACTTGACCATCGGAGCTCCCTCGCCGGGATCCCCGGCCAGGGTTTCTGACCTTGCCTTGCAGGTCCGATCAAACCAAGAGACCCCAGGGGCGAGACGGTCTTGTCGGATCGGCGGATCTGAAGCCAAAGGCGCGGTGGCGAGATCGGCAACAGATTGGCGCGCCAGGAAGGGAGGCAGGACAACACCCCCGAGGGGAGCTAGCTTTCTGTGAACTAAGCGCACTCCGACCATGGTGGTCACTGTGGACGCGAAGCATCCACCAGCCGAGTAGGGAAGATTTTCTCCCCTCAGGGGCCCCCCAGCCCGGAGAGGGAGCTTCCTGCTCCCCCTCCTCTTCCACCATAGCCGACCTCGACGGACGGACCTCTCGCGGCCGTCATCCAGCAGCTGCAGACCTTGACTACGGCAGTTCAGCAGCTACAACATCAGCAGCGCTCCCTGGCCATGCAGCCTCAGCCAGGGACCCCCGCAGCTCGGGCTGCGGGCCGCGCGGAAGCCTGCGATCCATCCAAGGCAGGCCATCCCAACCGCGAGCAGTCTCCAATCCCCACGGGAGCCATCAAACTCCCACAAAAAGAAATTACTCTGGTTCGGCAGATCACGAGAGTCGATCCCTGGCCGATGAAGCCGAGACAGCGCATCGCAGCAAGCGACACCGTGGCAAGACCCTGCACTGAGACCGATCGACGCCCCCTTCACCAGCAGCCTCGGTGGAAGATTCCACTGACGAGGCCATCAGGCGCCAGGCCGAGAGGCGTCTGGAGGAGCACGAGAACAAATTGACGGAGTTCGCCCGCCGATTTGCCGACCTGCAGAACTCCTCGGTGGACCCGGCGGGCTACGACTCCCGTCCCCCCTTTTCAGAAGAAATCCAGGCGGAGCCGATTCCGAGCTGGTTCCGCATGCCACAGGTGGACCCCTATGACGGGACCACCGACCCTCTGGACCATCTGGAGAGCTACAAGGCCCTCATGAGGGTCCAGGGGGCCACGGATGCCCTTTTGTGTATTGCCTTCCCCGCTACCCTCCAGAAGGCCGCTCGAGTCTGGTTTACCTGCCTCGAGCCCGGATCTATTTGTTCCTTCCATCAGTTGGAAGGAAAGTTTGTGGCGCACTTCGACGCTTGTCGAAAGGTGTCGAGAGAGGTAGATAGCCTCTTCTCTATCCGCCAGCAGGATCAGGAGCTGCTTCGGGACTACATCACCCGATTCAAGACCGCTGCCCTGGAGATCTATATTAAGTTATTACCTCTAAGATGGCTTAAAATATATAAAATATCAATCAAACTCATGTACGATGCAACATATTTAAGGTACAAATAATAAATAAATAAAGATTTTAAATATATTAAGTTATTCTCAATAAGTGTACTATATGTATCATCATAAAACTTTTCTATAGGTAGAGAATATAACATATTTTTGAGTTCCAATAATAAGATCAATATAATAAGAATATAAAATTTTAAAAATATGTCTTCTTTGGATGGACAAATTTCTTGATCCGATATACATTTCTTTTCAAAGAAAATAAAAGGTTAACATAATGAGGTTACGAGACATTCGAAAATCTATCCCTTTTAGGCAAACAAATTTTCTAAGTCCAATATATTTCTACCTTTAATATTTTGATACAGTTAAGATCTCAACAACAACATTATTATTAACATAAAAATAACTGAATAATCAAAGATGGCAGGAATGCAAAATACTAGTCAATGGATATATACATAAATGAGAAAGAGTCCAAATGCAATATCACATATTTCTCTTTGGACAGAACATGTAATATGCATAAGTATTCTTTATATGAAGTCATAAGCAAATAAAATATCCTAACAGTCACGAATCTATCCCCTTTGGACAGACAAGTCCATGAAAGCTAGAGTACCATTGCAATACAATACCCCATGCAACATTTTTCGATTAAAACATACAACAATCCCCTTTGGACAGGCGGTTGTATGTAATAATCAAAAATATCCCTTTCAAGATGAAAAACTCATAGATAACATAAACAAATCGCTTTGGTGATAAATATTTATGTCAACCCATAAAATTATTTAACAAAAAAAATAAATGCTCAAACAAATATAAAATAGCACATTTTAATGACATATATGCTAAAAAGATCGGTCCAAAATGAGATACTCAACAACATGTACCTCACTGATCATATCATAATATAATAATACATTATAACTGCCACTTCTATTAATAATACATAACTAGAAAATATCTTTGAATAAGAATTATAGTATATAATAAATGTCGCAATCAATTACAATCAATTTTGGATCAATAATAATAAATACATCAATATGTAATTTCAAAATATAATAAAATATTAATAATTAGTTCTCAATAACTTAGCTATTTAAAATTTATAGAGTGCTCCAGACCTTTTGGGGCTACTCAAAAATATACTCGAATTATATAATAGTAAGTAGAATTATATATAAATAATTTATAAATTATTTATATATTTTATCATGCATAAAAAACTCAACCATAATGTTTTTCAAATTATTATGAGTCCAACCGTCCAAAAAGCGTTCAAATTGGATGTAACACAAGCAAGTTACAACGATTTTTATCAAAAAATAATAATAAATGACTGAACCATAAATTATAGAAAATTTAAAGACTTTTTTGTAAAATATATTTTTAACAAATAATAAGGACCTTAAAAGTAAAAGATTTTAGGACTCATTTGTAATTTTTTAAACTTTAGGGACCTATCTGTAATTTTATATGGATCCATATGTAATTTATAATTTAAGAGGGGCTTGATTGCAAAATTCTCCTCAACCCAAATTAAAACCGACCCAATGTGATTGGGTTCAGCCAATTCTTCATTAGACTCAACTTATAATTAATGGATTGGGTTTGAAGTAGGTTGAAACTTGATAACCCATCAACCTAAAATCCTTTAAAATATTCTCTTCTTCCTCCCTCCTCCATCCCAATCGAGACCTTCCAAAACATCATTAATGGCTTCTTCGAGCTTGGGATCTCTTTCCATGAAGAGCTGTCGGCCAAAATAATCACCGGTGAACATTCCTTGGCCGCTGACGACCCAAACACTAGCCATTTGGATGGCAAGAAGCCACCGATGGGTCTCGGGCCCAATCACTGTCAGTCAGTTGTAGGCCATGATGGCATCGATGACAATGCCGAGGGAACCAAAGATGAGGAGGGAGACTACGAGTGCTATCTTTTTAATGGCCGGCCAGTTCTGGATCATCTGAGAGGAATTGGTCGACAAGGCGGCTAACAGGGCACTGTCGTGGCTGTGGATCCCGTCCGTGCCGGACATATTTCGGTCGTTCGGGTGCTGTTCATGTATGGGATAGGTGAGGGGGAGCCGGACGGGGTGGCGATGGTGGCGGCGCTATCTAGGCATGCGCACAATATCGACCAGCATCTGTGGCTTCAACTTAAACAGCCCCTTCATCTTTTTCTTCCTCACCGGCAGGAGCCTTCAGGAAGAAGTGTCGGATCTGCAGATCACCAGGCAACCCTGCACCATGATGCAGGTTCAATCGGAGGTTTCTTCCCTTTGATAAGGCTGATGAATGGTGAGAAATATCAATTTTTTTTAATAATATAAAAAAAATTATGAAATTAGGTGATCGGAAATATATTTACGAAACTAGGTATTTTTGGCTGATGTGGATGTACAGCGCCAAAAACACCTACCACGTGGCACTAGGGGCCTCTAGTGTGACCTAAAATCGCATTTGGAAAGGATGCTTTCTCAGCATGAAATCATCTTTCCCAAAGACGAATTCAGCTCGGCACCTCTCCACTTGGCGAGCCAAGGCATTTCAAACCCGAACAGGTGTCGCATTTTGGATGAAGTCGTCGGTGGGAAGGACGATTTCTCACCTGAAAACGTCTTTCCCAAAGACGAATTCATGCACTTCCCCTCTCCACGTGGCAAGGATGAATTCAGACTGAGAAATCGTCTTTCCCAGACACGATTTCTCAGCCGAATAAACCCACCCCCCATCTTCCTTCCTTCCTCCCTGCTTCTTCATCGCTGGTCCCCCGCTCTGCCACCCCTGCTCGGCCCCACTCCGACTCCCTGTCTCCTAACCCCACTTGTCTTTCGGTCCCATTCCGGTCTAACATGTTTGTTTTTTATTTATTTTTATTTCCTGCCCCACATTATATCAATATTTATTTGGTTTATGAGATTTTCTTTGTGATTTGTTTTAGGGCTCTATTTCCGGTTTAGATTGATTTTTTATTTCCTGACTTCAGGACATTACATCTTCCGGTTCATTAAAAAAATTTATATTGGGCATTATAGGTAATTTTATTTTTGATCATGTTAGATAGTTGGGTATCTTATATTCTGTTATTTTAAACAAATTGAAGATTGAATTGTTGATTGTTGATAGTTAGGTTATGTTATATTATATAATGTTAATTATTTAAATATTATAGCTGCTAATTTAATTTTGTGGCATGATTATGTTGTTATAATTATTTAGGTATTATGTTGTTGTTATTGTTTGATATTTTGAATAATTATATTAAAATCAAAGAGCTAGGATAATTATAAAAGTTGTGCTTTAAAAAAGAATTAAGGAGTAGGCTATCTAATTTTGTAATATTTAATTATCTTAAATAATTTGGTAAAATTTATTTTTGGATATGTAGGTAATTTAAAAATAGTAAATTATGATCACTGCTCAAATTCTTAAAATGTCAACAAATTGAATGACAAATTCTTGATAATTAAATTTTTTTAATTATGTTATTTTAATGGTTGAATCAATAGTGGGTGAATCAACAGCAGGTAGATCAACAACAGGACTAAGAATAGGAATAGGAATAGGAACTGGAGTCTGATCAATCGATCTGGAAGGAGAGGATGGATCAGGTATCTGGGCAGGTGAGAAGGATCGGTCAACAGGTCTCGCAGCTACATCATCCGTCACCTCCATAACTGGCTCTGATAGTAGATCATCAATATCAAACCGGTCGAAGTCAGTCACCTCATCTCCATCAATATCTCCAACTCCATCTCCAATAGTAGTCTTAGCACCAGTAGCAATATCACCAACGTCATCAGCCGGTACTGGAGCAGGAACATCAACAGTGGCAGGAGCTGTGTCTGCAGTAGGAGTACTCATAGAAGATCTGGATAGTGCCAAGAGAATAGCCGAAATACCATCACTGAGACCTCTGTGGCTCTCTCTCATCTCAACAATAAAAATGTCTAGACGCTGTCTCATGATGAAAACATCGATCTCTATGCATCTGACTCTGTTCTCTAGAGTATCTGAAATACTGGAAATCTCCGTCTGCTCTGGCTGTGGCTGTGGCTGGGCAGATGTAGAAGGATCTGACTGAGCTGGCTGTGCTGCTGTCTCAGGCTGTGTCTCGCTCGGTCTAGCCTCACCTGATAGAATCCGCTCCTCCTCTGCTATGTCCTCATCAATGTCAGTTGCATCCTCGGCCTTCTTGATATCCTCCGTGTCCACTGGCCTCGGACTAAATGATAACCCATGCGATATAGTGACCTGATGTCATATACATCGGTATGGATCAAGGTACGGTAGGGCTTATCCTGGAAGCTGACTCCATACTCTCTGAATAATATTGTCAAACCCATGCCATACGGCAAGCAAAACCGCTGGCTAGACGCCGCCTCAGTAATCTGATGGATCATCAGAACAGAAAGATAAACCGACGTCCGCTAGATCAAGGAGACCATCACGAGCAGCTCTCACTCGGCAATGTAATCAAATCGACCGATCTTCGACAGAAGAATCCGGGCAACAATGTGATGTAGCAGTCTCATCTCCGCTGATAGCCTCGAAGCAGGAATAGTGGCTCCCTCAGGTAAAGTATCAGACTCAAAAATGCATCGGAGCCCACTAACTCTGTCCAATAGACTGTCCATAACTGATCTAGTCATGGGTATATCCCATACCCTGCTCAGAATCTCAGCTGAAATGGGAATATCCTGTCCCTGACCTGAGCAATCCAGCCATCTGATCCATGGGCAAGTGATCCGTAGAACTCTCTCATCAGCCCGGGATAATATCTCTCGCTGAGCGAACAGAAAGATGACAAACCAGCCTATCGGATCCACTCTCCTATTCGAAAATGCTGCTGGTCCAAGAAAGAGAAGTCCACTCGACATCCTCCAACCACTATCTTGGAGCTCATCCGACTAGAAGGTGCAAACAATTATCGTGCTGGCGGATCCGAAGCCCTATACTCATGTTGTGCCTTCATTCTCCGCTCTTCGTCATGCTGTGACTGACGCGGTCGGCGAACAACTTGTTTGCGAGGACCCATTGTCAACAATCAAGGTTTGGGCAAGGTTTTTTGGTGGAAAGAAGAGGTTTCTAGGGTGTAAGAGCTAAAATATAGAAGGATTCCAATAAAAAATGAGCACAAAACCTTCAAATCTAAAGAATGGCGAGTAAAATCACGGAAATGAGAGGATGAATAAGATGGATACCTGGAATCAAGGTGTCAGCTCAGAGGAGAAAAAATTTGGGGAAAAAATGGTTCGAAAATCCTTAAAATCTCAGTTTCCCGTCGGGTATGTGTCAACTCATGAATGTGTCGACACATTTTGGAGTCGACACATGATGTGTCGACACATCGACTTAAAAATTGAAAAATTTAGAATTTCCCAGAGTAATCAAAATCAATTTTGGTAACATGTATTTGGGGTCAAATAACAATAATTAATCACGATTTAAAAGAATAGATCTAATTTGAGTCAAATTTGGAGAAAAGATTTAATCAAAGGGATTGATGATCCCGAGCTCTCTTCTAATCATACAGAATCGATCTTCCAAGAGATGTTTAGTTAAAATATCAGCTAATTGAAATTCAGTACATATAAATTCAAGCAAAATATCATTGTTCTCAACGTGATCTCTAATAAAGTGATGCCTAATTTCAATGTGCTTGCTCCTAGAGTGTTGAACAGGATTTTTAGTCAAGTAAATAGTACTTGTATTATCACATTTGATAGGAGTTCTAGCCAACTTGATTCCAAAGTCTTCAAGTTGTTGCTTAATCCACAAGATTTGAGCACAACTTCTTGCTGCAATATACTCAGCCTCAGCTGTGGATAGTGCACTGAAGTTTGTTTCTTGCTAAACCATGAGATTAAGTTAACCCCAACAAATTGGCAAGTTCCACTAGTACTCTTTCTATCTAATCTACAACCAGCAAAGTCTGCATCAGAATATCCAATCAATTCAGTAGAATAATTTCTAGTATACCACAAACCAATGCTAATAGTACCAGACAAATATCTAATAATGCGCTTAACAGCCATAAGATGTGATTCCTTAGGTTCTGACTGATATCTAGCACACATGTAAACACTGAACATAATATCTGGTCTACTAACAGTAAGATACAATAAAGAGCCTATCATACCTCTATATAATTTCTGATCTACAGATTTACCATTTTCATCTTTATCTAATTTACATGAGGGGCTCATTGGTGTACCTATTGGCTTAGTAGTCTCAATCCCAAACTTTTTGATAATTTCTCTTGTGTACTTAGCTTGGTTGATGAAGATACCATCTGAAGTTTGCTTCATCTGGAGTCCGAAAAAAAAGTTGAGTTCTCCCATCATGCTCATCTCGAACTCACCATGCATTAACTTAGCAAACTCTTGACAAAGAATTTCATTAGTAACACCGAAAATAATGTTATCAACATATATTTGTACTACTAATAAATCATTTTCTTTCCTTTTCAAAAATAGTGTTTTATCAATATTTCGCTAGAAAATTTATTTTCAATAAGGAATTTGCTTAACCTTTCATACTATGCTCTAGGTGCTTGCTTTAATCCATAAAGTACTTTGTGCAATTTGAAAACATGATCAGAATGTGCATGATTTTCAAAACCGGCTGGTTGTTCAACAAAAACTTTTTCATTTATAAAACCATTTAAAAAAGTACTTTTAACATCCATTTGAAATAATTTGAAGTTCATGAAACATGCAAAAGCTAACAATAGTCTAATTGCTTCAAGTCTAGCAACACAAGCAAAAGTTTCATCAAAGTCAATCCCTTCCTCCTGATTGTAGCCTTTAACAACTAGCCTAGCTTTATTTCTAATTACAACACCATTTTCATCTAATTTATTCCTAAATACCCATTTAGTGCCAATAATAGAAACATTAGGTGATCTTTCTACAAGAGTCCAAACATTATTTCTGTCAAATTGTATTAGTTCTTCTTGCATAGCATTGATCCAATTAGAGTCTTTTTCAGCTTCTTCAAAACATTTAGGTTCTACTTGAGATACAAAAGCTATGTAATCACATTCATTTCTAATAGAAGCTCTAGTTCTTATCCCTTTAGATGGATCACCTAGGATTAATTCCTTAGGATGTCCATAAGCATACCTCCACTCCTTAGGTAGATCATGATGCACTTGAGTGTCATCTTCTTTCTTACCTTTGTCCTGATTCTCTTCATTTGGTTAAGCATGATCATCCAAAGTCAGCTTCTGAAGTTTGTCAGCACCTGCACATTCATCAATTGTATCCTCTTTTCTCAAGAATTTGTTAGAACATTCTTCAAACACGACATGTACCGACTCTTCTACAACTAAAGTTTGTTTATTAAATACTCTGTATGCCCTGCTTGATGTAGAGTATCTTAAAAAGATACCTTCATCAGACTTGGCATCGAACTTTTCTAGATGATCTTTTCCATTGTTCAAAATAAAACATTTACAACCAAAAACTCGAAAATATTTCAGGGTTGGTTTTCTTTGGTTCCAAAGCTCATATAGAGTTTTCTTTAAAATAGGGCGTATTAAAACTCGATTCAAAACATAACAAGCTGTATTTATAGCTTCAGCCCAAAAATACCTTGGCAAATCATTTTCACAAAGCATAGTGCGTGACATTTCTTATAAAGTACGGTTTTTCCTTTCTATACCCCATTCTGCTGAGGTGTCCTAGGTGTAGAGAAATTGTGTTCTATCCCTTTTTCATTACAAAAGTTTTCAAAATCATGATTTTCAAATTTGGTTCCATGATCACTATGAATACAAACAACTGAAACACCCTTTTCGTTTGAAACTTTTCTATAAAATTTTATGAATGCAGAAAAAGATTTATCTTTTTGAGCTAAGAAGAAAATCCAAGTAAATCTCGAAAAGTCATCTACAATAACTAATCCATATCTCTTGCCTCCTAGACTTGATGTTCTAGTTGGTTCAAAGAGATCCATATGGAGTAGTTCAAGTGGTCTACTAGTAATTACAAATCCTTTTGGTTTGAAAGAGGTTTTGACTTGTTTTCCAAATTGACATGCTTGGCAAATTCTATCTTTTTCAAAACTGATTTCAGGTAAATCTCTAACTAAATTCTTTTTGCAAAGTTTTAAAATAAGGTACATATTAGCATACCCCAACCTTCTATGCCATAACCAACTAATCTCTTCTTTGGTAGAATTCATTGCAACAAGGCATTCTCCATTTGGTAAAGATAGATTATCGAGATCTACAAGATAGATATTTCCATATCTTTTTTCAATGAATTGTACTCCATTTAAATCTAGACTAGAAATCATGCAATATGATGATTTGAAAACTACTTGAAAACTTTTATCGCAAAACTGGCTAATACTTAAGAGATTATGCTTTAAACTATCTACTAGAAGTAATTACTAATACTATTAGAAGGAGTTATATGAACCTTGCCAATTCCAATGATTTTACCTTTACCATTATCATCAAAGGTCATACTTCCTCCATTCAAAGCTTCAAGAGAAGTGAATTGCTTTATATCTCCAGTCATGTGCCTTGAGCAACCACTATCAAGATACCAAATTCATTTGTTTTCCTTGATTGCAAGACACACCTGTAATAAAATCAAGCTTTGTTTTTAGGTACCCAAGCTAACTTGGATCCTTTCGGGTTAGCATTCAAAATAGTTCCTTTTGGAACCCACATTTTACCAAAAGATATGATTTTTCTAAAATTGCATTGATATGATTTATGACCTAATTTTTTACAAGTAAAACAAGTGATACTAGATGATGCAGGTACAAAAAAATTTTTGAAATACTTTTGTTGCTTTTGAGGTTTATATCCTAAACCTGCCTTGTTAAAAACTGCTCTTTGATTATTTAAAAGTAAATTCAGCTTTTCTGAACTCAAGGTGAATTTATCAACAAAAGGTTTGATTTTCTCAAGTTCATTTTTGTATTTTTCATTTTCAAGTTCCAAATCTTTGTTTTTCTTTAAAAGATCATTGTTAGAAATATGTTTAGGTCTTTTTAGAACTTCATTTTCCATAGCTAGAGCATTATTCTTCTTTTCCAAAACATCTAGCTTAGTTTTCAAAAAACTAACATCATTAAGTAAAGAATTATTTTCCAATGAGAAGCTATTAGCATGCTTTCTTAATTTCTTATTTTCAGATAATACTAATTTATGATCATGCATCAATTCTTCAAAAGCACTTTTAAGCTCATCAAAAGTAAAATCAACTTCAGAATCAGAACATATCTCTTCATTATCCTGATGTGCCATTGAGCAGAGATTTGCAATTTCAGTCTGCTCTTCTTCTAAACTGGAGTCTTTGCTATTACTCCACGTGGCCATCATTGCTTTCTTTCTTAGTTTCTTCCTTGACTTTTTGAGGAGAGGACAATCAAATTTATAATGTTTGGGATTCTTACACTCTAGGTACATCCTTCTCCTTTTCTTTTTCTTTCTCCTTTTCTTTTTCCTTTCCCTTTTCCTTGGATTGAAACTTCTTTTTATAGGAAAACTTCCTCCTCTTCATAAACCTTCTAAACTTTCGGGCAAGGAGGGCTTCTTCACCTTCTTCTTCTTCATCATCATCGGACTCTTCAATCGAGGATTCTTCTTGAACATTTAATTTAAAGACGATCCCCTTCTTCTTTTTATCCAAGTCCATTATTTTTTGTTTCAAGTTGAGCTCATAGGTCATAAGTGATCCTACTAGCTGCTCAAGTGGAAGCTTGTCTACATCTTTTACCTCTTGAATTGCGGTCACCTTTGGATCCCACGACGTCGGTAGTGACCTAAGAATTTTGTTCACAAGATCAGCATTAGATATGACTTTACCAAGACTCCTCATAGCATTTACAATATTTGTAAAACATGTATACATATCAGTAATAGATTCATTTGGTTCCATCCGGAACATCTCATATGTGTTTACTAGCATATTTATCTTGGTGTTCTTCACTTGATCAGTACCCTCATGAGTAACCTCAAGTGTGTCCCATATTTCTTTTTCGGACGTGCATGTAGATATTCTATTAAACTCACTAGGATCTAATGCACAATACAAGAGATTCATTACCTTAGCATTGATCTCGGATTGTTTAATGTCATTTTCATCCCAATCCTCTTCAAGTTTTGGGATGGAAATACCATTAACCACCACCGAAGGAACATGAGGACCTTTATCAACTACTTTCCACAAATTGTAATCTATTGAATGCATATAAATTCTCATCCTAGTTTTCGATAAGTGTAATTTGCACCATTGAATAATGGAGGTCTATTTGAGGCTTATCCCTCAACTACACTAGTACCAATTGGGGTTGCCATAGATCTTTACTCAAGGCGGTAAAGCCTATATACTGAGAACAAGGCTCTGATACCACTTGTTGCCCAGAGAGCAACCCAAGAGGGGGGTGAATTGGATTTCTAAAAATTATTTAAAGCTAAGCTTGATGAACCAAGTAATAAACTTAGCAAGACAAGGTATGCAATTCAACAAGGTACTAGAATTTAAAAGTGTAATGCTCTAATGTAAAAGTGCAGCAGAAATTAAAAGCAATAAGCAAGAAAGTAAAGAGCAAAAGAGGAGAAGACAAGCAATCACAAACACAACAATCTATAGTGGTTCGGTGCCAACCATGCACCTACATCCACTTCCCAAGATCCCCTTAGAAAATCATTATAATCCAAAGATTATAGTCGATTAGTTTTCCGGGCTCACTAATCAAGACCCGACTTGTTTTTACAAGGCTCACAAGTCACAACCTCACTTGGTTTTATGGGCTAACCAAGAATCTTAGTGGTTTTGCGGGCTAACCACCAACCTAATTGGTTTTCACAAGGCTAACCAAAAACCTCCCTTGGTTTTCTGGGCTAACTAAGAACTTTAGTAGTTTTGCGGGCTAACCACCAACCTAATCGATTTTCAAGGCTTACCAATAACCTCACTTGGTTTTCCAATAGGCTAACCAATAACCTTTACAAGATAAAAGATAGGGAAATAAAGAACCAATATAAGCTTTCAATTAAAAAGCAAATAAGTCGATGTAGCTCGAAATAGTGTTGCTTTGCTCTTGTTGAAGCCTTTTGAATATCCAAGAATGAATGATCTTTAATGCATTTGATATCTTTGAATGCTTGGAAGGCTTCCTTCTTGCTTGAGAGTGGTTGAGCTTTGAATGAATGGAAGTTAAGGCTCTTCTCTCTTCTTTTCTCTTTAAACTCTTCAAGGATATTTTATATAATGAATAGTTGTTGTCTTGATTTGATTTGAAGCCTTTATATACCTTCCCAAGCCCCCAAAACCAAAATCTAGCGGTTATGCTTGGAAAACTAGCCGTTGGAGGGCATTTGGAAGAGTTCTGCGTTTAAAAAAACTAGCCGTTACTGTTGTCAGAACTCATGTGTCGCCACTTCCTCTTCATGTGTCGACACATCCAGTCAACACATGTTCTTCTTGAGTCGACACAAGTTCAAAATATTCTATTCAGATTCTCTGAAAAAATCAGCTGAGTCAACACATTCTCAGTGGAGTCGACACATAGAGTCGACATATTAGGTTCGTGTGTCGACACATCAACTGTTTCTTCAACTTCTGCAAGTTCTGTGGCTTGAAATTCTCAGGCGATGTGTTGATCCATATGTTGACACTTTGGGTCGACACATAAGGTCCATGTGTCAACATATCATCTGTGCATTTGAAATTTCGCTGCGTGCTGGTCTGAGTCGACACACCATCTTCATGTGTCGATACATCAAGTCATGTATCGACACCTTGAGTCGACACATCATTAAAAAGGTGCAGAATTTGCTGAACTTGTGTAGGAACATGTCTTCATTTATCTTGGTCATCCATTCAACCAACTCTTTGTGTGTCCAAGTTTAGTTTTGTGCAATTATTCCATTCAAACTTGCTTCTACAACATAATTGGGCTTCTTCAAATTTTGTGAGTATCCTTTCATTTGAAAACATACTTAAAGCAAATCATTAGTCCTCAAATTATACTTAACTGTTTTGCTTATCATCAAAATCAATTAGTGGAGTCAACAGATACTACTTTCATGTATGGAAAGTATAAGGAGAAGCTATTGATTACAACTACTGTAGATGGAAATAATCAGATATTTTCGCTTGCATTTGATATAGTTGATGAAGAGTCAGCTGATACCTAGGATTAGTTCTTAGCTTGCATCAGATAGTTTGTTACATCACATCAGGAAATTTGTTTAATTTTTGATCGACATGCTGGTATTCTTGCTACTGTACAGAATGAATATCTTGGTTGGCAGCATCGAATGCTTATCATGTATATTGCCTGTATCATGTAGCAAGTAATTTTAATTCAAGATTTCATGATCCCAAACTAATGGATGTAGTGAAAAAAGCTGGAATGCAATCACAGCCTAGAAAATTTCAGAAATATATGACGAATATTGAAAAATTTAATCCAGAAGATGTTCAGTGGCTGAATGAAATCTCTTTATCGAAATGGATACGTTCACATGACGACGGACGACGGTATGGGATGATGACAACTAACATATCCGAGTATTTCAATGGAGTATTGAAACATGCTCGATTCTTGTCAATAACAGCGTTGGTGCAGTTAACATTCTTTCGGCTTGTGTCATACTTTGAAGGTCGACGTGCCCAAGCAAATGAGGCAATGGACATGAATGAAAGATTTACTCCATTTATCACAGGACATGTTATTTCCAAGCAAGCTAAAGCAACATCACATATAATTACAAGGTTCGATAGAGAAAGTGGCCTATTCCAGGTCCAAACTACTAGACGTGGTCCTAACACGAACAGAGGTAACAATACACAGGTACCTACTATCGATATGTATTATTGAAAATATATTATATATTTTGTTGTGTACATGCTGAATTATAGTTTTTGATATTGTAGGTTGTTCACCTATCCCAGCAGACATATACTTGTCAGAAATAACAATGTTATCATTTACCTTATTCTTATATCATGGCTGCTTGTGCATATGTTGCCATTGATTTTTATAGATACCATTGATCGGTGCTACACATTACAAGATTATCATCAAACATATGCACCACAATTTCAACCAATTCTTCACGAAGAATATTGGCCATAGCAAAGTGGACATGGTATCATTATTCCTGATATCAATAGGTTACGATAAAAAGGTAGGCCACGGTCCACAAGGATTAGAAATGATATGGATGTCCGAGAAGCTGGCAACAAACGTATGTGTATAATCTGTAAGGAGGAAGGGCATAACAGACGGTCATGTCCAAGACTTCTACAACCACAACAATAAAAAGATAGTAGTCAAATTGCACATTAATTTTAAGGTACATCACTTATTTCTATTATTCATCTGATGTTTATTTATTAATTAATATAATTGTACTCATATTATTTTCATTGCTTAAATTATGTTGTAGTTTCAGGACTAGATTATGTTGTTGCTTCGGGAGTTCTATCGGATGTTCGTGGTTCATGTCATTGCTTTGTTGGATTGTAATACAATTATATGGTTTAAGATAAATTATTCATGGTTCATGTCAAAACTTTGTATTATGCTTCATGTCATTTTTTTTAAGTAAGATTTTGTATTATACTTATTATAATCATATGTTCTAATTAAGTTTCTAAGAAAAATATTATTTTAGTGGTGTTTATGATTGCTTATTTTGTTTCGTTCGAGTTATTATATATCACAGTCATGGATCCCGGTCCATCAGATCACACTGTATTATATGATCAAGAGGTACATAGATCATCTTTGATATGGGAGGGACAGGATACTACCATTTTGCATTGTCATTGACGGGAGATGATTATGCGCAGATCGATACTGCTAGATTGGTGCATTTTGCCTTTATTGATGCATTCTGGATTTTTATGGACTTGCTCATATTGGTTTCATTAAATTGGACCGGCATTTGATCACTACTCTTGTCGAGTGTTGGCGCCCAGAGACACACACTTTTCATTTTTTCTAGGGAGAGCTCAGCATCACCCTCTAGGATGTTGTCATTCAACTAGGCTTGCCGGTTGATGGTCTACCAGTGATAGGTTCTACACGAGTAGATTATGGACAGCTCTGTTATGATTTATTAGGGGTTGTTCTACCACAGGGTAGACTCCAGGGATTGCGACTGAGTTTGGTCTGGCTCACCGAGTAGTTTCAGCAATTAGATATTGATGTCGACGAGATAGCCATACGTGCTATGCTCGAGCATATATTCTGTAGCTGATGGGTGGGTGTCTATTTATGGATAAATCTGGGAATATGATGCATCTCATGTTTCTACCCCTGCTAGCAGATTTGGATGATGCTGGACATTATAGTTGGGGTAGTGCGGCTTGCATGGTTGTACAGAGAGATGTGTAGGGCGAGCAAAAAAAATGCCAGTAACATTACTGGTCCATTACTTCTTCTACAACTGTGGGCATGGGATAGATTCCTAATCCTTGCACCATGCAGATTACAGCGACAGGCTCCAGATCCGATGATCGATTTTGATGATGATGGAGTTGGTTTACCACAGGGTCCTTTAGGGATACGGTAAGTTGTGTTTATATTAAATTTTATACTGTGTATGATATTTACTAACTTATTTAACCAATTTAATAAATTTATTTTGCAGATGGAGAGACGATTTTTGTGTGATACAGGTACCGACACATGTGGTCTCTTCTTATTGTTACTTGATAGATCACCTGAGAGTAGACGAGGTAATCATTAGTACTTATTTTGTTCAAACAATTGACTAGTCTTATATGTTCTTGTTTATCGAATTATGCTTTAAATTATTTATGAGCAGGTGATATGGCAGCCATATTCTGTCGAAGTACTTGTACAGTTACTAAATTATTGTCTAGATGGTCAGCAGATCTGGTGTACTCGAGTGCCACTTATTTATTTTCATATAGTAGAGTAGCACTTACCTGATAGAGTGATGCGCCAGTTTGGGATTTGACAGGTCGTGCCTGATTAGGTTGATACACGTTTGCTCTGCACCATATCGATCTAAGGGGATGACCCGACCAGGACTGGTCTGCCACTCATCACGAGTTTGTTCATTTATGGATGAGTCGACATGATCATATTGTAGATGGTGCTCCATATGATGGTATCATGGATTATCACGATCCCTATATGCAGTGGTACCGTAGCATCATGCGTCGATTCATTAGTCATCCTGGCACGGTTAATGATTATATGGTAAGAAATTCAAGTTTTTCTATTTATTAATGTTAAGTTTTATATTTATTGAAATTCATTATTTATTTTTATCTTACAGAGCAGTGCCATCATGATGATACTTCGGCTTACTCAGCCAGATTGCATAGCAACGAACTTCCCAACTATTATGGATGTTTATCATTCCGTCCTTCATACTATTGGTGAGATGTACATGTCCCGTTATGGGAGTTTTATCTGGGGGTCGACAGAGAGGACGAGACTCCTTCGCCTTATCACTATGCATCATCATCGGGAGCACCTCCATCATTCCAGCACGGATGAGATACTCGACATTATAGTACCTCTTCATATCCGATGCCCGAGTTCACATCTACTGATCTTGTTGCTGCACATTTTGAGTATACCGCTATACCGAACTACATGATGCAGCACGATTATTCCAGACATCGAGGATAGGCCTATGGCGAGGGATCATTGCATCACGTGTCGGCATAGCAGGTATCTCAGGTCGTGGAGCATATGACAGAGCATCAACCACCAACTGAAGTTGCACCTTCACCTCATCATGTCTAGCCTGACACAAGAAGAGACGGCCACCATGTGGGACCTAGGACCATTATTTCTTTTTATATATTGTATTTGTAAAACTATATTTTGAAATAGAATATAATTATCAAATTCATGATTTCTCATCTGGCATCAACTTCGGTACCACTTTGATCGACAACCCGGTGTTAGTATGATTCCCAGTTCGGTCGATAGTTTATGGTTTAAGTATGTAGGGTTTAGTGTTAGTAAAAAAAATTATTTACATCAAGTCGTGGAAGTGGGAATGATAAGTTATCACAAATGAATTTTTTTTAATAATGTAAAAATTTTAATTACAACGATACGTAATACATTTGCCAGGGTCCGGCCTCCAATCCTGCCACTGGTCCGACCCCCTTCCTACCATTGGTCTTACCATCAATCCCATGGCTAGAGCCCAGTGCCACAGGTCCGGGCATCAGGGTCAAGCCACCAATCCTGCCACCGGTTCGGCCCCCAATCCTGTCATTGATCTTACCATTGGTCTACGTATTATATTTGTAAAACTATACTCTGAATTAGAATTAATTTATCATTAAGTGATAATGCATGACCAAGTCATGGTTCCAGCCACCGGTATGATCGCCAGGGTCTGACCATCGGTCCGGCTAGTAGTTTGACCATTGGTCCGGTCGCCAGGATCAGGGTGTCAATCCTGCCATTGGTCTAACCATCGATCCGATCGCTAGAGTTTGGCCATCGATTCGAGTGACGGTGTGGTCACTAGGGACTAGTCACCTGTCTAGCTACTAGTCCTGCCACTGGTCCGGTCGCTAGGGTCAGGGCGCCAATCCTGCTACCGGTCCAGCCCTCATCCTACCACCAGTCGTGTTGCCTAGAAATGGAGCCCAAGAGAGGGGTGAATTGGATCTTTTAAAAATTTAAAGCATTAATGTGCAGGCCTTGTGGTATTTGTGAGTAATAAAATTGATGCACTAGATTATATGTAGTGGAAAGCAATAAATAGAGTGCAAGAAGTAAAGAGAAAAAGATAGAAGAGATAATCATACACAAATACAAAGTTTATAGTGGTTCGGTGCAAACCTAGCACCTACATCCACTCCCTAAGCCACCCTTGGAAATTTCACTATAATCTTTCCAAGATTACAACCGACTTGTTTTTTCAAAGGCTCACAAATCAAAACCTATGTTGGTTTTATCATCTAGGCTCACCAACAAACCATTACACTTGTTTTGTCTTCGGGCTCACAAGTCAACCCTAGTTGGTTTTGTCCCTTTGGCTCACCAACAACCATAACAACCTACTTTCAAGAAACCCTTGAAAGCTAGGTCAAATCATAAGAGAAATTCAGATATACAATTCAAATAAACAAAACAAACTCTCTTCAAGAGTAGAATGGAAGCTTTGAGGCTCAAGTTGATGCTTTGTCTTATCTTCTCATTGGAATATTCTTCAAGCTCTCTTTTTGGAATGTTGAAAGGATAGGCTTGTAGGCTTTTTCAGGGAATCACTCTTTAAATGGCTCTTGAAGTGAAGTTCGTGAGGGAATATTGGCTTTTGAGCTTTTAATGGACTTCAATACCTCAAGAATAAGTTTGGTGAAGCTTAAATGCAAAGAAAAACTTCCAAAAAATGGTTTGTGACCGTTTGAGCTTTGAATCTAGCCATTGGGAGCTTGAAAAGTCATTTCTACAACTCAGAAAAATAGATCCGTTAGGTTGTCAGAACCCGAGTGTCAATACTTGGTTTGTCAGGTGTCGACACTTGGATGTTAGGTGTCGACACTTGACTTCCAGGTGTCGACACTTGATTCACAAGTGTTGACACTTGATACAAAAAATACTCATTTGGCCATGTTCTGGATTTTCAAAAAGTCTCAGGTCTTGAGTCGATACTTGGAAACTTAAGTGTCGACACTTGAGTTTCAGGTGTATCGATACTTGAATTCTGGGTATCGACACTTGGCGTGCCAAGGAGTTTTTCTGCGTGCCAAATGCTGAAGTGTCGATACTTGACTTTCCAGGTGTCGACATTTGGTTCTGCAAAATTCATAATTAAGTGCAATTCAAACCAAAAACACAAGTGTTGAATATGAAACTTAAATCCAACTTAAATAAGCAATAAATGAACTCGTTTAGCCCTTTTTGGCATGGAAAAGACTCCTCAAATTGCGAAATATGCTTCGTGCCATGATACTTTAATTTTGAGAATTTGAGGTGCTTGTTTCCTGAAAACTTACAACTGGAAATAAACATTAGTACACAATATGTACTTAATATTTTGTTATTCATCAAAATCACTAGGTGGAGCCAACAAGTCACCAGGGTCAAAACTTCTATAATCGGTTGCCTACAAAACCTATGAGGTGCTACTTTGTTCGCATGAAATCTATTTAAGCTATGGAAGGGGATAAACCTTACATATTGTCTTACAAACTAATACATGAAGCACGTACTATTTTCATGCATGTACATACAGTTACCAGTTTGGCAAAATATATGGCCAGTTGAGTTAAATATATTATTAATTGATCATTGCAGTCTTTTTCTGGCGGTTAAATATATTGTTAATTGATCTAGGGTCTAGAATTTAGGGTTTAAGATTTAGTTAAAGATTTAGTGTTGTTACGGCATCGGATGCGAGTTGGCGCAGGGATGACCGGTACGTCGATATGCACGAGCCCAGACTCGAAACAAATTAAAGTATTTTCTAATTATATTTTTAATATAATTAAAAATAAATAAATTAATATAATAAATTAATTTTATTTTATATAATAAATTAATTTCATTTAGTGAGAAATCGGCCTTCCTGGAGACTACTGCAAAAACGTGCGAGGGGTGGATTTTAGGATGAAATCATCTTTGCCAGTGACGATTTCAGGCTGCCTGAAATCATCTTTGCCAATGACGATATCAGATTGCATGAAATCGTCCTTCCCAGTGACGAGTTCTGCCCACGTGTCCATGCAAACCAAAATGCCTTGGCTCGCCACGTGGAGAGGTGCTGGGCTGGATTCGTCTTTGGGAAAGACGATTTCTCATCATGAAATCATCCTTCCCAAATGCGATTTCAAGTCGCACTGGTAGCCCCTCGTGCCACATGGCAGGTGTTTTTGGCATTGTGCATCCATGTCAGCCAAAAATACCCAGTTTCATAAATATATTTCCGATCACCTAATTTCATAATTTTTTTATATATTATTAAAAAAAATTCAAGAAATATCCATCCAAAATGTGCACTTGTTTCTTTGCGCATAACCATCAATTCACCGTGACCAAAAAAAGCTTGGTGATGGTACCAAAAATTTTAATATTTGATAAATCAAACCAAAACCTGGTTACCTTATTATATAAAACATATCTAATATGATCAAAACAAATATCAGACCATCAAGCTTTGCATGTTAATCATCTAAAGATGAATAGAAAAATAAATGATTCCAATCTTCTACCAAAATACCAGGACTCTGATACCAAATATAGGAAAAACTTTCATTAATCCCATGCATCATGGATAGAATATTGAAATATAAAATATTTTGATCTGATATGTTTATTAACATATCTCATACTATTTATCATAATTATTATCAAGATCTATTAATAGGGATTTATGATACATACCTGTATTCACCATTAATCCCAAACCTGTAAAAGGGTGCTCACGTGAATATTGAAGGCATGGTCCTTCTTTCCAGTATCTTTTCGTAACAGGCGGCTCATCGATTAGGCAAGCAGTGAGAACAAAACTCACGTAAAATATCATAATGAGGAGTGGAGAGGGGATCTAGCCTATTATTTATAAGCAAACCCTAACAGGCCCTCCCATCGTGGACCTGTTGGGCCAAGGCTTATACTTTGTCACCTTAACCACATCAACCCACATGAGGTACTCCTAGTCTAAACAATGATCACATAACATTGGGCTCGTCATACATCTATTAACATGGACCATAAAATCAACCCAGTTTTAATAAACCATAAAATAATAATTAATGTTAGCCTAAATTAAAAAAAACTCTTACAAGAAGACCTCTGGGAAAGGCCTTATCATGGAGATTGGGATAAAGGGGGGCTGAGCAGGCTAAAGTAGAGCTGTCAACGGGTCGAGTTCGGGTCGGAACCTAAATATCCAAACCCGGACCTGATCTTAGCTACTGGACCCAAACCCGGACCTGAATACCTGACGGGTCTAGTTTTAAAGTACCAGACCCGGACCCGAATGGATCCTGGGTATCCAGACTTGAACTCGGACCCGATTACTTCGTGATGAAATAGGTAAATTTAACAAAAAAAATGAAGTGGTAGAACTGCGAGAGAAAGGAAGGGAACATACCCTCTATCGGTGGAGGCGCTTAACGGGGGCATTCTTGGCTGGGATGTTGAAGACATCACTGGATGAGCGGACCTCGCTACCGCCATACTCCTCATCTATTGTCAAAAGTACCGTTTCGACGATCGGAGCTCCATCCTATCGTCCTACTGCAGGTAAGATGACATCGAGCCCACTGAATCTGGACCGCCTAATCAGCATAGACCTTTGTCTCATATCCCCAACAAGAATTCAAAAAAGAGAGACAGAGGGGGAGGGAGAGGTGATCGCGACGCGAGGGCAGTTGGGGCAATGAGGGGAGGAGGTAGGGATGGTGGGAAGCAGAGGCGAGGACAGGTGGAGGAAACAGCTTCTTCCCATCACCTTGCCGTCGAGAGCAGGGAGGATCTAGTCCATCTGGAGGATGATGTCCAAGTAATGGCGGCCGATCACCGACGGGGCTCAAAGCTGAGGAAGGGAGAGGGGTAGGCCAATGTCGGTGCAGCAGAGTGGCTAGCAAGCTGCGAGGGATGATGTCGGCCATCTAGGGGTCCGCTATCAAGGGAGGGGAGGCGTCGGCCATTGAGGGGGGGAGGCATCGGCCATCGAGGGGTTAGCCATCGATGGGGGGGAGGCGGCGGCCGTCGAGGGGGGGAGGCAACAGCCATTAAGGGGGGATTTGGGGATTCAGTGGAAGGGAAAAAATGGCTAGGGGATGAATGGAGAGTTTTTATAGTAAAAGCAAGAATGATACTGAACCATTGGATCATGATCTAACATTCCATATTTATATAAATATATATGAATATATAAATAAATATATAAATATATATAATATTATTTTATATAATCGGGTCCCGGGTCTGGATATTATATATCCAAACCCGGATCCATTTAATTATGACTAAACGGGTCTGGATCCAGGTTCGGGTAAATGGGTCCAGATTTAGATCCAGACCCGGACCCGTTGGGTAAATACCCATGAGTCTCGGGTTTGGACCCAACCTATTGACAGCTCTAGACTGAAGGATTCTGTTGAGCATAGTGAATGGCAATGTTTTGATAGCCATGAGGACTTGATTGCATGGCTTAAATCTACAATTGGGGTAGTTGGGAATTCATATCAGCAAGGGAAGGAGCCTTTGGAGTCTACTAAGAAAACTGCAACCTCCACCTTCACTAGGGATTTGTCATGAAGATCTTGATATGGAATGTGTGGATGACAGCTAAACCCTCTTTCCATCTACTACAAGGAGATGATGCGGCTTCATAACTCGAATGTCGTATTATTTTGGAGACTCGGCTTTCATATTAAAGCCTTGTTCGAGCCAAGCAGCGTTTCCCTCCATCTTAAGGCTTCTATGCTATTGACTCTCAAAACATGGCTGGGGATATTATTGTAGTGTGGTGATCGAGAATTACTGATTTTAAAATGAATGATGTTCCTTGGCTTTTATCGAGAATCTATGCTAGCACTGATTATCATGAGAGGGTCATGTGGAATGAGGTCTCTACATTATTGGTGCAGGGCATCCATACTTTGGTGGCTGGAGATATTAATTGCATTATTAGCTCCTAGAAGAAGTGGGCAAGTAGGGTATCGGATCGATGCCCCTAACCCACTTTACAAAAGGAGTACCCCCATTATAAGAGGGGAATCTTTTCTCTTAAGCATGGCAGTGCAGCGACCCCGGGGCACACGAGTCGACCCGAAACACTACATAATAGGCAAAGCCCTTTTGAGCCGGCTCGAGGATTGTTCCAGCCCTAGACCCCAACTCACCTAGCCCATGATCGCATTGCGCGGAATGAGACCCGAAGGCATGAGCTGGCACCTAGTCAACATAGGGGCCTTTATGGATGGCATAAAGGCTAGGGAGTTTTGGAGGTTTATTTAGGAGAATGGGTTGGTAGATTTGAGGTTTGTTGGAGTTCTATTTACTTGGTTTAATAACTGGAAAGGGGGGGCCAGAGTATGGAAGATGATTGATAGAGCTTTTGCTGGAGCAGATTGGATCCAAATGCATCCAAGATGCTATGTTCTTCATTTGTCAAGCATTGCGTCTGATCATCGATCGATGTTAATTACTACTGAGGTATCCCCCTCCCATTATAGTCCCTTTCAGTTTGAGAAGTTCTAGCTTGGATACCCTCATTCTTGGAATATTATTCATGAGGTCTGAAGGCTCCCTATTAAGGAAAATGCTAGATATTGGGTGATAAGGAGATTGAAGCTTCTGAAATGCCAGCTTCATCGATGGAACCATGAAGAGGTAGGGGATATTTTTAAAAGACTGGAGGTCACAAGCTACAATTTCTACTTCACAAGAAAGGGGGGACTAGGAGGATGATCTTCCTGAGAAGAGCTTGGTTGATCTCTATGGGTTGTTATCTTTCCATCACTTTTTTTGCAACAACGGGAGATGTTTTGGAGGCAGAAATTTAGATCGAGTAGATTAGGGAGGGGGATAGAAATATTAAATTCTTTCATTAGGCTACTATCATCCACATGCATAGAAATTAGATCTAAGTAGTGAGAGACAGCAGTGGTCAGTGGATTGATGATGAAAGGAGTGTTAGGGATGAGTTTGTAGCTTTGTTCAGATCTAGATGGTCTACTGATGTTGATAGTGATTTTTCTATGCTCTTCTAGATCCCATTGTCTATGTTACTGATCATGAAAATATGGAGCTAATCAGGATAGTATCTGTTGAGGAGATTAGGCACACACTCTAGTCTATGGCTGAGGACAAAGCTCCAGGTCCTGATGGTTTTCTCTCCTATTCTTTAGGAGATATTGGCCTATCATCTAGGTAGATGTGGTGGAGGCTATTAAAAAATTCTTTACTACTAGGGAGATAGTGTGTGCCTGGAGGAGGACCTTTGTTGCTTTGGTTTCCAAGAGGCCTGATGCTACTGAGCCCAGCAACTATCGATCTATTAACTTGTGTACTACTTTGTATAAGATCTGTGCTATGCTAATGGTGGAGAGGATGAAGCCTGTGTTGCCTTGCCTGATCTATCCTAAGCAAGGAGCTTTTTTTGGAGGTCGGAGTATCACTGATAATGTGATGGTTGCTCAGAAGTTCATGCATGATCTTCATCAGGCTCCAGGTCGTCATTGTCTTATGTTGATCAAGCTAGACATGGAGCAGGCCTATGATCGGGTGAGCTAGTCATTCTTGGAGCATGTCCTTTATACTTTTGGTTTTCATGATAGATGAATTGGCTGGATTATGGCTTATGTCCGTTGCCCATCTTTCGCCATTCTCCTCAACCGCATGCTTTCGGACTTCTTCTTTTCCTCTATGAAGATTCACCAAAGTTGTCATTTGTTTCCCTATTTCTTTATTAATTATGCTAATATTCTTTCCCGTGCCTAATGGGTGGGGCAAGCTGCTCTATCCTGGACCCTTACAGGCTAGCTCCAGGTGCTCAACCGATCTCCTACTTGTTATTTGTAGATGACTATCTACTAGTGGCCTAAGCTTCCATTCAAAATACGGTGGTCCTCTCTAGGATTGTTGAGTTGTACTATCAAGCTTCAGGGTAGCAGGTAAACTTTCACGAGTTAGCTATCACTTTCAGTCCTAAGACCAAGCTGCAAATTAAACATATAATTCGGCAGATGTTGGGGGTGGTCGAGCAGGAGGGTGTTTGGCACTACTTCGGTGTTTCCATTTTTAGTCGAAGGTTGACGAGGGTGGATTAGTCCAGCCTAAAGGTGGCCATTCAAGAGCGACTTTAGGGGTTGTAGGCCAAAGCTCTCTCTATGATGCGTAGAGTGATCTTGGTGAGATTTGTTCTTATCTCCATTCTTGTCTATCTCTTATCTAATACTTAGGTGCCGAAGTCTTGTCTTCTTAAGTTGGAGCAACTTTTTCGACAATTTCTTTGGGGCGCTCAGCAGGAGGGTCGGGGGGTTCATCTTTTGGCCTAGGAGGTGCTTTACCAAGCGGCGCATGATGGGAGGCTTGGGATATAATCTCTAATAGTGTGGAGGGAGGTCATTATTTCTAGACATGTGACGAGGTTCTTACTTTGTCCTAACAGTAATTGGAGTATGCTGATGAGGGCCAAGTATAGCCCCTAGATCGGGTGGGATGGGATCAGACTGCCTTAGAGCTATTATGTTATGTGAGAGGGGATTCGTAGACAGGTAAGGGAGTTATGGATCAAATTCACTGGGTGATTGGTGATGGGCACACAGTTGATTTCTTTCATGACCCGTGGATATTTGATCTTTCACTAAGCTGGTAGCCCACCTTTGTTAGCATACAGATTGGGGACACCATAAGGATCTCAGACTTGCTATTCAGTGGGCATTATGGATGGCATGATGACAAGGTGGGCCGTGTTTTCGGTCTGGACCTCGCTAGCAAAGTCCACTCTATTGCGATCCCTACGCATGATATCCAGGATGTGAGAGTGTGGGGATGCTTCTGTGGTTAGAGGGTCGAGGCAAAGGATTTGTACGCGATGTTTAGTGAGGCATTAGGATGCATACTGAATGCGGCTTGGATTTGGAGGATTAGGATTTATCCAAGACAGCCTATTTTTATAAAAACTGGTCTGGGTCATGTTCCTACCGGGTCAATTTCGAAGAACAGGAGTGTGCCTCTTCCTATTGGTTGCCTATGGTGTAAGCATGAGAAGATTGTAGATCATGTTCTTTTCTATTATTCGAGAGCAGTGCAAATCTAGAGGATGGCTGGCCTTTTATCGGGGGTGGATTTGTTGGATAGCCCAACTCACCTCTTTCTTCAGGGATTGAAGCAGAGTATGGATTCAGAGATGACTAGGATTCAAGATATGCAAATGGCTTATATGGTCTACCATATCTAACTGTCGAAGAATAGCTAGATATTTAAATTAGGTGTTTTGACCAACTCATTTAGGAATGTGCTCTAATACAGGCATCTGAAATGACCCACTTGGATTATGTGAATGTGACTGTGAGGACATTGGATTCCTGGGATCTTTATTTTGTTCATGGAGTAATCTACAGGATATTTATCTCTTGGAAATCCTCACCCTCGACATTTCTTAAGATCAATTTTGATGGTACTATCATTGGTGGTATTGGAGGTGTAGATTTCATCATTCAAGATCCAAACTTGAGACTAGTAGCAATGAGAAGTAGTTCTCGATTTGAACTTTCGATTTTGGAAGTTGAGTTACGGGATACTCGAGCTAGCATCGTCCACGCAAGGTTTAACCTTCAAACGAATTGGCTGGTAATTGAGGTTGACTCTTCTACTATTATTGACTAGATTTAGTTCTATGCTAAGAAAGCTATCACTCATCTTCTATTACAAAATATTATTTTTTTGTTGAATGCCGCTTCATTGATGATCCGCCGTATTTATTATGAAACAAATTATGCTACTAACTAGATTGCTTCGTTTGTCGCCTAGCATATTGATGATATAACCTAAACTGGCATGGAATCAAACCCTAACTTTTCTTAAAATATTTTATTTCTAATTTTGTAATTTATATTTATATTATATTGATATAAATGCTTCATTATATATATATATATATATGTATGTATGTATATATGTATGTATATGTATCTATATATATGTATGTATATGTATGTACATACACATGTATATATGTATGTATGTACATACACATGTATATATGTATGTATGTACATACACATGTATATATGTATGTATGTACATACACATGTATATATGTATGTATGTACATACACATGTATATATGTATGTATGTACATACACATGTATATATGTATGTATATATATATATATATAATTTATCCATATTAAAAAATATAAAAATATGGATAAATTAATTAATAAATTAATTAATTAATTTTTTCATAATATCTGCTAACAAAGAACGGACCCTAAAGCAATGGCCGGCGAGGAAAGAAAAATCTACATCCAGTACATGCTGCAACAAACAATAGTAGAACAAATAGCTTATAGCAAACAAGCTGCCTCAGTACGCAGATACATTTCCAAGCCATCAAGCATTCTCTGCGAGCACATCATCCGCTGCAGTCTAAAAGATTTGCTAGCTCCTGCGGCTCCCAGGCAGATGACCTAAGCTAACCTAAGCTAACAATACCCGACATATACATCACCATACAAGCTGTGATCATTGGCGTATCAAAATGAATACCAGGTACAAGCACATGAGAGAGCAACAGAACCAACAGCTTTGGAAGTTTAAACACACTGCAGCAAGCCACAAGTGCAGCACAATATTTATCATTGCCAACCTAGCCAAGTACCTTCTTAGGTGCTATCAAATTTAATAGTGTATAGCTGATCCCTACGACAAGATTTGGTTACCTTGTTAGGTGCTATCACGAGCATCTCGCTAATAATCAAATTTAGACCACTGTTAAAACCACTCGAAAATAAAACAAAGAAAATATATAGGTACTTACAATAACATATCCACAGGTTCCCGCATAATTTTAAGATTGTGGCTTTCTTTCTCCTATATACAACCAGCCGTAACTCTGCACCCTAAAAACAAGTAATGATTGAAAGGAAGGAAAAAGTTAAGAGGTTGAACAAAGAAATGGATTTTATGGTCATGATCATATTGGAAATGTCTCTGATGCTTTCCCTTTCTGATCCTCTAGTATACTGGGGTGGAAATTTACAGGGCATATACACTCGCAATTTGATTCAAGTATCAGTAAATCTGCCTTATAGAAGTAAGGAAGTGTTAATGCAAGGCCTCTCCGGCAAAAGTTGCTCGGTTCTTATAATGGGTTTGTCTGTTTGTTTCTTCTCGGTGCCAGGAAAGGCCAGGGATAGAGAGAGTGATGCTGACATGTCGTCTTCATCATCCATTGCAGGACCAGGCAGTTTATCTCGGCTGTCTTTTCTGTCAGCAAACGGGAAAAGCAATGACAAGACTTCCTTCCCTGATGATTTTTTCTTGCCTCCAAGTGCAAGTTCAAGATCTGGAGTACTGGATTCTGGCATGTCTTCATTGTCCAAAGATGAAAGAACATGTACGTTCTCTGATACAACATCTCTCGCAGGACCCGAATCCACAGGAAAGAAATACCTTTCAGAACTACTTGTGTTCTCAGCCATTTCTGTCCCATTGCAGAAACCATCCATGTGCTGCTGCTCATTAATGTAGCTAGGTAGCAAAGGACTTAACCATAAACTGCTAGATCCATTTTCATCCCTAGAAGCATGTCTCTCACTGCAACTCCTAATCTTCTTGTGTTCTTTTTCATTTTTAAGAGAACCGAAGTTTGCTCTCTCACTCCAAAGCATCATTTCATCGGTACTCTTTGAGGGTTCACAAAAAGTGTGCGTAACTGTCTCTATGGAAGGCAAGTACGTACGTTTCTTGCTAGGCCTTGACTCCCAGCTGAGCTTGTCAATCTCCATCAGCTGTTCCTGTTCCTCGTTATCTGTCCCAACTTCATCTTTCATCAATCTTCCTTTCTCCCTCATTTTTTTACAATTTCTGTTGCCTTCACCACCTGTTCATTGAGCAAGCAAAAAGAAATTGAGCAGAAATATCCTGGACAAATCATGCAAACATTACTGAAAGAAAAAAGCACCTTGCCCAAAATACGAAGAAATTGAGTGTGTTGATCGTGCAGGTAATGCTCTGTTCAGATTTTCTATGATAGTTGCATGAATGTGAACTGGGGTTTTGCCATCAATATCACTGCCAGAGTTCCCCTGCATGCAGATGGGTAAGCTATGAGGATCTCATGCCACAAAATCAACTACAATCTAAGCATGATGAAAAGATGGGTACAAATTATTGCCATTAATTCATGTGAGATAATATAAGCATGCATAAATACCAAACATTGACATTACTGGTGATGAGAAACAACAAAAATATTTAGCTAGCATGGACTCATAGTCAATTCAGATGTTGATCAACCAAAAAAAAATTATCAACCTCTTTCAATCAAAAACTCCACAAACACCGGTTGTTTTGGGAGAGATGGTCACAGATGAATTAAATTTGGAAAAGCTAAAATACCCGTGTCCTTGAACCAATGCTATATCCTAAATGTCCACTAAGATATTTTTGTGACATGGCACAGGTATGCCCAAATTAACCAATGACATGAACTTCTGATCAAGCTGCACTCAAATGGCATTCCATGTTCACACATAAATTGGCCAATGCTCAAGGCTCGTAGGAAAAGGCATCATTAAACATATTGTATCAAGGCTCATAGGAAAAAGCATCATCAAACATGTCTTTGACAACATTGACAATCAGATCTCCGAATGCCAAAATGCATAAGGGTTTTTTAAGTTGTTGGACAGCTTGAAAAACGTGACAGTTGGACGATATTTGGACAACAATGTGCACTCAGCAGCATATAAAAATGTATTGCCTGATTCTTTCTCTTTTTTTCCCTTTCGATAGAAAGTATTTTAAATAGAACTGCTGGATAAATACATACATAATCACAAAATCCAAACCCTCAGCCACCCATCATGTGTCCTCAAAACTCAGTTTCAGTTACATGTGGCCAAAACTAACTGTTCTCATCCAATTTTGGCTGAAAAGAGCAAAATGAGCCATTTCACCATTTCTTTAAACATATTAGGCTAGAGTATATTAATGCATAAGCCATCCCTCTTTCTCTAACAAAAGGGCATACTTACTCATGGATGATAAACATTACCTCTTGGAAGTATTTCTCAAGTCTAAACATAGAATTTTGGGACTTCTTAATTCGAGAAGTTAAAGTGAAAGGAAGATTTTCCTACCGATGACCCTTTAGGCTTTTTTTTGGTAGAAGACTTTTTAGGTCTCTGAGATGTCATTTTCGTAAGGATAAAAGGATCTCTATGAATCATGTGCTAGACAAGTTCCCTAGACAGTGGATTTGCAAGATTTTAAGTTCAGATTTGCTATATTTTAGTATAGGCATTTAGGTGAAATATATCTAATTGTGCCTTTTTAAAATTTTCAATAAATATAAATCAAAAGTTATATATTGGAACTTGATATGATGGCAATCATACTTCTATAAATATTTACATTGTTGGTTGTTCAACAATTAGATTGTTGACAATTTTTTTAATGTAATTTTCTTAAGATTTTTTGTTACTTTGCAAATGACTTTATATTGTTTCACACCTTCAGGCTTTCAGCCTAGAAAGACCAAAACAATAAATCCAAATATTACAAGCAATATGCTCTAAAATTATGTCGCATAATGCATCATTGGCTTACAAGACCAAAAGATAAAATCAGGAAAAAACTTTCTTTTAACTTATCGAATATAGAAATACTAATCCTAGAAAGTCACACTCTACAGTATCTTTGATCTTAAAGTGCACACTCAGATATCTGGAAATGACTCGCATTACAGGATAATAAAAAATGTGACATATAAATGATAAACAATGTGACATCATCACATTAGTCTTAACGTTCTACTGCTTTAAGTAGTTCACTGGAACGGGAACAACTCAATTCAACCTAAATCAATTCACTAGCATTGTTAAGACAATGCAGAAAGAATTTAAGTATGCGGACAAGATGTATTGCCTGGACAAGGGCTATGTTTTTTGTTATCAGAATAGGAATTGTTGGAAATGATTTTAGACAATGTTAACATACAAGTGTTAATCTATATCTTTTGTTCATAATGTTTAACTTACATGATTAGAATAAGCTCTATTTTACATCAGTTTACAAGTTAGATGTTACATCACTTGCATCATCCAAATTTACATTATGATTTAAATTTTTTTTATAAATTACCATATTGCTTAAAAGTTTTTAAAAATCTTCACTTGCATGTCAGACCATTAATTACTCTCAAATTATGCAAAATGTTACGATTTTAAGACATTTTTATGTATTAAATAATTAATGATACCATATATAATTGCTAGTGGTGATGTTTCTTGCCATCATTTGTTATATTTGCCCCTCCTATAATTAAAAAAAGTATTAAGAATATTTTATGAAGCCTATATTTTTTAAATTTTGTTGTTTTTTCTATTTCTTTGTTATTCAAATTTTTGACAAAATCTCTGGATTTTTTCAGACTTCAAATCATTACATGCAGCTGAATTGTTCTCAAACACTGAACTTAAGACTGGTTTTGCATGTATAGACGCGGCCATACACAGTTGTGCCTGCTCCTTGCACACTTGTACAGATGCATGGAACCTAAACTTAAAAAGCCATCCAAACCAAGACCCAGGAATAAAACCCAGTGAACAGTGCCTAAACATTAGATGGAGGTTAGTGAAGGGCCATACCTACATTTCCCCTACAATTTGCATTGTTCACCATGTAAGAAGCCAGACATTTACCTAATCCTCAGCTACACCTATGAAGGTCATAAATCCCTACAACACAAAAACCATCAAAACACTTTTGACAACTATGAATCTACTAGTGATAGTTCTAGCTTGCTCTGGATGTACCTACAGGTGACAAGGGGTTATTGGTGAAGTCATGTCTGCTCAGGTCAGCCTTCTCCATACCTAAAACAGCACCCACATGAGTCTGTTAATTAGATACGTGGGATGTAAAATAAAGATCGCACGAGCAGGCATATTTGAGTCCAAGTTGGATTATCAGAAACATGAGCTGAGAGCCAAACAATATTTTGTTTATAAGAACTGGTGTATGAAGACAGTTTCAATTTTAGAAAAGTTGGTCCAGGATGTTCAAAATCCTGTTCAGGTTTACTCATTCAGAGGTCCATAACAATAGTAAACCCGATGCCTTTAGATTTCTTTCCAACATCAACGCATATATACTAATATGCTGTATGTATGTGTGCATGTTTTGATATGTGGCAGCATTTTTAGCAAAAGGAGTTGATGACATGAAAAAACATGTTAATCTCAAAAAACATGTAAACAGCCCATGGAAAACAACTATGCAGGTTCACCGATGTAGATATGCTAGTGTAGCTATGAAAATAGTTGCAACCACCATTCCCACAAAAAAAAAGTGAAAAAACCAAATAAAAATGACAACAATGATGTAAACTAACAAATCGCATACATTTCAGCAATCACATGAACCCATGATGCACAATGAGCAATATAGCAGATGCAGCATCCAAATATAAAGATGCAAAATATTCCACCAGAAGTTGTAAGCTATTTTGACAATGAAGACATTATGTGCATCAATTACAATCAAGAAGCAAAGCGCATTGTAAGCTTCAATCCTTCAGGAAAATAAAACTTTACCAGGAAAGTGGCATCCCTTTTCGAAGCAGGGTACAATTCCATGGCACTCATTTGACGGTCAGGCACAGGACAAGTACCAAGCGAGCTGCGAAGCTGGCATAGTCTATCCGACAAGCAGCTTACGGGAAATGATGAAGCAAGCTCTGATGGTTGTCGACCCTCAGCAGCTAGCTGACATGGAGTATTTTGAACAAAAGACGACTCCTGTGTGTTGCAGATCCTATCCTCGATACCAGAAGAAGAAATAGGCAGAAAATCCACCTGAATACTGGATTTCACTGCCTTCACCTTCAGTAACCTATCACTCCTAGAAAATCCCTTATCTGAACTCTCATGGGAACTTATTTTCTGAGAGGCAGAAGCTTCAAAGAAAGGGAAAGAAATTTCTTGAACCAAGGGATCTGTGCTTAACTTGAGCTGACAAGGCTGCTTCTGCAAATCTGGCAGGACTTTTAAGCAGTCTGTCCTTCCTCTAAAGACACCCCAGAGGAAGAATAGCATGTTCCAACCTGAAAGAACAAACAGCATCTTATCACTGAGATGATATTTTTAAATTGTAATTAGCAATACTGGATAGAGAGAAGGAAAACATATAAAAGCATGTTTGCATGCAACAATCTATCAAAGCACAGATATATGAAATAAATACCCTTACAAATGTTGATTCATAAATCCTGTTTCTTACGTTGGCAGTTTTCTGGTAGCTTATTTGATGGGAAAATAAGTAGCTCAAACTCATTGATGTTCCCTCGAAGGGCTAAATCATTTTTTAGCATATTTTCCAACAGCTTCCCATAAGTACTTTCATAACTGTATCAAAACCAAAAAAGAAGTATCCATAAAATTCTAGATATTCAATAATAATAATTTATAAAAAAAGGAAAAACACCAATCAAACCTCTCGATATCTTTAGCAAAGAATAAAAGGGCAATATTATCTTCCTTAGGATTCATTCCCTGAAACTGCACTGGCCACAACCTAAGGCAAGGAACTTCATCCAATTGCAGTTTCCCAGGAAAACGGCTGACTACTTCGAGCACTTTAGGTGATGCATGGGTTGACAAGTGAGCTTGAATCCCATCAAAAAATTCAGGAAGTTTTCCGGTCCTAAGCACCTCAAAACCACCTCTGCAGAGCATAAAGGATATGAATTATTACGCATCAACAAAGTTCAGTTAATTATGAGAGGCAAATTTAAACTCTTGAATAAACCATCTGAAATAAGAGAGAGAGAGAGACAGAGAGAGAGAGAGAGAGAGAGATCATACTGCCATATATATTCAATTTCTGGGATTACTGAAGCTCTAAATGGATTTGCAAGTAAAGAAGATTGATCAGGCAAAATTTGAGTAGAAGAATTTGCATTTGAACTATCAGAATTGGTAAGATTGGCGCTTGAATCACATTCTTTAGGAAGAAATGGGGCTTCAACTGGGTGTTTTGCTTGCAGCATGTCAATTGCAGGTTCTCTTCTGCCCAAATTAGCATCAGAGCATCTCCAAATAACTTGTCCATCAGATGTCCCTTCCAGAGGCAAGCTTTTCAGACAACTTGAATTTGACTGGAAATCTTTGGAAGCTGATTCACAACTCACTTCAGTACTTGGCATTGAACATGCAGACTGGTCTTGCAATTTATTGCTCTTCTTTGTTCTCATTTTTGCAGCTTCAATTGCATCTCTGAACTTATTGCTATTATTACTGCCCTCACTTAAATTTTGGTCAGCAGAAGGTTTAAGAGCAGATATGCTAAGTTTGTCAATTGGGCAGAACTGTGTTGCATGGCCTGTCTCATTACATTTATGACAACGTAATACTCGGCTACCACTTGAAGATGCCTGCCTTGAAGAGCTAGAATGGGTAGAATCCTTGATTTTACGTTCTCTACAGGAGGATTCTGGAACCTGAGTCACACTGCATTGCAAAACTGAGTCAACATCACAGTTTGGTCTATCACTAGCAGAAGGATTTGCATAAGAACCTTCCTTAGGGACATCTTCGCATGGCCTTTGATCCTCGGAATTGCATAATTCAAATCTTTTATATGTATTTGATGTTTGCTTCTTCACTTCATTATACGCTACTACAACAGCAAAATAGGAATGAACAAAATTAATATCTAAACAGCATCATAATGTAGCCAAATAAAAGGAATGCCAGTTACAAGCTCTCTAAAGAGACACTATTTACCTGAATCCTTTGCATTTTCTGATCCTTTTTCAGACTTATTACTTAAATTTCCATTGTGCTGTGAACTCTTCAGATCCGTCTTTGGGATAGATGTGCCAGCTGATGGTGATGGACTAACAGCAGGACGATCTAAAACAAAAGAATTCTTCCTTTCCATCATATTCCTTTCTTTCACAGGTTTCCAACCTTTAGGTTCATCAGCTCGAGGTGAATTAAGTGATTGCATTTTATTTACTGATTCAATATTGGAGCGGCCTGAGCTCACACTTTTAAATGATGCTGATTTAGTCATTGTTTTGACTACTCCAACCTTGCTACCATCGCTGGAAACACATTCCCTCATAATTTTTTGCTTCTGAGGTAAATTATCAATCAACTGTCTGACTTTTGGCTTCATGTTTGAGTTATTAAACGAAAGGTGCTTTGAAAGAGGCCCTATTGAAAATAAAATATTTATAAATTTTAAAACATCCCTGGACCATGATTCAACTGAAAATTGTCTGTATATATTATACAAAAAATAAAAATGCATGCAATTTTACCTCGAGGTGAATGAAGTTGCACTTGAACTCTTGATGGGTTAGAGCTTGAGGTATGTGAGCAGGAGATTGCCGAAGAACTATTTACCAACTGACCTCTGGGGGATGAAGCAACGTTGGTTGGCTTTACCTTTCCCATATCCAGGCTCTTAAATGAACTTCCTCGAGACAAGACAGCATTTTTCTGAGGACTGGTTGCTCCTATGGACCCGCCATCCATATCAGAAATCTTTTTGCTGTTCACTGAAGCAACCTCCTGACTGTCAGCATGCATCTTGCCTGATTTTTGTGGACTTTGTATTCCTTTGGTAGACTCTCTCACTCCTGTACTGGTAGCTCCAATATCCAACTTAGCTAAGTGTTTGGGGTTGAAATTACTTCCAACATTCTGACTTTTTTCATTCAAGTTGTCTGCTTTTGATGTTCCAGAACTTGAATCAGATTTATCAACTTTTTTGTTTTCAGCATCTTCCTTGAGTTGGCATTCTTCACAAAACCATTCACCTTCTGGAATTTTGTCCAACTTAATTTGCATGCAGTAACTGGTTAATAGCAAACAATTTTCAAGTGTTAGCCTCAAATGAAAATCATACTAGGAAATAGATTAATTAGGATAAAGTATGGCTGAAAATCAATAAGGGCTTACGTGTGCTCTGCACCATCACTGCATCTACTACATATAGCTAGAAGTTCCTCCACACCTGCATCCCCACATATGTCACATACCTTTACCTGAAACAAGTGACATAACATATATCACATGGACTTGTTGCAACATAAGAAAAGCCAAGAAATATGAAGCTGCAGTCTAAGACAAAACTATATGTCATAAAACTTTCATCGTACATTAAGTATCAAATATTAATCATGGCTGTTAGTGGAGCAAGACAAAAATGTGATAGCTACTTCACTTTCATAGCAAAAGCTGTCATATACAATCTCAACTATGTAAAGTATTAGTCATACATAAACAGTTGAGAACAACACCAGATGATATATCGTATATGTAAAACTATCCAAAAGCTACACATAATCATCTCCTCTATAAGATTTATTGCTAAAAAACCTTCACACAACTACACAGGATCAGGTCAAGAAAGAAAACAGAGAAAGAAATATATGCCCCTGCAGACAGCACACATGTTCATTATTAACTTTCCTTTATTGATAAAGAGTAGGATATACAAAAAACTTCCATATCGATAAGATATGAGTTGTTATTAACAAAAAAGTAATGACATAATCATCAGAGAGACCCATCATTGATGTAATCAGATTCGCATAAAAGGCATCACGTGTGCAATAAGCTTAAAAAATGCAATTGTTGCCACCTAATCTGATCTGTCAAGCAAAAACTCATTATTAAACCAACCATGTGGATAATTAATCTCATATTTTTTTCCAGTAAGAGTTGAAACGCCCACTAATTGATCTAAACTTCATATATATGTGTTACCCTCCAGTAAATATGATAACGAATCCAATCATACCCAACATTTAGGTTAGTGCACAATTGCTTGACATCAACTTCAACAGAGACCTGACAACAAGAAGACTAAATATTTGCAATTATACTGCTGCTAAAAGAGCCAATACACCAACCATTGTGATAATTACACCTTCCAGCTTCCCCTATCAGCCCCTTCAAGAAATCACAATGTGGTTAAGGATGGGACTTGGTTTTGTTGTCTGTTAAATCATTCATTCAACAGCAATAGCAAAAATCATAGTTTAGCTGCCATGGTAATCATAGTTTTGGGCTGATATTAAGCCAGGTTGTGGGTGCAAGAGGCCTGATCCAATGGCACATTGATCGACTTAATCATTGCGCTCATCAAGCAGGGTGAATGGACATATTTCTTAATTGTTTTAATCAACCACAAGTCTTCTAAAGCATTTAACTGAAATTTAGATAAGCTATTCAAAATAGCAAGCTTATATAATGTTTCACATACTCGTTTATTCTGATTACATTGCTTCCTTAGGGTTCTATATATGTACCCAATCATGGTTACAAAGTGACAATTGTTCTTTGTCATTATGGTGAATTGAATCAACATTTTCTTTGAAGACCACAACAAGTGCTACCTTTCATCTGTCTTTTCTTCCTTTACCTTCCCTTGTTTCATCCAAAACAAGGGAATTTCCATAAACCTTCCACTAACCCTTGTACATCTCACTCCACCAACCCTCCAAAACATATCTCTACAATTGGGAAAAGCAACCAAATCAAATCCTACTGTCCCAAATCCCAAGCTTATTGATTGCATAACAAACAAAATGATATGAAGAATAAATATTTGTTATTTTGATTTCTTCCAATCTCAACCCTTTATAGTACTAGTGAGTATGAAGCAATAGAGTCAGATATGGAATAAGTCAGACATGAACACTTAATTGAACTCCTCAAGCTTAGTCTCCTCCTAGCCCACCAATCTATCTTGCAAGTTGGCCAAGCTCAAGCCTTATGAAAGAGACTGATGCAGTTCGAGTATATTATTGATTAGCAGCTAGTTTGCGTCCCTAATATTCAAAGTGTATGAGGGTAGGGACATTCTGATGAAAGAACACTATATTGGATGCACTGGAGACAGCTCCCAACAGGGACATTCTGACCTTCCAGGTGGTATTGGCCGAGACAGATTAGGACAGTAACATGCCGACACTTGGGTTGGGACAGCCAGGTGTATCAAGACACCATCTTTTTCTCTTCATTATTGTTGTTAATGATCATTATAGTCTGTCCCATCACTCTACTAACCCAGGACCAAATTGGGACAAGGACTAGTACCAGGCCTTTAATCTTACCATCAAAAGAAGCTATTCGGGACACTGAAAATCTTTTTTGAGATATCAAAATTTCCTTTTTCCCCTTCTTCAAAACAAGGTCTTATTATTGTCCTTGTGAAGTGCTAATATTCACCAAGTAATACAGATTGTTTTAATAGTGATGGGATAATAATTTGGGAAAATTACCATTTCTCTGCAAATACTGGAGTTATTGCAACCTTCATCTAAACCAAAGCGCATCATATATTAACTCTTTCACATGTATGGTAACTCTTTCAATTCATATCCTTTTTATTCATAGTGATTTCCCACATTACCCTTAATTGAAGAATGTGTAAAGAATTTATGGCATTCCGATAGATCCATATAGTTGGTAACTCAAAGAACATTTTGCTCGTTTACGAAATGAAAGGCCTTGGAAGAAAAAATTTCAAGACTATAATTTTAGGATCTATTTCTGGTAATATAAAGGATACATATTCCTCGAGCATATGTATTTAACAAATAATTAAAAAACTCCTCAAAGCAAATTGAATAAAAAAATACTAAAAAAATGTTCAAAAACTTATATACTTAAAAATTTAAATGTTCAAAAAAAATATGTACCAAAAAATCATATTAAGAGTGTTTCAAAAGATTAAAAGTGTAATATACCATTTTATTATTTGGCAACCTCCCATGCAAAAATTAAAGCATCAATAAGATCTTAAGCTCTAAAATACCGAAGTTTATGTCTAAAAGTTCCCTTACCGTCTAAATCTCATTAGAAACTTTTGTCAGGGGCTTCCAAATCCTTTTGGAACTTGCAAAATTTGTCTAGTCGGGAGAATTTGCTTCCCAATATATGAGGAATTGGTACAAATTACTCATTTATACCACCTATTTAAAGTTTAGTTTCAGTTTTGGCTGACAAAAATCCATGATTTATAGTTTCAAGTAGGTGCCAGCCAAAATTGATATGTTTAATATTAGAGTTTTGTCCAAAACTATAAATCATGGAAGCTACAAACCAAATTTAGACAAGAATTAATGCAAAAAATACTTAAAATAAGTCACTAGCTCCTATGGAAATTCATATAATGAGAACTTGACATCAGAAGTTGGATCATCTAGGTATATAACCAAAAATTTAGCCATAAGTTTTCTCATACAATGGAAAAATTGTGATACCGTTAATTTCATGGAGGTGGTTGGCCTTAGACTTCAATGCATTTAACTTGAGCGACTGAAGAAAAAAAGTCATCTAACTGGAATTCGAGATGGCATGGTAGAAAGGCTAAACCCAGCAGCGAATTTATAATTATAAAGCAAACAAATAATTTATTAGTTAATAACCTAAAGTCCAAGCAACCATCATACTAAATCCACCTTTAAGCAATTCAAGCTGCACTACAATTACTATCTTTCAAAGGTCTTACAAGGATAAATATAATAATCTTTTAGTTCGCACTAACTGATTTAACTAAAATTGTTTTGTTTTGTGAAACACAGCAGTGTTATCAAAGTTTTTCCTTACTTTAATAGTCATACAATTCTAAGGCCCAATCACTGATAAAAAGTGTATGCAAAAACAGGTACAAAGCAAACTCTACTTGACACCTACATAGAAGCAGAAGTCTCATTTTCATATTTCTGGTAAATACTCTGACCATATTTAAGTTCATCCTTCTGATAATTGCTCACCTTGTTTTTTTTTAATTTATTGGTGTATCACAGAATAACTTCAATTCAATATTTACAAACAAAGCACATAACTGCTAGAAGAGAAATTTTAACGACCAAGGAATAATTAAGGGTATAAAAAGTGCCTACATGGATGAACAAGCATTTTTGTAATTATTTGATGGCCAAGTTGAACAAGGAAAAAAGAAGGTACTTACATCATATAATCCACCTTCTGATTCAGAATTTTCCCCCTCCTTGATCAGCTGACATTGAATGTCAGGCTCTTGCACATTGGATGCCTCCAACAAGGAAGTATTCTTTCCAAATTGCTCACCAGGGTTACTGCATTTAGTTGATTCATCAGATGGTTTCTCACCATCCATGGCAATTTCAGCTTCAAAGCATGAATCATGGCCCTTTAAAGTCCTTGAAGAGGAGTCAACTCGGATCTGACTCAGTTTACCATCTTCATCATTTGGTAGTGCAGCAGATTTCTGTCTATCAATACTCATGGAAACCAATGGTTTTACAGAAGAAGATTTCGCATGATTCATCGAGCGTTCAAAAGGTTCTCCTTGATGTTGAGAAGTTCGATATCCTTCCAAATCCTTAGAATCAGGACTCAGGTCACAGTTTGTATTTTGGCAAGGGGGATGTGAAGACAGTATTTTGGAAGATGATTCTTTTTTTATGGTAGGGAACTCTGCAAGGTCAGGCTTGTGAGAAAAGCCAGCATTTACAGAGCTAGAACCAGAGTTCCTCTTCCTCGAACATTCCCTAGGGCATGTGTATAATTCTGTTGATTTACTCTCATCCACTTCAATTTCATGATGATGAGATCCATGACAGGCATCCACCAGCACGTCCACCACATTTTTTTTAGCAAGTATATCACAGGTGGATGCAGAACTACATGATGTATCTTTCTTGTCCAGGTCAACATTATGATCACATGCTGGCACATTGGCATCTTTGACTCCAGTGATGCATGACATATTATCCCCATGGCATTCTACTCCATGCTGCTCTTCATATTGACGTAAGAGCTGCCTATGGTGCACATTAGATGCAGAGTGACAGAATAAGGGATTTAGTCCATGACTGGTACTAGTAGCCATTCTAAGAAAAGGCTGATCTTCTACTGCTGCTTCACCTGAAGACATTTTTGGAGGCATGTCAACATCTTCAGATGCACATGTAGCAGAAGCCCTCATTGTTGTTTTACTTTCAACATTTTCAGAGTATAAATCATGACCAGAGCTTGTGCTTAATAAATTGCTTATTTCACTAGCTGCATGTTGTTGGTCATCACATGCTCTGCTCCTAGGAGGAGGTAACACATCAACACCAATGAATGACCAACTATCAGTTTCTTTCCTCTCGCAGATATTGTCAGAAAACCCACACTCAATTTTGGGCAACGAGGCTGACATGTTACGATGCATACAAGATGTGCAAGGAGCAGAGCAAACGTTGCATGTCCCAGATTCTGCCCTCATTCGAAAACTACCGTTCATAAACATATACCTTTTCTCAGCTTGAAAAACACCCTATCAAAAACAGTGGAAATGGAGAAATTCAGAAATTTGCATGACATGATATATTTGTTTTTCTTTTTCCTCTCACAAAAAAAAAGAATTGTACAACATGATACATGAAGGATTTAGAGAAACATGGATGAGAAGTGTATAGGCACATGAACTTGTGTATGCTAATTCATATTTGGCACTTTGATAAATTTCCAACTAGAGTTCCCTTCTACATTAAAAGAAAAAAAATAATTAACATAACATCCAAGGTTATAAAGGAACAAACAAATGAATTAAAGATAGGTAGAAATCATAAAAGCAAATAATGCTTTTCATACAGTCAAGAAGATTTTTGCTTTCAACACACACCAACAGACATGTGCGCGCGTAAGAAGATATTTTGAATTTCAAATATTGTATGATAGAATGCCAAGAAACAGAGACTCTAAGTAATGCTCCTTAGTCATTTTCACAAAATGAAAATTATTATAAGGCTACAATCATTATCTCGGGAAAAAAAATTATGCACTAGCTTCTTTTTAGAACTCAAATTATTCCATGCAGCTTTCTCCTTTGGAAGTAAGGAATCTGGTTTAAAGAGTCAAATCACAAATTAAAACTCTCTCGACATCATTCCCCCGCGAATGTCCTTTCTTCTCATTTATGCTTTTCTTTCCTCTGTTTTTGGAATTTGACATCATTTTATAACCATAATGCAAGGAGAAGAACTCTTTTGTTCTTCCTCCCTTGTATTTTCTTTGATATATCATTACATCTATTGCATATCTATGAATTTATAAAAATAATGATAAATTATGCTCTTGAAAGTACATAAAAATGGTAAAATAAGAAGAAAATTCAAAGATGGCAAAATCAAATATATATACATAAATATATGTGTGTGTGTGTTCTTCTCCTTAATGCAAGGAGAAGAACTCTTTCGTTCTTCCTCCCTTGTATTTTCTTTGATATATCATTACATCTATTGCATATCTATGAGTCTATAAAAATAATGATAGATTATGCTCTTGAAAGTACATAAAAATGGTAAAATGGGAAGCAAATTCAAAGATGGCAAAATGAAATATATATGTGTGTGTGTGTGTTTAAAGAAGTATTTTAAAAATAACAGCATTAGAATAAAGGGCAGCACATTACAATAAAGTTGGCCAAAAGGCACATATATGATGTCTCAAACCAACATGGGGTTCATGAATTGTTCCATTAAACAAACCACATAGTATAGAATTCAAGAATTTTGTAATATTTATTAAATATCAATTCTATTTATTGCACAGGGTCCATTCAATTTATTGCACAAAAGATGTTTATGTAACAAAGTAAATGATTTTAAAGTATCCATATCTTCAATGGAAAATAATCTCAGTTTTAAAAATAACAGCATTAGAATAAAGGGCAGCACATTACAATAAAGTTGGCCAAAAGGCACAGATATGATGTCTCAAACAAACATGGGGTTCATGTATTGTTCCATTAAACAAACCGCATAGTATAGAATTCAAAATTTTGTAATATTTATTAAATATCAATTCTATTCATTGCACAAGGTCCATTCTATTTATTGCATGAAAGATGTTTATGTAACAAAGTAAATGATTTAAAAGTATCCATATCTTCAATGGGGAATAATCTCAGTAAAGCTTTTGCATTTTATAGACCAGGTCCTCAAAAATACCTGCTCCGAGGGATTAGATCTCAAGCAACTAAAGAAAATAAGTATCTTCACATTAACCAAGCAAAAAGTTCAAAAAACTAAACACCTACTTCTTGGTTAATTGATGCTGCAATCCTGTCCAAGACAACTTTAGCAAAGAGAAAGGCCCAGCAGGAAGATAGAGTGACCACTTTTTTTTGGGGGGGGGGGTGGGGGCAGGGAGGCCTAATTCATGACTGTAAAATCAAAACTTATTAAATCAGAGAGCTACCTTCAACATCCCCATAGAATAAGAAAAATGTCTAGGCAACAGAAAAGAAAGGGAAAGTTCAATGATAAGAATTGCATTCATCTCCGAAGCACAAATCAGAAGCCATAGAACCATGCTGAATCAAAATCCCACAATGAATAACAATTTTCTATGCAGAAATAAAAAAGACTGATCTTTTTAAAAAAAAAAAAAAGGCATAGACTTGTTGTTGCAGATAGAACTAAGACTTGAACTTTTCTCTACAGAAAGAAGATGATTGAGTGTTCTCAAGACCGGGATTTTCAGTGATGTGCTCCATAAAGATATCCTTGAATATGCCGAAGGAATTTGTTTGGTGCAACTGTCACATCTACAGGATTGATTCTAAGAGGAAGAACCTATAAGAGGCATCTTATTTCATTTGAACCCAGACCCTTTAGAACACATATCAAAGAAGCAAGATTCACAAAGAGACAAACAATCATCGATATTGAATATCAATTTGTAACCCGCACATATGACTGCAAGAATTTTCTTGCAATATGATGGTCGCATGTAACATTGCCTGTAATAATGTTATACCAATGAATGCAAAGTATAGCAAAAGCAAGAAAATGCATCAGATATAATTCATGTTCAATGGTCTCATGACAACTAAACCACAAGATCTTTGTGACATGACACAACCTTATGTATGAGATGCAACTTTATCTTTCCTTATCCATGAACAAATTCCCAAATACAACAACTGAATTAGAAAGATTTCTGTATTGTCAACCTTACAATCAAAATTTTATCATGTTATTAGGTCAAAATATGTATTACACTATATTGAGTATATCACAAATAATGATCGAAAAACCACTACTGGTATTATCAGCCTTGTAATCAACAAGAGATCTACAAAAGGCAACATACCCACCACTATAAAAACAGAAATTGAAAAGGAAGAATTCTTCCTCACTATCAAAGTACAATAGGTTGGCTATGAGACAAAGAGATGTCTATAGAAATCATAAACAATAGCAGACATTTATTATTACACAGACTTGGTACAAACAATCATTCAAATTAATCGTGTAGGTCTCAGGCTTAAAAGGAGTTTCAGAAATTGCTAAACGAAACTGCTTCAACCTGAATCTTGTCTGCACGGAGTTTCCAGCTGAACCATCTCATGTCCAACTGGGAACCAGTATTCAGTGTCATCAATGCGTAAGAACCTAAATCCCTTATGAACTATAGTTTTGTGACCTCATTAAGTGTTTGCTGATGATCTGAATGTTTAGTAACTAAATCATTTCCATGATAATTTACAGCAAGAACCCATCCTTTAACTTCCAGAATGTGCTCAAAGATTCTAGTGCAAGCACTAAGCATTTTTTTCTATTGATCGTTAAAAATTTGCATCACAATGAGAGAAACTAGATACGACAGGTATTAGATAAGTTTCATACTGATTCGTGTACCAGGAAAAAGAAGACGAAGAAATCAAAATAACATATTGTCCTGTTCATCTTAGGTTTCCCTTTTACCGAGTTCATCTTTTGAAGTTTCATGGTCTGACTCATCAACAGGTCCTTAAATGCGACAAGTCCCTTCCAGGACCGGAGTTATCAAGAAAGCAGATTAGAAACCAGACAAATTACAATTTTTTGGCAAATGACTACCAAGAGAACCGAATATAAGAGCCACGAAATGTTATTGTAGACAAACCGCAAAACAATCACTCGTCCATGAGTCTCTAATCCAATCTTCTTATGCTACAGAGAATGAATACCGATGCAGTAAGCCTAACAAAAAATTTGTAGGCATGTCTATTAACATTAACAACACAATACACGACCATGCACCTAAAATCGGAAACCCTTAAAACACACACCACGGTGAATTGATGCGAAAGGGTTTTGAAAAATCCAATCTTTCTCCTATAAAGGTAGGGAAAAAACCCTGGTTTCCCAGTCCAAATGGTCAAATCCAGTGAAAACAAAAAAAATCACTGACCAAATATATAGATCCCTCGTCAAAACAAAAGCACCAATCCTATCAAACACATGGATCATTGAATTCAACAAAAACGGATAAAATAAATGCAAAAAAATCACTAAATGCAATCGATCAAGAAAAGAGACAGCCAAGAATTCCTAATCTCCAGAAGGAGATATCTTTACATGCCTCCAGTTCCGAGATCCTGTCGGTGCGATCGTAGTGCTCCTTCAGCACCGGCTCCGCTCGCTTCCTCATCCTCCTCCCATGGTAGCGGCGAGATCGTCTCCGATCGGACTACCGCCTGTCGCGGCTCCCGTCCCCCGCCGCCATCCCACTTTGGGCTTCCACTTCACGATACTGTCCCTCCAAGAAGACGACGACTAGAGAGAGAGAATGGGCGACCCGCGGTCGCTGCCGTGCGACACTGGGAGTACGGTGAGGGAGCGCGGATCGGGGGAGGCAGGGTCGGCGTCGAGAACAGCGAGGGTTTCCCGTGGCATCAATCCATGACGAAGAGAGAACAGGAGAGCAGCACAGAAGAAGAGAGAGCGGAACATGCGTCGAGTGAGGGCCCCGTCGTTCTACGATCTAAATTGAGTACAGAACGGCAGAGACGGAAGAGTCATAAAAAAAATCGGGAAAAAGAAAAACATTCATTTTTCGCACGCGCCTGTGGCACGTGAGTGACTATGCACACGTGTGGACCCTGCCCTCTCCGACTTGGGTGGAGGGCGGTCGGGGTTGCGTTTTAATTGACGGGAATCCCACGACGACGAGATCCTCCACGGAATGACACACGCCTGCCCGGGAATTCGTGCCGGTTCCCGGTCTCAACTGTCCGATCGACGGACATCTCTAATTTCACAATCGGACGGCTGGGATTCGGTCTCGTAATTTGTAATTCCAGAAACTTTTTTTTACATAGAAAAAAGGTAGGGAAATAAAAACCATGTAGCACTTCCATCGAACTCTAACCCGTTAAATAATTATTCAATTCGAATCATAAATCTTTTTAGTACCTTTCTTGGGATATGCCAATCTAATTTTACTATAGGATTGAAAAATTATCATTCCATCTTTTCATCATGTACGTTCTAAAATTTTAAGTTTTAATTAAGTCATCTAAAAAAATTATATTTTGACTTCGTGATTAAAAAAAAAGATATAGTGGATTTCTATCGATGGCGCTATCACGGCAGTGATAAATCCGGAAATTTCTTTGCCGTTTTCCCGATGACCAGAAGCCGAGGGGCGGAGATATTTCGGGGACGAAAGCGTGATGTCAGGTTTTTGGAATCTTCTGAGCTACGGAAGCACGCGTAGAACGCTCCGGGCTTCGCGGCCATTCCAAACGTGTACGGACGGGCGAGGCCCTCGCAATGGGAACGGTATATCTGAGACGTCCACTTATAAGGTGTGAACGAGAGATCACAGGAGATGGCGTACCGGTCCCGCTAACGTCTTTCATGGGGCAAAGGGACGGACATGGCCAAAAGTGTTACGTAACGGGGTCCAGTCAGACGGTAAAACTACAATACCCAAACAGCTAGATCCAAGCGGAGAAGTTTGTCGGAGATCTCGACACGTACCCGGCACTAGTGAATGATTAAAAAAATATACATATCGGAGAGAGGTTGGAGTTTGCAGCAGTTTTGCTACATGGACAATGGTTTCCACGTACCATGATTTGATGGAAGCCGGATTCCTAACCGGCAGTTGCGTTGGTCGCCATGTGGTCTAATGGGCGCTACCTTTCCCGGGGCGAATCCGAAGCATGGGCATTATGCACCTGCAAGGGACATGCACCAGGCGCGTTGAATACCGGGCGCATCTTAGCTGTGTCTTTGTGGTTGGGCATGGTTTGGTCCATCGTATCCCGAGAATTAAGATGCTTCTAGATGGAGGATCCATCCATTCAACGTGAATGATCTCAGGATGGATCCGTGAACGATTTTAATCGCTTCTCATTCAACAATTTCTTTCACGTTGTTGCCGCTGAAAATCCGTTTTATCCAGGTTATCAAGATGGCTAGCATATTAGAAGGCTAAACCAGATGATAAATGATGCGCCTATTCGGCTAGTTTCGATGGGACCGGTCCTGGCATCCGATCGGTTGGTTTCCACAAAGTTTGACTTCCCGGTCGGTTCATCTGAAGAGCTGGCTCGGGAGCTTTGAAGGCTGGTAGGCATCTTACCGCTCGTGCGACAGCCCTCTGGATGCTTCGATCGGCTCCTAGAGACATCGCTGGGCGCCCCGACAGGCTTCTGGGAGATCAGCCGGCCCACGGTTGAAAGGTCGCTCGAAGTTTCCAAGGACATCTTCTCTCATGCAGCTCTGACATTCCGTTATAACAAATTCCAGTGCGTGGCCACTGCTTTGACACACCTGACACGCCGCCACTCACGATCTCGCCGCCACGCCCACCCTCTTGGAGGTATATTCGGGCTTTCCCAGCCTGCTCCCCCAACAGAATTTGGCAGCGCTCTGTGCCTATAAAGCGCATCCGGGAGACCTCCACGAAGGGTAACGTTCTTCTTTTCCATTGCTTACTTTCTGATGCAGAACAAAAGAGATGATGCGATGCGGAAGTAAATTAAGACTAATTCTTTTTTTTTTGTTATTTTTTTTAAAAAAATATTTTCAGAAGTCGGCTTTGACTCAAAGGAAAGTTAAACTAAATTGAAAGAAACTATATAATAATTGAAAGCACAATTTAAAGAAACTAGATTATCAGAGTAGTTCAGAAGTAAAGGATCGCTGGGGGTTGAGAAACTCCCAGACCTAGGGTTTCGCTCTGAACTTTCAACATGACAGAAGTAAAGAGAAGAGAAGGGTTACAAACCAGGCAATGATCTTCACAGAGTTTAGTGGAAGGACTCTCTTGAGCGGATTGTTGGATCCCCGGATTCAGATATCTTCGCAATGGATCCTCCAATACTGGTCCTTTGGCAGAGTTGGCTTCTCCTGAACTCAAGATCTGGGAAGGAAGAAGAACAATTTATGGAACCAGATACTCAAGGAAGGATTTACCAGATAGAAGAACTTGAAAGTTGATGTTGCTGAAGTCCTGATTGCAGGGGATGCTGATCTGGCTTCCTCTGGGATTTGCTCCATATTTGAAGCAGCCGAACTGGACCTGGATGCTGGTGGTCGGCCACTACTTGGAGAGAGGGGCCGTGAGAGATGGGATAGGCTAGGGTTTGGTGGAATGAAGAGGATGATGGGCGGCTAGGGTTTGGAAGTGAAGTGGCTAACCTAGGGTTTTGGGGTTGGAGATCTCACACCTCCTCAAGGTTCCTGGGGAACCCGGATTTACTCCCTCACGGAGCTCAATACCTGAATGCAAGTGCGGAAGAGAGAAACACAAAGTTTGCTCACATATAAATTGAATTCATTCATTAGTTTTTTTTTAAAAAACTACAAGAGGGATTTATTTTATAGGCCTTTACAAGAGGTCAGGGTTTTACATCTTCCCATGTGGGACTAATAGGATGGATCTTCAAATTAGGTTTGTAGAATCAATCCCTTCACATATGGCCGGCCAAGAGCTTCCAAAAGTGTTGATTGGTGGCTCCAAATGGTAAGTAGGTGGCGCCTCCTAGCCTTGCTCTTCAAGAAAATTTTTTTTTCCTTCCATGCTTGGTTTTATTTGGAAGTATTTGGGCGCCTCCTAGTCTTGCTCCACAAGTTTAGGCTTCTTCCTATCATGGCTCAACTCTTTTGGACACCTCCTTTTCTTTCTCCCCAAGTCATGGCTCTTCCCAACTTTGCTTTGGTCTTTTTAGGCATGGATTGGGCGCCCCCTTGAAGTGCTCCCCAAGAAATGCCTCTTTCCTCCTTTAGCTTGGCCTTTTAAGGTATATATGGGGCGCCTCCTTGATTTTGGCTTCAAGAAAAATTCTTGCTCCCTTGGGTGTGGGGACCAAGACACTGGGATGGAGATGTGGCGCCCCCTGAACTCTGGCGTGTGGCTGGGAGTGTGGCGCCTACTTGCTTGGGCTTGGGAGAAAATGTGGCACCCTGGAGAAGACCTAGACTACTTACTAAGACTTGTACTGAGTCAACATGACTCAACAAAATTTAAATTGCAGGGAAATACAGACTCAAAAAATTTGAGTTGACCAAGTCAACCCTTATTACAAAACCAGAAAATCCTAATTCTTCGGGCAAGGTCAATCAGAGATCCAGATGGAGCCCTGAAGTCTTCTTCTGAGTCTGGTGCCCGCACCACTTTCCTTTCGAACTTCTTCCCATTCTGTCGCTCCAGCCCTCCTCTAACTTAAGCATCGGAGTGTCCCCCGCCGGAAGCATCGGAGTGTCCCCCGCCGGAGCCCCTCCGGCGCTCAGGGACTTTTTGCAGGTAGGCCGGTCGAGGAGCTCTCCAGCACACCCGCCGAACCTGGTCCTAGAGGAGTAGCAGCAACAGATTGGCGCTAGAGGAAGGGCTCTTTGAACCTTTGTCGTGCTCCTCCTCTAAAAGGGAAGATTGACAGGAAAGACGCAGCAATGGTAAGAGGAAGAACCCGGAGTGTTTCTGCGAGGGGAGGATGCTCCCACCAGGGACCTGGTGCACACCACGCCGAGAGCAATGCCATCACTATCGCTGAGCCCACCATCACCATAGGGCTGCAGCAGTTCCAGACGCTGGTAAACCGCATCGAAACACTTACCTCTGTGGTCCAGCGCTTCCAGGAGATGGTGGATCATCAACAGCAGCCACCAGCGGCTTTCTGCGTCAATCACCAACTGGCGGCGGGCGACAGCCGGCGGCCGGAGGTGCCTCCACCCCCGTCCCATGCAATTCTAGAATCCGAGGGGTCTATGAGGGCCCGCGCTGAAGGAAAGAGGGTGAGATCGGCCTCCCCCTCTTTCGCTGATTATGTCCCTCTGGATGGCCGGTGCCCTGCTGCGGACCCGCATGACTACGGAGGTAAGATTATGCGCATGGAGGAGCGCATCGCCGAGATAGCTGAATGGCGGAACAATGGAGGAAGGCCGGCGCACGACACTCGCCCGCCCTTCTCCGCAGAGATTCTGGGGGAGTCAATCCCCCGATACTTCAAGATCCCACAGGTGGACCCCTACGACGGTATCACCGACCCCTTGGATCATCTGGGCGCCTACAAAGCCCATATGATGGTGCAGGGCACGTCTGACACCCTCCACTGTATCGCCTTCCCGGCGACTTTGAAGAAGGCTGTGCGAATGTGGTTCTCCGCCATCCATCCAGGTATGATCCATTCTTTTTCTCAGCTCGAGACCCTATTTCTTTCTCGTTTCAGGACCTGCAGCCGGACTCTAAAGAACACCGACTATCTTTTTCTCATTCAACAAACGGAGGGAGAGACCCTCCGGGAATACATGGCCCGCTTCAACTCGACCGCCCTGGAGATCCCTGACCTAAATGAAGCGGTGGCCATGTCAGCTTTTAAGAGGGGGCTTTGCTCGTCCAAACTTACATTTTTCCTGGACAAGAAGCTCCCCACAAGCTACACCGACCTGTTGGCCAAGGCACACAAATACGCCTTGGCGGAAGAGCAATCGGCGAGCTGGCGCCAGGCTGAGGGGAGATCGGCCTCGAAGAAGCGGGGTGATAAGGCCCCCGCAGCGCGACCTCCTGGTGACGACGGCCGATCTGCCCGGCACCAGAGCCCCAAGCCGCAGGACTACCTCAAGCAGTTCAACAACTATGCGCCTCTCTCCCTGCCACGGGAGAAGATTTTGATGGAGATTGAAAATGAGGCCTTCTTCCAAAGACCTCGACCGATGAGGGGACCCCCTGCCTCCAGAAACAAAAACAAATACTGCCGATTCCATAGGGACCATGGGCATGACACGGAGGAATGCCTCCAACTGAAGGATGCCATCGAGGACCTCATCCGTAGGGGGTACCTGAACAAGTACGTCTGACACCGCCGGGATTGGGCCGGGACTTCAACTGCCAGAGATCCCCCAGGGGAAGCTGAGCTCCCCAACCCGCGCCCAACTGATGGAAGCGTTGGCATGCTGCACCAAAAGTTCGACTGGGGGTTGAAGGAGGACCTAACATTGTAAAGAGGCACAGGGGATCTAATGTAATCAGCTTTTCTGATGAGGACCTCCTGGAGCCTCCTCTCCCTAGCGATGACCCAGTGGTTGTGTCAGCTGTCATTGCCAATTTTGATGTAAAGCGCGTCCTTATCGATAATGGAAGTTGTGCAGAGGTTTTGCTGTATGATGCTTTCACCCAAATGAACTTGTCCAGGTCCAGACTACGAGAGTCCGTGGCACCACTCACTGGCTTCGGAGGAAACTCCGTCAGGGTCGAGGGTGAAATTGTCTTACCTGTTACTCTCGGGACAGAACCTTACCAGCGAACCTTCTCCGTCAATTTTGTGGTCGTCCGTACGACCTCGGTGTATAACGCAATCCTGAGATGGCCGGCTCTCAACAAGTTCCAAATTATCGTGTCCACTTACCACCTGTTGGCCAAGTTTCCGACCCGCGATGTAGTCGAAGAGCTGAGAGGAGACCGTAGAATGGCCCGACAATTTCTTGCTATCCACGACAGGTAGTTGGACGAACGCCCCACGCTCGAGCAGCTGGATCCCAGGGATGAAGCCGACAGCCACGGTCGGCCCGTCGAGAAGATTGTCTTTGTACCCCTTAGGGAGGACGACCCCACGAGGGTCCTCCAAATAGGGAGCACCCTGGATGAGGGAGCCAGGCGGGAGCTGGTCAGCTTCTTGAGGAAGAATGCGGATGTCTTCGCCTGGTCGGAATCTGACATGCCAGGCATCCCGGCGGATATTATCACCCATCAGCTCAGCTTGGATCACTTACAGGCCCGTCCAGCAAAAGAAGAGGAGCTTCGCTGCCGAAAGGCAGAGGGCCATTGAGGAGGAAGTTAAGAAACTTCTTGATGCTGGCTTCATCAGGGAGTCTCACTACCCGGAGTGGCTGGCCAACGTCGTCATGGTGAAGAAGGCCAGCGGGAAGTGGAGGATCTGTGTAGACTACACAGACCTCAACAGGGTGTGCCCCAAAGATAGCTTCCCCCTGTCAAAAATTGACCAGTTGGTGGATGCGATGGCCGGCCACCAACTCTTGAGCTTCATGGATGCTTTCTCTGGGTATAACCAGATCAGAATGCATCCAGAAGATGAGGAGAGGACAGCCTTCGTCACTGACAGGGGGTTGTATTGCTACAAAATGATGCCTTTCGGCCTGAAGAATGCGAGCGCCACCTTCCAAAGGCTGATCAACCGGGTCTTCAAGGATCAGCTTGGGAGGAATATGGAGGCGTACGTCGATGACATGATAGTCAAAAGCCTCCATAAAGCCGACCACATCAAGGACCTGCAAGAGTCATTTGATGCGCTGAGGTGCCATAGGATGAAGTTGAATCCCGCCAAGTGCATTTTCGGGATGACTTCCGAGAAGTTTCTCGACTTTCTAGTCACTCAGAGAGGTATCGAAGTTAACCCGAAATGATTAAGGCCATCATTGACATGACCCCTCCAACCACCAAGAAGCAGGTGCAAGAGCTTACGGGTCGTATTGCTTCTCTCAGCCGTTTCATCTCCCGGTCGGCTGAGAGGTCTCTCCCGTTCTTCAAGACTTTGCACCGGTCGAACTGCTTCCAGTGGACTGATGAGTGCCGGTCGGCCTTCGAAGCCTTGAAGGACTACTTGAGGAATCCTCCGCTCCTAGCCAAGCCAGCGGAGGGGGAAGTGTTGTACCTGTATCTGTCAGCTTCTAGTGAGGTTGTCAGCGCCGTCCTTGTGCGGATGGAGAAAGGTGGCCAACAGAGACCTGTTTACTACATCAGAAAGGTTCTCCATGATGCCGAGGTCATATATCCTAAGGTGCAAAAGCTGGTGTACTCATTGGTTATAGCGGCGAAGCGCCTCCGACCTTACTTCCAGGCGCATCCTATCATCGTGCTGACGGACCAACCCCTTAAGGCGATTCTCCAAAGCCCCGATATCTCGGGACGGCTCGCCAAATGGGCTGTCAGATTGGGCGAGTTTGACATCTCCTTCCAGCCACGGTCGGCCTTGAAGGCCTAGGTGATAGCTGATTTCATTGCGGAATGCACCTGGGGGGCGGAGCTGCCCCCGACCACGGACGTCCGGCCGACCCTGCGGGAGAAGCCAAGCCTGCCGAGCCTGCTTGGACCTTGCACGTAGATGGAGCTTCCAACCTCTCGAGGTGCGGTGCAGGCTTAATTCTAGCTGATCCTGATGGGCAATGTTTGGAGTATGCCCTGCATCTCGCGTTCCAGGTGTCGAACAACCAGGCGGAGTATGAAGCCCTGCTTGCGGGATTGAAGATAGCGAATGAATTGGGCATTAGTAGGGTCCGCGCCATCTCCGATTCTCAGCTGGTGGTTAACCAGGTGAAGGGGGAGTTCGAAGCCAGGGACCCATCTCTGGCCAAGTACTTAAACAAGGTACAAGACCTGGTGTCACAGCTTAAATTCTTTGAAATTCTTCATATACCCCGGCAAATAAAACTCCCGGGCAGATGCTTTGTTGCGGCTGGCCACCGCTACGGTCGGCACTTCCGACTGAACCTTCGTGGAACATCTCCAGCATCCAAGTATTGCTGAGGACCCGATGGAGATCCACCAGGTTGAGTAAGAGGCCTCGTGGACGGACCCAATCCACGCATTCTTGGCACAGGGGGGCCTCTCGAACGACCCGACGGAGGCCAAGTGCATTCGCTCAACGGCCTCTAAGTATGTCATCCTCGATGGGGCCCTCTACAAGCGCTCGTTTTCTCAACCATTGCTGAAATGCCTGGGACCGGCTGATGCGGACTATGCACTCCGGGAGGTGCACGAGGGCATTTGCGGTGATCATCTCAGAGGAAGGTCCCTGGCTTACAAAATTATATGCCAGGGCTATTACTGGCCCATAATTCAGAAGGATGCCTTGGACTTCATACGAAGGTGCGATACGTGCCAGAGGTTCTCCAGTGTTCAGAGGAGGCCATCCAGCCAGCTAACCCCGCTTACAGCGCCTTGGCCGTTCGTCCAATGGGAGATGGATATCCTGGGACCTTTTCCCCCAGCCTCCGGCCAGCGAAAATTCCTCCTCGTGGCCATTGATTACTTCACTAAGTGGGTGGAGGCGGAGGCATTGGCGCAGATAAACGAGGCCAAAGTGGAGAACTTCGTCCGGAACTGCATCATCTTCCGGTTTGGGATTCCAAAGATGATCATCACTGACAACGGAAGACAATTCAATAACTTCCAGTTCCGAGACTTCTGTCAACAATACCACATCGCCCATCGGCTCATGTCAGTCGCTCACCCTCAATCCAACGGGGAGGCCGAGGTCACCAATAGGATGATCCTGCATGGGCTGAAGACCCGGCTAAATGAAGCCAAGGGGCTCTGGGCGGAAGAGCTTCACTCAGTGCTATGGGCGTACCAGACGATCGCATGGTCAGCAACGGGAGAAACCCCGTTCAACCTGACCTATGGGAGTGAGGCTATCATCCCTGTGGAGGTCTCTTTGCTATCCCTGCGGATTGATCAATTAGCCGATCCGGCCAACTCGAAGCAACGAAGGGCCGACCTAGATCTGCTGGACGAAACCCAACTCCGGGCAAGTATGAAGATGGCGACCTACCGTCAAAGGATGGCCAAGTATTACAACTCGCGGGTTAAAACGCGCACCTTCCAAGTTGGAGACCTGGTCCTGCGGAAGACGGAGGTCTCGAGGCCGACCGAACAGGGGAAGCTCTCCCCCAACTGGGAAGGTCCCTATCGGGTCATCGAGGTGGTCCGGGCCAAAACTTATCGCCTAGCACACCTGGACGGGCGACAGATAACACGCTCGTGGAATGTAGATAATCTACGCAAATATTATCAATGAAGTCTACAAGTCTTTTCAAACTTCTTCGACTTCTTTCGGCCTGCTTCCGAAAGCCCGACTCCGGTCGGCAAAGGTCCTAGGGCGGCCCACTCCGAAAGTCCGACTACGGTCGGCAGAGGCCCTAGGTTGCCCACTCCGAAAGTCCGACTCCGGTCGGCAGAGGCCCTAGGGCGGCCCACTCCGAAAGTCCGACTCCGGTCAGCAGAGGCCCTAGGGCGGCCCACTCCGAAAGTCCGACTCCGGTCGGCAGAGGCCCTAGGACGGCCCACTCCGAAAGTCCGACTCCAGTAGAGGCCCTAGGGCTGCCCACTCCGAAATTCCGACTTCAGCAGAGGCCCTAGGGCGGCCCACTCCGAAAGTCCGACTCCAGTAGAGGCCCTAGGGCTGCCCACTCCAAAAGTCCAACTTCAGCAGAGGCCCTAGGGCGGCCCACTCCGAAAGTCTGACTCTGGTCGGCAGAGGCCCTAGAGCAGCCCACTTCCGAAAGTCCGACTCTGGTCGGCAAAGCCCTCGGGCGGCCCACTTCTAAAAGTTTGACCCCGATCGGCAACGATCTCGAAATAACTCCCACGGAACTACCGGGAGGACGGGCCGCAGTACGAGCCGACACGCGGATAGATGCCAAGGGCAAGCGCCCAGGTATTTGGCCCAAACCAAGTTATTACTCTCAACTGCTCTGCTAGCTTCTAGCCCCGGTACTGGGGGTACTTAGAGAATTTTCAATAAAAAAACTTCAATAAGAAAGTACTTTCCTTGTGCCCGTCGGCCGCTTCGTGGGGAAGCCATTACCCTGTGATGTGATAAAGCTGACCGGGGATACTTAGAAGAATTTTCGAGAAAAGGGAAAAGAGAGAAGAAATTGGCACAGGTGAAAATAAATGAAGTGCTTCTTCATTTCAAAAAGAGGATATTTACAAAAGAGGTGGGTCGGACCTTTACAAACCCCTCAGGTCCGACCCACGGGAGATGCTTCAGGGGCCACAACCTCGGCCCCGTCGGCTACAACTGGAAGGCCTACCGGGACTGCTCCGGTCGAGGCTTCCTCCAGAAGGACCACCATCTCCACCTCGGCTGCCGCCGGAGCTTCGACCCTGGTTGCTTCGATTTCGCCTTCCTCTTGAGGCTCCGCTTCGGCCCCTTCTTCATCGGATGGGCCTTGCAACTCAGCGCCGGACAGGTCCAGTTCTGGGAATAGCTGACCTATCTTCTTCAGGGCATCGTCATAGCCTTCCCTGTAGAAGTCGGCCGCCGCCTCTTCGATGTCCTTTGTGAAGGTGCTGGAGGCCATGTATGCCCCCACGGCCTCCTGGACCTGCTTCGCGGCCAGCTCCTTGGATTCCTTGAGCTTGACCTCCAGCTGCGCTGCTGCCGCGCGTTCGGCCCGCGCCCTCTTGTCGGCTTCAGCCGACCGCTTCTCCTCCTCACCCAGACGACATGCGAGGGAGCGAGCCTTCGCCTTCTTCTTTTTAAGGCTAGCCTCGCAGTTGGCCAGCCTGCCCTCGGCCTCCTTCAGGGCCGCCTTTGCAAACTCAGCATCCGCTCGGGCTATCGCCAGGCCCTCCTCGGACGACCTAAGTGATGCCGCTGCCACCTCCTGGGCTGCCTCCAGCTCCTGGACCCGCTTGGCGGAGGTTTTGGCCGCGTGCACCACTTGGCAGATGGCGTCATCCATGAGGGAAATACCGTGGAGAACTTGCAAACATACGACCCAGTCGGTGTTATGGGTTAGAAAAAAAGATGAAAAATAAAGAGTAAGACGGTTAGGCACTTACCCTCATAAAGTCGCGAAACGTTTCCACGGTTACGTCGGCCAGGTTGCGCTGGATCGACACCTCCCAGTCGGCGTCGGTCGTCGCACCTCTCAACAGGCTCCGCGCCCTCCAGGGGTTGTTGAGCGCCCGCTAGTGTTAGAAGTCCTCCTGGCGGACTTCCTCGTCCGACTGTTCTGGCCCGCTGTCGGCCGTCCCCTCCACGGCCGGCCCCTTTCCCTTATCGGCCCTAGCCGCTTCCTCTGGGCTAGCAGGCGTCGTGACCGCGGCAGACATCCTCGGCCCCTTCTACTCCTGTCAGGGGGCCGACTCTACTGGCGGGGCTGGCGCCCCCGCCATGTTTCTTGCCTGGCACTCGGTGAGGGGGAGGTCATCCCCGTCCGACTCAACCTCGACAACCGGGGCGGGCCACTCCTCCTCCCGCCTCTTCTTCTGTCGTTCGGCAGCTTTCGCAAGGGCCAGCTCCGGGGTGGCCCATTTTCGCACCGCCCGTTGAATGACTTTGGATTTATCCACCCGCTGCATCCTTCCTCCTGCCACCAGAAGTCCAATGTTAGAGAGAGAAGGAAGAAAAATAGAAGGAATTGTAAGAGGAGGGGGCGGCCTTTGCCTAGAAATCCTTGGGGGCTGACCCCCGCCTGATGAAGGGCCTCCTCCCCCAGCAGATCAAAGGCCGCCACCGGGCCGGCCCTCATGATTTCTGTGAAGGTGCTCAGGTCGGCCGCCGACATCGACCTCCCCTCGCGGACTCTCGCCTGCGGCTCTCTCCACAACAGCTCGAACCCCCAGGGTTCGAGGCTGCTGATGAAGAAGAACTTGGCCTTCCACCCGTGGACGGCCGATGGAAGGCACTTCAAGACCTTTCGGCCTTGGTGAGGGACAAACAAGACCCACTCTCTACTCCTAAAGTCCGACTTCAGGTAAAAGAAATTACCAAAGAGGGACAAGCTGGGGTCGGACCTAACCCGGTGACACAATACTATGAAGCAGCATATGGCCTGAATGCTATTCGGGGTCCGTTGTGCTGGGGTCACCCTATTGTGATTAAAGATGGCTATGAACAGTGGGTGCAAGGGAAACCTCAGGTCGGCCTTAAGGTGGGACTCGTACATCGGGAGGGTTCCTGGACCTAGTGGGTTGTTTGCCCTTCCCTCTCGGCCCGGAAGGGTAAGGTGAAGGGTAGACGGAATCCCATAGACGGCCCTAAGTTTCTCAACCCGCTCTTGGGTCATGGTCGAGGGTAACACACCCAGCCCTGGGTCCCTAGGCCTGTGGGACGGACCCCTACTGCTAGACGCTATGGGGAGGAAGGAGCAGAGAAGAAAGACGGACTAACCTAGATGGACTCTAGATGAAGGGACCCACGGAAAGGAGGGTTCGAGGTCGAAGGCGCAGCAAGAAAAGCCCCCTTGCTCCGCCTTCTCCCCCTTTTATAGGCTCCATGGGAGGGAGGAGTTATTTCCCACCTCGGGCGCGTCTCCACCCTCCCATCAAGAGCCACGACTGCCTATGCCACGAAAGTCGAAGTGGCCGAAATACCCCTCACGCAGATCGCGATCCGCATGGGCACCGGATCAACGGTGTGGGTCCGACCCAGGAGATAGCGCCGGCCGGCCAGATGTTGCCACGTGGCATGACGATCCACCTCGCCCCGAAATGACGTGGAACAGCCTGGCTCTTATCATGGCACCGGACTAACATTGACTGCCCCGCCTGTGCCCCAACGAGCGACTGATAGCTGTCCCAGGCACCGTTTGAGGCGGATTCGAAGCGACCCGATGCCTCGGTCTGGAGTCTTCCGTAGGTGCGCGCGATCATGCTCCTATCCTTTTGTGTCCCGTGACTCCTCGATGCCCAGGAGCAGGGGACAACTGATGCGCCTGTTCGGCTAGTCCCCTGTCGGACCGGCTCTGGCATCCGGTCGGCTAGTCCCTGCGAAGTCCGACTCCCTAGTCGGCTCGCCCGAAGAGCCGGCCCGGGGGCTTTGAAGGCTGGTAGGCATCTTACCGCCCGTGCGACGGCCCCTCTGGATGCTCCTATCGGCTCCTGGAGACATCGCTGGGCCCCGGCAGGCTTCTGGGAGATCAGTTGGCCCACGGCTGAAAGGTTGCTCGACATTTCCAAGGACCTCTTCTCTCCTGCAGCTCTGACATTCCATTGTAACAAATTCCAGTACGTGGCCACTGCTCTGACACACCTGACACGCCGCCACCCACAATCTCGCCGCCACGCCCACCCTCTTGGGGGTATATCCGGGCTTTCCCAGCCTGCTCCCCAACAGAATTTGGCAGCACTTTGTGCCTATAAAGCACACACGGGGGACCTCCACGAAGGGTAACGTTCTTCTTCCCCATTGCTTACTTTCCTTTCAAACTTCTTCCTGTTCTATCGCTCCAGCCCTCTCTAACTTAAGCATCGGAGTGTCCCCCGCCGAAGCTCCTTTGGCGCTCATGGACTTTTTGCAGGTAGACTGGTCGAGGAGCTCTCCAGCGCGCCCGCCGAACCCGGTCCTAGAAGAGTAGCAGCAACAATAAAGAAATCCAAATAGCTGACAGGAGATCTTGAGATGATTGACGATGGCCAAATCTTTTCTCTAACATTGAGATAAATCTTGAAACACTAAAAAATTCATTTGTAGAGATTTTTTAGTTGACCGGAGATCTTGAGATGATTGATGCTGGCCAAATCTTCAATCTAACATTGAGATCAATTTTGAAACATCAAAGATAAGAAATTCATTTGCTAGAGATTTTGTTGTGAAGAACCATTTGATGACTAAGTCAGTTTATCTCATAATAATAGGGAAGTTTTTAAATGGTAAGCAGAGAGAGAGAAGTAAGTCAAGGTAGAGAGAGAAAGTAAGTCAATGAGTTCATAAGAAAAAAAAGAACTTAGAGAGTTCAAGGGAGTTTTGTCATAGGACTTGACTCGATCCGGAATAACTAGAGTTGTAGCTTTTCTCTACTCTATCGTTTTGACTCGAACTTACCTAGAGGATCCTGAGAGTAGTTTATATTGGCAATGAGTTGGAGCCCTCGTGATCAGAATTATGGGACATATATGGATGGTTGTTGAGGATAACCGTTCCTACATCTAGAAGATATCGCGAGATGCATATCTCACTGTTATTGAGTCATCCACCATTGTGGATCAATTGTGATCAATTGTGATCAAGTATGATGGGATATTCAAGCATTTCCATGCACCTTTCAGAGTGACCACATAGTAAAAACTGATTGATCAAGATGAGGGCTCCATAATGAATTAGTACAAAGTTCTAATTGATTGGTTCTATCACATTGGCTATAGCTCATATCAAGATGTATCCGGTATATTGTATTTTTTGTAGCTGATCAAATAATATACACCTTTTGCATCCATTTGATGTTAGCTGGATAACTAGAATGTTTTATAGTGCATGTGATGAGAAATGAGAATACATTGCTTTTATGCCAGCTATTGCCACCTGAATCATCGTGGCCTGTAGCTATGGCCGTTGTCGCCGCGTCGGGTGCCTCCTCCCGCCGGGAGTGCCTTCCTCCTCCGAGGGTGTCGGCTCTTCGGCCCGCTCGGCCTGCAAAACAGAGAAGACTCGGGCCGAAGATTCTGGCGAGGACACTCCAATGATCAAATCAGTGAGATAATCGAGGAGAATAAAATCCCTGTGGTGGAGAGCTTGGGGGACTCCCTCGTCCCAGGGGATGACATGATAGAAATGTTAGTATGGAAAAAGAGAAAGACCGAATGGAGAGCGGGGAGGTTCTCTAGTCGGCCTCGCGGCCTCCGGGCTTGCGGTTGCTTGATTGCTTCTCTCCCCCCGCTCCTCTCGCTTGGTCTCCACTTTCTTTCCTTACCTTTCTTTCCTTCGAACCCCCCTCCTCCTTTTTTTCTTTCTCTTGGGGGTGTTGTTGTTTTTTTTATGAGGGATGGGCGTTGGGCCACTGAGCCCCCTACCATGACGGGATCTTTCCCTTCTTGGAGGGACCGTTCCGGTGTTACAAGGCCTATGGCTTTGACAGGATTCTTCTTCTGGGGGAATTCTGAGTCTTGCACTGCGTGGATCAGCATCCCCCCGCCGTACGGTAGTGGACGTGGCAGTGTGTTACTAGGCCTTGGGTCTGACAGGGCTGGCCTTGTTTAGAGCATGTGAGCGGCGTGTTGCAGAACTGGCATTGGTGGTAGGGCGTGCGCCACTTCTCGGGGACTGCGGGTGGATAGGGATCTCCATGCCATGATTTGAATTCTTGCTAACCTTTCCCTCCTCCACTACTGGCGGGAATTCTGGGCTTTGCGTGGCATGGAAGGACCTTCCGAATGAGTCCGCCTTCAACATCATGAGCTCAACCCTGGCCAGGAGCTAACTTCAAATGGAGGGCTCACCCGTGAGCTCGACCCCAGCTGAGAGCCGACCTCAAACAGGGGGCTCGCTTCATGAACTCTGCCTCGGTCAAGAGAGCTGACTCTGTGAGCTCTACCTCAGCCGGGAGTTGGCATCTGACTGGGCCCTAGCTCCTCAAGCTCTGCCTCGACTGGGAACTGCCCTCGACAGAGGGCTCGCTCGCGAGCTCGACTCCGGCCGGGAGCTGACCTCGGCATTCCACCAGGGGGCAACCCCCACCCGTGTGACTGCTAGATGGCGGCTGTATAGAATCCACGTCAGTGGATGTTACCACATCAGATGCCCCCCACTTTCAAGCCCGGAGAACGAAGCGTCGCTCGGGTGATGGGAGTAACGACTACGCTGACGTGGAGGGATGCGCCTTCTACATCTTCAATGCTTTGACTGGGCATGCCCCGAAGATCGCGCCTTCGTATTAATGGGGTGCTGTGCTCAGTTTTCTAATAGAGAAATCATTAATGCCCAGGCTGGATCAAGGCATCCGTTCCGCGAATCAAAATGTCGGGAGGCACCTGGAGTCAACGCGTGGAAATCTCCAGTTGGCTGTGTGGCTTTTAAAAGGCCTTTGGATGCAGGCGGCCAGGTTTCTGCAAAGCCTCCTTCCTCCTTCAGCCCCCCTTTCTGTTCTAGGGTTAGCATTCATGTTCTCCTTCGTCAATCCCTCTCCTTCAGTTTGTGCCGAAGGAGGGCCCTTGGTTGATTTCAGGATCTCGCTCGAGGCCCGAGAGAGCTAAGTGGAGGCTCTTTAGGAGCAATTGGCCAGCATCAAGGCGTGGGCGTCTAGTTCGGAGAAAAAATTCGCTGAGCTCGAAACTTTTCCCTCGGATGTGGATGGGGAGATCTTCTCGTCGTGCAGCTGGGGCAGAGAAAGAGGCTACCTCAAAAGCGGAGACAGTCGAAGCCATCTCCCGGTTTACAAAATCGGAGATCTTATAGGAGGAGGTGGTGGCCCGGGTCGTAGTTGCTGTGGAGAGGGCCACAGCCGTCGTGGTGCTGACGGGAGTATCCTGATGCGGAGCTACCACAGCTGCCCTTGGAATCACGAGATCGGTGAATTCCAAGGAGGACGGCATGGTAGAGACAGAGCCGATGCTGGACTCCGGCGGGCTCTTGAGGAAGGGTGCCAGTGTGCTCGGGCAGGAGCGGAGATGAGGCCTCAGCTCGTCTTCCTTTCATCTTGTATCTTAGAATTTCAGGAGGTCTCTCAGTCTGTCGGAAGCCTCCATAGGGTATAAGAGACTTTTGATTAATGAAAGCTTCTCTTTCTTCATGACTGTAGCTTCTTCTTCTTCTTTTCCTTCCTTTTTTTTCTTTTCTTTTTTTCTTTCTTTTTTTTTGAACCTAAATCCGCTGCTTGGCTTCTCGAACTGGTGGGGGCCTTTCTCCGAGGTAGGGGCATTCCGATGAGGGTGATTTTTTTCTTCTTCTTTCGGTCAAAATGCTTTGTGTCCCCTCCCTTTTGCTTGCTATTTTTTCATTCTTCAGCTTGGATCGTTGCTGGGAGGCCTCCTTAGCTTGCCAAGCAGTGTGTCGGGCGATCGATAATTGGACTTCAGGGATTTCTTACCAACATCCCAGGGCCGTAAGCAAGGCAACTAGATGTAGGGCTTTCGAAGTATCCCAGCTCAGTTTGCCACGCTGTGAGTCAAGGGTTAGATGGTGAGACTTCTGGAGTTTCCCGGCAGGCATCTCCGGACTGTGAGTAAGGCAGTGGATGTGGGGCTTCTTGAGTTTCCTGGCTTATATGTGCCAAACTGTGAGTTTCGCGGTAGATGGCAGGGTTCCAGGAGTCCCCAACTGTACCTCATGATTGTGAGTGGGGTGACTGAGCGCGGGCCTGTTGGAAGGACCCAGCTTGGTAATTGCCAAGCTACAGGCCTCTTGGTAGATGGCGGGTTGCCCTGCCGCCACCTCTGGATAGTGATCTTGGCTAAGGGCGCTGAGCTTCTCGATTCGTCCTGTCATGAGTCAAGCAGTGGGCAACACTTGGTGCCGCCTCCAGGCTGTGAGCACGGTTATGGGAAACAAATTTTCCTGGTCGAGCCCCTTTTGATGGACTCCATGCTAGGAGGAGTGAAAATGATGTAAGTAGAGTGAGAGTGGGTTTGCAGGTGTGCTGGGAAAGGTAGTGACCGAGGTAGATCGGTCCTCCTATGTGGCCTCCTTCTCCTTGTTATCTTTTCCTTTTCCAGCCTTGTCCAAGGTTCTTTTAAGTCCGGGTGATTGTTGAATGCCTACCTCGGGATTTCCCCCGTGCTGTCAGGCACGTGCGGTGGCGTTCCATTATGCGAACGGGATGTCTCTCCCGGCCCGTACTGTCGGGTGCGTGAGGTGACATTCCATGCCATGGACGGGCCGTCTTTTCTAGTTTGTGATAAGGGGCACTGTCGTATGTTCTGACATTCCTTCCGGTCACCCCATTCCGGGAAGCCAGGCGATGCCTTGATCGAAGGGCCACCGCTTCCGGGATTCGAATCTCCTGGTATAAGCGGTGGCCACGGACAGTTATTATGACTCGATAGATGCCTTTTTCGTGGTCTTCGGGTTGCTCGCCGGTGCTTCGGGGAGGTGGCTCCGCCCCCTTGATGGCTGGAGGTATTGCTCGAGTTGGTTGCCGAATTGGAGAGCTGGAACTCAGCTCCGACTCGGGGGGCTCGACCTCGAAAGGGCTCGACCCGGCGGGGGAAGGCTTGACTCCTGCTTGGAGGGCTCGACCTTGGAGGGGCTTGACCTGGCGGAGGAGGGCTGAGCTCGACTCTGGTCCAGGGGGCTCAGCTTCGGAGGGGCTCGATCCGGCGGAGGAGATCGACAAGCGACTCCTGGGGCTCGGTCTCGGAGGGGCTCGACTTGGCAGAGGAGGACTGAGCTCGACTCCGGTACAGGGGGCTCAACCTCGGAGGGGCTCGATCTGGCGAAGGAGATCGCTCGGCTCCAGTCTAGGTGCCCCAAGATTGCGGGTGCCGACCTGGCGGAGGATAGAGCTCGGCTTTGGCGAGCCACCTCGTTGATTTGGGGGAGCTCGGCCCAGTCAAAGGAGTCCGAGACAGGGTGTCCACCATGGCGGATTCTCTGACATGGCATCTGACAGGGGTCGCATGTCAATATGTCGGCTTCTTGCCACATCAATACCAAATAACCTTGGAGCCAAAACTGGTTTGATATCGCAATTCAAATCAAGTCAAAACTTGTCTAAAATTCTTCCAAAATTTCTTCTCAGAAATCTGCTTGTCACAGGAAGTGTTGACTCACGAAAATTGGCAAGTGTCGACACTTCACCAAGTGTCGACACCTGCAAAATTCCAGGTATCGACACTTGGAACAAAGTCAATCATATTGACTTCCAGTGATGGCAAACGATTCTCAATCGTTAATTAGCCTTAAGATCAGATAGAAATCCTCTATAGTGTGTGACCCCATAGGTTCGAACACTAAGCCGGTAGTACTAGAACATTTTCGATACCAGTCAAAGTCCTTATTTAGCAATGATACCCGACGTCCGGATAGGTCGAAGATGCATAGCACCTCACAAGAACCTCTGGTATATGGTTGCCGCATAATTCATCCCTTTGACCTCATAATGCTCAGGATGACCTAGGGTTTAACTGCCAACCCTAATTTGGTTTATCCAGATCATGTCTCAACCTCACAAGTTTTGTGATTCCTTACAAGTTCTGTGATTTCTCACAAGAACTATCATAACCAAGGTTTTGCTAAATTGAGACATAGTGAGTCATTCACTCCAAACTATTTAGAGAGGTCAATTCCATCTTGATCCACCATCGCTCCACAAGTACTTGACTGCACCCAGAAACCTTCCATCACTGGATTAGAAATGCAGGTAGTCCGGCACCAAAGTATAGTGAGTTGCTTGTAAGCTGCCATGGTGACCTCAGATCTGAGGGACATATATATCCATATCCCTTCACGAGCAATCTTTTGGCAGAAGGGAGCTTCGCAGATGATCACGTTCAGTGAAATATCATACATTTTACTTGCATATCACACCAGCGTCTCCACACTCCTTGGTTAAGAGGACAACCAACAAATATGACATACAACAACCTATACTTGATACATCGTCGTCCTATAACAATGTATCATTTGGTTATGAAACAGTTTAAGAACTACTTGATATATCCTCTCTATATCAAATAATGTAGTTTTAAGGACTCCATCATACAAGTGTTCATTTCAGAAAAATGTAAATATGATGAATAGCCAATAAAAAAAGAATAACTTTTATTTATTCAAAAATCATATACAGTTACAAGATAGCACAACCGTCTACAGCCTAGACGATTGGCCTTGGGATCCTTATTTATAGAACTTAGGCTATTCAGGAGCCTAATGGGGCACGATTTGCCAAGAGTAATTTGTCTATGTTAGCTGGATCCGATGATTATGCTCTTACCTTATCTGTATTGGGGCCAACCATTCCAAAAAATCATGGGACTTTTATAGGAACATGGATTCGAAGGTCAATATTGTTTCAATTGCCTTAGGTCAATCAAATAATGCTTCATCTTGTTATAGGAGGGTTGGATATACTCTTCTATTGCCTCGATCCTAGCCCCCCTTCGATCAAAACTAGGGTCGAGCTCCATCAGATTGTTCGAGAGTATAAGGGATGAAGGTTTAGCTCTATATATTGAAGTGTCCGAGAGGAGGGACACCCATCTCTGAGATCATGCCCGATATCCTTGTTCTTGGCTATTGTTTGGAGAAGGTGAGAGTTGGCGGTCATTGAGTGGTCCAAGAAAAATTTCATCCATATATTGCATAATACTCGAATCTAGGATATTTGTTGCAAGTAAAGGGTTTTGATCATTGATATAAACCTCATTTTACATTGCAGTATTGCTTACTAGCATGACTATTGTAAGCATTTTTAGTGACATATGTAATTAATAACATATATCAAAACATAAATGTTTTTCTATTCTAGAGTCAAGTAAACTAACTTCATATTTAAAAATGGATTTTATAAATAAAAACATTGTAACTAAAAATAATATAACGATATACATATTTCTCAAACATATGGAGATATAGTTATTTAAAATAGCCATTGAAATAGCTATATAATACCATCACAGTAATCATAATGTATATTTTATATAGGTTGTTATGATGGCCTGGCCATCCATTGATTTGTCGAAAACCATGCAAAAATAAAATCTCCGTTTTGACTGAGCTTCTTTTGCTTTTTTTTTTTTTTTTTGGCCACCAGCTCTATCACCACTTGATGCCAGACCCCTATTCAAGCTGCTTGACTTCCGTATGATCCTCAAAGATGAGCCCAGGACCATTAATGAATGGCCAATGACCAAAACAAAGAAAAAAAATCATGAATCCCCTATTTTACTGGTTTTGTATTTCGTGATTCTCTCTAACCAATCATCATCATCGGCTATCTATCATGGCCCACTTTTAGCCAGTATTGCCGCTTGATGTTTTGGGAAGAAAAAAAAGGAAGAAAGAGAAGAAAAAAAGAAGAAGAAAGAAAGAAAAAAGAAAAAGAAAAAAAAAGAAGATAGAGAAGATCAACTCTCTTTCCCTCTCTTATCTCTCGATTGATTTTCTCTCTCTTTTTTCTGATTTCTCTCTTTATGATTTGTTTCAAGTCTTATTCCTTTTGCTATAAACTTAAGTTAATTTAAAAAAGCCCCAAATCATTTTGATATCCATACAATATATTAACCATACCCCGACACTTACCAAATGCACATTCAAAACTTAGTTATCACTGATCTTTATTGAATTGCCTAAGCCGTAATTGATCACGACTAGTCGAGTACATCTTTTTGAATCAACTAATTAGTTAGACATCATTGCCTAGTTGATCTTATCCTTCCTCCACTTGATTTGTCCAATTTTAATCCAATTCAAAATTCTTGGATTTTGAAGTTGTTAATGATTGATTTTAATGGCATTGACTAGGTTGGAATGAATTGAACATACTTGAACTTTAAAGATCATGATAGACGAGGTAATTAAGTAACCCCAATACATTTTACTTGTTTTCGTATTATCAGTTAATTTCAATGTTTAAGACTTTATAAAATATAAAAAGAATATTTTTTATGACTTTATAATTTTTCAAATTAAGGATCAAATATATAATATATGCAAATCATAAATTATCATAAAAAGTATAATTTTATGGATATTTTAATATTAAAAACTTGTTTATGAATTATGGAATCTATATTTATGCAATATGTATTTTGATTATAGAAAGACTAGTTGCATGATTATTTTATTATTAATAATTTATTTATAAATTATAAACTCTGTAAAAACTGTTTAATATCTTTCGACTTATTCATATATCTATGATATAAGAGTACATATTTCAAGAAAATGTGATTTAAGAAGTATAACTATTGACTCTCAGATAGCTATGTATGATCATGCCAATAGATAATAATAGTTGGTATATGACCCTACCAACGGATAATAGTAGTTGGTATTTGTCCTGTCAGAGAGTAATAGTAGTCGGTATTTTCATGATTTTAACCTTGTCATTGATATAATAGTAACTTTAGCATTAGTCTAAGAGAAATGATTAAAATATGATATGGTTAAATAATGAATAGTTAATAATTTATACTGAACACTTGGAAACCAAGTTTATGAAGTATTAATCATTTACGCATGCATAATGAGTTATATAAACTTTTTTATATATTCAGCATAATTTATGAATTTATTTATACTGTGCATTGGAAATCATATTGATATAAATTGTATGATTTATGTATATGCAAAAACATAATTGGTTTATGATTTTATTGTTGATATAAAAAGTTTTGCTTTCTAAAGATAATCTTCTTCAAATAATTTATTAATGTATATATAAACTTACACTTGAACCAGTAAGATAGTATATGGTTTACTTACTGAGTTGGTATGGTTTGGTATGGTTCATATTTTTTTCTTTTATAAAGAAATAAAATTAGAAATGATGAATGATCAAACTTGGAAATTTGTAATAGCAAGCTTCGAAGTTTTACAATTGAAAATAGTTATCCGGATATCATGAACTTGTAGTTAACTAATTATGAATTATAAGATTTAGATTTGGCCTTTAGTTTGGATTTAGATATTTTGAATAGGTATTGATTTAATCAATGAATTTGAATGGGACCTCTTTATTATATTTTATATATAATGAATCTTGCTTTATTTAAAGTTTTGAATGATTAGTTTCTTGTCATCGTGGATTATATCTTTCGATAATATGACTGTATTATATTTTGGATTTGGGATGTGGCAGTTATCTTATTCTGAAATTGCCTAAATGACTTGCTTTAAATTTATGCTTCCTGTTTATTTTGTTGGCTTATCTCTTCCATATGGGTATACGGTTAGCAATTTATTGTCGGTCTCCAAAGCATTCTGTGCACATGAAGTGTCCAGGAGTTTAGACGTGCACGTGAAAGGTCTGAGAGACTATTTTAGATAAGCATCAACAACATAGGGCTCTACGACTGCTGTGACAGCGTAGTTGGTTAGAGCACGATTTCATTTTTATGAATAATTATTGATCATGGATTCGAGACATATCTATCGGATGATTTGATTAAATTTCAAAAATTCTGGATGCACGTGACTGGGGTGGAACGGCTGTAACCCGATACCGTAGTACAGTAGGTTGACGTGACTGGAGGGCGAAGCGGCTGTAACTCCGGAGCGGTTCCGTTTTTGTGAATAATTCATTGATCACGGGTTCGAGACATGATCCATCGGATGACTTGATTAAATTTCAAAAATTCTGGATACACGTAACCGGGGGACGGAGTGGCTGTAACTCCGGTGCCGTAGTGCGGTTAGATTGATGTGACTAGGAGACGGAGCAGCTGTAACTCCAGTATGGTACCATATTACGATTAGGTTGACGTGACTGGGAGGCGGAGTAGCTGTAACTCCGGTGCCGTAGTGCCATTAGGTTGGCATCACCTATTGGGAGCTACACCCTTTTTTTTCTTTTTCATTAAACAAAAGGAAAAAAAAAAAAAAAAGGGGCCTTTTGAGGTATTTCTCGTCACCATTCTGTCTTCTCATGGACCATGAAATCAATCCATCCGTGCTATCGAGTTGGAAAACCTGTCTAATAATTGTATAATTGTCCGTGATTTCTGAAACCGGGATCCGATAGGAAAGAAAATTTTCTTAAGGCTGGTCTTGGATTGTCACTTAACTGGAAATTAGGACAAGAGGTGAGAGGAATGAGCCGTGAAAAGTTCTGTTTCAGGGCTTTCAATGGTCCATGGGAGACCCAAAGCCCATCACTTTTGAGCCACTGCTGGATCTTGAGAAGTCGTGCTGGGCCATTCGTAAAATCTTAGCCACCGACCGAACCTCAATCTAGACGCAAAACCTGGAGTTAAAAACTTGTGCACACCTATATGTCCTATAGAGACAAGGACCGTGAGACCTTCTATAACTAGGGATCGTTTCAATTATAGATTTCAGACTTGGCTCTGAGAATCATAACGGGAGAAAATCTAGATCAAACTAAGCCTGGGTAAGAAAATCTCATTTGGAATCGGACCCAGAAATTTAATACTTCCAGTCACAGGGAAAACTGTGCTCGATCAAAATTAGGGACATTCAAGAGTTTGATCTGCATCCAGAGTTGTATGTTTCGCATAATGATTGATCTTTTTTTGCTACATATGTTGGAGTATATCTTACACATATCTCAAAGCATTTTGAAATCTTTCGGTCATCTACCTGCTCATGTTCAAAATGATTATTATGCATCCAATAATAGATTCTTACACACGCACGCACGCACGCGCGCGCTCACACACAAATCATTCTTCATCCTAAATATACAAGCTCTGATTTGATCCACATTTGCCTAACTAGGGTTTGAACCAGACTATACAGCTTATCCAAAATTCAGATCATGCATATAGATTTTGATTTGAATCCAATTCAATTGTAACCTGTTGATGTTGAATCCCTGCCGACCGGATGGAGTAATTCATCCATCGGTTCGCCGTCAACTGGAACCTGCAAAACAACTTCCCCTGACCGGAATTTTTCTGTTGGGGACACTCCGATACCAAAGTTAACAAGAATTTAGGCAGCAGAATGGAGAACTCGAGAGCAGAGAATGATGAGAAGAAGGAAGAAGAAGAGCACAAGTTTGCTCAGAGTTAGCTTAGCTTAGCCTTGCTTAGCTTACTTGAGTGTCCCATTTTACCAGTATTTATAGGCATAAGTGTAACTACTTACGGTTATGGGAGTTAGTTAGGAAAATCTTCTCATAACAGTAAGTAATGGTGGTTAGAAAATCAGTTATTTGACCATGTGGGTGGTTACAACAATCAGAATAACCTTTAACTGTTTCAGGTTGAAGGATTGCTCTGAAGCTGTAAATGCGTTTAGGAAAAGTCTGAAGTGAAGCTATCAACCTCTTCAAATGGCCTTCCTTGGAAGGGCCTGAGGGAATGTTAGCTGTATGCTTCGGATATCCCTCTTAGGAATGAATAATGAAAACAACTACTTACTGTAGTGTCAAAGAGATGAAAATATTCCAAAGACAGTCTTTGGATCAAGCTGAAGACACGAAGCCGAAGGAAAGATAATAGGCATACTCTTCGTATCAGGCTGAAGATATGAAGCCGAAAGAATATAATCAATATGTTTACTTCTTCGGACCAGGCTGAAGATACGAAACCGAAAGAATAATCAATAGGCTTACTTCTTCGGACCAAGTTTTTCGGACCAAGCTGAAGATACGAAGCTGAAGGAACATAGTTAGTAGGCTTGCTTCTTTGGACCATGCCGAAGATACGAAGCCGAAGGATAAAGTAACATATCAGATGTATTCTTCGGACCAGGCCTAGGCGTACTCTTCGGACCATGCTTAAAGAGATTTCTTTTAGTACATTGGTTCAGCCTATAGACCGAAAAATTTGAAATTGGCTTGACTGATGGACCAGTAATCATTTTATATTGAATCGGATTATCATAACAGATGCCCCCCACTCCCAAGTTCGAAATAATTTTATTTTGAAAATGGGAGTACTAAAATTTGTCGTTTATACTCCGAAGGCATATTTCAAAATTCTCAAAGGCATATTTCAAACCTTTAGGCCGAAGATGTGAAATCGAAGGAAAATAATATATTTCAAAGGCATATTCTTCGGATCAGGCCGAAGATGTGAAGCCGAAAGAAAGAATAATATACTTTAAAGACATATTATTTGGATCAGGCCGAAGATATGAAGCCGAAGGAAAGAATAATATACTTCAGACTTAAAGTAACACTAAGTCCTCGAACTTAGAATAATTCTAAATGATTTTGAGATATTGAGACTTCAGATTTAAAATATCAGATTTCAGATTTAAAATATCACTAAGCTTTCGAACTTAGAATAATTTCGAACAATTCTGAAATCTTGAGAGGAATATATCAAGTTTTTATATTTTAAATAATACTAAGTCTTTGGACTTAAGATAACTGAATAATTCTGAGTTTAATTCTTCAGATTCAATATAATATCAAGTCTTCGGACTTGAAAATACACTAAGTCTTCGGACTTAGAATAATTCTGAATAATTATGAGATCTTGAGACTTCAAATTTAAAATATTACTAAGTCTTCAGACTTAGGATGATTCTGAATGATTCTGAGATTTTGAGATTTCAGATTTAAAATAATATTAAGTTTTCGGACTTAGGATAATTCCGAACAATTTTGAGATCTTGAGAGGAATATATCAAGTCTTCAGATTTTAAATAATTCTGAACAATTCTGAGATCTTGAGAAGAATATATTAAGTTTTCGGATTTTAAATAATACTAAGTCTTCGGACTTAGAATAATTCTGAATGATTCTGAAATCTTAATATTTCATATTTAAAATAACACTAAGTCTTTCGGACTTAGGATGATTCCGAACAATTATGAGATCTTGAAAAGAATATATCAAGTCTTCAGATTCTAAATAACACAAAGTCTTTGGACTTAGGATAACTGAATAATTCTGAGATCAAGTCTTCATATATAAAATAACACTAAGTCTTCGGACTTAGGATAATCCTGAATAATTTTGAGATCAAGTCTTTAGATATAAAATAATACTAAGTCTTCGGACTCAGGATAAATGAATAATCTTGATTTTGAGAAATCAAGTTTCCAGATAATAACACCAAGTCTTCGGACTTGAAAATAATACTAAGTCTTCGGACTCAAGATAAATAAATAATCTTGATTTTGAGAAATCAAGTTTCCAGATAATAACACCAAGTCTTCGAGACTTGAAAATAATACTAAGTCTTCGGACTCAGGATAAATGAATAATCTTGATTTTGAGAAATCAAGTTTCCAGATAATAACACCAAGTCTTCGAACTTGAAAATAATACTAAGTCTTTGGATTCAGGATAAATGAATAATCTTGATTTTGAGAAATCAAGTTTCCAGATAATAACACCAAGTCTTTGGACTTGAAAATAATACTGTCTTCAGACTTAGGATAAATGAGATCCTGATCTTGAGAAATCAGGTTTTCAAATAATAATACCAAGTCTTCGGACTTGGAAATACACTAAGTCTTCAGACTTAGGATAAATGAGATCCTGATCTTGAGAAATCAAGTTTCCAAATAATAATACTAAGTCTTCGGACTTGAAAATATACTAAATCTTCAGACTTAGGATAGTTCTTATCTAAAACAAGATAGACCACGTGGGTCATCCATGTTTTTATAAGAAATGAAACAGGCTGATTAAACCTTGATATTTTTCAGGATAAATCACATGGATCATCCTTATGCCATTTAGTTAAAGATTAAGATAGGCTGATCAGGTGCACCTCGATATTTTGTAGAGTAGATCATGAAGATCATTCTCATGCCTTTTAGAAAAAGAATTAAGATAGGCTGATCATGCCCATCTCGGCACTTCGTAAGGTAGATCACGGAGATTATCCTTATACCTTTTTGGTTAAGATAGGCTAGTTAGGCCCAACTCGGCACTTTATAAGGTAGATCACGGAGATCATCGTTATGCCTTCAAAGAAAAAAGATTAAGACAGGCTGGTCAAGCCCACCTCAATACTTCGTAAGGTAGATCACGAAGATCATCTTTATGCTTTTTAAAATAAGATAGGCTTCAGTGAGCCTTTTCAAGAGCTTCAGTGGGCCCTAATAAGATTGGCTTTAGGCCTCTTGGATGTTTGATTGACCTTTAAAAAGTCATCAGCTTTGAAGAAGATATCGATCTTTAAGAATACTTCGTCCTTTAAGAAGTCACCGGCCTTTGAGAATACATCATACTTTAAGAAGTCATCGGCCTTCAAGAGTATATCGGACTTTAAGAAGTCATTAACCTTTGAGAGTACATCAGACTTTAAGAAGTCATCGATCTTTAAGAGTACATCAGACTTTAAGAAGTCATCGGCCATTAGAGTTCCTTCAAAATAAAAATCTTGACCGCAAATCCTCCAGTGGGAGACACTCCCACGCCCAAGTCAGTAGAGTTCGAACAATAAAATGGAGAACTCAATGAAAGAGGTTAGAGTGACATGATGGCTTACCTCGGAGGTCTCATTTTACCTTTTCTTAAGGTTGTCCAGTCATCGGATTTCTTGATACCAGCAAATACTTACAGATTTATTGGATGAGGTAGACCAAAATTTTAGCTAAATGGCAAGTCTGATAGTCCTTGGATCAATTTACTCGTTCCAGGTGCAGAATCTCTGGAAGAAACAGAGGGAGAACGCTTGGTTCTCTTCTTCCTGTTGTGATCATCCATGCGTTATTCTGGCAGTAAAGCATTTTGACTTTGAGATGATTGGATCCGTGAAGAACTTGGAGTGAGTTCCCGACGTCGATCCTCTCTCCCTTCAGTTTGATGGATGGGTTGTGAGATGGGTGGAGGACATTGCCTTTGAATAGTAGTCTCAATCAACATTGGAGGTGGCATGCTATTATCTACCGGTGGGTTATTTGGCTGAGAAACAGGTTAATCCTTGCTTGTAGAAGCGTTCTGGATCTTTCCTTTCACCATTTTTGCTTTGCAGAAATTCTCTTTCAACTAGAGGAAATAGATCTTTTCTTTACTGTTTTGCTTTGAAGAAATTCTCTTTCAACTAGAGGAAACGGATCTTCCTCTTTACCATTTTTGCTTTGCAGAAATTCTCTTTCAACTAGAGAAAATAGATCTTCCTCTTCATCATTTTTGCTTTGCAGAAATTCTCTTTCAACCAGAGGAAACATATCTTCCTCTTCACCATTTTTGCTTTACAGAAATTCTCTTTCAACTAGAGGAAACAGATCTTTCTCTTCACCATTTATGCTTTGACGAAGTTCTCCTTTAACCAGAGAAAATAGATCCTTTCCTACTTGGTACACCAATCTGTTGACACTGAATCCCCGCCGACCGGATAGAGTGATTCGCCCGCTGGTTCGCCGTCAACTGGAACCTGCAAAATAACTCCCCTGACCAGAATTTTTTCGGTGGGGGACACTCCGATACCAAAGTTAGCAAGAATTCAGGCAGCAGAATGGAGAACTCGAGAGCAGAGAATGGTGAGAAGAAGGAAGAAGAAGAGCTAAAGTTTGCTCAGAGTTAGCTTAGCTTAGCCTAGCTTAGCTTACCTGAGTGTCCCCTCTTACCAGTATTTATAGGCATAAGTGTAACTACTTATGGTTATGAGAGTTAGTTAGGAAAACCTCCTCATAACAGTAATTAGTGGCGGTCTGAAAATCAGTTATTTGACCATATGGGTGATTACAACAACCAGAACAACCTTTAACCGTTTCAAGTTGAAGGATTGCTCTGAAGCTGTAAATGCATTTAGGAAAAGTCCGAAGTGAAGCTATCAACCTCTTCAGATGGCTTTCCTTGGAAGGGCCTGAGGAAATGTTAGCTGTATGCTTCGGACATCCCTCTTAGGAATGAATAATGAAAACAACTACTTACTATAGTGTCAAAGAGATGAAAATATTCCAAAGGCATAGTCTTCGGACCAAGCTGAAGACAGGAAGCCGAAGGAAAGAATAATAGGCATACTCTTCGATCAAGCTGAAGATATGAAGCCGAAAGAACATAATCAATAGATTTACTTCTTCGGACCAGGTTCTTCGGACCAGGCTGAAGATACAAAGCCGAAAGAATAATCAATAGGCTTATTTCTTCGGACCAAGTTCTTCGGATCAAGCTGAATATACGAAGCCGAAGGAACATAGTCAATAGGCTTGCTTCTTCGGACCAGGCTGAAGATACGAAGCCGAAGGATAGAGTAACATGTCAGACATATTCTTCGGACCAGGCCCAGGCGTACTCTTCGGACCATGCTTAAAGAGATTTCTTTTAGTACATTGGTTTAGCCTATAGACCGAAAAATTTAAAATTGGCTCGACTGATGGACAAGTAATTATTTTATATTAAATTGGATTATCGTACCATAACCTTATTTTTTTTTGATAATAGTTATATCCCCACTTATTAGATTAGTGTTGGACTCGAGCCTTGCTGCGTGTGAGATTTTTTAAATATTTTTGGCGAGGGTTTTTTGTTTTTTCCCCGGTTCCCCGAGTGATGGCCCGCGGTCAGGACCATGCAACCGCTATGGCCCAAAAGCATAAGTAGCCGGCGAACTTACAATGAACCACTTTTCTCACCAATTTTTTTAAAACATGCTTGTAGCCACGTTTTCTTGTTGTACTATAATATTATTGAATATTAATGAATAAATATGGATATAGCAGCAAATATCTCATTTTATAACAATGTTAAGTTATGCATTACTTGTATAACTTCTAATCTACCATCTACATTTTTTTTTTTGGGGGGGGGGGGGGGGGGGGGGGGCAAGAAAAAATGTTAAGTTTTGTTCACTTATCGTGGTAGATAAGTCTAAGCCACATCATTCTTTTGCTGTTATGTACATTCCAACAAGCTTTCAATAACATTTATATATCCAGATAAACCCTCCATGAATAGGTTTGTTTTTATTATAAAAATAATAATAATGACCCTTGTTTACCAGCCCATTCTCTGCTTGGCTAGCTCCGGAAAATAAACTAGTGACCGTTGTAATTCCTATTATTTGTCATTATAAATCAATACACAATAGATACAAGCAAAACATAGCATTATTTATTTATTTATTTTGTTGATAAAAGGAAGGGCTATACTATATTAAAGATAATGGTAGCATGGGCAAGGACCTACTTTCTAGGGCTGCAGAGGGAAAGCAGGTGTTTGGGGGTTCTATCGATGTTGTGGATCTCCTTCTGGGCTTGGTGGCTGGCTACGCCACCATCTGGTCAGGGGTGCTTCCTCCTCTGTCTCTTCTGGGCCTTCCGTGGTCTTGCTGGAATGGCCGGCCTCCTCTGTTGATATACAAAATCATGAAGCTATTACTAAAAGATTGAAGAAGGCTCTGTTTACTGTGGGAATGGCCGGTACTGCTAATGACCAGGCTGAACAAGGTCCAAAAGATATTAAGCCGGGTAATTGCTCTCTCTAATTACTCTGTAGTTTCCATGAGAATTATGGTTTGGAATGTTTAGGGGGCGAGAAAACCTACCTTCCATACTATCTATGAGAACCAAGTTTTGGGCCAAAGTCAGTAAGCTCTGCCGACTTCAACCCAATGCAGAGAAAAAAAATGAGAAGAGGGGAAAACAGGGGACATAGTCCCTGTTAATCCCACCGATGTTTTCATTAGAGAAGCCGTAAGAGAGGGCCGTGGCAGGGTGGAACTCGGTCGATGGAGTGTCACGAAGGGTCAAGGCACTGGTCGATCAAGTTTCCTCCCTGTACGGTTACAGAATTTCTCGTTTCCTTCTTCTTTAAAACCCCCTTGGCCTTTCATCTCATCCCCGCCTCCTAGCCCTCTATCCTCTCATCAACCTCTCCTCTGTTCTGTTCACGGGTAGCATGGCGTCGATGGAGGATCGAGGAAGTAATCAGAGATGGGGGTTTCCCCTATTTTGGGGCCGTGTGTGAGAGAAGAAGAGAGGCATACCCCCTGTTGCCGCCCGGATCGTCGTAGCCTGTAGCTGCTGGTTGCGTCGGGTGCTCCGCGTCCGCCCGCATGGGGATGCCTTCGGTGCCTCGGGACCTGCAAGAAAGCCAACATTAGTGATCCAGGCCAGGGATTCCGGCGGGGGCGCTCCGATGGTCAAGTCAGTGACGATCCAGGAGAATAAATCCTCCTGGTCGAGCCCTTCTGAATGAGCTCCACGCTAGGAGAAGTGAGTAGAGTATATGAGAGTGTGAGTGTGAGCTAGGAGGTGTGGTGGCTGAGGTGGTCTTGCCCTCCTCTCTGGCCTCTCCCCTTTCTCCTCCTCTATTTTTGGTGGTTGTGTTGTTGAAAAAATAGTTGTCTCCCCCCTTGAAATGGGGTTGTTACCTCCTTTTTGCTTACTCTGGCCGAGTCTTCTACTTTGGCTTGCCTCGGGGTTCTTCCGTGCTGTCAGGCTGGTACGACGAGGTATCGTGCCGTAGACAGGACGCCTTCTTGATTGGGTAGTTGGAGAAGCATCGATATGCCTCTGACATTCCTTCTGTTTGCCCTTCCTGGAAGCCTAGCAGGGCCTCGACTGTCGTGCCACCGGTCTCGGGACTCGCGCTCTTCAGTGGGGTCTTTTCTCTGTTTGTATGGCAGGTCGGCAGAGGGTATGATACCTTGATGTAAGCTTTTTTTCTTTCTGGTGTGGGCGACGGCCGTGGGCATTTATGGCGACGTGGCGGGTGCTGCTATACGGTCCTCGAGGGGCCCGCCACCGTCTTCGGAGGAGAGGCGCGGCTTCTTAGGCGGTTGGTACTTCGATTTGTGCTAAGGACCAAGCTGGGAAGATGGGGCCCGCTTGTAGCGGACCTGCCTTGTCGCGGCTCGGCTGTGCAGAGGAAGGCCGAGCTCAGTTCCAGGCCAAGGGAGGGCCCATCTTTGACCGAGCTCGGGCCGGCAGAGGTGGATGAGGCGCGCCCAGCTCAAGGGGACCTGGCCTTGAAGGGGTGCCACATGGCGGAGGAGGCTTAAGCTCAACTCCGGACCACGGGACCCGACCTCGGGCTCGGAAGGTCTGCCTCTGGTGGGACTTGAGCTCGGCTCTGACCTAGGCGTCTGACTTGGCGGGGACCAACCTGGCAGAGGACGGAGCCCGGCTTCGACGGGTGGCCCTGTTGATCTCGGGGAGCTTAGCCCGGTGAAGGGGCTTGTAGTGGGAATTCAGCGTGGCGTCCAATAAGGGCTCCAGTCAGGCTCCTTGCTCCATGTCAGCGATCCGGTCACATCACCCCCCATTTTTGGCAGCGATGAACAACCTAACAATGGGAGGAACGACGATGGCGGTGGTCTTGATAGCCACCGGATAGACTTGTAAATGGCACGGTGAAGAGCACAGTAGCAAAGGTAGACTTGTAGGCAATGGATCCAAGGCTCCATCAGGACCGGTGGCGGTGGCTCTTGATGGTGTGAGGGAACTCTGGCGGTGGGTCTCGACGGCACGCAAGCAAGCCCGATGAGGTTGCTATGGTGGCGGTGCGACCCAAGAAGAGGGTGATCATGATGGACGGTGAAGGATTCAAGCAATCTGGATGGGGTTTATAGAGAAAAAGAGGAAAAGAAAGAAAAAAAATGAGAGGGGAAGACTCTGTTCGATGGAGACGAAGGAGAGGAGAGGGGAAAGGAAAAAGAAAGAGAAGGAGAAGAGGAGAGAGAAAAAGAAAAAAAAGAAAAAAAGGGAAAGGAAAAAAAAAAGAAAAAGAAAGGAAAAAGAAAAGAAAAAAAAGAAGAGTGAAGAGAGAGAGAGAGAGGAGAGAGAATGAGGAGAGAAAAGGAGAGAGAAAGAAGAGAGATAAAGAAAAAAATAGTAATGATAAATATAAATATTGAAAGAGAGAGATCGAAAAGTCCTTTTCTCATGAAATTCGTGAAGCAAGGGTATAACGGATGGACCACTGATAAAATTTGGATAAAAGATTTTGGTATATAAATTATCCTAGAATTATTTTTTATATTAAAATAAATTATTATTATAGATGGCAGCCTTCTGAGCAGAAGGGCATTGTGTAGGTTTCGGGTATGGACCAATATCAGGCATGTTAGTTGTTCCTAATGAGGTAAGGATCTTTGTACATAATCACTGGTTTGTACATATATTTCATACTGTATAGTTTTATCTATGAGCATGGGCATGGGTTAACATTCATGCATGGTTTCTACTTTGATAGTTGTATTTACTGGTTTGATATTATGATTTCTCATATATTATGTGGAATGTTTGGAAAACGATACTGGTTTGAAAAAAAAAATTTGGTTTAAATGTGGTGGACAATTACATGGAGAATTGATTAAACTGATAATTAAGAGAAGATTATTTTGAACTAGCCATGCCACACCCAGAATAGCCTGAGCCACGGGCAAATAATACGTGGAATAGCAAACCACGGGCGAAAATACATGGGATAGCTTGAGCCACAGACAGATAATACATGGAATAGACGGTCACGGACAGATAGTACATGGGATAGCCTGAGCCACGGGCTTAGTATGTGGAATAGCCTGGCCATGGACGAATAGTACATGGTATATTCTGAGATTGCCTATTTTAGGCTAAGCATGACCATGGTTAGTCCAAATCCTAAAGAAGGTTATTAATCAAATTGGGACATGAATGGTTTTATGACTGTTGAGCTATTTTGGATGCATAATATAATATTATGACTCATGGTATTTAGTATTTTCATTATTATTTTTTATACTTATAATTATGAGTGAAATTGTACGAAAATCCTTATTGGACAGTAAAACCCATTTCCCTACTTTCTTCCTTCTCAGAGTTGTGCATAGTGGTGGATTGGATTCGTGTTGAAGTGAGGAATAGCTAGAGAGTCATTAATTCTAGTCGGATGACTAAAATTATAACCATATGAGTTATATTATTTTCTTTACATTGGTACTTTCTTATGAATTGTGATCAATAGTATTCTGGGAAATTGAAGTTATAATGGAATTTTGTTAAGCCTTGCATGATCTCTACAATGTAACCTAGGATTGTGCGGCCGCTCATGTAGCCGATTCCAGTACTAAATTTGAGGCATGACACTACCTTTTATAGAATGGTCTACTTATATCACCCTAATTTATGTGTCCTTTTGGAGACCCGTCTCAGTGGTCCTCCTTTGGAGCACTTTCGTCGATGCCTCCCATGTTCTTGAAGCTTTTATGCTATTGATTTCTAGGGGCTTTCTAAAGGTATAATAGTGGCATGGAATACGGGGGCTATTAAGGTTGATGCCTTTCACCGCTGTTCCCAACATGTGGTTGTTCTTGTCTCCGAATCTCTTGGTACCACCTGGTTGTTATCTGCTATTTATGCTAGTACAAATTATAGGATGAGAAGAATGGTTTGGCATGAGATCTCGACTCTTGTTGATCAGGGTATCCCTGTTCTTATGGCTGGGGATTTTAACTATATTGACAAAGCTAAGGATAAGAGGGGTGGCCGACCTTTTATTGAGGATGCTAGCTCTAGGAAATTCAGTCATTTCCTGCAATCCACTGGTCTGATTGATTTGGGATTTGTGGGGCCCCATTTTACTTGGTACAATAATCGATTTGGGGGAGCCAGAGTTTGGGAGCGGATTGATAAGATCTTTGTGAACCCCACCTAGCTCCACTTGTACCCTAATCATCTGGTTCGCCATCTACCCATAATCACCTCTGACCATTGCCCACTTCTTCTTTCCACTACTTCTCTCCCCTGCCATGCTTCTTTCAGATTTGAGAAGTTCTGGTTGAACTATCCCAAATCGTGGGAGATTGTTAGGGAGGTTTAGAGATTGCTGGTCCGTGGTAATGTGAGGTACGATATTACTCGGTGCTTGGAGTTGCTCAAAAGGTGGCTTCACCGGTGGAATAGGGTAGAGGTGGGGAATATTTTTGATAAATTGGATATTGTGGAAAAATCTATTTCCGCTCTTCAAGAAAGGGAGGATAGGGATGGTGGCTTGTGTAACGGTGACTTGGTTGCTCTTCGCAACCATCTTGCCATGCACAATGCTCATCTTCACTAGTAGGAAATCCTCTGGAGGCAAAAATCCAGAATATAGTGGCTAAGGGATGGCGACAGGAACACCCGCTTCTTCCATCAGGCTACTGTGGTTCACAAATCTCGGAACTGCATCAGAGCTCTACGATCTTCTAAGGGGTGGTGGATGGAGGATGATAATGATATTAGGGAGGAGTTTTTTTTTCTTTCGGTCTAGGTGGTGTGGACCATCGAGGATTCTTCCTCCTTTCGATTCTTTGCCTCCGACTTCTTTTATCTCTATTCAATAAAATCAAGCCTTTCTCATTCCTATCTTTGAGCATGAGATTCGGTCAATTCTTTGGTCTATGGATGAGGACAATGCTCCTAGCCTTGATGGGTTCTCTCCCAAATTTTTCAAAAGATTTTAGTGCATTATCAGGTTTGATATTGTTTCTGCTGTGCAGGAGTTTTTTAATCTATGGTTGTATGCCCCAAAGCTGGAAGCAGACTTTTATTGCTCTTATTCCGAAATGCACAGCAGCATGCGAACCAAACCACTTCAAATCCATCAGCCTTTGTACTACTTTTTATAAGCTTTGTACAAAATTGCTGGCAAACAGGATGAAGCTTATTATTCCTCATCTTATTTCTCTGGAGCAGGGCGCCTTTGTTGGGGGTCGCTCTATTTTGGACAATGTCCTTATTACTCAGGAAGTTATGTTTGATCTTCGAAGAGCCCCTTCTTGTCACTCTTTGATGGCTATCAAGTTTGACATGGAGAGAGCTTTTGATCGCGTGCAATGGAGCTTCCTGGAGTGTGCTTTGAGAGCTTTTGGTTTCCATCAATCTTAGATTACTCGCATAATGGCTTGTATTTTTCGACCATCCTATGCTATTCTTGTTAACGGCTCCCCCACAGATTTCTTCCACTCTGACATCAGCCTTCGTCAAGGTTGTCCCCTCTCTCTATATCTTTTCATTCTTTGTGTTGACTCTCTTTCGTGAGCATTGGGAGTAGCAGTATGAGAGTCAGTTATCCAACCCTACCTCTCCACCCTTGGTGCTATCCCTATCTCGTATTTACTGTTTGCAGATGATTGTCTTCTCTTAGGTCGGGCCATGATGTCTACTACCTGAGAATTCAGATCGATCCTTTAGGCCTATTGCTTGGCATTTGGCCAGAGGGTTAATTTTTTTAAATATGAAATTCATTTTAGCCCTAAGACTCCCGTGCATATCCATCGATCTATCCAAGAATTTCTTGGAATTTTTGAGTGTTATGGTGGTCTTCGGTACTTGGGGATTCCTGTTTTAGGTGCCAGACTTCGGAGCAGGGATTGTACTTGGATGGTTCGAACTGTTCAGGAAAGAGTTGAGGGTTGGCAAGCTAGAGTTCTCTCTTCCATGGGTAGAGTCACTTTGATTCGGTCTGTTCTCTCATCTCTTCCCATCTATATGCTCTCTAATACTGTTATTTTCAAGGCTACCATCCTCAAAATCGCTACCATCCTCAAAATCGAGCAAATTATTCGATCTTTCCTATGGGGTTCTTCTACTGTCTCTCAAGGTATCCACCTCTTGGGGTGGAATGTTGTTTGTCAGCCTATTCGGTGTGGTGATCTAAGCATTCACTCCCTTCCTGTTAGGCATGATGCCTTGCTGGCCAGACATGTTGCTAGATTTTTTCTCTACCAGAATGGTATGTAGACCTCCATGATGAGGGCCGGTATGTGGCCCTTCCTACTGTCTATGACATCGGTGCGAGATTCCCTCGATAGTGTTCTCCGATTTAGAGGGAGATGATAATCAGGGCTGACCCTATTATTCAGCATGTGCGATGGATTGTGGACGATGGCAGGTTAATTCATTTCTTTACCGACTCTTGGATCTCCGAGACTCCTGTTGCCCGGTGGCTAACCTCTATCTCTGTTGATATTCTAGATACTATGTTTATCTTTGATCTTTTTATTCTAGGTACTACTCGATGGGATCTGGTGCTCGTTATTCGGACCTTCGAGGATATTCTTGGCCATCGAGTTTTATCTATTGCCCTGCCTATCCATCTCTGTGATGACACTGCGATGTAGAGCTCTTCAGTTCTTCTCAGGGTTCTTTTGTTTGATCTGATCCCTTTCTTCACCCCAGACTAGTGGAGTTCTTTGGATATTGGCTGGATTTTGTCACTTTCAATTCATCACAGGGTTTCTTTCTTTCTTTGGAAAGTGGCTTGGCATCGTCTTCCTATGGTTTTTATGCTTCAAGCTAGAGGGTTTCATCTTCACCCCTCTTGTCTAGTTTGTGGGGTTCATGCTGAGGACCTTGACCATATCTTGTTTCTTTGTCGGAGAGCTTGGTAGGTTTGGGAGATAATTGGTTTCGACAGACTCTTCACTCACTCATCGGACTTAGTACATACCTTCCTCGACTTTCTTTGCACTGGCAGTCCGAGTCTCTCCTCTACTTTTATGGCTTATACTGCATATGATATATGGCTTACTCGTAATGATATTATTTTCGCATCCTCTATATGTTCTATTAAAGTCATTGTCGAGCGAGCTAGGGCTCATGGTCAGCAGTTTCTTCTTTCAAATGGAAGGTCCTCGGAAATCTGGGGTTCTACCTTTGCTCCTCGAGTGCCCTGCTTGATTTTCATCTCTTGGGAACCCCCTATTTCGAGGTATTTCAAGCTCAGCTTTGATGGAAGTGTAAGGAATGGTCGGGGTGGGACGACTTTTATTATCCGCACCCCTAGACTTGGCTTTCTTGCTGTCGAGGATTGCCACCTCACTGATCTGACGGTTCTTGTCACGCCTCGATCCCAAACTCGAGCCGGATGTGCAACAAACGGCCATGTGCCCTAGGATTTATTTCTCCTTCGAATGCACAAGGCGTGCATCACATCATAATTCCAGCAATAATTATCCAGCCAAGCATACGCGTAACACCTAAACCTTAGCTCCTCACTGACTGGTCCCAAAGCCCGATTGATCTTCCAGATCTGTAACAATAATATAGAAAAATAGATGGTGAGCTATACAGGCTCAGTAAGTTATCATCACCTCCAATATACATACACAAATATGCCATCAACAAACAAAAAGCATAAACATACCATACAACAAGAATCAAGTAATATAATAATATAACCAGCAATATGATACAAATATGTATACTTAATTTCAACCGACACCGACATGACTAGGATGGCCAACCATTTACTTTACTCTCATAGTTTCTCTGACTATGGCCACAATCGGCCCATAGTTAGCCTCGAAAGAGACTAGATCCTGTGTACACATACCTCTCATTGGTAATGCGCTAGTGATAACCTCACTGAAAGCCCAAAAAGAAAACTAGCTCTGATATCACACGAGGAAACATACATCCCCAGCATATGCCAACAACTGTCATGCATGGCTAAAAATAAAATAAGGCAACTAACTCCTGTATTACATACCGCTTAACGGTCATGTACCAGTGAAGCCCCACTGGAGGCCTAAAAGGAAACTAGGTCCTCGTGTGATCATAGTTGGATAAGAGAGCATCTATACCAATACAATGCTTGCAATCCAATGCAGATTAAATATATTACATATATTTAATATTTTATAAATATATAACATATTTGGCATATAATACTAGAGGTCAAGATAACTTACAGAAGAATATCCACCAACTAAGTACAATTCAAATACTAGACCTGATCTTCCAAGGACAACGACAACCTGACCAACAATTTAAACATATAATTATTTTCTATTTAAAAAACTAAAAAGAAAACTAAATTATCATGGGACACTCTCGTCAATCCAATTCAATCCCGGTCCAAAAATTTAACCCTTCCTCCATTTCTTTTCTCTCTCCTCTCTCCATCTTTCTCTCTCTTCTCTCTCTCCTCTTTCTCTCTCCTCTCTCTACTCTTTCTCTCTCTACTCTCTCTCTCTTATTTTTATTTTTATTATTTCTTTTTTTTCTTCTTTTTCTTTTTTTTCCTTCTTTCCTCTTCTTTCTTTCTTTTTTTTTCTTCCGTTCCCTTCTTCTTCTCCCGAGCCCTCCTCCCATGCTCCTCCTTGATTCGACTGAACCACCCCCTCCCTCGGTTGTCGGCGATAGCCACGGGAGACAGTCACCGAGAGGAGGGCTCGGTGGACAGGAGGGAAGGCGACGACGAAGCCATCGACGGTGTACGGTCCAAGCCAAACCAAACCGAAAACAATCAACCAAAATCAGATTTAATCCCTCCCAAAATAATTGAAATAAATAAATAAAACTTATTGGCATCGAAAGGGCTCTCCGTCGCTCGCTGGAGAGAAGAACGACGGCGTGTAAGGAAGATTAAAGGGTTCGATGGGTGGCGGTGAGATGAGATTTAAAGGAAAACCCCATCGAGCTTTTCCTGCCGTTGGAGAATAAAATCCGCATCGTCCGGAGTTCCAACCTATCCCAAACCCATCGCCGACCACCCCTCCCCTCCACAACTCTTCCCTTCAAAACCTCCGGCGAAATCTTCGGCCGGACAAGGATGAACCACCTCCTTTGTTTCCGCCCTCTGTTCTTCTCTCTTTTTTTTCTGGGTTCCGGATGAAGTCGGCAAGGGCTGCCGACTTCAGCCGACAACGGCCCAGTTATGGGCTGGGCCTCACAGTTCTCTTGGTAGAGCTTCGAGGAGCATGGATGGGTATTGCTTATGCTCGGAGGATTTTATACCTTGATCAGATTATCATTGAGGACGATTCTACCATGGTCATTGCCTGAATCCTGGAGGCTTGGAGGTTTCTTCCCCTGCACCCTTATATTCGGGATATAGCTCTCCTTCTACAGGATTGTACAAAGCTCTTTATGCGCCATGTTTATCACGAAGCTAATTCCGTGGTTGATTGAGTAGCTTCCTATATTACCAATCATTCCGGTGACATCCTCTGGACCTAGATGGCTAATGCTCCTACTTCTTTTTATGATATTATCCTTTCAATTTCTCTTGGCTGTATTCATATTATACTTCTAGTTTGAATATTTTATTCTATAAAAAAAAAAAAGGAAAAAAAAAAAGAAAAAAAAAGATAACGGTAGCAAAAGTAATGCAGCAGCGCACCAAAGCCAAGCCAGAAAAATAGTGGGTAGCAACAAAAGCACAAACCTTGGCAATCCTAGTACCCCTGCATAACAAAATCCAAAAACAACACTTTGTACGCATATACGAAAAGGTCCAAGAAAGCTTAACACCAAACTACAACTGATGGTATCTACGACTGAAGCATGCCAAAAGGCTTAACTTAACCAAAAGGATGAAGCCTCCGAGCTTTGCGCGTAGATAAAGTTTGATTCTAGGAGCTAGACTTGAAAACCACACTTGATGGAATTGGTAGAAGTTATTTTGAACCAGTATTCCAGAGTTGAACTTACATAGAAAGCCCCAAAAGAAGACATCTTGTGATTAGAACGAAGTATCCAGAGTTTGATGTTTCTCTTCCCAGTTATGTGGATGCACTATCTCCCTAAAGTTTGGTACACTCAGTCCTGCCCATATAGCTAGTGTCATAGAGAAATGGGTGGACCTGATGGGGCCATATGATAGCTGACTTGGGCATTCAACCAGATGAAATATGGCAGAAGTTTGCTTAATAAATAAAGATAGCCACAGAGCATGTTGCTAGAATAAAGAGATAACACCATCAAAGCTCGTAATCACATGACAATATAAAAAGAGTCCCATTTTCCAACAGTAACTTTCATAAGTGCAACATCATTTTAAGAAAAAATTATAATCCTGGTCATTAGAATAGAAAGATAACACCATTAATGCTTGTAATAACATGGCATTATAAAATGAGTTCCATTTCCCATCGGTACCTTTATTAAGTGCAACATCATTTGGAAGAAAAGTATAATCTTGGTCACCCATCATTAGGGAGCAAATACAGAGAAGAATAGGCATTACAGTTCTCCCTTCAAGATGAACCAAAGAGCTGTAAAACATAAAAACATAGGCAACAAGAATCCAGCATACAGGTAATCTCATATAAAATGAATGGGAGCCCATCAACCTATGAATAAGAAGACCATAGTGATCAAGCAAGCTGCTTTTAGAAATTATCAGTTGAGCCATCATAGTGTAAGTATTAATCAAGAAACCCATCAGATACTGGGATTTTCCCACTCTAGCTATACGCATTTTATCATATCCCATCAGTATGATTAAAAGTCAAAACATCATCGGGAAAAGTTAGAAAGTAGGAAAACTGATAACTAATCAAAAAGATTAGATGATAGAAACATAGATAAACTTAGCACATTGTCTCATCCAAATACAGATGACCCAACCAAAACTTGCAAGCTAACAACCAATCACTCAGCACAATATGGCATTATAGCAAGAGTCCCATTTCCCATCATTAAATTTCATAAGAGGAAGATCATTTGAAAAATTAAAATAAGTGTAATCCTGGTCAACCATCAACAAGGGGGCAAATGCTAAGGAAAAAAGGCACAATGTTTCCCTCTTCAAGATGAACCAATAGGCTATGAAACATAAAAGCATAGGCCAACAAAAATCAACAAACAGATAAAAACATATTGAAAGAAAGGGAACCCGTAAACCTATTGTGAGGCCCAACCCAATTCCAGCTGTTTGACCCATGCAGGATTTGGACTGAAGTCGGCAACTGGGTTGCCGACTTCAATTCAAATTCAGCGGGTACCGAATTGCCGGATATCTCGACAAAGGGGTCGGAGAAGGCGGTCGACGGCGCGGGGGGATAAGGGTTTTCCCTGGGATCAGGGAGTCCCTCGCGTGCCTCACCCTAATCCAGACCTCTCCTCCTCCGGTGGACGCCGAAGCCGGCCTCGTCGAACGATCCCTCTCATGCCCTAGCCAATTTGAAGGTCGTCTTCCTCCGGTGGCCGTCGAAGTCTGACGTCGACCTCGCCGGTAAGTGCCCTATCCTCTAATTTTCGCTCGAGCGTGGGCACGAGCAGTGGCGACCGATGGGAGCCCATCTCCTCTTGAGCATGGGCTCGAGCAGGGACGACCGGCCGGGGGGGGGGATTTCATTTTGGGTTCCCAGTGGATGGCTGGACGGCCATCAGAGTTGCCGCCGGTCTCTCCTCCTTCCGGTCTCCCGTTGGCTAAGGGGGACTGGCTTGGTAGGGGAGATGGCAGCTGATCGGGTGAAGGGAGGAAGAACCGAGTTGACTTGGTTAACAGGGGTGAGTCAACTCGGTTGATAGGTTGGGTTGACTCGGTCAACAGAACCGAGTTGACTCGGTTAGCAGGGGTGAGTTGACTCGGTCAACAGAACTGGGTTGACTCGGTCTATGGGATGTGTTGACTCGATTTTCTGGGATAGATTTGTTCGATATAAGCAAATTTTGGAGAAAGAAAGGAAAGGGGAGATAAAGTGAAAAAAAAAAAAAACTGGGGTTCGAGGATGTCCCGGGGAATTTAGTTTTCTTTTTAGTCCTTATTTAGATATGTATAGAAATTAATGGTATGATTAATAAACAAAAGAATTCGTGGTACAGGATTGTTGTTGTCCTTGGAAGACGAGGTCTAGTGCTGGACTATACTTAGTTGGTGAAAACCCTACAGTAAGTTATCACTCTCTAGTATGTTTTGCCATGCATGATGTGAGTTTATTATTTGATATGTTACTGAATTGTACTGCATATGTTTATACTGTATATCAATGACTTGATGTGATATGAGATTAAACAAATATGGTTAAAATGTACTGTGCCATGGGTTGAGTTGGTTTTAGTATCTCTCTAGTCTGACTATGATCATATGAGGACTTAGTCTTCTTTTGGGCCTCCAGTGGGGCTATCACTAGTACATGACCGATAAGCGGTATATGATACAAGAGCTAGTTACCTTATTTTAGCACATGTTGGGGATGCATGTTTCTCGTATGTTTTCAAAGCTAGTTTTCCTTTTGGGCCTCCAGTGGGACTATCACTGGAGCATGACCGTTGAGCGGTATGTGTACACAGGATCTAGTCTCTTTTGGGGCTAGCCACGGGCCGATCGTGGCCATAGTCACAGGGACTAGGTGAGTGAGTGTGGATGGCCATCCTAAGGAGTGTGTGTTATCAAAAAAGTAATAAAGGAGATTAATAATAAAAACTTAACTGATTGGCTCTATTTTATTATTAATATGTTTGGTTACTTGTACACACTAATTTATTCGAGTTACTTTGCTCTTGATTCATGATAGATTTATACTTGAGATGTATGATAACTTACTGAGTTTAGGAAACTCACTTTTTTTTCTTGCATTTTTCAGAACCAGAGGAACATGTGGGCTTGGGAACCAGTCAGTGAGGATTTAGAAAAATTATGACTGAAGCTCACAACTCTACCTATATTATTCATCCTGAAAGTACAAAAATGTACAGAGACCTTAAAAGAGAACTTTTGATGGAGTGGTATGAAAAGGGAGATAGCCATGTTTGTTGCCTAGTGCCTAACTAGTCAATAAATAAAAGCTGAGCATCAGAGACTAGCAGGACCACTGCAACCCCTGGCTATTCCAATATAGAAATGAGAACATGTCACAATGGATTTTGTTACTGGATTGCCAAGGACTCTTAGAGGGTTTGATGCTATTTGGGTTGTTGTAGACCGATTGACGAAGTCAGCTCATTTCCTACCTATCAAGGTTAATTTCTCATTGAAAAGGCTAGCTAAATTATATATTGATGAGATTGTCAGATTACATGGTATTCCTGTATCAATTGTATCTGATAGGGATACGAGATTTGTTTCTCAATTTTGAAGAGGACTGCATCGAGCTATGAAAACAAAGTTGAAATTTAGTACGGCCTTTCATCCTTAAACAGATGGTCAATCATAGAGGATAATCCAGATGCTGGAAGACATGCTTAGAGCTTGTGTTTTGGATTTGAAGGGTATTGAGAATTGTGTCCCAAAACCAATCATCTATGCTGTAGATGGTTGTGCTAATTTTATAATTGTATATAAATTTTTAATGAATAAAAGTTATTCTTTTGGCTGTTCATCATATTTATATTTTTCTGAAATGAACTCTTGTATGATGGAGTTCTTAGAACTACATTATTTGATATAGAGAGGATGTATCAAGTAGTTTCTTAAACTGGTTCACAACCAAATGATACATTGTTATAGGACGACAATGTATCAAGTATAGGTTGTTGTATGCCAGATTTGTTGGTTGTCCTCTTAACCAAGGAGTGTGGAGACACTGGTGTGACATGCAAGTGAAATGTATGATATCTCACTAAACGTGACCATCTGCGGAGCTCCCTTCTGCCAAAGGGTTGCTCGCAAAGGGATATGAATATATGTGTCCCTCAGACTCGAGATCACCACGACAGCTTGCAAGCAACTCACTGTACTTTGATGCCGGATCACCTGGATTTATAATTTAGTGATGGAATGTTTCTAGGTACAGTCAAGTACTTGTGGAGCGGTGGTGGATTAAGATGGAATTGACCCCTCCAAATAGTTTGGAGTGAATGACTCATTATGTCTTAATTTAGCAAATCCTTGGTTAGGGTAGTTCTTGCGAGGAGTCATAGAACTTGTAAAGTTGAGACACGATCTGGATAAACCAAATTAGGGTTGGCAGTCGAACCCTAGGTCATCCTGAGCATTATGAGGTCAAAGGGATGAATTGTGCAGTAACCATATGCCAGAGGTTCTAGAGAGGTGCCCTGCCTGCATATTCTATATATCCGGACATCGGGTATCATTGCTAGATAAGGATTTTGACTGGTACTGAAAGTGTTCCAGTGTTACCGGCTTAGTGTTCTAACCTATGGAGTCACACATCATAGGGATTTCTATCTGATCTAAAGACTGATCGGTGATTGAGAATCATTTTGCCATCACTGGAGGTCAATGTGATTGACTATGTTCGAAGTGTCGATACTTGGTAAAATGTGAAGTGTTGATACTTGACTGATGAACAGAAATTCTGGAAAGTTTTTTGGGAAGGTTTTGACTTCGAATTTTGAATTCAAATTTCGAATTCTGGATATTTTTGGCTCCAGGCTTTCATAGTATGATGGTCATACTTGCCTTTTTAGCTTGGACCCATTTGGTATGGCCTTTAAAGAACTAGAAGAGAAAAGGGGTTTTGTGAGGACTTGGGATTGGGTGTGAGAATACCTAGCATTCAAGCTAGGTCTTGGAAAGAGAGATGTTAGGAAAGGTTCCACCTCTCTTCCTTGTCTTCCGAGAAGAAGAAGATCGGTCCGAAGGATCCCAATGAGCTAGCACTCCGAGGGAGTTGATCATAATCGAGTCCCAGTGTGAACTACCTGTAGAGGCCAGACATGTGTGTGGCTTAAGAGCACCGTCTTTGGAGCACCGCCACTGCATCCATCAAAGGTATAATGGTAAGGTATCTTTATATTTTTTATTATTTTTTTGCTCTTGATGTATATTGCATGATGCATTATATTACTAGATCCTGTTGCTAGCAAATTGGTAGATTTTTTTGATCGATCTACCAAGCCTTCTCCTGTGTTCATTTTAACATAGTTTTAAAATGCATGTTTCTACCTTGCTTTTGTATATTGGTTTGCTTCCCTTTTTCTGCCCTTTAATGGTATCAAAGCCATGTTCATCATAGTATAATAATGTTAGCATGCTTTAACATCATGTTTTTCTTTTAAAGTACTTGGAATGTGTGCTTCACCATGGCCATCCGGTTATAGGAGAGACAAGTATCCTTAATTATGTCATGAACCAGGTATGTCAATTTCGAGGACAAATTTTTTTTTAGGAGGGAAAAATGTGAGACCCAACCCAATTCCAGCTGTTCAACCCATGCAGGATTTGAGCTGAAGTCGGTAATTGGGTTGCCAACTTCAATTCAAATTCAGTGGGTACCGAATTGTCGGATATCTCGGTGGAGGGGTCAGAGAAGGTGGTTGACGGCATGGGGGGATAAGGGTTTTCCCTGGGATCGGGGAGTCCCTCACGTGCCTCACCCTAATCCAAACCTCTCCTCCTTCGATGGACGCCAAAGCCGACGCCGACCTCGTCGAATGATCCCTCGCGTGCCCCGGCTAATTTGAAGGTCATCTTCCTCTGGTGGCCGCCGAAGTCTGATGTCGACCTCGCCAGTAAGTGCCCATCCTCTAATTTTTGCTTGAGCGTGGGCTCGAGCAAGGATGACCTACCAGGGGGGATTTCGTTTTGGGTTCCCGATGGGTGGCTGGATGGCCATTAGAGTCACCGCTGGTCTCTCCTCTTTCCGGTCTTCCGTTGGCTAAAGGGGACCGGCTTGGTAGGGGAGATGGCAGCGGATCAGGTGAAGGGAGGAAGAACCGAGTTAACTCGGTTAACAGGGGTGAGTCAACTCGGTTGGCAGGTTGGGTTGACTCGATCAACAGAATCAGTTGACTCAGTTAGCAGGGGTGATTCGACTCGGTCAACATAACTGGGTTGACTCGATCTATGGGATGTGTTGACTCGATTTTCTGGAATGGGTTTGTTCGGTGGAAGCAAATTTTGGAGAAAGAAAGGAAAGAGGAGATAAAGTGAAAAAAAAGAACTGGGGTTCGAGGGTGTCCCGGAGAATTTAGTTTTCTTTTTAGTCCTTATTTAGATATGTATAGAAATTAATGGTATGATTAATAAATAAAAGAATTTATGGTACATGATCGTTATTATCCTTGGAAGACCAGGTCTAGTGCTGGACTGTACTTAGTTGGTGGAAACCCTACAATAAGTTATCACTCTCTAGTATATTTTGCCATGCATGATGGAAGCTTATTATTTGATATGTTACTGAATTTTACTGCATATGTTTATACTGTATATCAATGACTTGATGTGATATGAGATTAAACACATATGGTTAAAATGTACCGTGTCATGGGTTTAGTTACTCTCTAGTCCGACTATGATCACACGAGGACCTAGTCTCCTTTTGAGCCTCCAGTGGGGCTATCACTTGCACATGACTGAAGAGCGGTATGTGATACAGGAGCTAGTTGCCTTAATTTAGCACATGCTGGGGATGCATGTTTCTTGTGTGTTTTCAGAGCTAGTTTTTCGTTTGGGCTTCCAGTGGGACTATCACTAACATATGACTATTGAGCGGTATGTGTATATAGGATCTAGTCTCTTTTGGGGCTAGGCACGGGTCGATCATGGCCATAGTCAGAGGGACTAGGTGAGTGAGTGTAGATGGCCATCCTAAGGAGTGTGTATTGTCAGAAAAGTAATAAAGGAGATTAATAATAAAAACTTAACTGATTGGCTCTATTTTATTATTAATATGTTTGGTTACTTGTACGTAATGATTTATTCAAGTTATTTTGCTCTTGATTCATGATAGATTTATACTTGAGATGTATGATAATTTATTGAGTTTAAGGAACTCATTTTTTTTCCCCTTGCATTTTTTTAGGACCAGAGGAACATATGGGCTTGAGAACTAGTCAATAAGGATTTAGGACCTAGTGGACATTATTGCTTTTATGTTTAATAAAATTTTAAGTATGTGACTATTAGTTTTTATGAACATTTAAATTTGTTTTGCCTAATAAAAAATTATGTATTTGCCTAATTGATTAATTATTATTGAAGTTATGATATGGTACAGATCTTGTGTGTTCAACAAAAGAATGAATTCAAGGACATACGGCCATTTGTTGTGCATCCGGCTCGGATTTAGAATTCGAGTGTGACACCTATACACATGAAGATGTCTGTGCTTAATCAATTTGCTCATAGAAATTTTCAGATGTGCGTCCATATTGCAACTATCGATCAACAAATCTATCTGATACTCTAATTTTCTCACTCTGAACGCATTTCGGCAAATCCCATCAATATTTATTTATTTTAAGAATGTTATTTTGTTCAGATGAACGATGAAAGTGGGTGAAGAACCATTGTAACCGAGTAATAGTTAAATAAGTATCATTATTTAAATTCTCTTTATCAATTACAAGTGGAGTGGTCGTTCCAAGTTGACAATATTCATTGATCTATAAAATGGTCGTTGGAAGTTGACAATATTCATTGATCTAAATTTTATATGTAATTAAGGCCGGAATATTTCTTAGGAAAAAAAAAGTTTGTCATTGGTGCGTGGCATAGCTGATTGTGAAACTTTTCTCATAACTAGCTGGCAGGGGTTCGAGTTCCGATTTGAATATATTTCGACTAAAAAATTCGAGAATAAAAAAAAAAAAAAAAAATTAATAAAATAATCCTGGGGCTCCCGTTGGCCAGTGGTAGTAAAAAAGTTATGGATATATATAATAAATCCGGTTCACTCGAAAAAGTTAGGAATATATATAATAAATCCCGTTTACTCGGCTGATGCCAGTAGTAGTCAGGTTGACGTATTGGCTAGTGGTAGTGAAAAAGTTAGGGATATGTATAATAAATCCCGTTCATTCGGCTGGTGATAATGAAAAAGTTAGAAATATGTATAATAAATCCCGTTCATTCGACTGACGTGTCCATGCCCGGGATCTAACTTTTTCTCCCTTCCCATTTTGTTCATTAAAAAAAAAAAAAAAAAGGTTCAATACCAGAACCGAAAGTGATAAGGATGGAGGTTGGAGGAGCACCCATATGTAGGGTTTTCGCTAGTGATATTTCTAACAAGGTGAAGCAATCACCGAGACAGGTCATGAGAACTAGCCAAACTAAAATCCAAAGGCTTTGACTTACAAGGGAACGAGACGGCCTTTTCTGGGCCTTGGGCGGCCTTTTCTGAGCCTTGGGGGATCTCCGAATCTTTAGGCCGCATAAGTTATCCGAGAGTTCCTGATGGGAGCTCCTTTGCCTGATTCTCTTATTATCTCTATCCTACGAGGTATAAACCCATTGGCCCAGGGAATTCCTGTGGACCGGAGGCTCATCCTAAAGGTAGGGTACAAAATATTGGGATCAGCCGTCTCAAGAAAACACAAATCAGGGAGGAAAAAAAAAAAAAAAAGGCTTGTTTGGATTCTTGAGAGGTAATCCCTCGTCTAGTCGTACTCATGCCAAGTGTCGCATGAAACTGGTGTATTAGATAATTGAAAAGAATCGAGAAACTAACATGATAGCTGATTAGATGATCTCTTATATTACCAGTAATTCGAGTTAAGTCTTATAAACTTATTTAGGAACACTTCTTATACGTTTAAGGACTGCAGTTTTTCTAATTTTGTTTGATAATTTATATCAGAATTGTTGGTTGAATGATCAGCTTTACTTTTCCTTCCAAAAAGAAATGCATTTTCATTTATTCCCGAGCAATCAACTTAATCAAGAGCTAATTCATTATTTATAAATTTTATTATTTATTTATAAATTATTTGAAAGGTAAAACACACCTTACAATATATTTTAATTATTATATTTTATTTTTTAAAAAAATTCTATCCCACCCTCCCAAAAAAAAAATTATAAGATTTTAAAAACCAATTCCTTTTATTTTTTTAAAAAATATTAATAAACAATATACATAATATCACGTCCTTGATCAAATTTTAATCTTCTTATATATTTTTTATTGTCTCCATCTATGTCAGCAAGTAACTATAAACAGTGGAGTTTTTAATATCTTATTCCTTCGCTGTTACTTTTTCACCATAATTTTTATTCACAAATAAAAATTATAAAAATTATTTTTTTAATTATTGATAATATATTTTTTCTCCATGTTCTCTGGTCATCCTTTGCACATTCTTTTTCTCCGGGAATCAAAATTGCATCCGCCGAGTAAAGTGACGGGCATGTTATTTGCTCAGGACGCTGTCTGCTGTCATGGTTTCCAGACAGCGAGAGTTCCATTTCACAGCCAGCCAGCGAGACGCCGAGCAAGCGATGCAGTCATGGGTTCGGGTTGTATATTTCGCACGAAAGAACAATGGATCGGATTTGGGTACGTCGACCGTTGAATCGTGTCATGCGAAGATCAAAGCACTCGGGTCTCCTCCGATCAACGCCACACAGCTCTTAAAGTAATCATTGCGCAATCCAGCGGTGGATTCGCGCGAAGGATGGTGCATCCTTCTTTCACGCGCAAGACACAACTCTTCTCCGAATCTTTGGACCGCATAAGTTATCCGAGAGTTCCTGATGGGTGCTCCTTTGCCTGATTCTCTTATTATCTCTGTCCTACGTGGTATAAGTTATCTGAGAGTTCCTGATGGGAGCTCCTTTGCCTGATTCTCTTATTATCTTTGTCTTACGTGGTATAAATTTATTGGCCCAGAAAATTCCTGTGGACCTGAGGCTCATCCTAAAGATAGGGTACAAAATATTGAGATCAGCCGTCTCAAGAAAACACAAATCAGGGAGAAAAAAAAAAAAAAAAAAAAAAAAAAAAAAAAAAAAAAAAAAAAAAAAAAAAAAAAAACAAAAAAAAAACGAGGCTTGTTTGGATTCTTAAGAGGTAATCCCTCGTCTGGCCGTACTCATGCCAAGTATCGTATAAAACTGGTATATTAGATAATTAAAAAGAATCGAGAGACTAACATGATAGCTGATTAGATGATCTCTTATATTATCAGTAATTCGAGTTAAGTCTTATAAACTTATTTAGGAACACTTCTTATACATTTAAGGACTACAGTTTTTCTAATTTTGTTTGATAATTTATATCAGAATTGGTTGAATGATCAGCTTTATTTCTTCCTTCCAAAAAGAAATGCATTTTCATTTATTCCCGAGCAATCAATTTAATCAAGAGCTAATTCATTATTTATAAATTTTATTTTTTATTTATAAATTATTTGAAAGGTAAAACATACCTCACAAAATATTTTAATTATTATATTTTAATTTTTTAAAAAAATTCTATCCCACCCTCCAAAAAAATATATAAGATTTTAAAAACCAATTCCTTTTATTTTTTTAAAAAATATTAATAAACAATATACATAATATCGACATCCTTGATCCAATTTTAATCTTTTAATATATTTTTTATTGTCTCCATCTATATCAGCAAGTAACTATAAACAGTGGAGTTTTTAATATCTTATTCCTTCGCCGTTACTTTTTCACCATAATTTTTATTCACAAATAAAATTTATATAAATTATTTTTTTAATTATTGATAATATATTTTTTCTCCAGGTTCCCTGATCATCCTTTGCACATTCTTTTTCTCCGGGAATCAAAATTGCATGCGCCGAGTAAAGTGACGGGTATGTTATTTGCTCTGGTTCAGGACGCTGTCTGCTGTCTATTCCCAGACAGCGAGAGTTCCATTTCACAGCCAGCCAGCGAGACGTCGAGCAAGTGATGCAGTCATGGGTTCGGGTTGTATATTTCGCACGAAAGAACAATGGATCGGATTTGGGTACGTCGACCGTTGAATCGTGTCATGCGAAGATCAAAGCACTCGGGTCTCCTCCGATCAACGCCACACAGCTCTTAAAGTAATCATTGCGCAATCCAGCGGTGGATTCGCGAGAAGGATGGTGTATCCTTCTTTCACGCGTAAGACACAACTCTTGTCCTTCTGTCACGGCCTCTCTGGTTCTTCCACTTGGACCACTTCCCGCTTTCGATGCCCACGGGGTTGCCCGCCCCCCCTCGCGTGCTCGATTTTTTAAGCCTTTGGTGGGTCCCAACGCCAACGCCACGGGATAGAATGCGGGACAAACGGATGGAGGGGGAATCGCCTCTCCCGCGAACGTGCAAAGATTAAACATTAATGCTCCGGTCGATACCGCGGGCGCTGCAGCGCCCGTTGCCTCGCTCTCGCCTCCCGATGTCTTAAATTCTCTCTCTCTCTCTCTCTCTCTCTCTCTCTCTCTCTCACACACACACACACATTCATGGAGCTGGGATGCGTTTCTCCGCGCGTGCGCTATCTACTCTTCTCCTCTTCCGCCGCCTCCTCTTCTCTTTCTAATTGCCCTTCTTCGTCTTCTTCTTCTTCTTCTTCTTCGAGCGGTGTATTGGGATTCTGGTCCCGAGAGGGAAGGAAGGGGATCGGTCGGGCGAGGGTTAAGGCCTCGGCGGAGCGGAGCGGGGAGAAAATCGATGGCGGGAGCGGCGGTGAACACCGGAGGAGTGGGTTCGCCAGCGGAGGCCCCGAGATGGAGGCCTCCGCCTCAGCCTCGCCTTCCTCCTCGTCCACGACGACGAGGAGCAGCACGACGGTCATCGATCGGAGCTTTGGGGGCGGGGATTCCGAGTTTCCTGTTTGGGAGAAGCTGGGAGCCATCGTAAGACTCAGCTACGGAATCGGTGAGTCTTATCTTATTTTTATTTTTATTTTTTAAATTCTAATTTTGGAATCGCTCAAGTTCGTGATTTGTTTCTAAAAAGTACATTAAACTAACTTCTGAAATCTTTAAGTTTAATGGTTTCTACAAGCACATAAAAGTTTGGTTTTTAGGAATTATGATATTACTTCTGCCTGCAATTAGAGAAGAATTTCCTTCTAGTTCGAACTAGATGGCATTACAATTCAAAGGGGAAAAAAAAATCTGATTGTTTTTTTTTTAATATAAAACAAATCAGCAATTTATGGGGCCATGGCGCTGGCGGGGAAGTTTATATGTTCGATCACCGGGGTGGATTGTACGGGAGGGTTCCATCCGTCGCTACAAGCTTTCGTGGAGGGTTTGGGATATGCGGCTCCACCAATCATGGCTCTACTCTTCATCTTAGACGTATGCACGTTTTCCCTCTTCTCATATTTTCTCTGTTTTATTTGTTCTTCTTTGGAATTGCTAGTTTATATTTGCAAACTAATTGGAACTCTAACATGTTACTTTCCATGCTTAAATTGGTCCCAAATAGGAATATTTTCGAATAAAAATGCATGAAACTTTAGACGTACAAGTAGGACCAGTTTCTGATATCCACCTCTTTTTTCTCCCGTTTGCTTAGTCCTTTTCTTTAAACAGCTCTCCATGCTAACTTGCGCTGCCTAATTTGTTTTATAATAGTATAACTTTGTTTCTAAGAATTAATGTTACTTATAGCACCTGAATGGTCTTAAATAGGAATTGCTTGCCCAACAAGAATTCATGAAACTTCAACTAAATAGTTGAGACCAGGCTTGCTGACTATGCACAGTAATTACCAAGGTTTTCTTTGATGTCGTGCCTTCTATGTCTCGACCTCTCTGCTTAATATTTCTTCTAATAGTTCCTCACACAAACTTGTGCCACTTAATTTAGAAATTATTCCTATGGTAGAGTCCTCTACTTCGAAAAATCCTTGAAAAGAGACTGGGCCTAAGATGGAACTAAAGTTTTCTACTTGGTTACTCCTCTATTCTGTTGGAAAAATTCTTCTCATTTTGAAAATATCTTAATTTAATATTGATATTTAGTTTTGATTATTTAATAAATAATTTTCTGTACAATATGAATAAAATAAAATAAATTACAGATATTATCTGGTTCAAGGCACACCATCGAAGGTTCATCGTGTTTAAGTGCAAACAACTATTTTCAAGATACACCGAACCTCTACGTGTTCCCCTTGAAGTGCACTCTAACAAAAGAGAATCAAGGATGAACCCAAACTAGTCAAATTCAGATGTGGTGAAAATTATTTCTCTCTATTCTTTTTATGTGGATACGATCCCCTTTTCTCAAATGCTCATCTTGAAAATGCAAAAGCATCCATTTGTGATGTCTTGGGTGTATCTGTAGGATTTTAAAAAAGGAGAGAGGCGTATCTGTAGGATTTTAAAAAAGGATAGAGAAACAAAGATGAAATTAAATCTTACATCTTCTAAAAACCAATTTATTTTGGCGTCTAAAATAAGGATTTATATTCAAGGAGTTTTTTGTTTAGTTTTATATCCAGTATAGGACTATTTTTAAACATCAAAATTTTGAATTAGATATATATTATTAATAAACCAACATATTCTGCAACCTCACTTGCCCATTTGAAAATCAGCAGTTTTAAGCTAGGGCAATCAACAGGGCCAGCCAATGGTAATGTTAAAATGATAGGAAATACTTCTACACATGATGGAACCTGTAAGTTTATATTCTTAGAATAGCAATAGTTATCTACATGTCCTAACTGATTTGACTGATGCAATTTCATGGCTTGCAAATGTATCTGAGTAATCTATGTTGTATTTGGCTGAGAACTGATGTAGAAACTAGAAAGGGACAAAATCATTGTCATGATGCAAACTGATAAGCTTTACACAGGATGAGGTGGTAAAGTACTCGCCCCATGCTCGTGCCATTAGAGATGTGGAGGACGAGGAGCTTCGCAGCTTCTTCTATGGCATGTCACCATGGCAGGTATTTTCTGACATTTGCTTTGTACATGTATACTGTTCCGATATCCTGTCTGGTGATGACTAACAGAATCTAGTACTTATGGGCTTTTGCAGTTCATACTCATGGTTACTGCAAGCTCCGTGGGAGAGGAGCTTTTCTATCGTGTTGCTGTTCAGGTAAGGCCTCAGTGGGAAATAACTTGGTCTATTTTAAACTATTGCTTCTCTTCTAAAACCCCACAAAAAACTAATTCTTCCTTTTTCACCATCTAAGACCACAAAATAGTATCAAAATGTCTTTCCCTACACACATATTAATAATATTATTTAAGTAATATTATTTTATTGAGTCATAATGAATGATATTAATAATGTTATTTTATTAGTAACTAATAATATTAGAGCATTTTACTTAACAATAACTTGTAGCAATACAGTTTATTAATTATTTATTTTAAAAATCATGTTATTTACTATTTATATATAAAAATTAATAATAAGTAATATTATTTTATTTGGTGCTTTGAAGCTGTGTATTTTTGTACTTTCTAGACTTCAAAACAGTGAAAGTTTTTTTGTTTCTATTAGAAAAAAGGAACCAAAACTCCACTTTAAACAAGAAAAATATTTCGGAAAGTCATCACTTTTCACTTCGGCCATTTTCCTGCAGCCAAACACTCTCTAAAAGCTCCATTTCAGGCTTCAGCAAATCATTTCAGAAAGTGATCACTTTTCACTTCGGGCTCAGGATACCCATCATTTTTTTTCAGTCATAATTAGTGGATGGAAGAAGGGATCATGTGGAGCTAATTTCCAAGTCACTGGTGCTGTTTTATATGATCTCAGCCATTTCCTAGTCAAATCTAATACACTCCTAGTGTAAAGAGTCGCACATATTTCCTCTTGAATCTATGCCCCCCAAAGTGAATGTTCCTGATGACAAAACCAATTCACATCTGACTACAGAATGAATGTTCACTCCTAAAAGCCCCATCCTTTTCCCACATTCTCTTCTCATATCATCTTCCTTGTGATCCTATCTAATTCCTTCTAGCTTACAGGGGGCATTGGCTGATATGTTCTTGGAGAGCACTGAATTCATGAAAGATGCACGTGGAATTGCATCTCTGGTAAGCACCAAGTTCATCGGCAATACCTGTAAAAACATTAGATCATTGATTCAGATGTGATTTCTGAACCAGATGTTTTCAAACTTCTAACGTTTCAAATCATTGTAGACTGGCATGCTGCCTCTCTATGTCCCATTTGCTCAAGCTTTTGCAGCTGTTATCACAGCCGCCCTTACGGGGTCACTCTACTATGTTGCAACTGCTCCAGAAGGTATCTTTGCCTCCTCTGACTCTTTTTTTAAGCAACCACAGCTACTTTCTCATCCTCCATATGTTAAATCGTATCTCTGGTATTTTGCTGCAGAACCTACATATGTGGTTGCACCAGTTTTACAGTCTTGTTCTGGCCGTGAAGACCTAAAGAAGCTTTTTGCAGGTCTGTGACCTAGATACCCAATTGTTGTACATAGAAATATGCATCATAAATTACCTATTTTTAAACTAGATAGAAATATGCATCATAAATCACCCATATTTAAACTAATTGTCATAAATTGAAGAGTTCTGTGGGAAAATATTCCCCCATAAGAAATAGGTGGTTGTGTTTGCTGTCCTTTTGTGTGTATCAATTCTTAACGTATTTTGTATGTAATTAGCAAGGATAGAAGGTAAAATTGTTAGGTGGTTAGCAAGTTCATGAACACTAAGGCCCCTAAACAAAGGGTTACTTGACTATGAATTGGTGATAGCATAGTTTTCATGGATTTCACTAAAAAGAAGCTCTACATCCAAATGGATGCCTGTTATCATTTATAAACAACTAGGGTTCTATATACTCTTCTTTCCACTTGGAAGCTGAGTTGGCAATAACTGCTCCTTACACGTGTTCACATTGGCCCGCTTATCTGTGTTACTAAAGTACCTTTGAATGCAATTCCTCATGAGCTGCAGAGTGTCATTATTTTTTGTTCTTGGCATAGTGTCATTATTGATGGATGCAAATGGTTATGGTACACAGACATAAGAAATGGCTCTGGTACACAGGCATAAGATGAGAAATAGAGAAGATGATCTTGGCACATGATACTGAATCTCTATGACCTGCACAATTTTTGTTATGCAGTCTGGCATGAAAAGAGACAAATGAAGAAGATATACTCTCCCCTTTTGGAAGGACTACTGGCTCTTTATCTTGGTTTTGAGTGGATTCAGGTATTCTAGGTTCTCATCAAGTGTCTTATTTTCAGTGATCACTGCCAGAGTATAGAAAAACAAACATATCGTCTTCTGATGTTTTGTAGACGGATAATATTCTCGCTCCTATGATCACACATGGGATATACTCTACGGTGGTACTGGGGCATGGACTCTGTAAAATTCATGACCACAGGCGTAGGCTGCGCCAAAGAATCCGTCAAGTATGGGTGGAAGCCAAGAATTCAAATAAATCATAAAGCAAGATGGACCATCATCAATGTTTGCAAGAAAGAAGGGGTGCTTTCGAGCCAGGGACTAGAATGGTGGAATGGTTACACGGAATGCAACGAAGAGCAGATATCAATGAGCAGCCTGTATTTTACTATTGTAAATATTAATCATGCAGGCAAATGAATAAAGGAGAGGTATTTTGTATACAGATACTATATCACATATAAAAGGGTGCTTGGTTCCATCTTAAGACCAAATTATAGTCATTTAGTCGCATCCACAAAAAAAGGAAAAAACTCATGTCTTTTAGGTGGTTCAAACCTTCTTCTTTCTTTTGTTTTACCCCTCCCAGTTTACAGATTTTAAGTTCTCCATTCAAGAAAGTCGTTCCTAGTTGGCAACTTCACCTGCTTCCCGCTAGTTCACACCTTTCCAATGTCGGGTGCACTGCTATTTATCTCAGCATGATAGATTGGTTAAGGAGGCATGCTAGCTTGGTCTTGGAGGCTGAGATCTTTGGAAAAACCGCTCTTCTTGCCCCTCCTACTGTTTAATAGCACAAGAATTTACAATTGAGGCTTACCCGGCTTTCGAATCCAGCAAAGAACAGAACAACCATCAACAAAAACCCAATACAAGAACCTTCTTTGTATGTGCCTCTCTGATGGTGGCATTGAAGGAATCTCAATGCGCATTGGGGGAGGATCTCGGCACCTCCATGACTGCCCTTCGAAAAAAACATCACAAATTGCTGATGCATTCCATGACCCACATTCTAAATGAATGCTTGAGCAGGCACATGCGGGATAAATCGATGTAAACACTTTTTTTTTTTTTTTTTACCGGTAGTTCTAAACCTACTTGCACCAACGCCAATCCCAACAAGATATACCGAGGCATCTTCAAACAACATACCTTGACACCTCTCCAACAATAATGTACTAACAAATCAGAGATAAATTCTAAAATCTTATCCTTTTTCGCCCAGAAGTTCAAGTATCATGCTTTTATTCACCCCTGATGCATTTTTGACTTGATCAGGACTGCACTGAAATATGCACCCCCTATAAATTGATTCAATTTCTCTCTATAAAAGGCATTTTTCAAGCTACCAAAGTTTGATGGTTCTATTTCTCAGAAGACAAAAAAAAATCCTGTTGTCTTACTCGAATAAAACATCAGGTGATTTATTGAATTAGTACATTTGTTGACTAATTTCTTTACGGTGCTTCATACAATGTTTTCTTGATGGGATCCTGAAAGCTATCAGCGAGATCTGTTGTCTATGCAGAATTCAGATAAAATGGAATTTCATAAAAGTCTGCATGAAGCATGGTATAGAAGAAAGATTCAGCTAACATGATCAAATATCTGTTTATCAAAAAACTCGACTATAATGATAATGATGTAACCTTGGAACATATCAGAAAATAAACCAACTGGAACTGTCAGTTGCTATCCTCTTCCAGCTGGGAGATGATGCCCACGAACACACGGAAACCTTGGCACATATCAGAAAATAGGCAGTATTCATTCCTTGCATGGTATGTAGCCATTATGCCTGCAGTAAGGGCATGGGCATTCATTAATCTTATCATTACAAGATTTAAAAAGTAAGAGTTAAGGATATTAGAAAAAAAATCTTGTTTGTCAGCAAAGATCAACATAGTGAACTCGTAGACAATCAAGAAAGAACTTACAACAAAAATCTACTACAGGCTTTGAATATTTCTCATTCCATGAGCAATAGGTCAAGAATTTTAGTTTTAGGTACCTATGATGGTAGTCATAACTGTTGATTAGTGTAGTGTTTGCAAGTGCAAAACTCAAATTGGCCTCATCTATTTTATTCTTTGATAAGAGCCTTTCAGATAAAGAAATCAAATGATGCAACCATAACATTGCTCAGGTTTCCTTTCAATAAAAGGATGAAGCTACAAACTCTAACACCATAAACCAACCAACTCCTTTCTTCTTTCTATGTCTGGTTTGCAGTGATATACTGGACTTCCTTGAAGCTCCAACATGATGCAAAAGCCAATTAACCATTGGCCAGTCCAAATGACCACTTCTAGCAAAATCGCAATCATCAATAGGTCCAGCAAGGCTCTTCTTGCAACTCCCCACATCATGACATGGCTTTTCACTGTGCAATGCAATAACTTCCATCTATCCAATTAAACAATTTCAGCATTCAGTGTATTATATGAATTTTATCTTATCAAATTTATTATCCTCAAGTCATTCTACAGGTTTCTTATTAATCAAAACACAATCATATTTGCCAACATGGAAAATGATGAAAATATTATGTTAGGAAAATTATAAAATGTGAGTTTGACCATGTCAAAAGTTGCGGTTTAAGGATCATAGCTTCCAAGAATGGTTGGTTAGGTTCATATAAACCACGATGGTTTCAAAGGTGATTAGGGTGCTTTGTAATTGAAGGGTTTGGGTGCAGTTTGGCAGTTCTAATTTGGGAAGGACCTATGGTTGGCCACCTGACTACATGCTGTCTTGGTGCTCTCTTACATTGAAACTGCAGTTTTTGGAGATTTGGGAAGTGCTGACACGATGATTGGACACGACACTACAGCACGAGACTCCAAAAAATAGTGTCCTGCACTCCTGCTTATGTTAGCTGGAAGTGCCAGCACGTTGACACTTTTATTTGGAGTGCCCTGTCAAAAAACACGTAATTGCAATTATTGACACTTGAAATATTTTATTATGTTACCTAGAAACAATATTGGTAAAAGTTTCCAAACTCTTCAAGTGCAGTGCCACACCAATTTCTTCTTATCTTTATTGTCATAATGCGATGAATGTAAATACTTCTCAATTTAAAAGCATCACAAAAAGTAAATGCACCTAATTCCTAGTATATTTCAATGTATATATCTTTTATACAGAAGTGTCCAGAGTTGGGATTTTTGGAGGTTAAAGTACTGGACACTTGGCACATGTGCCAAGTGTCTAGGTAAATTGCACACTATTATAGGGAAACATAATTAATCACTGCTGCATATTCATATGTCCAATACTTTTACCAACTAATGAATACTCATCAGATACAAGAGCCTTTTCAAGTTGAACCAGTTTATATCCTAACCTTGATGAGTCTTTTAAGTTATCTCACTTAGATAAGCATTCTCAAAGGAAACCAAAAGACGACTATTGACCAAACTTCTACCTAGAAGGTTAGTAATAGCTCTAAGCCTCTAATTTCAACCAAACAATTCCTTTCCTACTCCAAACTCTTAATCTTCATCACAGTTAAAATTGTTCAAGACTATGCCAGCCCTAAAAACCCAGTACTTATTTCTGATGGCGAATACATTCCCAATAGTTAGAAGTTGATCGAAGATAGCCAACTTTGAGCAAGCACCACTGCCACATCATTCCGCCACCCACCCTGTTTCTTCTCTTTGCTTCTCTGTTCCTGCTTTATTTTCTTCATTACTTTCCCCCCTCTTAAAGGTGATATTTCAAGGCTTAAACATTTTGATCTTCCACAATATAATCAAATAACTTGCCCATTAGAACCAAAGTCAATTGTCTTTAAGAAAACATCCAAACATCATCCAAACCTAAAACAAATTCCTGACAGTCAAAATTCCTATCCAAACTTTGAAAAAAATAAATATTCACAAATCAAATTCATCTATTGGAACACTTCCACATCATCCAGAGTTGCTTAAGAACAATGACGATCGACTGTTTATCTTTGTTTGGAAATTTAATTAAGGATGACATAATCCTAACTGCCTAAGATCCAATATCAAGGAGACGAACCTAATTATAAGTGTGCAAGTTGCAAGAAATGCCAACTGCCACTTCTCTTAGCATTTCTTTGCCGACCTTTACCTACTTCACTTCCTTTGTTCAAAGAATTCCCTCTTCCTTGACATGTACCAATTACACTAAATTTCATATACATTATGAAAAAACCCAAACAGTCATAAAGACCCATTTGCAAAGGCAATTTGAGTAAAGCACCATTTGCAACCTCTCCGCTCGAGTTGCTGTAAAACATAGATGGCAACTCTGTGCGAATCCCTGAGCTGGTAAGAGGATCAAAAACATCATCATCACTTTAAATTTCTGTACAACTGTCTCCAAATTTCAGAATAGGCTCACCCAGAAAGAACAGGAAAAGAGTAACTTGTCAATATAATTGCAATCAACTAAGAACGAAATGCCACTCATGGAATAGTTTTAGAGCTGTTTGGTACCAGCAAGGCTTCACATAAAGAACAACAATTGTTATTGTAAAAACTGGTTAACTAAAAAGATACACTTACCATATCCAGAAGTTTGCACATCAAAACCCTCATCCTAGCATAATGAAAAGACAGTGCAGGTCAAAAACATGGACAAGTACTCACTCTGTAAGGTTATCAACTTCAAAAAGATAAAATATGAACCTGTAACTCCCGAATCAATGGCAAGCTTCCAGTGATCGAGTAGGGCTTTACATGGCCAATCACTTCCTCAGTTGCTTTACATAAGACATGAAAGCCACGAGAATCAAGATTGCAAGCAACCCCAGACATCACAGCCTCGTCAAAAGTTATTTCAAGCCTAAAAGCATCAAGAAATTTAATTAGTTCAGTACATTAAGAACCTCACACGAATAGAACCAGAGGTGTTAAATAATTTCTTTAAACTGACATCTGTTCCCAGAAAGATTACTCGCTGCGCACACTTATATCATTATTCATGAGGGGGAAATCATTACCAAAATTTCATAATAGGGATCAAAGTCCAGTCTATGATATATTGACTGCAAGCATAACAAGAACCATGCAAGCAACTTGATTATAGGGGAATGTTATCATCCAAAAAACTGAAAGAAAATGAAACTCTTCTTTCAGAACTTGTGAAGACAAAACTTTCCTTCTTTTAATAGAGATGCTAAGTTAGAATAGCATTTTCACCTTCCTCTCAGATTTTCATCTGGAAGTACATATTTTGATACTGGCCCACGTGAATCTATCTTCTCTATGTTCGCATTTATATCATCTACATACTCTTGTAATTTCTTGACCACATCTGTTGTGCTGCAGTAACAAGAAAGAAATAAAATCCTTCAAGCCCTAGAAAGTCTCGAGATTGAAACAAGAAATATAGATAATATGAGTCCAAGAAGGAAAACAATTAGAATATCAAGAGTGATAGACCAACCTGTAGAAAGGTGTTAACCTGCAAAACAAAAAGAACACTGAGTCAGCTCAAACCTCTCAACAACTTAAGATTATAGACTTAAGAATTATGTGAAAGTAGCATGTACATATTACATATGCACAACAGAAATCACAATCACAACTATTAAAAGAATATCATAAGCAACAGGCAGTGATGAAGCACCATCAGCAAAACTCAACTACAAAAGCCAGCTACAGCAATTCCAGAGCCTGATCTCTAAGATAACAAGAAATCAAGCGAAAAAGGGAAAAAATAATTAAATGACAAAAAAAATCTTTGGTTTCCCAGTTAAAACATACCTGAGAAATATAAGTAGAGAAATCTTTGTTAAATCCTAAGGAAGGTCTATTGCATTTAGCAAAAACCCCTAATGACCAAAGAGGTTATGCATTGGATGCATTCAATATTTGCCCTTACTTAAGAAAATATCTATTAAAATAAGTGCAGTCATCGCATGAGACTGAGAATCTATATCTGATCAATTAATAATTTGATCAATGATGCCAACTTAAATAAAGATGGTGGAATACAGAGACACTTATATAGCTTGGTAGAGCATACCAACTTCACTTTCAGATTAGTTAAGTTGGTTTATATGTCATCTATGAGATACTAATTTGATTTTTAAAAAAGACTGTTCTTAGAGATACCTTACATCCCCTGATATAGTACACTCAGCTGGAATCTGATTGACACCACCTCCAGGATCTGCAATGCCCCATATATCAGATGCATGGAGAATATTATCAAAAAAACAGAGTTGTTCTTGTTGCTACAACCAACTTTCCGCTTCCAGCTAGCTCTAACTTAAAGCACAAATAACATAGCATAGCATAATATAGGACTTACAACTCCACTGAGTTGGTTTCATTGTTGATGGTGTGGCAAAGCCATAAACTTCTTCCTTTGGATGTGGACGGAAGTCTCTATAAAATCGTGACTGAATCTCTTTAAGTGCTTCCATGGCTAGCTCCAGCGGGTTGATAGCCTGCAGTGTTGAGAGGGAAAAATCTTTGTTCTCAAAAATATGATACCTAAAACACAAATTATTCAAATACGCATTGAAACTTGACGTGAAAGGCATTATGTATTCCATCGTCTGCTAACTTTCCACATTGACCCATGTAATAAGATATAATTTAGCTTAGGACCATCTTATACATTTTCATGTAGATTAATTTTAAATTAATTAAGATAGAAACCATTTGGACAGGACCATGCTTCCACATTTCAGCAAGAAACTAGAAAATTCAAGTTAAAAAGAGAAGGTTTGATATAAATTTCTTCCCGTCTATGGTTAAATGACACAAAAACTATGTAAATAGAAAACAATTCTCAGCATGCAGAACAACGATATTTCATACTAGCAGAAACGTTCTAAATAAACACATTTAATTGGAACAAAACCTTGTGTGCAAGACCGCTGTGGAAAAGCTTCCCTGTGGCTCGGAGCCTCCACGCTATCATTCCCCCAGTACCAATACACGGTTGCTTGTCAGCCGTATCAATCCAAAATCTATAAAAACATGAAAAAAGCGCCCAACTTGGAACTTAGACACACAGAATCTCTGTTTTTTTTATAAATATACGGTATAGATCATCCCAAAACATGGGTCAATACTTACAAAGGTCCTGCTTTTAATTTATCGAGCAACCCGTCCTTGACCAGGGCATCAACGCCGATCCCCAGCACCGACGAGTTCTCCTCATTGGCGATGAACACCGCGACAACGGTGTTCTTGAGCTCCAGCTTGGTCTGCCCCAGCCGCCTCATCAGCTCCGTCACGAGCGCCACGTGCCCGAGGCAATCTGTCGTCCCCCGGCCCCGGAGCTTGTCCCCGTCCACGCTCAGCGAGAAGGGATCAAAGTCCTGTACACATATTACCCAACAAAAAAAAGGGTAAGAAAGATCGAAATTTGGAACAAGAATAGGGAAACAAAAGAAAGATCGAAACTTTGAACAAGAATAGGGAAAAAAGGCGGTCACCCAGTCGGTGGGGTTGGCGGTGACGACGTCCATGTGGCAGCCGACAAAAGAGAGGATTTTACCGGGGACGGAGCCGGGGTACTCGACGATGATGTTGCCGCGGCCTTCGGCGTAGACGACATGGGAGACGATGAGAGGGCCGCCGCCGGTGGTGGTGCTGAGGGGGAGGAGGGCGTCAAGGACGTGCCGGGCGACGCGGTCCTCCTTGGGGATAAGGTCGGGGGGGTTGTTCTGGACGTGGCGGGCCTCGCCCACGATCTTGGTCAGGAGGGAGACGTACGAGTCCCGGTCGAGCTCGCCCAGGACTTCCTTCACGGAAGCCGCCATTGGATTTGTATTGGACTTTTTTCGGGGTGGGGAGAGGAGAAGAGAAGACGAGACGAGAGCACCAGGGTATGGAGCAAGGTTTCAACGGAATGAAGGAAGAAAAAAGTGGAACCAGAAGTGGAAGCAGGAATCGCCGAGCGAGTTAGGTGGCCTGGGAAAATAGGCACGTGTAATAAGCACGTGTAATAAGCACGTGTAATGCGCGTGCTTCTCACTCTTAGGTTTTACAAACGGTCTAGGTGCTTAATTTTTTTGTTTTTGTTTTTATTTTTTTATTCATTTATTTAAAATGATCAATGCCGCATTATAAGCAAAGAATCTACTGTTTTGTAAAAAAAATGGTTTTAAAAATTTATAGTCACAACTATGTATAAAAAACATGTAAAAAATGTAACATTTACAAGAAAAAAATTAAGAAATACATAAGAAGTTATGTTATTGTTTTGGAAAAACAGGGCAAGCCAAAAAATGCTCGTTGAAGCCCAATGATGGTTGAATGCCTTGAAAGTTTGGAAGATAGTTATTGGCTGAACCAAAACAAACCAATTGAAGAACGCCTTGTTATGGATAAGTATCCCTAGAAGTAACAAAAAGGAAACTGATCTAGATGTAGAAATAGCCTACATCCAATGAAACATCATACTGCTGAAACAAAAGTTTGGAAAGTATATTTTAATACTACTAAAATAGCTAAATGAGATTTCCTTCTATATAGTAAATATAATGATAAGCAGGTCCTCCTGTGAGTTGAAGATATTGAAACTCTTTATAGTAAGTTAAAGAAGATGATTGAGAAGTAGAATGTGACATAAGAAAAGCTTTTTCCAATTGCAGAACATGAGTTAAAAGTATAATGCTTTGAGGTGGAACCGGCAGCACAATCCTCCAGACCTTGAATGAAAGCAGACCTTCCCTAGAGAAGAGTATTGAATTAAATGTAATATAGAATAAACCCCGAAGTAGATCACATAAATGATCCTGATAGCCGGTTATTGAGGCGGATGATTTTCAAACGGACTCATCCTTCATTAGATAGAGAAGATCATCAAGATTTCTTGATCAAGCACTTGTCCATCGTTCAGGACCTCATCCATCATCTTGAAGAGGCAGTATTGTAAGGAGCGGGAACCATCCAAATCCATCAGGCAAGCAACCGAAACTAATTCAACTTCATGCCAATGGGATGGTAGAATTTTTAATGGAAGAGAAGCCATAAAGTGCAAATGCAAATATAAGATTGAGTTGCATATCTACTTCATGTAGAAATTGACTGCCCCAGTTATGGAAAGGGTTGGTAACTGATTGAAGATCCTCTAAGAGAACATCCGAAAATCAGTGAAAAATAGCTTTGAGAACCCACAAGGAGCTTGTGAGAGAGAACCAGGAACTCCGTTTGATATACAAATTATTATTGAACCAGGTGAGTATTAGAAAAGGGACAAGAATTTGGCTTTGGATCGAACGAGTAGCTCATTAAAGCCCTTGGAATGGGGCATAAGAGACAGAGTAGTAAGGAAGATGAAGATCAAAGTGGAGGGAGAAGTGGCCCAAAAATAAGTGAACCAGGTTAGATAAGAAGCAATATGTAGCAACAAGTAAAAGAAATAGGGAAGAAAGATGAAAAGAAAGCGTAAGGAATTGGAAATAACCCTTATGTAACGAATTTTTTTTTTAAATAATATTTTTTAAATAAAAAATTACTAAAATAGATGTTTCAGGTATATTTTTTAAAATAGGTGATTTCCATCGACGTGACGGTGACGGGGCAACTAAGTTCGTCTTTTCAAAAGACGAGGTTGGATTCGTCTTTTGAAAAAACGAAATTCTTATAAATCTATATTTTTTTTATTTAATTTTAAAATTTGATGTGATACATAATAAATTGACGTGAAGTTGAATTCGGCTTACGCGAATTCAGTTTTGAATTTTCCTTCCGAATTCAAAACCAATTTTTTTTTTATAATTTTATAAATATTATTATTATTTTTAAATAAAATTAGTAAATTTTAATTTTAAATAAATAAATAAATAAAAAAAAATTAGTATTAATTAAAATTTTATATATTATTTTTTGATAATATTAACTATTATATTATTTTAAGATAATATTAATTAAAAATAATATTAATTAACTATATAAAAATAATATTAATTTAAAATTAATAATAATTTAACTAAAAATAATATTAATTGAAAATAATATTAATTAAAAGATATTATAATAATATATTATAATATATATTATATTATAACAATTATTTCATATTCTAAAATATAATGGATATATTATAATTTATTATATTATATATTATAATTTTTATAATATAGTATAAAAAAATTTTTAAAAAAATAAAAATAAATAAAAAATAATCATCATGTCGATACTATTCGGTCGCTAGCTCGATACCAGTTGGGTCGACAGCCCGGTGTCAGTCCGATCCCTTGCTAAGGAGCGGTGGCAGGACCCCGACGACCGGACCGACGATCGGGTCTGTGGCATGACTAGGGCTAGACCGGTGATAAGATCTTGGTGGTCGGATAGGTAGTCGGACCCGGATGGCCGGACTGGCTGCCGAACCGGGGGCCGCAACTGGGGCCGGATCGGTTGCCGGACCGGGGGCCGCACCGGGGCCTGCACTTGGGGCTGGACCGGCGGTCGGACCGGGGCCCGCATCAGGGGCTGGACCGGGGACCCCGGTCCGGCCACTAGTCCAGCCGCCGAGATCCAGTCGGGTCAGTGGCATGATTGGTGCTAGACCGGTGACAGGATCTTGGCGGTCGGACAGGTAGTCGGACCCGGGTGGCGGACCGGCTGCAGGACCGGATGCCGCACCGGGGACCCCGGTCCGGCCGCCGGTTCGGCCCCTGGTCCGGCCCTCGGTCCGGTAGCCGGTTAGGCCCCAAGTGCGGCACTCGATCCGGCCCCCGGTGCGGCCCCCGATCCGGCAGATCGGTCCGGCTGCAGGACCGGGGGCCGCATCGGGGACCCCGATCCGGCCGTTAGTCCGGCCCCTAGTGCGGACCCCGATCCGACCCCCGATGCGGGCCCCGGTCCGGCTTGCGGTCCGTCCCGTCCGACTACTTGTCCGACCGCCGGTTCGGCCCCTGATGCGGGCCCCGATCCGGCTTGCTGTCCGTCCCGTCCGGCTACCTGTCCGACTGCCAAGATCCAGTCGGGTCTGTGGCATGATTGGGGCTAGACCGGTAATAGGATCTTGGCGGTCGGACAGGTAGTCGGACCCGGGTGGCCGGACCGACACCGAACCTCGGTCCGACCCCCGGTCCGACCCCGGTCTGACCGTCGGTCCGGCTGCAGGACCGAGGGCCGCACCGGGGACCCCGGTCCGACCCCCGGTCTGACCGTCGGTCCGGCCCCCGGTCCGGTAGCCGATCCGGCCCCCGGTCCGGTAGCCGATCCGGCCCCCAGTCCGGTAGTCGGTCAGGCCCCAAGTGCGGCACCCGGTCCGGCGGATCGGTCCGGTTGCAGGACCGGGGGCCGCTCCGGGGACCCCGATCTGGCCCCCGATGCGGGCCCCGGTCTGGTCGCCTATCCGTCCCCTGGTCCGGTAACCTGTTCGGCCCCAAGTGCGGCCCCCGGTGCGACCTCATGAAATTAAATATATCCTCCAAATTAAAAAATAAAGTGAAGTGGCCATTTATAGAGAAAATATAAGACCAACGTACGAGCTCGGTAATTGCAATCTTCAATAACATTGGAACATCGATCACAATTTTGAAGCAATATGTTGAGTTACAAGAAAATGTTTAGTAGGTAAACCATCGGAACATAGTTGCCACCAAAAAATACGGATCATAGGAGAAGCTTGCAAGGTTCAGAGCTAGTTGAAAGATTGTTGAGGCAGATTTGAATAATGCGAGTTAAACAGTTGAGCCGTATCCTTGAGACATACATTATGAAGATTAGAATGTTGCCAAACAAGTTGATCCTCACAAGCAAGATAAGCAATTGGGATGGCAAGAACAAGATGAACCAATTCTTTCCAAAACAGTTGGGCCAACCGATCAATCTTCCACTGTCAATCAATAGAGATTAAATAAGAGACTCTCAGATCATGAGAATAATTATCAATGTTAAGATACGTAGGCCAGAAAGATAAGGGAACTGAATTAATATAATTGTCATTACACTACAGGAAATACGAGAATTAGCGAGTCTTTATTTCAAACAATCAGGAAAAATTGCTGAGAAATGTGTTAATTTTTCTAGCGATCAAGACCACGATAAAGTCCATCTTATTCGTCCAATCCAAGTTATCCTAGCATTTTTTTTGATCTACTAGAAAAGGTCAAAGTTATCCCAATAATTTTTATAATATGTTGGATGATATGGCTACATCGCTGACGTGGAACGTGCGTCAGTTCCAGTTGGATACCGCCGGTGCCACGTGGATTTTTCTTTCAAAATTTCCCGCTCGGGAAGTGGCGCTTCTGCTCTTTCGCCAGGTGGCACCACAAGACGGGTCCATCTCGATCGAAGTCGAGCCTTCCTCTGCCACCTCACCAGGTGTCCACCCAGGAGGGGTCCACCTCGGCCGAAGCTGGCGGCCCCTTGCTCCCTCGCCAAGTGGCACCCCAAGACAGGTCCACCTCTGCCGAGGTCAAACCGGGCTCTCCTGCTCCTTCGCCAGTTGGCACCCCAAGATGGGTCCACCTCGGCCGAAGTCGAGCCTTCCTCTGCCACCTCGCCAGGTGTCCACCCAGAAGGGGTCCACCTCGGCCAAAGCAGACGGCCCCCTGCTCCCTCGCCAGGTGGCACCCCAAGACGGGTCCACCTCTGCCGAGGTCGAGCCGGGCTCTCCTGCTCCTTCGCCAGGTGGCACCCTAAGACAGGTCCACCTCGACCGAAGTCGAGCCTTCCTCTGCCACCTCGCCAAGTATCCACCTAGGAGGGGTCTACCTCGGCCGAAGCTGGCGGCCTCCTGCTCCCTCGCCAGGTGGCACCCCAAGACGGGTCCACCTCTGCCGAGATCGAGCCGGGCTCTCCTGCTCCTTCGCCAGGTGGCACCCTAAGACGGGTCCACCTCGACCGAAGTCGAGCCTTCCTCTGCCACCTCGCCAGGTATCCACCTAGGAGGGGTCTACCTCGGCCGAAGCTGGCGGCCTCCTGCTCCCTCGCCAGGTGGCACCCCAAGATGGGTCCACCTCTGCAGAGGTCGAACCAGGCTCTCCTGCTCCTTCGCTAGGTGGCACCCCAAGACGGGTCCACCTTGGCCGAAGTTGAGCCGTTCTCTGCCACTTCGCCAGGTGTCCACCCAGGAGGGGTCCACCTCGGCCGAAGCTAGCGGCCCCCTGTTCCCTCGCCAGGTGGCACCCCAAGACGGGTCCACCTCAATCAAAGTCGAGCCTTCCTCTGCCACTTCGCCGGGTGTCCACATAGGAGGGGTCCACCTCGACCGAAGCTGGCGGCCCCCTGCTCCCTCGCCAGGTGGCACCCCAAGATGGGCCCACCTCTGCCGAGGTCGAGCCGGGCTCTCCTGCACCTTTGCCATGTGGCACCCCAAGATGGGTCCACCTCGACCGAAGTCGAGCCTTTCTCTGCCACCTCGCCAGGTGTCCACCCAGGAGGGGTCCACCTCGGCCGAAGTTGGCGGCCTCCTGCTCCCTCGCCAGGTGGCACCCCAAGATGGGTCCACCTCTGTCGAGGTCGAGCCGGGCTCTCCTGCTCCTTCGCCAGGTGGCACCCCAAGACGGGTCCATCTCGGTCGATGTTGAGCCGTTCTATGCCACTTCGCTAGGTGTCCACCTAGGAGGGTTCCACCTCGGCCGAAGCTGGCGGCCGCCAGCTCCCTCGCCAGGTGGCACCCCAAGATGGATCCACCTCTGTCGAGGTCGAGCCGGGCTCTCCTACTCCTTCACCAAGTGGCACCCCAAGAAGGGTCCACCTCGACCGAAGTCGAGCCTTCCTCTGCCACTTCGCCAGGTGTCCACCCAGGAGGGGTCCACCTCGGTCGAAGCTAGCGGCTCCCTGCTCCCTCGCCAGGAGGCACCCCAAGACGGGTCCACCTCTGCCGAGGTCGAGCCGGGCTCTCCTGCTCCTTCACCAGGTGGCACCCCAAGACGGGTCCACCTCGATCGAAGTGAGCCTTCCTCTGCCACTTCGCCGGGTGTCCACCCAGGAGGGGTCCACCTCGATCGAAGCTGGCGATCCCCTACTCCCTCGCCAGGTGGCACCCCAAGACGGGTCCACCTCTGCCGAGGTCGAGCCGGGCTCTCCTGCTTCTTCGCCAGGTGGCACCCCAAGACGGGTCCACCTCGATCGAAGTCGAGCCTTCCTCTGCCACCTCACCAGGTGTCCACCCAGGAGGGGTCCACCTCGGCCGAAGCTGGCGGCCCCCTGCTCCCTTGCCAAGTGGCACCCCAAGACGGGTCCACCTCTGCCGAGGTCAAGCCGGGCTCTCCTGCTCCTTCGCCAATTGGCACCCCAAGACGGGTTCACCTCGGCCGAAGTCGAGCCTTCCTCTGCCACCTCGCCAGGTGTCCACCCAGAAGGGGTCCACCTCTGCCGAGGTCGAGCCGGGCTCTTCTACTCCTTCTCTAGGTGGCACCCCAAGACGGGTCCACCTCGACCGAAGTCGAGCCTTCCTCTACCACCTCGCCAGGTGTCCACCCAAGAGGGGTCCTCCTCGGCCGAAGCTGGCGGCCCCCTACTCCCTCGTCAGGTGGCACCCCAAGACGGGTTCACCTCTGCCGAGGTCGAGCCAGGCTCCCCTGCTCCTTCGCCAGGTGGCACCCCAAGACAGGTCCACCTTGACCGAAGTCGAGCCTTCCTCTGCCACTTCGCCGGGTGTCCACCCAGGAGGGGTCCACCTCGATCGAAACTGGCGGCCCCCTGCTCCCTCGTCAGGTGGCACCCCAAGACGGGTCCACATTTGTCGAGGTCGAGCCGGGCTCTCCTGCTCCTTCGCCAGGTGGCACCCCAAGACGGGTCCACCTCGACCGAAGACGAGCCTTCCTCTGCCACCTCACCAGGTGTCCACCCAGGAGGGGTCCACCTCGACCAAAGATGGAGGCCCCCTGCTCCCTTGCCAAGTGGCACCCCAAGACGGGTCCACCTCTGCCAAGGTCAAGGCGGGCTCTCCTGCTCCTTCGCTAGGTGGCACCCCAAGACGGGTCCACATCGGCCGACGTCGAGCTTTCCTCTGCCACCTCGCCAGGTGTCCACCCAGAAGGGGTCCACCTCGGCCAAAGCTGGCGGCCCCCTGCTCCCTCGCCAGGTGGCACCCCAAGACGGGTACACCTCTGCCGAGGTCGAGCCGGGCTCTCCTGCTCCTTCGCTAGGTGGCACCTCAAGATGGGTCCACCTCGACCGAAGTCGAGCCTTCCTCTACCACCTCGCCAGGTGTCCACCCAGGAGAGGTCCACCTCGGCGGAAGCTGGCGGCCCCCTGCTCCCTCCCCAGGTGGCACCCCAAGACGAGTCCATCTCTGTCGAGGTCGAGTCGGGCTCTTCTACTCCTTCGCCAGGTGGCACCCCAAGACAGGTCCACCTCGACCGAAGTCGAGCCTTCCTCTGCCACTTCTCCAGGTATCCACCTAGGAGGGGTCCACCTCGGTCGAAGCTGACGGCCCCCTGCTCCCTCGCCAGGTGGCACCCCAAGATGGGTCCACCTCTGCCGAGGTCGAGCCGGGCTCTCCTGCTTCTTTGCTAGGTGGCACCCCAAAACGGGTCCACCTCGACCGAAGTCGAGCCTTCCTCTACCACCTCGCCAGGTGTCCACCCAGGAGGGGTCCACCTTGGCCGAAGTTGGCGACCCCCTACTCCCTCGCCAGGTGGCACCCCAAGACGGGTCTACCTCTACCGAGATCGAGCCGGGCTCTCCTGCTCCTTCGCCAGGTGGCACCCCAAGACAGGTCCACCTTGACCGAAGTCGAGCCATCCTCTGCCACTTCGCCAGGTGTCCACCCAGGAGGGGTCCACCTCGGTCGAAGCTGGTGGCCCCCTCCTCCCTCGCTAGGTAGCACCCCAAGACGGGTCCACCTCTGCCGAGGTCGAGCCGGGCTCTCATGCTCCTTCGCTAGGTGACATCCCAAAATGGGTCCACCTTTGCCGAGGTCGAGCCGGGCTCTCCTGCTCCTTTGCCAGGTGGCACCCCAAGACGGGTCCACCTTCGCTGAAGTCGAGCCTTCCTTTGCCACTTCGCCAGGTGTCCACCCAGGAGGGGTCCACCTTGGCCGAAGCTGGCGGCCCCCTGCTCCCTCGCCAAGTGGCACCCCAAGAAGGGTCCACCTCTGTCGAGGTCGAGCCGGGCTCTCCTGTTCCTTCGCCAGGTGGCATCCCAAGACGGGTCCACCTCGGTCGAAGTCGAGCCTTCCTCTGCCACTTCGCCAGGTGTCCACCCAGGAGGGATCCACCTCGGCCGAAGCTGGCAGCCCCTGCTCCTCCGCCATGCGGCGCCCCAAGGCGGGCCCACCTCTGCCAAGGTCAAGCCGGGCCCTTCCGCTCCATCACCAGGTGGCACCCCCTGATGGGTCCACCTCGGCCGAATTCAACCTTACTTTGCAAAGCCTCAGGGAGGCAGAGGCACGGTTCACGATGGCGCCACTAGAATCGACATGCGCCGCATCCCGTACAGGGCACCAGTACGGTCTGCAGCGGTGCGCGGAACCTCGTTTACATCAGTTAAGTGGGGCCCCTCGATTGAGGAATAAAATCCTTGCAGGCAGTGGCCTGAAACACTGGAAACCCACCGTCAAGCCCCGAAAGAAGGGTTCCGGTGCTTGGTTCGAGGTCTGGCCAGTTTTCCCCTTTCGTGACAATATGACAGATGAGGCGTGTCGGCCACTTAACTCTCGGACTCGAAGGAGAAAGGGAAAAAGGATTTAGAGATCTTCAGGAGCCTTCGAGGAGGAGACAGAGGCCAAAGGCAGTCCGGTGGTATAAAAGAGATGGTAAAAGCAAATGAAAAGGTAAGTCGACAAGAGGGAAGAGTACCGAGAGAGCGATCCTGGGACCAACGGAAGTCCTCAGGCGCGAGCTCGGTGAACCCAGTGCAGGAAGTCAGGCTTCAACCCCTCTCTTCCTCACACTTCTTTCATCTAAATCTCCTCTAAGTACGGGAATCCTTCGGGAACCCGCCTTAGTGGACCTGTTCTATCTTGCCGTTCTCTAACTTGATCGTCGGAGTGCCCCCACCAGAATTCCCAGCCCGGGTCTCTGACCTTGTTTTGCAGGACCAGAGGCTTAGAGATCTCGAGGTAAAAGAGTCCGAGAACCGGTGCCAGCTCACAAACTACAGGCCACCACGGTAAGATCGGCAATAGATTGGCGTGCCAGGAAGGGGCCCAGAACAACAACCCTTTCACAAGCAAGCTCTCCGTGAGCAAGAGTGTGCATCGATTATGGTGGTGACACGTGGGCACGAAGCATCCACCAGCCGAGCAGGAGAGGTTCCCTCTCCTCCAGGCCCGCGCAGCCCAGAGAGGGAACTTCCTGCTCCACCCCCTCCTCCTCAGCCATCCTCGGTGGACGGTCCTTTTGCAGCCGTCGTCCAGCAGCTGCAAACACTGACTACAGCCATGCGGCAGCTACAGCACCAGCAGCGCTCCTTGGCCACTAAACCCTAGCTGGGGACCCCTGCGGGCCCCCGCAGAAGCCTGCGCTCCATCCAAGGCGGGCCTTCCCATCCGCGGGCTGTAACCAATCCCCGCAGGAGCCATCAAACTCCCGCGAAAAGAAATCAAGCTGGTTCGACGGATCACGAGAGTTGATCCCTAGCCGAAGATGCTGAAGCAGTACGGTGCAGTAAGCGCCATCAGGGCAAGGCCTCTCGCCGTGACCGGTCGGCACCTCTTTCTCTAACGGCCTCGATGGAAGGTTCCATCGATGAGACCATCAGGCGCCTGGAGGAGCACGAGCACAAGTTGGAGAAGCTCTCCTGCCATTTCGACAACATGTAGAGCTCCCCAATCGAGCCAATGGGCTATAACGCCCAACCACCGTTCTCCCGGGAAATCCAAGAGGAACTGATCCCGAATCGGTTTCTCATGCCTCAGGTGGATCCCTACGATGGGATCACTGACCCTTTGGACCGCTTAGAGAGCTATAAGGCTCTCATGAGGGTCCAAGGAGCGACGGACGCTCTTATATGCATCGCCTTTCCAGCCACCCTCTGAAAGGCTGCTCGAGTTTGGTTCACCCGTCTCGAGCCGGAATCCATCAGCTCCTTCTAACAGCTGGAAGGAAAGTTTGTGGCATACTTCGACGCCTGCCGAAAGATGCCAAGGGAGGTGGATAGCCTCTTCTCTATCTGCCAGCAAGACCAGGAGCTGCTGCGGGACTACGTCACCTGCTTCAAGATCGCCGTCCTAGAGATTTACAGCCTAGACGAGCCTGTCGCCATGCTAGCATTGAAGCGAGGGCTCAAGACCTCTCGCCTGACGTATTCATTAGACAAGAAGCCCCCCAAGACATATTCTGAACTCCTCCTCCGCGTCCACAAGTACATCCATGCTGAGGAGGCCGACCGCACTAGGCGAGAGCTGGACGGGAAGCCTTCGAAGAAGCCTGCCCCAAGGGATGTCCCTGGGACCTGGAGGCCCGGACCACCTGCGGACTTCCGTTCGGGTCTGAAGCCGAAGAATGGTGCTACCCCGAAGCGAGCCTTCACCCCTCTCCTTGCTCCGAGAACGAAGATCCTCATGAAAATTGAGGGTGAGAACTACCTCTGCCGACCTCCTCCTCAGAACCTAAGGAACACCCATGACAAGATGAAGTATTGCCAATTTCACCGCGAGCACGGCCACGACACGGAGGAGTGCTGTAATCTAAAACGGGAGATCGAGGAGCTGATCAAGAGGGGCTACCTCAGGAAGTTCGTAAGGAGTGAGGCCCCGGTGGAGCACCAGCCACTTGCGGCCCTTCCCCCCATCCCCGCGGTTGATAACCGTCCAACGGAGAAGCCGGTAGGCATGATCTCTTGGGGGATAGGGCGCACGCCGAAGAGAGCCCGGGAGGTGGGAGACCTGGAGAATGTACTCCCCTTTGAAAAGGAGAATAAAAGTGAAAATGTAAACAATGATGTAGTGGTGGTCGAGATGACCATCGCAAAGCATCCTATACATCGTATTATGATGGATAGTGGGAGCTCTACTGACGTACTTTTTTATGATGCAATCTCTCGGATGAATTTGTCTCATGATCAGCTAAAGCCGGTGCACACCCCTCTTGTGGGCTTTACCGAAGATTCTATGGGGGTCGAAGGAGAGATCACTCTCCCTGTTACCGCCGGATCCCCACCCTGGCAGAGCACAGTCATGATGACGTTTACCGTCGTCAGGCTCCCATTGCCTTACAATGCTATCCTGGGCCGTCCAGGGCTCAACCAGTTGGACGCGGTCATTTTCACCAAAAGGTTGCTGGTGCAGTTCCCTACCGCTTCCGGGACGGGAGTGATGAGAGGGATGGCCCAACCTATCCCGCATTGCCTGCAGACGGTCCCAGGGGCCCGGAGTGCCGAGCTCGGCTCCGACGTCGACAATCTCGACCTAAGAGTGCAAGATCCCAGGGGAGGCCTCGTGGAGTGCTTATTGACGTACCCCCTCGAGTCGGACCCTCAGAAAATGGTGCAGATAGGAGCCCAGCTCCTGGAAGATGAGCGGACTCGCTTGCAAGATTTCCTTCGGATGAACGCTGATGTGTTCGCCTGGTCTACTGCAGACATGCCAGGTATCCCCTCGGAGGTTATCACCCACTAATTGAAGATTGATCCAAGGTGCTGCCCGGTCCGCCAGAAGAAGAGAAGTTTTGTCACAGAGAGACAAAAGGCTATCAATGAGGAAGTGGAGAAGCTTCTCGCCATCGGCTTTGTACGAGAAGTACAGTATCCCAATTGGCTGGCGAATGTGGTAATGATGAAGAAGAGCAACGGCAAGTGGAGGATCTACGTGGACTACACCGACCTCAACCGAGCTTGCCCGAAGGACAGTTTCCCCCTTCCTAAAATCGACCAGCTCATGGACGCTACCACGGGGCATCGCCTCCTTTCTTTTATGAACGCCTTCTCCGGGTACAACCAGATCCGAATGCACCCGGAGGACGAGGAGCACACCACCTCCGTCACCGATCGTGGGACCTACTGCTATAAAATGACACCGTTCGGCCTCAAGAATGCAAGTGCCACGTACCAACGTCTGGTCAACAAGGTCTTCAAAGACCAAATTGGCCGCAACATGCAGGTATACGTGGACGACATGCTGGTGATGAGCAAGCCAACTTCGGACCACATCGACGACCTGACGGAGACTTTCAGTAACCTTTGTCTTCACTAAATGAAGTTAAATCCAGCGAAGTGCACTTTCGACGTATCCGCAGGGAAGTTCCTGGGCAAAATGGTGACCCAAAGAGGGATAGAGGCCAACCCGGAGAAGGTTCAGGCGATCCTAGACATGGAGCAGCCCACCTCCAAGAAGCAAGTGCAGTGACTCACCGGCCGGATAGCCGTCTTGAGCCGATTTATCTCGAGGTCTGCTGACCACTGCCAGCCCTTTTTCAAGGCGCTGAGGAAGATGCACGACTTCGCTTGGACGAAGGAGTGCTAGGAGGCATTTGAAGAGCTGAAGAAGACATTGGCATCGCCGCCATTGCTTTCCCGATCGGAGGAGGGAGAGGAGCTCCTCCTGTACCTGGCGGTCACACTGGAGGCCATCAATTCGATCCTGGTTCAGATGGATGGCAAAGGAACGTAGAGGCCGGTGTATTACACAAGCAAACTCCTCCGCGATACGGAGCTCAGGTATTCTCGGTCTGAGAAACTGATTTTTGTGCTAATCATGTCCGCCCAGCATCTCGGCCTTATTTCCAAGCGCACCCCATTGCGGTCCTGATGGATCAACCACTGAAAGCGGTGCTCAGCCGACCTGACACGTCTGGATGCCTGGCGAAGTGGGTGCTCAAGCTCAGCGAGTTCGACATCACCTATTGGCCGAGGTCGACCATGAAGGCACAGATACTCGCTGATTTCTTGGTTGAGTGTGCAGGCCTGGGCAAGGGGCCAGAAGAGAGCCCCCAAGATAGGTAGCCAGAGCCTGGACTAGAGGAAGACACCTGGATCCTTGATATGGACGGATCCTCGAACTCTAGTGGGAGTGGAGTCGGACTCATCCTTGCCAACGACGAAGGGGTCATCATCGAGTGTGCACTCCGCTTCCAGTTCGCCACCACCAATAACCAGGCGGAGTACGAAGCACTCCTCCCGAGGCTAAGAGTTTCCCGCGAGCTGGGCATGGTCTACCTCAGGGTCTTCACCGACTCGCAGCTAATGGCCGGGCAGGTCTCGGGGGAGTACGAGGCGCGAGACCCCCAAATGATGAGGTACCTGGAGCTCGTACGAACCAATGCGATAGGTTTTAAGCGCTTCAGCGTCTCCCATATTCTTCGCAGGGAAAATGCTCGTGCAGATGCCCTCTCCCGCCTGGCAACCCTGCCGGACTCATCACTGGGCCATGCTTACATCGAGCATCTTAAAGTCCCGAGTTATGAGACACCCATGGAGGTCTAGCAGGTCAACCCATAGCCCAGCTGGATGGACAAGTATATCGAGTACATCACCAACGGCACCTTGCCGGAGGATCGCGTGGCGGCAGGCCTCATTAAGAGGAAGGCCGCATGGTTCGTATTGATGGACGGGTTACTGTATCAGAGGTCCTACTCCTACCCGCTCCTCAAGTGTCTGAGACCCACCGAAGCCGTACTCATGCTCTAGGAGATCCATGAGGGCATCTGCAGGAACCATGTAGGGGGTAGAACGTTGGCGTATAAGGCCCTCCATCAAGGCTACTTTTGGGAGACAATGAGAGAAGACGCTGCTGACTTCGTGAAGAGGTGTGACCGATGGCAGCGACACACTGTGGTGCAGCGTCAACCTGCCGCTCCACTCTCCCAGCTCTCCGTCCCATGGCCGTTCGCTCAGTGGGGCATGGATCTCCTCGGACCTTTCTACCGGCATCCGGGCAAAGGAAGTTCCTGATTATGTCTATCGACTACTTCACGAAGTGGGTCGAGGCCGAGCCCTTGGCCCGGATCATGGAGGCAAATGTCACCAAGTTCCTTTGGAAGTCGATTATCTGCCGCTTTGGTTTACCCCACACCATCATCACCGACAACGGACGCCAGTTTGATTGTTGGGAGTTTGAGAAGTTTTGCGACGACCTTGGGATCCATCATCGTTTCACCTCGGTGGCGCATCCTCAGACAAATGGAGAAGCCGAGATAACAAACAGGACCATCCTGTAAGGCCTCCGAACAAGATTAGACCAGGCCAAGGGGAGGTGTGCAGAAGAGCTCCCAAGCATCTTGTGGGCATACCATACTACCCCGAGGATGGCCACGGACGAGACCCCTTTCAACCTCGTCTTTGGAGCAGAAGCGGTTATTCCAGTAGAGCTTAGCCTGCCGACCTTGCGCGTGGAATAGTACGACGAAACGGAGAACCCGGCATGGCTGCTACTGAACCTGGACCTCCGTGAAGAAACGAGGGATAGGGCCCGAGTTCGGATGGTGGCTTACCGGCAACGAGTGGCCAGATATTATAACTCCAGGATGCGACTGAAGTCCTTCTACTAGGGAGACCTAGTGCTACGCCGCACTGAAGCTTCCCAGCCGTAGGAGTGCGGTAAGCTCTCCCCAAATTGGGAAGGCCCTTATAGAGTGGCGGAGGCACTTTTCCACGGGGCATACTACTTGGAGGGGCTAGGCGGAGCCCGGTTCCCGCGGACCTGGAACGCCTCAAACTTGAGGATGTATTACCAATAGTGTAAGACTTCTTAAACTTCAACAATAAAGTCTTTTTTCACCAAATGCCTATTCTCGTCTCGTAGGACAATCGCCATCTAGCTCTAGGTTCGGCGAGCATGGGCACGGCGAAATATTCACGAAGGCGCGAAGTCCCCTCTCACAAAAATCCTGGAGTTCAGTCCGGAATGCCGCACGGAATGAAGTTTCGACATGCGACCCCGGAGTTCAGTCCGGAAGAGGTCCCGGAGACTTAGGTCCCGGTCTTACAAAATTCCGGAGAATAGCTCGGTAGGTCGCGCAAGGCTCAACTCCAGCCTGCGGCCTCGGAGTTCAGTCCAAAATAATAAAAAAAGGGGGGGGGGAATGATCTGATGGAAGAAGATCTTCATTTCTATCAAAAAGTTTCTTACAAAAAAAAAAGTGCCCCGACAGGCCGGGTGACCCAAAGAAGAAAATTGATGCAGAACAAAGAACAAAAAAGCGTATGTGGAAGTAAAATTAAGATTAATTCTTTTTTTTTTATATATATATATTTTAGAAATTGGCTTCGACTCAAAGTAAAGCTAAACTACGTTGAAGGAAACTAGGTAAGGATTGAAAGCACAGTTTAGAAGCAACTAAATTATCAGAGTAGTTCAGAAGTAATGGATCGCTGGGGGTTGAGAAACTCCCAGACCTAGGATTTCGCTCTGAACTTTCAACAGAACAGAAATAGAGAGAAGAGATGGTTTACTAACCAGACAGTGATCTTCTCAGGATTTTGGTGGAAGAACTCTCTCGAGCAGATTGTGGGATCCTCGGAGTCGGCTATCTTCGCAATGGATCCTCCAATACTGGTCTCGTGGGTTGGTCGGCTTCTCCTGGACTCAAGATCTGGGAAAGAAGAGGAACAAGTGAAGGAATTCAGAAACTCAAGAAAAGATCTTACCAGGTTAAAGAACTTGAAGGCCGAAGTTGCTGAAATCGAATTCTCCTGGAGGCCGATCTGACTTCCTCTTAGAATTGTTGTAGATCTGCAGTATCTGGACTGGAGCTGGATGCTGGTGGTCGGCCTGGACTTGGAGATGGTGGCCGTGAGAAGGGAAATAGACTAGGGCTTGGTGGAAAGAGAAGGGTGATGGCAGCTAGGGTTTGGGAATTGAGTGGCTAACCTAGGGTTTAGGGTTTTGGAGATCTCTCCAAGAGGTCTGGGTCCAGCTCTTGTAACTCTTCTCGGGAGATCCAAGAGTTATCAGAATCTGGCCTTCCTAGCCAGCGGACCAGGTATCTTTGGTATCCTCGATTACGAGTACAGATAACCTGATCATCCAGGATCTTTTCAATCTGCTCTTTCCTCACAGACCAATTTGTTGGTGGACACACAGGGTCAGGTTCACTCTCAAGAGCAGGATTAGGTTCAAAAGCCTCACTAGGAATCACAGCTGGCTCCCTATACTCTACTAGGTCTGTAATGTTGAAAGTGGAGCTAATGCCTAGTTCTGGAGGCAACTCGAGCACATAGGCATTGGATCCTACTCTCTTTACCACTCTAAATGGTCCAGCTCCCCTAGCATGTAACTTTCTAACGGTTCCAGGAGGAAACCGTTCAGGCCTTAACCTAATCATTACATAGTCTCCTTCGTCAAAAGTTTTGACTCGCCTTTGAGAATCAGCCAATTTCTTATAAGTTTCGTTACTTAAATTTATTTTGGCTTGAATTTCTTTATGCAAGTCTTTTATATGCTGTGCAAAAACTTCGGCAAACTCGGAGACCCGTGTGTGGACTGGTAAAGGAGCTAGGTCAAGAGGTGTGTGGGGTTTGTAACCATGCACAATTTCAAATGGACTCTTGCCCGTAGACCTATTGACCGAGTCATTATATACAAATTCAGCTCTAGGTAAGTACAAATCCCAGTTCCTAATGTTTTCACCAACAAGACACCTTAGGTAAGTACAAATCCCAGTTCCTAATGTTTTCACCAACAAGACACCTTAGCAGATTGCCTAAACTACGGTTCACTACTTCGGTTTGGCCGTCAGTCTGGGGATGATAGGCAGTTGAAAACTTAAGTTTCGTCCCTAACTTATGCCAAAGGATTTTCCAGAAATAGCTGGTGAACCGAACATCCCTATCTGAAACAATGATCTTGGGTAGGCCATGGAGTCGAACTATCTCATTAAAGAACAGGGTGGCTACCTTAGACGCATCAAAAGTTTGGGAACAAGGCAAGAAATGGGCCATCTTGGAAAATCGGTCCACTACAACACAGATAGAGTCATGCCTCCTCTGGGTCTTAGGCAAACCTAACACAAAGTCCATGCTCACATCTTGCCAAGGACGATCTGGGACAGGGAGTGGGGTATAAAGGCCAGTGTTCTGTTTTCGCTGTTTGGCAACAGCGCAGGTCCGACACCTAGCCACAATGTGTGCTACATCTCTTTTTAAGCTAGGCCAGAAAAAGTGGTCTTCAATAGCCAGGGTGGTCTTATCTTTTCCGAAATGGCCAGCTAAACTTCCAGCATGAGTTTCCCAAATCAAGAATTCCCTAAGAGAGGTTCTAGGGATGCAAAGCCTATTCTTAAAGAACAGAAAGCCATCTAAAAGGGAATAATCCTTATGTTCACTAGATGGTCCTTGAGTTAGATCCTGGTATACAGTCTTGAAATCCGGACACGACTCATATTCTTTTTTGATTTGCTCAAACCCTATGACTTCAGCCCTAACAGAATTCAACAACAAAGATCGACGACTAAGGGCATCAGCTACCTTATTTTCAGACCCAGCCTTATGCTTCAAAACAAAAGTATAGGACTGGATATACTCTACCCACTTAGCATGCCTAGGGTTAAGCTTCTTCTGAGAATTCAAGAATCTAAGAGCCTCATGATCCGAAAACAGCACAAATTCTTGCGGTAGTAAATAATGTCTCCAGTAACGCAAAGCTTGCACTACCGCATAAAATTCCTTATCATAGGTAGAATACCTAAGCTTAGCATCATTAAGTTTTTCACTAAAGAATGCTACGGGATGGTTCTCTTGGCTTAGGACTCCACCTATACCTACTCCTGAAGCATCACAGGCAACCTCAAATACCCTTGAAAAGTCTGGTAGTCTCAAAATGGGTGCCTGGGTCATCCTATCCTTAAGATCTAGGAAGGCTTTATGGGCTGCTTTGGTCCACTGAAATTCTCCCTTCCTGATGCAGTCTGTGATAGGAGCAACTACGGTACTAAACCCCTTGATGAATCGCCTATAGAAGGTAGCCAAGCCATGGAAACTTCTGACTTCATGCACACTGGTCGGCTCTGGCCATTCTACTATGGACCTAATCTTTTCAGGGTCGGCAGCCACGCCGTTAGGGGTTACAACAAATCCAAGGAAGATAATTCTACTGGTCATAAATTCACACTTTTTGAGATTACCGTAGAGACTATCATTCCTCAAAACTTGACAGACTTGTCTAAGGTGGCCTAGGTGATCTGCAGGGGTCTTACTATAGATCAGGATGTCATCAAAATAGACCACTACAAACTTCCCTATGAAAGCTCTAAGTACCTGGGTCATAATCCTCATGAAAGTACTAGGGGCATTGGACAACCCAAAAGGCATAACAACCCATTCATAGAGACCATCCTTAGTTTTGAAGGCTGTTTTCCACTCATCCCCTGGTCTAATCCTAACCTGATGATAGCCACTCTTGAGATCAATTTTAGAAAAAACCATGGCACCGGCCATCATATCAAGCATGTCATCTAGTCTAGGGATGGGGAACCTATACTTGATTGTGATCTTATTGATGGCACGACTGTCAACACACATCCTCCACGTGCCATCCTTCTTCGGGGTTAGAAGTGCAGGGACTGCACAAGGGCTAAACTCTCTCTAATGAACCCCTTCCTCAACAATTCGCCAACCTACTTTTGCAGTTCTTTATGCTCAGATGGATTCATCCTATAATGGGGCAAGTTGGGTAAAGTAGCTCCTGGGACTAAATCTATGGAATGCTGAATATCCCTAAGAGGTGGAAGGTGGTCTGGCAGGTCCTCGGGAAAAACATCCTCAAATTCTTTTAATAAAGGCTTAACTTCCTGAGGAGGCTCTGAGGGTGTAGGAGTCCTAAGTTCCTTAGCAGTCAACATCCAAAGGGGTGAACCACTATGAATTTCTTGTTCTAGATCCTTGGCACTAATTAGGTTCACTCCAGTCTTCATCTCCCTAACCTCACTGGTTCCTTTAGCTACCTTGTCCTTAGGAGGGACTGAATGGATTGTGATTTTCTTCCCATTGAAACTAAAGACACAGGTGTTGGATTTTCCTAAGAGGGTGGCATCATGATCATACAACCAAGGTCTTCCAAGAATTATACTGCTCACCCCCATGGGCAAGACATCACACCAAATCTTCTCTTGATAGGATTGCATTTGGATTTGGACCTGACATCTAGACTGGATGGGTATAGAGGTAGAGTCTACCCAAGAAACCTTATAGGGGTTGGGGTGGGGAACTGGGGTTAAGCCTAACATTTTGACAGTGCTAGTAGAAATGGCATTCACACAGCTCCCACTATCTATGATGATTTTACAAACCTTATCCCCTAGTTTAAGGAAAGTCTGTAGGATGTTGGTCCTACGCCAATCTTCCTGAACTTTAGTCTGGGACAGGATGCATCTTACAACCCCTAAGTGGTCAGATTCAGTGGATTCTTCCTCTCCTTCATACTCATCAACCAAATTCATTCCGGCCTCATAAACTTCTTCTTCAAACTCCTCATTAGGCTCGGAACTCTCTTCTCCTCCCTCTTCTATATATAGGGATCTACGAGGGCACTGGCTAGAAACATGACCTACCTTATGACACTTGAAACAAGCTATGGCTGTGCACTGAGTGGAGATATGACCGGGCTTCTGGCACTTAAAACAGACGATACTAGGGGTTCTCTGGGTGTCAGGTGCCTTACCTTTGTCCATGGGCCTAGGGGTGGGGATACCCTGATTAGGCTTGCTAGGGGTAACCTGGCTAGGTCCATTTCTTGGGATTGGGGCACTAACCCTAGATGGCATGGGTCCTCTCTGAAACTTCTCAGTGTTCAGTGCAATCTGATAGGCTTGGTCTAGGTCAGTAACCTCTCTCAGAAACAACTCTCTCTTAATATCTTCCCTAAGCCCAGCCCTAAATCTAGACAAAGTGACTTCATGGGCTTCACTCACATCACATCTCATTAGGTATTCATCAAAGGTGGTTATGTAGTCTGAAACAGATCGATTCCCTTGTTTCAAAGTCTGCCATTGGTCTAACAGATTTTGCTGGTATGAAATGGGTAGGTACTTGTCTCTAAGTTTTTCTTTCATACCCTGCCAAGTGGTTATGGGCTCTACATTTCGTCTTCTAGTGGTCAGCTCAATGTTCCCCCAGTATAACCTAGCTTGACATATTAATTTCATCTTGGCAAACTTGAATTTCCTCTCCTCAGACATGGCATACCACTCAAAGTACTGGTCCATCTCACCCTCCCAATCAGAATACACCTTAGGATTTAGGCTACCATCAAAAGTGGGTGCATCTAACTTGATGTTCCGAATGAACCTATCATCTCTATCCTCAGGTTCTGGGTCAGGCCTCCTATGATTAGGTTCCGGATCTCGGTATAGAGGTCTTCTAGGCTCTTGGTGTGGGTGAGGTACATTAAAATCTGGGTCAGGAGTCCAGTTCCGATGCCTAGGTTCCTCTAGCACTTGGACTCGATCCCTAAGCTGGGCAAAATCCTCATGGACTTGTTCTTTAAATTGGGCAACAGTGGTAGTCACATCCTGACTCAGTTTGTTCATACTCTCAGTAAGAGCTCTAACCATGGCCTCTAAATCAGGTTGGGTTTGACCAGGTTGGTAGGGTACTCCATTCCGGGTAGACATGATGCAAGCAAACACACAAAATGAGACTCAACTGAACGACTACGGGCTAACTAGACCTAGAGCCCAAACTAGATGCCCAATCAGAGTGGCAAGCTAGCCTGTAGTAACTCAGGACTCAGCCAGGTAGGTGTAAGGGGAGTGTTAGGTCCCTGAATGCCAATCCTAGACACCAATCAGAGATTGGCCAGGTAGGCGGACCAGCACACAAGCCCTTCGGGATGGAATCCCTGAACCATCGTTCTAGACACTGAGTACAAAGTACACACAGAATAACCAGACAAACTGACTCAACACTAGCCTTGACCCGACTTGTTGGTGTCCCTAGCCCACTAGGGCAAATTAGGTCTAATAAATTTTAAGATTAAGACTTAGGTTCGAATGAAGGGGTGGTGGTTTTGGGCTAAGGAGAGGTTATCAACTCCTCCCCTTATCTTAGATGCTCAAATGCCCTTAAATTGAATTAAGAGATGAACACTCAAAAATAAATGGATTGCAGAACACAAAAACAGAGTTGCAGTAATTAAATTCTCAGAAATCGCACGGAAACCAATAAATCATGAGAAAATTATGAAAATTAGTTTCAATTATACTGGTTTCAGCAAAATAAAAATCACTGAATTTGGAGTTACCTGTAGTGAGAAATAATTCCTGCAACAGGGAAATTACGGGCTGAAAACAGAGCACTTCCCCGTTTACAATTTCTGCTACGAAGTTGTAACCCAACGGATCCCCTACACGCCCTAGGAACACCCCGTGGAATGGGAAGAGGAGGTTTGTACCTCGCTTCGTTCCTAGGATCGGACGTCCTGGGGAGTCTACTTCGAGCAGACAAAGTAAAAAGAGAGGGACTCAAACAGGCAATCACACAGAAACCCTAGACAGGGCTCTGATACCAAAAATGATGCAGAACAAAGAACAAAGAAGCGTATGCGGAAGTAAAATTAAGATTAATTCTTTTTTTTTTTTTTTTTTTATATTTTAGAAATTGGCTTCGACTCAAAGTAAAGCTAAACTACGTTGAAGGAAACTAGGTAAGGATTGAAAGCACAGTTTAGAAGCAACTAAATTATCAGAGTAGTTCAGAAGTAATGGATCGCTGGGGGTTGAGAAACTCCCAGACCTAGGGTTTCGCTCTGAACTTTCAACAGAACAGAAATAGAGAGAAGAGATGGTTTACTAACCAGACAGTGATCTTCTCAGGATTTTGGTGGAAGAACTCTCTCGAGCAGATTGTGGGATCCTCGGAGTCGGCTATCTTCGCAATGGATCCTCCAATACTGGTCTCGTGGGTTGGTCGGCTTCTCCTGGACTCAAGATCTGGGAAAGAAGAGGAACAAGTGAAGGAATTCAGAAACTCAAGAAAAGATCTTACCAGGTTGAAGAACTTGAAGGCCGAAGTTGCTGAAATCGAATTCTCCTGGAGGCCGATCTGACTTCCTCTTAGAATTGTTGTAGATCTGCAGTATCTGGACTGGAGCTGGATGCTGGTGGTCGGCCTGGACTTGGAGATGGTGGCCGTGAGAAGGGAAATAGACTAGGGCTTGGTGGAAAGAGAAGGGTGATGGCGGCTAGGGTTTGGGAATTGAGTGGCTAACCTAGGGTTTAGGGTTTTGGAGATCTCTCACCTCCTCAAGGTTCCAGGGGAACCCGGATTTACTCCCTCACGGAGCTCAACACCTGGAAGCAAGTGCGGACAAGAGAAAACACAAGTTTGCTCAAGAAAAATTTCTTTCATTCATCTGATTCATTTCAACTTACAAGAGGGGTTTAATTTATAATGCTTTACAAGGGAGAAGGGTTTCATATTTTCCCATGTGGGACTAAAGGAGGGGATCTCCAAATTAGGGCAAATCCATTACATATGGTCGGCCAAAATACCAAAAATTAGGATTTGGGTTATAAATGGCAGGTAGATGGCGCCACCTTGCTTGGATTTTTCAAGAAAAATTTTCTTCCTTCCCTGGATGAACTCTTTTGGACTCCTCCTTTTCTTCCTCCCTAAGTCAAGGCTCTTCCCATCTTTGTTTTAGGTTTTTTTGGCAGGTAATGGGCGCCCCTTGATATGCTCTTCCAAGAGAAATTTCTTCCCTTCTTTGCTTGGATTTTCTTGGGAAAGTCTTGGCCGCCCCCTTGATTGGTGGTCTCTTGGTGGACTTCTCCTTATCGGCGCATGAGAGAAGGAGGTTGCCATCTGTGGAGTGGGGACCAAAAGCTGCTGGATGTGGATATGGCGCCCCCTGGACTGGGAGTGTGGCTGGGAGTGTGGTGTCCACTTGCCTGGTCTTGGAAGAAAGTGTAACATCCCATTTTGAAACCCTAGTCCACTACTGAGTCAACATGACTCAACAAAATAAAATACAGGTAATGTAGACTCAAGCTAAATTGAGTTGATCTAGTCAACTCTTATTACAAACCAAAAATCCTAATTCTTCGGGCAAGGTTAATCAGAGATCCAGATGGAGCTCTGAAGTCTTCTTCTGAGTCTGGTGCCCGCACCAAAAATAAACAAGTTCATACAAAAGCAGAGTGAAAATAAATGGAGCCATAGGGCTACTTTGTTGCAACCGCATCCTCCTCCGGCTGGGGGGCACCCTCTCCACCGATGGCATCACCAGAAGGCTGTTCGGGGATCGCCACCTCAGCAGCCATCGAAGTTGAAGCTCTCTTGGTGGGCTCCTCCCTCTGGTCGCCCAGGATGACTCCGCTGAGGTCGAGCTCGGGGAAAAAGGAACTCACCTTCTCCCGGCACACCTCGAAGCCCTTCAAGAAAGAGTCGACGGCCACCTCGTGCAGCTCGGCCGTGAACTCCTCAGACGCCCGGAACTTCGGCACGGCCTCCTACGCCTCCCTCTTGGATGCCTCCAGCAGCCCGTTGATGTAGGAGTTCTTCTCCTTGGCTGCGCTAAGCTCCTTGAGGACCTCCTCAACCCGGCGCTCTAGTGACCGGGATTAAGCCCTGAGGCGTGCCACCTCCACCATGTCGTCCTCAGCACGACGTTGGTTCGAGATCCTCTTCTCAGATAGAGAGGTCTTGAGCTCCCTCACGCGCCCCTCGGCGTGACCCAGGTCCGCTCGAAGGGCCTGGTTGTTCTCCCGTAGCTCGACCCCCTTTTCCATAAAGTCCTTCACGTTAGCTGCGAGTTTGTCGAGCCTCTTCTCCTTCTTGGCATCCTTCTTGGCGTAGCTGGAGAAGAAGTTTCTCAGCAGCAGTACGTCGATCCCGATCTGTGTCAGAGAGAGGACAGGATGTTAGAGAAATTTAACTGGAACATTAAAAGAGGAGAGCTCGAGACTTACCGTGAAAAAGCAGAGGGAGGATCCCTAGCAGCGCATCGGTGTAGTCTCGACCGCCCCTCAAACGACGGTCCCGAGGCATGCTCGCGAACTCCATCATCCTCTTGGAGAGCTCTTGATCATGGATGATGGAGGAGCTAGCATCGAGTCCCGAGGGTGGAGGGCGAGCATCGGCAGCAGGCTGGGTGGTCGTTCCTCCACTGGGCGGTGCGGTCGCCGGTGGGCTGCTGTCACCCTGGTGGCCACCGTGGAGATGATCGGTGTGGCGACCGGAACAGGCATCGCCCGAGGGGGTTTCGATCTCCTCTCTCCCCTAACCCTATCGAGCTCGATGACAGGAACATCGGGCATGCGAGACTGAGGCGGACCCGTTGCTCCGGGGCCGGTAGCAGCAGGAGTGTGCGCGGGCCCCTGGCTCGCCTCAATACGAGCCCTCTTCGCTGGAGCCTCTGGGTCCCCTCAGCAGCGTCTCTCTTCCGGGCGCCCTCCATCAAGCTTTCAACGGAGAACTTCATACCTGAAGGAAAAAGACAGTTAGGCCAGTTTGAAAGAAAAGAAGCACAGAGCAGAAAATGAAGGTGAAAAAAGGAGATCCGAGGTCTCACCCAACTCCCGGATATGACTGATTCCTGCCTCGAATAAATTCTGCTCCGAGAGCAGAACATTGAGAGCTGGGACCACGTCACCCAGCATCTGCATGTAGACCTCTTGGTCTGCTTGCTCAACTTGGGAGTTCCGGTTTGGGGACCGGTCCGGCTCACTCCAGGCCTAGTCGACATCCTTAACCGAGGTGAAGAAAAAGCAGTTCTTCCAACCCTTGATCGATGAGCAGAGGTCGAACCTAAGGCACCTAGCCGGGTTGAAATATACCATCAGCCATCGTCAGTAAAATAACGTTTCAGGGTGAAGAGGGCCATGAAAAGTGAGAAACGGGTAACAAACTCGTGAAAGTGACAGAAGATGATGAAAGCGAAGATGACCCGAATGGCATTGGGAGCCAACTGGGCCAGGACAAGGCGGAAGTGACTGAGAAAGGAAAGAAAGAAGGGATGAAGGGGGAAACGAAGACCCTCAACAAGGAAGTCTTCGTAGAAGGCGACCCTCCCAGGGCCACTCGAGGTTACTCGGTCCCTGGGTCCTGGGAGTGAAAGACGGATTGAATCCGGGACCCTATAGGTATCCCGAATCCAGGAAAGGTCATCTCTGGTCATCGTCGAGGCGTAACCAGAGGGACTAGAAGAAGAGACCTCCACCACCGGAGGAGGAAGAAAGAAATGGGACGTGCGAAAACTATAAGGGGAGACCTGGGATCCCTAGCGACGCCTATGGTCATAGCCCCTGGCCGGAGCTGCCTCCGGACCTTAACCGGAATCTCTTCCCCCTCTGAGGAGGAAGACAATGGAGTCCTCAGTCGGGAAGGGCCGACCTCATCCGGGTTTGAAGAAACGTGACGGCGACGCGCCATCGAGGGGGAAGAAGCAAGAAGAAGAAGGGTTTGGAGTAGCACAAGAGTTGGGAGATGGAAGAAGAAGGGAAAAGGTCACAGGCACTCATCGGGATGTTTTGAACCAAAGGATTGGCAACCCCTGGGAGATGAAGAGAGATCGCTGCAACTGCCGGCGAGGTGTGAGAAAGCCGAGAGACCTCGTTTCTGGAAAGTCTCCCTCATTTTCAAACTTAATCAACAGCAACCGTTCGCCTTTTTCCATCCCGAGCCATCAGACGACCGCCACGTGGAGGCACGCTTAACATCGACAATTTGGTCAAATGGAAACTGCCTCGATTTTGAAATGGCGTATTAATGGCCTATCAGACGTGCGCACGTGGCAGCCTCCCACAGGATCTTGGGCCCAGCAGAAGCGGTGGCAGCGATCATGGCAATTATGGCGCAGGATTTTCGCCTTTTCCACGTCATCTCCGCATTAACTCCCCACGCCCGAAGTCACGACACTTCGATGGGACCTGGGGATGGGGGGCAACTGATATGGCTACATCGCTGACGTGGAACGTGTGTCAGTTCCAGCTGGATACCGCCGATGCCACGTGGATTTTTCTTTCAAAATTCCTCGCTCGAGGAGTGGCGCTCCTGCTCCTTCGCCAGGTGGCACCCCAAGACGGGACCACCTCGACCGAAGTTGAGCATTCCTCTGCCACTTCACCGGTGTCCACCCAGGAGGGGTCCACCTCGGTCGAAGCTGGTGGCTCCCTGCTCCCTCACCAGGTGACACCCCAAGACGGGTCCACCTCTGCCGAGGTCAAGCCGGGCTCTTCTGCTCCTTCGCCAGGTGGCACCCCAAGAAGGGTCCTCCTCGACCGAAGTCGAGCCTTCCTCTGCCACCTTGCCAGGTGTCCACCCAAGAGGGGTCCACCTAGGTCGAAGCTGGCGGCCCCCTACTCCCTTGCCATGTGGTACCCCAAGACGGGTCCACCTTTGTCGAGGTCGAGCCGGGCTCTTCTGCTCCTTCACCAGGTGGCATCCCAAGATGGGTCCACCTCGGTCGAAGTTGAGCCGTTCTCTGCCACTTCGCTAGGTGTCCACCCAGGAGGGGTCCACCTCGGCCGAAGCTGGCGGCCCCCTGCTCCCTCGCCAGGTGGCACCCCAAGACAGGTCCACCTCTGCCGAGGACGAGCCGGGCTCTCCTGCTCCTTCGCCAAGTGGCATCCCAAGACTGGTCCACCTCGACCAAAGTTAAGCCTTCATCTGCCACTTCGCCAGGTATCCATCCAGGAGGGGTCCACCTCGGTCGAAGCTAGCAGCCCCTTGCTCCCTCGCTAGGTGGCACCCCAAGACGGGTCCACCTCTGTCGAGGTCGAGCCAAGCTCTCCTGCTCCTTCGCCAGGTGGCACCCCAAGACGGTCCACCTCGACCGAAGTCGAGCCTTCCTCTGCCACCTCGCCAAGTGTCCACCCAGGAGGGGTCCACCTCGGCCGAAGCTGGCAGCTCCCTGCCCCCTCGCAAGGTGGCACCCCAAGACGGGTCCACCTCTGCCAAGGTCAAGCCGGGCTCTCCTGCTCCTTCGCCAGGTGGCACCCCAAGACGGGTCCACCATGATCGAAGTCGAGCCTTCCTCTGCCACTTCACTAGGTGTCCACCCAGGAAGGGTCCACCTCGGCCGAAGCTGGCGGCTCCTTGCTCTATCGCCAGGTGGCACCCCAAGATGGGTCCACCTCTGCCGAGATCGAGCCAGGCTCTCCTGCTCCTTCGCTAGGTGGCACCCCAAGACGGGTCCACCTCAACCGAAGTCAAGCCTTCCTCTGCCACCTCGCCAAGTGTCCACCCAGGAGGGGTCCACCTCGACCGAAGTTGGCGGCCCCTGCTCCCTCGCCAGGTGGCACCCCAAAATGGGTCCACCTCTGCCGAGGTCGAGCCGGGCTCTCCTGCTCCTTCGCCAAGTGGCACCCCAAGACGGGTCCATCTCGACCGAAATCGAGCCTTCCTCTGCCACTTCGCCAGGTGTCGACCCAGGAGGGGTCCACCTCGGTCGAAGCTAGCAGCCTCTGCTCCTCCGCAATGTGGCTCCCCGAGGTGGGCCCACCTCTGCTGAGGTCAAGTCGGGCCCTTCCGCTCCATCACCAGGTGGCACCCCCTGATGGGTCCACCTCGGTCGAAGTCAGCCTTACTCTGCAAAGCCTCGGGGAGGCAGAGGCATGGTTCACGAGGGCGCCACTAGAATTGGCGTGCGCTGCATCCTGTACAGGGTGCCAGTACGGTTCACAGTGATGCGTGGAACCTCGTTTACATCAGTTAAGTAGAGCCCCTCGATCGAGGAATAAAATCCTTGCGGGCAGTGGCTTGAAACACTGGAAACCCACCGTCAATGCCCCGAAAGAAGGGCTCCCGCGCTTGGTTCGAGGTCCGGCCAGTTTTTCCATTTCGTGACAATACGACAGACAAGGTGTGCCGGCCACTTAACTCCCGGACTCGAAGGAGAATGGGAAAAAGGATTCAGAGATCTCCGAGAGCCTCCGGGGAGGAGACGGAGGCCAAAGGCGGTCCAGTGTATAAAAGAGACGGTAAAAGCAAACGAAAATGTAAGTCGACAAGAGGAAAGAGTACCGAGAGAACAATCCTGGGACCAACAGAAGTCCTCAGGCGCAAGCTCGATGAACCCAGCTCAGGAAGCCAGGCTTCAACCCCTCTCTTCCTCACACTTCTTTCATCTAAATCTCCTCTAAGCACGAGAATCCTTCGGGAACCCACCTTAATGGACCTGTTCCATCTTGTCGTTCTCTAACTTGATCGTTGGAGTGCCCACGCCAGAATCCCCGGCCCGGGTCTCTAACCTTGTTTTGCAGGACCAGAGGCTTGGAGATCTCGAGGTAAAAGAGTCCAAGAACCGGTGCCAGCTCACAAGCTACAGGCCACCGCGGTAAGATCGACAATATTGGAAAATGTCTAAATTATCCCAGTAATTTTTTTATTCCACTAGAAAAAGCCTAAGTTATACCAGCAATTTTTCAAATATGTTAGGAAAAGTCTTATTTTTTCTAGAGATCATTTGAAACTATTGGTTAAGGATGGCAATGGATCGGGTTCCTAACTATCCAAACCCAAATCCTAATATCTAATAAACTACCTAAACCAAGCTCAAACACTATTGGGACAGGATTGTTTTGCTTAAATCTATCTTAATCAAGTATCAGGTAATTTAGGTTTACCCGGCCTGAATCCAATTGAGTCACATTGAGCACTTTTTTTAATTTTTATCAACTTTAAAGCCATTTACTTTCCATAAACCATATATACCTTAAACAAAAAAAAATTAATTACATTTTTAGTTCAATAGCACATAATTCCATATTCAATCAAAATAAAATTTAAATTATCTTAGACAAATAAAATTCAACAATTCTTAGTTCAATATCTCTAAAATAAATAAATACATAAACATAATTTAAAAGCACATCTAACTCTAAGTTCTATGTTCCAAAAAGATTTAAAAAAATAATTCTCGATTAATCCTTAATTGCAATATCATTCTTCACCTGATCCGTCTATAAATAATTAATCATTGTTAGTAATGATTGAATCGAAAGATTAATGAAAAATTAGGGGATTAGCCAATTAGAACCCTTTCCAATCTCCTTTTTGAAGAATAATGATAAGGATTTAAGTATTTTAGGATTTAATAACTAATAGATAATAATTGATAAAATATATTTAATATAATATACATGTTAATTATATATATTAAAATATTAAAATAATTCGGGTTAGGTTCAGGTCGGGTGCATATCTATCTAATCTCGGTCTAAATCCAAAATTAAGCATTTAGGTTTTATCCAAACCTGGCACAAACCCAGTTAAAGTGTTGACTACCTAATCCAATCAGGTCGGACCGGGTATCCATGAATTTAGATTTTATTGATAATTTTAAAAAAATATTTTTTTTCCAACAATCAATTAAAATCACTAAAAAATATTAATTTTATCCTAGCAATTATTTGAAATTGCTTGGGAAGGTCCATTTTATTCCAACAATTTTCATCGACCATCGGATAAAATATATATCAAAAATTAAAATTTTAAGCATGTGGAATTTTAAATATTTTATTATTTGTTATTAGAATTATAACTAACTTAGCAAGTTCTGTGCATTCCCCTTCTCTTCTTTCATGCGCATCTTTTCTTTCTTTTTCCTAAAAAACCCTAAACCTCAAACGTGTCCCATGCATCCCTCCTCCTTTTTCCCTCGGTTCTCATTATTATTCTTCTTCTTCTCTTTCATGTGCCCCTTCTTCTGCTCCATGAACTTCTCTTAATCTCTTCCTATTATACCCTTTCCCTTATTTTATAGCAGTAATTTTGTAGTTTTTGGGCATAGCTTGTGCAATTTGGATGCTTTCCTTCCCTATGCCATTTTCGTGAATGCCGGCACCTCCCTCATCTACATCGTCTTAGTCAAGGCCGGCACCTCCTTCCTCCCCATAGCCCTCTAAGTTATCTTTTTCAAGGATGGTTAGTTTTGATGAAAAAAGAAGGATGGTTAGTTAATTGTAGTCGCACAAACTTCCCTCCCAGAGATCTCCATTGCCTTAATTTGATACCACCTGTATATATTTGATTATTTCTTTGTTACCTGCTTTCTCTTTAATACAAGAAATCGGATGCGTGGTCTTGTCCTATGTTATTTTGCAATGATTTATTGTTAAAGACTCAAAATATTTGCTTTGTAAGATTTGATTTTTCAAAATTTGGAACCTCGATCTGCTTAGTTTTAGTACGTGGTTGGGCTCATGCTTTGTTTTGTTAAAGACTTATGATCTATTATTGAAGACTCGTGCTTTGTTTTAGGTTGGGCTCATGCTTACTTTCAGTGTGGACTTGCATCGAAGGTGTCATAAGCATTTCGAAGCCCTTTCAAGGATCTAAGGTAGGATTCAGTACTGCTGTTAATGAATGGCACTGCTCTAGATAGCTTTTTGATACCTTGTAAGATGGATTTGGCTTCTGCTAGTCTTCCTGTCTTCATCAAGGAGATAGTTAAGTTGCATTGCTTGTTACGATTTGGTTCTATTGCCAGTGCCTGCCTACACTCCATGATAAATGACAAGATCAATTGTTCATTTTTTTAGAAGCTGCGCAACAACAATACTGGTAAAAAGCAATGCTAAAAAAAGGTCTTTCTCGATGCTAATAAGTATCGGCAAAAATTATCCCGATGCTTCAAAAAGCATCAAGAATGTGGGAGTGGAAATAATTTTTTCTGTTACTTTTTAAAAGCATCGGTATATTTTACATTACCGACAGTTTAAAGTATAGAAAATATAGCATTTTGCCGACGCTTTTAAAAAGTATCGGCAAAATTCAAATTCTCGATGCTTTTTAAAAGCATCGACAAAATTCAAATTACCGATGCTTTAAAGCATTAATAAATCTATTTTTTTTAAAAAATAAAATAAATATTTTTAAAATCAAAATCTGTACAATTTTTTTCTAAACCTGTATAATGAAATCATAACAATCATAAAATCATATTGCACACATTCTTCACATCCAAATTGAAATTCCAAATATAAATTTCATTACATTCAAATATAAGAAAGTTTGTTACAATCTAAAATTTAACAAAATTAAAAAATACATGAATAGAAGATATAAAATAAAAAAAAGCTGAGGTTAATTATCTATAGGAGGAATGTCATCACCCTATTCGTGAGGATCTAATGATGCTCCAAAAGTTTATAAAAAATATTTAAAATATTTAAGTTACAAAACTATGAATGACAATTATCATATAAATCATTAATTTAATATAAAAATATATATTTAATAATATATGTATTTATCTGATGTGGAACAAATATTTGTATGACAGATGTAAGCCGCTTAACGTGCTCTCTCATGGCATCCATCGCTGCTTTATTGACGGCATGGCTCTGTCACATCTCCTCTATCTTCTGCTCAAGTCTACGAATACATGCATCCTGAGCACCATCGTCGCATCACGTGTATATGTACTCATCATAGATAACTGAGTGGGGATGACTCCAACTCCATAACCCCTCACTCGACCATAGTGCTCCGGCCCCTCAGCTTCGTAAACATCGCAGCCTCAATGCGACTACTTTGCATAGATGCTATAGAGTCATTGACACGCTCGACAATAAGAATTGTAACTCTTTCCTGAATTAATTTAAGAAACTTAGATCTTAATGACTAACAAAATCAAATTAAAATTATTGTATGAAATAAATTATAATAAATAATTATATGTAAATCTCTTGACTCATCTTTGATAAAAGTGCCATCATGGTGAGTATGAGTCATTCGGTAAAACTCCACCTCACCGGGTTCCCTTCCATGCTCATCCATCTACAAGAAAAATTATAATTTTAAACAAATAATTCAAGAAAATTTTAAAATTATTTAAGTATCACGATACTTATGTATATCGCGATACATATATGTATCGCGATACTTATTGTATCACGATACATATATGTATCATGATACATCGTCCACGATACATAATATTAATTTTATTAAAATCTAAAAATACTTTAATATAAAAATATAAGTTTATAGTTTAAGGAACATATGAACTCTTGTCTAACTTGCGCATAATTTTTGGATCCTGATGTATGGAGAATGGACAGAGATGCTCGTGCAGCTCTACCAATATTAGAATATGTTTATAAAATCAAATAAATAACTTATTATATCCTAAAAGTAAAGTATATATGTATAATATACAATATAAATTAAATATTTTAATAAAGTTGCTTAAAAGATTGATTAGAAGATACCTGTCCCCTCTCGGAGAATCAATAAAGAACCAACTCCATCCACTGATGAGGGGGTACATTAGGAGGACAAGTACCAACTACCTGCTCCTCGGTCATATCCAGCAACTTGTACTTCATCTTCAATTGTGCTTTATATTCTTTCTATTTATGATTGAGAGACTTCAGTACAAAATCAAGAGAGGATGAAGGGAGTACAAACTTTGACTACAAAAGAAAATAATTGTTAGGTCAAGTAAATGTTAGAAATAATCGTGTAGACACTAAAAAAAATAAAGAAATATAAAATCCACTAATCCTCCATAATCTAATACCGTGTCGATAAAAAGTATTGTTACTGAAATAATATAAAACATAGCATAATATGTTACCATGCAAAATAAGAAATGTTTTATTAAATTTTTTACCTGCACAACTCGTAAAATCTCAATTTTATATGTTGAAAGAGTGTTATTTTACTTAACTCAGTAAACAAAGCTGATGCCTCCGCGTAACTATCTCTAAAAATGAACTTAATAAGCTGGCAACTTTTTTAATTGGTTGCCACAGCTGATTGCGCTCAACCACTATCTTCTCACCCTCGCACATTTGCCAGACATCCCGTACTACTGTGGGTCTATATCTACGTGTAACCCTCCTAGATCTATCTGCATAAAAATAGATATAAGTAAACTATAGTAAGAAGTATAATAAAATTTTATCAAACCAAATAAAAAAAATAAATTATCATAAATATGTAGCTCATATCTGTTACATCGACGGGAGGATCACGTTATCCCAAGGATGATGGACATGTAGTAGACTGCTATGCCGAAGGACTGGATGCAACATCCGGTACTAAAGAAGGACCGTCATGAACCTGCTGTGCCGAAGAAGGACCCACCTCAGCCTGCTGTGCTAAAGCAAAAGTTGTCGGCCTCGTCCATGAGTGCTGGAACTGCACACCATCAAATCATCGCGAGCATGGCATAATGTCACTTATAATTTATATCAGAGACAGAATTAGTGAAGATAAATATTAATTTAACATAATAATTACTATAAATTACATATATTACAAAATTTAATATCAATAAGAATCAAGCATTAGTATTTTTTTCAAATTTCATCCTAACAAAGGATACTGTAACATGTACGTCATCAACTTATAAATTGAATGACATAGAATGCATATAAGTATCATCATCTTCATCATCTTCCAGCTGCTTTCCCATATCATATAAGTTCCTAGATTTTGCTTTAATAATAGTAGCCCAATCTTTATCTTTTGCATCTTATACAAAAAATACTTGACGAGCTTGAAAAAAAAATAAATGGATCATCCTTCAATAAGATACCAGTATGTATCAACATTGTAAAATTTACAAGTATAAATCCATTTACATCTTTTTTCAAACCCCTTGATGAGTTTATATCTACCCAATCACATCTAAATAGTATGACTTTAAAGATTCCGTAGTAATCTAATTCATAAATATCTTTAAGTGCACCATAATACGTTTTTCGATCTGCTTCCACCATAATACTGCATTCTGTATTTTTCTAAATTTCTCATGATCTTTAGTATTGACTTTAAAATTATTGATTATGAAATCATTATATCTGTTGACAATTTTGTTAGGTCTTCGAGCTAGGGCTATTAATTCATTTGAATAACTTCTCTCCATCATCATTGATATCTAAATAATAATAAGAAATGTTAACAAGTCATTTGATGTTAAATCTATCCATATATTTTTTAAATATATGTCAAATCTATTTTGAAAGTCATGTAGGAAATAACTCGACTAAATTCTTAGATTAGGTCAAGTGCTATGATTAGCTTGTCACTGAGATATTAAAAATTTACTGTATAAAATTTACATTATTCATTTAGAACAAAAAATAATATATGATATTTAAACTTGAAATGCAATAAGTTATACTAACCTACGATAGTCAGATATTATTTTAGTATGGAGTAACACATAACGATGTACTTGTGCCATTGATTTCTGATCCAATATAATACTTTCACTTTTTTTTATTACTCTACCTACAGTAGAAAACTTATATAATTCTGCATTATCTACGAAATCACTATACCATTGAGGTGTATTAAATACAGTCTTTACACCTTGAAGATATCTTGAACAAAATATCAAATACTTTTCAATAATATATCTTTTCGTAATTGAACTCTCCGGATAGGCTCTGTTTTGTACATAATCTTTCAATCGGATAAGATATTTACAAGATTTAAAAATTTATTTACATATCATTATGACGCTACTTTTATTAAAAAATATATAAAGGTTAAAAACTGATAATAATACCTCTCAATAAGATACATCCATATATAGTATATTAGTCCACCAAGCTTGACTTCCAAAGCTAAGTGAATAAGTAGATATACCATAATAATAAAAAATTCAGGAGCAAAAATCTTTTCTATTTGACAAAGTATAATCATAATATTAGACTCGAACTGATCAAGCTCTTCAGGATCAATAACTTTTAAACATAATGCCTTGAAGAATGATGAAAATCAAATTATAACTGCAAAAACTTGTTTAGGCACTGATGATTTTGAAGCTATTGGAAATATTTCTTGCATCAATATGTGACCATCATAACTTTTGAGATTAGAAATTTTTCGATCTTTAAGATGTACATACCTTGAAATGTTTGATGCATATCCATCAGATACTTTAATATTTTTTAATACTATCAAAAAATTATTTTTTTCTTGAGCAGACATTGTATAAGATGCAGGAGGCAAATAAATTCTATCATTAACAAGCATTTTGGGATGAAGCTCCTATCAGATACCAATTCTTTTAAATCTAGTCATGTCTTTATATTATCTTTGATTTTTCAATCAAGATTCAATAATGTTTCAAGCAAATTATCACAAACATTCTTCTCTATATGCATGACATCAAGATTATGTTAATAAGATTGTATTTCCAATAAGGTAAGTCAAAGAAGATACTTTTTTCTTCTATAAATATTTGCTAGGCTAATTTGTAGATGCTATCTATACATCTTTCTCATTTTTATTTTTAAAAAATTATTAGGATTTTCAAATACCTGTACATCCATACTACCAGTAGTCACTTCTTCTAACAATCCTTCTTGATATTTCCTTTCTCTTTTTTTAGAAGACTTCGAGAATTTACCATATATGTAACTGATGGAATCCATTTATCTACAAATATTAGTTCCAGAAGGTGAAATATGTGCACATCCTAATTCTATAATACCATCAAATAAATCTTTTTGAAAATGAAATGGATGATTTGGTTCTAACCATCAATGATGTCCCATATAATAAATTTTTTTCATGTTTTAATCAAATTGAATGTGTCGAATCTACACAACAAAGACATGCAACCCGTTTCTTTGTACTCTAGCTAGATAAATTGGTATATGCTGAAAAATTATTAATAGTCCATAACAAAGCTGCTCATAGTTTAAATGTTTCACCATTGGAAGCATCAATTACATTAACACCTTCTCATAACTATTTCAATTCCTCTATTAAAGATTATAAAAAAATTTCAATATCATTTCTTGGACCTTTATCACTTGGAATAATCATTGACAAGATAAGTAAGAATTGTTTCATGCATAACCATAGTGAAAAATTATATGGTATTAGAATAATTGGCCAAGTACTATATGTAGAATTTAAAGTCTAAAAAGGATTGAAGCCATTTGAAGCTAAACCCAATCGAACATTATGAATATTAGAGATAAAATTAGAATGCCTAGGATTAAATGCTTTCTATGCTAAACTATCTGCTAGAGTCTCAACATTCCTCCTTCGTACGCCCTTCATCATGCCATCTCATTAATGAAGCTATTTTCAATGATGAATATAGCCTCTTCAATCAAGAAATAAGAAAAAAATAATGCAATACCTTTGCTAGTTTCTTTGTACTTCATAAGGTATCTGTTTCGTTTATTATGCCATCCTTATTTTCTTCATGAGTTATCCATCGTGAAGATCCAAATACATTGCATGACTCTTGATGAGCATTTTTATCATGATATAACATATAGTCTTTCGGACAACTATGAATCTTTTGATATCCAAGATTCAATTTGTTGATAACTTTCTTTGCTTCATAATAGGAGGATTATAAACCAGTGTCTTCTAGAAATACATCCTTTAATAACTTGAGAAGCATGGTAAAACTCTTTCAGGACCATCTATTCATGTATTTTATATGAAAAAATGTATAAGAAAAGAGATCTTAGAAAATTTCAAACAGCCCGAATATAATTGTTCATCTACATCTTTAATTAAATTATGATACCAAGCCGACTCAGTAGTTGATAATTGCATCTATTCCTCGATAAATGTTCATTCCATAAATGTAGAACCCTCACATATTCCAGCTATTTCATATATATTAGTTAAACCTCCAAAGTTTTGAATACCATATTAAAAAGCATCTGTGATCAAACCTGTTATATCATCTCCTACAGGATTCTCTTGTATATTACTAGATCCAAGATCAGACAAGGGTTGATTACTTGATATTGGCAACATAAATTCTCCATTAAAAACCTACTTAGTATAACCTCTTGCAAAACCATTCCATATCAAATGTTTTCAACAATTTATGGATCTAGACAAGAACTGTTAACACACCATTGGCATGGATATAAAATATTTTCATTCAAACTACTTTTATTTATACCAAATTTAATGAAATCATAAACTTCATCTAAATATTCTTTTATATTTTTTTATTTATTTATCTAACTTTTATCCATTTTAGGATAAAATGATCGAACTTTCAAGCTATCTAAAAGCAATTTTTTTTTTTTCAGTCAATAATAATGAACCAAGCAAAATTTTTTAAAATTATAAAAAAATAATATAATTTAACTAATAAATGCATTATATCATCAACTAATAGATAAAGATAGGTCCTATCTCATTCAAGAATTGTATTAATTATATAGATCATTTACAGTAATCAAATGATACGTAATAAGAGCTTTAAAAAAATTTTAATAGTATTTTTCTTTAGTTCTTTTCACAGGACTAAAGATGTATAAGGAGAACTAAAAAAAAATATTGTCCATAATATATATCAAACTCTATCCAAACTGCTTGTTACTGTAAGTATCCATAGAATTATTTGTAATTCTCAAACTATCCAAACTAGATAATCAATTGATCACTGTATATAATTCTCTCACTCATATAAAAAATATAAATGTATGGATGCTATAGAATATGTACATTAATCAATTGACGGGTCTATGTTCCTATATAATACGAGTTTTGTAAAAAAATATTTAAAAAATTATAATTGATCATAGCAAAGCTATACATAGTAATGAAATGATCAATTTTTAATAATGAACAAATACGATGATATAAGTGTTGTAAAAATATCATGATAATATATAGTACAAAACCAGAAACTAAACTGGACCTACTTTTAACAATTGGTAGGATTTTCTATGATGCGAGGGATTTTCCTTGTATACATGAAATATGAGACAACATATAATGTACTACTTCAATGATAATTTAATTATTACTATTATTCTGGATGAGAATAAAAACAGTGACATGATTTGAGAGAAAGGAGGGAAACTCTCTTTCTCCTCATGCTCTGCTCTCCCTCCTCTGCCTCTCGCTCCATAAGCCATCACCGGCCCACAGCGATGGAGCGGGGGTTGGGATGGGATGCCGGATGCGGTTCCCAAGACATCACTCTTGAAGATATTTTTCAATGATTGAAAGTGAATGCAAGTTAGAGTATTTATAAGCTTTAGGATCTCTTACAAGTCTAGGGATTTCGGGATACCCTCAAAACTTTGAAAAGAAAAAAGAAAGAAAGAAAGAAAAAACTCTTAAGCTAACTAAACTAAGCTATCCTGCAACTCTTGACCTTGTAGAAGAAATTTTATGTTGACAGTGACTTGTTAGTTATTAGAATTCTTCCAACACCAATTATGTCTACTTCAACTATATTAAATGTGATTAGAACTTTATGAATCTAAATTCAAGGAACAGTGGGTGTTACATCCTTTAGATGGTGGCTCTGTCACCATAGGTTAGATGTGACTAAAGCTTCGGCTCAACTTTGATGTTGGCCTTCTAGAAATACTCCTAATAGTGACCTACATGTATTGGAAGTAGTCCTATGCATCGCACTTCTCATTGTCATTAGGGTCTTGAGCCATTGTGAGTTCAACTTGGGGCTAGAGTTGTTTCAGCCTACATCAACTATGCACGAATTTGCATAATATGGCAATTATATGTGTGAGTTACTCCTTAAAAAAACTATCATAAAGTTTACCATGTTTTCTATTCTCAGAGTCCCTGTATAGAGGTTTGTGCCATGAATACAATCACATGAAGAATTTCGTATCTAATCAAAATGTAGATGGACATGTATCCATTTCCATGTTATGCGAACACCACCAGCATTTGATGCAATGCCTATATAAAAGTGGAGGCAAGTGTGCTTCACTGTATATGATCTTAAAACTCCTTAGCTGATAAGTTGAGGGAAAGACTAACTGATCCTAAATTGAAACATTTTCTCTCTCCCTCTCTCTCTCTCTCTCTTTCTTTCCAGGTTACAAAAAAAAAATAAACATTAAAATTATTGTTACTTAAGATACCTCATTCATTCTTTTAGAACAATTTCCTACCTAATATGACATCATTTTTTACAATTTGAAGAATGATACACCCATATTCTTTAAACTTCTTTGATGTATTTCTTTCAAGTATTTTATAGCTACTTTTCTTCTTCTAGAATGCAGTAACATGACTATTAACTTATCTTGGGTGATCAATTGTTTTTCCCTTGTAATATCTTATGACATTTATGTATGTTCTTTCTTTTCCCTTATCTTTTCTCTTAAGGAGACTCGACATATAGATATATGCATATTGATAGGTTTTAGGCAACCACAAGCCTCTCACCAAGTTTTTAATTCAAAATCCTTGTTCATCATATGCCTCTCCTCTCCTAAGGCCAACTATGTTAATCATCAAACTGCAAAACATTTTAACTAGTCCTTAAATTTACAATCTTGCAAATATTGAATAAGTGTTCCAACTTCCAAAATTGCCCTCATAAGTTTCACATATACTCCTACCCACAGGTCACAAGACCTCTATATAGTTGGCATAATTCAAAGATACTAGGCTTGTAAAAACCTGATAAAATAAATAAAACAACACAATTACTACAGCACAATGATAGATTTCTTAAGGAAATCAGAAAACATGGAGCTCCACGAAGAACCAAAAGATAGAAAAATTTAATAAATATGTTAGTTGAATATTATTGTAGTAAGAAGCAAAGACATTTTCAAAGCATTCAAGTAACCACACTACACACTTCTGATCATGAATTTGAAAGAAATACATCCAGGAAGTTTACACAAACTCTTGTAGACAATAGGCATGCCAGAGCTGCTTGTAAAGGTGTAGATATAGGGAGCCCATAAGAAATCTTAACTTTCATTCTGGCTTATCTTCAAACTAGTCTAATTGAAATCTATATGTCAACTATCAAACCCAATTGCTCTGGATACATAGTAGCAGGATAATCTAGGAACACAAGAAGTATTCATTCACATGTAATTGGAACATATATGGAGCCATCCAAAGATTTGCCAATTTAACTATTCGATATTTTACAAACTAAGGACTTGAGTTAGTAAACCCTACATCAGAATATTCAAGGTGAAGCCTTTCACCTAATCATGATTAATGTACCATATTAAATGCTAATTATCTTTGATATATGATTAAATAGAAAGGGTTTTTTTTGGTAGACTCATTCAGTCATCCTATTTAAGAATTTCTCATGCCGGCGATGTTGATAATGGGAGGGGAGAGCCGGGTAGGACCAATTCACACATTTCTCGGGGACTAGTTTAAATTAGTGTACAGGAGGACTATGCTATTTCACTCTATTCTTTGTCAAGTAATATAACATCCAACTCCCTTTACCCTTCCGAAAAGATTCAAGTCCCCCTATTTTGATAAACAGTTCTTTCATTCATACTTTCCTCATGGCCCCAACGGCCTTGAAGAGGGTATTAAACTTATGTTTCATTTTTTTTTTCGGTTTTTCCTTTTTTCGATCTACAGAGAGAAGAGAGAGCATGCCCGACGGGAGGACTTTCATACACTTCTGGTCAACCTAAGGCTATATGATCGAATCTAAGAAAAATATCCAAAATATGAGTATGTAATGTATAACAAAGCAAGGTAGAGGGGGGTTGTTGGATAGGCAAAATATGAGTGTGTAATGTGTAACAAAGCAAGCATAATCAATATGCATGTTTAGTGCTTGCATAAAATAACTGAATGCATGATGCATATATCTGGTGCTTAAGAGATTAAACTATCACTAGAAAAATCAAGACGGATATAACCACCAGGTAAAATTTCCTTGGATAATTTTAAATTCATATAAATATGGAAATCTGAATTTAAAAAGAAAAATCATTTTTGCAAATAAGAACATCCAAATACAGACCAGACCATCGTCCTTGAGTTCCAATTTATCAAACGATGCAAGTATCAATTCTTTTTTTTTGGTAAAATTCAAGTATCAACTTTAATTTATGATAAATTTACGTAGCCAAAGCAATCGCTTCATGCATTTCACCGAACTGGAAATAAATCATTTCAACAGAATCTTTTTTTAGTCTTTAACCCAACAAGAATAATAAACCCCAAAAGGTTCCAGCTAAGACAACAATTCTTGAGTTGGAACCACCACAAGAAAAATAATTATATGAGAAATGTCTAAAAAAATTTAACCAGTAACAAATTTCTTCTATATCATAATCCAAACCCTAACAATCTAGGATTTCAGATACACAGCAGTGCGAGGACAAGAAAAACCATCCTACCGGTTCTTGACCTAACCATAGCTTCCTAACCTAGGATCAAAGCATTATCGGACAAAACCATTAGGGAAATCGACCAGATTGGCGAAAGAAAGTGGAAAGGGAGAAGAACTATCTAACCCGAAACTTGAGAAGTAAAATTTCTTCTGAATTTTTCTACCAACAAAGAAGAGTCATCACATACATGCCATCATGTAGAAAACTCAAATGCGTTAACACATACTCAGAAGTCCCAACAATATTTCTACACCAACCCATTGCTTTCTCTGACTCTTTCTTGAATCAAGAAAATATCCAACAAAAAAATTAATCCAAAAAAAAATTGGATCCAAAAAAAATGTTACCTCTTAGAAGGAAGAAGAACAACAGAGCCGAAAATGGAGGAGATGTCGTGTTTTAAGGGCAAAAACCCACCGATCAAGGTAGCTAGAAATGAAGGAGGGAGAGGGAGATTTGAGATTTTGGGGCGGCGCCGGTGTGAACGAGAGAGATTAGGGTTTAGGAGGAGGAAAAGATCGAGTTTAAAGGGGGAATCTCCATGCTTTAAAGCATTGTTAAATCCAGAATTTTTCAGACAGTATTTCTCGATGCTGGAAAGCATCGAAAATTTTTCGATGCTTCAAGAAGCGTCGACCGGCTTCGATTATTTCCCAACACTCTTCCCTGGTGCTAGGAAAAAATGTTGGCTTTTACATATTCCTTGTGGTGTTGATATCTTATCATATATTTTCGTGATAAAGTTTGATAGAGTACTCAGTCTAATTCATGATCTTTTTTTTATAAAAAAAAAAAAAAAGCTTAGTCAAAGTATATGAATATTAATTAGATACTTGAGACTTTCTGATGGGGGATTCTTAATAAAATCTGGTCATATTTCTCTAAGCTTCTTTCCACTGTAACCAGTTAAAAGCTAACAAGTCCACACTTTTATTATTCTTATATTCTTTTGTACCTTCAATATTTTCTGGTGAAAAGATATCAGGTCTCATTTTATAAAACTAAATGCAAATTAGTTGTTGTTTCCCTACTTTGTTCTTATGAAAACATTACAAACTCTATTTTGAATAATGAAACTAGATTATTTCTATATGATCACCAATTGATCATAAAAACAAATATAAATATATTATATCTAATTGATCACCACTAACCTTGATTTATAGTGGACTTATCATTCATTATTATGGTGCCACTGCTTTCAGAGAGCCTTGCAGTGCTAATGTTCTTCATTTGTTAGTTCATGTTGATATCATATAGGCAGTGTATTACCGTCCTATATTATGTGAGTGGTTTCATATCAAGCCTATTTGGAAGGAGGTCAATCTAATGCCCATATCAGTGAATGACATCATATGTCATGTGTAAACAGATGCGTCTTTGAAATTTTTTATCTTTTTGCTATTCTGCAAGAATTCTTGTTCTTTGCTCTTAAATCTTATCCATGCGAGTATTTTTGAACAACTTTCATTGCATGTTATTATACTATCAGTAAGTAGAAAGTTAGAAAATTAGTCAGCACATACATATTATTGAATAGTGAGGTTTATTGATGATCTGCATCATTGCGTATTGTGTCTTAGTTTTAGTAGTCTCTATCTTGTATGCAGAGCTACTATATTGGATTTTCAATTATTTCTAGTAGCTTAGTGACCAGTTAATAAATAATAAGAGCATGTGCTTTAATTTAATAAGACTGAGTTGCACCTCCTTGTTTCTTCTCTCTTGTTTTCCTTTTTCTATATTTTATTATCTATGTTGCAAATGCTTGTTCTGTTATAAGATTATGCTGTCCAAGGTTTTAATTAAGATATGGTCAGGCAATATCTTATTTTAGTTAAGATATTGTCTAGGTAATTTACAAAAAATAGCACTTTGTATATCAGAAGCATACCATTAAAGTGATTCTGCTTCTATATAGTATTTGATTGCATGTAAGCCCAGGCAAGATTCCCTAGCAACCTACATTTGAATTCAAAAATCATCATTTAGAAACAATGAGACTTTTAAATCTATATAAAGTAAAACTAGAAAAGTGTGCTAGTATTATAAATTAGAGACCCGGTAAGAAGTAGAGTAACTATAAAATTCTAGCTACCAGGATTTTTCTTGCACATAGGAAAGATGAATTTTTTTCTTGAGATCTTGCCAATTTTGTTGTCTTCCCACCAAATGCTTGTTGGGTATGGAGCCATATCCACCCAAGATCCAAGTCCAGAGAAGCCTGAAGCCTAATAGAAAAACTAGAAAAGAAAAAAAAAAAAGGAAAAAGAAGGCAGGTCGGGCCTAGCCCACCAGACTAGGCCTGGCCCAGACCCACACATGCAGCCCAAGCACGTGGGCGAGCGGGCGTGCATCCCGACCCAGCGCGTGGGCGCATACGGGCATGTGGGCTCAGCCTAGCTGGAGGCAGTCATTGCAGAGCCATTTCTCGGGCATTTTCCAAGCCGTTTCGCATGGCTCATGTGCGGTCCACAATGCGGGCATGATCTGGACCATCCAATCACTAATCAGATGGCTGAGATGAATCCAATGGAGATCAGGCTTGATTAGGAAACTTTTGATTTGGATTTTGATGCGATCTGAGGCGTTGATCTCAAATCTGATAGCCTGGAAGGTTTCCTGACTATTTTGGACTTCTAAGATGAGTTTTTGATACGGTTTTGGACTGGTTTCATCCTTTTTTTAATAGGGGGTAGCAGAGAGTCGCTAAGAAGAGTAGAGCAGAGAACAGAGGGCCAATAGAGAGCCAAGAAGAGAGCCAGAAGAGAGATTTTGAAACCAGAAGAGAAGTCCAAGGATTTTTTAAGAGAGAAAACAAGGAAAAGAGAGAGAGAAAAGTAGAGAGAGGACAAGGGTTCCTTCTGTATTGATTTATTCTTTCTTCTTTCTTTTTATTGGGCTGGGGTTTGCATCCAGGGAGGGTTCTTTTGTGTAATAACTTCCTGTATTTCTTCTTCATAGTGGAGATTTGATCCTGTGCGACTGTGGATGTAGGAGCAAGAGACTTCAAACCAAGTAATCCCTGTATGTTGCTTGTGCTTATATTTTTATTTATCTTTCAGGCTATCTTTTTCATTTCCTCTACAAGTTTTTGATATTCCACTGCGCACCACATCCCTAACAACTAGTATCAGAGCATCAGGTTCGAGTGAGAACGATGGCAGGAGATGAAGGAAATGTCAAGATCGACAGGTTTGATGGAAAAGACTTCGGATTCTGGAAGATATAGATCGAGGATTATCTGTACTAGAAGAAGCTTCACCTATCTCTGCTAGAAAAGAATCTTGTCGAGATGTCACAAGTAGACTGGGATTTGCTAGACCGCCAGGCTTTGGGAGTTATCCATCTGGTGTTGGTCAGGAATGTCACGTTCAATATCCTGGAGAAGAAGACGATAGCTGGATTAATGTAGGCATTGTCCAACATGTACGAGTAACCTTCGGCCTCCAACAAGGTTTATCCCATACATCGTCTATTCAACTTGAAGATGAGCGAAGGTGCATCCATAACCGATCACATCAATGAATTTAATTTGATCACTAATCATTGAGTTCAGTTGACATAAGCTTTGAGGATGAAATCCGTGCCTAATCTTGTTATCCTCTTTATCTGAGAGCTAGGGTGCTATTATGACAGCGATGAGTAGTTCATGCGGCTCGAGCAAGCTAAAACTTGAAAAGGTCTGTAACCTGATTCTTAGTGAAGATATTAGGAGGAAAGAAACTAAAGGGAGCTCTGGTTTTGCCTTGGTAACTCAAGAAGGTAGAGAAAACATTACACAGCACAGCGAAGGCCATGGAAGATCCAAGTCCAAGTAGAGGAGCTAGTCAAGACCGAAGGGTGATGGCTGTTGGTACAGTGGTAAAGCGGGGCATATCAGAAAGAACTACTGGGCAAGAAAGGACAAGGGGCAGAACAAAGAGTCAGACAATGCAGTAATCAAGATAATTGAAGATGCATTGGTTCTCAATATGGACAATCTGATGGAGTCTTGGATTCTAGACTCCGGAGCTTTGTTTTACTCTACCGCACAAAAGGAGTTTATGTGCAACTACATTGCTGGAGACTTTGAAAAGGTCTATCTTATAGATGAAGAGCCTTTGGATATTGTGAAAAAGGGTGATGTACACATCAAGATACTAGATCAATCAATTTGGAAGCTCAAGAATATCATGTCCCAGGATTAAAGAGAAACTTGATATCAGTCGGGAAGTTGGACTCAGAGGGGTACATTACAACTTTCGTTGGTGGCTCTTGGAAGATCACCAAAGGTGCGATGGTGATAGCACGAGGAAGCAAGTTGGGTACCCTATATATGACTAGTAATACCAGAGATGCAGTGACACTGGCACAAGCAGACTTAGAGTTGTAACACTACAGGTTGGGTCACATGAGTGAGAAAGAAATGCAAGTACTGCTAAAGAGGGACAAGCTACCAGGTTTGAAGACGATAGATATTGGTTTTTGTAAGAATTGTGTTCTTGGGAAGCAGAAGAGAGTCAGCTTCTCCAAGATTGGCAGGGCACCAAGATTAAGAAACTGGAATTTGTGCACACTGACGTGTGGGGTCCCTTCTCAGTTGTATTCTTTGGAGCTTCGTGATACTATGTAACCTTCATCGATGACTCCATCAAAAAGATATGGATTTATTTTTTACAGAATATATCTGATATATTTGACACTTTCAGAAAGTGAAAAAGCCTGGCAAAAAATGAGTTTGGACAGAAGATAAAGTGCCTGAGATTGAAAAATAGAGGCGAGTACGACAGCACCAAGTTCAAGGAGTTTTACGCAACCAATGGAATCAAGATGGAGAAGATGATTCTAAGTACGCCATAACAGAATGGGGTAGCTGAGTGCATGAACAGGATCTTGAACGAGAGAGCTAGGAGCATGAGGCTCCATGTTGGATTGCCCAAGATGTTTTGGGCTGAGGTAGTTAGCACTGCTGCCTATCTGATCAACAGGAGTCCCTCAGTTACCCTTGAGTACAAGCTACCAAAAAAAGAGTGGACAGGAAAGTCAGTAAGCTTATCTCACCTGAAGGTCTTCGGCTGTGTCTCCTATGTACACGTCAATGTAGAGAAGAGAGACAAGCTTGATGCAAAATAAGAGAGGTGCTTCTTCATTGGGTATGGCACTGATGAGTTTGATTACAAGCTTTGGAGTGAGAAGGACAGGAAGATCATTAGGAGCAAGGATATGGTGTTCAATAAAAGAAGCCTATATAAGGACCAGAGTGTTCTAGACAGAGCATAACAAGTAGAGTTAGAAGAGATCACAGAGAAGGACATTATCGAGGGAGCAAGAGATCCTGAACCCGAGCCAGAGACACCTCAGTTTGATTATCTACAAGGACCCCGAAACCACCTGTAAGATATTACCCTCATTGTATTATTTGCTATTGACAGATGGAGAGAAGCCCCAGTATTTTGATGAAGCCATGGAGAGCAAAGATTCAGTCAAGTGAGAGCTGGCGATGAAGACGAGCTGCAGTCCTCAATAAAAAATGAGATATAGGAGCTCATCACACTACCGAAAAGAATGAAAGCACCGCACAACAAGTGGGTCTACAAGATCATGGAAGAGCATTATTGCAGCAAGAGGTACAAGGCAAGGTTAGTTGTGAAAGGCTTCCAATAGAAAGAAGATCCAGGTGGCGATGCTGGTACTAGGAGGAGCACAACAGGATATGTGTACACCATTGGCGGGACAACGATGAGCTGGGTCTCGCAATTACAGAAGATCGTGGCTCTTTCTACCATCAAGGCAAATATGCTGACAAAGACGATCACTACAGAAAAACTGGGGCCATGCATGGCCTCAATTGGCCTTAGGAGCTAGTGATTGGAGGCACCACACAAGATACTGACTTGTTTTTGCTTTTTCTTTGGAAGTTTATTTTTTGATGTTTCAGGTGGATGTAAGATTGGGTATCTAAGTCTCCAAGTGGGAGAGTTGTTGGGCGTGGAACCATATCCATCCAAGACCCAAATCCAGAGAAGCTCGAAGCCTAATAGAAAAACTAGAAAAGAAAAAAAAGGAAAAAGAAGGCAGGCTGGCCCACCAGACTGGGCTCGGCCCAGACCCACGCGCATGCCCGGCGCGCTAGTGGGTGGGCAAGCGGGCATGCGGCCCAGGCCCATGCACGAGCGCACGCGGGCATGTGGGCTCAGTCCAGTCGGAGGTGGTCATTGCAGAGCCATTTCCCAAGCATTTCTCAGGCATTTTCCCAACCATTTCTTGTGGCTAATGCACAGTCCACGATGCGAGCATGATCTGGATCGTTCGATCTCCAGATCGGATGGCTGAGATGGATTTAATGAAGATCAGGCTTGATCAAGAGATTTTTTATTCAGATTTTGACATGATCTGAGGTGTTGATCTTAGATCTGACGGTTTGGGAGGTTTTCTGACTATTTTAGGCTTTTGAGACAAGTTTTTGATGCAATTTTGGACTGGTTTCATCCTCTTTTCAATAGGGGGTAGCAGAGAGCCAGAAGAGAGATTTTGCAACCAGAAGAGAAGTCCAAGGGTTTTTCAAAAAAGAAAATAAGGGGAAGAGAGAGAAAGGTAGAGAGAGGATAAGGGTTTCTCTTGTATTGATTTATTCTTTCTTCTTTCTTCTTATTAGGCTAGGGTTTGTATCCAGGGAGGGTTTTCTTGTGTAATAACTTCCTGTATTTCTTCTTCATAGTAGAGATTTGATCCTGTGCAGTCATGGACATAGGAGCAAGAGGCTCTGAATCACGTAATCCCTGTGTGTTGCTTATATTTATATTTTTATTTGTCTTTCAGGCTTTCTTTTTCATTTCCTCTGTGAGTTTTTGACATGCCACTGCGCACCACATTCCTAACAATGCTAGCCCATCATCAATCATTTTTAGCTTGAAGTTTAGCCGTTCAATTTGATCATCCATCCTACCACATTTTTGTTTATAGACGTTGAGATTTGCTTTCAAAAAATCATAGTCACTCAAGTATGCTTGCTAAATATGTCAAAATTTTGTTGAGATTTTCTTTTAAATTTTTAATCTTGGACTAATTTCTAATAATTTTTATAATTAGGCTTCCAAATTTAATTGATTTCTTTAAGCAATTGCATATCTCTCTTATGGATAGAAGTTGGCTTCATCAATCTAGGTAATGAAGTAGCTTTTTTATCTTTCTAAAAATAATTCATTATGTTTATAGTGCCTTTATCACCGTTCTCTTTGAGTTGTCTTACATCATATAGGGCAAGCAAGGCATACGTAGATGGAGTTGCTTGATTCCTTGACTTTGTATTAACCAATGCGGCTCATGAGAATAAAATTCTTTATCCACATAAGAAATGTAGTAATAGCTTGTTGATGGTTCAAGAAGTTGTCTATAAATATTTGGTATGCAATGGTTTTGCAAGGGATTATACAACTTAGCTATAACATAGGAAAGTTGCATCAACTAATACATCTTGTTGCCGCTCTCGCCGCCGCGCCCGTGCCTTGGATCGGCCGATCCTTCCTGACCGCCTGGCGAGGGAGCCTCCCTTCCCGCGGAGAACCTGCAACAAAGGGGTTAGAGGACCCTGGCCGGGGATCCCGGCGAGGGAGCTCCGACGGTCAAGTCAGTAGACGACGAGATGGAACAGACTCTCCAGCCCGACCCTCTAAAGGGTTCCAGACTTAGAGAGTTAACTGGTGAAGGAAACGCTCTGGGGACCAGAATCTCGGCTGGGCCTCCTTGCCGAGCTCACACCCAGTGTTCCCCTCTCGGGATTTCTGGTTTCTCCCTCGGAGCAAGGCCTTGTGCCGGTGCTTCCTCCTTGTCCCCAGGCTAATTGGCTTACCTTGTCGTCCCCAGATCCTTCCTTCTTTATCCCCTTCCGTCGCGCATTTGTCTTTTTCCGTCTCGGGAGCCCCCCTCCCCCGTCCTCTTCTCTTTTCCCTTTTCGGTGAAGGGTGCCAGGCGGCTTTCCGACCTCGTCCGCCGGGCCCAGCATGGGAAAGGCAAGGACAGAAGAGAAAGAGGGGAGGGCGGCGCCGGCAGGGCGGCCGGTCAGGCCTCAGGCCCGGTGAGAGTGCCCTCTTCCCCAAGCGTGGGCGCCATCTATTTATGAGGCCTGTGTCGTCAGGGTTGCGTCTCTCGGCTGCGGGACCTGTCGGGCCGATGCTAGTGATGTTCCGCGTGCCGCCACCCTCAGTACGGGACACCGTATGGGATTCGTACGGCCCGAGGGATGGCCTCGGGGCCCGTCTCTCTCTCCCCAGGGCCCTCGCCGTACGAGCGGTCTGACCTCGGCCAAGGTGGGCCCGTCTCCGGGTGGCCACCTGGCGAAGGATGAAGGATAACAGACCTCGGCTTAGGTGGACCCCTCCCGGGTGGACACCTGGCGAGGTGGCAGGAGGTCGCCTGGCTTCGGCCGAGGTGGGCCCGCCTCCGGGTGGCCACCTGGCGAAGGACGAAGGATCAGCCGACCTCGGCTTAGGTGGACCCCTCCCGGGTGGACACCTGGCGAGGTGGCAGGAGGGTCGCCTGGCTTCGGCCGAGGTGGGCCCGTCTCCGGGTGGCCACCTGGCGAAGGACGAAGGATCAGCCGACCTCGGCTTAGGTGGACCCCTCCCGGGTGGACACCTGGCGAGGTGGCAGGAGGTCGCCTGGCTTCGGCCGAGGTGGGCCCGTCTCCGGGTGGCCACCTGGCGAAGGACGAAGGATCAGCCGACCTCGGCTTCGGTGGACCCCTCCTGGGTGGACACCTGGCGAGGCGGCAAGAGGTCGCCCGACCTTGGCCGACCTCACTTAAGCGGATCCCTCCGGGCCCGGGCGCCAATGAGGTGGTAGAGGAACTCCGAGCCGAGCTCGACCTCGGCGAGGGCGGTTTGCCTTTAGGCAGTCGTCGTGTAGTGTAGTCTTGCCGATCTTGGCTTTGAGGATGTGGCGCTGACTAGGCCGGGGAAACTTACACATGGCTCGCTCGTATTCGACGATACCTGAGCCTGGCCACGTCACTGTCACGGCTGTAACAGTTGCCCCCCAGCCCGCCGTTCGTTGGGGCATCGTAGAACGGAACGTCGGGATTAAATGCGGACATGACGTGGAGAGGCGAAGATCTTGCATCATAATTGCCACGATCCTCGTCGTTGTGGCTCGATGCGGCTGAAGACCTATGGGGAGCCGCCACGCGTCGCCCACTTGCCCATAATCAATGCGTCGCTTCGAGGCAGAGGCCGTTACTCTGCTAACGAGGCGTCGGTGTCGGGCGTGCGCCCACGTGGTGACCATCCAGTGGCCTGAGGCGGAATGACGGGTACGGTCGCTGTCGGTTGAGTTTGAAATGGAGGGGACTTTCCAGAACGAGGCATTTTCCCTTGCTTCGTGGGCGGTTTGCTGCAGGCTAACAACTCCTGTTGCTCGCGCTCATCTGTGCATTTTCGGTGAGTGCCTCCTTCTTCTCTAGCCCCCCCCTCCTTCCTTCTCATTTCCTTTCCGATCTTCCTGTCCTTTTCTTTTCTATGGCGCGCCGTCGCCATGTCTCTTCCAACCCGGACGAGGCCGGTCCATCCCGGCCGAGGACTCCATCTTCTTCCTCCTCAGATGAGGAGGTGATTCCGGAGGAGGTCCGCCGGCGTTTGCAACCCGGGGGGATCACTATTGGCATCCCCAGGGGGATCCGGTCCCCTCCGGTTGCACCTGCCGTGCCCCTCCATTCCCTTCCTGCTCTGCCATCTCTTCCTGCTCCGCCTTCTCTGCCTTCTCTTCCTGCCGGTTCCTCCGGTCATGCCTCCACCATGACCGAAGGCGATCTTTCTTTGCTCCGGGATGCCTATGGCATCCCGGGGTCTATTCGTCTGTTTGCTCCGCGGTCCGGGGAGCGTGTCACAATGAGTGGCCCCGGCCGCATAGCTTTCTACGAAGACTTCCTCCTTGGGGGTCTTCGGTTTCCTCTGCACCCTTTCTTTCTTTCCTTCCTCAGCCACTTTCGGCTCATCCCGGCCCACTGGCTCCTAATGCCATCCGGGTCATCTTCTCCTTCATCGTTTTCTGCCACTTCCACGGGTTCGTTGCCCGTTTTTCTCTCTTCAGGGCCTTGTTCACCCTGAAGAAGTGCTCCACCGATGACGGCTGGTGGTACATTTCACCCCGGCCCAGGTGTCTCCGGTTCGACCTCCCTTCCTCAGTCAAGGGCTGGAAGAGCCGATTTTTCTTCGCCTCGGTCGACGATGTCGACTGGGCCTGGAGTGAACCGGACCGGTCCCCGAACCGGAATTCCCGAGTCGAGTCGGCGGACCAGGAGTCCTATACCCAGCTCCTGAGTGACGAGGTCCCGGCGCTCGAGGTTCTGCTTTCTGAGCAGAATCTTTTCGAGGCCGGTATCAGTCCCATCCGCGAGACCGGTGAGATTTGGGCCCTCATTGACCTCTGCCCCCCCCCTTTTCTTCATAACTGAGCCGGCTGACCTTCTGTCTCTTTCGTCTTGCAGGGATGAAGTTTTCTTTGGAGAACCTCTTGGAGGGGGCGGCCCAGCGGGACGTCGTAGAGATAGACGAGCCCGCAGCGAAGAGGGCTCGCACGGAGACGAGCCGGGAGGTCATGGAGGCGACCGTGCCCGGCCCGGTTGCCGTCATTTCCCCGCCCAGGCCACCTCAGGGCGGGGTCACTGATACTTCGGCCGCGCGAACTGGCGGCGCCGCAGAGAGAGCTCCAGCGTCTGCCGCTCCGCCCATCGCCGGGCCCGTCATTGCTGCCAGCTCGACAGCACCGTCTGTGGCGATCGCCGGCCCGTCGGTTGCGGCTTCGGCTGAGGGGGCGGCTGCAGCAGGGGCCGGCCCGAAGGCTCCGGCGCTGGTGATCACTCACCGGGACTCGGTCATCCTCGACAGGGGGCTGGCAGAGAAGATGATGGAGTACGCTTCCACCGCCCGGGACCGCCGAGCTCGAGGTGGCCGAGATTACGCGGACGCGCTGCTCGGCATCCTTCCGCAGCTCTTCACGGTAAGCCCGAGCTTCTTCCTTTTCCTTTTTCCTATCTCGAGACTTACCTGCCTTTGCTCTGACCTGTATCGCTTTTGCCATTGCAGATCGGGAACGACGTCCTCCTACTGAGGAATTTCCTCGTAGGGAACGCCAAGAGGGACTCCGAGCGGGAGCAGAAGCTCGGTAAGCTTGCGGCTGACGTCAAGGATCTAATGGAGAAGGGCGCCGAGCTGCGAGCCGACAAGCAAGCCCTCCAGTCCGACCTGGCACGTTCCGAGGAGCGGAACAAGGAGTTGGAGGCCTCCTTGTCGGAGGAGCGGACCTCCAACCAGCGCCGAGCTGAGGAGGAGGCGGCGGAGAAGGCCCGCCTGCAGGCCCATTCCCAATGGCTGGAGCGCCAGCTGGAGGAGGCCCGGCGAGATGCGGCCGCGGCGAAAGATCGGATCGCCTACGTCAACGGGCTCCTGGAGGCAGCCAAGCGGGAAGCGCAAGAGGCCGTCCCCAAATTCCGGGCTTCCGATGAGTATACGTCGGAGGTCCGGGAGGCTGCCGTGGACTCCTTCCTGAAGGGGTTCCGGATGTGCCGGGAGAAGGTGGGGGCCTTCTTCCCCCAGCTAGACCTGAGCGGAGTCATAGTCGGTGGCAGGAGGCTAGGAGGTGAGAGCAGGGCTTCCGGCATGGCCGGAGCGACACCTGTGGCACCGTCGACCAGCGATGCCGCGGCCCCGGAACAGCCCCAGGAGCCGGCCGCTGTAGAAGTCGAAGACGCAGCACCCGCGCCTCCGGCAGATGGCTCCGACCCCACATCCCAGTGATCCCGGCACTATCTTTTTGCTTTATTTCTGCTGTTTTTGTTTTTTGGGGAGTCCCGGCCTGTCGGGGCTCCCAGTTTGTACCGACTACTTATGTTAATGAAGATCTAAGCTTTACTGAAACCTTGTTCGTTGTTTCGTCTTACTTTTCTCTTCTTTTCTTTCTGAGACGTCGATCTGGTGTACTTGAAATAACTACAGGCCTGGTCCTCCCATTGCTCAAATCGAAGGATGGGGCCTGCTGAGTCGCGTCGCAGCAGGGCAAGCCTTAGGCGGGCCCGGCTTTGGGTCGCCTTCATGCTTGCGCAGACAACACTGTTTCTGCACCGTCTTCCAGGCCGAAGCTCGGGACCTCCGGACGGAGCTCGGTGCCGCAGGCTTTCTCAAGCCTTGTGCGGCTCTCTGAGCTGTGCTCCGGGCTTGCGTGGGCGAACTGGGTTCGGTGCCACCTTCCAGGCCGAGGCCCAGGATCTTCCGGACTGAGCTCGATGCCGCAGGCTTTCTCAAGCCTTGCGCGGCTCGCTGAGCTGTGCTCCGGGCTTGCGTGGGCAAACTGGGTTCGGCACCACCTTCCAGGCCGAAGCCCAGGATCTCCGGACTGAGCTCGATGCCGCAGGCCTTCTCAAGCCTTGCACGGCTTGCTGAGCTGTGCTCCGGGCTTTCATGGGCGAACTGGGTTCGGCGCCACCTTCCAGGCCGAAGCCCAGGATCTCCGGACTGAGCTCGATGCCGCAGGCTTTCTCAAGCCTTGCGCGGCTCGCTGAGCTATGCTCGGGCTTGTGTGGGCGAACTGGGTTCGGCGCCACCTTCCAGGCCGAGGCCCAGGATCTTCCGGACTGAGCTCGATGCCGCAGGCTTTCTCAAGCCTTGCGCGGCTCGCTGAGCTGTGCTCCGGACTTGCGTGGGCGAACCGGGTTCGGTGCCACCTTCCAGGCCGAAGCCCAGGATCTCCGGACTGAGCTCGATGCCGTAGGCCTTCTCAAGCCTTGCGCGGCTCGCTGAGCTGTGCTCCGGGCTTGCGTGGGCGAACCTGGTTCGGTGCCACCTTCCAAGCCAAAGCCCAGGATCTCTGGACTGAGCTCGATGCCGCAGGCCTTCTTATTGAAGTTAGGAGGGAGTGTTTGAAGTGGGGAAGCTTTGTTACAGAAACTGGGAGCCTTACATCACTGGTAGTACATTCTCAGGTTCGAGGAGTTCCACGTCCGGGGGAACCTGGCACCTCCCATCTCTTCCAAGCAATATGCTCCATGAGGGAGGGCTTCTGCCACCCGATATGGGCCTTCCCAGTTGGGCGATAACTTGCCACATTCCCGTGGTTGGGATGCTTCGGCGCGCCGGAGGACCAAGTCTCCGGGACGAAAAACCTTAGGCCGCACCCGGGAGTTGTAATATCTGGCTACACGTTGCCGGTACGCCGCCATTCGGATTCGGGCCCTGTCCCTTGCTTCCTCGAGAAGGTCTAGGTTGAGCATCATCCTGGCGGGTTTTCTGTCTCGTCGTATTGCTCCACGCGCAGCGTAGGTACGGTGAGCTCGATCGGGATGACTGCCTCGGCTCCGAAGACGAGGTTGAATGGAGTTTCGTCGGTAGCCGTCCTTGGGGTGGTGTGGTATGCCCAAAAGATGCTGGGAAGCTCATCGGCCCACCTGCCCTTGGCCTGGTCCAGCCGCGTGCGGAGGCCCTGAAGAATGGTCATGTTCGTGACTTCGGCCTCCCCGTTGGTCTGAGGGTGCACCACCGAGGTAAAGCGATGCCTGATGCCGAGGTCGCTGCAGAATTCTTCGAATTCCCGGCAGTCGAACTGGCATCCGTTGTCGGTGACCACAGTGTGGGGGAGGCCGAAGCGGCAGACGATGGACTTCCAGAAGAACTTGGCGACGTTTGCTTCGGTGATCCTTACCAAGGGTTCGGCCTCGACCCACTTCGTGAAGTAGTCGATAGCCACTATCAAGAACTTCCGCTGGCCCGACGCCGGCGGGAACGGGCCCAGGAGGTCCATCCCCCACTAGGCGAATGGCCAGGGGGCTGAGAGCTGAGAGATTGGGTTGGAGGGTTGCCGCTGCACCATGGCGTGACGCTGGCACCGGTCGCATTTCTTCACGAAGTCGGCGGCGTCTTCCTTCATTGTTTCCCAGAAGTAGCCCTGACGGAGGGCCTTGTACGCCAATGCCTTGCCCCCCACGTGGTTCCCGCAGATGCCTTTGTGAATCTCCTGGAGCACGAGCTTGGCTTCTGTGGGTCCTACGCACTTGAGGAGGGGGTAGGAGTAGGATCTTCGATACAACTGCCCGTCCATCAGGACAAACCGCACGGCCTTCTTCCTGATGAGGCGAGCCGCCTGTCGGTCCTCCGGCAGGGTGCCGCTGGCGATGTACGCAGCGTACTTGTCCATCCAGCTGGGCTCCTGGCTGACCTGATGGACCTCCACCGGTGCTTCGAGGCTTGGGACCTCAAGGCGCTCCACGTGAGCACGTCCCAGCATCGCGTCCGGCAGGGTCGCCAGTCGGGAGAGGGCGTCCGCACGGGCGTTCTCCCCGCGAGGGATGTGGAAGATGTTGAAGCGGCGGAATTTGGACGCGCCTGCCTTGACGAGCTCCAAGTACTTCGCCATTTGGGGGTCGTGCGCGACGTACTCTCCGGACACCTGCCCCGCTACGAGCTGGGAGTCAGTGAAAGCTCTGAGGTTGGTCACGCCCAGCTCGCGGGAGACTCTCAGTCCGGCAAGAAGTGCCTCGTACTCCGCCTGGTTATTTGTTGCGGGGAATTGGAAACGGAGTGCGCACTCGGCGACGACCCCGTCGCCGTTGGCAAGGATGAGCCCAGCTCCGCTCTCGCCGGAGTTCGAGGCTCCGTCCACATGGAGGATCCAGGCGTCCTCTCCGGGCTCATCGGTGCCAACCTCCATCGGCTGGGCCGGGGATCTTCCTCGGGCTCCTTGCCCAAGCCTGCACACTCGACCAAAAAATCGGCCAGCACCTGCGCCTTCATGGCCGACCTTGGCCTGTATGCAATGTCGAACTCGCTGAGTTTCAGTGCCCACTTAGCCAACTGTCCCGAAGTATCAGGTCGGCTGAGCACCGCTTTCAGCAGTTGGTCCGTCAAGACGGCGATGGGATGCGCTTGGAAATAGGGCCTGAGATGCTGAGCAGACACTATTAGTGCAAAAACAAGTTTCTCGGGCCGGGAATACCTGAGCTCCGCATCTCGGAGGAGTTTGCTGGTATAGTACACCGGCCGCTGGAGTCCCTGGTCGTCGGTTCGGACCAAGACAGAGCTGACGGCCTCCGGGGTAACCGCCAAGTAGAGGGCAAGCTCCTCCCCCTCCTCGGGCCTGGACAGTAAAGGTGGCGATGCGAGCGTCTTCTTCAGCTCCTCGAAGGCCCGCTGACACTCCTCGGTCCAAGCAAAGCCATTCATCTTCCTCAGCACCTTGAAGAAGGGACGGCAGCGGTCCGCCGACCTGGAAATAAAACGGCTGAGGGCCGCGACTCGGCCGGTCAGTCGTTGCACCTGCTTCTTGGAGGCGGGCTGCTCCATGTCCAGGATGGCCTGGACCTTCTCCGGGTTGGCCTCGATCCCTCTTTGAGTCACCATAAATCCTAGGAACTTGCCGGCGGAGACGCCGAAAGCGCACTTCGCCGGGTTCAGCTTCATCTGATGGCGCCGGAGGTTGCCGAACGTCTCCGTCAAGTCAGCCACGTGGTCCGAATCAAGTTTGCTCATCACCAGCATGTTGTCCACGTACACCTGCATGTTGCGGCCTATCTGGTCTTTGAAGATTTTACTGACCAGACGTTGATACGTCGCGCCCGCGTTCTTGAGGCCGAAAGGCATCATCCTGTAGCAAAAAGTCCCGCGGTCAGTTATGAAGGCAGTGTGCTCTTCATCCTCCGGGTTCATCCGGATCTGGTTGTATCCGGAGAAGGCGTCCATGAACGACAAGAGGCGATGCCCCGAGGTGGTGTCGACCAGTTGGTCGATCTTTGGGAGAGGGAAACTGTCCTTTGGGCAAGCTCGGTTGAGGTCGGTGTAGTCCACACAGATCCTCCACTTACCGCTACTCTTCTTTACCATGACCACGTTCGCCAGCCAGCTAGGGTACTGGACCTCTCGGACGAAACCGGCGGCGAGGAGCTTCTCTACTTCCTCGTTGATCGCCTTCTGCCTCTCCATGGCGAAGCTTCTCTTCTTCTGGCGGACCGGGCGGCAACTTGGGTCCACGTTCAGCCTGTGCATAATAACCTCGTGCGGGATGCCCGGCATGTGGCTGCTGACCAGGCGAACACGTCAGCGTTGGCGCGGAGGAACTCCAGCAAGCGGGTTCGCTCTTCCTCGGGGAGCTGGGCCCCGACTTGCACCGTCTTCAGGGGATCTGAACCGAGGGGAAAAGTCAGCAGGCGCTCCACGGGCCCTCCCCTGGGTTCCTTCTCTCTCAGATCGAGGTCGTCGATATCATGGGCGAGCTTTGCGCCCCTGGCACCCGGGACCGTCTGGAGGCAGAGCGGGACTGGCTGGATCGTCCCCCTCATCTCTCCGAGCCCGGAAGGCGTGGGGAACTGCACCAACAGCCTCCTCGTGGAGATGGTGGCGTCCAGTTGGTTGAGCCCGGGACGCCCGAGGATGGCGTTGTAAGGCGAAGGGAGCCTGACGATGGTGAATGTTATTAGAACGGTCGCTTGCCGGGGCGGGGATCCGGCAGTGACCGGGAGAGTGATTTCCCCCTCGACCCCCACTGAGTCCCCTGTAAAACCTACCAGGGGGTGTGCACTGGCTTCAGCTGTTCGGGGGACAAGTTCATCCGAGAGAATGCATCGCAAAAAAGTACATCAGCCTGAGCTTCCACTATCCACCATGATTCGATGTACAGGATGCTTCGCGATGGTCATCTCGACCACCACGGCGTCGTTGTTTACATTATCATTAATTTCCCTCCCTTTGGGAGGGATTATATTCTCTGGGACTTCCCGGGCTCTCTTCATTGCTCGGCCGGACCCACGCGAGATCATGCCCACGGGCTTCTCTGTTGGGCGGTTGTCGATCGCAGGGACAGGTGGTAGGGCCGCGAGCGGTCGCCCTTCGGCGGTTGACGAACTTCCTGAGGTAACCCCTGCTGATTAGCTCCTCAATCTCCCACTTCAGATGGCGACACTCCTCCGTGTCATGCCCGTGTTCGCGATGGAACTGGCAGTACTTTGATTTGTCTCGGGCGGCTCTCGGGTTCTGAGGAGGAGGTCGTCGGAGGTAGCGCTCGCCCTCGATTTCCATGAGGATCTTCGTTCGGGATGCGAGGAGAGGGGTGTACCTCCGCTCGGGAGTGGCTTCGCCCCTCGGCTTTGGATTCGGGCGGAGGTCGGCAGATGGCCCGGGCCTCCGAGCTCCCGGGGTGTCCCTCGGGAGCGGCTTCTTTGGAGTCTTCCCGTCCAGCTCTCGACGGGTGCGGTCGGCCTCCTCCGCTCGGATGTACTTGTGGGCGCGGAGGAGGAGCTTGGAGTACGTCCTGGGCGGCTTCTTGTCCAGGGAATAGGTTAGGCGGGACGTCTTGAGTCCGCGCTTCAAGGCCAGCATGGCGACAGGCTCATCCAAGCTGTAGATCTCCAGGGCTGCGGTCTTGAACCGAGTGATGTAGTCCCGGAGCAGCTCCTGGTCCTGCTGGCGGATGGAAAAGAGGCTGTCCACCTCTCTTGGCACCTTCCGACAGGCGTCGAAGTGCGCCACAAACTTTCCTTCCAACTGATGGAAGGAGCAAATGGATCCGGGCTCGAGGCGGGTGAACCAGACTCGAGCGGCCTTCCGAAGGGTTGCCGGGAAGGCGATGCACAGAAGGGCGTCGGTGGCTCCCTGGACCCTCATGAGAGCCTTATAGCTCTCCAAATGATCCAGGGGGTCGGTGGTTCCGTCGTAGGGATCCACCTGCGGCATGCGGAATCGTTTCGGGATCGGTTCTGCCTGGATTTTTTCTGAGAAAGGGGGGCGGGAGTCGTAGCCCGCCGGGTCTGCCGACGAGTTCTGCAGGTCGGCAAATCGGCGGGCGAACTCCGCCAGCTTGCGCTCGTGCTCCTCTAGGCGCCTCTCGACCTGGCGCTTGATGGCTTCATCGGTGGAGTCTTCCACCGAGGCTGCGGGTGAAGGGGGCGCCGATCGGTCTCGGCGCGAGGTCTGGCCTCGGCATCGCTTGTTGCGATGCACCGTTTCGGCCCCATCGGCCGGGGATCGACTCTCGTGATCCTCCGAACCGGAATAGTTTCTCTTTGCAGGAGCTTGGTGGCTCCCCCGGGGGTTGGAGATGGCCCTCGGGTGGGATGGCCTGCCCTGGATTGAGCGCAGGCTCCCACGCTGCCCCGCGGCTCGGGCCGCGGGGGTCCCTGGCTGCGGCTGAGTGGCTAGAGACCGTTGCTGATGCTGAAGCTGTCGGACCGCTGAGGTCAAGGTCTGCAGCTGCTGGACGATGGCCGCAAGGGATCCGTCCACCGGGGCAGGCTGCTGTGGAAGAGGAGGGGGAGCCGAAGCTCCCTTTCGGGGCTGTGGCCCCCCGGAGGGGAGTGGACATCCCCCACACGGCTGGTGGACGCCTCACGACCACGAGTGACCACCATTGCTGGAGAGCGTGACACCTGCAGAAAGCTGGTTCCCGCTAGGGGTTAGTGTCCTGTCCCCCTACCTGGTGCGCCAATCTGTTGCCGCTCTCGCCACCGCGCCCGTGCCTCAGATCGGCCGATCCTTCCTAACCGCCTGGCGAGGGAGCCTCCCTTCCCGCAGAGAACCTGCAACAAAGGGGTTAGAGGACCCCTTTGTTGCAGGTTCTCCGTGGGAAGGGAGGCTCCCTCGCCAGGCGGTCAGGAAGGATCGGCCGATCCGAGGCACGGGCGCGGCGGCGAGAGCGGAGAACCTCTGTTGCCTCTCTCGTCGCCGCGCCCGTGCCTCGGATCGGCCGATCCTTCCTGACCGCCTGGTGAGGGAGCCTCCCTTCCCGCGGAGAACCTGCAACAAAGGGGTTAGAGGACCCTGGCCGGGGATCCCGGCGAGGGAGCTCCGACGGTCAAGTCAATAGACGACGAGATGGAACAGACTCTCCAGCCCGACCCTCTAAAGGGTTCCAGACTTAGAGAGTTAACTGGTGAAGGAAACGCTCTGGGGACCAGAATCTCGGCTGGGCCTCCTTGCCGAGCTCACACCCAGTGTTCCCCTCTCGGGATTTCTGGTTTCTCCCTCGGAGCAAGGCCTTGTGCCGGTGCTTCCTCCTTATCCCCAGGCTAATTAGCTTACCTTGTCATCCCCAGATCCTTCCTTCTTTATCCCCTTCTGTCACGCATTTATCTTTTTCCATCTCGGGAGCCCCCTCCCCCGTCCTCTTCTCTTTTCCCTTTTCGGTGAAGGGTACCAGGCGGCTTTCCGACCTCGTTCGCCAGGCCCAGCATAGGAAAGGCAAGGACAAAAGAGAAAGAGGGGAGGGCGGCGCCGGCAGGGCGGCCGGTCAGGCCTCGGGCCCGGTGAGAGTGCCCTCTTCCCCAAGCATGGGCGCCATCTATTTATGGGGCCTGTGTCGTCAGGGTTGCGTCTCTCGACTGCGGGACCTATCGGGCCGATGCTAGTGATGTTCCGCGTGCTGCCGCCCTCAGTACGGGATGCCGTCTGGGATTCGTACGGCCCGAGGGATGGCCTCGGGGTCCGTCTCTCTCTCTCCCGAGGGCCCTCGCCGTACGAGCGGTCTGGACCTCGACCGAGGTGGGCCCGTCTCCGGGTGGCCACCTGGCGAAGGACGAAGGATCAGCCGACCTCGGCTTAGGTGGACCCCTCCCAGGTGGACACCTGGCGAGGTGGCAGGTGGTCGCCTGGCTTCGGCCGAGGTGGGCCCATCTCCGGGTGGCCACCTGGCGAAGGACGAAGGATCATTCGACCTCGGCTTAGGTGGACCCCTCCCGGGTGGACACCTGGCGAGGTGGCAGGAGGTCGCCTGGCTTCGGCCAAGGTGGGCCCGTCTCCGGGTGGCCACCTGGAGAAGGACGAAGGATCAGCCGACCTCGGCTTAGGTGGACCCCTCCCGGGTGGACACCTGGCGAGGTGGCAGGAGGTCGCCTGGCTTCGGCCGAGGTGGGCCCGTCTCCGGGTGGCCACCTGGCGAAGGACGAAGGATCAGCCGACCTCGGCTTCGGTGGACCCCTCCTGGGTGGACACCTGGCGAGGCGGCAAGAGGTCGCCCGACCTTGGCCGACCTCACTTAAGCGGACCCCTCCGGGCCCGGGCGCCAATGAGGTGGTAGAGGAACTCCGAGCCGAGCTCGACCTCGGCGATGGCGGTTTGCCTTTAGGCAGTCGTCGTGTAGTGTAGTCTTGCCGATCCTGGCTTTGAGGATGTGGCGCTGACTAGGCCGGGGAAACTTACACGTGGCTCGCTCGTATTCGACGATACCTGAGCCTGGCCACGTCACTGTCACGGCTGTAACACATCTACTTTTGACTCTCATGAACAAGATGAATCATAGGAAATTGATGAGATGAATGAGATGTTACATGATGCATTTGCAAAATTAAAATAAGAGGGCAATATAGGTGGTCCTAGTCTTGAGTATATAGAGAGACCTAATGTAGAAGCCAATAAGCTTTATAAGCTAGTTGAAGATACTGAACGTATACTATATCATGATTGCAAGAAGTTCAGCAGACTATCCTTTATTGTTCATTTGCTTTACATAAAGTATAGAGATGGATAAAGCAATAATTCATTCACAGCTCAAATTACTAAAAAAGTACTCCCAGATGGTGAACATTGTCGAATAATTTTTATGAAGCAAATAAGATAATTGGAGACCTGAGATTAGTATATCAAAAAATTCATGCATACCCCAATGATTGTATGCTATTTTGCAAAGAGTTTGTTAATGCATTGTCATGTGCCATGTGTGGTGCATCCGGATGGATAGAAGATGAGAAGTTGTCAAATGAAGAAGAGGGCACCTCAGCAAAAAGAAAAAAAATACTAGCTAAGGTTTTATGTTAGTTTTCTTTGAAACCAAGACTTCAGATATTATTCATGTCATCAAAAATAACTATATTTATGACATGACATAACGATGGCCGTACATAAATTGGAATGTTAAGGCACCCTGCTGACTCTGTAGTGTGGAAGACATTTGACTATCTACACCCATCTTTGATGCAGAACAAAAAAGCTCTGATACCAAAATGATGCAGAACGAAAACTCTGATACCAAAAATGATGCAGAACGAATATGTGGAATGCGGAAGCAAATTAAAATTAATGTATTTATTTATTTATTTTTATATATATATATTTTCAGAAGTCGGCTTTGACTCAAAGAAAGTTAAACTAAATTGAAAGAAACTATATAATAATTGAAAGCACAATTCAAAGAAACTAGATTATCAGAGTAGTTCAGTAGTAAAGAATTGCTGGGGGTTGAGAAACTTCCAGACCTAGGGTTTCGCTCTGAACTTTCAACAGGACAGAAATAAAGAGAAGGGAAGGGTTATGTACCAGGCAGTGATCTTCACAGAGTTTGGTGGAAGGACTCTCTCGAGCAGATTGTTGGATCCTCGGATTTGGATATCTTCACAATGGATCCTTCAATACTGGCCCTTTGGCAGAGTTGGCTTCTCCTGAACTCAGGATCTGGGAAAGAAGAAGAACAAGTTAAGGAACCAAATACTCAAAGAAAGGATTTACCAGATAAGAAGAACTTGAAAAAAACTGATGTTGCTGAAATCCTGATTCTCCTGGATGCCGATCTGACTTCCTCTGGAATTTGCTCTGTATTCGAAGTAGCCGATCTGGACCTGGATGTTGGTGGTCGGCCTCTACTTGGAAGAAAGGGGCCGTGAGATGATGAGGTAGATTAGGGTTTGGATGATTGGTGGAATGAAGAAGATGATGGGCGGCTAGGGTTTGGAATTGAAGTGGCTAACATAGGGTTTTGGTAGGGTTTTGGGGTTGGAGATCTCACACCTCCTCAAGGTTCCTAGGGAACCCGGATTTACTCCCTCACGGAGCTCAACACCTAAACACAAGTGCGGAAGAGAGAAACACAAAGTTACTCACAAAGAAATTGATTTCATTCATCATTAAATTCAAGAGTTACATAGAGTTGAATATATAGACATAATAAAGAAATAAAATTTTATACATTTCCATGTGGGACTAATAGGACTAACCCACACTTTAGGGATCAAATTCTCTTCCTAAGACTCCTTCCATGAGTGGGCAGCCCAAAAACTCCAAGAAAACTTGAAAATCAGCTCCAAATGGCAGGTTATGGGGGTGTCTCCTAGTATCTCTCCATGAATCAAGGATTTTCCCTTCATGGTTTGGCTCATTTGGACACCTCCTAGTCTTGCTCCACAAGTTTAGGCTTCTTCCTTTCATGGCTTTGGCACTTTTGGAAACTTTTGGGAACCTCCTTGAATTCCTCCCCAAGACATGCTCTCTTCCCTTTTATAACTTGGATTTTTATGGAACATTATGGGGCACCTCCTTGATCCTCTCTTCAAGAAAAATTCTTGCCATCCTGGCTTGGGTTTATCTGGAAAGAAATTGGCTCCTCCTTGGATTGAGGTATCTGATGGATTTCTCTCCCAAGTGGTGCAAGAAAAAAAGGAACTTACTTCTTGTGGTGTAGGGACCAAAGACACTGGATGGAGATGTGGCGCCTCCTGGACTCTGGCATGTGGCTGGGAGTGTGGCGCCCACTTGCTTGGGCCTGGAAGAAAAAAATGTGGCACCCTGGACCTTGACTTGACTGAAAAAAAAAGTAGCACCAACCTGGAGAAGACCTAGACCACTACTAGGACTTGTATTGAGTCAACATGACTTAACAAAATTTAAATTATAGGGAAATACAGACTCAAGACTAAAATTGAGTTGACCAAGTCAACCCTTATTACAAAACCAGAAAACCTTAATTCTTCGGGCAAGGTCAATCAGAGATCCAGATGGAGCCCTGAAGTCTTCTTCTGAGTCTGGTGCCCGCACCAATTCTCCCGGGGTGGGAGGAACTCGACCCTGTCGAGTATGGATCAAGCTGGCTCTGGTATCTCTCCAAGAGGTTGGGTCCAATTCTTGTAATTTTCTCGGGAGATCCAAGAGTCATCAGAATCTGGCCTTCCTTGCCAGCGGACCAGGCATCTTTGGTATCCTCGATTACGAGTAAAGATAACCTGATAATCCAGGATCTTTTCAATTTGCTCTTTCCTTATAGGCCAGTTTGTTGGTGGACACACAGGGTCGGGATCACTCTCAATAACAGGATTAGGTTTCAAAGGCTTACTAGGAATCACAGCTGGCTCCCTATACTCTACTAAGTCTGTAATGTTGAAAGTAGAGCTATTGCCTAGTTCTGGAGGCAACTCGAGCACATAGGCATTGGATCCTACTCTCTTCACTACTCTAAATGGTCCAGCTCCTTTAGCATGTAACTTTCTAACGGTTCCAGGAAAAAACTGCTCAGGTCTTAACCTAATCATTACATAGTCTCTCTCAACAAAAGTTTTGACTCGTCTTTGAGAATCAGCCAACTTCTTATAAGTTTCATTACTTAATGTTATTTTGGCATGAATTTCTTTATGTAAGTCCTTTACATGCTATGCAAGTGCATCAAGAGACTTGTGTGTGTGGGCTAATAGTGAAATCAGCTCAAGTGGTGTGTTAGGCTTGTATCCATGAACAATTTCAAAATGACTCTAGCCTATAGACCTATTGATCGAAACATTGAATGCAAATTCAGCCCTGGACAAAATACAAATCCCAATTCCTGGTATTCTCACTCAACCAAAATCTGAGTCAATGTCCTAAACTCGACTGACGATGCATTCCTAAAGAATGGACTTTATTCAAAGGAACCCTAGGTCTAAACCTAACAAACTACGGCTCTCTAGGTTTGACCTTGGGTCGGAGGATGGCATGCAGAGCATGAAAACTTATCATGGGTGCCTAGTAGGTGCCATAAGGTCTTCCAGAAGTAGGTGGCAAACCTAATAGATTCTGACACGTGGTTCATTCTAAAGACTTCGACAAAGTATACTTGGATGGTGTAAGAAGCATTGGAAGTCCTAGAGAAAGGGAGGAAATATGAGGTGGAGTCTCGAATTACTTGCTGGCTAAAGGTGGTGACCTGAAGGTTTGAATGGTGATCTATGAGTGTCAACTGGTCATCCTTACGAAAGGAAAAGTTTGCTACTCCTAGGAATGGATCAAGAGATGGTTCGGGAAGTAGCCTAGGACATGTGATTGCAACTGTTAAGGTTTGTTCTCTAAGTAAATAATGATCCACTTTCTCAAGAAATGGATTAGAGAATGATTCATGGAAGGGCCTATGGATGACGACCTCAAGACTTGAAATTTGACCTATGGGTGCGGAAAGGTATACTTTATAGAAGGGTAGGTCAGTCATGCGAAGGAAGGGGTCTGGGGCCATAAGGAGGACTTCTACAGGACTGGGTGAATCAATCCGCTCAAGACAAGGATGTTCGGGAGAGACCTTAGTGGCTGGGCATTGGACAAGGTCCAATTGTAAGAGGCTTGATTCAGTCATCCTAAGGAGAGGATCTACTATAGGGTGGGCAAACTTAAACAGTTCAGCGCAAAGATCTTCAATTGGTACTTGGGGAATGACTGTCATTAGAGGATACGAACTGATAGCTCGGGCTAACACTATGAGTTCTTCCTGGGGGTATTTGACTAAAGGAACCTGGTTCTCACAAATCTCTTGAATTTCTGAACTAGGTCCTACCACTTGGTTGCTCTCCAAGGTCTCCTCAGGTAAGGAACCAATAGTATCGATGTCACATTCTTCAAGTTCTTCCCCCTCATATTCATCAACTAGACTCAAGCCAGCATCATATACTTCCTCGATGCCATCTTCAATGGGTTTCGGGTCAGTGGTAATTGGGTCAACTGATTCTGGGCTTGTCATACCTAACCTTTCTTCCTCATTGGTAGGCTTGGGTCCTCCAATACTGGCCCTTTGGCAGAGTTGGCTTCTCCTGAACTCAGGATCTGGGAAAGAAGAAGAACAAGTTAAGGAACCAGATACTCAAAGAAAGGATTTACCAGATAAGAAGAACTTGAAAAAAATTGATGTTGCTGAAATCCTGATTCTCCTGGATGCCGATCTGACTTCCTCTGGAATTTGCTCTGTATTCGAAGTAGCCGATCTGGACCTGGATGTTGGTGGTCGGCCTCTACTTGGAAGAGAGGGGCCGTGAGATGATGAGGTAGATTAGGGTTTGGATGATTGGTGGAATGAAGAAGATGATGGACGGCTAGGGTTTGGAATTGAAGTGGCTAACATAGGGTTTTGGTAGGGTTTTGGGGTTGGAGATCTCACACCTCCTCAAGGTTCCTAGGGAACCCGGATTTACTCCCTCACGGAGCTCAACACCTAAACACAAGTGCGGAAGAGAGAAACACAAAATTGCTCACAAAGAAATTGATTTCATTCATCATTAAATTCAAGAGTTACATAGAGTTGAATATATAGACATAATAAAGAAATAAAATTTTATACATTTTCCATGTGGGACTAATAGGACTAACCCACACTTTAGGGATCAAATTCTCTTCCCAAGACTCCTTCCATGAGTGGGCAGCCCAAAAACTCCAAGAAAACTTGAAAATTAGCTCCAAATGGCAGGTTATGGGGGTGTCTCCTAGTATCTCTCCATGAATCAAGGATTTTCCCTTCATGGTTTGGCTCATTTGGACACCTCCTAGTCTTGCTCCACAAGTTTAGGCTTCTTCCTTTCATGGCTTTGGCACTTTTGGAAACTTTTGGGAACCTCCTTGAATTCCTCCCCAAGACATGCTCTCTTCCCTTTTATAACTTGGATTTTTATGGAACATTATGGGGCACCTCCTTGATCCTCTCTTCAAGAAAAATTCTTGCCATCCTGGCTTGGGTTTATCTGGAAAGAAATTGGCTCCTCCTTGGATTGAGGTATCTTGATGGATTTCTCTCCAAGTGGTGCAAGAAAAAAAGGAACTTACTTCTTATGGTGTAGGGACCAAAGACACTGGATGGAGATGTGGCGCCTCCTGGACTCTGGCGTGTGGCTAGGAGTGTGGCGCCCACTTGCTTGGGCCTGGGAGAAAAAAATGTGGCACCCTGGACCTTGACTTGACTGAAAAAAAAGTGGCACCAACCTGGAGAAGACCTAGACCACTACTAGGACTTGTACTGAGTCAACATGATTCAACAAAATTTAAATTGCAGGGAAATATAGACTCAAGACTAAAATTGAGTTGACCAAGTCAACCCTTATTACAAAACCAGAAAATCCTAATTATTCGGGCAAGGTCAATCAGAGATCCAGATGGAGCCCTGAAGTCTTCTTCTGAGTCTGGCGCCCGCACCAATCTTTCTTCTCAGATTCTCATAATGTCAGACTTGGCTTAGCAAGTGATGGTTTTAATCTATTTTGAATAATGAACAATGCTCATAGTACATGGCCAGTTATTCTAATACCATACAATTTACCTCTATAGCTTTGCATGAAGCAGCCTTACTTTATACTATCATTGCTTATTGATGAACCATCTCAACCTAGAAATGACATTGATGTGTATCTGATAAGAACATAATTTTATATTTTATTCTTCTTATATTTAGTTTAATTTATATATATTTATTTTCTCATGGTGATAATTAATACATAAGTTTATATTCAAGGATTAATTTTTAGAATTATTTAATTTCATCCTTTTGCTTCTCGTAGATTTTTGATAATTTCTAGAATCAGAATTGGAAGAAATAGTCTTCAATGAAATTGTAGAACGTGATTTTTGGAATCCAACAGCACAAACAGTGTGCAATTCGGACTTCAATTGAGCCACGAAATGATTTTTGAAGGAATTAGTAGGTTGTCATAATTTAGCACGCTTTTTAAAGCACGGGATTTAAATGCTAATTGGTCCATAAACGCCGAGACTGTTCATTTCGGCCATTGTTGCTGGTCCACGGAACAGATCCGTGAACCACAGGCCTCCTCAAGCCACGATTTTGCCGGGGTAAGTTGCTAGAATTCTTCTCTTATTGCCGGGACCCTCCTCGCCGGTCGGAAAAGACATTGGAAGCCGGAAAAACTCCCATTCACTGTTCGTCTTCCTCATCGCATCCTCCCAAGCCACCGAAAAATTCCAGCCATCGTTCATTGCTTACACGGTCCACCGTCCTCGAAGCCGGGAACTAGTCGGAAAACCCTCTCATGCCAGAGAAGCTCCAAAGTTACCGGTTCTCATTTGATTGGTCTTCTTCCCATCTTGAAGTCGGCCTCTCCATCATCACTGCCCTTTTCTCCCTGCTGTTGCCGTCTTCATCGTGCCCATCCTTCTCTGTCACTACAGCCCATCGCCTCAGTTTCTGCCATGACCGGATAACCACTGTCCACCAAGCCATTCATCGTCTCCCTGTCCCCGAAGTCACCTATTCTCCGTCCCACTTTTGCCATCACTGGTCGTCCACCTTCGTGTCGGGAGATTCGATGTCCGAAGCAGCTTGGATGTTCAAAGGATAACACTCAAGCAATTTAAATGGGATGAGAGAGCGGTGGTTGTTTTGGTTACGGGATTGAAGATAAAGAACCGGAAGAAGCCGACACTGATCTCCCTTACGTCAAAGCATCTAACTCTGCTATAAATCAATGCCCATCGCCCAACATCAGGGAGAATAAGAGAAGAGAAAAAGAACTATTTTTCTGCTAGAGAGGCAGTTCGGCGGAACCCAGAGCATGAAAATTTTTGCGGCATGACAAGGGAAAAATCAAATAAATTTTATATTATTTTTTTCTCCTTGAATAATTTTGTAGTTTCGATTCAAGGTATAATTAACTATATTAGCATAGTTGTAAGGTTTTGATATTAATTTAATATTATTTTTTTTGGCTGGATATCTATATTTTCTAATTTTTATTGTTGATTTATTGTATAGTTTAATTGATTAAGAGGCCTATTAATTGATTGTCTACATGATTGAATGCTAAACTAAGTTTGTAATCCGTAATTGTTATGCAACTTGGTTAAAGTAGTACTTAGGCAAAATGATTATGATTCCAGTTTTCATCTTTGTCTAAAAAAGAAACATAGAGTGAATTAAATAATTTATGCTTGTCAAATTGTTGTTCATCCTTAGCTTCATCCTAATATGTAATGCTATCAATGAATGCATGAGGATTGCTTAATACCAAGTGGTTCGTTGGTAAGAATTTAATTTGGGCGCTTGACTTGAATTAATGAATGTAGGGATATTAGATTTATCTAACTCCTAGGTGAGTCATTGGCTAAGTATTCAGAGAAAGAATAATATTTTTATACCGATGATCAATCTGCTAACTAGCGCAAAAATCCCTTGAATCGAACTTAAGTTGAAATTGAAACAAATCTAAATTTAATTGGAGTTTTTTCTTATTTGCATAATTAGTTAGTTATTTTCATAATTATTCAAAACCTCACATTTAGTTACATAATTTGATTATCACATTCAGTCTCTAGGGTTCGACCTGGACTCACTAATATTACAAGAAATATTATAAGAATTAGTGAACAGTAATTAATTTTGGTGAATTCGACAAGTATCAGTATCTACAACCTTTTATAGAGAAATTAAAGGAATTGTGAAGTTTTGGCATCCTTACATATGATGCTTCATGCAAATAAAATTTTAAAATGCATACAATAGTACTATGGATGATTAGTGATTTTCTTAGATATGCTATCTTATTTGGTTGGAGCACAAAAGGTTAGCATGCTTGTCCTTGTTGTCATAAGTATACTCACTCGCTCTATTTGTCAAATGGACATAAATTTTGCTACATGGATCATCATCGATTCTTGCCAAGTGATCATAAGTTTGAATACCAGAAATATTTTTTGATGGTACTTTTGAATTTGGAACTGCACCTTCTCTATAAATTGGAACTAAAGTACCAGAGCAATTACAAGATATGAGCTTCATATTAGGGAAGCACTCTTCTAGCATGATCAAAACTAAAAGAAGGGATGATAATGAAAGAAGCAAACCATACTTTTCTCCTTACCCTATTGGGAAACAAATTTATTGTGGCATGATTTAGATGTCATGCATAATAAAAAAATGTATGCAATAACATTTCAATACATTACTGTATATCGAGGGAAAAACAAAAAATAATATTAAAGCCTGTCGTGACTTAGAAGAAATGTGTATGCGCAGATCATTTTAGCCACCACAAATTGAAGGCAGTAAAAAATTCTATTTGTCCTTGCATGCTATACTATGAACATAAAACAAAAAGAAATTTTTTGTAGAGTATCCAAGCAGATAAAGGTACCAGATAGCTATGTACCTAATATATCAAGGTGTGTGCACCTTAAAGAGCATAAAATAACTAGACTTAAGAGCCATGATTGTCATGTTATGATGCAGCAATTACTTCCATTAGCTTTGCGTGTATCATTGCCAAAAAATATTAGCTCAATTTTGATAGAGCTTTGTGGTTTCTTTAGAGAGTTGTGTTCTAAAGTTGTGAGAGTTTGACTTGGAATGATTGGATTCTTGGATTGTGATTGTACTTTCTTATATCAAAAGAATATTCTCTCATGCTTTCTTTGATATTATGGTGCATTTGCTTATACATCTAGCAAGGGAGGTCAGGATTGCTGGACTAGTGCAGTATCAATAGAAATACCCCATTGAAAGGCTTTGACATAATTTGTTAAATCATCTATTTTTATATTTATTAATTATTGCCTTGATTTATATATTCTAAATTATCTAAATATGCATGTTATAGGTACTTGTATAAATAACTTCACCCGAAGCATGGTGGTGACACGCGCGCGGTAGGTCTCCACCAGTCGTACGGGAAACCCTCCTTCTCACAGGAGCCCACATAGCCTAGAGAGGGAACCCCCCACTCCATCGCAACCGCCTCCAGTGGACGTCCAGTTAGCCCACTTGTCCAGTAGATGCAGGTTCTGACTGTGGCAGTATGACAGCTACAACATCAGCACCGATCCCTAGCTACCCACCAGCAGCCAGGGACCCCTGTGGCCCAAGCCACCACACCCCGCGATAACCTGTCTCCTTCCAAGGGAGGCCATCACTACCGCAAGCCATGATTGACCCCCGGGGAAGTCGCCGCATCCTGCGGTAGCTTGCGCTCCTTCCAAGGGAAGCTGTTGCTACCGCGAGCCACGACTGACCCCCGGGAAAGCCACCGGATCCCGGCAAAGAGATAGTGGACTGGGTCAGTCGATCGGGAGAGCCGGTCTTCGGCCTTCAAGCGCGTCGCTGCTAAGCGCCACTGAGGTCGTTGAGGCAAGGCTCCCTATCGTGACCCCCCTCAACTGTCATCTTCATCTCCTTCGACGGCCTCGACGGAAGGTTCCATCGATGAAGCTATCAAGTGCAGGCCAAAAAGTGCCTGGAGGAGCAAGAGCGTAAGCTGGCGGAACTATCCTGCTAGTTTGCAAACATGCAGGGCTCTTCTCGTGAGCCGGCGGGCCATGACACTCATACCCCTTTCTCCCGAGAAATCTAAGAGGAGCCGATCCCGAATCGGTTCCGTATACCCTAGGTGGATCCCTACGATGGGACCACCGACCCTCTGGATCATCTCGAGAGCTATAAGGCTCTCATGAGGGTCCATGGGGCGACCGACGTCCTTCTCTGCATTGCCTTCCTAGTCACTCTCCGGAAGGCCGCTCGAGTCTGGTTCACCCACCTCAAGCCTAAAAGCATCAACTTCTTAGTACAGCTAGAAAGAAGATTTGTGACCCACTTCGATGCCTACCAGAAGGTGCCACGAGAGATGGACAGTCTTTTCTCCATCAGGCAACAGGACCATGAGCTCTTGCGGGACTGTGACCCACTTCAAAGTTACCGTACTAGAGATCTATAACTTGGACGAGCCCGTCACCATGCTGGTATTGAAGAGAGGGCTCAGGACCTCTCGTTTGACCTACTTCCTAGACAAGAAGCCGTCGAAGACGTACTCTGACCTCCTCCTCTGCATCCATAAGTACATCCATGCCGAGGAGGCGGATCGCACCAGGAGATAGTTGAACGGGAAGCCGCTGAATAAACAGCCTCCGGGAGAGAAACCAGGACATGGAGGCCCGGACCGACCCTGAACTTTCGACCAAGGCCAAAGTCGAAGAACGGCCCCATCCCAGAAGAAAGATATACACCTTTCCTCATCCCGAGACTGAAAATTCTCATAGAGATTGAGGGCGAGTGCTGCTTACACCGCCTTCTCCTGCTGAGGCCATCCAACGGTCGTGACAAGACAAAGTATTATTAGTTTCATCGCGACCACAGCCATGACACCGAGAAATGCCACTACCTCAAAAGAGAGATCGAAGATTTGATAAAGAAGGGCTACCTCAGAAAGTTCATGGGGGGCAAGATCTCGATAGAACCTCAAGCACTTGCAGCTCTTCCTCTTATCCCTCCGGTCGACAATCGATCTACCGAGAAGCCTGTGGGTATGATATGCGGGAGAATAGAGTGCGCTTCTAAGATGACCCGGAAGGGGGAGAGGTCAAAAAATATACTCCCCTTTATGAGGGAGGAGGGATCTGGGAACCAAAATGTAAATAATGATGCAATGGTTGTCGAGATGATGATTGCCAGGCATCCTGTAAAGCAAATTATGATCGATAGTGAAAGTTTGACTGATATCCTTTTTTATAATGCCTTCTCCAAGATGAATTTGTCCTCTACTCAACTTAGACCAGTGCACACCCCCTTGTCGATTTTACTGGAAACTTTGTGGGGGTTGAAGGAGAGGTCACTCTCCCTGTTACTGCCGGATCACCATCTCGGCAGAGCACTATCATGATGACCTACATGGTTGTTAGGCTCCCTTCGGCCTACAACATGATCCTTGGCCGTCCCGGGCTCAATCTGCTCGATGCAGTTATTTTCACCAAGCAGCTGCTGGTGCAGTTTTCCACTCCTTATGGCATATGGGAGATGAGGGGGGCATCTCAACTGATCTAATATTGTTTGCAAGCTATCCCAGGGGCCAGAAATGCAGAGGAGGACCCCAGCATCGACGACCTCAACCAAAGGGTGTAGGACCCTAGGGGCAGCCTAGTTGAGCGTCTGTTGATGTATCCTCTTAGCACAGACCCGACAAAGATGGTGCAGATCGGGGCCCAACTACAAGAAGAAGAGCGGGCCTACCTGTTGAATTTTCTCTGGGTGAACGCGGACGTGTTCGCCTAGACTATGGCAGACATGCCTGGGATTCTCCCTGACATTATTACTCATAAGTTGAACATCGACCCGAGTGCCACCCAGTCCGACAAAAGAAGAGGTGCTTTGCCCTAGAGAGGAAGCGGGTAGTTAACGAGGAGAATGAAGCTCCTTGCAGCCGATTTTGTTCACGAAGTGCAGTATCCCAGCTGGCTGGCAAACGTGGTTATGGTCAAGAAAAGCAACGGGAAGTAAAGGATCTGCATAGACTATACCGACCTCAACCGACCTACCCGAAGGATAGCTTTCCCCTTTCGAAAATTGATCAATTGGTTAACGCCATCTCGGGGCACCACTTGCTCTCCTTTATGGATGCATTCTCCCGGTACAACCAAATCCAGATGCACCCAGAGGATGAGGAGCACACTGCCTTCATCATGGACCGGGAGATGTACTATTATCGGATGATGCCGTTCAGCCTGAAGAACGCTTGCGCCACATACCAATGAAGCTTCCATAACCTTCGCCTATATCAGATGAAGCTGAACCCAGTGAAGTGAGCTTTCGGCGTGGCAGCTGGGAAGTTCCTGGGCCTCATGGTCACCTAGAGGGGAATCGAGGCCAACCTTGAGAAGGTTCAAGCAATTGTCGACATGGAGATCCCACCTCGAAGAAGCAAGTCCAGCATCTCATGGGCCGGATCGCAGCCTTGAGTCAGTTCATCTCATGATCTGCTGACCGCTGCCGACCTTTCTTCAAGATGCTGTGCAAGGTGCATGACTTCACCTGGATAAAGGAGTGCAGGAAAGCCTTCAAAGAGTTGAAGAAGTTTTTGGCATCACCACCACTGCTCTCCAGGCTAGAGGATGGAGAGGAGCTCCTGCTATACCTAGCGATTATCCCAGCGACCGTCAGTTCGGTACTTGTCCACATAGACGAAGACGAAGCCTAGAGACCGGTGTATTATGCCAGCAAGCTCCTCCGAGATGCAGAGATTAGGTACACCTGCTCCGAGAAACTAATTTTTTCACTTATAATGTATGCTCAGCATCTCAGGCCGTATTTTCAAGCACACCTGATCATGGTCCTAACAGACCAACCATTGAGGGCCATACTCAGCCGCCCTGATATGTCCAAGCATTTGGCTAAGTGGGCTGTGAAGCTCAACGAGTTTGACATCGCATACCAATCGAGGTCATCCTAGAAGGCCCAGGTGTTGGCCAATTTCCTGGTCGAGTGCATAAGCATGGGCAAGGAGCCGGAGGAGATCCTCTCGGAGCACCGAATGGAGCCCGATGTCGAGGAGGTTTGGGTCCTCCACATTGACGGTGCATTCAACTCGGAAGGGAGCAGAGCAGGCCTCGTTCTTGCCAATGGCGATGGGGTCATAGTTGAGTGTGCACTCCATTTCTAGTTTACAGCCACCAACAACCAGGCGGAGTACGAGGAACTCCTCACGGGACTGAGAGTCTCCTGCGAGCTGGGTGTACCCAACTTGAAAGTCTTCACCAACTCTCAGCTGGTAGCTGGACAGGTTTCAAGAAAATTCGAGGCTGGAGACCCTCAAATATTGAAGTACTTGGAGCAGGTACACTCAAACACGGTGGGCTTCCAGTGCTTCAGCATCTCCCACATCCCTCATGGAGAGAATGCTCGCACCAATGCCCTTTCCAGGGCGCGACCTTGTCGGACTCATCATTGGGGCGTGCCTACATCGAGTACCTCCAGGCTCCAAGCTACGAGGCTTCTAGGAAATCCAACAAGTCACCCTGGATCCCAGTTGGATGGACCGGTACATCAAATATATTACCGACGGTACCCTGCCGAAAGATCGTGCAGAGGTCGATCTCGTCAAGAAGAAAGCTGCATGCTTTGTGCTCATGGATGGGCAACTCTATTGCAGGTTCTACTCTTATCCACTTCTGAAGTGCTTGAGATCCTCAGAGGTGGCCTTCGTGCTCCAAGAGATGTACGAGGGTCTCTGCAGGAATCATGTGGGGGATAGGATGTTAGCATACAAAGCCCTCCACCAAGGGTACTACTAGGAAACTATGAGGGAGGACACAGTCGACTTCATGAAGAAGTGCGACCGCTATCAATGCCATGCCTGCATACATCGTCAATCAGCTGTGCCACTCTTCCAGCTTCCCGCCCCTTGGCTGTTTGCTCAGTGGAGGATGGACATCCTTGGTCCCTTTCCTCCTGCATCTGGGTAGTGTAGGTTCCTGAAAGTAGCCATCGACTACTTCATCAAGTGGGTAGAGGCAGAGCTGCTAGCATGAATTACCGAAGCCAAGGTCAGCCAGTTCTTTTGGAAGTCAATCATCTGTCGCTTCGAACTCTCCCACACCATCATCACTGACAATGGACAATAGTTCGACAATCGGGAGTTCGAAAAGTTCCGTGCTGACCTTAATATTCATCATCATTTCACCTCGATGACTCACTCTCAGACCAACGAAGAGGCTGAGGTGACCAACCGGACCATCCTCTAGGAGCTCTGAGCCAGACTTGACCAAGCCAAAGGCATGTGGGCCGAAAAACTTCCTAGTGTCCTCTGGGCCTACCATACAACACCCCGAATGGCTACGGATGAGACGCCATTCAACCTCGTCTTTGGCACTGAAGCCATAGTCCCGGTAGAACTTGGTTTGCCCATGCTGTGGGTGGAACAATATGATGAAGCTAAAAATATAGCTCGCCTTCTACTCAACTTAGATCTCCTCGAAGAGACAAGAGACAAGGCTTGACTCCAGATGGTGGCCTACAGACAGTGGGTGGCCCGGTACTACAACTCTCGGGTAAGGCCAAAGACCTTCCACCCGAGTGATTTGGTACTATGGTGGGCCGAAGCCTTTCAACCTCGGGAATGCGACAAGCTTTTTCCGAACTGGGAAGGCCCTTACAGGGTAGTCGAAGCCCTTCCCCATGGAGCCTACTACCTCGCCGAACTTGATGGCACCCGGTTTCCATGAACTTGGAATGCCAATAATTTGAGGATGCACTACCAATGATGTAATGCTCCCTCTCATTAATAAAAGAATTTCTTTTGGTGCAAATTATCTTTGCCTTGTAGGAATATTGCTACCCGACCCTAGGTCTGGCGGATGAAGTCAGGAAACTCCAAAAGTCCCGCACCTCGAAGCCAAAAAACTCCATAAGCATCGTACCTCGAAACTGGGGAACTCCAGAAGTCCCGCATCTCAAAGCCGAGAAACTCCAGAAGCCCCGCACTCAAAGCCGGGAAACTTCAGAAGCCCCGCACCTTGAAGCCAGAAAATTCCTGAAGCCCCATACTCAATCTGCTCAAGTCCTGGTTCGGTGGAGATGTCTTCAGGACTTCTCAGCAAGTCCCCCAGCTCGGTGGCATTTCTGGCACCGAGAGACGGTCTTATTCAGGGTCACTCAGGCTTCCTCGAGCTATTCACCGGCTCCAGACTCTGCCAGGAAGAACCCAGAACACACGACCAACTTTGGGAAGGTGCATGAAGTCTTGCGACCGGGATTCCGGCATGGTGGAGGTAACTCATGAAGCTCCTGCCTTCTCTTCCTAACTGCCCACTGCACCCAGAGTGAAAGTCTGATACCTCACGGCAAAACCCTACAGCAGAAGAATGCGCATGGGCAATTACAATTACAAAAGAAAGGAAAAGAAAGAAGAGAGGTTTTTGAGACAACCGAAAGTACCAGAACTGGGGAGTTCAATAGAAAGAAAGAGGAATTCCATTGAAGTTGAAATTGGAAAGCTACATTATCAGAGGACCCCTGACAGGCTGGGCATTCCTGAAATAAAAAAGAAAATACAAGGAATGGAAAGAAGACCAAAATAAGGTCCTTATCCTACTACTCTGCCAGCTCCTTCCCGGGATGACATTGGGGCACGTCGGCATCCTCTCGGACCTCCATCGGAGAGGCTACTTCCATGGCGGCTGCAGGTTCTGCCTCCCCCACTTCAGTCGCGGCCTCATCTAGACCTCCGCCTGGAGCTTCTGGAAAAGCAAGCTCATCCAGCTTCAGCTCTAAGAAAAGTTGGGCCACCCGGGACTGGAAAAACCCATAGCCCTTGAGGAATGAGTCCAAGACCGCCTCCCAGACTTCATCAGTATATTCTACCGAGGCCTTGAACTTAGGCACTACTTCGGTGGCCTCCTTCTTAGTGGCCTCTATCAAGGCCACCACCCCAGCAGACTTCTCCTCAACCGCCGACGCCCGCACCTGCGCCGCTTCTAGCTGAGCTCGGAGGGTTCGAGACCACTCCTCCACCTGGACCGCCTCGACCTTGAGCTCCTCCGCCCGAGCTACCTCGACTTTGAGCTCCTCAGCCCGACATTTGACCCGATCTTTCTCTTGGGCTAGGGATGCTTTGAGGTCCTTGATTCACCTCTCGGTGCTGGCTACTTCAGCCTAAAGGGCTTTGCTCTTCTATTCTGCAGCCCGAGCCCTATCGTTCTTCTCTTTGGCCTTGGCTGCCAGCATCGCGAGCTCCAGCTCCTTCTGATCCTCCCTCTTGGCCCATTGGGCATAGTAGTCACAGATGAGGAGAAGATCCATCCCGACCTGCACTAATGAAGATGTCAGTCATCCCCAAAAAAAAAAAGAAAGAAGAAGAAGAAAGAGAAAAGAAAAAGACAAAGGAACCTACCGTGAAGAGATGGGGAAAAGTGCCGAGGATGGCCTCCGGTAAAGATCTGTCTCCCCTTTCATGCCGATCGCACAACTAGATGCAGAGTCCATCATGTGTTCAGCCATTGAGCAGTCCTGGGTGACCGAGGAGTTTGGCATCACCTCGATTGATGCCCTTCGGATGACAGTCCTCGACTTCACTGGGGCCACTGCTACACCCTTGGGAGGAGTAGCCAAAGATATCTCCGAATTCCAGGTGGAGCTCACCGCCGCGCTCAACAGCACCGCTGGTGGCCGCTTCCTTCTCTCCTCTCTCCCTGCATCCACCTCAATAATCTCTGGGAGGTGGACCGTGGTGGTAGCAGCAAGTCGGGTCCGCGCGCTCGCATCAGACTCCCGGGCCGGGGGCTGAGTCTACTGCCTTGATGGATCGGGGGCCGGTTTAGCCGCCCTTCCCCCTGGGTCGGAGGCTGCAACGGGCCCAGGCCTTTGGCTAGGCTCATTTCGAGCCCTCTTCGATGGGGTCTCCCTGGGTCTTGCCGATGCACTCCTCTTTTGGGAGGACTCGAGGAGCTGCTCCATGGAGAACTTCATGCCTACAGGAAGAGAGAAATAAATGTCAGCCTCGGACCTAAAGAACCCATAGAAGGAGAAAAAGAGGGGTTGTTCTGAACTCACCCAATTCCCGGATTGGGCTGACCCCGGCTTCTAATAGGTTCTGCTCTGACAGCAGAACCTCAAGAGAAGAAATTTGGTTGGAAATAAGCTGGTCGTATACTTCCCGATCAGCCGCTTCGACCTGGGAATTTTAATTCGGAGTCCGGTTTGGATCACTCCAGACCCAATCAACCCCGTCGATGGAAGCAATAAAGTATTTGCTCTTCCATCTTTTGATGGAAGATGGGAGTTCAAACTTGATGCCCTTCGGGCGAGGAGACAAAAACTACCACCTGTCCTCGGTTGGGTGGTGTTTCAAGGTAAAGAAGGCCATGAACAGGGAGAAACGGGCAACAATCTTGTGAAAGTGGTAGAAGATGATGAAGCAGTTAATATTTCTAACTGTATTTGGGGCCAGCTGAGCAGGGATGAGGCGATAATTGCTGAGCACAGAAAGGAAGAAAGTATAAAAGGGTAAGCGGAGATACCCTGCAAAGAATTCCTCGTATAAGGCAATTCGACCCTGGCCACCGGAGGTGACCCATTCCCTGGTCTCGAGACCGAGAGCCGGATGGAGTCCGGGATCCCATAAGCATCACAGATCACAGAGAGGTCCTTTCTGGTCATCACCGAAGCGACGCCAAAAGACCTAGTCCGTCGGGAAGGCCTAGAAGGGGCTTCAAAAGCAGAAGGAACGGGAATGGGAGCCCTAGGTTGTCCTATAACTATCCCGGTTGGACGAGGACCCCTACGGACACAAAGAGAAACCTCCTCCTCATCATCGAAGGATGGAGTCATCGGTTGGGAGGGCCCTGCCTCATCGAGGTTGCTGGAGAGATGATGGTTCCGACCCGAGGGAGCCATCTTGGGACAGAACAAAGAAGGAGGAAGAAGAAAAATAGTGGTTAGGAAGACTCTAAAGATGGACTTGACCTAGCTAAGAAAAAAGAAAGGACTAAGGAAGACAAACCTGATGGCCTTGAAGGTAAAAGACAACCGGGGGAGGGGAGGAAGAAGGCTTTGGTCCGTCGGTGGGTTCGAAGAGTTCGAAAGAGATGGTTTGAGAAAAGTTTTCTTTCTTTTCAAAATAGACCGAACAATGACCACACATCCCTTCAGGACTCCCTCGATCAGATGGATGTCACATATCGAGATCAGTTGGAAGCGATGCCTCGACTCACTAAAAATCACCTTGGATCCTGTATCGGTCATTATGCTTCCTCGTACTCGCTAATGTGGCACTCCTGTATTGGCCTCAAGACCCGATTCATGAAGCAGCAGTGATTATGATATTAATGGTACCAGATTTTTACCTTTCCATGTCAGCACCATATTTACTCCCTTTGTCCCAAATGCGATGCTCCGTCAAGACTTGGAAGTGGGGGGCAAATGATGTGGCAAGATCGCTGATATGGAGCTTCCTTCAAATCTAGTTGGCAGTCATGCTGGCGGATATTACCACGTCAGCTTCTCTCTTCGAGCTCCTTCGCCAGGCGGCTCCCTCGAGGTCGAGCCCACCTCGACCGAAGTTGAGCTCCCTCTCTTCGAGCTCCTTCGCCGGGCGGCTCCCTCGAGGTCGAGCCCACCTTGGTCGAAGTCGAGCTCTCTCTCTTCAAGCTCCTTCATCGGACGGCTCCCTCAAGGTCGAGCCTGCCTCGACCGAAGTCGAGCTCCCTCTCTTCGAGCTCCTTCACCGGGTGGCTCCCTCGAGGTCAAGCCCACCTCGACCGAAGTCGAGATCCCTCCCTTCGAGCTCCTTGGCCGGGCGGCTCCCTCGAGGTCAAGCCCACCTTGATCGAAGTCGAGCTCCCACTCTTCGATCTCCTTCGCCAGGCGGCTCCCTCGAGGCCGAGTCCGCCTGGGTCGAAGTCGAGCTCCCTCTCTTCGAGCCAAGCGCTCTTTAGTGGAGAGGTCACCGACCCGAAGCTGTCCAAATGGCCAAGGCCCATCGTGCCTGAAAAACCCTATGACAGAGGGAAGGAGACAGCACTGCATCCCTTTGGCGATGGCACGCCACCCAAGGCCTACGGAGGGGTGCCCCCCAGGGTGCCAGGATCTCTTCCACCATTATTTACACCGGATAGGAAAGAGTACCCCAATCAAGGCACTGCACTCTCCAGCCGACCGTTTGCACCACCTAGAAAAAAGCCGTGCCAAGAGATTCAAACCTGGGAGCGGCTACCCCCAGATCGAGGTCCTGCCAAATTTTTCAAAGTGTGGCGACCAGTTGGAAAGTCAGAATCCGCGACATAACTCCCTACCATGAAGGAAAGGGGCACCGAAGCATGTCCCATGAGGCACTGCCGGTCGTTGACCTTCGACCACCACCAGAGGGGGGAGAACTCAAGGTGGGTAGTTGAGCAAATCCATAGTCTAAAAGGAAGTCCCAGGGGGCCTCCGAACAAGGTAAGCATAAGCATAAGCAAGATAAAGTAGAAGGGGGTAAGCGAGAAGGGGGGTAAGCGAGAGAGAGCGCTCTGAGGCTACCAGAGAACTCACCGGAAGAGTCTCGACGGACATAGCCATCACAACTTAAGCCCTCCTCTTCCACTGCTTCCACTGATATTCTCACTCTACTCATTCCTTTGAAAACTAAATCTTCTCCTCCAAACGTGGAGACCAGACAGGGACCCACCGAGGAGGATCTGTTCTCCTAGATTGCCAATTGACTTGATCATTGGAGTGCTCCCTCTGGGATCCCCGGTCCGGGTCTCTTCTCTTTTGCAAGTCTAGGTGCGCATGCTGGATTCTGGGTAATGAGGTCGATGTCTGGTGCCATTTCAAACTGCAGGCCATTGCGGTGTAGGCGGCAACACTGGACAAAACTTATCAGATGAATCTTTTATTCCAGCATCTTAAGCAAAGCAAGTTTTCTTTGTTAAGGATCCAATAGACAAAGACCGGCATGTTGTTGTCAAAATTAAGCCACATGATTTATTTGATATGACTTCAGAATCATTTATTGATGATATGGAGACATACATTGGGAGTAAACTATACAACAATGATTCATTAGATGATGACTCAATTGCTACCGTTGATGAAGTAACATAAGCTAGAGTAGATAGTAATGGAACAACAATTGATACATTTCTTGTTCATACTTTTATGAGACAAGATAGTTACTTGCTAAGTGGTAGTAAAGGTGATTGAATATCCAATTTGTTAATGCTTGAGAAAGTGAAGGAAAGAATTACAACTTTTATTTTTTTCCTATTATTACGTTTGTAGTCAAATATCATGGGTGTAGTGATAATGATACTTTTATTGAATTTAGCTAATCTTTCTTGTATGTTAATCAAATAAATTTCATTTATCTATTTTTTGCTATAACATTAAATTTGTTATTTTCTAATTCTAATACTGAACCATTTATAAATTTGTTACATATGCCATTTAACATATAATTTTGTTACATGATACCTAAAAATATTTACCATGCCATAGAAACGTCTAGCCAAGATACAGGTATGATCTATGAGTAGTTATTTCAGCTAGCAATCTAATGTTCCATAGAGCCCAACAATAGTTTAGAAACTAAATATATTAGCAACTAGTCATACGCAATAGACGTGCAATCAACAGCACTCTCAAAGTGTTGAGTATCAAGTCCAATTAAGCACTACAGATCCATTATCTATACATCAATCAACTAGTATATATTTTAATATCAATTATGTTCTATTTACATTCATTACCCTAAACTTATACATATTAACACTATTTATATTGTCATTACATAACCTAACTTATGTCTTTATATGAGATACTAAATATAATATACAACTAATATGAATAGAGGACGGGGGCTTACATGATGTGTTGATTTATGGAAGTCTAACGAGCACTTGATTGTTGATGTAAATGAATTAAGCTAGCCTATAGGTAAAAATGCAGTAAAGTATGCTAACTTTTTAGGTACAATAGCTCGAAGAGGCGATTTGGCTCCAATTACGTATACATCTTGGAGAGCATTAGCATTGAACCTGACGGAGAAAATATGGGGGATATTGTAGAAATTTTATGGTGCTCCCAAGCCTTAGAGAGACTTAAGAGGCCATGGCAGGGATGTTCGAGGATCCCTGGGACTTGGAAGCGTGTCCCAAGCGGGTCCTGGATATATTCCAGGGGTTTCCTGGAGGTGTTCCAAGGATACTCTAAGTTTCAGTTTTATCTCATGTAACTTAGGGGGTAGTTTTTGAAAGACTGTAACATAACCCGGTTTGTGGATTATGGGATTTAAGTCCAAGTATTAGTTGGTTGGTTGCAACCAACTTAGGAAGTCCCAAACCGCCTATGTGATTATATATAGGGAGTGTCGGTTTATAGGGATATGTGAGAGAAATCAGCATGAGGGTTACATCACGCGGAAGAAGGGCTTGAGCGTGGAGGTCTTCCATAGGGTTTGGAGAAGGGGATCTTGCTTGAGGGAGTCCGCAAGGTGGAGTTGCTTCTCGGGTGTCAGAGAGGCGCTAGTTCTTGATTATAATCAAGGTTTCTTCTCCAAGGATTAATAAAGATCAGTCTCTCTTTTCTCCTAATCTCTTCTATTACTTTTCCTACTTCTTGGTCTAGAAAGAAGGCTACCATCATCACGTCAGGGTCTCTCCCACGGTGCTTCCGCGGCATATACTCTGATCCAGGATTTTCTAACAAGTGGTATCAGAGCGGGTTCAACCATGGAGAGAGGAGTTTTCTACCCCAGGATCCCATTGAGATTTTTCCAGGATTTTGGAGAAGGGTTCAGATCTAGGATTTTCTCAAGGTGTTGAGAGGAAAGATAAGATCTGGGGCTGCTATCTACACCCTCTTTACATCAGGTATCTTCTTCAAGATTTTTGTCAATCTTTCACTATTGTGATTGTTCTGGATCATGGAAGGCATCGGGATGAAGATTGATGTGGAGAAGTTTGATGGAAAAGGGAGTTTCATCATGTGGAAGGTTAGGATGGAAGACTTGCTGGTTCAAATGGGATTAGATCAGGCTTTGGAAGATAGGCTAGGGGGTATGAATGACAAGGAGTGGATGTCCTTAGAAAAAAGGGTATGTGCCACAATTAGGGCTTATCTAGCATATGAGATTTTGTATGGCGTGTTAGAGGAGAAGACATCCAAGGGATTGTGGTCGAGGTTGCACACCATGTATATGGGGAAGAATATATGCAATAAGTTGGTGCTGAAGAAGCAACTGTACAGCCTTCGAATGCAAGAGGGTGAGGATGTTGCGGGATACATTCAGCAGTTCGACCGGATGAGCATGTATTTGCTTAACATTAAGGTGGATTTAGAAAAGAAAGATAAAAGTCTGCTACTTTTATGTTCACTACCCGGGAGCTTCGATCCGTTGATGACTACACTGCTATATGGAAAGGAGACGCTGGTGTATGAGAAGATCATATCAGTGCTAAGGTCCAATGAGCAGCGGGAACGGATGACGAAGAGGGAAGTCTTCCAGGAGGGTTTGGCTGTATCAGAGAGGCCAAGAAAATGGAAGAAGGGTGAACAGGTAGGACGGGTACAGTACAGGAAGGCAGCATGGCTGGCAAGTGCTACATATATGGTATAGCAGGACACTTTAAGCGGGAGTGTCCACTTAGGAAGAAGTGCAATGATGGAAAAAAGGAAAGTCCAGATTTCTCAGGTTCAGTCGCTGGGTCAAAGGAAGAGTCGGATGAACTCTTGATTTTGGAGGAGCCTGCGGGAGGCAGCGTATCTGAAACGGTCTCAGAGGGATCCGCGGGATGCAGAGGGTTTGAGGAGGTAACGACTGGGTACAAGATTCAGGTACAGGCTTAGCAGGGCAGCGTTGAGTTGCTAACCTCGAGATTTCATTTTGTGGCATCAGCTGGACTTCAGTTTCAGGTGGAGCACCGGGGAGAGGTGGCTTCACGAGTGAAGTAGAATTCGATGCGAGATCAGAGCGAAAGGGTGCACGGGGAGGAGTCATATCCCAGCACCAGCGCTAGGGGTGCTCCGAGGCAGGTGGAGCAGCATGCACAGGTAGTGAGGCGTGGCTCTGAGAAGATGGTGTCAGGTAGAGCTTCAGTTATAGCGAGTACCGATTCAGGTTCGCTGGGTTCTCTCCAAGGAAGTCCAAGAAAAAATCTGATACAGCTACCAGGCAGAAGGAAGGCTACAATGGTGGTGCCAAGGTACAAGCAAGGATCTTTAGCTATGGAGGCGGTCATCCCAAATGCCTCCAAGGGTGCACAGAAGCTGAAGGGTGTTGGCATAGGTAAGGAGATCTGCACAAAAGGCTGTTAGGACACGCAGTTATAGCGGGGTTGTGCAGGAGGACATTACCAGGTTTGCCAAGGCTTGGAGGCACCAAGGTGGAGATTGTAAGGATTTTGTGGTGCTTCCAAGCCTTGGAGAGACTTGGGAGGCTATGGAAGGGATGTTCGAGGATCCCTAGGGCTTGGGGGCGTGTCCCAAGCGGGTCCTGGATATATTCCAGGGATTTCCTAGAGGTGTTCCAGGGATGCTCTAAGTTTCAGTTTTAGCTCATGTGACTTAGGGGGGAGTTTTTAAGAGACTGTAATATAACCCGGTTTATGGGTTATGGGGTTTAAGTCCAAGTATTAGTTGGTTGGTTGTAACCAACTTAGGAAGCCCCAAACCGCCTATGTGATTATATATAAGGAGCGTCGGTTTATAGGGATATGTGAGAGAAATCAGCGTGAGGGTTACATCACGCGGAAGAAGGGCTTGAGCGTGGAGGTCTTCCATAGGGTTTGGAGAAGGGGATCTTGCATGAGGGAGTCTACAAGGTGGAGTTGCTTCTCGGGTGTCAGAGAGGCGCTGGTTTTTGATTGTAATCAATGTTTCTTCTTCAAGGATTAATAAAGATCAGTCTCTCTTTTCTCCTAATCTCTTCTATTACTTCTTCTACTTCTTGGTCTAGAAAGAAGGCTGCTATCATCACGTCAGGGTCTCTCCCATGGTGCTTCCGCGGCATATACTCTGATACAGGATTTTCTAACAGATAGTGCCAGTATGTCACATATTCTTAATTATTTTTAATATAATCTATATTTTGATTCAAATTATATTTATTTTTATTTTTATATATGTTGTAGAGTAAAGTCCTAATTGATCCAAGAGCAAAAGACTAGCATATATTCTTTTTCCATGAAATGGAAGGATTGCAAAAGTGAACTTAAGCAATATTATTTTGATATACATAAGACTGATGATGAGAAGAGGAATGCTCTATGCACTGATCCAAGGATTTTTCAAGATCAATGGCATACATATTTGTAATTTCTTCTATTAGATAAAGCAAAGGTAATCCAAAAGTAGTGCATACATTTATTAATAAATTTTATATATAATCAATTCCTAAAACTTTGTTGCTTGTAAAAGAAACATAGTGAGATAAATAGGAACAATCGTTCAATGTAAAAGATGACACATACTGCAGGAGTCAAAAGTTTTGCCTCAGTCAGTCATGAAGGGATATTTCAAATTATTAGTTATTAATTTTTATTTTTTTATGCATTATTTGACATACTAATGTATAGATTGTATTATAATAATATTTATGATTTGTAGGTATAAAAGAGACCTGATGGCTTGCATCCTACAAGAGCTGAGCTTTTTATATTGACAAATTAGTTTAAAGATCAAAGGCCTATAAATGAGGAAGCAGCAGAGATTATTGTTTGTCAGTCTTATGACCATGTTATGGATTTATTGCTATTGTATTTAATAAATCATTACCAAATTGATGATGTTATGCATTACAGTAATAGCTTAATAAATGCATTGCATCTGGGCAAATGCCCAATACAATAGAGCATGGGATTGCTCGTGATGACGTGTACTCCGAACTTTTTGGATGTGAAAGACATGGACAAGTTCGCATGATACGAAAGGGTGCAAGACCTAGTGATATATGGGGCAAAACAAGTTGTTTTAAGTATATGAGAAATGCTGCACAAGATAAAGAAAAGCTTTGAAAAGTAAAGGAAAAGGTAAGTACCGTAACTCAAAAGAATATTGATTTGGAGGATAAATATTTTCAAGTACAAGCTGATCTATCTTTGGTGCGATAATTTATAGAGAACTAATAAAGGCAACACCATCAAAAGCCCCAATCTAATAGGATGAATGTCTCACCATTTTATACTACACAGGTATATAATAATAAATTCAAATATAAAAAATGTTTCAAATCTAAAATAATGTTTCACCTTTTATTTTAAAATGTTATATAGGTAAATGATGCATGTAGTGATCCTAAGGGCTTATCAATATATCCGATTGCCATCATCAAGTCATTTTATTCCAACAGATCAGGTAACATTTCATTAATAAATATTTGAAGATAGTTTTAGATAATATTTCAACTCCCTGTACATTTTTGAATTGCACTGGTTATGGCCTTAGGTTTTGATATGGCAACACCGCTGACGTGGAGTGAATGTCCGATCCAGCTGGATGCCAGCGGTGCCACGTGAATTTTTCTTTCAAAATTCCATCTCCCCGGGTGGCTTGATCTGCGGTTGTTCTCACCCGGAACGTGGCGCTCCTGCTCCTTCGCCAGGTGACACCACAAGATGGGTCCACCTCGACCGAAGTCGAGACTTTCTCTGCTACTTCGCCAGGTGTCTGCCCAGGAGGGCTCCACCTCGGTCGAAGTTGGCTGCCTCTACTCCCTCGCCGAGTGGCGCCCTAAGATGGGTCCACCTCCGCCGAGGTCGAGCCAGGCGCTCCTGCTCCTTCGCCAGGTGGCACCCTAAGATGGGTCCATCTTGGCCGAAGTCGAGCCTTCCTCTGCCACTTCGCCAGGTGTCCACCCAAGAGGGGTCCACCTCGGTCGAAGTTGGCTGCCTCTGCTCCCTCGCCAGGTGGCGCCCCAAGACGGGTTCACATCCGCCGAGGTCGAGCCAGGCGCTCCTGCTCCTTCGCCAGGTGGCACCCCAAGATGGGTCCACCTCGACCGAAATCGAGCCTTTCACTGCCACTTCGCCAGGTGTCCGCCCAAGAGGGGTCCACCGTGGCCGAAGTTGGCTGCCTCTGCTCCCTCGCCGGGTGGCACCCCAAGATGGGTCCACCTCCGTCGAGGTAAGGCAGGTGCTTCTGCTCCTTCGTCAGGTGGCACCCCAAGATGGGTCCACCTCAATCGAAGTCGAGCCTTCCTCTGCCACTTCGCTAGGTGTTTGCCAAGGAGGGGTCCACCTCGACCGAAGTTGGCTGCCTCTGCTCCCTCGCCAGGTGGCGCCACAAGACGGGTCCACCTCCATCGAGGTCGAGCCAGGCGCTCCTGCTCCTTCGCCAGGTGGCACCCCAAGATGGGTCCACCTCGACCGAAGTCGAGCCTTTCTCTGCCACTTCGCCAAGTGTCCACCCAGGAGGGGTCCACCTCGGCTGAAGTTGGTTGCCTCTACTCCCTCGCCAGGTGGCGCCCCAAGACGGGTCCACTTCCATCGAGGTCGAGCCAGGAGCTCTTGCTCCTTCGCCAGGTGGCACCCTAAGATGGGTCCACCTCGGCCGAATTCAAGCCTTTCTCTGCCACTTCGCCAGGTGTCCGCCTAGGAGGGGTCCACCTCGGCCAAAGTTGGCTGCCTCTGCTCTCTCGCCAGGTGGCGCCCCAAGTCGGGTCCACCTCTGTCGAGGTCGAGCCAGGCACTCCTGCTCCTTCGCTAGGTGGCACCCCAAGATGGATCCACCTCAACCGAAGTGGAGCCTTCCTCTTCCACTTCGCTAGGTGTCCACCGAGGAAGGGTCTACCTCGACCGAAGTTGGTTGCCTCTGCTCCCTCGCCAGGTGGCACCCCAAGATGGGTCCACCTGCGCTGAGGTCGAGCCAGGCACTCCTGCTCCTTCACCAGGTAGCATCCCAAGATGGGTCCACCTTGGCCGAAGTTGAGCCTTTCTCTGCCACTTCGCCAGGCGTCCTCCTAGGAGGGGTCCACCTTGGCCGAAGTTGGCTGCCTCTGCTCCCTCGCCAGGTGGCGCCCCAAGATGGGTCCACCTCCACCGAGGTCGAGCCAGGCGCTCCTGCTCCTTCGCCAGGTGGCACCCTAAGATGGGTCCACCTTGGTCGAAGTCGAGCCTTTCTCTGCCACTTTGACACGTGTCCGCCCAGGAGGGGTCCACCTTGGCCGAAGTTGGTTGCCTCTGCTTCCTCGCCAGGTGGCGCCCTAAGATGAGTCCACCTCTGCCGGGTTGAGCCAGGCACTCCTGCTCCTTCGCCAGGTGGCACCCCAAGATGGGTCCACCTCGGTCGAAGTCGAGCCTTCCTCTTCCACTTCGCCAGGTGTCCGCCCAGGAGGGGACCACCTCGATCGAAGTTGGCTGCTTTTGCTCCCTCTCCAGGTGGCACCCCAAGATGGGTCCACCTCCACCGAGGTCGAGCCAGGCGCTCCTGCTCCTTCGCCAGGTGGCACCCAAAGATGGGTCCACCTCCACCAAAGTCGAGCCTTTCTCTGCCACTTCGCCAGGTGTCCACCCAGGAGGGGTCCACCTCGATCGAAGTTGGCTGCCTCTGCTCCCTCGCCAAGTGGCACCTCACGACGGGTCCACCTCCACCGAGGTCGAGCCACGCGCTTCTGCTCCTTCGCCAGGTGGTACCTCAAGATGGGTCCACCTCGGTCGAAGTCGATCCTTTCTCTGCCACTTTGCCAGGTGTCCACCCAGGAGGGGTCCACCTTGGCCAAGTTGGCTGCCTCTGCTCTCTCGCTAGGTGGCTGCCGAAGACGGGTCCACCTCCGTCGAGGTTGAGCTAGGCGCTCCTGCTCCTTCACCAAGTGGCACCCCAAGATGGGTCCACCTCGGTCGAAGTCGAGCCTTCCTCTTACACTTCGCCAGGTGTCCGCCTAGGAGGGGTCCACCTCGATCAAAGTTGGCTACCTCTGCTCCCTTGCCAGGTGGCACCCCAAGACGGGTCCACCTCCGTCAAGGTCGAGCCAGGCGCTCTTGCTCCTTCGCCAGGTGGCACTCCAAGATGGATCCACCTCGACCGAAGTCGAGTCTTTCTCTACCACTTCGCCAAGTGTCTGCCCAGGAGGGGTCCTCCTCGGTCGAAGTTGGCTGCCTCTGCTCCCTCACCAGGTGGCACCCCATGACGGGTCCACCTCCGTCAAGGTCGAGCCAGGCGCTCCTGCTCCTTCTCTAGGTGGCACCCCAAGATGGGTCCTCCTCGGCTGAAGTCAAGCCTTCCTCTGCCACTTCACCAGGTATCCACCCATGAGGGGTCTGCCTTGGCCGAAGTTGGCTGCCTCTGCTCCTCCGCCAGGTGGCATCCCCTGATGGGTTCACCTCGGCTGAAGTCAGCCCTACTCTGCAAAGCCTCGAGGAGGTCAGAGGCATGAGCCACGAGGTCACTGCTAGAGTCGGTGCACGGTGCACCCCGTATGAGGCATCCAGTATGGCCCGCAATGGTGCATGGAATCTCGTTTACATCAATTAAGGAGGGCCCTGCGATCGAGGCATCGAATCCTTGCGGTCAGGGGCCTTGAAGCCGGGGAGTCCACAGTCAACGCCTCGAGATGAGGGCTCTCATGCTTCGCTCAAGATCCCGCCAGGTTCTACTTTTCGTGACAGCACGACGGACGAGGCAAGCTCGCCACTTAACTCCCAGGCTCGAAGAAGAGGGGGAAAAGGGTGGAAAGTAGTAGGAGACCTCTGGGAGCCTCCGGAGGGTAGAGGAAAAAAGCCGAAGGTGATCCGGCAGTATAAAAGGGATGGCGAGAGCGGACGAAGAGGTAAGCAATTGAGGGGGAAGAACATCGACGGGAAGAAGTAATGACTCTAAGGCTCCCAGAAGTTCCCAAATGCAAGTCCGACGAGTCCAGTACAGGAAATCGAGTGTCAGTCCCTCTCATTCCCACTTTTCTTTCATCAAAATCTCCTCTAAGCACCGGAATCCAGCGGAGACCCATCTTAGTGGATCTGTTCTGTCTTGCCATTCACTAACTTGACCATCGGAGTGCCCCCGCCGGAACCCTCGTCTTGGGTCTCTGACCTTGTTTTGCAGGTCCGGAGGCCTGGAGGTCCCGAGGTGAAGGAGTCCAAGGTCCAGCGCCAGCTCATAAGCTACAGGCCACAACGATAAGATCGGCAACATATTGGCATGCCAGGTAGGGGGCAGAACAATAACCCCTGCATGAGCAAGAGGATAGCTCAACCACGAGCATGGTGGTGACACGCGAACGTGAAGCTTCCACCAGTCGAGCGGGAGAGGTTCCCTCTCCTCCAGGCCTGCGTAGCCCGGAGAGGGAACTTTCCACTCCTCCTCCTCCTCCTCAGCTATCCTCGGTGGACGGTCCTATTGCAGCTATCGTCCAGCAGCTGCAGACGCTGACTATAGCTATACGGCAGCTGCAGCATCAGCAACGCTCGCTGGCCACTCAGCCCCAGCCAGGGACCCCCGCGGCCCAAGCCGCGGGTCCCCGCGAAAGCCTGCGCTCTATTCAAGGCAGGGCATCCTGTCCGCGGGCAGTAACCAATCCCCACGGGAGCCATTAGACTCCCGTGAAAAGAAACCGCATTAGGTTAGCGGATCATGAGAGTCAATCCCCGGTCGACGATCCTGAAGCCATCTGGTGCAGCAGGCGCCACCGGGGCAAGGCCCCTCACCGCGACCAGTCGACACCTCCTTCTCCAATGGCCTCGATGGAAGGTTCCACTGATGAGGCCATCAGGCGCCTGGCCGAGAGATGCCTGGAGGAGCATGAGCGCAAGTTGGCGGAGTTCTCCCGTCGCTTCGCCAACATGCAGGGCTCTCCTAGCGAGCCAGCGGGCTACAACACCCAACCACCCTTCTCCTGGGAAATCCAAGAGGAACCGATTCCTCCGAATCGGTTTCGTATACCTCAGGTGGATCCCTACAATGGGACCACCGGCCCCTTGGACCACCTTGAGAGCTATAAGGCTCTCATGAGAGTCCATGGGGCAATGAACGCTCTCCTATATATTGCCTTCCTGGCCACCCTCCAGAAGGCTGCTCAAGTTTGGTTCACCCCCCTCGAGTTTGAGTCTATCAGCTCCTTCCATCAGCTGGAAGAAAAATTTGTGGTACACTTCGATGCTTGCCGGAAGGTGCCAAGGGAGGTGGATAGCCTTTTCTCTATCCACCAGCAAGACCAGGAGCCGCTGCGAGACTACGTCACCCGCTTCAAGACTGCTGCTCTGGAAATCTATAGCCTGGACGAGCCCGTCGCCATGCTGGCATTGAAGCAAGGGCTCAAGACTTCCCATCTGACGTATTCCTTGGACAAGAAGCCTCCCAAGACGTATTTCGAGCTCGTCCTCCGCATCCATAAGTATATCCGTGCAAACGAGGCCAATTGTACCAGGCGAGAGTTGGACGGGAAGCCTTCGAAGAAGCCTGCCCCAAAGGATGTTCCAGGGACCCAGAGGCCTGGACCACCTGCAGACTTCCGGTCGGGACCGAAGCCGAAGAACGATCCCGTTCTGGAGTATGCCTTCACCCCCCTCCTTGCTCCAAGAATGAAGATCCTCATGGAGATCGAGGGCCAATGCTACCTCCGCCGACCTCCTCCTCAGAACCCAAGGAACAGTCACGACAAGATGAAGTATTGCCAGTTTCATCACGACCACAACCACGACATGGAGGAGTGCCGTAATCTGAAGCGGGAGATTGAGGAGCTGATCAAGAGAGGCTACCTCAGGAAGTTCGTGAGGAACGAAGCCCCGGTAGAGGACCAGCCACTCGCGACCCTTTCCCCCGTCCTTGTAGTTGACAACCGCCCTACGGAGAAACCTGTGGGCATGATCTCTTGGGGGATAGGGCGCGCATCGAAGAGAGCTCGGGAGGCGGGAGACCTGGAAAATGTACTCCCCTTTGAAAAAGGGAATGAAAATAAAAATGTAAACAATGATGCAGTGGTGGTCGAGATGACCATCGCTAAGCATCCTGTACATCGCATTATGGTAGATAGTGGGAGCTCTACTGACATACTTTTTTTATGATGCTTTCTCTCGGATGAATTTATCTCATGATCGGTAAAAGCCAGTGCACACCCCTCTCATGGGTTTCACCGGAGATTCCATAGGGGTCGAAGGGGAGATCACTCTCCCTGTTACTGCCGGAACCCCACCCCGGCAGAGCACGGTCATGATGACCTTCACCATCGTCCGACTCTCATCACCTTACAATGCTATCCTGGGCCATCCAGGACTCAACCAACTGGATGCAGTCATTTCTACCAAGAGGTTGCTGGTGTAGTTTACTACCGCCTTTGGGATAGGAGTAATGAGAGGGACGGCCCAACCCGTCCCGCATTGCTTGCAGGCTATCCGGGGGCCGAAAGTGTCGAGCTCGACTTAGATGTCGACGACCTCGACCAGAGGGCGCAGGATCCCAGGGGAGGCCCCGTAGAGTGCTTACCGACGTACCCCCTCGGCTCAGACCCTCAGAAGACAGTGCAGGTAGGAGCCTAACTCCCGGAGGACGAGCGAGCTCACTTGCTGGATTTTCTCCGAGCAAACGTGGATGTGTTTGCCTGGTCTGCTGCAGATATGCCAGGTATTCCCTCAGATATTATCACCCACCAACTGAAGATTGATCCGAGATGCCGCCCTGTCCGTCAGAAGAAGAGAAGTTTTGACACCGAAAGATAGAAGGCAATCAATGAAGAAGTGGAAAAGCTCCTCACCGCTGGCTTTGTACGAGAAGTGCAGTACCTTAGTTGGCTGGCAAACATGGTGATGCTGAAGAAGAACAATGACAAGTGAAGGATTTGTGTGGATTACACCGACCTCAACGAGCGTACCCAAAGGATAGCTTCCCGCTTTCTAAGATCGACCAGCTTGTGGACACCACATCGGGACATCGCCTCCTCTCTTTCATGGACGCTTTTTCCAGTACAATCAGATCTGAATGCACCCGGAGGATGAGGAGCACACCGCCTTCATCACGGATCGCAGGACCTACTGCTACAAGATGATGTCATTCATCCTCAAGAATGCAGGTGCCACGTATCAACGTTTGGTCAACAAGGTCTTCAAGGATAAAATTGGCCGCAACATACAGGTGTACGTGGACGATATGCTGGTGATCAGCAAGTTGACCTCGGACCACATCGACGACCTGACAGAGACCTTCCATAACCTTCATCTTCATCAAATGAAGTTGAATCCAGCGAAGTGTGCTTTCGGCATATCGACGGGAAAGTTTCTTGGCTTCATGGTGACCCAAAGAGGGATAGAAGCCAACCCGGAAAAGGTTCAGGCGATCCTAGACATGGAGCATCCCACTTCCAAGAAGCAAGTGCAGCGACTCACTGGACGGATAGCTACCCTGAGCCAGTTTATCTCAAGGTCTGCTGACCGCTGCCAACCCTTCTTCAAGGTGCTAAGGAAGATACACGACTTTGCTTCGACGAAGGAGTGCCAGGAGGCATTCGAGAAGCTGAAGAAGACATTGGCATCGCTGCCACTGCTCTCCCAGCCAGAGGAAGGAGAAGAGCTCCTTCTGTACCTAGCTGTCACTCCGGAGGCTGTCAGCTCGGTTCTGGTCCGGATGGACGACAAAGGGATCCAGAGGCCAGTGTATTACACGAGAAAACTTCTTCACGATGCAGAGCTCAGGTATTCTCGGTCTGAGAAACTGATTTTTGCACTAATCATGTCCACCCAGCATCTCAGGCCTTATTTCCAAGCGCACCCCATCCCGGTCCTGACGGATCAACCACTGAAAGTAGTGCTCAGCTGACCTGACACGTCCAGATGCCTGGCGAAGTGGGTGCTAAAGCTCAATGAGTTCGACATCGCCTACCGGTCGAGGTCGGCCATGAAGGTGCAGGTACTCGTTGATTTTTTAGTTGAGTGTGCAGGCATGAGCGAGGGGCCGGAAGAGAGCCCCCAGAACCGACGGCCAGAGCTTGGACTAGAGGGGGACGTCTGGGTCCTTCATGTGGACGAAGCCTCTAACTCCAACGGGAGTGGAGCTGGACTCATCCTCGCCAACAATGAGGGAGTTGTCATCGAGTGTGCGCTCTGATTCCAGTTCGCCGACACCAATAACCAGGCAGAGTACGAAGCGCTCCTCGCGGGACTGAGAGTCTCCCGCGAGCTGGGTGTGGCCAGCCTCAGGGTCTTCACCGAATCATAGTTGGTAGCCGGGCAGGTCTCGGGAGAGTACGAGGCATGGGACCCCCAAATGACAAAATACCTAGAACTAGTGTGAGTGAGCACGGCGGGTTTTAGGCACTTCAGCGTCTCCCCCATTCCCGCACGGGGAAAATGCTTGCGTAGATGCCCTCTCCCGCCTGTCAACCTTGCCAGACTCGTCGCTGGGCCGTGCCTACATCGAGCACCTTCAAGTCCCGAGCTATGAGACACCCAGGGAGGTCCAGCAGGTCATCCCAAAGCCTAGCTGGATGGATAAGTACATTGAGTACATCACCAACGGTACCTTGTCGGATGATCACGCGACGGTCGGCCTCATTAAAAGGTAGGCCGCACGGTTCCTGTTGATGGACAGGCTACTGTACCGGAGGTCCTATTCCTACCCACTCCTTAATTGTTTGAGGCCCACCGAAGCCGCGCTCGTACTCCAGGAGATCCACGGGGGCATTTGTGGGAACCATGTAGGGGGCAGGACACTGGCGTACAAGGCCCTCTGTCAAGGCTACGTTTTGGAGACGATGGAGAAGACATGGCTGACTTTATCAAGAGGTGTGATCGATGTCAGCGGCACGCTATCGTACAGCACCAACCTGCCGTGCCACTCTCCCAGCTCTCCGTCCCCTGGCCGTTCGCTCAGTGGGACATGGATCTCCTCGGACCCTTTCCCCCTGCATCCGGGCAGCGAAAGTTCTTGATTGTGTCTATCGACTACTTCACGAAGTGGGTCGAGGCCAAGCCATTAGCCCGGATCACAGAGGTGAATGTCACCAAGTTCCTTTGGAAGTCAATTATCTACCGCTTCGACTTGCCCCACACCATCATCACCGACAACGGACGCCAGTTCGACTGTTGGGAGTTCAAGGAGTTTTGCAACGACCTCGAGATTCATCATCGCTTCACCTCGGTGGCGCATCCTCAGACTAATGGAGAAGCCGAGGTGACAAATAGAACCATCCTGCAAGGCCTTCGAACTATACTAGACCAGGCCAAGGAAAGATGGGCGGAGAAGCTTCCCAGCATCCTATGGGCGTACCATACCATCCCAAGGATGGCCACGGATGAGACCCCCTTCAACCTCGTCTTCGATGAGGAAGCAATCATCCCAATAGAGCTCGGCTTGCCGACCTTGCGTGCAGAGCAGTACAACGAGACTAAGAACCCAGCGTGGCTGCTACTGAACCTGGATATCCTTGAATAAACAAGGGACAGGACCCAAGTTCGAATGGTGGCCTACCGGCAATGAGTGGCCAGATACTACAATTCCAGGGTGAGACCGAAATCCTTCGGCCCGGGAGATTTAGTGCTGCGCTGTGCTGAGGCATCCCAGCCTCGGGAGTACTGCAAGCTCTCCCCAAATTGGGAGGGCCCTTATAGGGTGGCCGAAGCACTTCCCCACGGAGCTTATTACCTAGAGGAGCTCGGCGGATCACGGTTTTCACGGACTTGGAATGCTGCAAACTTGAGGATGTATTACCAATAGTGTAAGACCTTTTAAACTTTAATAATGAGATCCTTTTTGTATGCAATGCCTATTTGATGGGGATCCAGGGTAGGTCCGGGTATTTTTCCATTTTTCTCTTATTTTCTCATATTTTTTTTATTTTTCCTATTCTCGCTATTCCACTTATTCCTACTATTCCACCTTTATCCCGATTTTATTCCTAATTTATTCCTACACTATTCCATCTTCTCCCGTGAATTTTTTTAAAACTTCCGAACCCTAGCCGCCGCCCCCTCCGGCCCCAGATCCGGGCCGCCCGACCCCTGGCAGCCCCCGCTGGACCGCCGTCGACGCTCGCCGGCTCCCACCCTCGCTGGAGAATTCGCCGACCCCCACCCTCGCCGGAGAATTTTGATGTAATTTATTTTTCTTTTTTAGTTTTCTTAGAGGCTAAGAAACTGAGGGTTTTGGTTTTTCTATATAAAAGCCCCCTCTCCCCCTGTAATAGTTAGAGAGTTGAATGAAATTTTTTGTTTAGCCATTGGTTCCGGTTCTGGTTCTAGGCTGACGCCCGTTTGTCTTCGTTCCCTACTGTGTAGATAATGGGTTCGTTGGGGGGTGTGAGAGTCCTACTTTGTGGATGATGGGTTCGAGCACCCTAGTTATCCCCTATCTCGTCTTCTTTATCCTCTCGTGTTCTTTGAGAGTCATCCTAGCGGCCTTTATGAAAGCCTTACTTTGTGGATGATGGGCTCGATGAGAACTCAGGATAGCTGGTGCTTTGATCCCTCGGGAGGGTAGCTATGTGCTTTGATCCCTCAGAAGGGTAGCTTTATGCTTTGACCCCTGACTTTCTGTGTGCGTCTCCCCGTTAGAGTGAGTCTCAGGGCCATGAGTTCCAGTTCCCAATCTCCCATCTCCATCCTTCCTTCGCCACCTCCACCGAGAAAATTGAAAACAAAAGAGATCAGCTATTTTAGTGTTTTAGTTTCAGTGTCACCCTAGTCCCGAGAGGCTTCTTAGCCCTCCCACGGTCCTTGTTTGTTTAGTTGTTTTCCTTTTCCAAATAATCCAGGATTACATCGATTTTCGTCCCGCATTAATTTTGATATCAGAGCGAGTTGTGGATTAGGGTGTGCTCCATTTTTCAAACTCGACGGAGTCGAGTTCTTCATAGTCGAGGAAAATGATGGGGATCCAAGGCAGGTCCGGGTATTTTTTCATTTTTCTCTTATTTTCTTGTATTTTTTTTATTTTTCCTATTATTGCTATTCAACTTATTACTGCTATTCCACCTTTATCCCGATCTTATTCTCGATTTATTCCTATACTATTCCACCTTCTCCCGTGAATTTTTTTTAAAACTTCCGAACCCTAACCGCCGCCCCCACTGGTCCTAGATCCGGGCCGCCCAACCCCCGGCTACCCCCGTCGGACTGCCGCCGACGCTCGCCGGCCCCCACCCTCGTCGGAGAATCCGCCGCCCATGCATGTGGGAAGACGAATGGACGCGGAGGCGTCCGCTTGCCATGGCCCACGGCCGCCGTTGCAGCTGCCAGCTTGCTGCCCGCCGCCGTTCCCGCCACCCGCCGGCCCTCGCCTGGCCACCGGTGGGGTCCGCCATCGCCCATGCCCCGTGGGAAGACGAACGGACGCGGGAGGCATCCATCCGCCCACGTGCGCCCCTGCACCGCCGCTGCCGTTGCCGCCTGCCATCGCCTTCCGCACGTCCGTCGACCACCATCCCGCCGGCCCCGGCCTCCCCCATCGTCCACCGGCCATGCCGGCACTCTGAGGTCTCCCACGGTCGATGGAGACCAAACGGCAAGCCCTAGGGCGTGCCGTGCCATTCTTGTGCCGCCTCGCCCGCAGCCCGTCGCCAGCCGTCCGTCACTCACCGTCCACCAGCCCGTCCGCCATCCGCTGGTGCCCTGCCAGAGACTGTTCTTCCCTTCCACGACCGTGAGTTGGTGTTTGCATGAATTTCAGAGCAGTCCTATTTTCAGAGCAGCACGCTTTTTGGAGTATATCATCAAGCTGACACGCTTCTCAGAGCAGATCAGCACCACTTTTGATGCAACACAAATTTTGATGTAATTTATTTTCTTTTTTTAGTTTTCTTAGAGGCTAAGAAATTGAGGGTTTTGGTTTTTCTATATAAAGGCCCCCTCTCCCCCTGTAATAGTTAGAGAGTTGAATGAAATTTTTGGTTTAGCCATTGGTTCCGGTTCTGGTTCTGGGTTGAGGCCCATTTACCTTCGTTCCTTACTGTGTGGATAATGGGTTCGTTGGGGGGTGTGAGAGTCTTACTTTGTGGATGATGGGTTCGAGCATCCTAGTTATCCCCTATCTCGTCTTCTTTATCCCCTCGTGTCCTTTGAGAGTCACCCTAGCGGCCTTTATGAGAGCCCTACTTTGTGGATGATGGGTTCAATGAGAGCTCAGGGTAGCTGGTGCTTTGATCCCTCGGGAGGGTAGCTATGTGCTTTGATCCCTCGGGAGGGTAGCTTTATGCTTTGACCCCTGACTTTCTGTGTGCGTCTCCCCGTTAGAGTGAGTCCCAGGGCCATGAGTTCCAGTTTCCAATCTCCCATCTCCATCCTTCCTTCGTCACCACCACCAAGAAAATTGAAAACAAAAGAGATCAGCTGTTTTAGTGTTTTAGTTTCAGTATCACCCTAGTCCTGGGAGGCTTCTTAGCCCTCCCACGGTCCTAGTTTATTTAGTTGTTTCCCTTTCCCAAATAATCCAGGGTTACATCGATTTTCATCCCGCATCACTATTCTTGTCTCGTAGGACCATCGCCATCCAATTTTGAGTTTAGCGAACAAGGGCAAGGCAGGAAGCCCACGAACGGCCTGCAAAGATGCGAAGTCCCAAGCCTCAGCCCGAAAGATCTTGTGGAAGCCGGCTCTTTCACGAAAATCCCGGAGTTTAGTCCGGAGTGCCGCACGGAATTAAATTCCAGTGTGCGGTCCTGGAGTTCAGTCCGGAGTAAGTTCCGGAGACTTAAGTCCCGATCCCACTAATCCCAGAGTTTGGCTCGGAAGGTTGCGCAAGGCTCAACTCCCGCTTGCGACCCCGGGGTTCAGTCCGGAAGTTCGCACGTAACCTAATTCCAGAGCGAAATCCCGAACCACAGTCTGGAAGGTGGAGCGGAACCCAGGTTCCCCACAAGATCCTAGAGTTCAGCCCGGAACGCCACATGGGACTCAGTTCCGGTGGTTGGTCCCGGGGTTCAGTCCGGTGGGTGCACAAAAAAAAAAGGGGAAAGGAAAAGGAGGGAGACGAAGTAAAATGATTAAAATGGGTCTTCATTTATAGTAAAGGATTTCTTACAAAAAGAGGGCCCTAACAGATCAGGAGACCCAAAGAAACAAAAAGGAAAAACTTATACTAGAAATAAAAGGAGTCCTCGAGGTCACTTCGCCACAGCCGCATCCTCCTTCGGCTAGGGGGCACCTTCGCCACCGGCCGTGTCGTCAGAAGGCCGCGTAGAAGCCTCCACATCAACACCCTCTACAATCGGTCCTCCCCCGTCGGGCTACTCTCTTCAGCCACCCAGGACAACCCTGCTGAGATCGAGCTCGGGGAAGAAGGAGCCCACCTTCTCCCGGCACATCTGGAAGCCCTTGAGAAAGGAGTCGATCGCCGCCTCATGCAACTCCCCCCTGAACTCCATGGATGCCCGGAACTTTGGCACGGCCTCCTGCGTCTCCTTCCGGGAAGCCTCCAGCAACCTATTGACGTAGGAGTTCTTCTCCTTGGCCGTGCTTAGTTCCTTGAGGACCTCCTTGACTCGACGCTCTAGTGACCGGGATTGAGCCCTAAGGCGTTATACCTCGGCCGTGTCGTCTTCGGCACGGTGAGAGGTCTTGAGCTCCCTGATGTGCCCCTTGGCATGACCCAGGTCTTCTTGGAGGGCCTGGTTGCTCCCCCGCAGCTCGTGACCTTTCTTTATGAGGTCCTTCACATCGACCGCGAGCTTGCCAAGCCACTTCTCCTTCTCGACGTCTTTCTTTGCCGAGCTGGAAAGGAAGTTCCTCAGCAGCAGTATGTCGGTCCCAATCTGCGTCAGAGAGAAAATGGGATGTTAGAAAGATCCAACTGGAACATTAAAAAGAAAGAGCTTGGAGCTTACCATGAAGAGCAATGGGAGGATCCTGAGCAACGCATCCGTGTAGTCCCGGCCACCCCTCAGGCGACGGTCCCGGCCACCCCTCAGGCGACGGTCCCGGGGCATACAGGCGAACTCCATCATCCTTTCCATGAGCCCTTGATCGTGGATGACGGAGGAGCTAGCATTGAGCCCCGACGGTGGAGGATGGGCGTCAGGAGCGGGCTGAACAGTCATCCCTCCGCTGGGCAGTGCGGCCATTGGTGGGGCTGCCGCCACCCTGGTGGCCACCGCAGGGATGATCGGCGCGATGGCTGGTGTAGGCGCCGCCCGGGAGGGTTCCGGCCGCCCCTCTCTCTTAGCCCTGTTGGGCTCGATGATGGGCATGTCAGGCGCATGAGGCTAAGGTGGTCTAGGGGCAAGGTCCGTCGCCCCGGGGCCAGTAGGAGCTAGGGTGGGTCTGAGCCCCTGGCTCGCCTCTGTGCGGGCCTTCTTCGGTGGAGCCTCCTGGGCTCCTTCAGCAGCGCCCCTCTTCCGGACGCCCTCCATCAGGCTCTCAATGGAGAACTTCATCCCTGGAGAAAGAAAATGATCAGGACTTTTCAAAAAGAAGGAAGAAGAAAGAGAAAAAAAAAAGCAAAGGTGGAGGAGGGAGACCCGGAGTCTCACCCAACGCCCGGATTGGACTGATTCCCACCTCGAACAAATTCTGCTCTGAGAGCAGGACTTCGAGGGCAGGGACCATGTCACCTAGCATCTGAGCATAAACCTCCTGGTATGCCGGCTCAACCTGGAAATTTCGATTTAGGGACCGGTCTGGCTCACTCCAGGCCCAGTCGACATCCTGGACCGAGACAAAGAAGAAACGGTTCTTCCACCCCTTGATCGACGTGGGGAGGTCGAATCGAAGGCACCTAGGCCGGAGAGAAAGGTACCACCAGCCGTCATTGGTGGAGTAGCGTTTCAGGATAAAGAGGGCCCTGAATAATGAAAAGTGGGCAACAAACCTGTGAAAGTGGCAGAAGATAATGAAGGTGAAGATGGCCCAGATGGCATTGGGAGCCAACTGGGCCGGGACCAGACGGAAGTGGCTGAAAAAAGAGAGGAAGAATGGATGAAGGGGAAAATGAAGACCCCCGGCAAGAAAGTCCTTGTAGAAAGCAACCCTCCCTGGACCGCTCGAGGTTACTCGATCCCTCGGACCTAGGAGCAAAAGCTAGATTGAATCCGGGATCCCATGCATATCCCGGATCTGAGAAAGATCAGCTCCGGTCATCGTCAAGACGTAACCGGAGGGACTAGAAGAAGAGGTCTCTGCCACCGGAGGAGCAAGGATAGATATAGGATGTGCAAAAGCAATGGGGGGAGACCTGGGACCCTTAGGAATGCCAATGGTCACTATCCCTGGCCACAGTTTCCTCAGGACCTCAACTGGAATCTCCTCCCCCTATGAGGAGGAAGGCGATGGAGTCCTCGACTAGGAAGGACCGGCCTCGTCCGGGTTGGAAGAGGAATGACGGTGATGAGCCATCAGGAAGGAAAAGACGAAAAGGGACTGGTTCAGGTCAACACAGAATCGAGAGTTTGAAGAGGAAGAAAAGGCATCGTAGGCACTCACCAGAATGTTTGCACCGGAGGAATTGCGGCCCCTGGGGATGAAGAAGGATCACTGCAACCATCAGCGAGGTGTGAGAAAGCTAAGAGATCTCATTTCCACAAAGTCCCCCTCCTTTTCAAACTCAATCAATAGCGGCTGTACGTCTCTTTTTGACCTGGGCCATCAGATGAACGCCACGTGGAGACACGCCCGACATCGATGCTTCGGTTTGATGGAAACTGTCTCGGGTTCGAAAAGGCGTATTAATGGCCCATCAAGCGCATGGACATGGCGGCCTCCGACAGGGCCTCAGGCACGAAGGACGTAGCGGCGGTGATCACGGCAAATATGGTACAGGATTTTTCCCTTTCCATGTCATCTCCACATTAACTCCCCATGCCCCAACCGTGATGCTCCGATGGGACTTGGGGATTGGGGGCAACTGATATGGCAACATCACTGACATGGAGTGAATGTCAGATCCAACTGGATACCAGCGGTGCCACGTGGGTTTTTCTTTCGAATTCCACCTCCCCGGGTGGCATGACCCGCGGTCGTTCTCACTCAGAACGTGGCGCTCCTGCTCCTTCGCCAGGTGGCACCCCAAGATGGGTCCACCTCGGCTGAAGCGAGCCTTTCTCTGCCACTTCGTCAGGTGTCCGTCCAGGAGGGGTCCATCTCGGTCGAAGTTGACTGCCTCTGCTCCCTCGTCGGGTGGCACCCCAAGACGGGTCCACCTCCATCGAGGTCGAGCCAGGCACTCCTGCTCCATCACTAGGTAGCACCCCAAGATGGGTCCACCTCGGCCGAAGTCGAGCCTCCCTCTGCCACTTCGCCAGGTGTCCGCCCAAGAGAGGTCCACCTCAGCCGAAGTTGGCTGCCTCTGCTCCCTCGCCAGGTGGTACCCAAGACGGGTCCACCTCTATTGAGGTCTACCCAGGTGCTCCTGCTCCTTCGCCAGGTGGCACCCCAAGATGGGTCCACCTCGATCGAAGTCGAGCCTTTCTCTGCCACTTCGCCAGGTGTCTGCCCAGGAGGGGTCCATCTCTGTCGAAGTTGGTTGCCTCTGCTCTCTCGCCAGGTGGCACCCCAAGACGGGTCCACCTTTGTCGAGGTCGAGCCAAGCGCTCCTGCTCCTTGGCCAGGTGGCACACAAAGATGGGTCCACCTCGGCCAAAGTCGAGCCTTCCTCTGCCATTTCGTCAGGTGTCTGCCCAGGAGGGGTCTACCTCAGCCGAAGTTGGCTGCCTCTGCTCCCTCACCAGGTGGCGCCCCAAGACAGGTCCACTTTCATCGAGATCGAGTCAGGCACTCCTAATCCTTCGCCAGGTGGCACCTCAAAATGGGTCCACCTCGATTGAAGTCGAGCCTTTCTCTGCCACTTCGCCAGGTGTTCATCCAGGAGGGGTCCACCTCGACCAAAGTTGGCAGCCTCTGCTTCCTCGCCAGGTGGCGCCCCAAGATGGGTCCACCTCCGCTGAGGTTGAGCCAAGCGCTCTTGCTCCTTCGCCATGTGGCACCCCAAGATGGATCCATCTTGGCCGAAGTCGAGCCTTTCTCTGCCACTTCACCAGGTGTCCGCCCAAGAGGGATCCACCTGGGCCGAAGATGGCTACCTCTGCTCCCTTGCCAGCTGGCGCCCCAAGACAGGTCCACCTCCATCGAGGTCGAGCCAGGCGCTCCTGCTCCTTCGCCAAGTGGCACCCCAAGATGGGTCCATCTCGGTCGAAGTCGAGCCTTCCTCTTCCACTTCGCTAGGTGTCCGTCCAGGAGCGGTCCACCTCGGTCGAATTTGGCTGCCTTTGCTCTCTCGCCAGGTGGCGCCCCAAGATGGGTCCATCTCTATCGAGGTCAAGCCAGGCGCTCCTGCTCCTTCGCCAGGTTTCCCCCAAGATTGGTCCACCTCGATCGAAGTCGAGCCTTTCTCTGCCACTTCGCCAGGTGTCCGCCTAGGAGGGGTCCACCTCTGCCGAAGTTAGCTGCCTCTGCTCCCTCGCCAAGTGAAGCCCCAAGATGGGTCCACCTCTGTCGAGGTCGAGCCAAGCGCTCCTGCTCCTTCGTCAGGTGGCACCCCAAGATGGGTCCACCTCGACCGAAGTCGAGCCTTTCTCTACCACTTCACCAGGTGTCCGCCCAGGTGGGGTCCATCTCGGTCGAAGTTGGCTACCTCTGCTCCCTCGCCAGGTGGTGCCCCCAAGACGGGTCCACCTCTGCCGAGGTCGAGTCAGGCACTCCTGCTCCCTCGCTAGGTGGCACCCCAAGATGGGTCCATATCGGTCGAAGTTGAGCCTTCCTCTTCCACTTCGCCAGGTATCCGCCTAGGAGGGGTCCACCTCGGTCAAAGTTGGCTGCCTCTGCTCCCTCGCTAGGTGGCACCCCAAGATGGGTCCAACTCCGTCGAGGTCGAGCCAGGCGCTCCTGCTCCTTCGCCAGGTGTTACCCTAAGATGGGTCCATCTCGATCGAAGTCAAGCCTTTCTCTGCCACTTCGCCAGGTGTCTGCCCAGGAGGGGTCCACCTCGGTCGAAGTTGGCTACCTCTGCTCCCTCGCCAGGTGGTGCCCCACAATGGGTCCACCTCTATCGAGGTTGAGCCATGCGCTCCTGCTCCTTCGCCAGGTGGCACCCCAAGATGGGTCCACCTTGGTCGAAGTCGAGCCTTTCTCTGCTACTTCGCCAAGTGTCCACCTAGGAGGGGTCCACCTCGGCCAAGTTGGCTGCCTCTGCTCCCTCGTCAAGTGGTGCCCCAAGATGGGTCCACCTCCATCGAGGTCGAGCCAGGCACTCCTGCTCCTTCGCCAGGTGGCACCCCAAGATGGGTCCACCTCGACTGAAGTCGAGCATTCCTCTTCCACTTCGCCAGGTGTCCGCCCAGGAGGGGTCCACCTCGACCGAAGTTGGCTGCCTCTGCTCCTTCGCCAGGTGGCGTCCCAAGGCGGGTCCACCTCCGCCGAGGTCGAGCCAGGTGCTCCTGCTCCTTCGCTAGGTGGCACCCCAAGATGGATCCACCTCGGTCGAAGTCGAGCCTTTCTCTGCTACTACACCATGTGTCCGTCCAAGAGGGGTCCACCTCGGCTGAAGTTGGCTGCTCTGCTCCCTCGCTAGGTGGCGCCCCACGACGGGTTCACCTCCGCCTAGGTCGAGCCAGGCGCTTCTGCTCCTTCGCCAGGTGGCACCCCAAGATGGGTCCACCTCGACCGAGGTCAAGCCTTCCTCTGCCACTTCGCCAAGTGTCCACGCAGGAGGGGTCCGCCTCGACCGAAGTTGGCTACCTCTGCTCCTCCGCCAGGTGGCACCCCCTGATGGGTTCACCTCGACTGAAATCAGCCCTACTCTGCAAAGCCTCGAGGAGGTCAGAGGCACGAGCCACGAGGTCACTGCTAGAGTCGATGCGCGGCGCGCCCCGTATGGGATGCCCAGTACGGCCCGCAATGGTGAGCGAAATCTCGTTTACATCAATTAAGGAGGGCCCCGCGATCGAGGCATCGAATCCTTGCGATCAGGGGCCTGGAACCCTGGGAGTCCACAGTCAACGCCCTGAGATGAGGGCTCCCGTGCTTGGCTCAAGATCTCGCCAGGTTCCTCTTTTCATGATAGCACGGCGGACAAGGCAAGCTCGCCACTTAACTCCCAAGCTCGAAGAAGAGGGGGAAAAGGGTGGAAAGGAGCAGGAGACCTTCGAGAGCCTCCGAAGGTAGAGGAAAAAAGCTGAAGGTGATCCGGCGGTATAAAAGGGATGGCGAGAGTGGATGAAGAGGTAAGTGATTAAGGGGGAAGAACACCGACGGAAAGAAATAACGACTTTGAGGCTCCCGGAAGTTCGCAAACGCAAGTCCGGCGAGTCCAGTATAGGAAACCGAATGTAAATCCCTCTCATTCCCACTTTTCTTTCATCAAAATCTCCTCTAAGCAAGGGAATCCAGCGGAAACCCGTCTTAGTGGATCTGTTCCGTCTTGCCGTTCGCTAACTTGACCGTCGGAGTGCCCCTACTGGAACCCCCGGCCCGGGTCTCTGACCTTGTTTTGCAGGTCCGGAGGCTTGGAGGTCCCGAGGTGAAGGAGTCCAAGATCCGGTGCCAGCTCATAAGCTATAGGCCACAACGATAAGATCGGCAACAGGTTCTTATGAGATTGTTATACTTTTTATATATTTGATTGATTTGTGAGATTTCTTTTAATTGATTTGGTGCTTGATATCAAACTAAATGATTGATTTTGATTGATATGTTTTTCACTGCAATTTCATGAGTTTTCAATTTATGTACTTTGAAGTTGGCCATTCATGCTTATTAAAAACAATCAATTTAACTTTTTTATTTAATTATAGAGGAATCAAAATAAAAGAAAAATGTCCCACCAAGCTCATACCATTAAAGTAAATTAATCATCTTCTGCTACTTACTTGCTTAAATTTATTAGATATGCTTAGTTATATATTTGATATTTATTTGCTTGGAATTCATAAATATTGATAAATTAAAAAGTTTATTTATAGGAAGGAAATGATGTTATATTATCTTGAATAGTTCAAGATGGCCACATACAACTGAGATAGCATGTGGAATCCTTATAAGTAAAAGTCCAACTAAGATGGTAGGGAGTACTAGTCTGGGGACTAAATTTTGAAGATCTATATTGGTGAAAGGGTGCAAAGTGAGTTTCTCATCAGAATTGATGGACCACAAAAAGTAATTGGTGATGTTATTGGATCAACAATTGCATAGTCCTCTATGTTTTTATATCTTGCAGTTTATTACTATCATTTTTAATTAATTTTTATCACTTTTTGTATATTATTGACTTATGCATAATTTTTTTTTTTTTGCAGATTGAACTTGCCAATAAATGATGAGTGCACGAATCTGAAGCATGATTACATATTTTTTTAATTTTTTGACCCAGAGAAGAGAGATTTTCTCTTATTAAAATCTTGTATAAAGAACATGCCTGTAATTTGAAAACTTTTTTATGCTTATGGAACAATGAATTTTAGTCATTTATGGAAATTATATTCAACATTTTGATTACTTAATTCATGTTAATTTATTTTCAATACAGCAGGTGACTTTAAGATGTAGCAAAACATAAACTTAATTAATTATATGTTAATTATTTTAATATATATATCACATAATTGTTACTAATATATTATCCCAATGATCAAGACTACTACTAATATATTATCCTCAATAGTCATAATTGCAACTACAAGATTATTCCTAGCGATTAGAATCGCTATAGAAATATTATCCCCTGTGATCATAACCACCACTATAATATTATTCCCAGTGGACAGAACCATTGTTGAAAGTATATTTTTAGTGACTATTACAAACTATCAGTAGTGTTTATGATTGCTAGTGAAAGTTTCTACAGCAAAAAAAATGCTACTAAATCTTGAAAAAATCACTGCTAAAACATCACTTTTTCTAGAGGTTATTTAAAGCATTGCTGTTAAAACAGCGATGTCACATTTACTAGCTGCATAGCAATGGTTAGAAAAATCAATGAAAAAGGTTTTGCCAGTAACTTTGTCTATTTTTGCCAGCAATTTTGATCGCTGTTGTATATCCTATTTCTTGTAGTTTGTAATTTAGTCATCCTTCAATCATCCAATCGGTATCAATGACTTTCTATCTATTTATCTTTTCATTCCTAAATCCAAATCATAACTAAGCATAGACATCCTTCAATTCTGAGAAGGAAGAAAAATAGGGATCTGAGCTTTACAGTCCAGTAAGAATCCCCACACACTCACACCAATATAATATAATATAATTCAAAATAATAATAATAATATCAAATAAAATATAAATTTTAAATTTTTATATCAAGTGATCAAGATAACTCAATAATGATATATGTAAAAATATGCACCAATTATGACCAAATATCTGGCCAACTTGTTCAAAAGTAATATACCATATATATCATTAAGTAAAATTTCATTTTTACTTAATTATAGTTTCATATCTTATTATCAACATCTTGTAATTATAGATAATAATTGTTTTACCAGATCCAATTAACCATTGAAATTGAAACTGAACTTAAAAACCAACCATACGTACAAAGGGACTTAAAGTCTCTGGATCATAGTAGGATTGACTTAAAATTGTATAAAATCAATGAATAGGTTGATGTCAACCAAAATCTTGAGCTAGTAGCTACTCAAAATCGAGTCAATTACAAGCTTGCTTGCACTTGCGCGCACTCTTTCTTGGGTCCAAGCTAAGCTAAGCCTGTTGCAGCCCTTGAACTTGGCTAGGCTAAAGAAATTGATAGCCAAACTCTTTTTTTAATAGATAAATTAGATTTATTAAATCCTTCTCAAACAAATATATCCATAGCTATCTAAAAATAAAATATCTAATAAATCAGCAGGAATATCTATGCTAGCCGATAACAAAGAAAATCTGTATGATTAGCAATATATAACACATATAATTCTGTTTACGGTACTATTAGCCCTTCTGTAGATATATTTTATTTTAAAAGTTTGAAAAATGCTCTTATTCTCCAACAATCTTATTTTAGAGGATGGAATATTGCCATTAGCCAAGCTTCTCTTTGATGTGCTAGTACATTTTCCCCTCCACTGGATGATTGTTAGGGATTTTATTTCTTTCCCCTCTCTTTAGTTATGGCTATTAAGTTGTGTGGGTATCTTGCTTTTGGTGACTTCGTTTGTTACTTTTGGTTGGAATGACAATCCAAATATTTATATTCCCCTCCGTATAATTGAGCCTACCCTTTAAACAAAGAATATATCCATGCTAGCTGTCACTAAAGTTATTGGAAAGCTTTAACAATTTGAAGGTATAATAGTTTAGATGATATATTATAGTAACTTCTACTCATAGTTTAACACCAACTTTGGACAAAGTTATTACAAAAATAAAATTTATGGACAAATTTTAATTAAATTCTTTGAATTATTACATATATTAATTTGGGATGTGGGCTTACTAGCCATACTACAAAAGTATTATTTCTTTAAGGATAATGATGGGATCTAGAAAAATATCGTGAGTTAGATGATCCAAGTATTTGATGCTTACCAAAAAAAAAAAAAGGAAAAAATTGATCCTGCTCATGTATTTCTATTACATAGTTGGTGCAACCTTTCTTTCTCATGAACACACAACATCTCTTCGCTTATCCTATCAGGGCTTTCAAACTCTGACGACGTGAAAATAACATGCCTTTAAATAAATGTTACATAGAAAACGACACTAAATTAACTTCAAGACTGTACACATTCCCTCACGAATGGCGATCATTTTCTTGTCCCTTTCCATGCCTTTCCTGGTGACGATTATGAAACGACTTCTTCTCCTCCTCCTCCTCCTTTTTCTCTTTATATCCATGGAATTCTACGTCCACAACTACAGCTCCATTTACATTCAATTCCCTTACTCTCACGATTGCACGTCCAGTATATTATATCAGAGATGAAATAATCAAAAATAATGTTTCGCTCGATCGACCTTCTCCTCATAGGAACGGGTTAATATCTTACAACACCAGTACTTGCAATGACTCCACACTTGGAGGAATAATACAAGCATATATATATATATATATATATATATATAATCAACACATAATTAATAAATTACAAATACCACAACATATGCCTTCCATCCATCCTCGAAATTAATCACCATCCAAGTCGAAGCTCTAAATCCAGCTCTTCAACAACAGCTTCATCTTTTCCACCATCTTTGCTAACACCGCTGTCAAGTGTTGGTGGACAATGGGAGACAAATCCACTCCCGGGATACGGAGCAATCGATAGCAGAGTGGAGGGCGAATCCCCGGTCGGTGCAAAGACCGTGCCCGTGTTCGGCATAGGGTAGAGAAGGCAGTAGCCACCATCGGCGACAAACTCTGGTATTGGTGGTGGGAAGATAATGGGAGGAGATGGTGTTGCCGAAGGGGATGGGTCGGATCCTTGAGGGGACTGCCGGAGCCGAGCTCGATCACGTCGGTGAACGTTCATGTGACCACCCAATGCTTGGGCTGACCGGAACTCGCGGCGGCAGAAAGAGCACGTATACGAGCGTGGTGGCCATGTCGTTCCCATGGCACTGCTCGTGTCCTCGGCGAATGCCCGGACCTCCCAAGAGTCATCGTCTTCAGTTGGTCGGCGATCGGGCCAATTCCACATGCTAGGATTCAATTGCTGCTGCTGCAGGGCTAGCTTTTGGAGTTGGTTCAGGGACGGAAGGCTAAGTTCAGCTGCCATGAGGCTGGGAAACTGTAGGGTTAGGAAGGAGATGACAAGAGGGAGTATGGGATGGATGAGCTTGGAAGGGGTCGGGGTACGTTATATACCAAGGGGGCGGGTTGGTGCGATATGGGACAAAGAATGCTTGCATGGAGTGTATCACCGGTATTGGGAACTAAGCAATTGGATGTTAGTTGAGGAAAGGGAGGTGTTGGTTCGTTAAAAATTATATGTATATAGGATTACTAAATCAGGGAAGTGGAATATCTCCTTTTCACAACAGTACAAGCCTATGCATTGTCTTGAACGCCCACTGATCACTTTAATTTGTTTAGTACACCAATCCTATCCTCTAAGACGGAGGCAGGCAGGAAACCAAGGAGAGCTGGAAGAAGACGCTTATGGAGAGAATATACTTGGTTTTGTTGACTCTAATAGGTTGGTTCATATATGGTGTGTACTGATGGCCATCCCAAAGTAAGACAGTTGTTCCATGAACAATGGACAACAAGCATACCCGGTGGGACCGGCACTGGTGATCCATGTCAGTGTGACATGCATGGCACGCATTTTATTGAGCAACGAAGCATCGGTATATTAACTTATCCTACTAATCCTTTGGGTTTTATATTTTTAGTTATTGTTCATGGACAATGCATTCTGGGAATACAACAAACAGATGGGAAGAATTAGGAGGGCTATTAATATTGGCATGCCACGTAATAAATTAACGATGCAACATGCAAGAACCAAAGACTGAGAAGAAGTATTTCTCTTCTCCTGCAAAAAGGCAAAAGAGTATTCATGGGATCACCCAAGATTCGAGATATTCTTCGGAGTTTTGAAGATTGGTCAACAATGGAAAGTCAGAAAACAATGGAAACTCACAAAGATATTATGAAAACAGCATTGAGGTAGATGACAAAGTAAACCTTCTTGAAGCTGATACATCTGCCCGAAGATTACCTTGCAGTTCCTATTTTGGTTCCATGCCAAATCTTTACTTGAAAAATGCAATACCCACAAAATTAAGTTCCTTCTAATTAAAAGATATATATATATATATATATCATTTCTTTTTTCTAAGGAAATAATGAGTGAAATCCCATCCAACTTCCGTTCAGAGAAATAGTGAACGAGGCTGTCTAGAAGATTTGCGGGAGACCGTTCAATAAGAAACCAAGATGCACTTTTGTTACATAAATAAAAATTAGAGAATTTTATTTTATTTAAGAATCAGAAAATTTTATTTTTATACGGACTTAGCGCTAGGTTTTTGGGTTGTTGATATAAACTCGTTGCTATGATAATTAAGAATGCAATTTGTATTATTGAGGTTACAGAATATTGAGATATCCTCTCTCTCTTGCCTGGCCTTCTTCTATATTTCTTCCTTCCTCCTCTTCTTCTTTTTCTTCTCCTATCCTGCGTCAAAGATACTTCTTGAAACTAGCTATGATAATGTTTATAATATATATGTGTTACTAAAATAATAAGATCCATGCTAGTTCCTATTCGTATGCATGCATATACTAGTAAAGGAGTACGTGCAATGACACTGGAACAGAAGCAATAATTAAATCCAAAAAATATTTGAAATGAAAATAAATTCTAGACGTACTGATTATCGTTTCCAATATTGTTGGATAAAGTACGCGTCACCTTGCGTAGTGTTTGACAATTTATGCTCATAGCATTTTGAGATAATCTATTTAGTTCAGTTATAATTGAACCCTTGCAGAAGGATTTCAGCAATATTCGGAGACAAATATACTATCTCATTTAGTGGCCATGATATAACAAGGTTGTACTTGGAATAAATTAATTTTTTCCCGCACGAGAGGTTACAGCTTGGTTAATATGAAAAGTACTACAAACATATCCTAACCAGACAAAGCTGGAATCTCGTTGTATATATTGGCAATTCCAATGCCATAAGAAAGCTAGTCTGCATCCTCTTGGACATGGACTGTCATTAGCAAGAGCCCTATCATCTAATTCTGGATCATTTCTGTTGAATTCCACCCTCTTTTTCTTGTTCACATAACAAGACTCCACGGTACATATATATTGAAGTCTTCTACATTCATTATAAAATGTTAAAGCTAGACGGCCATGTCATTATTATTGAATTCCACCTCTTTCTCGTTCACATAGCAAGACTCCACGGTGCATATTGAAGTCTTCCATCTTCATTACAAAATGTTAAATATAGCTAGAAGATGGTCATAGCTACTACATGATAAACTTGTACTACCATCTTTCATTATTGTCATTTTCGTGGCTTTTAACTATTGTTCTTGGGCTGGCCAACAATGCATTGAAACGTTGCTTCGCTAACCTAGCTTCCTTCGCCTTCCCTGCAGTACCCAACAAAACCCTAATCTCACTTTCCTTGGACCTTCTAAGCTTTGCCTCCATCAACCAAGACAACCTGCCTTGGTGGAACAACTCCTAGTTCTAGTTCTGAGTCAAGTGATCCATAACAACAAAAAGAAGTCCTACTAGTATAAGAAGTGTTTTTAATTTGGTCGGCATATAATATGCAAGGTGGCTGGGGGCAATTAAACCTCCCATTAACTTAGACAAGTTGAACAATATGATTAGTTTTGTTCTTCCCATGATTGGTGAAACTACTAGGATATACTATATATATATATATATATATATATATATATATATATATATATATATATATATATATATATATATTTGTGTAATCATCGATCATGTCCAAAGAATATTCTTTGCCCTAATATATACTTGTTCTCATGACAAGAACTAATTAGGACTACGAGACGATGAAGAAAGACAAAAGGTATATTAATTGGTAGAAATACGTGTCAAACACGGAACATTTGGAAGGTGAGGTTGTCTTAGTCTTGATTCTAGGGATTTTTGCATGGTTAGGAAACTACATTGATGTTTGGGTGATATAATATGTGATCAACTTCCTGTCCTCAGTGCAATCTAATTAAAGCGCATGCTGGTGAATACTAGTGCAGATTGACGTTGAACCGTAACGGCCATTGTACGTCATTGAAGGACCAATTCAACTTGTTCACATGGAGACATGTATCTTTAAAATGAATAGAACACGTCATGAAAGATTGGTTGATGGGTACCAACATGATTATTCTACATTTTCTCATCAATTCATCTCTATAATTTGCATACATATATAATGTTCATCAAAATTGATGGCATTTGTTTTTAGCAACAAACACCTATAAAAAAGCAATGGAATGGATCCATCAACATGGCAGTTGTTGGGATATGTCGGTTCAGGCACAAATCAACCATCGATTCGACCGCTTGTACACTCCCTCCCGAACCAGACACTTCGAACCAAAGCATCCAGGAGAAGCCGGATGATTAACGGGCAAGGCGATGATGTGATCTTTGGATTCAGCCGAAGATCACATCCCTTAGCCCCGGCCGAAGACATGGCCCTCGGCCCTGGCCGAAGACATGGCCCTCGGCCTCGGTCGAAGACATGATCTTCGGCCTGTGTCTTCGGCCTCAACCACAAGTACCAATCCAAAAGCATCTCAAGATGAAGATACCTCTCCGATCCAGCAACGACCACTCTTGGAGAAGAGGCCCGAAGGCAGATCTCCGACCAACTTCAAACCCACACGAACATGGGGGTAACGGTTACAATCGGTTGCCTAACTATCACCTCCAAAGTACAACTACGTCAAAGCAGCCACATGGCCACGAACTCCAACGGTAACGCCTTCAGCATGACAGGAACCATTCAATAACCGTCCACGATTACAGTTAGAGGGGAATCAATTAACCTCCATCGTAACCACAGGAGAGAGGACGAAGCTGCAGGCCAGGCCAGTTGATATAAATACTGGTACGAGGGGACACTCGAGGTAGGCACAACGAAATCCTAAAAAAATCAGAGTTCCTTTCCTCGCCATCTCCCTCCTCATAATCTTTCCCATTCTGTTGCTGGAACCCGTCTCTAACTTAAGCATCGAAGTGTCCCCTACTGAAGAACATCCGGTCAGGGATCTGTTTTGCAAGTGAACCAGGGGAGCGAACTCGTGATCTGGCAGCTCCGCCCGATCGAAAAAGGATTCTACGCCAACAGATTGGCATGCCAAGAAGGGGGAACATATCAAGCATCTACCGTTAGCTCCCTTCCTTAGAAAAGGGAAAGTATAAGGAGTTTCCAATGGCGAAAGGAAAAACTCAGAATGCCTCGATGAGCAGAGGTCGCGTTCCTTCCCAGAGGGGTGAACTCCTAGCGGGGAACGACATTCCCCCTCCCATGCTTGTCGTGGGACAGCAGTAATTTGAGACTCTCCTGAACCAAGTCAATGCTCTCACGACTATGGTTCAGAATTTTCAAGATAAAGCCCTTCAGGTGGGGCATCCGCCAGCCACCTCCAGATATAGTCATCGATCCCGGAGGAAAAAAGTCCCTCGAGATGGGTCCACCCATCTTTCCCTCCATGACCGATCCTCTCCTGGGGGCCGAAGCTCCCGAATTCCAAGACTAACCAATTCACTGCGAAGAGGAAAGAGGCCTAGGCAATCTCTCTCTGCTTCCTCCGAAGACTCCACTCCTGAAAGGGACCTACCAAAGGAAGTCCACCCCAATTACGAAGGAAAGCTTAAGGCCCTCGAATCGGAGGTTGCGAATCTCCAAGAGCAAAGGGACCACGGTGACCTTGTGGCGTGCGAGCTGCGCCCTCCGTTCACCTCTCACATCATGGCCGAGGTTGTTCCTTGGCACTTTAGGGTCCCTCATATGGAGCCCTATAATGGCACCACTGACCCACTTGATCACTTGGGCAGTTTCAAAGCCCACATGATGATTCAAGGGGCTTCAGATGTGCTGTACTGCCTCGCCTTCCCAGCCACTTTGAAGAAAGTCTCTCGGATGTGGTACTCAAACATACGTCCAAGTACCATCGATTCTTTTTTCGAGCTAAAAAAATTATTTGTCTTACATTTCAGGGCCTGCCGCAAGACGTCCTGCAACATGGACAATCTGTTTCTCCTTCACTAGAATGAAGGAGAAAGTTTGCAAGATTATATCTCCAGATTCAACTCGGTTACGCTCGAGATCTCTGATCTCAACAAGCACGTGGCTATGTTCGTATTAAAGAAGGGGCTTCGAACGTCCAAGCTCACTTTTTTCCTGGAGAAAAAGTTTCTCACAAGCTATGCTGAGCTCTTGTCAAGGACTCAGAAGTACGCCGACGCCGAAGAGCAAGCGGCGAACAGGCGCTAGTCGAAGGGAAGCCCCTCTCGAAGAAGAAGAACAGCAGGGGACTAGGCCCCCTGCACCCAACAACAATAACAACAAATATTTTGATCGGCAACCAAGTCCTAGGCCCAGAGCACCGGGCGGGAGATTCGACTCCTATACCCCTCTCAACCTCCCTAGAGAAAAGATCCTGCTGGAGATAGAAAAAGAAAGCTACCTCCAACGGCCACGTCCCATGAGAGCGTCCTCTTTCGTGAGGAACAGGAATAAATACTATCGATTCCACCGGGACCATGGCCACGACACCAAAGAGTGCATCCAACTCAGAGATGCTATTGAGGATCTTATCAAGAGATGTTATCTGAGATGGTACATCGGTCACCAAGGGTCTTGGCCAGAAGCTACAGTTCCCTGAAGCGCTCTTGAAGAAGCCAAATTACCAAACCAGAGGCCCACCAGCGGGAACGTAGGGATGCTGCATCGACCAATCGACTGGAGAAGGGCCGACGACGATGCCCTGAAGCGGCTCAAAGACAACAACACCATACTCTTCTTCGACGATAACCTCATGAGGTCCAACTCCCGCATGATGATCCTGTTGTAATATCAGCCGTTGTGGCCAATTATGATGTAAGGCATATCTTGGTTGATAATCGAAGCTCTACTGACATCTTACTCTACGATGCATTCTCTCGGATGTTTCTATCTAAAAATAAACTGCAAAGATCCTCTGTGCCGCTCACTAGCTTCGGAGGCAACCAGGTCGATGTCGAGAGTGAGATAGTACTACATGTAACCCTCGGTACCGAACCCCGATAGAAGACACTACCGATTAACTTCACGATAGTCCGAACCCCCTCGGCTTACAACATAATTTTAGGATGGCCCGTCCTAAACAAATTTCGGACCATAGTATCAACTTACCACCTCCTGGTATGCTTTCCCACCAGGAGTGGCATCGAAGAAGCAAAGAGAGACCAGAGAACGGTGCGACAATGCTTAATGATTAGGACAAGCAACCCAACGATCCCACAACTTGGGATCAGTTAGATCCGAGAGACCCAACTGCAGACTCTAGTGAACCCATGGAAAGAACCGTTATGGTACAGCTAACTGAGAAAGACCCCATCAAGGTCGTGAAAATTGGAAACCTGCTCGATGAAGAAACCAAGATAAAGCTGATCTATTTTCTCAGAAATAATGCTGATATCTTTGCCTGGTCAACATCGGATATGCCTGGGATCCCAGCCGAGGTGATCACTCATTGGTTGGAAGTTGCCCCCGAACACAAGTCGGTTTAGTAGAAGAAAAGGAGCTTCGTCCCCGAAAGACAAAAGGCAATAGATGAAGAAGTAAACAAGCTCATTAAGGCAGGATTCATTCGAGAACCATACTATCCTGAATGGCTGGCCAATATGGTAATGATGAAGAAAGCTAGTGGTAAGCGGAGAATCTGTATTGACTTCACAGACCTCAACAAAGCCTGTCCAAAAGATAGCTTTCTCTTTCCAAAGATCGACCAACTGGTTGATGCCACCACCGGCCATCAGCTATTGAGCTTCATGGATGCCTTCTCCGGATACAACCAGATTCGAATGGATCCCTAAATAAGGAAAAGACAGTCTTCGTCACCGAGAAAAATCTTTACTATTACAAAATGATACCGTTTGGACTGAAGAATGCTGGAGCGACGTTCCAAAGGTTGATTAACAAGGTATTTAAAGAATAATTGGGAAGGAACATGGAGGCCTATGTCGACGACATGATCATCAAGAGCCTCCTTAAAGAAGACCACATCAAGGATCTAGAAGAGTCATTCAGTACCCTACGACGCCACCATATGAAGTTGAACCCAACGAAGTGCACTTTCGGGATAACTTCAGGCAAATTCTTGGGGTTCCTCGTTACTAAATGAGGAATCAAGGCAAACCCCGAAAAGATCCAGGCTCTTAGAGATATGAGACACCCTTCTTGCAAGAAGGAGGTACAGCAGCTGACAGGAAGGATCGCCTCCTTAAGCAGATTCATCTCCCGGTCGATTGAGAAATGCCTCCCTTTTTTCAAGGTGCTCCGATAGTCCCGAGGCTTCGAATGGACCGAGGACTGCCACCTTGCTTTTGAACAATTGAAGAAATACTTAGAGACCCCACCCTTGCTCTCCAAACCTCAAGATGGGGAAACACTATATCTGTACCTCTCTGCTATAGATGAAGCAGTCAGTTCGGTCCTCGTCCGAAGAGAGGAAGACGGCCTCTATAAGTCGATCTATTATATCAGCAAAGTCTTGCACGATGCTGCGACAAGATATTCAAAGATGTAGAAGCTGATTTACTTCTTGATAATTATGGCAAAGTGGCTACGGCTTTATTTCCATGCCCATGCCATCGTGATTCTAACTGACCAGCCCCTTAAGGCTGTTCTCCGATGTCCTGACACTTCGGAAAGAATAGTTAAATGGGCCATGAAGTTGAGTGAGTTTGACATTAGCTTCTAGTCCCGATCGGCTATGAAAGTCCAGGTGCTGTCTGACTTCTTGACTGAGTGCACTTGGAAGTCTGAAGACGAAGCACGACCAACCGAAGAGGAAGGAGTCACTCCGAAAGATGTGGAATCTATCTGAGTACTCCATGTAGATGGGGCCTTCAACTCCATTGGATGCGAAGCGGGCCTCATACTAGTCGAACCAGATGGACACACGATGGAGTACGCACTCCAATTTTCCTTCCGTGCTTCGAACAACCAGGCCGAATACGAAGCCTTACTTGTAGGACTCCGAATCATCTAGAACTTGGGGATCCGAAGACTCCATATCTTCTCAGATTCTCAACTGGTGGTGAACCAGGTCAAAGGCGAGTTTGAGGCCAGAAACTCTACGATGTTCCAATACCTAGAGAAGATGCAAGCCCTATCCTTTCGATTGGAGTTTTTTGAAATCATTCATGCCCTCGATCGGAGAACTCCCGGGCGGATGCACTGTCTAGGCTCGCCACCACCACTCCGGAGTCCCTCGGTCGTGCCTTCATAGAACATCTCGAAGCTTCAAGTATAGCTGAAGAAGCTTTGGAGGTGCACCAAATCGAGACCAAACCCAGCTGGATGGATCCCATCCTTAAATTTTTGAATGAGGGTACGTTACCGGAGGATAAGGCAGAGGCCAAGAGAACCCGTTGGATGGCATCTCAATCATCATTTTAGATGGGACCCTCTATAAGAGATCATTCTCCCAATCTCTGCTAAAGTGTTTGGGACCATCAGACACCGACTATGACCTAAGGGAAGTCCATGAAGGCATATGTGGATATCACTCAGGGGGCAGGTCTGGCGTATAAAATAATACACGAGGGATACTATTAGCCCACTATTCAAAAGGATTCAGCCGATTTTGTCTGAAAATGTGATCAATGCTAGAGGTATGCCAATGTCCAAAGACAACCAGCAAGCCATTTGACTCAGCTGATGGCTCCCTGGCCCTTTGCCCAGTGAGGCACGGATATCCTTGGCCCGTTTCCACCAGCATCGGGATAGAGAAAATTTCTCATCGTTGCCATCGACTACTTTACCAAGTGGGTCAGGCCGAACCACTAGCTCACATCGCATAAGGGAAAGTCAAGAATTTCATCAGGAATTCCATCATATTTCGATTTGGAATTCTGCACACTATGATCACCGACAACGGGAGGCAATTTGATAACCCCAAATTCAAAGACTTCTGCGCTCAATACCATGTGCAGCACAAGCTGACATCTGTCGACGATCCATAATCTAATGGGGAGGCTGGAGTGATGAATCGAACCATTCTCCATGGTATGAAAACCCTACTGAACGATGCCAAGGGACTTTGGACGGAGGAGCTAACCTCCATTCCTTGGACATACCGAACGACCCTGAGAACAGCCACTGGCGAGTCCCCATTCAACCTGGCATACTAAGGCAGTTCTCCCCATCAAAATCACCATGCAGTCCTTGAGGATTGACAAGTACGAGGAGCCTGGGAACTCCGAATGTAGGAGGGTGGACTTGGATCTACTACCAAGTACCAGACTCCAGGCTCACATGAAAATGGTAGCATATCAACAAAAAGTTGTCAAGTATTATAACTCTAAAGTGAAAGAGCAGACCTTCCGCACCGGAGACATGGTACTGTAAAGAGCCAAGGTATCCAGGCCAATGAAGCAAGGCAAGCTTTCCCCCAACTAGGAGGGACCCTATCAAATAAAAGAAATTATGCATCCAATAACATATCGACTCGAAATCCTGGATGGCGTTGTGCTACCTCGGTCCTAGAATGTACAAAATCTTTGTAAGTACTACCAATAAACATGTCCAAATATTTTCATGGAACTCTGTTCAAGAATAAGTCTAAGTAGCCCACCATGCAAGTGGTGTAACAATGGTCTCAATAATCCACTCAACGAAATCGACCAAAAGTGCAAAGGTGAGTCTGATCCACTCACCTTATTGGTATGCCCGATGAGCGCAACGAAAAGCCCAACAAGGCTGCCAAATGATCAAAGGCGCAGGGATGGTTCACATAACCTACCCTACAAAGAATCCGAAGATGTATCGGGGCAGGCCTAATCAGCCTACCTTAATTATGAAAGAAGGCGCAGGGATGGTTCACACAACCTACCCTACGGTAAATTCGAAGATGCGCCAGGATGGGCCTAATCAGCCTACCTTAATTATGAAAGAAGGCGTAGGGATGGTTTACACAACTTACCCTACGGTAAATCCGAAGATGCACCGGGACAGGCCTAATCAGCCTACCTTAACTTCAACAGAGAGGCACATGGATGGCCTCGACGCCTTACCCTACAGTAAATCTGAAGACGTGCCGAAGTGAGTCCAGATCACTCACCTTATCAACAACAATAGACACCCCCTAGGATGGCCTAATCGGGCCCATCCTGTCGGCAAATCTTAAATAGCTCTACAAGTTCATCACTCGATTATTACACTAGAGAATCCACACTCGGTTATTACACTAGAGAAACCACACTTCGCAATGTTTCGAGATATGCCTTTCACAGAGAAAGAAAGAAAAGAAGAGAATGATACATTCATTTCATCAAGGAGCCTTACAAAAAAAAAAAAGAAGAAAGAAGAAGAGAAAAAGAAAAGAGAACAGACAATGGAAAGGCAGATATAAAAACCACCCGCCGACCCCTTTCCATGCTAACGGGGGGTGTCGAATCTTTGGGGGATGCTCGGGGAGGCTCCAGACTTCCCTTCTGATTCAAACTCTAACTCCTCTTCAAAGTCGAAATCATATTCATGGCCAGGGAAGGGGATAGAGGGCCTAATGTTCTCCAGGCCCTTCAAGTCGTAGTAACGGAATGCCTTGTTCCTGTGCTCCCGGAACCCCTGATGGTAGGAATCCAGGACTGCCTCGGCAACCTCATCCTTGAAGGTTGATGACACCAAGAATTTCATGACGGCCTCCGCCGCCTCTATCCTGGCCTCCTTCGCCCTCGTGACGGCCTTTGCAACTTGAGCCCTGGCTTCCTCCAACTGAGCTTCCATGATCGATACCCTCCTCTCCAGGCGGGCTATCTCACTGTGCCAGTGGTCATCGTCATCATGCCTCGGTGAGCCTTCCTGCTAGGCTCACCCTCTGCCCTGGAACCGGAGGCCCTCTTTCGGGTCATTTTTTGGAGCTTTGCAATGTTAAACTTCATCTTCGGGATATACTAAGAAGAAGAGGGAAGACAACCTTTGGAATAAAGGTTTGCCCCTCTGATGTCTCGATGGCCTCCAAAAAGGAAGAAATCGGGTCCTATTTAACGAGATCTCGTACCCATGGACAACCGCAGGAAAACATGCCCCACGCCTTCCCCCAAACTAGTCAGAGGGCGCCACATGTCGAAACGATGCATCGAAGCCCGAACGGCCACTCTGGGGATGGTACGGTCACCAGTAATTGCTCTCGAGGTAAAGGCCGATGTCGCTTCGAACCTAGAGCAATCTCCCTCGGATGGTTGCAATATTAATGACTACTTTTCAGGAAAGGAAAGCTTGGCAGCATCCAGGACGCGCAAGGATGCGACCATTCAAAAACCAATGCATCCAACATAGACAACAAAAAATGTGCTCGATGTCCCCCACCAGTCATCAATGATGTGATGACATCTGTCCGCCATGCTGCCACCAATACGAAAAAGATAATTATGGTGGATAATCGACACAAGTCTGATTGAGATTAACCCCGATCCAAAAGATTGGTTAGGTCCTTTCTGAACCAGTCAACCATGCTAGAGAAATCAGCTACGGTCCGACGACATTACGATTCCACTTCGGAGTTCATTTTTAACCAAGCCGAAAACATCGGCCCTGAACTGGTCGGTCTTCTGCTCACCCACCAGAAGGGAATCGACTCAAAAGAGACTAGTTTAAAAAAAATTAGTCATTTATTTCAAAGAGAAAAAACTCTCATCCAGAAAGGAGACATTACAATTGGTTGACAAAACGAAAAATATAATAGTTTTATTCTCTATCAACCCCTTCGGCAGCCGAAACAGGAGTAGGGATCAAAGCTTCACCAGTGATCATTCCACTGCCTTCAACAGGGCGTGCCGATGCCGCTTTTGACTGAATCTCCAAGTCTTCGACTCCATCCCCCGGAACAGCGACCAAGGAAAAGTCCAAGCTGGGATAAAGTTTCTTAACTTTGCCCAGGTAGTCGGCGTGACCCAGGAGGTAACTCTCTAGTACGGCTTCGTGCACTTCATCTTTGAAGGCCTGAGAGCTTTTGTAAGCCTTGACGGCCTCGGAAAATCTCTCTTTGGCTTACGCAGCCCTCTGATTGGCCACTAAAAGACTCATCTTCATTTCATCGATCCTCCTTTCCAAGTTAGCATGTTGGGACTTCAGCCCCTCAGTGTCCCGAGGCTTTCCCTCAGCAACAGCTCGAGAGAGATCACCTTCCCTTTCTTCTTCTGCAAATCGATTGCCACATCAACCGCTTGCGCCTGAAGCATCCTCAATTGTCTTCTTAGGATGTCATTGGACGCGACAGCCTTACCCAACTCCTCTTTTGTGATAATCCGAAGTCTTTCGGAAACACCTTTCTCAACTACAGCTGAAGCCACCTGACTTCGGAGGTCTTCGTCGAAGTTGATGGATTCGTGGGCACCTCTCTCCAACAAAGAAAGGCCATGAGAAACCTATCAAAAGGGGAGCACACGCAAAGTTAATCTAGCCGACACACACATACAGGCAACGTGCATGCCGGAGTCTACCTGTTGTATTCCAAGAAGGATGGCAGAAAAAGGATTCCCGGACTCCTGTCTCCCGGTTCCAGTGGCAAGTATATCGCACCCCACAGGACTCCTTTCTCCGGCAGCTAGAGCCGCAGGCTTGACATCTTCGATACACGAGAGAACGCCACCAGCGTCTCGTAGGCTAGACCTCCTAGATGGCCCAGCAAGCACGACCCTCCCAGGAGAGGCCGGTTCCTCCCCTAAGGAAGAACCTATCTCAATTGGAGCACTACTCCCAACCTGGATGCATGGCAATGCCAACACATACCTCTGTCTCCGATCCGATCTCCTCGCCTAAAAGCCTCTCACCGGCCTCCCCCTTGCCACCCGTCTGAGCTATGCTAGGTTCAGCCTCATACCGTAACAAGTCCCTCGAGCCACACAGAGATGAGGAGACAGAAATGGCATCGGGAGTGGCTTTGCCAAGAGCGGATGACATTCAATCCAAGAAAGCCTGCTTTCTTAAATCAAGACTATCAAAGCTCAGGTCAAATGCCCTCATTTATAACAAATCCCTGGGCACGCTACGCATGCTTGCCCTAATTAACAAGGGCCCCAACTTGTGTGATGGAGGGGACCACTGGGAAGAACTATTGCATGTTGGGAGGGACCACTAAAAGGCTGTAGCCATGATGATCTCTTTTTTCGAGCACAGTCATTATGATTCTGATCGCCATTCTCTCTCCAAGTGATAGCATGACAATCACCAAACCCCGGGTGAACCAGAAGTATCCCTCACATAAGGGTTTCTCTATAGATTTTAAGGTCTAAGGGATGAGCCCATGATAAGAAAAATTCGACTCAATAAGGAATTGCATGACTCAGCCTGTCGCTAGAATCGACGGCTCTAACAAAGCCAAGTCCGAAGACTCCACACTTGGGGAGTCCTCTAGCATCCACAAAAGGAAAAAAAGAGAAAACATTCATTAATACAAGAGAAATCGTTGACTACATGCCAAGAAAAGAAAAAGGAGTACAAAGCTCGAAGCCTATCGAGCCCCTACGGATCAATCAAGATAGCCCCAGAGTCAGCAGAACAGAGTATTTCATCAATTTGGGCAGGGAGGATTTCCTCAATCTGGGCCAAAGTCGAGGAACCTTCAGCTTGAACCTCCTCTTCAGTCTGAACTGAGACTGCCGGATTAGCCACGACCAGGTCGTCAGCTATGGCCGGGATTTCTTTATTTCGGCTCGACATCTCTTCAACCTCAGCAGGGGCCCCGATCTCCTCTTTTTCCTCCTCAATATCATACGTAGGGACACCGAAAAGGTCCAGATCAGGGAAGGCCTCACCAACCTTAGCAAGTCCATCGTTGAAGCCATACTGATAACTGAACAGGCTTGCTTCAGTTACTTCCATCTTGAGCTGCGAAGACTTTTTGAAGTCCTCGACGGTTTTAGCTACCAGTTCTCTCATGGCTTTGGACTCTCTCATGACCACTTCGGCCTTCAGAGTTGCCTCTTCGGCCTTCGAAGATGCCTCTTCGGCCCTCCTGATCGCCTCCTCAGCCTTCCTAGCTAGGACTTTGGCCTTCTCCTAGCTTTCCTTAACAGAATGCTCCAAGAAATCGATTTGCTTCTTCTTCCTCCTTATCTTCACCTCCTGCTCAGAGACCTTCAGATGGGCATTCTTCAGTTCGTCCTTCAGACCCTGAACCTCGATGTCCACACGGGTGAGCTGATTCTCCATGGACAGCTTCAACTCCTCGGCCACCTCCCTCTCGACTTTGGCCACTTGGAGCTCCTCCTTCAAATCATGAATGAGGCTATCAACGCTCCCCAGCCCCTCTTCCAGGAAGGTGACATCGTAGAGCAGCTGTACTAACAAAATAAGGCATGAGATCGGTCGTAAACTCAATGGCCCATCAGATACAAAAGAAATGATGAAGACCCTACTTGCAACAAAGAGAAAAAAGTAGAATCGGACACCTTGGTGAGGCTTCGACCTCGGATAACTGCCAAAACATGGGACAGCAGAATGTCCTTCAATACCTGCCTAGCTACGGTAGGAACTGAAAGACCCCCTGTGATGGAAAGCTCCGAGGGATCCGTAGGACAACCTCCTCCTAAAGGAGCCCTCCAGACAGACTCCTCCTCGACTTGTGGTGCCTTGCCCCCATCCGCCGCAGGGGGCAAGGCGATGGTGCATCGGTCACCAGAGATGGACTCTCCCTAATCCGAACCGGAGAGTCGACCGTTGGCAGAGACTCAGCTGGTGGAGGCCTTTTCGAAGCCTCCATCGTCGGTTCCCCGTTTCCTCCAGACATTCCTCTGGAGGATGAAGCACTTCTGCTTCTACCAGGATCATCCCCCTGGATCTTCATCCGGACTTCTGATCCCGAAGGGGTAGCTTGGGCTGCCTTTCTCTTGGAAGACTGACGAAGCTAGCCCAAGTCAGGCCTCATCCCACCACCTGCAAACAAAAATGCCCTTCGAAATCAACTGGACCATAGAGAAACTAAAAGAGGAAAGCCGAAGACCTCTACCTCTTATACCTAACACGGGGACTCACTAATCCCCGCAAGATGGAGATTCCTTTCCTCCAACAGTTCATGGATGGAGATGGCCTCCGAACTGGACAGTAAGGCATAATCAGATTGATCGGCCGCCAGAATCTTTTTCCTAGCATTAGCATCCAGGCGTAGCTCCCTCCACTCATTACTGAAGCCTCATGATTGGGTGGAAGAAACAAAAACAAAATTGGGCTTCCATCCATGGATAGCACTAGGCATGTCCCTCATGATTTTGCGACCAGGACGAGGTCCGATAACCTACCATCCGTGATCCTAGAAATCTCTCTTGAGAACAAAAAGAGAAGTGAACAAGTTGGTCCCGGGCCTTATATTAGCTATGCGGCACCAGACCAAGAACCCACGGACATTCCGAATACTATTCGGAGTCAATTGCACAGGCACGATCTGATACATGTAAAAGACTTTAACGAAGAAAGGGTACAGCGAAAAGCGAAGACCGGCCTTAAAATAATTTTCATACATAGCAATGCACCTGGTGGGAGGCCTATGCACCTACTCTTCAGATGTCGCAAGTATCAAAGGAAACCCTTCGGGAACGTGGTAGCGCTCCCAAAGGTGAGCCATCTTCCCCAGCGAAATGGAGCTAGAGTCTAGCTCCGAACTCACCACATCACCAGTACTAGAAGGCCTAACCTCCCCCCCTCGAGTTCCTACGGACTCCACCATGATAAGAAAAAAAAGCAAGGAAGGAATAGAAAGGTCCTACCTGCGGAAGAGACTGATAGCCAGAAGCAGGAAAAGCTGGACCAAAGGTAGAGGTGAACAAAGATGGAGAAGCTTCCTCAGCCAATCCTCTCTTTCCCCTCATAAAGAGACAAGAAGACTCCAGGATGCCACCTCGATAGAAGGGACCATCTCTCTGAGCCCGCTACGGACACCGGAGACGGATGTGAAACTCCAAATAGCCCTAAACTGATTTGACACAGAAAGGACCGAAGGTCATTATCCGCGTGACGACAGTCAACGACGAAGATGAAGCTCACGTCTTTTCCGAGGGATAGGAAGCGGCCACGACCTCCACCCAAATCCCAACGAAAAGATCGGTTGAACCACCATAAAGCAGAAAATGGAGAGGCGACCTCCTGATCGACCCAGTCCTTTTCCACACTCCAATCAGGGAATGACAGCTGTCCACTACCTAATCCTCAAATCAACCGGCAGTCATGGCAAGCGATCAAATCAGAGATTTCGCAATCATTAGCCACACCTCTTTCCAGAGGAAAACGACAATCCGATGATACTCTCACTCTTCGAGGCAAATCGCTGCTTCAAAAACTGAGAGTGGGGGGCAATTGTTGGGATATATCAGTTCAGGCACAAATCAATCACCGGTTCGACCATTTGTGCACTCCCTCCTGAACCAGATACCTCGAACCAAAGCGCCCAAGGGAAGCCGGATGATTAACGGGCAAGGCGACGATGTGATCTTTGGATTCAGTCGAAGATCACATCCCTTAGCTCCGACTGAAGACATGCCCCTCGGCCCCGGTCGAAGACATGATCTTCGGCCCAGCCGAAGACACAGTCTTCAACCTCAGCCACAGGTATCAATCCGAAAGCGTCTCAAGACGAAGACACCTCTCTGATCCAGCAACGACCACTCTTGGAGAAGAGGCCCGAATGCAGATCTCCGACCAACTTCAAACCCACATGAACGTGGGGGTAACGGTTACAATCGGCTGCCTAAATATCATCTCCAAAGTATAACTACGTCAAAGCGACCACGTGGCTACGAACTTCAACAGTAACGCCTCCGGCCTAACCGGAACCATTCAATAATCGTCCACGGTTACGGTTAGAGGGAAATCAATTAGCCCTCATCGTAACCGCAGGAGAGAGGACGAAGCCGCAAGTCGGGCCAGCCGATATAAATGCTGATAAGAGGGGACACTCGAGGTAGGTACAATGAAACCCTGAAAAAATCAGAGTTCCTTTCCTCGCCATCTCCCTCCCCAGATCTTCCCCATTATGTTGCTGGAACCCGCCTCTGACTTAGACATCAGAGTGTCCCCCACCGGTGAACATTCGGCCAGGGGTCTGTTTTATAGGTGAACCAGGGGAGCGAACCTGTGATCCGGCAGCTCCATCCGATCGGAAAAGAGATTCTACACCAACAGCAGTATTTCAAGTGTGCATGTTATTAGACCTGTCCCATGTCCATGGAGCAGGTTAGGTCCAAACTTCGGGGCTAGAGCATCAAGGTTGGGTATGGATGTCTTATTAATGAGCTACATCAACCAATTGGACCCCGAAAAAGAATTTGACTAGAGTAAGGCATAGGCTAAAAAATGTTCGAGACAACATCAAGCCTAGCTTGGAAATAGATCTAAATACAAGGTGCGGTGCAAGTGGATGTGGTCTTCGACATACATCAAAACCTGAAGTTCCACATCAGGTCAAGCTAGTTCAATGTGTTACTTTAGCAAGTTTTAGGCTTGACAGAGTTAGCATATGTTCATAAGGTTCGGAAGCAGCTCTTTTCTTGTCCTATACTTATCCTCCATGCTTTCTCATCCTCTCAATTTCATCATCAAAAGTAAAAGTACTTGAGGCCAGAAACTGTTTCAAAACAAGCATCCAGACTAGCTTGGCTAGTCAAAACGCTGGGAATAATGTATTCAGACTGGTTTCCCAGGAAGTGATGTAGAACTCTTATACTAGATTAATTTCCCAGAATGGGAATGAAAACTTTGGTCGGACCAACGTGGCCCACACAGCTATTGAAAAACAAACAAAAGTTACGTGTGCATAGCTTTAGGTTGAATTGGTACAGGCCAAGGCCCACATGACAGGGCCCAAGGGATGGATGCCGACTCGAGTCTATTTCCAGCCCACTCATGTCTGCATTTAAGTGCCAACAGGATAAAAGCATCATGCTTCAAATCGCATTCGTCACAAATTAATTCCTTCTCATCCATGTTAATCTTCTCCTATTGTATATTCTTTTGCTTGACAAGTGCTGAAAGCTAGCCAATGTTAAATGGCAAAATGGCATACAACTTCATCTGCAAGTAAGGCCAAGCTGAACCTCTAAGTTGAATGGGGCACCAAGTTAGATCTTGCTAAGATGAATGCTTGAACGTTGCAATACAAGAAAATGAACCGAATGCAATTCTTGTATTCTCAGTCATACGTCCTCAAGGCTTTGTTTTCCTATCACCATTTTGCATTGCCTCAGATGGAAAGTTGCAGTGGCAATTTGAAGTTGAGTTCAAATTTCTAGAGCACCAGGGCTGTCTTTTATTTTATGATCGAATCAGGTTTGGATTATCTAAGACCAAAGCAGATTATAAATGGTCCGAGTTTGAGTTTGTACCTAGCAAACCACTCTAAGTTGGATAACACCTTAAAAATCTAACTTTAGGTCCTTAAGATATAGATGGTAGCACAATGAGTCATGGTCACGTCAAGACTTTAACTTGAACAGCTATGCAGTTCATTATTAGGAGGGGGAAAATTCTAAAAATAAATGCGGAACTAACAACATGCTCAGGAATTATATTTTCTATATCCACTTTAGTTTCTTCCCCTCTCATTTTATTTGACAGCCCACCCTATATCTTCTTTTCTTGACCTTATTTTATTTTCTTTTATGTTTCATGCATACAATTGATGAGTGAAACGTTAATTAATTTATCAGATTTATATAAAGTATATGGGTTGCCTATGTATTTATTCATTTGCCTTAATTATAAATAGATATCAGTTTTTGTGATCTAACTCAAATCCACTCCCAACAGAACTTGACCTAACCCATTGCCACAAAAGTTCACGCTAGATGTGATGGGGACCAAGTCCTTTCTTGCATCATCTCCTATGATCATGAGGAACAAAGTCGGTCTTCTTCTTCTTCTTAAAAAACCTAAATAATGCTACTCCCACAACTGTTCTTTTTTATTATTGAAAGAAAAGATGGGAGGATAAATTTCGGTATAGCTATCCCGTAGATTCTCATCCTGCCAGATAATGTTCAATTCAAAATACTTAGATTTGCACAGTCTTTTTTCATTTAAAGATGAATACATCAACTTGATTCCATTAAAATACCAACAAAAATAGAAAGAAAGATCCTGATCTTTCATTCATATTAATAATTATAAATTTTTAAAAAAACTAAATTAAATTAAATTATTATTAAAATTATATCTTGAATATATAATCAATTGATAATAAGATAAGATCTCTGTCATCCAGGCTACCTCTCAGCGGCCACAACCTTTTCTTCTTTAATGGTGTACCTGGAGGTTTGCATGTGTGAGGCCCAAAAGTCCACAAACGGACAAAGTCCAGCGGTTAAATTTGGATGGGGTCCAAGCGGTAAAATCCCGCTAAACGTACGTGAAAATGTTACTAAAGAAATGCAACGCTAGGCCCCACAGGCTTGTTCCATCACGTGGGAGCGCGGGTGGGCCCCGGCAGGACATAATGGAGCAGGTGGGTGCACATGCCCTCTCTCATAGGACTTTGTGCACCGGTGAGTCGCACGTGCGCAAGAAATCGAATATTTCGACTGCTGGGTCGTTGGTCCGCCTCAAGGTGGATGACGCCGGGGGTGGAAGCGATCGAGATGGTACATGAAGGCGTGAAATCCGTATCACCCCATGGACTTTATCCCAATCTTGAACTCACAGCCGTCCGTTTTCTTCTACCGTGTCTTTTCCATGCATGCGTAGCTATCAGAGCAGAGCTGCAAAGGGATCAGGTTGGGACCATTTATGATGTAGCTCTGATCCATCCAAGACAATATCTGAGGCACAAATTTGATCCCATACATGGCCGGTTAAGTTGAAAGGATCCCTAAGACCTTTTTTTTAAAAAAATATTATCCTTTTCGATGTAGAAACGGTTGCTACTTTGCAGGCATATATACCAGCTCGGAAAGGTGTAACAAATGCCATGCATGCAGATACCAGGAAACCTCATCAGATAATTATCAACTTGATATAGCTGAATAAAATCCTGAAACGCTAATAATCTGATTGATATTTGATACTGTGCTATTTGGGGCAAACCTAATGCACTCAGAAAATTATTGCTTGGTGGAGTCATTTTAGCATCATTTTTTGCAACCCCCATCAGTCTTCTTCATCAGCAAACACTTCAACAAGTTTCTATCAATAATTAAAAAACTGATTCCCATAACCACAATATTTATATACTAGCATAATTACAATCTTTTTCGAAGTGCAAGAGATTCTAACCAGTTAAGGTCAATTGCAGATAGCTATCATGCATGTTGGATCTAAAAAGGATCGATGTAAATATCTAAAGTCTTCATCCTAGCTAGGACTGCTTTGTCCAAGCTTGCTCTTTGTTCATGAGAGAGACAGAGGGAGGGAGGGAAATGCTAGCTCTACAGCTCGTTTAAATAAGGTCATAAGGTGACAAAGCAATCATTATCAATCACCAAGGGTAAGCTCATAACCAATCCCAGCTTATCTAAAGTTTTTATAAGCTTTTTTTTCTTTTGGTCGATTAAAATTGTATCCACGTTGTCATGGGTGTCGTGTATGATTACCATTGTAGTATCCCATGTCATGATAAAATAATCGCCTATTGCAACAATATATAAGTGCAAGCTTGCTTTAAATTGTCCAATATATTGGTTTCCATCCTGGCCGATGCAAACATGATCTAAAATATAATTAAAGACTTGTTTGTCGGCTTAAATTTATGATTAGTTTGAGGTTGAAGTGGCGACATGATTAGGTGGAGCTGCCGCCAGACATGGCGGAAGGTGATTTATGTGGACCTTGGTGATCGAGGAGGGTACCTCCAAGCTTTTTGAGTTTAGCTAAGTTTGCTTTTCTATGGATTTGAACTGTCCCATCATAATTTTGAGCGTTAATTTAGACCCTCAAAAGAATTATCAACAACGTTCTCTCTTTCAAGGTTGGTCCAAAGCCCTCAGGAAGGTTACAATCGATGGGTATTTCATAGATTTACTTGGTAGTGATGCCTAAGCCTATACATGTACCTTCATTTGCTAGCCAGTTGGCTCTTCCGTCCATCATATATATATATATGTTAATCTTTTCATGGCCTGGGTATTCACTCCATATAGTATGTCAATAAGGGGATCTGATACGGCTATTTAATTTCAGAGATCGATCAAGCTTAGTGCTTAATTTTATTTGCCCAAGAACATAGAATTGAGATTGTCAGTTAGAGGTTGTGTTATTTATATATATCTTTTTTGATGAAGATACTATTTGCATCTTAAAATCGTTAGAAACAACAGAAGGGAATGACATTGATGGTTGGACATTAAATACAATTTTTTGTTGATATATATATATAGTCTATCAATATAATTTTTAGACACAATTTTTTTGATGCAATATAATTTAATTTAAATGTTCAAAAGTTTTATATGATTACCTTTTGTTTCGCTTAGCATCGACAACATTTAAATTAAAGAATAGTATATAAGGCAAATATGTACCGAAGATCAGACAGCAAACAACAAACAGGAGTTGTAAGTAGTCATCTTTCATTTTCCTAAGATAATCTTATCAAGATGCAGTTATTTCTTTATGGATAGATCCTGAAATATTCTATTATTTGACTTAATTATTTTTAATATGTCGTTTTAAAACATAAGCTTCCCAATCGATGAATATAAAAATGCTTGTAAAACGGTAACCTAGTTCTAATTATTTATTTTTTTCAGATAAAGAGCTGAAGCTTAGCATTAAAAAAAAAAAAAAAGGTAACATAGAAGTTACTTTCTGGCACCAGCATCCAGGTTAGCGTGCCATTATCTATAGGTTGTTCTCTCTGAAAGCCTTAGGAAAGCACTTATCATTGAATAATTGAAGGAAGAATCTTCCCAAGGTTTAGTCATTTAATTGTATAACACACTGCATGATAAACAAGTAAAAGACAATAATTATGAAAGAAAGCAGCTCTTGTTTAAATTTTCAATCACCACTACCTCCAGTGCCTATTTAAAAATTTTGTTTGGATACGTTTGAAGTGCCTTCTTTTTTATTTTTTTAATAAACGGAATCTAGGATTAATTATGTCCATTGGCTCATTGAAGTGTTTTTAAAAAACTTGATGAGTGTAAATTAAATAAGATAGTTCAATGGAATGTATTAATCCACTGATTTCCTAGTGGATGTGCTTCTTTGCCCTCTAATATGATGCCTTCCATGTTTGGTCTTGTTACCCCAATCATTGTTGAGCCTGCGGGAATGAGAAGGTGAACAGGGAGCTAGGGAATAAAGAAAGTAATTAGCCGGAAGAAATAAACCTAGGAAATAAAGTGATGTGGTGGAAAAGATAGTTTTCAGGGCAATCTAATGGGACTCTCCGGACTCGTCTCGTGAATTAATAGTGGTTAATCTTCGCCTGTGAAATGAGAGAGACATGCATCGATCATAGAGAATATTGATAACATATCTTAATCACTTTTTTAAATTTAAAGGTGACAAATGGGTTTAAGTCCCCCTCCACGGCACCACCATTGAGAACCCAGAATTTTAAGGCATCTTCGAAACCGGTCAAAAGCGGTGAATATAACGATGCACGCTTAAGATCTCGAGCCACCCTGGCTTATTTGTCTCCAATGCCACAACCGCGATTCAGACGAGACCTCTAATCTTTTATGTCCCTCATGAAGTTGGCGGTATCATCGACATCTAATTATGAGAATAAACAAAGCAGCACATATCCTTTGCACCAGCACATTCCGCACTCATGTGAAAACTACGTTAAATATAACATGTTGTGTTTATTAGAGGGAGGAGGGAGGTAAGTTTGCACAATTTGAACCCCCACAAAAGAAGCATATTATTAAATTTATACTTTATCTTTAAATACTCCACACCTTATGATTAATATCTTAATTATATATTCAGCCTAACACAGTTGTCTAATCTAAGAGTTTTTTTCTTTTTTTTAAGAAAAAAAGAAGAGCAAAGCAAAAAAAGGAACTCCACTCCCAGGTCCAATATCACTTAACCAACTACTAACACTTCATCTCTTCATTCTATATCAATCAATCCTTCTATGTATATATATATTTATCTTTTTTAGCATTGTACGAGGCACATTAATTTAGTTTTACGTAAACCTTGCTATCCATTTCTTCTACTTTATCTTTTGGGCCATCAACTCTTATCCTCTTCGACAAGAAATCAATTACATATGGTGTTACTCAGGCTATAAATTTATGCATGAAAACTTGCACGACCACGGCTTCTCTCAAAAAGAAAGGAAAAAACTTGCACGGCTACATCATCAGAATGGAGGACGCGTTAAGCCCGGGGGCGGTACTTGTACCGCGGAGAGACGTACCATACGACCCATACCGGTCCATGCCACGTGGTAAGAAGTATATATAAGATGCTGACGTGGGATACGTTGATTGGTCGATGGAGCGAGCGTCCTGTCAGAATTCAGTTGACCCCCGGGCGGAGCGGGGGGCAGGGTCGCCCGGTGTGTCAGAGGGCGAGCGTGCCGAGCCCTAAATCCCCGGGCTGTTCTCCTTCTCTTCTCTCTCTCTCCTTATTCTTTATTCTAGGGTCAGGGCTCTGGACGGGCAGGGGGGTGAGGGATCCACGGGTAGACGGGTGGTTGTCTCCGGCTGCCCGGAGAATTCGGGCAGCGGGCCGAGGGATTGTCGAGAAAAGCGACAGCCGCCCCATGGCCGACTGCCACGCGGCGCCTTCTGGCGGGTGGTGTTTGCTTGACCGCACGTGATCCTTGGCTCGCCTCGCCGGCTAACCCGGGATGGTGGGGTCGGGGCCTGGTGGAGCCGGCGGCTCGGCTCCGGACCGGATTAGGTGGCTTGTCGTGATCCGTCTCTCTCGGCGTTTACTTGTGGGAGCTGGCGATGCCGGCAGAGCTCTCGAGGCAGTTGAGCGGACGTTGATTTTGATGTTGATTTTACTTGGGTAAAAATTTCTCCGGGAAAATATTTTTTACATGGCTCGGTCTATGCGACGCGTGGAGTCCAAAAAAATGATTTCAAGGAAATTTCTTCATTCGAAAAAAATGGGTGTTCTCTCTCTCTCTCTCTCTCTCTCTCTCTCTCTCTCTCGATGTGTAAAAAACCTGGCCTGGTCATGCATTATTTGCCGGTCGCAACCAACTGGACTAGAATTGTTTGGTTGCTCGGGGACTTAGAGATCGGACTAAAGGCCAGTCGCAGCTCCGGCGGAGAAGTTCAGGACGGTGTCATGAGAGGGAGGTAGGGTAGAGGTGCGTTCATAAATGCAATGGGGTGTACGTCGAACTTAATTAGCTAGGTAGGAGCCTGGAGAAATTTTCTCCATGAGAGACAGTGGTGGGTTGGATGTCCTTTGCATCTGAGGACAGCAAATGATTCTAGCTTTTTTCACTGAGTTTGCACGTGTGATCTACTACGGTATGTCTTGATATTTAGACTGCAATAGAAAGATGATTTGTCGGTACATTTAAACAAGGGGCTTGGCTGCTGGCTGCTGGCATTATACCTGATACAGACTGCTAAATTGATCTAATTAAGAAAACATCCATTGTACATTAAGAGTCGAGATATGTGAGAAGAATGATGATATCCATGTTACTTGGTTGTAAAAATCAATGCGTGTATTACATCTCAATTATCTTGGTGTATGATGTGCAATTGAGACCGTATCAAATTGTCAAATAGTGTAATTAATGAGCACTAACATGCCCTGCTTCCACAGTTCACTGTAGCATGATAGGTTGAGAAAAAGTTTTTGTTGGTTGTAAGCTTGCTCTTGAAGCCATTCTTTATGTATTATGAAGAAGCTAGGCTGGCCTCAACATCAACAAAAAGCTAGACATGGGCGACACCTGCCATGACCAATGAAGCCAACCTATGCTGTAGGCTACAGCTAAAAGAGAATGCTAAAATTACACGCAGTTCTTGTCTTGCAAAAAATGCGTGCATTAAACTTTTTGAGCATGACAAGTCTCTTTCTGTCCCTTTAATCAACTTCCAGTGATTTATATTCTTGTTTTTCAACTCTCGTAATTAATTAAATTTGAAGTAGATATAAAGTAATCTCTTTATTCTTTGTGTATTTTCTGACTACTACTGCTTGGATATTGATTCCATAATAGGGAAAATACATTAATTTACATATGTTCTAAGCTACACGACCCAATTAGTATGTAGCTTGTTTACACATATAAATTAGTTTGTTATCCAATTAATCATATTCTGATCAGATTGGAGAGAAAAAATAATTTTTCTAATCCACTTAACTTGAATCTCTCAATAATTATGTAAAGTGAAAAAGATTGGCAAAAGTAGGATCACGTCTTGTTTTCTTTTATTGTTGGATAATAAATAAAGATACATAGCCTCTATTTATAATAATAAAACCCGGATCTGATTAGATTCTTCTCCTAGTTCAAACAAAACAAACAATCCAAAAGTAGGTTAAAATAAACAAAATAAAATAAAAATCTTATAGAAGGTAGATCTCGACTTCTATGTTGACTTTGTTTTTTATATTGACTTTATTTTTGACCGGTCAAAATCTTTCTAGAAAAAATAGTCTAATTGATTCATTTTGGGTATAAAGGATATTATCTAGGCCTGAATATTAGTTACACTAGATCTTTACGAAGTGGTGATATATCATAGATCTTGAAAAATTATCTATTTTCTTTTTAATGGATGATTATCTCAATCGAATGTCATATTACTAAGTTATGAATTTTGAAAATTTTGTTTATAATTTAATTTCTTGATATGATAGATCTTGCTCCTAAATCTTGTTCAATCATATCTATTAGTAGCTAAAATGATCCATATTAAATTCAGTGATCCTTTTGAATCAAATCAAAATTTTTAACCTATAAGAAAATGGACCTACAATATAGCATTTCTAATGCAATGTGATCCTGAGTACATACATGGAGAGATAAGCAAGACATAAAGCAACCTGGGATGATAAATATATTTAATAAAATAAATACTTGATTTTCGAAGGATATGAGTCAATAATTTATGGTAGTGTTAGCTTTGATATCATATTATTTGACCACTTAATCCCAAGAACTTATAAGAGTCTAGCAAATGTGTCCATAAGGACCCATTAAGTCAAGTAGTGGCACTTCACTTATGCATGCATAATTAGATGTGCCTGCTCTAACATATTATGGAATCACTTTTTAATCCTTTTAAAATATTTCTTTCTAATAGGCATGTAATATCAAAGCCCTAGGTCACATTCTCTCAAAACTACAACCTAACCAACAACTATGGGCAAACACAAAGATCATCCCACAAAATCAACAATCTAGAGTAGTTTCCGATCTAAGGAGCAGGAACCTATTATATAGTAGAGTGCTTGGTTACATTTGCAGGTGTGAGAAGCTTTGGAATGTTACTACTGCTACCTTAATATAAATAAAGGATGATGAGAACTTCTCTTAATTACCTGAACTTGGATGTCTTCATTTTGCAATTCAGCATTCTAATTTTGCTATAAATATGTTTACTTCAAAAAAAGAAAAAGTTAGGTTGGACACTTCGAGCGATCGGAGTCTATCGATATCCGTGCCATCGTCTTCTTTGAGTTCAGTAAAACAAAGAGGGTTTCGTGGGTTAGGGTTTGATTCCCTTTGATAAGTGGCGTTCGAATGGCGGAGAAGGAGGATCGGAGCTCAGCAACTTTTGGAGCATCTGGATTCGAAGGAAAGGAAGGGGATGAGCGCTCGTGGGCGGAGATTGTCCACGGTCCACCACGTTTGTAGCAATGGTCCTCTTACAACCTGTCGGAGGAGGACATCGAGCACCTCCAGTACAGCTTCTCAAAGGTGTTGGTCCTGCCGGATGCATTGCTGGATGAGTCCCGATGCAAGTGGGAGGGGCTCACTGTGATTTTTTGCAGTCTCGGACGTTGAATTCCGGCGGCTCGAGTGCGAAGGAGGTTCGACTCCGGCTTATGTTGATCACTGAACCGGAGGTCTTCCCGGCGGGGGAGGACCACCTTGTGGTTCGAATGGGTTCAAAGGGAGAGTGCGCCAGAATCTTGCAAGCCGAACCTTGGTACGTGGGTGGACAGTTGATGGCGTTCGCACCGTGGAGGATGGATTTCCTTCCGGGAAAGAGTCCGGTGAACACTATGGTGGCTTGGATGAGGATGCTGGATTTGCCTTTGGAATATTGGGAGAGTTCGACTATCATGGCTATGGCAGGGGAGGCGGAAACTCCACTTTCTCTCGACAATTTCACCGACATGAAGAAGAAAACAAGCTTCGCGAGGGTGAGAATAGAGATTGACGCATCCAAGCCTTTGCTCCCTGGGGTGCTGATTCAAGGGAGTGACACCGTCTTCTTGCAGCAGTTCGTCTACGAGAATTTGCCGCCGGTCTGTTTCCTTTGTGGAAGAATGGGGATCAACTAGATGTCTGCATTCACAGGGATAAGCTCTTGAGAAAGAAAGCTCCGAGCACATTTATGTGCCCTGACAACCTGGTGGAGGAGCAGGGGGTCGAAGCTGGCCTGGCCCAGGACCCCGTTGCTCCTGGATCAAATAATTCTGCAGAGAAAGAGGAATTGCCATTCGGGCCATGGCTGGTGACGGCAAGGAAGTGCCAACCCCGCCCAGAGTGCTTCTTTGGGAAGAATGTTGTGGCAGCGAATAGAGGTAAGGCGCCAGAATCCTCTTCTGAGCCACCGTCTTCCTGCTCCACTAGATCATCGCCCACTCGCCTATCTTCTTCTCCGAGCTCGCCACCTGACCCGAGGGATGGCAGAAGCCGTCTAAAGTATCTCGAAGGAGGTTGCCGGACGCCTCTGCTTCAATATCTTTCGTCTTAGGATAGGAAAGCCAGAACTTCTCAAATCTGAAAGGCACCACTCTTTTATGGGTAGCATTCAATGAAAGAAGAATAGGAGCATGGTCCGAAGCGATCCGACTAAGGTGGTGAACTGTATATTCCGGAAATTGGGAGATCCATGAGAGAGTAGTATAGTATCTATCCAACCGCTCCCACACTCTGGCTGACCAGAGTGGTTATTATACCAGGTGTGGCAAGGTCCCAGAAATCCTAAATCGATCAGACCATTGTCCTGGATGAAGTTGGAGAATTCCCTGGTCCCGACATCCTGAGCAAAAGGTTTACCTCCCTGCTTGTCCTCCGGCCTGTCAATAGAATTGAAATCCCCAGCAACCACTATCGAGATCCCTTGATAAATCAAAACAGACACTTCCTCCTAAATCGTTCTTCACTCTCTGTATGAAGTGCTTGCATAGACACCACAGAGGAGCCAAGATGGCCGGTCTGGCTCAGAGACAACAATGGCAATCAGTTGAGTAGATCGGTGGAATACATCGACCCTCACAAACTTCATATCCCAAATAACAATAATACCACCAGCAAGGCCCTGCGAAGGGACTGAGTAAAACCCCCAGTCCCTGGGAAAGCATCGTCTTAGACCATCAAGACTCAGACCAGAAATCCTCGTCTTAAGCAAAACACAAATCTGGGGGTTATACAACTGTAAATACCTATGATAAGTAGATAAAAAGGAGGATTTTTTGGCCTCCCTAACATTCCATACAAAAGTTTTCATTTTGCAAAATCAAACAAGAGGGTCGAATCCCTGTTCGGCCTCCATCCCTTTCACACCCCCGAAGCCTTCTTAGTCCCCTGGATGTTTTTGCCTTTTTTCTGAGCATTGTGGACGTGGCCCTCCCCTCTGCTTTGCCCCCCATTGACTCTAAAGCCTGTTTAACCTTATCACAGAACCTTCCATGATCACCCTGAGTACTATCCCCAACTCCAGAAGGACCCACAGGGCTCTTAGTTTCAAGCTTCTTAGAGTTAATAGTACTCTTTTCAGTGGCAGCCTCCCCCCCAGTTAGCACGGCCACAATCTTCTGGGGTCCCCCCTTCCCCCATCGGGACTTCAATGGTCCCCCCACTGCCGCATCAAACTTCACCTCTCCCCCAGAAGCTCCTCTATCCGCCTGGCTTAACCCAGCAGTAGGCATCTTTAGCTGAACTGCAGGGTGGCCAGAGCCAGACAAAGTTCCACCCTCCTTCCCCGCACCATGAAGGAACTCCAGCCCCCTAAGACCAGTAAGAAGGCCCATCTTTTCTCCCTCCTCCTTAACAGCTACTATCAGCTACTATCCCTGAAGACCCAGAACTCACAGCCCCCTCCCCTGTTCCTAGCTTCACACCCGATGACCCAGCACCAACTCTCTACCGGCTTCCCCCCTTATTCCCTCCCTCTCTTATGCACCCTTCCCCCCTAGTGGCCTGTAGGGCGCCCCCCATCGGACAAACATGCTTCCCCTCCACACCACCTGACTGTGGAAGCAACCCGATCCCAGAATTGTCCCCCCGCTCCACCCCCTCAGTAGAAAGCCCCGAACCCTCCGGTTTAAGCACAGCCATCTCCCTATTGACCCCTAATTTTCCCTCAACCCGCCTCCATTCCTTCTTACCCTTCCTATCGACCCCCTGAATGCCGGTTCGGGGTGATGCTGCTTACAGGATATTCAGGAGACTAGATCTTCTGAAGAGAAAGTTGCTGTGGTGGAATAGGGTGGAGGTGGATTGAACCAACTCAAATCTATAGAGACCTCTATTCTTTCTTTGTAGGTCAAGGAGGATACCGATGGATTATTATCTGATACGGATCTGGATGCCCTTCGGGGTCTTCTTACTCACCATCATTCCCTTTTACAGAAATAGGAGGTTATCTAAAGATAAAAATCCAGAGTTCAATGATTACGAGAGGGAGACAGAAATACCCGGTACTTCCACCATGCTAACATCATTAGGAGACATACCAACAGGATTCGAGCTCTTTATTCGGATCAGGCAGGCTGGATCGAGGAGGAGGATGATATTAGGAGAGAACTACTCCAGTACTTCGTAGCCAGGTGGACTGTTCCCTCCACTACCTATTCTTCTCTCTCTTCCTTTCCTTCCCAGAACTCTATTTCTTCTATCCATAATTCTTTACTTATGACTCAGGTCCTTGAGGATGAAATAAAATCAGCTCTCTGGTCTCTAGCGGAGGATAAAGCTCCGGGCTTTAATAGATTTCCTCCTTTCTTTTTTCGGGCCTTTTGGGATATTCTTCGGGATGATATGGTTGCTGCTATTCAACTGTTCTTCAATACCGCTACTATGTCGGCTAATTGGAAGCCAACTAATATCGCCTTTATTTCCAAGCAGGCTGATCCTAGTCAGCCTTCACATTTCTGGCCGATCAGCCTCTATAATACACTTTACAAAGTGTGCCAAAGCTGCTAGAAAATAGAATGAAATCAATACTCCCTCATCTGATTAGTCCAGAGTAGGGAGCCTTTATTGGGGGGCACAGTATTTCTGATAACATCCTCATGGATCAAGAATTTATGCATGATCTCAATCGTGCTTCTCAGCGACACAATCTTATGGCCATAAAGCTTGATATAGAAAGGGCATGCAACTGTGTTGACTGGACCTATCTATTCAAGGCTATGGAGGACTTTGGTTTTCATCATATCTGGATTGCTAAAATTATGGCATGTATCAGTAGACCATCTTTTTCTATCCTTCTCAACGCCTCTCCAGCAGATTTCTTTCAATCCGCTCATGGTCTCCAGCAAGGTTGTCCCCTATCCCCGTATTTATTCATTATTTGTGCTGACTTCCTTTCCAGATCTCTTTCAGAGGCTGTGCGGGGTTCGGAGATCTTTCCTTATATCCCAATGTCGTGTGCACCGTCGATCTCGCATCTCTTATTTGTGGATGATTGTCTGCTCCTTGGTCGGGCTTCCTTGACTAATCTAGGGGATTCAGTAAGTAGTCGAGCATTACTGTCACGCGTCAGGTCAGAGGGTGAATTTCAATAAGTCTGGAGTCTACTTTAGTCTGAAATTGCCCTCTTCTCTTCGTGGCAGGATCCTTCATATTCTGGGGATCCAGGAGCACCAGGGGCCTCTCCGTTACTTGGGGATTCCCATAACTAGAACGAGGCTCTCCAGAAATGAGTGTGCTCCATTGGTGGCGGCAGTGTCTGATAGGATTACTGGATGGCGGGCCATATCTCTTTCTGCCATGGGCAGACTCACTCTCATTCGCTCAGTACTTGCCTCTCTTCCTATCTATATGCTCTCTAATGCTTTAATCCCCAACTGTGTTGTTATCAAGATTGAGCAAATGATTCGGTCTTTTCTTTGGAATTCTTCCGTTGCTCGGAGGAGGATTCATCTGATCAAATGGGAGATAGTGTGCCGCCCAATTGAATTGGGGGGTTTGGGTATTCCCTCCCTCATTTAAAGGAGAGAGGCTTTTATGGCGAGACATGCTGCCAGGTTCTTCTTATATCCAGACGGTATGCGGTCTTCATTTATGAGGACCAAATATGGTGATATCCCGACGGAATCTGCTGACCCCCCTCCTCCATAGAGGAGATCATCGGTTCTATGGCGGGAGATGCTTTCTAGGGCACTGCTCATTATCCCTTAGCTATCATGGGTCATTGGGGATGGCCGATCAATCAGATTTCTGTACGATCCCTGGATATCGGACATCCCTTTGATCCGCTGGCCCATATTCATCTCGGTGCTTACTCCTCCCACTATTACTATTGCTCAGCTTCTACTGCCTGGCCATGCTTCATGGAACCGGGAGCTGGTTATTTCCATCTTCAGGGATATTCTCGGATCCAGGGTCCTTTCCATCACTCTGCCAGGTCATCTATATTCCGACATCAGAGTTTGGCATAATACGACATCCTCTCGGGTGCTGATCTCGGACCTTATTGAGCATCCCTTGTTGGAGCCTCATTTAAGCCAGAGCTATCAGTGGATTTGGAGTCTACCGGTTCATCCCAGGGTCTCTTCATTTGGAAACTTGCTTGGCACCGGCTCCTTTCTCGTGAGTTTCTTATATCTGTAGGTATTCACATTAGCTCTGACTGTCATTTTTATCAGACCCCAGGTGAGTCACAGCTGCATGTCATTTTCCTGTGCACCCGCACGGTGACTATTTGGAGATTGGCGGGCTTTCATGAACTTTCTGCCCAGATAGATCACGGAGTAGACTCCTTCCTTTCTATTCTTAGGGAGACTCCGTCCACTCATGTATCTTTTACCGCTTACCTGGCTTATTATATCTGGATATCTAGGAATGAGCGGATATTTGCTTCTGCGAAGACTTCTCCGAGGATGGTAGTGGAGAAAGCTAGGAGTGCTGTCGTTGAGTACTGGAGCTCGATGGTGAGATCTACGGAGACCTGGGGTTCCCTCTTCGCTCGTCGAGTGACCCGAAGAGTTTTTATAAAATGGGAAGCCCCTCCTCCGCTTTTTATCACTATTAACTTCGACGATAGCCTTTGATTCAGGCTGGGAGGAGCGGGCTTTGTCATCCGGGACTCTCAACTTGGATTCCTGGCTATCGGTGGAGTTTTCCTTCTGGATTCCTCGGTTCCTGCAGCTGAGTTATATGCGACGTGGGCTGGGATTAGATATGCCCGGCAGGTCCTCCACCATGATCGGTTGATCATTGAGGATGACTCTGCCACGGTTATATCCTAGATCTCGCACTCCTCTTCTGGCCTGGCTTCTCATCCCTTAGTCCATGATATCCAGCTCATGTTGCAGGGCTGTTCTATTATTCTGATTAGGCACATCTATAGAGAGGCCAACTCAGCAGCTGATTGGGTGGCATCCTATGTGGCTCAGCATTCAGTGTTTGTACTATGGTCAGATTGGCATTCTGTCCTTGTACAGCTTAGGAACCTCATTTTGGTAGACTTTTTAGATTGTATTCATACTCGTTCTGTGCAATGAATACACCGATTCATCAAAAAAAAAAGTAAACATGAGCACCTTTTGCAAAGCCTTACAAGTTTTTTGAGTGTTAGAAGCAATTTCTTGTCTTGTTTTTTTCTTAGAAAGAGTAAATATCAAGTGAGTCCAGCTATCCAATTTTTGCAGCTAGTTAAGTATTTTTAATTTCATTTTTTAGTTTGTCTAATATTTTCTTGATTGGTAAAATAGACACCAATTTTTAGAGAAGTTCTGTTACACCATTCACTCGAACTTTCTGACAAAGGTGATCGCCAATAGTTGAGTAACTTACTTGGATCCAAGTAAGTGCTTTTGGAGAGAGTAAAGCCGAGTGACCTTGAAGGTAGAAGGCTAAATAATAACAGATATAACCATAACTTAGTCGACACATTGTCCAATGATACTTAATAGCCAACTAAGTTACTTGGATTCGACTAAGTCAACAAAGCAAGCATAGCTAAAATATAGTTGATTTCTGAATATTGTCAATGACTAGGGCATATAAATGCTATTACTTAAAATGCCCGACTAAAAGGGTGCAAAGATAGTTGTAATAGAAAAGCAGTTACAATAGACCGTTATCCCAACCGAGGGAGATTAATCTTAATAGAAAATCATTAAGATTAACTGAAGGAGGTTACTTTCCAACTATATTTAGTTATTCGGATATCTATAAATAGAGGAAAGAGGGAACCTCGAGAGGTAAGCAACTCTAGGCCATTGGAAGCATATTCTATCACTTGACTCTATCTTTAGTGATTTCTTATCTTTTTTTTTTTGTTTCTTTCTGTTCCACAAATTTCACTAACTTAAGTATTAGAAGCTCTCTTACTGGATAAACTCTAGTAAAAAACTTCTTTTGTAGATGAAATGCACTTCTCCAACTCACTTACTCAGCTTGGGTATAATCGAGTCTGTGATCCCAACAAGTTCTATGAAAATAAGTCATTTATTCATGAAAGTGCTAACTTTTGGACAAACATGTTCACACGTGATCCATTCTTGAGTGTTATTTATTTATTTTTTTTGTCAATGGCCATCACTTAATGGTGGCTCACTCATATGTAAAAAGCAAGCATATTTGTCCACATGAATGCATGCATTTACAGGACAATACTTTTGCTATTTTTATTAGTTCTTGTCTAGTGAGGAAGCTTGGTTAAATTAAGGAGCCAAAAATTTCAACTTGTAAATAAATAATTAGTTTTTAAAAAATATCATTAGTTTAATATAATAAAAGCTATGGGTTTATAGTCTATTAAGTACCTCAAATAATGAATTCTTCCTATATGAGAATGTTAGTTGATTGTCTATTTGTTGTCTCAATTAACTCTACATGTTATTTAGGTGGTACTATAGATTTGGTAGATGTACTTACATTTGTTTTCTTGCATTCAGCTAGACACATGTAGAAAAAAGCATTAAAGAAGTACTTAATTTAAAAGAAGCATTTATCCATAAAAAAATACTTTAAAATTTAAAAGGGAAAAAAAAATATTTTGGTCAACTCTCTGTTTCTTTTCCTTACAAATAAATGCCCCTTCCTAGTAAGAAATCTTATTTGGAAAATCTCACATATTCCACTGTTAGATCTTCATCAAGCCTCATTATGCTGATGGATGAACTTATTTTGACATCGATTGCAATAGGAGCATCGTTGACCTCCAACAAACCCCAAAATACGTTAAATAAAACCACTACCATCTTCTAAAAGCCCATGTAAGCAGCAACAATTAGTTTACCTGAATTTCGAGGCAACACTATTACTATCCTTTAGACAGACGTATACAAATTTCTAGATATGAATCAATAAAAAACGTGAGTCATTTAGATTGGTCTTTAATTCTTTTTTGGTATACAGATTGCTTGTCAAATGATATTACTTTTTGAGAACTAGCAAACGAAAGTGACTCCTTGGATTGATGGAAAGGATATGTTAAAATGATAAGGCTAACAACAAACAAATCAAGAGTGTGCACCGAAATTTTTGCTAGCGTTTGCGGTATACATTCCAGCACTACGAAAACCAAACCAGACCCTAGCTGGAGCAGTCAAGGGACGAGCCGACCGGAGCCCGAGCCAATGAGCCGGGCTCCCCGTTGAGGAAAATATATATATTTTTTTTTGGGATGGTGTGTGCCGGGGGCGGGGAGTGGGTCCCACTCGCTGCAGCACCCTCCGTCCCACTTACTACCGCTCTTAATCTAACCCTAGGTCAGACTGCCATAAACCCATAGTTAACTCCAATAAACCCTAGTTTATGACATTTAATAAACTCCAAAAGACATCACCATCAACATTATTCACATATCATAATCCCCTCCCCCCCCCCCCCCCCCCCTTGCTTGCTTCCCTTCCTCTCCTCCTCCTCTCTCTCTCTCTCTCTCTCTCTCTCTCTCTCTCTCTCTCTCTCTCTCTCTCTCTCTCTCTCTCTCTATTATTTTATCTTTTCATCAACTTCTGGGGAACCTCGCACCTCTTCCTTTCTCTCTGTCCCTTCAATCTCCCTTTCTCTGCAGTCGATCCTTGTTCTTTTTCTATATTTCCCACTCCCTTCTACAGGCCTCCTCCTTTGTTCTCTCTCCTCACTCTCCTGTTTTTCTTTTTTCCTCCTCACCTCGTTCTTATTTAAAATTTAATAAACATAAAAAACTCTCAGTTTAAATATGATTTCCCTCCCTTTTCCTACTTTTTTTTAATTAAAAAACAGTTCTCCTGTTTTTTTTTGCTCATATTATTGGTTTTCTTGGATGAGGCTATGGCTGGCTTGGATCTAGGCACCGCCTCCAGATTCGTCCACCAGCTCCACCACCGCCCCGACCTTCACCTCCAGCAGCGCCGCAACCCCGACTCCGATGACGAACACGACAACAACAACAACAACGGCAACGGCAACGGCCAATTCGCCGGCACTGCAGAGCGTGATGGCCCGTCGTCGGCCCCCCAGGGACTCGAGCTCGTCTCATCAGTTCCCGGGCCGGGCGATTTGGTGGCCCGGCGCCCACGGGGCCGCCCCCCGGGGTCCAAGAACAAGCCCAAGCCCCCCGTGATCATCACCCGGGAGAGCGCCAACGCCCTCCGGGCCCACATCCTCGAGGTCGGCGGTGGCTGCGACGTCTTCGACTGCGTTTCCACGTACGCCCGCCGCCGCCAGCGCGGCATCTGCGTCCTAAGCGGCAGCGGCACCGTCACCAACGTCAGCCTCCGCCAGCCCTCCGCCACCGGCGCCGTCGTCACCCTCCACGGCCGCTTCGAGATCCTGTCCCTCTCCGGCTCCTTCCTCCCTCCCCCCGCCCCCCCGGGCGCCACCAGCCTCACCATCTTCCTCGCCGGAGGCCAGGGGCAGGTGGTCGGAGGGAACGTTGTCGGTGCCCTCTTCGCCGCAGGTCCGGTGATCGTCATCGCCGCCTCATTCACCAACGTCGCGTACGAGAGGCTCCCGCTCGAGGAGGAGGAACCGCCACTGCAGATGCAGCCACCTGCTCCCCAGGTGTCGGGCGGCGATGGCGGGGGTGGCAGCAGCGGGGGAGTGTTCCCGGACCCATCCTCCGGGCTGCCCTTCTTCAATTTGCCGCTCAACATGGCCAATTGCCAGTTTCCGGTGGATGGACATGGCTGGCCCGGGGGCGCGGTCGGCCGCCCCCCTTATTGATGGTGGTGCAACCGTGAATCAAGAAATTAGCTATTAGAGATTTGAGGTCGAGGGAGATGGCACCGGACATCTGATAGATCTGGCAGCTGCAAAGGTTAGCATGCGTATTTGAGGATTTCCATGTACAATTGGCTTTTCCCATGCTTTGATATTTTTGTTTCTTGGGCTTCCTGTTTCTACTTCTACTTCTAGGTTTCATTTCCCTCGGATCTTGTACGTTGTTGTTGTTATTCATGGAAAAACTCCCTTGGACACTTGTTTATTACTATTATCATCTCATCTCATCTCACGTATATGTATATCCACTATTTCTTCTCCTTCTTCTATTATTATCATCCACTACTACAACTTCTACTTCAACTTTCATATCAACCTATTTTCTTTGGTGAACTCCGTGTCTACATTATTTATTTGGTGTTTGATGTGGGTCTCTCCGGTACAGTTTGGAGGGTGATCAAGTGTTATCCAGGCTTTTATTGCTATTAAAATAATAGAAGAATAAAATATAAGGGCTGAAGAAACAAAGCAATAAGGAAATCGGAGATTGGATTTTATTTACAGTGTAGAGTTGCTTCAGTAAGACCAAAATAATAAAAGGAAGTAGGACATTACGGGCTAGGGTTTCTTCTTTGGGAATTGAGACGGAGACCTTAAATTACTCTCACGTGTGCATGTCTTTGATGGAAAGAGCTTTTACTTTCTTGGAACAAGCTACTAGGGAATCTTCACCCTCTCGCTGTCTGTCTTTGCATCTGAAGTCTAAAACGTTTGGCCTCCATGAAATATTGGAACAAGCACATTCAAAGATTCCTTTCAGTTGTGCATCGAAGGCAATGATGTCAAGAAAAAGGAAATGTTAGCTCCTACATTTATAAAATGTTTTATTGTTTAGCTCAATTTGTTCATTTCTAATGGTAGGCTAGCTAACCTTTATCTAGAAATCGGATTGTCATGTCACCCCTTATTTGCAACACAAAACAATAAGTACTAGCTAGTGATCATTTGCAAGTTACCTTTTAATACTAATTACACCGAGCATGTCATATGGCATGCAGGACTTGCACTAGGTTACAATTGTTGACTTTGGCCTGGCCTTTATCGATGTTGCATCTTCTCACCCTCTTACAATTAACGAGGTTATTCTGATTGTTTTCTTTACATTTAGCATATATTCTAGTGTTTTATGCAATATTTTTTTTTTTTTACTATCATTTTCTGAAAGAATCTTCGTGTTTTCATTTCTTTTTTATCATCAAAATCAAGCAATGTTTTAAGGTTTTCGATGGTTGCACGTTCATGCAACTGGCAGGACTGTTTATGTTGGTGATCACCATTTCAGGGTAAAAGGCAATCCGTACTTTGAGAGGACTTTATGATAGTGCTTTGCCACATGATTTCTTGATAATTGTATAGAGCTAGTTGTACCACTTCTAAAGCAACTAGTCATCAGACTCTATCATCTAATTGGAATAGAACTGGAGAAATATTTATTACAAATTTTGAGATTTTCCAAGATACACACTATGCCTTGGTGTTAAGTTTGATTCAGGATCCTAAAGCTATTTGTTGAAGTCCATAAAAGAGATCGAATGAAGTTCAAAACAATGTGAACATCACAAATGTCTGGATATGTCGTAAAACATCTTACCATCTTGTGACATCATCAAATCTAAAAAAAAAATAACTTGAGCCATAAGAAGCATCGAATGACAGTCACAAGAAATTGGGGTAGGTTAACGTGTAGAACAAAGAAGTGCCAGGTATTTTTAGCCTGTCTTGACAATATGGGGAAGTCTTGGCTTATACACCTTTCTTTTCCCTCATGACCCTTTGATTCGATCTTCAGTATATTGAAAGTCAACTAGCAAGGAACATGAAACAAGAAAAGGAATAATAAACATTTTGAGGGATTTCTTTTATATGAATGTTAGATTGTACAAAAATTATGCTCTTGAAAAAAGATTGTACCAACCTTTGAGACTTCTGAGCAACTATATAATAAGATTTGTACCAAGCATTAGTTATCATAGTCTTCTTACTGATGTATTTTCCAAATGAACAATTCTCTGATTCTCTTTTCAACATTTAGCATAGTCAGACTTGGATCAATTTGAATTTCAATTCTATTATCTGATCAGAAAGGACTTTTTCAATGTTATGGAAAATGTCCTTGTCGATGCCTCTAGGATATCCTAACATAAAGGAAGTGTTCATATCATCTAAGTTTTGATCACATCATGATCACAGAATGAATTCTTCAACACTGGAAGTACAGTAAATATTACTGGTGGAGCAGGTTTCTTGTTAGACAATGTCAACTAAGATAGTTTTCAACACAGTATAATATTACGTGATTGTTTATTTTGCCTCCATTGTGTATTATATTAATCTTAAATTATATTTGGTTCTCTAGTAATTAAGAAACTATGAGGCAAAAATATTATAGAAATCATGCTCACACACTCATACAAATAATTAGTGCGTGTAGATAGATATATAATGGATATTGATAGCCATCCTATTTCTCTGAAAAAGATATGGGTATATGTAGAGGTACATAGATACATAGATATGTCGACAAATCATCCTAATGATGAAGAGTAACTCTTGTCTTCACATGATCCCATAGAAAACATAACCATTTTATGGGCTTCATATATTAGTAAAACCCAACCGAGTTGGTTAGCATTATATAAATGTTCTCTTAAAAAAATTGTACAAATCATTGCCACCTATCTCATAAGTATTGGGATGATTATGGCATTTATAGAAACAGTTTCAATGTTCTAGTATTTATACAAAATCACATGGTTAAAACTTCTTACCAAAAGAATTAATGGTAGTCAATGAACTGGAATAGAGAAAAGTATAAATTCCACCAAAAAAAAAATAATAGAGAAAAGTATAAATCAATTTCATCTTAACAACTGATTAGTTGAGTAGATATTTCATGCTTTGCACTAGTTGTTTAAAAATAATCTCATGATAAAATGAGCCCGATGCCCTGCAAACACTTTATATCAGATAAACAATAAAATAAATAAATAAACTGGACAGTTAAATGCTTGCTATTTGAAAATTCTCAACAAGACATTGTAAGCTTAAGGAATATATCGTTCTGCCATGTTTTTTGTTTTTGCTGCTTTATCTTGTTTATTTTTCAATTAACAAATAGAGCAGTGTACTATTATTCCTCAAGTGGTATCTCTGTGAACTTATTCCAGTTGATATTCATCATCTTTCTCCAATAACATATACGTAGAAGTATTTTGGTATAAGGAGATGATAAGCTTTTGTTTAATCGGTTTGCATGGATGTGATGTAGACCAGAGATTTAAGCCAATTTAGTATCTTTCATGTTAGCATAAATTCAAATTAACTTTGTTATGATCAAATCTAAAAGTTCCAAGTAAGCTATGGAAAAAACACCTAGAGTAGCTGGTGTTTAGCAAATGATCGAATTTCTAGTTTAAAAACGGATCTAGTGGTATTTTGTAAACTACTTTGTTCTTTTTGATTTTAGGGCAAGGTAACCTTTGTGGCATGAAGTCCTTTGAGTATAAATGCTGCATCATTAAGAAAAGGAAGCAATTCATATCTCTTACTTTTTATTGCAATCTCCTTAGTCTGCTGAATTATTTTGTAATTAATTAAGCATATGACTTGACCCATGTGTTCTTGGGGCAATGGAATTGGTTCCTTTATCCATTGTTTTTTGGTGGTATAAGTTATTTGATGTATATAAGGAGACATAAAGCTAGATGGAACGAATACCATGAAGCTTGATTACCAACGCTTGGTGGGACGGAAAGTATACATTGATTCATAAGTGACTCACTTTATTTATATTAAATTCAATATTGATTAACTACACATTATGGTTATACAGTAGCCCATTCAATTAAATTTATTTGCTTATAGGTGTACGTGCTATTTTAAACAAGCTTTGAAAGCTTATATAAATTGTGATTCTGATGAAGTTAGATAATCTTTATTTTAAGATCATCCACTTATGGTGATGTTTATTAGATAATTCCACATTTTTGCTTTTAGGGTTTTCAGGTGGAGACTTGATGTTTGACAACATATGCTTTTTTTTTTGCATTTCTCACTATCTTTTCAAAATAATAGAGATCCGAAAGCTCAGTATCATCCATGCAAAAAAAATCACCTTCACGGTTTTTGGTGGTGGGATCAACGCCGGAGAAAAAACACAAACACTTCTTTTGTTCATCGTACTTCTTATCTATACATCCCTTCAAAATGTTTTAAGGAGAATATTTGGTAATGGTGTTTATATATTAGTTAAAAGGGAGACCATACCATTTCTCAAAACATGTAGATTGTGGTAATGGTGTTTATATTTTGGTTGGATATCTTCATAATTAATATAGATTTTGACCTCAAGGCCATCAATCTATTCATCCAAATTAGTATGAAAATCTCCAGCCTTAGTTGTGATGTACTGAAATTTTAATTCTCAATTCTATTGTGTTCTTTACATCTACATCACAGAACAAGCATTCGGGTTCTCATCACTAAACCAATCAGGTGCATGCGTGCAGTGGATGAAGTAAGGGACAACTATTTCCTTGCTCTTGACCTCCTCTTTCTCCTTAACCACTTCTACTTTTTCTTTCCCGTCCTTCACTTCTACTTTCTTTTTTTCCTCTTCCTTTTCGATCTTCTTCTCAATCTTCTGAGGTAAAATCTCTCCATGCTTGTGTGCCTTCTTGCGAATGTACTCTATCAACTTCTTTTCCTCTATGGTGCCAACCACCGTGCAAGTCTGCGCATCTCGATGCATTTTAACAGTGTGAACACCTGTTTTGTCAACCACAGAAATTAGATATCTTATAGGAAATTGCAAAGAAACGGTATTTTTTCAAAGATCATTACCTTTAAGTTTTAGCAATTTCCTCTGGAGGTCATATTCACAGTTCTTACAGTGCAGATGAACCTTTATGACTGTGGTTTTCACAACCTCCTGGGATGAGTGTAAACATTAACCATGTAAAATGGGTGCAAAACTGAGAAAAGAATGGAATTAATGGACTTAATATATTCAAAAATTTCAGAAGTGTGATACTTATTTTATTTTGATTGGATATTCCATTGAGGTTATATGAAAATCTTGTTCTCAAATTAAAATTAAGAGAAAATAAAGGCTGTATATGAAAGTTTTACCTTTTTCTCTTCCTTCTTTTCTGGTGGCTTATCCACCTTTTCCTTCGGCTTGGGTGATATCAGCTCAACTTTCTTCCTGGTCTTCTTTTCGATTCTTTTGTGAATCTTCACCGGGTCGAACACACCCTTCACCGAGACCTTTCCAGTCTCAACTTCGATATCCACCTTATGAACTCCTATGAATGAGATTCCAAGGTTAAAGTGCCCATCACACCTTTAAGAACCATTATTTTATAACATTACCACCAAATGACTCCAAATTAAGATGATAATTTAAATAACAAAGAACATAGAAGGTGAAAGATGCCAAGATCAATCATCTTAATCACTCACCTTGTGTTCTTATGATTGTCTTCTCGACATGACGAGCACAATCCTTGCAATGGAGGTGGAGTTTATAAACGGCAGTGATCACTTCCTCACGCGTTTCCTTTTCGACAATCACTTCTTTCTTCTCTCGCGTTTCCTTTTCTACAATCACTTCTTTCTTCTCCCGCGTTTCCTTTTCTACAATCGCTTCTTTCTTCTCACCTGCAACCATTTTAACAAAAACCAAGGGAGAAGAAAACCTACAGGGAAGGGACACTCACTAACAATTATTCATAAACAAGGAAATAGCATGAAATGTTGATGGCTATGGAAGAATGTTTTGGGTATAAGAAAGAGAGATCGGATTTTTATCAAGGTTGTTTTGGGACAGTGGGTTGGTGGGATTCGTTGAGGGTGGTTCACTTGCTATGGATAAGTTGCGCAATCGGACTGCGCGCGGTTCTCTGCCGAGGATTTGACCATTTCTTGGGTACTTCCACAAGGACAGCTTGACACGGTCTTTATACTTCAGAGTCCACTGCAAGATAGGTTTATGTGAGACCATGGTTGTCGTTGTACCGGGCCTTCTGGGCAATTCGTTGAGTCATTTGAAAATTACCAAAATAAACGTACCTGGAACAAGTGTTGCCGTTTAATTAATTACTTAATTAATTTATTGCTTTTGTAAGTAAAAGGACTAGAACTTTAAGATGGTATTAATAGCTAATTTTAGCTTGTAGAATTCATTCTCGCCGTATTCTTTGGCAAAGGAATTGTAAGTAATTGCTGGAATAGGAAATGATGCATGACGTGATGCAAGAAAATAAGACAGCAGGGAACTAATTAAAAAGCCTAAGTGAAGTGCATCGGATTACAGCTCTGTGCTGCCTTTGGAGTCATGGAGCTAAGGGAAAGCCTGGAGGTATTGAACATCTTTTAGATTAAATCTCAGTTTCATCCTATCTGGCTATATCTCGTTCGTAGGCGTACTAAATTTGGCATGGCGACGTACCCCTTGGAGGTTTTACAGCTTAGAAATATATGCTTTGCTAATGCATGCCATGTGAGACACATGGCAAAATTTTACCTACCTCATGAAATGTAAACTTAGTTATCCAATGGAAGACATGGTAACATAATCCTCTTGGGTTATCATGGCATGCATAGAGTCTATTTCAGCTGCTCTACAAGCACAGCAATTGTGAGCTAAGGTGCTTCGTTCCCTTTTAGTCTTTTCTTTTCCCCGAGCATATAGTGGTAACGTGCCATTACCGAAGTCTGAATCTTGAACAATTCAAGAAGAATGAGATTTTAAAAGAGAGGCCAACGAACTAAGCTAATATATAGCATCGATCACACCAATCTAAAGTTTTGTCATGATGATAGACTATTGGTTGCATACTTTTTATTCTAGAAGAAGGTTCCAGGTTCAAAACTTCAAAGGTGTATGTCCAAGTTTTTGGTATGGGTAATTGATCGGTCAATCGTTTCTGCATATAAAATGTTCAAAACTTCAAAGGTCTATGTCCAAGTTTTTGGTATGGGTAATTGATCGGTCAATCGTTTCTGTATATAAAATGATAGATTGCTCTTCTCCAATTGTTTCTAAAAGAATTTAAAAAAGTAGACAACATTCTTGTTCACAAGTTGAGTAATAATTTTCCACAAAAGGTAAGTTAGTTTTTGCATGAAATCCATGAAACTTTATTTTACAAATGGATTATTTTTCTTTTTCTATATATATATATATATTTTTTAACAAGTAGAAAGAATATCGGCAACTAAGAAATTGAATCTTAGGATGGATTAACGGTTGTTAAACGTTGTCTTAAAAGGGTAGATTTTGGTGACAAAAAGGTAGTTTTGATTAATTTATTTTGACATTTAGCCTAAGTCCACCAATTATACCTGAAAAAAGGTCTGTGATTTGCTCAAATTATTTCTATTTTATATGTCACGTAATCTGATATGTTTTGAGAAATATTGTATAACTTGGTATTATATAGAAAACGTTAATTAGCATCGCAGGTCAGAGCCTATTTAATTTAATTGACTTTTAACGCAACGTCCAATAAGAACAAGGTTCTCAATTCAGTTAGCTTAAGAAACTGCCTCATCTTTCACGGGACAATGGAGATAGTTGGCAATGATAATCAATGAGGTTCTCAATTCTATATTTTTTCTTCTATTTTTTTGCTTTATAAAAAAAGAAACGAAAACCATCAAGTGATTCTCCTGCTATGTTCTCCATGTACACTTGAGCTCCACCGATCCACCCAATCTGCGACAACATTACAAGCCGTCCGAACCAAAACCAACTTATGATAGGGATAATAAATTAATGGGGTCTTGAAGGATTTGGTTGTTTGGAATACGTAATAAATCTGGGGGAACTGCCAATTCAATGATTGGTCCTTCGTATGGAATAAAATCAAGAATCTCTCCTCCCTCCTCCATGAAGACTAAAAGTCTCTATCTCTGAAAGTGAAGCCCATATGAATGTCTTATCGCTAAAACCTTGGGAGGAAAGGTTTGTGTAATGTCTTAGTGGAGATCATTAATTATTACTTACATACAAACTCAGATACTGCGTAAATATTATATATTCTCCCTTTTTACCTCCTTAAAAAAACTATTGGGTGGCATTCCTGCCTCTCTTCATACCGGGGAAAAAAAAAAGAAAAGAAGATACCAGCTCGCTACTATTTGGCATATCAAATTCCTTTCCTGGGGACTACTTATATTGGTGGACCTAGCTACCAGTAACTAAATCTAACGTAAAATGAGAGGGCACGTACAGGATAAATTACCAGCATCTCTTTAATGTACATATTCTTATATTTTCAAAGGTGGGTTTCAATTGGGCCTTTAGTCACACACAAGAAGAGGCACATGCACCAAAGTAAATAACTGTTAAAAGGGATGAAAGACACATATTCTCCCACCTTTGCTTTATAACAAGATAAATCAAAACCATCAAGAGATTCCCCCAGCTATATTCTCGTTGTACACTTGAGCTCTACCGTTGCATGCGGCAACATTACAAGTAGTTTGGACCAAAACCAACTTATGATAGGTGTTGCGGTAAATACTAGCTCAAGGTCAAGGAAGAGATGCTAACCGGCTAAAGTCGCTGTTGGAGTGACCAGCAAAACATTCCTAATTGGGATTGGCCCGAACAAGGACACTCCAAACACTGAAGTTAGTGGGCTGGAATAGAAGGGAAGCAGTGAGCATGCAAAAAAATTGCTTACCAAAGAGATCCTTAAAGCCTTAGATATTTATAAGAGAGAGGGCTGAACTAGAGCGGATAACTCCGAGGATATCGGGCTACCATCACACTGTTGAGATATCACAACCACGGTTTGCTCCAACAGATCACTTGGGAGGGCTGTTACTTCTGGTAATATCACTAGTGTGGATAGCTATTCTCGTGATTTGAATGACTGGCTATTCGAAATCTCTGGGATCGGTCATGTGAGGAGGGGCATGTCGATGGATCGCATTCGGTGACAGCCTTGTACAGCATGCCTCAACACCTAGCTTAGCTTAGCTGGTAGGCCCGGCTAGGTCAATGGACCGGATCTTTGTCCCTAGCTAGTGGAAGTATCTTAGGGACAAGCTTGTTTTTTGGATGGGTCAGCGGACGAGGCAGCTATTTCCAAAGTTGGGTTCTAAATCTATACCAACCTTTGTCTAAGGCTTTCAAAGTATACTAACCCTTATCCAAGGTATTCGAAGTATCCTCATAACACTTGTCCCTTATTCCTAATGTAAGTTGAAATGGTTTAAACTGATGGAGTAATAGCTGCCACCTTGGTCTCATTATCGTCTGGTGGAGAAGGTGGAAAGCCCGAAGTAGTCCCCATGAAGGTCGTAGATGTTTCTACGCCATCGGATGAGGCCTTTGTGGTGGAGGCCATCATGCCACAGGAAGGGGTTTCGATAGAGGTTGGTGATAATACACTTCTGCTAGAGAGAGTGTTGGGCATGGACAGCATGCCAGCCATCAATCTATATGTCGAGATTGTCAATGTGGTGAACTCACCGACAACAGACCAGTAGGCTGGGTTGATTGGTATAATATTTGGCCTATTGGTGGATAAGAGGCATGCACTTGAAGCGAAGCTGAAGCTCATGCTTCAGAATCAGTGCAACTAGAGGCTCATGCTTGGGAAGCAATAGAGGAAGGAGCCTGAACATCGAAAGCAACAAAGAAAGGAGCCTGCCCAAAGGCTCCAGGGCTGAAGGAGCGGTCATTCGCATCACGAGGAGAAACAGTAGGAACCAAGAGACCAGCTGGAGGTTGTCCAAGCAGCACTTAACAGAGCTGCCAAAAGGTTGGTGGGTCTTCTGCCACCCATGGAAGGGTAGTTATTGGGGCAGATGCTCCAAACCTCTGATGCCTTGGAACATTCATCTTGGTGAGTGGTTTTCGTCCTTCACTTCTTTATTTCCTATTACATCTTGTTTGACCTGCATATTGACTTTAACCTTGGGTCTCATGTAGCTAGGTCATCATCTGGCCCATTTTGTGAGCCTAGCCTCCTTGGTGCAGGAATGGGTGGACTGCCTAGAGTACGAGTTAGAGCAGGAAAAGGTTGCCACCGTCCAATTAATGAGAGAGGTGGATGGCAATGAAGAAGCCCTCCAGGAGGTCCAAGAGAAGGTCGACCAGCGAGATGCCATAATAATTGGAACGAAATCCCAAACAAAGGAACTTAATCAATAGGTTATTGAGGCAGAAATGGAGCATTCAGATGCTCAGGAAGAGGTAAAGCATCTCAGAGCAGAGCTGGAGGAGGAAAGAAAGAAGGACCAAACCATTACTCTAGCTGGGGCCTGCTCATCTGTAGGCTCCTTGGTGGCAGCTCGCTTGGGGGAACTAGGTCGGTTGCAGGTGGAGGCCATCTGGTTGATAAGATATCCAAGCTTCGATGCAGGGTTCATTCATTTGACTTAAAGGCCAAGCATGCCAAGGAGGTGTTGAAGGGCAAGGAAGAGAATAGGTATTTTCTCCATCGTTGGCTTGTTAACCAAGAGTAGCTAACTAACTCTGGAAAAAAAAGGGCTGACAAGCTAGAGAAAGCCGGGGCTGGCATTATCTCAGAGGCTTGCCAGAAGGGCTTCCCGGTGGGCTTTGAATAGTGCAAGTCTATAGTTGTGACATATCTTCTCACCCCAGGAGTCGATCCTCCAAGGGTTGATCCATCAGACGAAGGCTTGAAAGTAGAGGTGAATAGCCACATGAGCATATTCATCAAAGGCCTCGATCTGCTACCTTTTGTCTTTTAGACTCATTGGGCTGCCCAAACTGACCTCGAAGCATGATTTGAGGGAGAGAATATGCCAGGGCCCAGATAGTTGTATTTGTTCATGTTTCTTTACATTTTTGATGTATTTTCTTTCCTTCTTCCTTTTGGAATGTAGTCACATCTTTTTATAATATCATTTGAGTTTAATGAAAATGAAAGTTTCTTTGCAAATTTTCTGGTTCCGAATTGTGCCTTTGTATGTTAGAATTTCCAACCTTGCCACAGTTTAATAATTTCCTGCCAACTTTATACTAAATACTGCTTTGATTAAGGCACTTATCAACTCCTGTGCCGTTAAATCTTTGTTTAAAGCTTAGGTGTGAGTCATTCCGAACCATAATCTGGGGCACAACATGGGATGTAGAGACTAAAAATTTTAACTTTGGGAGTCTGAATCTTGATGTCGAAGATGTCATTCCGACCCTTAATTGGGATCCACATGAGTTAAGCTTGACCCCATTCATAGAAAGGGAGTTTCGACCCATGTCTTGAGCTAAGTCATGTAGATGATGGACAGAGAGGCTAAGTCCAACCCAGACTTTGTGCGAACGACCTAGTTTCGACCCATTTTTAGAATTAGGGGCGGGCTTATTCTGGACTAGGATCTGATCCAAGGTTCATCACATCGAGATCTGGCCTGGGGCCATGCTTCTCGGGATTTAAACCATTCCCACATAGTGAAAGGCGGTGTCACCTTGATTTCCATGCAAAACATGATCCACCTACACTATAAATAACCACAAGATCTGCCATAAAATCCATGCCAAGCAAGGGTGTGCCGCGTGCCCCGCTAGGGTTAAGCTCTATTTAAACCCCTCTGATGGATCTGTACTGACTTCTCAGGGTTTCCTTGTCATCCTCTTGTCATGGACTTCAAGTTCCGTGCTTCTCTGATTTTCTCCTATTCCTACAAATCATCAACCTTTCTTTGTTTTGTTAATTTTCAAAATGAGTGCCTCCGAGGAGACCCGAGCCTTGGCTATGGTTGATCCAGAGGAGGAAGAGGAGGGGGACTTCATCGACCCAGCAAACATCTAGTCATAAATCATGGAGACGGATCTGATCAAACTCTATAATGAGTTTCCAAACCCTCCAGAGTTCCAACTAGAAGTGCCAAGGCCACAGGAATGGGGCCTACAGGCCACCCCTAGGCCAATTAAGCCTCTATGAGGAGAGCTTCAAGGGCGAGTTAAGGCTTCTCCTCCATCCTTTTTTCGTTACTTTTTTAAAATTTTTTGATATATCGCTATGTTCATTTTCTCCAAATTCATGGCAGCACATCGATGGTTTTATCATGATTTATTTTTTGGCCGAGGTAACTCCTAGCATTTTTCTTTTTCATCCTTTTTATATCTTTAAGAAGCATGCCGAGCTTGCCATATGGTGATACGCCTCACCTTGGAAAGGTATTCACCCGCTGATCGCGGGCACTCCTTCCTCCATCCATTAATGGAAGGAGTGCTTTTTTGTTTCCAAAACTTTTGGTGAGGCTTGGGGCTTCGTCGACTGGGACAAGCCATAAAAGTCGGCCCTTAGGGTACCTAGTTTGGATAGCACCAGATGCAGGAGTTCCGGACTCTGTGCAGCTTTTAGGTACTAGACATAAAGGAGTTCTTTTTAGAGCAAATGTTGATCGACATCAGGATCAGCCCATGTCAGCCCTCAAGATGCACGTAAATCTGAACTCCTACTTTTGGTGCGCTCTTGTCTAGTTTATCAAATCGATACTAATCTCAAATTATTCTTATTGTAGAGATGGATAAGGGTGTAGAGAAGTCGAAGTGCGGAGATGCGGGTAGGTTGGAACATGGGTATGCGAGGTGGTTGGAGCATGAGCATAGGCGTCCCTACAAGTGATAGAGGCAGGACGATCGTGGGGCTAGCTGACGCATTCACTTGAGGAGTAGAAGCCCTCCACCACCAGCCCTTAGAAGGTACCTGTGGTCGGAGACATGATCATCACGTGATCATCACATCTCCGATCTCTTCACTATCCCCTCAAGTAGGAGTCGACGATCTTCCTATCGCCATTGCAATCCTAGATACCCATCCATCTCCTTAAGTGAGAGTGGGTGATCCTGCATTGGACGTTCAGGGAATTCACCGGGGCTCCCCTACCCCCTAGGCTGAGGTAGAGCCAGATCCTTCTGCCCCCTAGCCCAAGGTGAAGACAAATCCTACCCTAGGCATGAAACAAGCAGGTAGCAGTGGAGCCCACCTCTTCGGATAAACCTTTCCCACTCCGAGCCTGGGAGGGGGTATCGTGTGTAGCCCTTGCCTGCATTAGGCTCGGTGCCCCTGCATTGAGGAACTATAAACTAGTGCATGAGGCTTTCTTCGGGCTCATTTTTTTCACCGATGCAAATGAGATTCTAGATGCATCTAGAGTCGATAGGCGAAGGGATGCCATAAGAAGCTTAATCCGGGTAAGTTGATGCACCTACAGGTCTTCATATTCACATATTTATGTGAATGTATTCTTGATTATTGACATACCTCTTTTAGTAGCTAGCCCTGTATATGAATAAATTCTTCGATGATAGTAAGAATTCATCTACTGAGACTGCAAAATGAAAGGCCACGGCTGAGATGATGAAGGAAAGACTCGACAAGTTAGCCGCAAAGGTTGACGGAGTTGTCAAGAGGGATGATTGCTCTGAAGCCATCTTAAAGAGGGTCACAGTAGAGAACATCCATTTGGAGGCCATTCGGGAGGGCTAGGTTGAGGAAATAAGAAAGCAAAAGGCAACTCTCAAGGCAGTAAAGGACGGGATGAGGGTGGCCGATGAGAGCATGCTAAAGAATAAAGATCGTCGCTTCGAAGGCCGTCGAAGACTTCCAAACCTGCACCGAATTCCTTGCAAAAAAGATCGCTGCCACTACTAAGGCAGTGGAGGATTTTCGGGCTTCCACTGAGTTCGAGGATGAGAAGGCCAACTTCGCGGCCATCGCTTACAAAGAGACAATAAAGAATGCCAAGGACAAGGTCACTGCTTGATAAATTTATTAAATATTTCAATTAAAGTATTAATATATATATTAATTTATCTTTAATTTTTAAGAATTGATATTTTTATTTATATTTTATAGAAAAAATATTCTTAGATGAACAAAAGCTCAATTTGCATATCAGAAAGATGCAAACGATATTCAAAATAGAGCTAAAATAGAATTTCAAAATCCAGTTAAAGTGTTAGTCTAGTCCAAATTGCTTGATTCATGGTGTACACAAAGCTGGTCGGTCCATCATTGCTAATCACGGTCTAGGCAACATAAATGCGGCTTACAGGAAAGGAGTGGAGAAAGTTGTCTGCGGTTTTTAATCCTTCCGCTATTATATTTAATCTGGTCCAAAAAATTCTTTGACATAAACTCCCAAGGTCTTCATGTTTCACGTAGCAAACGGGTGCATTCCAAGGCTTCTCACGATAAACAATCTTTACGCTTGAATGCCACCAGGAGATCATTTAATTAAATGCATCCATCCACTTGGTTCAAGGAGAAAAGATTCTTGCAGCTCCCCAAACTCCCCATAAACAAAAGTCTCGCGTGGCTCACAACTTTTCTCAAGCGGCTCCCCAGCATAACATCGTCGCGTGGCTCATGAGATGAAACACCAGGTGGTCAACAGGAGGGGCGCCAGTTTATATGCAATATAAAAAAAAAATTAACAAAGTTTGGGAGCCCGGTGCTTAGGGCTAAATATGAGTCGAGCTGGACTGGATCAAAACCTGGTTGAAAAAAATTTTGGACTTCGAGTCAAGCTTAGAACTGATTTATTTTGAAAAAATTGGTCCGAGTCCAACTTGAGCTCGAATCCGAGCTCGATTGGATCGATCTGAACTAGGCTTTGATTCGGATCTACCTGAAGTAAAGCCTAATTAGACCTGACAAATTGAAGATAAAATAATAAAATAAAATTCTTTTAATTACTAGTACATATTCAAAAAAAATCTAAAAGATTAAAATTTCAAAACTATCGAGCCGGCGGACTGGGCTCGAGTCGGGCCGAATCGGACCAAGAAGGAGCCCGAGCCTGGTCCAAAAATTAAATGGATTCTATTTTTAGATCTAAACCCGGCCTGATCTATTTCGGGTCTGACCTGAAGCTCGGTCCAACTTCGGGCCAGCCCAAGCTCAGTTCCAGCCCTGTGGGTACTATACCCGACACCTATAACCAACAGGAGAGCAGGATCGCATGGCAGTGGCACTTCCCAACATCATTAAAAATGCTGACGTAGAGGAAAGTTTTTCATGCTGATTTTTCTCACATTTCGACTGGGATTTGGCTTGTTTGAAAGCCTATAAAAAGAAAGCCGTAGGAACAACGAGCCACCATAAAAAATAATTTTATTTTATTTTTATTTTAATATATAGAGGGTTTGAGATGGGGAGAAAGAATATGCTGTCAACTCGATCGATGATTGACTAAAACTCCTCCATCTCGGGACAGGAATGAAGTCTTTCTTATATCACAGATTTTTTTTTTTTCCCCACCTTATATATTTCTTTCATGCACTATTAATAAAATCTTTTTCTCTTTATTCATGATTGTATTATGTTTCCTTGAATTAATTTAATTTTTAATAATTTATTCTCCTAAGGAGATATATCGTGACCTTGATAAGATATGATTCATGCTCGAACATAGGATAAACTATATTGAAGTTAGTTAATTTTTTTAATTTAGATTTGAGATAATCTATGCTTATAAAAAAATGGATCATAATTCTGAAAATATGATTTTTACTTAAATAAAGATAAGTTATACTAAAAAATAATTAATCACAAGCTTTTTGAATGAATAAATACCAAAATCTGTTAACAAGATGAATGGATTTTTAATTATTGAGATGTATTAAATTAATTATTTTTAAATTAATTTATTTTAAATTATTAGTTTCTAGAATTTTATAATTAAATTATTTTATTTTTTTATGAAATATTTTTTTTGATCCTCGAGGATATGATCCCTACTTATCCTAACTATATAGTAATGAGTTAGGTTTTTATTTTTGACCACCCTATAAGCGATCAAATTTTGATACATCACCCGAAATCTAGGCATGATTATTTTTTAAAAAAATAATAAAAAATATTTACATATTTTTTGATTTATTGCTTTCTTTAGTTTTATTGCCCTCTTGAATTATTATTGCATTATTTTAATTCACTTATTTTCTATATTACTTTTTATTCTTGTTAATATAAAAAAAAACATATAATATTTACTTTCTTTATATTCATAAGTTATCTTCTAACCTAATTTAACTTTTTTTTGTTAGACCACTTTAAGTATTTAAAAAAATAAAAAAGTAAAAAAATAAAGACATCTTTTCATAAAATTTAATTAATTTAAAGAAACAAAAAAAATTAAAAACTTTTTAACTTAATTGGACACTTTGCTTTGATTGCATTGCATTCTCATAAAATATCTTAAGAGCATAAACTCTTAAATAATATAAGGTAAAGATTTTATCACCCTATCTTGGTCCACGAACCACCACCCTATATATTACATTAACCTAGATCTTAATTTAAAATTAACTAGATGTCAATCCTAGCATTTTTGAGCTCACTAGAACAGGCATTTGGAAGAGTTGGACCAGGTCATGATTAATTTGTTGACTGATGTTTAGGAAAGGGGTTCAAGGATGTCCAGTCCTGAAGGAAGGTGATTTTTTAATTGATTTCGTTGATTGATGTGGCCAATTTATTTGATGTCTAAGGAAAGCAACGGAAAATCCTCACTGACCTTATCTTTTCCTGGTCAGTCGGCTAATTAGTGTTTGACTTGAAGGGCTCCAAGGCGGTCTTGGTAGTTAGGAGCTGTCTAGATATAAGTTAATCCAAGGATAGAGAGTCCATTATGTGTTAACTTGTTTGTAATCAATATTAAATCTTAATTATTTTTTTTTTATCATCTCTATATTTAGGACTCTCTAGGTTTGTGATCTTTAGAATTTTTTTTTTATCTATCTCTCCTTTTTTTCTTTGTTTGCAATAAATAAAAATAATTATAAAAGATTTTCCTGCTAAGATAAAATGATAATTGGTCATATACAATCTAAGCCTTCTAAGATTATAAAGTCATTGAGAGAGAAATAAAATCCGGAGATCGATCTAAAATCCTAAGGGACTATTGGTACCTTATAGAAGAAACAGATTCTAGTGTGTAATCTAAAATTCTAAGGGACTATTGGTATCCTAAGAGGGAAATGGATTCTATAGAATGACTTAAAACCCTAAGGGACTACTAATACCCTATAGGAGAAACAAACTCTAATGTACAACTGAAGATCCTAAGGGACTGTTGTTTCCCTGTAAGAGAAATGGATTTCAATGTTCAACCTAAAACCCTTTAGGACCATTAGTACCCGATTGACTCTGTCCAACCATCTAAAATTAGATTTTCAGCAATTATTTTGTAATTGGACCTCAACTGATTGACATTCATCCCGAATTCACTAGATTTGAAGATGCATACAATTATATAAGGGAGTTTGAAGAACTAAAATGTCATCTTTGATCCGCAGAATAGAGAAAGTCTTAGAACATAAAGGATATACCTAATTAAACCATATGTCAGCACCTATGTACACCGCATACAATGCACCTGATTATATTATGGAGGAATGTCCTTACTTGATGCATCCAATCCAAAATGGGTTCACACAGAAAGTGCAGCCAATGAAAGATATATGACTAAACCTTATGCACCGACCTATAACCTAAGATAGAAAAATCATCTCAATTTTACGTGGTCATAAGAGCAACATTAAGATCTCATATTTTTTATCAGCCCTACCGAAGGTCCAACCAAATATTCAATAATCAACCAAATCTAGATCTTGAGGAAGGAATCAGCACATTAGAAAAAGTTTTGAAGTCTTAGCACAATCAACCTTAGATACCATAAATACTCTCAATAACTTTAGGCAAATCATGGGCTAATAGGAAACTTCCAACATCCAAGCTATTGCCCATTTAGAGATGCGATTGAGTCAGTTAGCCATAATTATGAGTGAAGAAGAGCTGCCTAGTCAGCTTAAGAGTGATCCTGAAGACAATACCTGGCTAGAAGCTTTAATGTCACTGTAATTATTTCTAAATAATCGATTATAACTCTTGGGAATGAAATGTTATAGAGCAACTTTACACAACCAAAAAAACTGACATAGATAATTCAATTAAAACAAAAACATACAAAGAAAAATCAAAATAGAGGGATAAACCACTTCCATCATCACCCTACCTACCTATGAACCCATTCCCTAGTATCCTAGAATCGTCCATTGCTTTTAATAGGAAGAGAGAATAAATAGGTGCAATAATGAAATTAATTGAGACTTCTCAAGGATCACAAATGCATAGTATAGTGGAGGAAGCTATACATATGTAGGAATTTTGTGGTGCTCCCAAGCCTTGGAGAGACTTGGGAGGCCATGGCAGGGATGTTCGAGGATCCCTGGGGCTTGGGGACGTGTCCCGAGCGGGTCCTGGAGGTGTTCCAGGGATACTCTGAGTCTAAGATTGAGAGAACAATGAGTCATGTTGGGTCAGGGGGCTTGACCCAGGTTTGAGTGTTTTGTCATGTGACTTAAGGGAGAGTTTTTGAGAGATTGTAACATAACCCAGTTGGGTTATGGGGTTTAGTTCTAAATGTGTAGTTGATTGTCCCTTTGGTATAAAAGGGGTTGAGGCTAGGTAGTTAGCTGGTTAGTTGGTTAGCATATGGCTAGTTGGTTAGTTGATTAGGTGGTTGAGTCCTAACCTCCCACATGGTCTAACTAACTAGAAGACTATCAAACTAAGGATCCTAACTACCTAGGGATCCTAACCACCTTAAACCTAATGTCCAAGTCCAAGAATTAGTTGGTTGGTTGTAACCAACTTAGAAAGCCTCAAACCATCCCATGTGATGAAGGGGTGATGGTTTGGTACGGTGAAAAACCATGAGATAAGAGAGGGTGCGTGAGAGGTGTGCATGGTCTCTCTTTCTCACCGTGAGGAATCAGCGTGAGGGTTATATCATGTGGAAGAAGGGCTTGGAACGTGGATGTTCCACGAGCTTGGAGAAGGGAACCGAGCATGAGGGAGTCCGTAGGTTTGGGAGTTTCTTCCTGGGTTTCAGAGAGGAGGCTAGTGTCTTGTGTCCTGTATCAAGATATTCTCCAAGGATAATAATACAATCTCTTTTCTCCTAATCTCTTCTATATCTTCTCCTACTTCTTGGTTTAAAAGAAGGCTGCCATCATCTCGTCAGGGTCTCTTTCTCATGGTGCTTCCGTGGCATATACACTGATCCGGGGATTCCTAACAAGTGGTATTAAAGCAGGTTCGAGCATAGAGAGAGGAGGTTTCTATCCCAGGATCTCTTCAAGGTGTTCTTGATCAAAGTATTTTTTTTAAATCAGGTTTCTCCAGGATTTTGGAGAAGGGTTCAAATCTAGGATTTTCTCAAGATGTTGAGAGGAAGGATAAGATCTGGGACTGCTGTCCACCTTCCTTTATATCAGGTATCTTTTTCAAGATTTTTGTCAATTTTTCACTATTTATGATTGTCTTGGATCATGAAAGGCAGCGGGATGAAGATTGGTGTGGAGAAGTTTGATGGAAAAGAGAGTTTTACTATGTAGAAGGTTAGGATGAAAAACTTGCTGGTTCAAATGGGATTAGATCTGGCTTTGGAAGATAGGCCAGGGGATATGAATGACAAGGAGTGGATGTCCTTGAAGAAAAGGGCATATGCCACGATTACGACTTATCTGGTGGATGAGATTTTGTATGACGTCTTAGAGGAAAAGACACCTAAGGGATTGTGGTCGAGATTGCACACCATGTATATGAAAAAGAATATGTGCAACAAGTTGGTGCTGAAGAAGCAACTGTATAGCCTTCGGATGCAAGAGGATAAGGATGTTGCGGGATACATTCAGCGGTTTGATCGGATAGGCATGGATTTGCTCAACATTGGGGTAGATTTAGAAGAGGAAGATAAGAATCTGCTACTTTTATGTTCACTATTTGGGAGCTTCGATCCGTTGTGACTATACTACTGTATGGTAAGGAGACGATGATATATGAGGAGATCATATCAGTACTAAAATCCAATGAGAAGTGGGAATGGATGATGAAGAGGGAGGTCTTCCAGGAGGGTTTGGCTGTGTCAGAGAGGTCAAGAAAATGAAAAAAGAAAGGTGAACAGGTGGGACGGGTACAGTCCAGGAAAGGAAGTATGGCTGGCAAGTGCTATAGATGTGGTGTAGCAAGGCACTTTAAGCGGGAGTGTTCGCTTAGAAAAAAGTACAAGGATAGAAAAGGAAAGCCCGGATTTCTTAGATTCAGTCGCTGGATCAAAGGAAGAGTCGGATAGCTTTTGGTTTCGGAGGAGCCTGTGGGAGGTAGTATATTCGAAACGGTCTCGAAGGGGTCCACGAGATACGGAGGGTCTAAGGATGTAGTGACTGGGTACGAGGTTCAGGTGCAGGCTCAGTAGGGTAGCGTTGAGTTGCTGGCCTCGAGGTTCATTATGTGGCATCAGGGGGACTTTAATCTCAGGTAGAGTACCAGGGAGAGGTGGCTTCATGGGTGGAGCAGGATTCAACACGAGATCAGAGCGAAGGGGTGCACGGGGAGGAGTCACATCCCAGCACCAGCGCCAGGGGTGCACCAAGGCAGGTGGAGCAGCGTGCACAGGTAATGAGGCATGGCTCTGAGAAGATGGCATCAGGTAGAGCTCTAGTTGCAGCGAGTGCCAGTTTAGGTTCGCTGGGTTCTCTTCAAGGAAGTCCAAGAAAAAGTCTGATGCAACTACTAGGCAGAAGGAAGGCTATAATGGTGGTGCCACGGTACAAGCAAGAATTTTCAGCTATGGAGCCAGTCATCCCAAAGGCCTCCAAGGGTGCATAGTAGCTGAAGCGTGTTGGTAGAGACAAGGAGATCCGTACAAGAGGCTGTCAGAACACACAATTACAGCGGAGATATGCAGGAGGACATTGCCGGGTTTGTCAAGGCTTAGGGGCACCAAGGTGAAGATTATAGGGATTTTGTGGTGCTCCCAAGCCTTGGAGAGACTTGGGAGGCCATGGCAGGGATGTTCGAGGATCCCTAGGGCTTGGGGCATGTCCCAAGTGGATCCTGGAGGTGTTCTAGGATACTCTGAGTCTGAGGTTGAGAGAACATGTGAGTCATGTAGGATGAGGGGGCTTGATCCAAGTTTGAGTGTTTTGTCATGTGACTTAGGAAGAGTTTTTGAGAGATTGTAACATAACCTAGTTGGGTTATGGGGTTTAGGTCTAGAGGTGTAGTTGGTTATCCCTTTGGTGTAAAAGGTGTGAGGCTAGGTAGTTAGTTGGTTAGTTGGTTAGCAAGTGGCTAGTTGGTTAGTCGATTAGGTGGTTGAGTCCTAACCGCCCACATGGTCTAACTAACTAGAAGACTAACCAACTAAGGATCCTAACTACCTAGGGATCCTAACCACCTTGAACCTAATGTCCAAGTCCAAGAATTAGTTGATTGGTTATAACCAACTTAGGAAGCCTCAAACCGTCCCATATGATGAAGGGGTGAGGTTTGGTATGGTGAAAAACTATGAGATAAGAGAGGGCACGTGAGAGGTGTGCATGGTCTCTCTTTCTCACCATGAGGAATCAGCGTGAGGATTACATCATGCGGAAGAAGGGCTTGGAATGTGGATGTTCCATGGGCTTGGAGAAGGGAACCGAGCGTGAGGGATCGAGTCCACAGGTTTGGAAGTTTCTTCCTAGGTTTCAGAGAGAAGGCTGGTGTCTTGTGTCCTGTATCAAGATATTCTCCAAAGATAATAATACAATCTCTTTTCTCTAATATCTTCTATATCTTCTCCTACTTCTTGGTTTAAAAAAGGATGCCTTCATCACGTCAAGGTCTTTTTCTCACGATGCTTCCGCGGCATATACTCTGATCCAGGGATTCCTAACACGGTAGTGCCAGTGGCGACATTGGAGTAGGAGCCCTGCTATTTGAGTGGGCTTTAGTATTCATTGATGTTACCTTCTTGGGAGGCATCATTGAAAACTTTGTTCACTTTCTTTCCAAAAATGGGCCTGGGCCCTTCATCTAGCATCGATCTGTTATGGTAGATACCGGCTCAAGATCGAAGAAGAGATACGAGCTGGCTGGAGTCACCGCTGGAGTGACTTGCAAAAAGTTCCTAGCTAGGAGGTCCCAGCAATGATATTTTGACACTCAAGTCAGTGATCTAGAATAGAAGAGAAATAGTGAGCATGAAAAAAAAGTGCTTACCGGAGATCCTCATAGCCTTAGGTATTTATAGGAGAGAGGGTTGAACCGAAGCGGATAACTCCAAGGATATCGGGCTATGATCATGCCATTATGGGATCACAGCCACGATTTCCTCCAGTGGATCACGGGGGCCAAGGAGGGCCTACTACTTCTGGTAACATCGTTGGTACAGATGCTATTTTCATGATTTGGAGGACCGACCATTCAAAATCTCTAGGATCAATTACATGACAAGGGGTGTGCCGATGGGTCACATCCCATGACAGCACTGCACAGCATGCCTCAACACCAAGCTTGTCTCAGCTGATGGGCTCGCAGATAGGTTAGTGGATTGGATCATTGTCCCTGCTAGGGAAGTATCTCAGGAAGAAGCTTGTTTACCGGATGGGTTGGTTGATGAGTCGGCAGATAAGACAACCATTTATGGAGTTAGGTTAATTGTCTGTACCAACCTTTGTCCAAGGCTTTCGAAGTATACTAGCCCTCATATGAGGTATCCGAAGTACCTCTGTAATAATAGGGTTGATGAATTAATTAGACCTTGAACTTGGATTTGATAGTTTGAAGGATGTAATAATTAAATTTGGGTGAACTACCATATTCAACGATTGGTCTTCTATGCATTGCCAAGAACAACTTCTTGGATTTGGTAAAATATGGAACAAAATCAACAATCTCTCCTTCCTAACTAAAAGTCTCTCTTTGAAAGTGAAGCCCATTCGAATGTCTTCTGCTCTCCATCACTCACTCTACCATGTTGATATTTGCTGCGTTGTTGCTCAAACCTCCAAACCTCAGAGGAAACATTTGTCTAATTAATATCTTGATGAAGATCCTTACCACTACATACAAACTCATGATACTGCCTCCCTAGGGAATTGTCAGCAACCTCTCTTCTCACCTCGAGTTTGAAGGTTTCAATTGTGCAGCCATCATGGTAATCTGACCTCTAAATATTACTCAAACAAATCATTATATATTTACTTTTTTGGTTGGTTCTTGTAGCTGGGTATTGTTATCACGTAACTTAAACCAGCTCTCTCAGAAGAGCTAAACTCTGGTTGTATATTCTACCTTGCCACCTCTTTAATAAAATTTTGGTGGAATTCCTGCCTCCCTTTATATCGAACAAAAAGAGATATCAACTCGTTACTATCTAGTATCAAATTCCTATCCCGGGGACTAATTATGTTGGTGGACCTACCAGTTTCTAAATGTTACACAAAAGAGCATAGCACAAGATAAATTACCAATGGCCATTAAAGTAACGTACATATTCTTATATTCTCAAAAGGAAAGTTTCAATTAAGATTTAGTTGCACACAAGAAGAGGCATATGCAACAAAATAATCAGTTGTTAAAAAGAACTAAAGGCAGTCATAGTTCCTCCTTTGCTTTATAAAAAGAAAAATCAAAACCATGGTGAGATTTCCTTGCTATATTCTCTATGCATGCTTGAGGTCCACTGTCCCAACCTGCATGCAGTAAAATTGCAATGACCAAAACCAACTTATGATATGGATAATGAATTAATTGAGCCTTGAAATTGGCTTTGATGGTTTGGAAGATGAATAAATTAATGTGTGGGACGTCCCCAACTGCCTTCGTTACTATTGAAAAAAAAAGTTTGGAAGATGTTTTTATTCCTATTAGATTTGCGGGTAATGGATTAGATCTCTTTAGACTTTCAATTTAATTTTTTATCTCATTCAAGTATTTTATTAAACACATCACAAGCATATAAATAAACAAGCAAAAAAAAAGTAAGAAATTTATGTGGTTCAACAAATATGCTTATATCTACGAGGAGAGGAAGCAATATGCTATATAACCATTCCGATTGGACACAACACCACATAAATACCCAAACAAGGATCCCAAATAAATCATAAAGAGCCAAAAAATACCGAATGGGAGGTAACAGTAATACCTTTTTCGGCCACAGCGATGGATCAAGAGAATACTTGAGAAATGGACCAACACTATTCTTGATCTCAGCAATGGATCAAGAAATAAGTTTCTTGCTAGCAACAAATAGAACCAAAGAAATAGAGGCTTCCTGCGTAAACTCAAGAATAGAGCACAAAGCAAGCCAAAAATAGAGCAATTGGGCTACTGGGGGTCATTGACATACCAAAATCAATGGGATCTTTCTGTGGCTGGAGCACAAAGATAGTCGAAGCACAGAGGTAGCAGATCAAAATTGAGAGCAAAAATCAAGAGATCTCTATTCCATTAAAAGGAAAAAAGAAAATAGCATAACCCCTTAAATCAACATACCAACTCAAGCCAATTGATTGCATCATGCCTATCACCAGATTTCTTAGAGTAGAAATCCTAATCGAAGAGGAGTTTATCCATTCCCCCAAAACTCTATCGGGAAGAAGAAACCTGAAACAAATAGGAAAGATCCTTTTGTAGAAAACCCCTTCATATATTAGCATTTGGATCAACTAATAATTAACAATACTTCTCCTTGCGACAAATCATATATTTCCTCCTCACCATAAGTTCCAAAGGTTATCACCATGTACTCAAACCAATCAAGTTCAGGAAAGTCCTGAACTTAACTATTGGGATTGGTTTAGTGAGCATACTAGCTAGATTATGAGCAATACAAATTTTTTAAAACCAGATGTCACCATTCTCTGCCAAATCTCTAATGAAGAGATATTTGACATCCACATGCTTGGTATATTCATAATATATCTGGTCTCTGACAAAATTCAAAATACTCAGACTATCACAATTAATATTTAAACAGTCCTGCTTGATATCCAAATCCTGTACGAACACTTTTAGCTAAATAGCTTTCTTTGCTATCTTTGTCAATGCTATATACTCTACTTCTATAGTAGACAGAGTAATTATAGAATGTAAACTAGCCTTTTAACTGACTGCATAATCTGAGAGTGTAAATACATATCCGATCAATGACCTTCTCCTATCCAAATCACAAACATAATCAGAATCATAAAATCCTATAATAGTGCAACTACTCTATTTGGAGAATACCAATTCCAAATTAGAAGTACCTTTTAGATATCTAAGTATCCATTTCACAGCTGACTATTAAGCCTTTCCAGGCTTATCAATGTATCTTCCCACCATACTTACTGCCTATAAAATATCAAGTCGAGAGTAGACCATTGCATACATGATGTTGCCTACTACACTCGCATATAATACTCTAAATATATATCTCTTCTAATCCTTATTCTGAGAATAGATGCTGTAGATAGTCTAAAATGACTGGCAAAGGAAGTAGTGATTGGCTTGATTGTAAATATACTAAATTTATCCAAGACTTTCTCAATATAACCATGATGAGTAAGAAAAAATCTACCTGACTGTCTATCATGAATAATCTCTATCCCAAGTATTTTCTTTATCAATCCAAGGTTCTTCATTTCAAATGCAGTACTAAGTTCAACTTTCAGCTTTTGGATGCCTAATATATTTCTGGCTACAATCATCATATATCCACATATAGCAATAAGTAATTAAAGAACCCATATAAAAACTATTGATGATACATGTAACTATCGTATAGAGATCTATTAAATTCATGGTTGACCATAAATCTATCAAATTTATGGTACCATTATCTTGGAGATTACTAAAGACCGTACAATGATCTCTTAAACAAAAATACATTATCTTCTTTGTTTAGAACTTCAAAACTTGATAATTGTTGCATATAAATCTACTCCTCCAAGTTATCATGTAGAAAGCTGTCTTGACATCTAGCTATTTTAACTCTAGATTTTGTGAAGCAACTAAAGCAAGTAACACATAAATAGAAAAGTGTTGACTACAGGAGAAAATACCTCATTATAGTCAATATCATTTTATTGACTGTAGTCCTTAGCTATCAACTTGGTATTGTATCTACAATTTTGAGAACTAGCTCCTTCATTCTTCTTGAAGATCTATTTATAGATAATTACCTTCTTTCCCTCTGATAATTTGACTAATGTCCAAGTCTGATTCTTTTCTAAAGACTATAGCTCTTCAATTATAGCCATGATTCACTGCTCAGCTTGTAAACTATCAATAGCCTCCTGATATGCGGTCACATCATCAATGATGTCTATAATACTCAAAGCATAGTAAACTAACTCAATATAAGTAGAATCCTTTAAATCATATCTTTGAGGTACTCTAATATGATGCTTGATTTTATGAGTGGCAATACTATCAATCTGATCTTGACCTTGCATGATAACCTCCTCTCAAGTCTGTATCTCTACATCTATTTATTATTGCTCCTCATTCTGAATATGAGTATCTCCTTTGATTGCTGCTACTATGCTCTAATAGTTTGATCGATATCCATAATAGTCCCATCCTGCTGATCCTAAACTTGAGCTCTCTACTGTAGCTATCATGAAGGAGTGACTGTCACATGAAATATCACATCTCTACTAACTAGAAATTTTTAGGATTCAAGCTTTATGCACTATAATCTATAGCCCTTCATCCCATATACGTATCCAAAAAATACACACTTCTTAGTCATGGAGCCCAACTTTTCATCTTTGACATGTGCATAAACTGGATACCCAAAGATTCTAAACACTGAATAGTCTATATGTCTTCCTATCCATATCTCTTCTAGAGTCTTCATGCTTAATATTGATGTTGGAGATAAGTTTATAATATAGCAAGCTATGTGTGTAGCTTTTGTCCAAAAATCTCTACTCAATCCAAAATTGGATAGTATAGATCTAACTCTCTCCATTAGTATATGGTTCATGCTTTTCGTCATACCATTCTGCTGAGGTATACCTACTATGATTCTATAAATGACAATGCTCTCTGACTTATAAAAGTTATTAAACTTTGTAGAGCAAAATTTTAATCTATTATCAATCTGGAAGGTTATCACCTTCCTCTCAATTTCCTCTCAACCATAGCCTTCCACTTTTTGAATGTATCAAACACATCACTCTTATTCCTGATAGTATATATCCAGATTTTGTATAAGTAATCATCAATAAAAGTAAGTAAATACCTAGATTCATCCTTGGATATAATTGGAGAAGGTTCCTATAGATTAGAATAAATATATTTCAATATACCTATTATCCTGTGCATGCCTGTAGAGAAGCTGACTCTATATTATTTTTCAAATATATAGTGCTTATAGAATCTAGTTACACCAACCTTCTGGCTACTTAGTAAACCATGTCTACTCAGTTTCTATAAACATTTGTCTGACATGTCCCAATCTCTAGAGCCACAACTGTATCAACTGTTTAATACAAGACTGTAATGTTGAAGCTTGTCTAACTACTATACTGCCATTCAGATAGTAAAGGGTGCCACTTAGTTTGCTTCTCAATAAAATCAATGCTCCTTTACTAATAGTTATACATCATCTATCCCATCTGTCCTTAAAACTTGTACTGTTAAAGGTATGCACTGAGAGAAGGTTCTTTTTTAGTCAAGGAACATATCTGACATTGTCCAAAATCATCATAGTATTTGAATTAGATTTGATCAGAATTATACCAATACTTTTCACTTTACAGCTGCTATCATTTTCAAGAAGAATGGTCCCCCCTCACATGGTTTGAAAGAAGAGAACTATTCCTTATGGAGGGCCATGTAGAAAGATGCTTCAGAATTCATGATTCAGATATCAGCTTGACTAACATTAATGCTGCAAGTAGCTACAAATAATGCATAATGTATCATATTGATGTGATCTCCTGATGTGATTGTAACTGATGCTTAATCTGAATTTATTTTTTTATCTTTCTATTCCTTCTCTTTCTTAGACTATAGAAGTCTACACTCTAATTTTCAGTAGCTTGGCTTCTTATAATAATGACAAATACTTGGTCTTTTAAACCTAGATTTTGATCTAGTTTTAGACTTGTTTCTATCTTGTCCACCTTTTCTTTATTTATCTCTGCCTCTAGCTATAAGTCCTTGAGCTGGAGTCTGAGCCTATTATTATAGTTATACTTTCAGTCTATGCTCATTGATAACAAAGTGGCTTTTATCTCTTCAAGACTTATATTTTCTCTTCTATAGAGCAAGGTAGTAGTAATATGCTTTAAAGATATAAACAAAGAGTAGATCAAAATCAAAACCTTGTCTTCCTCATCAATATCAATACTAATATTGACTAAATCAAGCATGAGCTTATTGTACTGATCCAAGTGATCTTTGAGTGAAGATTCATAACATTGTATAGGACTTTGTCACTCAAGTCCAAAAATAAGTTTCTAGTGCTCTCTCATTGATCTCATCTTTGATGGTCTCATTATTTTCTAATATTGCATCCATATCCTTGAGAGCTTTTGTTACGCTTTTCTTAACCAATAAATATTTTATTATTACTTTTCATAGTGAGAAATCATCTGTGCCATCAAACACAGCCATCTCATATATCGTAGTTATGGAATGAGAAATAGACACCGAATCATTAGTCATTAAGAAACTTTGATACTTGTTACTAGCCATATAAATGCTCTGATACTAATTCTTGGATTTCCATGCACTGAACTAGATCACTTTAGGCTTTCAATTTAGTATTTCATCTCATTCAGGTATTTCATCATTCAAGCATAAAAAAGATAAGAAATTTACGTGATTTGGTAAATATGCCTACATCCACGGAAAGGAGTAACTCACCATATAACCATCCCGAATTGGATATAAAGGCTACACAAATATCTAAATAAGAGTCCCGAATAAATCACAAAGAAGCAACAAATACCGAATGGGAGGCAATAATGATACCTTTCTCAGTCATAGCAATGGATCAAGAGAATACCTGAGAGATGGACCAATATCCTTCTCAACCTTGGTAATGGATCAAGAAATAAGTTTTTTACTGTGGTGAACAAAACCAAAAAAATAGAGGCTTCCCATGTAAACATAAGGACAGAGCACAAAGCAAGCTAAAAACAGAGCAATCAAACCACCAGAGATCACCGGCATGCCAAAATCAATGGAATCCTTCGATAGCCAAAGCATAAAGGTAGCCGAAGCACAGAGGTGGTCGATCGAGATCGAAAGCAAGAACCGAGAGGTCTCTATTCTGTTAAAAGGAAAAAAGAAAATAGCATAACCTCTTAAATCAATGTACCAACCTGGGCCAATTGATTGCCTTATGCCTCTCGCCAGATTTCTCATAGTAGAAATCCCAATGAAGAAGAGTTCATCCATTCTCCCAAAACTCTATAAAGAAGAAGAAATCTAAAACAAATAGAAAAGATCCTTTTATAAAAACTCCATCACATATTAGTATTTGGAGCAACTAATAATTAACAATCCTCCCTTTTGCAACAAATCATCTACCTCCACCTCTCCAAAAGCTTCGAAGGGCATCACCATATGCTCAAACCAATCAAGTTTAAAAAAGTCCTGAACTTAATTTCTGGAATTAGTTTAGTGAGCATATCAACCAAATTATAGAAAATACAAATTTTTTGAAGCAAGATGTCACCATTCTTTACTAATTTTTTAATGAAGTGATACATGACATCTAAAAATAAATCAACCAAAAATCTGATTGCAAATTTGAGTTCTAAAAATAAATCGGTTCCTTTATCTTGAAATGAAATTAAATAAAAATTTTCAACAATATTTTAAATTTCAAAAAAGTAAATTATTTTTTTAGAAAAACTTATTTGGTATTGTTGCCACCAAGATCGTCGTGGCCTGTAGCTGCATCAGTGCCAGAGTGCGCTCCTCCTGCCGCCCACCGCTCTCGATTCCCGGACCTCCTCGAAGAGCTGGGTGCACGCTCGGAGAGGCTCCACATCGACGGGTGAGCTCATGGCTCGGCCTCGACCACAGGGCACTAGCCTTCGAGGGTCTCGCTTTGGAGGGCGGACCCGGTCCAGAGGGCGCGCGCTCGGAGAGGCTCCATATCGACGGGTGAGCTCTTGGCTCAACCTCGACCGCAGGGCACTAGCCTCCGAGGGTCTCCCTCTGGAGGGCGAAAGGCGGGCCTGGTCCAAAGGACGTGCACTCGGAGAGGCTCCACATCGGCGGGTGAGCTCTTGGCTTGACCTTGACCGCAGGGCACTAGCCTCCTAGGGTCTCGCTTTGGAGGGTAGAAGGAGGGCCCGGTCCAGAGGGCGCGCGCTCAGAGAGGCTCCACATCGACGAGTGAGCTCTTGGCTCAACCTCGGTTGCAGGGCACTAGCCTCCGAGGGTCTCGCTCTGGAGGGTGGAAGGTTGCTCTGACCTAGGCGCCGAGCTCATGAGCTCGACCTGGCGGAGGACTGAGCTCGGCCTGCTATTCTGAAAGAGCTCAACTTAGCTCGGTAGTGGAATACGGGCTGGAGAGTTGACGCAGCGTCTTTTCTCAATGTAGCGCCCGCCGGTTCCTCCACGTCAGCGATCCTGCCACATCAGGTATAATTAGTGATCAAAATATCGATCGCAAATATAGCAACCAATATTAGGGACTGATATATCGATCACTAATTTCAATATATATTTTCTAAGCATGATCCTAACCCTAATCAATCTAGCCACCACGCCGCCCCCTCCCATTCCCCGGCCTTCTTGCTTGCGTCTACCCCTCCTTCCCGTCATCGAGACTGTAGCCACCCCTTCCCTCTCCTCGATTTGAGCCTAGTAGCACCCTCCTTTCCCCTCCCACACCCCCCTTGACAATAGCAACCACCCCCCCCCCCACGATGACCGTAGCCCCCACTTGGTGGCAGCGGCCTTCTTTACCCCTCTCCCCCCCCTCCATGGTGGCAGTAGCCCCTCCATGGTGGCAACAGTCTCCTCCCCAACCCACCCCCTCGATGGTACTAATAGCCCCCTCTCCCCCCCTCCATAGTGATGGGAGCCCCCTCCTCCTATGATGATGGCACCCCCCACCTCCATTCTTCTGTTGCCCTTCTTTAGGGCTGGAACTGGGCCAGGCCGGGCCAGGCCATACCCCTTCTTAAGCTCGGCTTGAAAAAAAAATTTGGACTTTAAGCCGGGCTTAGGCTTGAGCCCGGCCCAAGCCTAAGACCAAACAAAGTCTAATTGCTCCTCCAACCTCGAAGTCACCATTTTGAAAACCACCCACTACCAGAAATCTGATTATTATGATGGCTATTTGCCATCGCTAATAACGAAAGTGCAACCACTTATATCATTAGCAATGGAACCCCATCGATAATGGTATGTCAAACATAACCCTATCACTAATATCTATTATTAGCGATAAAAAAATACTGTTGCTAATAATATATATTAGCGATGACTAGCACGATGGTAAAGTCATCACTAATAAGATTTCCTAGATTTTTTAAAAAACTAAAAATACTTAGTGACAAAATCTTGCCATCATTAATAACCAGCATCACTAATAACCTATTATCAATGGCATTAGCCATTTCTAATGCTAACGATAATAATTTTTTATTATTTTTTAAAAAGAATTAAAAAATTCTTGATAAAATATTGCCATCTCTAATAAATTCTATCACTACTAAATTATTATTGATAGCATTAGCCATCGTTAATGCCATCGATAATAATTTTTTTTATTTTTTAAATAGTAATTAAATTTTAAAAGTTATTTTTTAAATTGTAATAACATGTAATTATAATAAATTAAAATTGATAATATATTAAAAATATAATATATATAATTTTATAAATTAATATTGCTTTATAAGTATCAAAATTAAATACATAACATCAACATAGAAAAATATATAAAACCTAATATATATAATTTGATACCCTAATCTTTCCACCACAATTATAGTCACTTTATGATTTCCCCGATTATTGGTATTGGGTATGTTTGGGTACAATCAATTGAATAAGAGGATGTGGAGCTAGAGAATTGATGCTCTATTATCTAAATCAAGATAAAGTTTAAACTCTTTATTTATTAGTTAGTCATGTCTTAGATAGGGCCAAGAAATTTGAGATTAAGAGTAATTAGATATTAGCACTTTGAAAATAAAAAAATAATAATTATTTATCAATTTTGTGTTGATGATTGATCAAGGATGAGTTGTAATTATATTGATTTATTGGGTATGCTAAGTACGGAATAGTAGACATTGTGATTGAGTGTCATTAATAGAGATAAGGGTTCTTAAACATGATCATCGATATATATATGTATATATATGTGTGTATGTGATTATACACTGCATGGTTGTGATCTTTAGACATGATCAAAGAATCAGGATCTTTTGTTTGCTAATTCATGTTACTCACTTTCCTAACCTGAAACTGACTACATTTTCATCCTCGTAACTATATATCTATTTTGCTAGCTTTGAAATGTCATCTTTTGTTATACATGTTTCTATGAAAGTGTCATCAGATTGTCCCATCTTTGACATCTTATAGTTTTGGTAAATAGGATTAATGTAAATTCTACCACTCGATCTATACATGAAAATTTAAATTTGAAAGAATAGTGCCCTACAAGCCAATCATATTTTATATGTGATAATAGCTTTTCTATAAATTTTTTTGATTCGTGTATGACATCTATTAATAAAAAGGTATTTATGTTTTATCATATGCTATATTTTATACTTTTTATCTTAAGATTATAATGAACTCCATAGATTAGGATGATGGATTTAGGGTTATGATGAGTTCATAATGTGAGACTTAAAATTCTATAAGTTTTAATCTAAAATATTTCCAGTCAAAGGATCATCGAGTCGAAATTGATAATTCTGGTAAGACTGGCACATCCTATATATGCTCGATAGAAATGATGGTTGGTCTCATAACCACTTGTATGGAGATACTAATATAAGGATATATGTGCTCATTTGGAATGAGTTCTCTAAATTGATCTACCATGAGAACATCTTATGGAGTCTTACTTACTTGTCAAAAGATAGTTTTTAAAATAAAAATTATGTAAGTAATCTTTATACTTGATATCATCATTGAATCATGCACAGAAATCCATATTTTGGTTCATATCATTCATGACTAAGTCATGTACAAGGTGTTCATGAATATGATAGATTGTGTATGAAGGTTGTGAGTAGGTCAATAAGGAATCGATCATTCCTAGTAAGAGAATAATTTATGCCATATAATATCATCATATAATGACTCAGAAAGTCTTGATCAAAGCAGGATGATATTATAAATGGCTTTTAATCTTTCATTGATTGAGTCTTTATTATTGGATTGAGATTTAAATGAATAAAGTATCAGGATTTGACAAAATTCTATATCCATCATTAATTCGAAATAAAGGATAATCGAAGGATTGAATTGTATAGTAACTTGCCACTGAAGAATATTTTGATAATTTTTATCAAATTTCTCATCTTCCTGTTAGGTACGATATATTACTAAATATCAATTATATCTTGTAGGTTTTCATGAATTGAAATGGTTAATTCATTATCAATTAGAAAGAAGTTCTAATTTGAAAGCTTGGGTTGACATGAATTTGACCTAATTCGATTACCCGGATTCTAATCGAACTAGATTAATATATATGAACCTAGACCTACTGCTTGCAATATTTTTGGAATCCAAAAGTTCACACACACTAAAGAATTGGTCAAGAAAGTTAATTATATTTTTTGATAGGTCATAGGACCTTAATTGGTTAGCTAATTAATATGCTAGTATATGTTGATTTGCCTAACTCCTAAGCTAATTGGATTGGGTTTGTTTGCTTGCTTTTTGAGACAACCAATTTAAGTAGGACTTAAATTAGATTGAGTCTCAAGTATTCAGCCAAATTGGGGCATCACAAAGTCTTAGAATAGACTAAGAGTCCATGCAGCAAACTAAGAGTCCCAAGATGCATAGGCTCTTAGCATGCAACAAGACTAGTGGGCACACAATGTTTGCATGCAGAAGGACTGGTCCTTCTGCTACTTAATCACTTTTTTGGACCGATCCTTATCTCTCCCTCTCTCTCCTCCAAGCCCTTGAATGAGGATTTGACCTGGTCAAGTTTTTAAATATAGTGCATAATCATTGATTGGCATGAAAGGGAATGGTGCAGATTTTTTATGGCACAAGGATATGGACCTAGAGTCCTTCTGTATTAAGTGAAGATACATGTGGCACCATTATCACGAGGTTGATCATGGCTGTAGCTACAAAGACTGAAAAAAGATTTTAGATTTTACTATTATGCATAGCATATTTTAAAAGAAAAGTATGTTACATATCAATGTTATATTATTATATTTGAAAATTAATTATGCTTAATTTCTTAAAGATAATGGTAATTTACTGAATTTGTAAATTCACTTCCTCTTTTCTATTTTTTTTTTATTTTAGATCCAAAAAACCCTTTGAAACTTGGGACTAATTAATGAGGAGAATAGGATTTAGGTACCATTTGCTTATTTTATCTTTAAATAAAGATTGATTTGGATCTTTGCCTTATTTCGTATTAGTCATGGTGAATTCACTACAAGAAAAACCAGTTTTAACAACCGATTTTGCAACCGAATTTTTTTTAAATATTTGTGACCGATTTTGCAACCGATATTTTTTCTGAATAATTTAGCAACCAATTTAAATTGGTTGCAAACTTAGTTGCAAAAATTTCATTTTGCAACCGATTTTGCAATCGAAATAGAAATTATTTTTAATTTTTTTTAATTATTATTTAAAAATTTAGCAACCGAAAAATTCGGTTGCAAATTTCAAAAATAAAAAAATTAAATTTAAATAAAATTTTGCAACCGATTTTTTTGGTTGCAATATTTTTTTAAAATTTAATTTTATTATTTATGAATTTTGCAACCTATTTTTTCGGTTGCAAATTTTTTTAAAAATTTAATTTTATTATTTATGAATTTTGCAACCAATTTCTTTGGTTGCAATTTTTTAAATTTAATTTTATTATTTAAATTTTATTATTTAAATTTTAAAATTTTTTTGATAATTAAAATTTTTTTATACTTTTTTTATAAATTTTTGCAACCGATTTTTCGGTTACAAAATTTAATTTAAAATTAATTTTAAAATTCTGAATTTTGCAACCGAAAAATGGTTGCAAAAATTTAATTTTTTAATTTTTAAAATTAAAATTTTATAAGATGTTTGATTAAAATCGGACGGCTGAAATATATTAGGGTAAAAATCTTTAACCCTCATTCGAGTGCCCTAGCCACCATTCCCGTCCAGCCAACTCTCATTCTCCCTCCCCCCTCCGGCGCTCCCCCTCCGGCCCTCCCCCTACGGCGAACCCCCCCTCCGGCCCTCCCCCCGAGCTTCCTTCTCCCGTCCAGCCACCTCGCATGATCGGGTGCCCAAGCAAGGCACCTTGTCAGAACCGTCGTGGAGGAAACAAAACCCCACCCCTCGGTCCCCCTCTCGCTCTCCTCCTCATCTACCCCTCGTCGCCCCCAACATGGATCGATTCGGAGAGGCTCGCAAAAGGGTTACGACCGAGATCTCTGGCGCTGGATGGGAGGAGCGGCATAGGGAGGAGCAGGAGGAGGCGGCGGCCACGGCGAGCGAAGGGATCGGTTGAGGCCAGGAGGAGACCATCATGTCTGCCCTAGTCTGCAGGAAGAGGTCTTCTTCCATCTTCGAGGAGCTTCTCCACACCCCTCCCCCCGCCTCTAAGAGGGCCCGCTGCTCGGCCGGTGCCTCCTCTCCCACCGCCATGCTTCTCTCCCCGGCTCGGCCCTCCTCCGCCTCCAGCTCCCAGGCATTCGATCGAAAGAGCGGCGGCAGCGGTGATCACTATTCGCCTCATCTCGCCCACCTGCAGTCCCTCTTCCCTGACATGGACCCACAGGTTCGAAGACCCTTCTCTCATTTTCTTTCTTTTGGTGTTCTTTTCTCTGAAAAACTCTCTTCCGTGGCTATTGCGATCTAGACGGTTTTGTTATATATGAAATATGGTCACTTCTCTGTGATTCATGTGAAAAAATGAAATCATTTATGATTTTTGATGGAATCGAGAATGATTCGATGCTGATAAATCGCCTCCTCCTTCGAGTCGCCACTGGAGGCGGACGAGGAGGACGCACCTTGCTTAGAAGATTCTCAATCAGGGGTATCGCTTTCGATTCTCTGAGCTATTTTTTTCGATTATCTCCGAGATCTGATACGGATTCATCCCTGTCTGTGTTTATTTCTTCGATAGTTTTGTTTTTCATGTTCGCTCTTTTCTGTGTTCTACTTGTTTAATTTATGGTCTCATTTTTTGGGTGAAGTGATGATTTCAGTATCATTTATTTGAAGATGTTCTTGGGGCATTAGTTCTCTTAGATGCTGATATTTGTTTTTTTTCCTCTTTGATTTGTGGGCTTTCGACTATAATATGATACTAGGGTTTTGGGATTAAGGTTTTGGTTTCATTTGATTGCACAAGTCATCTTTCTTCTTTCTCGGCATGTTTTCTGCCTTAGGGGTTCAGAGTTTGGTTTCAATAATAAAAAGGAGATTTTTAATCAGCACTATCAAATGTTTGTGCAATAAAAACTTTCATTCCTGGGCAAAGAAAGCATTTTCTCCTGATTCTATCAAATATATTATTGATTTCTTTTCAGTTATCAGATGCTCCGTCTTGCTTGATTTTGGGAAAATTGAAATTGTTCTTTTGGTTGTGAAATGGGCCTGCAAAATTTTGAGGATTATCAAGTCTGCTTTATCTCAGTTGGTGTGGTTGGTGACATCTGCCGTGCCTTGGATGAAAAGGTTCTTCCCTTGAGTCAACTTCTAAAGGACCTCTCTAATTCCATGCTTCATCGGTCTATTAAACCTCCTATATTCTCATACTTTGGTGATATTGCCCTTGCAATAAGTGAGCATTTTGAAAAATATGTTCCCTATGCACTGCCAATGCTTCAAGGAGCTGCAGAGCTCTGCGCATATCTGAATGCTAGTGATGAGGATATGCTGGATTATGGAAACCAGCTTAGATGAGGCATTTTCAAGGCTTACTCTGGTATACTTCAGGGATTCAAAAATTTCAAGGCTGAGCTGATGATACCTTATGCAAGCCATCTGTTACAATTCACTGAAGCAGTCTTAAGGGATAAGAGCAGGTATGCTGTGCTAAAATGCATTTTTGCTTCAGATGTTTGATTTCTATGTATGCTGCTGCAGCATCATTTTGACTTTTTTGCATGGATGATGGTGTAACTAAAGCTGCAGTTGCTGCGATGGGTGATCTTGCTGACACGCTCGGTCAAAACACAAAGGTCTTGTTCAAAGATTGCACATTCCACATTGATTTCTTGGGGGAGTGTCTTCAGTCTGATGATGACCAGTTGAAGAAGACTGCAACTTGGACTCAAGGGATGATTGGACGAGTGTTGGTTTCCTAAGGTGGAGCCTGTTTTACAGTAGTTTGCAGGTCCATTTCCTGGTTATATACTCAATACGACAGTATTTCAGATCACAAAAGAAGTCTCAAGCTCTTTAGCAGTGTGTACTAGGTGTTCTGTTTTAATAGTTGTTTCAGGTTTTTGGGACCTTAGAGTAGCAGTGTTTTGCCACTTTAAGGGTTATAGTGATGGATGTGGTTCTTTAATGTTGTTGACTATTGCATCCACTACTTTGTGATGATTGGTCATTTGGAATGTTGTCAGTGTCCGATCCATTGGTTACAAACTGGGTATCACTTAGAATAAATCTTGATTTTGTTCTTCTATGACAACTCTCGGTTACCTTCAGGGCATACAGCTTACAGGGAATACCTGGATTCTTACGTAAGCAAGGAATGCCCGAGCCTTGCAAATTGCATCTTGATCTTATGATTAATATTTATCATCTGATATAATGATTATTTGTTTTATTTGGTTTGGTTGCTGACCCATTTTCAAGTGGCACATGCTGATTTCTGATTCATAAATTATATTGAATAATTTGCATTTTAGAATGTAAAAAAGAATAATGCTAATTTAATTTTTTTTAACCCTTTTTTTAATTTAGCAACCGATTTTGTAAGCGATTTTTTTTAATTTTTCAGAATTTTTTTTTAGCAACCAGTTTTTTTTTAATTTTTCAGAATTTTTTTTTAGCAACCAACTTTGCAACCAATTTTTTTTTATTTTTCAAAAAAAAAAATTTAGCAACCGATTTTGCAACCGATTTTTTTTATTTTTCAAAAAAAATTTTAGCAACCGATTTTGCAACCGATTTTTTTTATTTTTCAGAATTTTTTTTTAGCAACCGATTTTGCAACCGATTTTTTTTTATATTTTTTAAAATTATTATTTTTAGCAACCGATTTTGCAACCGAGTTTTTTTTATTTTTCAGAATTTTTTTTTAGCAACCGAATTTGCAACCATTTTTTTTTTTAATTTTTCAAAAAAAAAATTTAGCAACCGATTTTGCAACCGAATTTTTGTTTATTTTTCAGAATTTTTTTTAGCAACTGATTTTTTTTTCCAGAATTTTTTTAAAAATAAATAAATAAAATTCGGTTGCTAAATTTTATAACCGAAAAAAAATCGGTCACAAATTTTTACAATCTATGATTTTGCAACCGACTAATTTCGGTTGCAAAATCAGTTGCAAAAAAATTTAGTAGCCAATTTTTATTTATTAGTAACCGAAAAATTAGTTGCTAAAATTGGTTTTTCTTGTAGTGATTATTTTATTATTAAATAATTTGCTTTTATCATTGCCTAGGTAGATTTATGTGATTATGCATAGATAAAAAAGGTCTTAAATATTTAGTGAGATTAAATCTTAAGGATGTATAGCCATTTGTTGTATTCCTGGCTTGGGTCATCGGGCCGAGGCATGATGGCTGCTCATGTCCTCGGTATACAAATTCAGGTTGGAGGCGTGGCAATCTCCTTAGGGAATTATCAGCAACCTCTCTTCTTGCCTCCGGTTCAAGTCGTGCAACCGGCTTGGTAATCCAACCTCTACGTATTACTCAAACAAAGCGTTATATATTTATTTTTTTGGTTGGTTGTTGTTGCTGAGTATTGTTATCACGTAACTTAACCCTGCTCTCTTGGAAGAGCTGATTAAACTTTGGTTGCATATATACTTTGGTTGCATATTCTCCTTTGTTACCTCCTTAACAAAATTATGGTGGTATTCCCTGCCTCCGTCCATGTCGGGAAAAAAAATAAAGATATCAACTCGTTACTATGTAGCATCAAATTCCTACCTTGTGGACAAATTATGTTGGTGGACCTACCTAGCTGTACGTAACTAAACGTGACACAAAAGAACATAGCACAAGATAAATTACCAACGGCCATTAAAGTAACGCGCGTACATGATTCTTATATTCTTAAAGGTGAGTTTCAATTGAGCTTTAGTCACGCACAAGAAGAGGCATATGCAACAAAATAAACAGCTATTAAAGGGAAAGAAAGCCACACATATTCCCCCAACTTTGCTTTATAAAAAGGAGAAATTAATAAAAACAATCAAGAGATACCCTTGCTATACTCTCATTGTACGCCTAAGCTCCCTTATCCCGTCTTGCATGCAGCAACGTTGCAAGTTGTTCGGACCAAAACCAACTTATGATAGGGTTGATTAATGAATTAATTAAGCCTTGAAGTAGGATTTGATAGTTTGGAAGATGTAGTAATTAAATTTGGGCTCCTACGTTACTCCTCAAAAAGAAAAAGTATGGAAGATGTTCCCCCCTTCTTCAAAATATACCATGCAACAACATATATATTACATCAATGAACTGCGTATATGTACCAATTTGTAAGCACGAGGCCAACCATGGAACCCTCCGACAAGAAGAAAGATGATATGAAGTTGTTTCTCTTCTCGAATAAATAAAGGAGAAAAAGGAAAAAAACGAAAGCAAGATCCTTTGCAGTTTTGCATCTAAACGTCATGATTTAGATATCTTTATCTTTCTATATGAATCAAACCCCTCGTATCGGAAACCTAGATCACTTGAACCAGCAAACATCACCAAGACCACAAAAGTCAGTGCCGCCACCACCGCCACCCCTACCATGTCCAACCCGAACTTGCTTGACAAGCCGAATAGAGATCCTACCAAATCCTACAAGTGCTACAAGAAAATCGACAATGCGATCTGCCGGAAGGACCTGCGCATCCTGGAGCCGTTGGTGATGGAGACCCCGACGGAGTGGGATGACATGTTCATCCCACAGCCGTCGGATGAGACTACTCCCAAGGTTCACAGAGTGAACCTGTCTGGGGACCCTTTGATCAGCGTGCTGATCAGGTGCCACAAGACGGAGCTGGCCGTCACGCTGGTGGAGAAGATGCCGGTGGATGTACTCTTCGGAGCCAACTTCGAGGGCGACACGGCCCTCCACGTGGCCGCCGCGGAGGGGGATAGAGAGGTGGCCAAGGCCATGCTCGAACGGGCGAAGGAGCGCAGTCCTTCGCACTGCCACTGCACTCCTTCGCTCTGCGCTTTTTTGCCCTGCGATCCTTCGCGCGATCGGGCGAAGGAGCTCGTTGAAGTGCGGAACAAGAAGAAGGAGACCCCGCTGCACAAAGCAGTGCAGTACGGGAAAGCAGAAATATTCTGGATGCTCGTAAACGAATATGGAAGCGATATTGATGCCAGGGGAGAAGATGGTGCTAACGTTCTGCATTATGCCATCATGTGTGGCTGCTTCGGTATGGCTACTACTCTCTCTCTCTCTCTCTCTCTTTTTCATGGCCCTCTTTCCTTTTCTAATCATATTAAATGGACAGGGTTGTAAGTTTGCAAGAAAGAATGGTTGATTTTCTTTTTGTTTCAATGCATGGATGGGTTTCTTTTATGCATGGATGGGTTTCTTTTGTTTGAGGTGGTCTTCCTTTCTGGTTGCCGAAATGAAATGCAACGTAAATACTTTTGAGGGCAGTTCCATGGCCCTTATGTTGGCCAATTTGGCTTTCTCCTCGTATTTTATTTCATCCCTCTTAAAGAAATGTGACGTGGTTAAAACACCGTCTTGATTATATATAAATAAAAGAAAAAAAAATTGCAAACCTCCCTCCCATCATACGACATCCCAATAATTTGTGATCCTGGAATGCCATGCATGAACTTTGGATTAAAACAGTAACAAACACATGAGACGATCCAGATGATGTCCTAGTAGTAACACCACTCTCGTTGAGGGTGCTTTTTGGTTTTGAGTCTTAGATGTCGCATCTAATGATTTGGATAGGCCATCACTTTAACTGGACCCTCGCCTCCGCCTTTCTCTCTCTCGCACGCATGCATGCATGCACGTATATGAAAAGAACCATGACTAGATGATAGCCGAATAGTCACAACTTTGGTCGTCACACTTATGTAGTAAATGATAGATAATTTTTTTTTTCTCATTTTTAGTTTAGAAAACAGCCACTGTGAATGGTCCATACATGGTAGCAAAATCAACAACATACATAAATGTACCAAGATTAATTTTTTTTTCCCCAATTGAATCCCTATCAAAACAAAAGCTTCACTCTTTTCCTCAAAGGTGATCCTCTCTCTCTCTCTAAAAAATAAAAAAATAATAAAAACAACAACAACGACAACAACATTGGTCCATGCCTTTTCGTTTCAATAATAAGATTTAGGAAATCTTCTTCCAACTTCATTCCAGTAAATTAAAGTGAATCTAGAAGTTCTAGAAGAATACTGGGAAAAAAATCAATTCCCTTGCATATGATTGGAGATTTCTTGCCTAATTCCTCACCCAAGACATAAACGCATTGCCATTTTTTCGGCAAATTCAAGTTACCAGTAAATATCCTTCATTTTTAGAAGTCTCGAACAAGCCTTGATTCTTAATTTAAAATCTTACTCCATGTGAACCTCATTATATATGCATCATGCTGAAATGCTTTAAAGAGTTCCAAACTTATGCTTACACATATTACTTGCACCTATATATATATGTTCTTTTTTTTTTTGAGAGAATGCTTCTGTATATATCCAGATCTTGCGTTGGAGATAGCAACACGAGAGAAAAAGTTGGCAGTAGGTCGGAACCATGCAGCGGTTACGCCTTTACAGCTAATGGTGACCACTCCACAAGCATTCCGAAGCATGCAACACCTAGGGACTTTCGATTCTTTCATTTACAATTGTTAGTACTCTCCTTTCTCTAAAGCGCGTGCCGGTGTGTGTTTTTGTGTGCGTGGAGAATTTCTTTTTAATAGATTTATTCTATGCATGCATGATGTAGATAAAGTCAATAAAAAAATATATTATTAATATTTTTATTATCTATAATTATATTAGCACACTACTACTTAACCACCTTAAGATATCACTGTTAAAACAAAAATTAAATACGAAGAAGAGGCTTATACATAATTACATCACAAAACTCTTCCATATATCTATTATGGTAACTATCTATTCGGTCTCGAGATACCTTCCAGACCACCGACTAAGATGGAGTCATCCACCGGACAACCAAGAAATGATTACATCATCGACTACGTCACCGATTATTAAAGAGATGGCAGCTAGCTTGACCACCGGTCGAAAAGTGGATGACTATCAACTATTGATTCTCTCAACAACAGACTGAATAAAAGATGATCAAGTTAGTCTCTATACTGATTATTTCTGACACCTTTCATCAAGAAACTATAAATAGCCAGGCCCGGTGATATTACTTACTCGGATCCGACTATCTCCAAACTTAGTCGGATGTGCTAGAGTGTGATGTCAAGGCTCTTTCCCTCTCAGCAAGATCTCCTTTTTCTTGGCAATGGATAAGCCACCCTATTACTTGAAGTCTATGACTCTCGAATAAGTAGCAGCAGTCGATTCCTACTGTTTAAGCTATCCTAGTAGCAATCATAGTGGACAAGATCATGGAAGGTAAGATTCTAATAGAATCAATCATTCTAATAGAAAAATGATAATAAAAAAAATTTCATGGGACGATCTCAATATCCCAATAGAAATATATTACACATGTTAGAGGAGGCCACCTCCTAAATGACATTCAGTTACTATGTATAACTCTATAAAATGGTAAGAGGGGATCTCGATGAGGAATACTTTTTTCCCCACTCTCACACTTGCTCAATCATCTCTCTTGGCTCTCAGCTCAGGCTGCTGTAGCCCATCATATTCTCCTCACTGACTTAAGCATTAGAGGATCTCCTACCGATTATCACCAATCAAGGGACTATTCTTACATGTCCTGGTAGTGGAGTGTCAGCTCAAGTATGGTGCCACAAAATCCAAGAAAGCCTAGAAAAGGAGCTACGAAAGTCTGGAGGTCGGCACCAAAGAGAGCCAAAGTCAAAAATCAAAAAATCAGCATCAACAAGAAAGTAGTCGGTATTGGTACCAACTATTTTGAAGCTTTACCATGCCATGCCATCACGTAGTCGACTATCATGCTGACTATCCAAAATAATTTTCTATATAATGGTAATTTGGTACTAGTAGTCAGCATAGATGTCAACTATTGAGGAGATAGTTGGCATCCAGATCGACTACCTAGGAGGAATTTACACGAGATGATTTTTCCTATGGATTGTCTATTAATAATTTGGCATCAGTAGTCAGTATGGATGCCAACTACCTGGGAGGACTTTTCACAGGTCATTCTTTCTGTAGGGTGTTTTGGATCAAACTTGATCCTGGTGTCTTAGGACTCAGATATATGAATCTCAAGGGTGCTAATCCATGTATTTGGACTAAGAATTGAGTCCAAGAGATAGGTGAATGATATGACATTGGTGTATATGGGTTTGGGGGATGGAATCATGTTGGATTAGATGTTTGAAAGTTTTACTGAGTTGGGGACTGACCCAATTTTGTATAGGTATATATATAATGTAAATTAGGTCAAGAAAAAGTAATGCAATCAGAAAACTCTTTCTTCCAATAATGTGTGCTTCTCTTTCTCCTTTCTTCTCATGAATGCTAGGTTTTCTTCTAGTATGTTTTGTCTGCCTTGATCAAAGCTTTCATATTATTTTCTTCTTGGTTTTTGGTTAGTCCCAGGTTCCCATGCATGATTGCTTCAGGTTAATTTTTCAATAATTGGTATCAGAGCTAGGTTTTGCATGAAGGAAAGAAGGAAAATGTTCAGCCCTAGAAATTCTGCAGCACCAAATTTGCTCAAGTTTTTTCCAGTTTTTTTTTTATGATGATTTCCATAGTTAGGTAGAAGGTTTTCTATATGAAGAAGGGTTGAAAAGAAGGTTGGAAGGAGGATCAAGGCTAGGTTTTGATCTCCTGTTAGGACAATTTCTTGATGCTTGAAGTGCAGAAGGTCAGTTTTATGATAGAATTTTGCTTGATTATTTATGATGGCATTAAGCATATTCAAGGTAAATTTTGAGAAGTATAATAAAAAAGGACAACTTCACCCTATGACAATAATGAGTAAAGGATTTGCTAGTTCAATAGAAGATCTACAAGGTTTTGGTTAGAGAAAGACCAGAAAAGATAAGTGCTGAGGATTGGGAAGAGCTAGAAAAGATTGTATTCAGTACCATACAGATATGCTTGGCCGACCAGGTGCTACCAGAGATTTTTATAAAGACTACTATAAAGGAACTTTGGTTGAGATTGGAAAACACCTACATGAAAAAGAATATGACTAATAAGCTATGGTTGAAGAAGTAGCTATATAATTTATGGATGCCTAAGAGTGGAGATCACTTGCCCACATTTTAAGATTCAACTAGGTTTACTCGGAGATTATGAGTCTAGATATAAAGATAGATAAAGAGGATCGAGCTCTTTTGCTATTGTGTTCATTCTCAGGTTTATATGATGGTCTGATTACTATCCTGGTACATGAAAAAGGAGACCCTTAACTATGCATGGTACATGTCCTTAGGTCAAATGAACAAAGAGAGAAGATCTACAAGAAAAATCCAAATTTGAAGGTGTTTCTATGAATGAGAGGCAAGGAAGATCGAAGAAGAGGGGTAGGAGTAAACCAAAGACAAATCAAAGTCTCGGGACTAGAAGAAAGACTAGAAATATTTCAAGTATTATCAAATTAGATACTTGAAGAGGAATTATCTCATTTTGAAGCTAAAGAAGGGAAAGGCCAATTGTAGTAGTGCTAATGTATCTGAAGATAGTGGAGATGACCTATTGGTAGTGTTAGACAGGTCCACAGTTTAAAAAATCAAGTGGATACTTAATTCTGCATGTTCCTATTACTATACCTTGTATCAGGAGTGGTTTGACACATGTAAAATCAGATGGAGGCAATATGAGCCTTGAAAGTGGTCATCCTTATAGAGTGGTTGGGTTTGGTACGGTCAAGGTGAAGATGTATCATGGCATTATCAAGATACTTACCAACATGAAACATATTCCATAATTGAAAAAAACTTGATTTCACTAAGGTACCTAGAGAAAAAGGGATATGGATTTCATAGTCAGTCAAGCAGTGGGTGTTTGAGGATTACCAAGGGGGCACTGGTAGTGATGAGGGAGAGGAGATTGGAAAACAATCTCCACTGCATGGAGGGTTAGTGGTTATAGATGGTGCAGAGGTGCTAGTAGTGGCATAGGAGGATCGGCTAGCATATTAGATGTGGCACCATAGACTGGATCACATGAGTGACAGAGGGCTCACAGAGCTTAGCAAGAAAGGTTTGATAGCAGTGTTGAATATAAAAGGGAAGGATCTTTGTGAGACATGCATATATGACAAATAGCATAGGATGAGGTTTGCTAGTAGCACCAAGCGGGCTAAGTATGTACTGAAGTTGGTATACTTAGATGTATGGAGACTAGCCCTGGTATCATCCAGAGGAGGGGCAAGGTATTTTCTGACCTTCATAGATGATTATTCAAGGAAGGTCTGGATCTATCTGATAAAAAAGAAATCAAAGGTCTTCAGCAAATTTAAAATTTGAAGAGTTGAAGCAAAGAAGGAAATAGGAAAGTAGTAAAGTACTTAAGGTCAAACAATGATGGAGAGTTTTCTGGAGCTGAATTTAGGAGGTACTATGAGAAAAATGGCATTAAACGCCATTACATAGTGCAGGGACTTTGCAATAGAATGGTGTAGTAGAGAGGATGAACTGCATGCTCATGAAGAAGGCCAGAGCTTTGAGACTGCAAGCATCATGCCAAAGTTATTTTGGGGTGACGCACCAACCTTTTCATATTTCCTTGTAAATAGATCTCCTCATAGAAAGTTGAATGGAGACATTTCAAAAGAGGTTTGGAGTAACAGAAGGTGGAGCTTGGCCACCTGAAGGTTTTTGGTTGCATCGTCTACAATCATATTAATGTAACCAAAGAGGTAAGCTGGATCCAAAGTCTCAAATGCTCATATTTATTGGTTATCTACAAAGAATCAAAGGATACTTACTGTGGGATTCTCGATCTCAGAAGACCACAGTACGTAGAGATGTAATATTTGATGAGAAAAGTATCTTAAAAGTACAAGAAATTCTATATAGAACTGAGAAGGCAGCACAATATAGTAGTAGGCAGATTCAGAGCTTAAGAGTATGTGGAGCTTCTACTTCAAGATAAAAGTTCAGTTTGAGATGGAGCCATTCATATATGTTCTTATAGAGGTAGAGGTTCTCAGGGATTAGCCTACTATTCAAGTGGAGGTGCAATTGGAGATATACAATTCAGACTTAGCAGAGAGTTCTAGGAAAGTGGCATTGCATAAGCCAAAGCATACCATTAGGAAGCCTATTAGATATGGCATTGATGAGACCATCTCTTATGCTCTCATCACTACCAATAAAGATCCAGAAAGCTATGAGGAGGCCATAGAGAGTTCTGATATGGAGTTATGGATACAAGCTATGATAGAAGAGATGGAGTTTCTGGAGAAGAACAAGATATGGTAATTGGTGGATCTACCAAAAGGTGCTCAATCTATTAGCTCAAAATGGGTGTTCACATGGAAAGAGGCACCTTTAAAGCAAGGTAGAGTCAGATATAAGGCCAGATTGATAGCAAAGAGGTACTCACAAAGAAAAGGTATAAATTATACAAAGATATTCTCTCTTGTGGTTACACATGCTTCAATCAGAATTTTGCTATCTTTAGTGAAAGTGTGTGACATAGAATTGGAGTAGATAGACATCAAGATAGTATATGAGTATTGAGAAGTAGATCAATGATCACTATCATAGGCGATCAAAAATAAAACCTACTCACTACTATAGCAAGCGGTAAGTTAGTATCGTATCCTTGGGGACCAAAGGTATTTATTTCAAGAAAAAGAGCAAAAAGTTAGTTATTTATAGAGATTAGATTGAGAGAAGTAGTTATTAAAAGATAACAACTGATTAATTAATTAAATCAAGTCAGCAGGAGAAGTAACCTAGGAATCCGAATCCACCATGCAAACAGGTTTTATCTTCTTTTCTTTATGTTGTAATATCAATAATTCTTGCAATTTCAATGTTAGAATAATTTATCTCTTGTTGGGCACGGGCCATATCTGGAGATCACGAAATGTTCACTTAGAGTATAAATTATCTAACCGAATTGCAAGGTTAGGGATCTAATCTACCATACTACGATCTATCTCTCTTAGGCACGTACCGTATCCTGAGATCATGGCATGTCGATAAAGAGTGTAGGCCGTGTATACTAGATCAAATCAATGATTAGAGAAATAACTCAAAAGATAGAAAGAAGAAGAATGTGAGTTTTATTGCATAGAACTCAAGTACAAAAGGAGAGATAGAACCTGGTTATAGACTTCATCTTCATCCTAAGTTGAAGAAGTCTAGCTATGCATTGCTGCCGCTAGCATCTCTTCCATGATTCTCCTCTTTCCTAAGCCTAAACTAATTACAAGAAGAAAAATAAAATATTGCTATTAAAATTGATCATGGAATTGATGATCCCAGGTAGAAGTACAAGAGCCTTTTTATAGGATTTCACAAGGAAGAGATTTTCATGGTTTCCAGTGTGGGACCAAATAAAAGAATCAAAAGAGTGGCTAAGATTTAACTTTACATGATTTAATGGTTAGATATGCCCATCCCAGTAGTTTTAGGCTTCTGTCCCCCATTTCGACTGGTGTTTGACTGGTCAACATATTCCCAGAGCTCTTGGATCTGGATCAAAGGTTCAGAATTCACCCACATCAGGCTTTATCAATATGAGCCCTTTTGATTGCTTTGAGATCTGTGCCGCATCCTCCTCCTATTGATAGATTCGATCACTATTGCACGAATGCCACCATCAGAGACTTGGGATCTTCGTCGAAATCACCCGCGCATTGCCAAGACCCCGCCGGAGATGGGCTAAGAGAAGGCACGACAAAAAATGATGAACTATGGTGGAGGCATGGTGGTTATGGTGCTCAGATGGACTGCATGGTGATGGAAAGAGGACCGTGGCTTGCAGCAATGACTAGTTGTTCTCAGATAGAGGAAGAAGATGGCTTGGACGGCAGTCGATAGTGAGGTGAGGTAGTTGATGGTGGTGTCAAGGATGAGAGGAGATGGCGGTGCTGGACGTGATGGGTAGCAGCATGGCGGCTCCTGGCATCCCATGCTGATGAACAGTGGTTCCCCGGAATCTCAAGGTGGCTATGAAGAACTCTGGTGGACGGTGACGATGGTGCGGCATAGAGGATGATGATGGTGGTCCACGGTGGTGACCGAACGAAAGAACAATGGAGGCTTATGGTCGAGCGGTGACTTTTCAGTAGTTTTTCCGGCAAGGGATGGCTCCCGGTGGTGAGAGGGATGGCAGGGGACAACTCGATAGCTGGGTGGTGTGAAACGACGATGGTGGTCCACGGGCAGGGGTCGTGGACTAGCATCAATGGCTGCCTATGGACCACAGGGCTTTCTATAGACTAGGCAGTCAGTCCTTAGTGGATCGAATGCTCTAAAACTCATGCAATGCCTAATTAAACTTCAAAATTTGATTTCGAGTTCATTCGAACTCTGATTTGAGTGCTGTCTGCACCGTTGGACTCTAAAAATTGAGCTCTTTCAATATATAACTCTTTTCTATAAAATATTTATAATATTAATTTTTGATAAATATTAATTAATTAATATTTATTTTAATGATTAAATTGGGATAATTAATAGACTTATCAATCTACATAAAGTATTTAAAAGGATTCATAGAGATCGGACAAGAGGAGAAAGTATGCTTACTGTAAAAATCTCTAAGGCTACGTGGCATTTCCCCACTAACTAAGGAAGATCGGATGAATCACCGGGAGTCATTGCATAGAACTTTCCATGATTAAGGCGATGAAATGGCTAGCAATAGTTTTCAAGGAGCCAATCAATATCCAGATGATGAAGGGATCTACCTAACTTTCGAGGTTGATAGAGTAATTACTTCCTTCACCCAGAGATGACAAAACTTTAAAAAGTTACTCAATAGCACTCTAGACTCAAGAGTGGGTGAACATCTATTATGGCAACTATCTACTTAGCTTTGAAATACCTTCTAGACCACTGTCTAAGGTGGAGTTGCCCACTGGACAACCAAGAAGAAATTACCCCATCAACTATATCATCAACTATTGAGAAGACGGCAGCCAGACTACCAGTCAAGAAGAAGATAACTATCGACCATTGATTCACCCAACAACCAACCGAGTAGAAGATAATCAAGTTAGTCGCTACATCAACTATTTCCGATACCTTACACCAAGAAACTATAAAATAGTTGGGCCGGATTAATATTTCTTCATGCGCATCCACCAAGTATTTACTCGGGCTTGACTAACTTCAAACTTAGTCAGGCACACTAAAGTGCAATGTTAAGGTCCCTTCCCTCTCAGCAAGGTCTTTTCTCTCTTGGCAATGGATTAGCCACCCTAATACTTAGAGTCCATGGCACTAGAATAAGTAACAATGGCCGATCCCACTGTTCTAGTAGTCACAGTAGTGATCATGGTGGACAAAGTCATGGGAGGCAAGATCCCAGCAGAATCAGTCATTCTAACAGAAAGATGTTAATAAAACAAGATTCTAGGAGATAAGATCTCAATATCCCAACAGAAATCTATTATACATATCAGAGGAAGCCACCTCCCAAATGGTATTCAGTTACTCTACGTAACTCTATAAAGTAGTAAGAGGGGATCTCTGATAAGGGACATTTTTTCCATCACTTTCATGCTCGCTCGGTCATCTCTCTTGACTCTCAGCTTCGGTTGCTGTAGCTCATTTTACCTCTTCACTGATTTAAGCATCGGAGGGTCCCCCATCAATCACCATCAATAAGGGACTATTTTTGTAGATCTCTATGGCGGAGCATCCAGGAGCAGTTCTCCATGCTTGCGAAGAAAACTGAAAGATCCTTGGACACTGCCACAGCCCAACGAGGAGATAATTTGTCAACAATACTACCCTTTCTCATCATAGCAAGGTTAAGTCTACGAGTTATTTCGATATGCTTTTTGATCCTATTGATTGAATCAAGAACCCAGTGTATCACATTAGAATTTATTAGAGTTTGTATTGTACGATAAAAATTGCTGCACTAAGTAACAAATCTATATGATTACCCTTGGAAAAGTTTGACATTTGGAGTTCATATTCTACCAATTTTGTCCGTATGTGATTTATATTTGATGCAATTCAATAAATTCATCCAAATTTTCAGCTAGTGTGTTTCTCCAAGTTCTCTCCGGATGCTTAAGGAGCGTAAGAAACTTAAGATTTCTTGTACCAAAAGAAATCCACATGCAATATTTGTCCTGTACGCATTATTTTCATATATTATTATTTGTAATCCATATTCAAGTATATTTTACATATACAATGTTGGAGTTTAATTTTTTCAAAAAAATATTTTTTTAAAAAACCTTCTCTCCTACTTTAAATGTTTTAAAATATTTTTTATTAGACTTTTTTTTTTTTTGAAGAGTTACGACTTTTTGGAAAAAAAATATTGATTTTCAAGAAAATACAATATTTCCAAGATATCATCTCTTTAAAATCATAGTGTCTCCTTGATCATTTAGGCAAAGTTTATAAATAGACTTTAGATCCAACAATTATAGTTCTGTGTCTCATTCTCTTTCTTTCTAAGATAGAGGCCATTTTTCTTATTTCTTTTTTTTATTACTTTGTCTGGGCATCAAAGAAAGTAATTTTTCATCATTTGAATATGGTGAGAAATGGTTGATACATCTTAGTTGTCATCATAAATTAAACATTCTCCAATGGAATGGAAACTCTTATGATCACCTCCAGAGATGGTAACTATGCTAGTTAGCCCCACTCACTCCTTTTTTTTATCAAAAAAAAGTTATTTAGAACCGAGCTTTCCTAGCGATCATGCTTGGAGTATTAGCTTGAGCCAAGCTGTTATATATTAAGAATAAGATCATCATAAATTTGCATATAAAGAACAAATCAAGTTTTTAAATAGTATTCTTATGCATATCAATCCAAACAACTCTTTTCAATTTTCAAATTTTATTTTAAATTATTTATTTATCTTATAATCTTGATCTAAAATCATTATAATAGCAATCCTTATTTCCAACATAAAATCCATCCTGCTTGTATTTCTCATATCCCAACTCCTACCTCAACTATGGCCATCTCTGTAGTTTTTCTTTTTTTTCCACACTAGCATACATCGGATGGCAAGCGATTGGAGATCACCGGTGGTGACGAATCTCTAATGTTCCAACTTGCCTTCTCTCGTTCTCCTTATCTCCTAGGACTTCCTCTCTTTCCCTCCCACCCACCCACCAATTTCCTACCATTCAGTGAGCTTCCTCTCTTTCCCTCCCACCCACCCACCAATTTCCTACCATTCAGTGGGTAAAGAAAAGCGCACCCTCTTTTAGTTTCAACTAGCTGCCGGTTCCATATGCAAAAAATGATTAGGCTCCAAGAAAAGGGTTTCTCGATTATTTGTATTGGTTCCACAAAAATTTTTGAATTTTTTGATCTAATTATCTTGCCTTAGATAATAATTTTTTTCCTTGTAGCTATTTTTTTATTGTTATCATTAGGGGTGTGTTGTGGCAACCAGTCATTCGATCTCGAGAAATAACCAGCTCACCAATTAAGAAAAGGATGACTAAGTCAATAGCCACACTAAGCAATCATGGCACCCAGACTCAAGAGACTACAAATGACTATAAACCTAATTGATATGACATCCCTCTATGCATGTTCCCTGAATAACTACTCAGACCTGACTAACTGCCAAAGCAGACTTAGTCGGATTCATTTGAATACAGTGCCAAGGCTACTATAGTTGATGTGACCGGATTGCTAACGTGGTCAAGGATCCTGACATTGAGCCATCATCGGATGCCGTGCTGGATTCCCTTCGTGGGCCCCTTCGTCGGGCAAAGCTCCCCGATGTCAACGGGGCCGCCCGTCGAAGCCGGGCTCCGTCCTCCGTAAGGTCGGTACCCGCCAGGTCGGGACACCTAGGTCGAAGCCGAGCTGAAACCCCACCAGAGACTGACCTTTCGAGCCCGAGGTCGGGCCCCGTGGCTTGGAGTCAAGCTCAGGCCTCCTCCACCACGTGGAGCCCCTTCGAGGCCAGGTCCCCTGAGCTGGGCGCACCCCTGACAGCCCGAGCTCGGTCAACGCTGGGCCTCACTGATCCGGTACCGAGCTCGGGCCTCCTCTGCACAGTCGAGCCGCCGCGAGGTAGGTCCGCTACAAGCAGGCCCCATCTTCCCAGCTCGGCTCCCAGCACGAATCGAAGCACCAACCGCCAAGGAAGCAGCGCCTCCCCTCCAAAGACGGTGGCATACCCCCCGAGGACCATACGATAGCACCCGCCATGTCATCATTAATGCTCACGGCCGCCATTCACACCAGAAAGAATGGAAGCTCATACCAAGGCACCTGCCCTCCATCGACCTGCCGTACGACCGGAGAAAAGACCCTACCAAGGAGCACGATTCCCGAGAGCGGCGGCACAACAGTCGAGGTCCTGCCAGGCTTCCAGGAAGGGCAAGCAAAAGGAATGTCAGAGGCATGTAGAAGCTTCCCCAGCTATCCAATAAAGAAGGCATCCCGTCTATGGTATGATACCTCGTCGCACCTGCCTGACAGCCAGGGAGGACCCCGAGGCAAGCCTAAGTGAGAGACTCAGCCAGAGTAAGCAAAAAGGAGGTAACAGCATTCATATTAAAAAAGGACAACACTCTCTCAACGAGAGGAGCACCCCAATTTTTTCAAACAACACAACCATCACAAAGAGAAAGAGGAGAAGGGGGAGAGGCCAGACAGGAGGGCAAGACCACCTCGGCCACCATATCCCCCAGCTCGCACTCACACTCTCATACACTCCACTCACTCCTCCTAGCATGGAGCTCATCTAGAGGGGCTCGACCAGGAGGATCTGTTCTCCGGATCGTCACTGACTTGACCGTCGGAGTGCCCCCGCCGGAAACCCCAGCCCGAGTCACTGACGTTGGCTTTCTTGCAGGTCCCGGGGCATCGGAGACATCTCCTGCAGGCAGACGCGGAATACCCGACGCCATCAGCAGCTACGGGCCACGGCGATCCGGGCGGCGACAGATTGGCGCACTAGGAAGGGGGCAGAATGACACTTGATCCAGTTCAGGCCCCGCTTAGCCAATCCATCGGGAGGATGGTGACCACCTGGACCAGAGGAGCTTCTCCCAGCCATGTGGAGGCATCCCCTTCCCACGGGAACCCGTACGGACCGAAGACGGAGCTACCTGCCCCGGTTCAACCGCCCCCACTGGAGACCCAGCTGACCGCACTTGCCCAGTAGATGCACACTCTCACTGAAGCAGTGTGCCAGCTCCAGCATCAGCACCAGCACCGGTCCCTGACTACCCACCAACAGCCAGAGACCCCCACGGCCCACACCGCAGTACCCCGTGATAGCATGCGTTCCTTCCACGGGAAGCCTTCGTAGTCGCGGGCAGTTACCGACCCTCGCAGTACCCATCAGGCCCCAATGAAGCGACGGCGGGCAGCTCTACTGATGAAGAAAGCTGCTCACCGCATCTTGACCGGGGGGCACCCAAACCCCGCCAAGGCAAAAAGGGCAAAGCTCCCCGCCATGGGCGCCGCACTTCCGCGTCACCTTCCCCGCCCCTCTCAGTGGAGGGGTCTACAGATGAAGCCATCAGGTGCATGGCGAAGAAGCGCCTGGAGGAGCATGACCGCAAGCTGGTGGAGTTTGCTTGCCGGTTCGCCAACTTGCCTGGCTCCACTAGCGAGCCAGCAGGCTATGACGCCCGCCCCCCGTTCTCCCAGGAGATCCAGGCGAAGCCGATTCCCTGTCGGTTCCGCATGCCATAGGTGGATCCTTACGATGGGACCACCGACCCCCTGGACCACCTAGAAAGTTACCGGGCTCTCATGAGGGTCCAGGGGGCCACCGACGCTCTTCTGTGCGTCGCATTCCCTGCTACCCTTCGAAAGGCGGCTCGGGTATGGTTCACCCGTCTCGAGCCGGAAAGCATCAATTCTTTTGCCAAGCTAGGGCAGAAGTTCGTGGCACATTTTGACGCCTGTCGGAAGATACCACGCGAGACGGACAACCTCTTCTCCATCAGGCAACAGGACCGTGAGCCACTACGGACTATGTGGCCCGCTTCAAGGCCACTGCCTTTGAGATCTACAGCCTGGAGGAGCCGGTCGCAATGCTGGCCCTAAAGCGAGGGCTCAGGACTTCCTGCCTGACCTACTCGCTTGATAAGAAGCCCCCGAAGACCTACGCCGAGCTACTCTTCCGGGCTCAGAAGTACATCCGCGTCGAGGAGGCGGATCGTACAAGGTGGGAGCTCGACGGGAAGCCACTGAAGGGGCCGACGCCCACCGAGACGCCAAGGGCGCGGAGGCCGGGACCGCCAGCTCAGAGCTCCCGACCGACACCAAGGCCATGGAACACTCCCGTCCCCCAGGGGAACTTCACTCCCCTTCTCGCCCCAAGAACGAAGATTCTCATAGAAATCGAGGGTGAGACTTATCTGAGATGTCCTCCGTCGTTGAAGCCATCCTTCACCCGAGATAAGACGAAGTACTGCCGCTTCCACCGTGACCACGGCCACAACACCGAGGAATGCCGCAATCTCAAGTGGGAGATCAAAGAGCTCATCAAGAGAGGCTACCTCGGAAAATATGTGGGGGTCAAGACTCGACCAGAGTCCCAGGTACTTGTTGCTCTCCTGCCAGCTCCAGCCATCAACAACCGCCCCACCGAGAAGCCGGTGGGCATGATCTCCTGGGGAGCTGAGCGCACATCGAAAAAGACTCGGGGGGCAGGAAACCCTGAGAATGTACTCCCCTTTATGAGGGAAGGAAAAAATGGGGATAAAAATGTAAATAATGATGCTGTGGTCATTGAGATGACGATCGTAAAGCATCCTGTAAAGTGCATCATGGTAGATAGTGGAAGCTCCACAGATATACTTTTCTACGATGCTTTCTCCAGGATGAATCTCTCCCCTACTCAGCTCAAGCCTGTGTATACCCCTCTTGTCGGCTTCATGGAAGACTCCGCAAGGGTGGAGGGAAAAATTACTCTCCCAGTCATTGCCGGGACCCTACCTCGACAGAGCACCGTTATGATAACGTTCACGGTTGTCAGGCTTCCTTCGCCCTACAACGTGATTCTGGGCCGACCTGGGCTCAATCTCCTCGACGCCGTCATCTCCACCAAGAGGCTCCTGGTGCAGTTCCCAACCCCTTGCGGTATGGGGGAGATGAGGTGTATGCCCCAAGCAGTGCAGCACTGCTTCCAAACCCTCCCTAGGGCCCGGGTGCTCGAGGAGGGCTCCAGAGCATACGAGCTCGACTAGAGGGCCCAGGACCCCAAGGGAGGCCCGGTCAAAATCTTGCTTCCTTACCAGCTCGGGGTCGACCAGACGAAGACTGTGCAGATCAGAGCCCAGCTGTCCGAGGAGGAGAAAGCCCCGCTGTTGGAGTTCTTGAGGGCGAACGCGGATGTGTTCGCCTGGACGGCAGCCGACATGCCAGGTATTCCCCCTGAAATCATCATCCACAAACTCAATGTTGATCCAAGGTACAGACCGATTCGATAGAAAAAGAGAAGCTTTGCCCCAAAAAGGCAAGCGGCCATCAACGAAGAAGTTGAGAAACTCCTCGCCGCCGACTTCATCCAAGAAGTACAGTACCCGAGCTGGCTGGCAAATGTGATGATGGTAAAGAAGAACAATAGCAAGTGGAGGATCTGTGTAGATTACACAGACCTCAACAAAGCATGCCCGAAGGTCAGTTTCCCTCTGCCAAGGATAGACCAGTTGGTAGACGCCACTTCGGGGCACAGGCTGCTCTCCTTTATGGATGCATTCTCTGAGTACATTCAGATCCGGATGCACCCAGAGGACGAGGAGCATACTGCCTTCATCATTGACCAGGGGACATAGTGCTACAAGATGATGCCCTTTGGCCTGAAGAATGTTGGGTCCACGTACCAACATTTGGTCAACAAGGTCTTCAAGGACCAAATCGGTAGGAATGTACAAGTGTACATGGATGACATGCTTGTCATGAGCAAACCGAGCTCGGACCACATTGCCGATCTCGCTGAAGCCTTTCACAGTCTCCGGAAGCACCAGATGAAGCTCAACCCAGTGAAGTATGCCTTCAGGGTGGTGGCCTAGAAGTTCCTCGGCTTCATGGTCACCCAGAGAGGCATCGAAGCGAATCCAAAGAAGGTCCAAGAAATCCTTGACATGGAGCACCCAACCTCCAAGAAGCAGGTTCAGTGCCTGACGGGGAAGGTCGCGGCCCTAAGCCGATTCATCTCGAGGTCGGCTGACCGCTGCCTCCCTTTCTTCAAAGCGTTGCGCAAGATGCATGACTTCACCTGGACTGAAGAGTGGAAGACGGCCTTTGAAGAGCTAAAGGAGTTCCTGACCTCCCCACCTCTGCTGTCCAGGCTAGAAGAAGGAGAAGAGCTCCTGCTCTACCTGGCGGTCACCCCAGGGACCGTCTACTCGGTCCTTGTCTGTACAGACCAGGACGAATCACAGAAGCCGATGTACTACACCAGCAAAATACTCCATGATGCAAAGATTAGGTATACTCGCTCCGAAAAACTTATTTTTGCACTAATTATGTCTGCTAAGCACCTCAGGCCCTATTTCCAAGCGCATCCCATCGTGGTTGTGACTGATCAGCCGCTGAAAACCATGCTAAGCCACCTCGAGACTTCTGGAAGGTTGGCCAAATGGTCCCTGACGCTGAGCGAGTACGACCTTGCATATCGGCCGAGATCATCGCAGAAGGTCCAAGTCCTAGCCGACTTCATGGTCGAATATACAGGGCTTCCCGAGGAACCAGAGCGAATGATCCTAGAGAGCCAAGCTGGGCCCGGCCCACCTGGGGACCCTTGGGTCCTTCACGTGGACGGAGCCTCCAATTCTTGCAGGAGCCGAGTAGGCCTCATCCTCGCCAATTCTGATGGAGTGGTGACGGAGTGTGCATTTCGCCTTAAGTTCCCCACCACGAACAACCAGGTAGAATACGAGGCGCTCCTTGCGGGCCTGAAGGTGTCCCGCGAGTTAGGCGTACAGAACCTCAAGGTCTTCACCGACTCCCAACTGGTTGCCGGACAAGTCTCCGGAGAGTACGAGGCCCGAGATCCCCAGATGATGAAGTACCTGGAGAGGGTCCGTTCGAGCGCAGCAGGCTTCCGTTACTTCTGCATTTCTCACATCCCCCGTGGAGAAAATGCTCGTGCGGATGCACTGTCGAGGCTTGCAACCCTACCGGACTCATCCCTGGGGCGCGCCTACGTTGAATATCTCGAGAATCCAAGCTACAAAAGCCCAAAGGAGGTGCAACAAGTAGCCCATGAGCCGAGCTGGATGGACAAGTACGTCAAGTATATCCAGAACGGCCTACTGCCAGAAGACCACAAAGAAGCTGGCCTCATCAAAAGGAAAGCCACCCGCTTCGTCTTGATGGACGGCCAGCTCTACCGCCGATCTTGTTCCTACCCCCTCCTGAGGTGCCTCAGGCCCACAGAGGTGGCCTTCGTGCTCCAAGAGATACACGAGGGCCTTTGTGGGAATCATGTAGGGGGGAGGACTCTGGTGTATAAGGCCCTTCGCCAGGGATACTTCTGGGATACAATGAGGGAGGACGTCGCCGACTTCGTCAAGAAGTGTGACAAGTGCCAGCGCCACTCCCATATTCAGCGCCTATCGGCTTCACCGATCTCCCAATTGTCTCTCCCTGGCCTTTCGCACAATGGGGGATGGACATCCTGGGACCGTTCCCCATCATACCAGGGCAGCGAAAGTTCCTGCTGGTGGTGATCGACTACTTCACCAAATGGATCGAAGCAGAGCCGCTAGCTCGGATCATAGAAGCCAACGTTCGCCAATTCTTTTAGAAGTCCGTCATCTGCCGCTTCGGACTCCCCAATTACGTCATCACTGACAATGGGCGACAATTTGATGACCGGGAGTTCGAGGGATTCTGTGCCGAGCACGGGATCTAGCACCGCTTCACCTCGGTTGCTCATCCCCAGACCAACGGTAAAGCCGAGGTGACAAATCGAACCATCCTTCGAGGACTCCGCACCAGGTTGGACCGGGCGAAAGGTAGATGGGCAGAAGAACTTCCGAGTGTCCAGTGGGCCTACCACACAATGCCCAAAATAGCAACTGGCGAAACACCCTTCAACCTCGTTTTTGGATCTGAAGCGATGATCCCAATCATGCTCGGTGTGCCCATGCTCCGGGTGCAGTAGTACGATGAGGCCCAGAACTCGGCACATCTCTTGCTCAACCTTGACCTTCTCGAAGAGACGAGGGACAAAGCCGGCTCGGATGGCAGCATATCGGCAACGAGTCGCCCGATATTATAATGCGCGGGTGAAGCAAAAGAACTTCTGACCTGGCGACCTGGTGCTGCGCCGGGCAGAAGCTTCCCAGCCCCGGGAGTGCGGCAAACTCTCGCCGAACTGGGAGGGCCCTTATAAAGTGGTCGTGGCCCTCTCGCAGGGGGCTTACTACCTCGAAGACTTGGATGGCGCCAGGTTCCCTCGAACCTGGAATGCTTGTAATTTGAGGAGATACTATCAGTAATGTATGTATTCCCTCCATGAGAAATAAAAATTCCTTTCTGCACAACAATTTATCTGCCTTGCAAGAAACTCCAGCCGCGAGCCCAGCTCCTCGGCACCAAAGCTCGGAGACAAGTCCTCCGGCACGAAGACCTGGGAAGCCCCCAGGCACTCCAGCCGCGAGCCCAACTCCTCAGCACCAAAGCCCGGAGAAAAGTCCGCTGGCACGAAGACATGGGAAGCCCCTAGGCACTCTAACCAAGAGCCCAGCTCCTCGACACCAAAGCTCGGAGAAAAGTCCTCCGGCACGAAGACATGGGAAGCCCCCAGGCACTCAAACCGCGAGCCCAGCTTCCCGGCACCAAAGCCCGGAGAAGATTCCTCCGGCACGAAGGTCTGAGCCATGCCCTCGGGACATCAAGTTCTTACGTTTTCGAGCCCAACTCCAAGACGACAACTCTTGAGCTATGCCGCTCTCAACTATCAAAGTCCCCGAGCCCAGCTCCAGGATGCCAACCCAAGGTCGGAGCTCAGATCTTCAGCCAAGAGAATCTTCTCGGCTATTACCGTCTTCGAGCCCAGCTCCAGGATGCCAACCCAAGGCCAGAGCTCAGATCTCCGGCCAAGGGAACCTTCTCAGCTAATATCATCTTCGAGCCTAGCTCTAAGATGTCATCTCCTGAGCCACATCCTCGGGCAATCAAGTGCTGAAGCCTAGCTCTCCAACAAGCCAGCCACGAGCCTAGCTCCTCGGCACCAAAGCCCAGAGACGAGTCCTCTGGCACGAAGACCTGGGAAGCCCCCTGGCACTCAAGCCGCGAGCCTAGCTCCTCGGCACCAAAGCCCAGAGAAGAGTCCTCTCACACAAAGACCTGGGAAGCTCCCAGGCACTCAAGCCGCAAGCCCAGCTCCTCGGCACCAAAGCCCAGAGAAGAGTCCTCTGGCACAAAGACCTGGGAAGCTCCCAGGCACTCAAGCCGCAAGTCCAGCTCCTCGGCACCAAAGCCCAGAGAAGAGTCCTCTGGCACGAAGACCTGGGAAGCCCCCAAGCACTCAAGCCGCGAGCCTAGCTCCTCGGCACCAAAGCCCAGAGAAGAGTCCTTTGGCACAAAGACCTGGGAAGCCCCCAGGCACTCAAGCCGTGAGCCCAGCTCCTCGGCACCAAAGCCCAGAGAAGAGTCCTCTGGCACGAAGACCTGGGAAGCCCCCAGGCACTCAAGCCTCGAGCCTAGCTCCTCGGCGACAAAACCCGGAGAAGAGTACTCCGGTACAAAGACCTGGGAAACCCCAGGCACTCAGGCCTCGAGCCCAGCTCCTCGGCCACCAAACTAACATCATCTTCGAGCCCAGCTCCAAGGCGCCATCTCAAATCAACAGTCCCTGAGCCCAGCTCCAGGACGCCAGCCCAAGATCGGAGCTCAGACCTCCGGCCAAGGGAACCTTCAAGCCAAGCAGCTCTCAAGTCATCAAAGTCCCCGAGCCCAGCTCCAGGACGACAGCCCAAGACCGGAGCTCAGACCTCCGGCCAGGGGAACCTTCGAGCCAAGAAGCTCTCAAGTCATCGATGTCCCCGAGCCCAGCTCCAGGGTGCCAACCCGAGACCGGAGCTCAGACCTCCGGCCATGGGAACCTTCAAGCCAAGCAGCTCTCAAGTCATCAACATCCCCGAGCCCAGCTCTAGGGTGCCAACCCGAGACCGGAGCTCATACCTCCGACCATGGAAACCTTTGAGCTACATAGCTCTCCGGCCAGTACATCCCCGAGCCTGGCTTTGAGGTGATGTTTCTTGGGCCCAACTTCTGGGGATCAAGCCCCGAGCCTAGCTCCGAGGCATTCGAGATGTGAACCGCCCTTAGGCGCCCCGGTTCGAAGCTTCTCCCTCTAACCTCCTCGCACCGAAAGAGAAAAGAAGAGAGGGGAAAGAAGGAGAAGAAACATTCACATCACAGAAAGAAGAGAGACCACACTTGTGAAGTAAATTTCTATTACTATGAAGAAAGGATTTACATCATGTTCCGAGCCCCGACAGGCCAGGTAACCCAGTTCAAAGAAAAAAAAAACAAATAACAGAAAATACAAAAAGAAAATAAAAAGGGATACAAGGGAAGTTCTATCCTATGAGGCCGGCTCCTTCCCTGGGCGGCGCACGACCGGGACTTCACCTTTTTCTACCTCCGGAGTGGGGTCGCGCGCTTGAGCGGGCTCTGCTGGGGAGGCAGACTCAACTGTGACCGTCGAGGAGGTCGGCTCGATCGCTTTCTCCTACGGTGCTGCCTCGATCGTTGCCACAACCGAGGTCGGCTCGATAGCCTCCGGAGCCACTGGCGGAGTTGCCCCGACCAGAGCAGCCCCTTGCCCTCCTACAGCCACCTTTGGAGTAGGGGCCTTTTTGCCTGGAGTCCGGAGCGCAGCCAATTGCTCCTCGAACAGGATTTTCCGCAGTTGTTGGCGATAGTACGCAAACCCCTTGGCAAAGGAGTCTGTCGCCGCCTCCTTGAAATCTTTGATGTACTCCAGGGTCTCCTTGAAGGCGGCCACTGCATCAGCGACCGTCTTCCTCACAGCCTCCTCCCGCTGCCTCGACTCCTCCAACTGCTTCTGGACGCACTCCTGCTGCCGGATTGCAATTGTCATCATCTTCTAGGCGATCACGGTGGTGCGATTGGCGGCGGTGGCCCTCTCCTCTACGGCCCCTGCCCTCTCCTCAGCAGAGGCAGCCCTGTCCTTCGCTGCCTCTACCTCTGTACGGAGCTCCTTCAACCGAGTCCTCTTCGACTCGAGCTCTTCCTCGAGCTCCTTCCTCGTCCGTATGGCATCGGCAAGCTCAGCCGGAGGCCCTTAGCCTTTGCATCGGCCTCCCGGATCTTGGCATCCTTCCGACCCACCTTAGCCTTCAGGGATGCGAGCTCCGCCTGCTGCTCCTTATCCCTCCTAGCCCAATTACGGCAGTAGTCTCTGATGAGGATCAACTCCCTGCCATGCTGCACCCAAAGAAGACACATTAGTTGCAGTACTAAGAGAAGTCAGGAGGTATGAAGACAAAAGAAGGAAACTTACAACATAAAGATTGGCGAACGTTGAGCTGACGACGTTGCTCAAGAGCCTCCCACTCCCCTCTCGTCGATCACAAGACTGGACCGAGAAGTCCATCATCCGCTCGGCAAGCTTTGGATCCTTCACCAGGGAGATGTTAGGGCCCAACTGAAAAGAGACTCGGTGATAGTCCCTGTCCTGCCTCCCCGCCGGCTCGGATCCCTCAGCGGTGGGAGGCCCGTCCGGCGCCGGTTGTGAGCTTGGCGCCACCTCGATCTGCACTGGAGGCACCGACCTCGTTTCTCTTGATCTTCCCTCCTTCTCGATGTCGACGATCTCCGAAGGAGGGGCCGCTATCCTGGCGGCGGCAGCAGTGGATCTAGCACGGATGATCACCTCGAGCTCGGGCGCCGGCACCAACTCTTGCTGCCCTGAAGGCTCGCGGGTGGGCTCGGCCGCCCTCTTCTGCCTCCGCTCTGTAATTGGTGCATCTGGCCCGGCCTGCACCAGCCTCGCACCTCTTCAGCTCGAGCCCTCTTCGGAGCGGGCTCGCCTGCCTCGGTCGCCTGCTCTTGTTTCTCGGAAAACGAGAGTAGCTTATCCATCGAAAACTTCATCTCTGCACTAGAAAAGACGAGGTCAGCCCCCCCCCCCAAAAAAAAAAAAAAAAAAAAGAGAAGAAGAAAAAGAAAAGAAGAAAAGTAAATAAGAAACAAAAGGGAGGTGGCCAAGTCGAACTCACTCGACTCCCGTGCCGAGCTGACCTCGGCCTCGCAGAGATTTTGCTCTGACAGCAAGACCTCAAGAGATGGGATCTCGGTCGATCTGAGCAGCTCGTACAAGTCAAGGTCGGCTGCTTCGATAGAGGAGTTCCTATTTGCAGACCGATCTGGGTCACTCCAAACCCAATCGATCCCCTCAACCGAGGCGAAAAAGTATCTACTCTTCTATCCTTTGCTGGAAGAGGGAAGGACAAACCTTATGCCTCGAGGGCGAGAAGAAAGGGACCACCACCCCTCCTCGGTGGGGTAGCATTTCAGGATGAAAAAGGCCCTGAACAAAGAAAAACAGGCAACAATCCCATGGAAATGGCAAAGGACGATGAAACAAAAGATCGTCCAGATAGCATTGGGGACCAACTAGGCAGGAACAAGTCGGTAGTTGGTCAAGAAAGAAAGAAAGAAGGGATGGACAGGGAACCGAAGGCCCCCGACGAAGGTCTCCTCATAGAAGGCAATCCACCGAGGGCCACTGAACGTGACCCACTCCCCAGGATGAGGAACGGAGAGTCGGACAGACTCAGGGATGTCGTACGCATCCTGGATGGCCACCAGATCCTCGGCGGAGATCACCGAAGCAATCCCTCCGGGACCTGTCGACCGAGAAGGCTCGGACTCAGGAAGGGAAACAGGAGCAGGAGCAAGGGGGAGAGCCAAGCGGGGAGGAGGAGAAGACCTGGGTTCCCTAATGGCTAAAGGGCCCTGAGAAGGTCTCCTACTAAATTCATATCGTGCCGCCTCCATTTCCTCTTCAAAGGAAGGAGTCCTCGGCTGGGAAGGTCCAGCCTCGGCTTGGCATGAGGGACGGAAGTTCGGACCAAAACGATCCATGGACAGAAGAAGAAGAAGAAGATGACAAAGGAGGACCTACGACGATCCCTAATCGATGAGAAAGGAGGAAAAAGAAGAAGCTAACCTGCCAAGATCCTAAGCGGACGATGAAGACCGAAGTGGAGGAAGGAGAGGTCTGCAGCACTATGCCGGGCACGAAGGATTCGAAAGAGGTAAGTTTCGAAAAGACTTACCCCTCCATTCGAGACAACCTGCGCTGACTGTACCGTTACGGCTTCCCCAAAAGACTCGCCATGTGTCGCTGATCAACGGAGCCAGCACCCCCAATCCGATCGCAGTCGCTCTGACTTCCGTGCCTGCCAAACCGTCCCCTGGACGTGGCCGCGTGGCACCCCCGCACAGGCTCAAGGGCCCGCCGGGTGAGACGCCACCGATATCGGTCATTATTGCACCAGATCTTTTCACCTTTCCACGTCAACACCGTAATTACTCTCTTCGCCCTGAGTGCCGCGCGATAACGGGCCTCGAGAGTGGGAGGCAAATGATGTGACCGGATTGCTGACATGGCCAAGGATCCTAAAATGGAGCCCTCATTGGATGCCGCGCTGGACTCCCTTCGTGGGCCCTTTCGCCGGGCAGAGCTCCCCGATGTCAACGAGGCCGCCCATCGAAGCCGGGCTCCGTCCTCCGCCAGGTCGGTACCTACCAGGTCGGGACACCTAGGTTGGAGCCGAGCTCAAACCCTACCAGAGGCAGACCTTTCGAGCCCGAGGTCGGGCCCCGTGGCCTGGAGTCGAGCTCAAGCCTCCACCACGCGGAGCCCCTTCGAGGCCGGGTCCCTTGAGCTGGGCGCACCCCTGACAGCCCAAGCTCGATCAACGCTGGGCCCCACCGGTCCGGTACCGAGCTCGGGCCTCTTCTGCACAGCCGAGCCGCCGCGAGGCCAGTCCGTTACAAGCAGGCCCCATCTTTCCAGCTCGGCCCCCAATACGAATCGAAGCACCAACCGCCAAGGAAGCAGTGCCTCCCCTTCAAAGACGGTGGCGTATCCCCCGAGGACCATACGATAGCACCCGCCACGTCGCCATTAATGCCCACGGCCGCCATTCACACCAGAAAGAAAGGAAGCTCACACCAAAGCACCATGCCCTCCACTGACCTACCGTACGACCGGAGAAAAGACCCTACCAAGGAGCACGATTCCCGAGAGCGGCGGCACAATAGTCGAGGTCCTGCCAGTTTTTCAGGAAGGGCAAACAAAAGGAATGTCAGAGGCATGTAAAAGCTTTCCCAGCTATCCAATAAAGAAGGCGTCTCGTCTACGGCACGATACCTCGTCGCACCCGCCTGACAGCCAGGGAGGACCCCAAGGCAAGCCCAAGTGAGAGACTCAGCCAGAGTAAGCATAAAGGAGGTAACAACACTCATATTAAAAAAGGACAACACTCTCTCAACGAGAGGAGGACCCCAATTTTTTCCAACAACACAACCATCACAAAGAGAAAGAGGAGAAGGGGGAGAGGCCAGACAGGAGGGCAAGACCACCTCGGCTATCATATCTCCCAGCTCGCACTCACACTCTCATACACTCCACTCACTCCTCCTAGCATGGAGCTCATCCAGAGGGGCTCAACCAGGAGGATCTGTTTCCCTGGATCGTCACTGACTTGACCGTCGGAGTGCCCCCGCCGGAATCCCCGGCCCGGGTCACTGACGTTGGCTTTCTTGCAGGTCCCGGGGCACCGGAGGCATCTCCTACAGGCGGACGCGGAACACCCGACGCCATCAGCAGCTATGGACCACGGCGATCCGGGCGGCAACAAAGTCAAGAACAAGCAAGGCATTTTGATGCCTGGAGTCTGTAATGCCCGAACAAGAGGCACGGACCTAATAAGTTAGCTATTATAATAGAAACCAGTTTCCTCAACTAAAAAATATCAATCTTAATAGAAATCAGTTATCCTGAATAATTCTATAAATTAATAAGACATGATCCCGACAGGTAATGCACCTTTACCACTCAGATGCTCATTCAATCTCTCTAGCCATTATTCTCAACTCTGTTATTGTCTAAATCCTGCACTAACTTGAACATTTGAGTATTTCCCATTGGTAATCACCAGTCAAGTAGGACCATTCTTATAGGTATCACCGAGAGATGCCTAAGAGCAGGATCTCTTTCCATCAGAGAAGGCAATGGGATAGCCTGACATAGCCAAAGTTTTAGGAGCAGAGATTTGTCCACAACAGGATGCAATTGAGTCGAGTCGAGTTGAATAGCCAGAAGTTCGAGCTTGACTCGATTCAAAATACTCAAGCTCGAAACTTAATTTGAAATCAATCAAGCGTTAATATTCTAAGCTCGAGCTCGACTCGATAAATAAAAGATAATACTTAAGCTCGACTCGACTCGAATATCATCTAAGTGATATTTGCACTCGAGTTAATTTAAGCTCAAATTCAAGCCTTAACTTATTTATATTATATATTAATATATATTATAATTAAATATATATATATATATAAATCAGAGTAGGCTTATGAGCTTTCAAGCTATGTCTTGATACTCGAGCTCAATAATAACTGAACTAAATCGAGCTTGAACTTGAATTGAGCTCGAATAACTCACGAGCAACTAACTCATTTGCACCTCTAGTTATCATTGTTTCCTTTGAACAAATTGGATTTTGATCACTTGTTGCAAATTTCTAATATTTTCTTTCACCATTTTCACTTGTTATTTGTGTAGAACTACTTGTTAGTTGTTAAAGAGTTATAGAAGCAGAATATAGAAGGGATGAATTTCTTTTTTAAATAAATTATCTTTACTTGACCAATAGGTTATTGCATACTAAATTATGATATCAACCATGACTAACTCTATACCAAAAAAACCATGACTAGCGACGAGGTAAGGATCACGTGGATTAATGTTAGGATCATTCCTGACTGTTCTTTCTTATCATGGTCCAATCCTTTGGCCAAATGAGCTCCTGCCGATCCTCTTGGCCAACTCCTAGGATAATTTTTCATGGGTTTGTCTGAATTTGATTTCTGATGAAAGATAATGCTTCTACGAGTTTTGATTGAAAACAAGCCCAGCCTGTTAGAAATACTTTTTTCCTATATTGGGCCCAAACATGTTACAATGCCATACATGCCTGACCTTTGTCGATTGTCCAATTATGAGGCCCACATTTTGCATTGCCAGGTACAAATGTGTTACGAATTAGATCGACCATACAAGAAATGGTCTTTAAAAACATTAGAAAACTATGATCTAGACTATAATGGAACCATGTAGATATGGCACCCCGATGTCTTCCATCTTTCTCTTGGTCCACATATCAATGACCTTAGGTTGTTTTACTACTGGATATAGGTGTGTGTGAATCCATATCTGAAATCAATGGCTCGATGGTCTTGCCTTTTATTTCCCATGACTAGAAGTGAATGTTATGGTAACACTCACTCGACCTCGAGAACCTACCCGAATGATGACCAAGCCAGAGGTAACTAAGCTGAGACTACACCAAATAACTACGACACCCAGGATCGAAAAGTTACAGGTGACCAAGCCCGATGACATGACATCTCTCAATGCACACCGACCAAGTAACTATTTGGACCCGACTATCTAAAAACTTAGTTGGATATACCGAGATACAATGTCTAAGCTACTACAGTTGGCGTTGGATAATATACTTGCACTACTTTCCTGAGAAGTTCAAGAAGTCATTGAACCATCCACTAATGCCACAATTTGGAGCACCCAAGTGACAAAGGCAAGCGAATTATAGCTGTCCTAACAGAACAATCCTAATGGATAGGATCATGACAAAAGTTATTATCCCAACAAAAAGATCCTAATAGACAGGATCCTGACAAAAACTCCCATCCTGATAGAAAGATTCGCGCAGACAGGATCCTAATGAAAAGTTATTATTCATGCAAGAGGAAGCCACCTCCTAATAGATATTCATTATCCTGAGTAACTATAAATAAGTAAGAGGGGACTTCCAGTAGGTAATGCATTTTTATCACTCTCAAATACTCATTCAGTCTTGCCATCTCTCTCTCAACTCCACTGTTACCTAAATCCTTCACTAACTTAAGCATCGGAGGGTCTTCCATTAGTAACCATCAGTCAAATGGGACTGTTCTTACAGCCACCATCGAGAGATACCCAAGAGCAGCACCTCATCCTACCGAAAAAGGTAGTGGGGCCACTGGAAGTCGTTGAAGTTCTATGAGTAGGAATTTAGCTGCAATAGTGAACATACTTTTGATCCCTTCTCCAACTCTTGTAGAGTTACTCCTGACAAGCCTAGCATGTTAATTCCAAAACCCTTGGATGCCCTAAAACTAAAGATACATTTATGCTCGAACTATGACAGCCCAAACTAAGCCCCATGTCTCTACAAATGATCCTATCGGTTCAAGCTCAAATCGACTACTGGTTCGACCGATAGAAGGCTTCTCTCCTGAACCATGCACTCCGTATCAAGGTGCCCAGAAGAAGCCGAACCGTCGACAGACAAGCCGAATCCGTAGTTCTCAATTTCAACCGAAGAGTCGACTGTTAACCCCTGCTGAAGACGACGTCTTCGGCCTATTATGAAGACGAAATCTTCAGAATCGATCGAAGACGAAGTCTTCAGCTTGCACCATAGTCTTCAGCCTATATTATGGTCTTCGGCTTATACCGAAGACCTGATCTCCGGACTGCCCTAAAGAAATCTAAAGACGAAGGCATCTCTCCAATTCAGCTACGAATACTCCAAAAAATGAAGCCTGAAGATAGACGTTCAACCTATTTCAAATCCCCACAAATGTGGAGGATAATGGTCATCACCAGGTGTTTAGCCACCTTCAAAGCACGTGATCATTAATCTCAACGATAACGTCTCTGGTTTGGTCGGAACCGTTCAGTAACTGTCCACGATTGCGAACGAGGGGGAACGAATTAACTTCCCCCACCTAATCGCTGGAGGGAGAACGGAACCACAGGCCCGACCAATCAATATAAATACCGGTAAGAGGGGACACTCAAGGTAAGGGCATAATACACTCTGAATATCTCAGGGTCTTTCCTTCTCCACTCGATTCTCCTCAGAATCTTCCCCATTCTGTGGCTGGAGCCCGTCTCTGACTTAGGCATCGGAGTGTCCCCCACTGGAGCAACTCTGGCCAGAAATTTATTTTACAAGTGAACCAGGGAGCGGGCCTGTGATCCAGTAGCTCCGCTCGGTCGGAATATGGACTCTACGCCAACAGATTGGCATGCCAGGAAGGGAAAGCAGTCACTAACACCCATTGTTAAGCTCCCCTTCTTGAAAAATGGGAAGTAAAAAAAAAAAAGAGTTCTCGATGGCGAAAGAAAAGACTTAGATCGTCTCAACAAGTCGAAGTCGTGTTCCTTCTCAGGGGGTGACCCCCAGGTAAAGAATGACATTCCACCTCCCACAATTGTCGTGGGATAGCAGCAGTTTGAGCATCTCCTGAACCAGGTCAACACTCTCATGGCCATGGTTCAGGACTTCCAGAATAGAGCTTTCCAGGTGGGGCATCTGCCAACCACCTCCAGACAAAGCACTCGATCCCGAAGGAAAAGAGCCCCTCAAGAGGGGTCCGCCCATCTTTCTCTCTGCCCTCGACCCTCCCCTGAGGGTTGAAGCTCACAAATGCCTAGGCCCTCTGACTCCCTACAAAGAGAAAAAAGGCCTAAGCAGGCTTCTTCTCCTTCCTCTGAAGACTCCGTCCCAATGGAGATTCCGCCGAAACAAGCTCTTCCCGGCTACGATGGGAAGTTTAAAGCCATTGAGTCAAAGATGGCAAGAATCCGAGAGCAGAGAGACCACACCGATCTGGCGGTGTGTGATCTGTGCCCTCCTTACACCGATCGCATCATGGCCAAAGTCATTCCTCGGCACTTCAGGGTTTCTCAGATGGAGTCCTACGATGGCACCTCTGATCCTTCCGATCACCTAGGCAGTTTTAAAGCCCATATGATGATTCAAGGAGCTTCGGACGTGATGCACTATCTCGCGTTTCCAGCCACCTTGAAGAAAGTCACTCGGATGTGGTACTCGAGTATACGCACAGGTACCATCGATTCCTTCTCCGAGTTAGAGAAACTATTTATTTTGCATTTCAGGACTCGTCGCAAGACCTCTCGAAATATGGATACGATGTTCCTCCTTCACCAGAACGAAGGAGAAAGTCTGCGATATTACATCTCCAGATTTAATGCGGCCATGCTCGAGATCCCCGATCTTAATGAGCACATGGCCATGTCTGCACTGAAGAAGGGGCTTTGTACGTCCAGGCTCACCTTTTTCCTGGATAAGAAGTTCTCCAAAAGCTATGTTGAACTCCTATTGAGAGCTCAGAAATACGCCTATGCCAAAGAGCAAGTGGCAAATCGATGATTGATCGAAGGGAAGCACCCTTCGAAGAAGAAAAATAATAGGGGACAAGGCCCCCCTACTTCCAACAACAACAACAACAACAAGTATGCTGACCGCCAAAGGAGTCCTCCCAGGCCCAAAGCATCGGGCAGGAGATTTGACTCCTATACCCCCTTCAACCTCCCTCGAGAAAACATTCTCTTGGAGATAGAAAAAGAAAGCTATCTCCAACGGCCATGCCCTATGAAGGCATCCTCTTCCGCAAGGAACAGGAACAAGTACTGCCGATTCCACCGGGACCACGGCCATAATACTGAAAAATGCATCCAACTAAGAGATGCGATAGAGGATTTGATCAAGAGAGGAAATTTGGGGCGGTATGTTGGTCGCCAAGGACCCCGATCAGAAGCCATAGTTCTCCAACCGGCTCCTGAAGAGACTGAACTGCCAAACCAGAGACCCACCAATGGAGGCGTGGGGATGATACATGATACATCGATCTACCAACTGGAGAAGAGACAAAGATGACACCCCTAAGTGGCTCAAGGACAACAATGCTATTCTCTTCTCCGTTGATGACCTTGCGGGAGTTCGACTTTCGCACAACGATCCTGTTGTAATTTCAGCCATTGTAGCCAATTACGATGTAAAACGAATCTTGGTTGATAATGGAAGTTTGACCGATGTCTTGATCTACGATGCATTCTCTCGGATGTGTTTGCCTAGAAATAAACTATGAAGATCTCCTATACTACTCACCAGCTTCGGAGGTAACCAAGTCGATGCCGAAGGAGAAATAATACTACCCGTGACCCTCAGCACCGAACCCCGACAGAAGACACTCCCTATCAACTTCACGGTGGTCTGAACCCCCTTGGCCTATAACATTATTCTGGGGTGGCCTGCCCTGAATAGATTCTGGGCCATAGTGTCAACCTACTACCTCCTGATACATTTTCCTACCGAGAATGGCATCGGAGAGGCCAAAGGAGATCAGAGAACGGCTCGACAATGTCTGATGATTCAGGATAAGCACTCCAATGATCCTACAACTTGGGATCAGATAGATCTAAGAGACCCAATTGCAGATTATGATGAACCCATGGAGGAAACCATTTCTATGCCATTGACTAAAGAGGACCCCATCAGGGTCGTGCAAATCGGAAGCATGCTTGATGAGAAAACCAGAACGGAACTGATCTGTTTTCTTAGAAATAATACTGACATTTGTGCCTGGTTGGCTTCGGACATGCCAGGAATCCCAGCCAAAGTCATTACTCATCGGTTGGAGGTTGCTCCTGAATACAAGCCAGTCCGACAGAAGAAAAGAAGCTTTGCCCTCGAAAGACAGAAGGCAATAGATAAAAAAGTAAGAAAGCTCCTCAAGGAAGGGTTCATCCAAGAAGCCCATTACCCCCGAGTGGTTAACTAATATGGTAATGGTAAAGAAAGCTAATGGCAAGTGGAGGATTGGCATCGACTATACGGACCTCAATAAGGCTTACCCAAAAGACAGCTTTCCTCTCCCAAAGATTGACCAACTGGTCAACTGAATGGAGATTCGTCAGTAGCTATTCTCGGGGTCGTTCTGTAAGCCCAGAGAATGGAGGTCAGTTCTTCGGCCCAGAGCCCTTTGACAGCATTCAACCTTATCTTCAGACCATGGAGAATAGTCTGATTAGTTACTTCGGCTTCTTCATTGGACTGCGGATGGACGACGGAAGTCAGCCTATGTTGCACATAGTACCAAGCACAAAAGTCAGCCTATGTCTTAGATGCCCTATCCTACGGTAGATCCTCAGATATATCTGAGGATGCGCTGGGGCGGGCATGAACAACTTACCTTAATCATAACAGGAATGCACGAGGATGGCTTAGACACTCTATCCTACGGTAGATCCGAAAATATGCTGAAGAGAATCTACTTCACTCATCCTGTCGACAGCAAACACTTGATGAGACGGCCCAACCGATTTCACCCCTTTTGCAGATCCCAAATGTTCTAAGAAATTTACACCTTCGATATATCATAAGATCTGCATTCAATAGTACAACAAGTATGGAAGAAGTTAGAACACTTCATTTTATTTTTGAATTTTTACAAAAAAAAGAAAAAAAGAAAAAGAAAAAGAAAAACAAGGAGCAGTGTAGATAATGGAAAAGTGGATCTAGAGACCACTAGCCGGCCCTTTCCCATACCAGCAAGAGGCTTCGACGCCCTGAAAGGAGGATGGAGAGGCTCCGGCGCTCCCTTCTGAGTTTGACTCTGACTCTTCTTCAAAATTAGAGTCAAATTCATGACCAGGAAACGGGACGGAAGGCCTAATATTTTCCAAGCCCTTCAAATTGAAGAACTTGAAAGCCTTGTCCCGATGCTCTTGAAACCTCCGGTGGTACGAATCCAGAACCACCTCTGCAACTTCATCCTTGTAGGCGGAAGAAGCCATGAAGTCTGAGACAGCCTTCGCCAACTTCTTCCTAGCCTCCTCCACCTCTGCAGTGGCAACTTCAACTCATACCTTGGCCTCCACCAGGCGGGCCTCCAAGACCCGGATTCTCCTCTCCAGGCGGGCAATGACCCCCTGCGGGTCATCATTGTCGCCCCTCCGAGGAGCCTTAGAACTAGGCTCACCCTCAGATAGCGTCTCGGGGGCCCTCTTCATTGCCGCCTTCTTAAGTTCGGGGATGCTGAACTTCATTCTAATGGTATGCTGGGGAAAGGAAGGCAATTTCCAAAATGGGATTATGAAATTTCGATGGCCTATGATAGGGAGAGATAGGGTCCTATTTAAAAGGATCCTGCACCCACGAACGGCCACAGGGAAATGTGCTCCACGCCTTCTCCCAAACGCACCAAAAGAAGCACATGTTGAGACGATGCCTCGAAACCCAGGTGACCGCCTAGGAACGGTATGATCACCAATAACTGCTCTTGGGGATGGCAACCGCCGGCGCTTCGGATCTAGAATGGTCTTCATAGCACGGTGATGACATTAATGGCCTCCCCTCGGAAAGGGAGGATATGGCGGCACCCGGGACACGTGGGAATGCAACCGTTCGAATATCTATACACTCGATGCAGGCAACAAGAATTATGCTCAATGTTTCTCAATCAATGGCTAACAGGAAAATGACACATGTCCATCACGTCCATTACAGAACAAAAGGAGTAATTATAGTGGGTAACTGATGTCAGCCTGACTTGACCATGGTCAATCACCGGCAGCGGCACTCCAATTTTACTTCGAGATTTTACTTCGGGATTCGTCTTCGACGTCAGCAGAAATTAAACAGTCTTCGGCTTCAGCCCATCAACCAGAAAGAGTCAACCCAAAAGATGAAGAATCCATTCGAAAGAAATTGGTCATTTATTCTGGGAATTAGAAACCTCATCCAAAAGGAAGACATTACAAGTAGCTGAAGAAAAAGAAAATACAACAAGATTATTCCTTGCCAATCTCTTAGGCTGTCAAAATAGGAGTAGGGGTAGACCTTGTTTCAGGCTGAACCGAAGACACTTTAGACTTATACTCCAGAACAGCGAGCAAGGAGAAGTCCAGGCTGGGATAAAATCTCTTGACCCTATTCAGACAGTCGGCGTAACCTGAGGAGTATCCTTTCGAAGCAGCTTCGGAAGACCTCACTTTGGCTTGCACAGCCCTCTGGTTGGCTGCTAAAAGGCTTATTTCTAGCTCCTTGACCCTCCTCTTCGACTCGACCAGATGGGACTTCAGCTCTTCAGCATCCCGCAGAGTTTCCCTCAACAGCAAATTAAGGGAAACCACCTTCCTTCTCCTCTCCTGTGCAATGATCACCACTTCGGCCGCCTATGCCTAAATAGTGCCCATCTGTGTTCTTAAGACACCGTTCGAGGCAACTACATTGTCCCTTTATTCCTCTGTAGTAGCCCGAAGCCTTTCGGCAGCATCCTTTTCAACTATAGTTGGAGCCATACAGCTTCGAAGATCTTCGCTATAGCTAATAGATTCGTGAGCACCTTTCTCTAACAGAGAAAGGTCGTGAGAAACCTGCAGAACGAAGAACACATATAAAGTTAGTTCAATCGATAAATGTGGATAGGTAACACGCATACCGAAGGCCACCTGTTGTATCCCAAGGAGGATAGTAGGCAAGGGATTCCCGGATCCCTGCCTCCCAGCTCCGATGGCAGGGGCATAACACCTTGCCGGACTTCTTTCTTTCGTCAACAGAGTCACAAGCTTGACACCTTCAATGCATGGGGAAGCCACCTCAACCTTCCGTGGGCTCAACCTTTCGAATGGTTCGACTGGCATGGCTTTCTTGGAAGAAATTGGTTCCTCCCCTAAGGAAGAACCTATCTCGATGGGATCAATGTTCCTAGCCTTGGCGCACGGTAATGCCAACACGTACTTTCGCCTTCGATCCGATCTCCTCCCTGGAAACCTCTCATCGATTTTCCCTTGGCTACTCGCCTGAGTTGTGCTGGGTTCGGCCTCATCGCGTAACAAACCCTCAGAGTGACACAAGGGTAAAGGAACAAGAATGGCATTAAAAATGGCGATGCCAGGAACTAATGGCAGTCGATCCCAGGAAATTCCTTTCCTTATATCGAGAATAGTGGAATTCAAAAGTCCTCATCCGTAACCGATTCTTAGGCACGCCATGTGTGATCGCCCTAACGAATCAAGGGCTCAACTAATGTTCTGGTAGGGACCACCAAAAGGCTGCAACCATGATGATCCCTATCCCAACGCACAGATGCTGCGGACTTGATCGCCACCATCAATCCAAGCGATGACATAGTGGTCACTACACCTGTGGTAAGCCAGTGAATTAAAAGTTCTCCTTATATTCCTCCTCACTTGTTTTGCAGTCTAAAAGGAGAAGCATATATTCGCAAAGATAGAATCCACAAAGGGTGACGTGGTCTAATCTATCACCAAACTCAACGACTCTATCTAGACTAACTTTGAAGAATACAACATTTGGAAAGCATCGTAGTATATACAGAAAAGGGAAAAAGCCTGTTGATTCAGGAGAATTTTTCGGTTACACATCAAAGAAAGGAAAAGAAAAGATACAGTGCCCAAAGCCAAATGAATCCTAAGGGTCAGCCCAGGGGGATCCAGCATCACAAGATTGGAGTATCCTATCGATCTGGGCGGAAAGGGTTTCCTCCACATGGGCTAGCTCCGAAGAGTCTTCAGCCTGGATACTCTCTTCAGCCTGAACTCCCTCTCCAACCTAAGCTTCCTCTTCGGCCTGGACTGGAATTACAGCCGGGTCCTCGACTACGTTTGGTGTTCCTTCCTTCAGGCCTGGCGTCCCCACAATCTCCTCAGCCTAAACTGGAATCACACCCTGGTCCTCGACTATGATTGGGACTTCTTCGCTCTGGCATGGCACCTTTCCAGTGTCCTCAATGGCTCCCATCTCCTCCTCTTCTTCCATCTCGATGTCAAACTTAGGAATCCTAGAAATATCAAAGTCAGGGAAGACAACACTGACCTTGGCGAGTCCGTCATTGAAGCCATGTTGATAGCTGTACAGGGTTGCTTCATTCACTTCCATCTGGAATTCAGAAGACTTCCTGAAATTTGCAACAGCTTTGGCCGCCTGTTCCTTCATGGCTCCGAACTCCTTCCTGGCTGCTTCGGCCTCCAAGGCTACCTCTTCGGCTCTTGGAGATGCTTCTCTAGCTCTCAAAGATGCCTCTTCGATCCTCTTGGTTGCCTCCTCAGCCGCCTTGGTCAAATCTTCGATCTTCTCCTGGCTCTCCTAGGCAGAGTGTTCTAAAAAGTCAATTTTCTTCTTATTTCTTCTTAACTCTACCTCCTACCCTACGATCGTCAAATGGGCATTCTTCAGTTCGCCCTTCAAGCCACAGACTTCGGCATCCAAGTGAGTGTGCCGATTCTCCATGGACTGCCTCAGTTCCTCGGCCACGTCCCTTTCAGCCCTGGCCGCATGAAGCTCTTCCTTCAAACAATGAATAAGGCTATCGACGTTCCTCAGGCCCTCTTCCATGAAAGTAATATCGTAAACCAGCTACATCAACAAAACAAGGTCACCGACTGAGCAATTCATCAGGCAAAGAAAAGACAATGAAGATCTTACCTGTTGCAGGCGAAAAAGGTAGAGTCAGATATCCTGGCGAGGCTTCGACTTCGGACGATTGCCAAGTCATGAGTCAGTAAAGTGTTTTTCAGTGCCTGCCTTGCCACGGCAGGAACCAAAAGACCCCCCGCAGGGGAAAGCTCCAAAGAGCCCTCGGGATATCTCCTACCTGGAGAAGCCTCTCGGACGAACTCTCCCTCGACTTGCGGTGCCTTGCCCCTATCCACCACAGGAGGACATGGCGATGGTACATCAACCATCAGAGACGGGCTCTCCCTTATCTGAACTGGAGAGCTAGCCATTGACAAAGATTCGACCGTCTAAGGCCCAACCGGGGCCTCCCTCATCGACACCCCATCTCCCCCAGAGGTTCTTCTAGAGGATGAGGTGCTTCCACTCCTCTCAGGCTCATCCCTCCGGGCCCTCTTTCGGATCGCTGATCTAGTATGAGGAGCCTGAGCCACCCTCTTCATGGAAGATTGATGAAGCCAATCCAAATTGGGTTTCATTCTACCACCTGCAGACAAAAAGGCTCTTCTGAGTCAACCGAACTACAAAGACATTAAGAGGGGAAAGCTAAAAACTTCCACCGTTTATACCTAACGCAGGAAACTTGCTAATTCCTACGAGATGGAGATTCCTCTCCTCCAACAGCTCGTGGATGGGGGTAGCCTCTAAACTAGTCATTAAGACATAGTCGGATTGATCGGCCTCCAAAACCTTCTTTCCATCATTGGCAACTAGGTGTAGTTCCCTCCACTCGCTACTAAAACCCCACGGTTCGGTAGACGATACAAAAATAAAATTGGGCTTCCACCTATGGATGGCACTGGGCATATCCGTTATAATCTTGCGACCAGGCCGACGACCGATCACCCACCATCTGCGACCATGGAAATCCCTCTTAAGGACAAAAAGAGCGGTGAACAAATGGGTCCCGGGAGTCACATTGGCCATGTGACACCGGACCAAAAACCCGCAGATATTTCGAATGCTGTTCGGAGTCAACTGCATGGGCACTATATGGTACATGCGAAAAATCTTGATGAAGAAGGGATGCAGAGGTAGTCGAAGACCAGCCTTAAAATGATCTTCGTATATTGCAAGACACCCGATGGGAGGCTTGTGCACCCGCTCTTCGGACGTGGGGAGCACCAAAGGAAATCCCTCGGGAACATGGTAACGCTCTCGGAGGTAGGTGAGCTTCCCCAGTAATACAGAGTTGGAAACCAACTCCGGACTCACTACATCATCGATCCTGGAGGACCCAACTTTTTTCCCTTGGCTTCCTATGGACTCAGCCATAACAAGAAAATGGAACAAAGAAACAAAAGGGAGATTCTACCTATGAAAAGAGCCGATAGCCAAGAATAGGGAAAGCTGGGCTAATATTGAAGGTAGACGAGGATGAAAAAGCTTCCTCCGCCAGACCTTTTCTCCTTCTCAAAAAGGGACAAAGAAGTTCCAAAGCGACGTCTCAATAAGGGGAACCATCTTCCCAAATCCGCTGCAAATACTCGAGATGAGTACGCAACCCCAAACAGCCCTAAACTGATTTGACATGGGATGGACCAAAGGTCATAATCCATGCAAATCGAGCGGCTATAGTGGAATGCATTTCTCATCCAAGACACAGGAGGAGGCCACGACCTTCGCCCAAGTCCCAACAAAAAAAAGATCGGTTGAACCATCGCACAACAGAAAAAGGAGGAGCAGTCCCAGGTCCGCCCACTCCTTTTCATACCCCAATCAATGGGTGATAGTTGTCCATCACCTGATCCTCGAATCAACCGGTAGTTATGAAAGATGGTCTAATCAGAGATTTCATAATCATCTGCCGTACCATTTCTCGAGGGAAAATGATAATCCAGCAATACTCTCACTCTCCGAGGCAAATCATCGCTTCGAAAACTGAGAGTGGGGGGCAACTTTTGGATATGTCGGTTCAAGCTCAAATTGACTAGTGGTTCGACCGGCAGAAGGCTTCTCTCCTGAACCATGCACTCCATATCAAGGTGCCCAAAAGAAGCCAAACCGTCAACAAACAAGCCAAATCCGAAGTTCTCAATTTCAATCGAAGAGTCAATTGTTAACCCCTGCTGAAGACGACGTCTTCGATCCATTATGAAGACGAAATCTTCAGAAATGGCTGAAGACGAAGTCTTCAGCTTGCACCATAGTCTTAGCCTATATTATGGTCTTCGACTTATACCGAAGACCTGATCTTCGATCTGCCCTGAAGAAATCTAAAGACGAAGGCATCTCTCCAATTTAGCTACGAATACTCCAAAAAATGAAGCCTGAAGACAGACGTTCGACCTGTTTCAAATCCCCATAAATGTGGTGGATAATGGTCATCACCAGTTGTTTAGCCACCTTCAAAGCACGTGATCATTAATCTCAATGATAACGTCTCCGGTTTGGTCGGAACCGTTCAGTAACTGTCCACGATTACGAACGAGGAGGAACGAATTAACTCCCCTCATCGTAACCGCTGGAGGGAGAACGGAACCGCAGGCCCGACCAATCAATATAAATACCGGTAAGAGGGGACACTCAAGGTAAGGGCATAAGACACTCCTGAATATCTCAGGGTCTTTCCCTCTCCACTCGATCCTTCTCAGAATCTTTTCCATTCTGTGGCTGGAGCCCGTCTCTGACTTAGGCATCGAAGTGTCCCCCGCCAGAGCAACTCCAACTAGGAATTTGTTTTGTAGGTGAACCAAAGAGCGGGCCTGCGATCCAGTAGCTCCGCCCGGTCGGAACAGGGACTCTACGCCAACGGATCCTACTCCCACTAAGCTACTCTAGAGGTTTCTCTAGCCTTCCTCATCTCAACCGCCACCATGTTATTAGAATCACTTTCCTCATCATCTGTATCCCTATTCCCACACTGCCCATAATGCTACTAATTCTCTTATTCCTTGCATCATCGCTGCTGACATAGGTCCATCAAGCATTGTGCTGCCATCTTATATACATCTACCTATATCTTCTTCTTCGCCTTCTTCAACTTGTTCTATCATCATCCAAGTGTTGTTTTATCTGTGCACTACCATTTTCTTAATTGAAAAAGGAGGAAGCCTAGGGCTTCCCCCCACTTTATTTAGATATATGAACATAATACACATACAAAGTTGCTGGTCAAGGAAGCAAAACCGCTAGCTAGTCTCAATCCCCACCCTCCAACAAGGCCAACTAACAACCATAAACAAGAAGCCCAATTTAGGGACAAGTACCCGCAAGGATCTCTAAGTGGTAAGAATTGATACTCACGAGATATTAAGTGCAAACTAATACATGTCAATAAGAATCCAACCCTCGTAGACCTCGTAGGCCTGGACAAGGATTGGATTTTCGAGCACAATTTTACGTGATTGTCCACATCCTTAGGAGAGCAAAGAATATACCAGCTCTTGAATGTATGAATGCAAGACTACAAGACAACATGAATTGATCTCAATTTATATAAGAAAAGTCTTACATTCTTCTCTTTCCAAAGTGCCCAACAAACTACTGTATTTAATTGACCATTATTTTTACCTACAATTCTTTTCTTATTACTCTTTCTCCAAACTGACTACAAATCAAGAAAAGAACATGGCCTGCTTAAAAAAATTTAAGCTATACCTAAAAGTAGTGGTCTACAGACTTCGTATAAAAGGACTTCTTTATAGGGATTTGCATGGTGCTCCCAATCTTTGGAGAGACTTGGAAGGCCATGGCAGGGATACTAGAGGCGATCCCTGGGGCTTGGGGGCGTGTCCCAAGCTATCCTAGAGGTATTCCAAGGATTTTTTGGGATTTTCCCCTAGGACCTCTTTGAGTCAATTCAAATCACGACATGTTAGGCCAGGGACTTGGCCCAAAATTAAGGGTTTTCTCAATTGACTTGTTGGAAAGAATTTTTATAGAGATTGTAACATAACCCAATTAGGTTATCAAGATTGATCCAAGGGTTGTTAAGTTGGTTAGGAGGTTAGCTAGTTGGTTTGTTAGTTGGTTGATTGTAACCAATTGGGAAGTCTAACCATGTGCATTTATTCTAATCCAATTTGGACCAAGAAGACAAGAATTAGTTGAGCCCGTGTGATTGAGTCCTAACTTAACAAGACGTGGTTGAGCCCAAGACCAAGAAGGAATCCAGGCAGTTGACACCTAAGAAGGAACCAAGACCGCATGCCCAATCTGCTATTTAAGAGAGGGGGCATGCATGAAACAAGAGGCTTGATCACCATGAGAAGAGGAAGACTGTGAGGTCTTCTCATGATTATTGTCCGGATGAGGGTGACTAAAGGAAGCGCCTCCCTTGGGGCGAGACCGTGTGGAGGAGATATCTGCATGGGGATCTTGGCCGTGAGGACCTGCGTGAGGGAGTCCACAGATGCCACGGTCCAAGGGCTTGGAGAGACCGTGAGGTGTTCTGCAAGGGGTTTTGGAGAAGGGACACCTGCGTTGAGATATTGTCCGTAGGTGGGAGATGCATTTGAGGTATTGTTCGTGCGTGGCTGTACTTGGATTTTTGGGGTGTGAGGCCTGCAAGAGAGAAGACGTACGGGACGGCAAGAAGCTTCTGAATTTTCAGAAACGGTGTCGGGATTATGTCTTGATTGTAACAAGGTTCTTCTCCAAAGGTCAAAGAATTAATAAAAGGTAATCTCTCTTTTTTTCTATATCTATATCTCCATTATTGCATGATATTGAATCCAAGAATAGGTTGTTGCTGGTTCTTGAATCGAGAAGATTGGTTCTTGATTTCTTTCCCTCACTGCTATCGCTGCATATAGGCACTAGTTTGGATTCTTCCAACAAGTGGGATCAGTGCCTAGGAATTTTTTTAATAATTGGTATCAAAGCAGGTTAGAGCCTTGTTCGAGCATTGGGAGAGGAGGATTCAAGATAGAGGTGCTGCTCTCTGGTTCATTTCCAAGAAGAAGAAAGAAGATGTCAGTATTTTGCTGCATCCATCCGCATGTGTGTTGCAGGTTTCTACCAAGGTTCCCTTCAAGGTGTTTCTGAAATTTAGCCTTTGGAGTTGTTCTTCGTGGCCTGATCAACCATGAACAGTGGTAGCAAGGTAGAGTTTTAGAAATTTAATAGAAGGGAAGCTTCTCTACGTGGAAGGTTTGAATAAAGGATTTGTTGGTGCAGGATTCTCTAGATGTGGCGTTGGACGAAAAGCCTGAGGGGATGGCAGATCAAGAGTAGATGGAGAAGAGGTCTGACATTGGCATTAGGTTTGCACAGCTGTCTAGGTATACTACGGAAGCACAGGTTGGTGTTGCAGTCATGGACATAGAGTAGTAAGACATCAGTTCGAGGTCAGGAGTGCGATTGAACACGAGACTCAGGAGTTATGGAGCACGGGTTGATGTTCCAGCTCGGGAAGTGAGGTGGCTTTGATGGGAAGATGTCAGCTCTGGAGATAGAATGAAGTGTGTAGACGGTCACACGGGAGCTTATCAGGGATGGAGAAAGAAAAGTCCAAGTTTCTTAGGTTCACCAGAGTATATCAGCAGAGACGATGCCAAGGGTAGCTCAGAGAGACAAGAGACAGTCTCAGGGAGCACCGAGGGTATCAGGCAGTCAGGAGTGTCCCGGTATGGCGGTATTGGCCTAGGGATAGAGACTGGAGCTGATGGGGATGGCATCTCAGGAAGACTGGTGGATAGGTCTCAGGGAGTGCCAGGTACATCATGCAGCTGGGAGACAGGCTGGGACATGATGCAGCAACCAGGTGAAGATGGTTGTTGGGTTCAGTCGCTGAGTTAGAAGAGTTGGGATGAGCTCTTATATTTTGGAGGAGCCTACGGGATAGTAGTGGTCTCGAAGAGGTCCGCGGTGAGCGGAGGGTCCGAGGAGGCAGCAATTGGATACAAGGTTCAGGTGCAGGCTCGTAGGGTAGCATTGAGTTGCTGGCCTCGAAGTTTCTTTCTATGGCATCAGTGGAATTTTAGTTTCAGGTGGAGTACCGGGGAGAGGTGGGTTCACGGGTGGAGCAGGATTCGACACGAGTTCAGAATGGGAGGTGCAGGGATACTGGCCATATCCTAACACGAGTGCCAAGGTAATACTTAGCCAGGTGGAGTAGAGTGTGCAAAGATTGGCCTGGCTCTAAGGAGATGGTGTCAGGTAGAGCTCCAGTTATAGCGAGTGCTGGTTTAGGTTCGTTGGGTTCTCTCCAGGAAAATCCAAGAAAAAGTTTGATGCAGCTGCCAAGCAGAAGGAAGACTACAATCGTAGTGCCAGGATACAAGCAAGGATCTTCAACTATGGAAGTGGTCATCCCAAAGGCCTCTAGGTGAGCTCAGCAGCTGAAGGGTATTGGCAGAGGCAAGGAGGTCCATACAATGAGCTGTCAGGACATGCAGTTACAATGAAATTATGCAGGAGTACATTACCAGGTTTGCCAAGGAGTTCAGAATTGGACCAAGAAGACAAGAATTAGTTGAGCCCATGTGATTGAGTCCTAACTAATCAAGAGGTGGTTGAGCCCAAGACCAAGAAGGAATCCAAGTGGTTGATGTCCAAGAAGGAACCAAGACCGCATGCCCCAAGTGCTATTTAAGAGAGGGGGCGTGCGTGAAACAAGAGGCTTGATCACCATGAGAAGAGGAAGATCATGAGGTCTTCTCACGGTTATTGTCCGGATGAGGGTGACTTGAGGGAGCGCCTCCCTTAGGGCGAGACCGTGTGGAGGAGATATCTGCATGGGGATCATGACCGTGAGGACCTGGGTAAGGGAGTTCATAGATGGCACGGTCCAAGGGCTTGGGCATGAGGGCTTGGAGAGATCGTGGGATGTTCCATGGGAGGCTTTGGAGAAGAAACACCTGCGTTGAGGTATTGTCTGTAGGTGGAAGATGCACGTTAAGGTATTGTCCATGCATGGCCGAACGTGGATTCTTGGGATGTGAGGCCTGCAAGAGAGAAGATGTGCGGGACGGCGAGAAGCTTCTGAATTTTTAGAAGTGGTGCCGAGATTATGTCTTGATTGTATCAAGGTTCTTCTCCAAAGGTCAAAGAATTAATAAAAAGCAATCTCTCTTTTTCTCCTACATCTATATCTTCATTGTTGCATGATATTAAATCGAAGAACAGGTTGTTGTTGGTTCTTGAATCAAGAAGGTTGGTTCTTGATTTCTTTCCCTCGCTGCTACCACTGTATATAGGCGCTAGTCTGGATTCTCCTAACAAGTGGGATCAGTGTCTAGGAATTTTTCTAACAATCTGAAAAAGAGTGTGGTTAATTCATTCACAGCTTGAGCCATACAAAATACATCTTTGGCTTACGTTCCAACCCTTCTTCACAAGTATCTCACATGTACAAAGTTTATACTTCACAGCCAGTCATAGGAAGACTTTAACCTTTTTTGGCACCGAGATCTACCAAAGTATAGATGAGAAGGAGCATTTAAGACCACCAAAAATGAGAAAGCTATAGGTGGAACTCATCAAGAAAGAATTTGAAGGTGACAACTTTCATAAATGTATATTAGCAATATGTGATGATTTGATGAGACCGAGGAGATCCATAATAGCATCTTTCTATATTGCTTACACTCTAGTCAATGGGCCCTTCACTAGAAATATTCACCTTGGGCTCCTCCAACTTCAATAAGCAGATATTGGTAAATGTGATTTCAGTGCTTACTTATACAACTCATCAAAAGAAATGAGACATCATCAATCCAAAAGCCATCATCGTTCCATATTCTATTACACCACCTCAATCGTTGACAACCTTGAGATTCTTTAGGGCCATCCAACATATCAGCCATAAGTTGAAGTAGAAAAAAGAGAAGCAAAGAAAGATTAAAAAATGATCAAAATTGTTGAACTCATCTTAAGCTTGCTCATCAAGTTCAAAATATGACTGGAACCATCCTCTTATGGTGAGATCCTGACAACAAAGGTATTGGTCTATCACTGCCATTGCCATTAGATGGGGATGGTAGTGGAGGAGCCAAGCAATACCAAGCTTGGAAAGAGAGGGGCCTTGCTTAGTGGAGCTAGAAATGAAGTACCCAAAGATGGAGGAGTTGTATAAATCGATTCAAGAGAAACCCCTTTTTGCAGCAAGCTGGAGAGGTGAGAAAGCCCTTTTCATAAGGGGGAGGCTCTTCACCTAGATGTTGAGTGGTAGGCATTAAATTGGGTGAATCAAGTGATTCTTTTGCGATTTAGCTATATTCACTCTCAAAATAAGTAGGCTCAGATGAAACCACCTTGGTTCAATATGAATTGGGCAATCTAGTCCAATTCACTTGATTTTTAGAACTTAGACACTTGGATATCTAGCTACTTCATGACACTTCTTAGCACTTCAAAACTAGAAAGCAATGACATCATCATGGTTATGCATCAACTTTGATGGTTCTATCTATAAGTTCTAATTTAACATAATATTTAGCAAAATCTATCATTTTATTTACCAATTGCTCCAACAAAAAATTCATTACCTACATATAATAAAGAAATCTACAAACATGTCTAACTTCCGTTGTCCATCTTTTTTCTTAAAAAAAAAAGATTACATGTTTGAATTATGAATCTTCTAAATAATTGAAGACCTAACCCTCTTGTCATGGGTCTAGGTATCAATAGCTCGAAGTCAAAATGATAGGATCTCAATCAAAGATATATTAACTTGTCGTGCATCAACAAACCAATCCATGTTGAACATGAATTGGAATTAGACATAATAGTAACTAAGCCATAATTTTTCCATCAAGGAGTATCGGATTATATCTTTTAGTTGAATAATCTATGAACAGCAAAATAGGAAAATTATGAAAAATCATTAAAAAAATATAGATACAATGTCAAAGAATATATATATGTATCCATAAAAAGTATAAGCCTTATGTATCATATTCATGAGCCAAGATACAGCAAAAGAATAAGATACACTAATAAATTATATTTGACTTGATAGACATATAAGTAATTTGAACAAACACTACATTGCCAATGTCTAAATTCTACAATGTTTTAAACTTTGAAATTTCTAATATTAGATGATGATGTCTTTTAAATGTTTATTTTCATAAAACTAAACAAATATGTGTTCAATGTCCTAACTTAACTACAAAATAACTTGAAAAAATGGTGATCTCCTTTTAAATGGGAGCCTAAAGTTTTAGAAATTAATAAACTAAGTTTTATAAATCCAGGCTTTGATGCTTCTTTATTTCATGGTTTGGCATTTGACATTGTTTTTTACTTATATATATGAATAATAGAATAAAATGATCTAATTTTTTTTATTATAAAATATTGTCATTTCAAAATCTTGATCTAATGGTTGGAAAATCTGATCCTTATGATTGAATCCTTCTTTATTCTCCTTTTAAAGCATGATTTTAAATCTCATGGTATGTCGCTTTATCAGTCACATATTGATATAGTATAAGCTACAATAGGTATCCCATAGCTACTCATGGTTTGCCAAAGCAGGACACCTCTATATAGATATGGATTGATGTAACATTTGATAATGGGTCAACATGAAATGGTAAGCTTGAGCTTTGAAACCTTGCTTTAAATTAATATAAATTTCTCTCTCTAGTAGATAGAGAGGTTATAATTATTCTCATTTTTTATGATATGTTCTTGCTTATTTTGTTTATCATGATATAGAGAAAGACAGATCTTATGAAAAATAGGTGGCCATGTATACCCATATAATAACTTCCCTTATATTTAAAAAAGGTACACATATTTATTCTTATTTGGATAAAATACCCATATTTATATATAATGGTGGTAACACAAATTGGCTACCTTGCTGCCAAAAATCTCTATTTGGAATCTTTATCTTTTCCTAAACTCTCACACCCCTTTTTCATCGTGGCCAATACAATTACTTCTCCTACCCATTTACACAAGCAGAGAAGAACCCATTACTAGGTAGAATAGCATAAAATGACCTCAAATGCTAGTTAGGCTTTTAGATGCATTATAATGACTTATTACCAAAAAGAGAAACTAAGATAGCCATTCAATGTGGATGACTTTTAATTTCCTTGTTATTTCTTCTTTCTAGTGATTCCTTTGAAAGAGACAATGCCTCATCAAAATGAAGGTGACGAGGAGTCTTCAAGGAGGCCATCATCATGTTGGGTAGAGTCTTTCTGTTTTTTTCAATTAACTTGTATTTTTTGCCTAATACATATGCATAAGCAATAATAGTTTCAAACCAACTCCAAAATCAAGTAACAAGGTACACATATGAAATCTCATAATGAACCATACTTTTTTTTAGAGACTATTCTTTCTTTTTCATCTTTAGTGCATGTGGAAGCCCTTTTGCTAGTTGTGCCTCTTTATTTGTAGGTCATGACAATCCATTGTGTGCTTATTCTTGAATACTGGATGTTTATCTAATTTTCATGTCCAAATTAATTTGTAGTAGTGATGGGACATTATATCTATGGACTACTAGATACATCATTCATGTTCCTATCTTAAACTTTTTTTTGTAAATTTTACTAATTATTTAACAATACGAGGTTTATACATGGATAAGAAGAATAATGATCATGTTTCCAAACATACATATTATTGGATGTGTGATAATTTGTTTGAATTTGAAAATCAATAAAGACATGAAAGGAGAAACAAATAGAGGAAAATCTCAAAAATTGAAACTAATGAAGCAAACCTTGTGCACTGGTTATTTCTTTTTATGCAATTCTTAGATTAGCTCCATGAGGGTCCAATAATATGACCTAAGACTTAAGTCAAAAAGTTTATGATATTTAGCAAAGTTTCATATATATATACACACACACCTTAGATGTTTTATGCTTTATTCTAGGATAAAAAATAATTAGAACTTTTAATTTTTAACCTTGTAATAACTTGAGTTGAATTCCTTCAAAAGATTAAAGCATAAATTAGGGTTGTATAATAGGTTTATATTAGACTTTTATGTGGATGGGTTAACTGAACTAAGATTTAAAATTCTAGTACTTAGTCCCATATTGATTGTCCCAGGTTAGGATGGTGCTGAGATGTTAATGTCCTAACCCTTAGAATAGTCCAACGTCCATGTACTTTACTAGTATGTACTTTTTTTATTTATTTATTTATTTTTAAAAACTTTTTTGTCCTAAATAAGTATTTGAGTAAATATTGATATATTTTTAAGGAGAATTTTGGCATTGAGGAGGCTTGATTATTGTGAGGGTAGGTTGGATCTTTCAATACAATACTAACAATACCACCCTATTTACACTGGACTTAAATGCTTCCCATGAACTATTTAGTATTTTTTGTTCAATAATGTTATTGTTTTTCATTGTTATCTTATAGACATGACTAAAATCTAATATTTATATCCTTCTTTATTGATTGATATTTGTTTTGTTTCCTATTTCATCAATTTGAACTATCCTTAATTTCTTCCTAGTTTTATCTAAATCCTGTCAAACTTGAACAGCTTGGGCCTATAGGATGTGGAAGAGGATGAAAAATCATAAAAATCTATGACCACACGGGTTTATGATTTTTAATACTTAGACTTGCTACCACTAAATATATGATGACTAAAAATTCTTATTGGCAACAAAATGAATAAATTCAACAACAATAATCTACATTTCATGAAATAGAAAATATTAATTTAGTAAGTATTTTACCATCATACTGTATTCACTTATTGTTCAAGAATATTATTTTAGGTTTTATGTTATAAATTTGTTTCTATCCATACTTTTATATGGGCCTATTTTGCTTGTATATTATAGTCTACTCATGTGCTTGATAGATGGTGGTTTCAATTGCTTGGGCTTCTACCTACTTCTCCAACAATGTAATCCTTAAATCTAGTTAAGAGAGTGAAGAGAATAGGTGAGTGAGGGAGACGCAAACAATAAGAGAGAAAGGGGGAAGATAAAGAGAGAGAGAGTGATGTGTCTTAAATATAGCAAGTCAGCAGCAAGAGAGAGAAAGGGAGGGGGAGAGAGAGGTTACACCTATGAAGGGAGAGAGGAGAATGTGGGGGATACATGAGGGAGTTGTGCAGGTTGTGACATGAGAGGGGGGTATAACTAAGAGGGGCACACACCATGAGGGGGAGTGTAAGAGGCTGGTTGATGATGCATGAAAATGATTTCTATTAAGGATGAGTTAAAAGTTGAGCAATGAAAACCTAAATATAAGAACTAGCTTTCAATCTTAAGAGACTCAAGCAAGATCTAGAGAAAGATCTGGTAATTCTTAAACATACGCCGTAATAATAGCCAGATTGTCCTAAAAGAAGATTAAATCTAAGGCTAAAGGATTAAGAACCTAGAAGTTAACCTTCAATAAATCAGAAATTAAGAAATGAGAAAGGTTTGTTACCAATGATGAGCTCTCTTTTTTTGAAGTGATAGACCCGTAGTAGCATTCGAATAAACCAATCCTGGGTGAAAAGATGATCGTTCCGAGGAAATACACTCCATCCATCCGTGATCCTCTGGCAAGACGATGAGCACTTGAACTTCGGATTAAAGAGAACCCTACAAAGAAAGAATTAGGAATGGAAGATTTGAAAAGATCAAAACACAAAGGAAGAGAGGAGGTCATAAGAATTGTTCTTCTTATGGAGGCTCGAGAAACTCTTGTTGGGGAAGATGGGATCCATGGAAGGATGTCTCCTTAATGTCTTCTTCTTGGAAATAGAATTGACACTTGAAACTAGATGGAAGTTGTACGCCCAAAGAAGAAATACTTCTCAAACTTCAAACTAGAACTTTATCTAAAGCTATAAGAGAACATCACAAACACTCAAGTAATGGCAAGACAAAGACCTTCTTCTTCATTTCATTTCATCAAAAAAATTAGCCTTCCTACAATGAGGCGTTGGACCTCCTTTTATAAGCTACCAAGCCCTTTGTTTAAAATTTAAAAGAGAGGAGAGATACATGGGATGGTTGGAGAGATAAGAGGGGGAGTGGTTATATGAGGTGGAGGTTTAGTTTGGCCGCCCAATTTTGAAATTGACTCCTTCTTGGTCGCCCACTTCAATGGGTGAGGTGGCACATGTGGTGGCAATCCCATTAGGTGGCGATGGGGTAGCACATGAGGTGGCAATCCCATTAGGTGGCGTTGCTTGATGATGTGGATGATGATGTGGCATCCACTAAGCTTGGTGAAGTGGCATGATGATGTGGCAATCCCATGATAAGTTAAGAGGTAGTTGCTTGGTAGTTATTTGATGGTAGTTGACTGTTAGTTGTCCTGGTAGTTGACTAGTAGTTGCCCTGGTAGTTTTCTTGCTTGTATCATTCTAACCAACTAAAACAAGATAAGATTGTTCTGCAAGTCGGGGTTAGATGTGCTGCATCAGGAGTCGATCCATAGTGAGTGAAGACCGTTATCGGTGTCCGTACCAAATCTCCCGAGGTGACGAGAATTCGACCCTGTCGAATATGGTCCAATCTGACTTTGATATTGTTCAAATAAATCTGGGTCCATTCATTGCAGGTCCTCTCTAGTGATCCAAGAGTTGTCAAATTCAGGTCGCCCTTGCCAACGGACCAAATAACGATAGTAGTCCTTGTTTCTGGTGGTGACAATCTTATCATCCAGAATCTGTTCAATTTTCTCTTGTTTCTTTAGAAAGGTGGTTTGTGGACACTCTGGGACAGGTTCGCTCTCAAAAATAGGGTCTGGCCCAAAAGGTTCACTAGGTATCATCATTGGTTCCTTATACTCTATTAAGTCTGAAACATTGAAGGTTGGACTGATACCTAGGTCAGAAGGTAAATTCAGTACATAAGCATTAGAGCTAATCTTCTTTATGACTTTGAATGGGCCTGCGCCATGGGCATGTAATTTCTTAAAAGTCCCCGATGGGAATCTTTCAGGTTTGAGTTTAATCTTTACATGATCCCCTCATAGAAATCCTTGACTTTCTTTCGTGAGTTAGCCCTATGTTTATAGCATTCATTGCTCAAATGAATTTTCTTGTTTATTTCATGATGCAAATCCTTAATATGCTGTGCATAGGATTTAGCAGACTCAGAAACTCGTGCATTTATGGGTAGTGGGATCAGATCTATAAGCTTCCTAGGTGGTTCTTTTGGGGAGGGCTCTTGATGTTCCTTAGTTGTCAAAACCCAAACAGGTGAACCATTGCTAATCTCTTGCTCCAATTCTTTAGCAGTGATCACGTTTATCCCTTGTGTCTTATCTCTCAAATGGCTAGATCTTCTTTTAATTGGGTCCTTAGGTGGAGAAGAATGGATTACAATCTTCTTCCCATTATGAGTAAACGAGCATGAATTAGAGCGACCATAGAGTATAACGTCATGATCGTATAACCATGGTCGTCCTAAAATGATACTGCTAACTCCCATTGGAAGAACATCGCACCAAACTTTCTCTTGGTAAGACTGAAACTGGATGGTAACTATGCACCTAGACTTTATGGGAATAGAAGTTGAGTCTATCCAGGATACCTTATATGGATTAGGATGGGGTATAGTGGACAATCCTAGGTTTTTGACTATGTTGGTGGATATGGCATTGACACAGCTACCACTATCTAAGATGACCTTGCACACTTTCTCGCCTATCTTGATGAAAGTCTGTAGGATACTAGTCCTATGCCAGTCTTCTTGGTCTTTGGTTTGGGTGAGGATATACCTAACCACTCCTAAAAGATCATGATCTACCAGGGCTTCATCACCTTCATATTCCTCAGCCAAATTCTCATCCGCCTGGTATATTTTCTCTTCACACTCATCTTGGGGCTTTATGACTTCCCCTTCTACTTCCCCTATGTGTAAGGCTCTAGTGGGACACTGACTTGCAAAGTGACCTACTTTCTTGCATTTATAGCATGCATTGGGATTTAGGTTTCGAGGAACATATGGTGCTTTACCCCTATCATCTCTACGGGTCACAGGTGCATTAGGAGTGGGTTGGTTAACTCTAGACTGATTGGGTCCTATCTGCTGATTAGGTGCACTAGTCCTAGGGACATCGGGTCTACGATAAACTGGACTCCTATGAAATCTCTCAGCATCTCTAGCTATCTGATAGGCCAGTTTTAGATCATGGACTTCCCTCATGAATAATTCCTTCTGGATTTCTTCCCTCAGTCCGGCTCTAAATCTAGATAGGGTCACCGACTCAGATTCATCAACATTGCACCTCATTACTAATTCATCCAATTTAACAATATACTCTGTGACACTCCTATTTCCTTGAGTAAGTCTTTGCCATTGATCTAGGAGTCTTTGGTGGTAGGACATAGGAAAGTATTTTTTTCTAAGCCTAAGTTTCATCGCTCTCCAGGTTACTATAGGCACATCACCTCTTTGCCTAGCTAATCGCTCAACATTTTCTCAGTAGAGTCTAGCTTGTCTTACCAACTTTAGTTTTGCAAACTTACATTTCTTTCCTCAATCATGTCATACCAGTCGAAGTACTGGTCCATTTCTCCTTCCCAATCGATGTGAAATTTTGGATATAAGATTCCATCAAATGTGGATGCTTCCAACCTAACATTTTTTATGGCTCGATCATCTTGGTCTAACTAGATTGGAGTGGGTCTCCTGACATTTGGTTCATAAGTGGGCTCAAGATAGACTCTCCTTGGATTGGGTTCATAGGCTTGCTCATGATTGGGCCTCCTAGGATTTGGTTCACAGAAATGGTCTTGCTAAGGTCTCCTAGGGTTGGGCTCATGGAAAAGGTTTTGGCATGGAACCCTTCTAGGGTTGACTGGTGTTTCAAACTCAGGTTCAAGATCGGGTTCGGGATCATTCTGGACTTCATGGTTTCCTCTTGGAGTTCTAGTTTCTAATTGATCCAACCTAGTCGTGATGTGGGCTAACTGATCATTCATGCTCTGGTTGGTCTGGGCCACGTTCTGGTTGGTTTGGGCCAATTGCTCAGTCAAATTTTTGTTTAGTTGGGCCACTTGATCATTCAAGGCTTTAATCAGATTTCCAAGTTTTGGTCCATTGCTATACTTGACTGGGCTTGGGCTGGTGAATATAATGTCCCTGCTCTAGTTGTCATGCATGCAAGTGGACTCAAACTCGGGCTAAGGTTTTCTAGACATGTTAGCTTAAATAAACTGAGTTGGCTAGGTACAATCAAACCAACAACTACTCTTTTCCACTGGCCAGTCAGGGGTGGGTCTGTGGGAGGTTTCCCAGCTCTCGCTGGGACCTAATTAAAAAAAAACACAAGAACTGCTTAGGCTTAACCACTTAACCTCGATCCTTGACACCAGCTTCAAATAATAGGTGAAGAATTGGTTGCACAAGCTTGTCCCAATTGACTTGAACTAGACCTAGAGTCCCAAACTAGTTGCCTAATTAAGGTGGCAAACTAGATTGTAATAACTCTACACTTGGCCTGGTGTCAGAACAAGGGGAGTGTGAGATCCCTTCTTTGGCCTACCTAGGCCCGGTGGAATTGGCCCGGTAGACGGATCAGCACCCAAGCCCTTAGTTCCAATCCTAGTCACCAAGTAATAGGGCACACACAAGACTAGTTGACATAATGACTTGACACTAATCAGGACTCAACCAATTGATGTCCCTAACCCACCAGGGTAATTAAGGTTCTACTCAATTTTAATTAGGGGATTGGGTTCGATGCACAATGAGGGTTGTTGTTCTTGGGCTAAGGACAAGTGATCAATCCTGCCCCCATGTTATATTGGTGCCCTTAATTGAGTTAAGATGAATGCACACAACCATGCTGAAAATTAACTCTACTGGAATTTTAGATAGAACAGTACTAAATCACAGCTCGAAAACTCTATAGTTAACTAAAAATTTTAGAAAAATTATAAAAACTTATTTCAATTACAACGGATCTAACAAAATAAGAATCACTAAATTCTGAGTTCTATGCTAAGAGAAACAATTTATTTGTCAGACTATATACACACAGATTCAGAAAATTCCAGCAAGTAACAATAATTAAGAAATTAATCTATGCTAATAATGGTAATGACCAAGATAGGACAACCTTACACTATAAGGATTTAACATGCATTTAAGCAAATACTTAGCAGGCTATGCAAGATATTAAAAACTCTATGCGCAGAATTCCAGCAAACAATGAATTTCAGCATCTATGCAAATCCCCCTAATCCAACCATGCTCTGATACCAAAAAAATGATGCGGCATGAAAATGATTTCTATTGAGGATGAGTTAAAAGTTGAGCAATGAAAACCTAAACACAAGAACTAGCTTTCAATCTTAAGAGACTCAAGCAAGACCTAGAGAAAGATCTGGTAATTCTTAAACATATGCAGCAATAATAGCCAGATTGTCCTAAAAGAAGATTAAATCTAAGGCTAAAGGATTAAGAACCTAGAAGTTAACCTTCAATAAATCAGAAATTAAGAGATGAGGAAGATTTGTTACCAATGATGAGCTCTCTTTTTTTGAAGTGATAGACCCGCAGTAGCATTCGAATAAACCAATCCTGGATGAGAAGATGATCGTTCCGAGGAAATACGCTCCATCCATCCGTGATCCTCTGGCAAGACGACGAGCTCTTGAACTCCAGATTAAAGAGAACCCTGCAAGGAAAGAATTAGGAATGGAAGATTTGAAAAGATCAAAACACAAAGGAAGAGAGGAGGCCATAAGAATTGTTCTTCTTATGGAGGCTCAAGAAACTCTTGTTGGGAAAGATGGGATCCATAAAAGGATGTCTCCTTGATGTCTTCTTCTTGGAAATGGAATTGACACTTGAAACTAGATGGAAGTTGTACGCCCAAAGAAGAAATGCTTCTCAAACTTCAAACTAGAACTTTATCTAAAGCTATAAGAGAACATCACAAACACTCAAGTAATGGCAAGACAAAGACCTTCTTCTTCATTTCATTTCATCAAAAAAATTTGCCTCCCTACAATGGGGCATTGGACCTCCTTTTATAAGCTACCAGTCCTTTGTTTAAAATTTAAAAGAGAGGAGAGATACATGGGATGGTTGGAGAGATAGGAGGCGGAGTGGTTACATGAGGTGGAGGTTTAGTTTGGCCACCCAATTTTGAATTTGACTCCTTCTTGGTCGCCCACTTCAATGGGTGAGGTGGCACATGTGGTGGCAACCCATTAGGTGGTGTTGGGGTGGAACATGAGGTAGCAATCCCATTAGGTGGCATTGCTTGATGATGTGGATGATGATGTGGCATCCACTAAGCTTGGTGAAGTGGCATGATGATGTGGCAATCCCATGAGAAGTTAAGAGGTAGTTGCTTGGTAGTTATTTGATGGTAGTTGATTGTTAGTTGCCCTGATGTTGACTGGTAGTTGCCCTGGTAGTTGTCTTACTTGTATCATTCTAACCAACTAAAACAAGATAAGATTGTTCTGCAAGTCGGGGTTGGATGTGCTGCATCAGGAGTCGATCCATAGTGAGTGAAGACCGTTGTCGGTGTCCGCACCACTGGTGGTTTCACTACACCAAGAAAGAGAGAGAGATTTTCAAAGGCGTAGGGATTTGAGGCCACACCTTGCAAGGAGAAGAGAGAAGCGAAGGGGAATGTAGGGTGATAGGGTTGTGCGTGCTTGTTGTGACAAGAAAAGGAGTGATGGGGTTGTTGGGTACATTGTCCTAAGAAGGAGGTTAGAGGGGGGAGGGAGAGAAAGGTAATCATAGTATTACAAAAAGGCCTTATGGCTATCTACTAGAAGATATTATATGTGAATTATTGGAATAAATGAAAGTTTGCTGCAATTCAGGTATGGTGCTTCCTATCCCCTCCATCCCACTTGCCTGGTTTCTTGATAATTTCTTTCCTTTTTTTCTATTTTTTGAAAAGGTTCTTGCCTCTGTTTATACCATCTCTGTTTCTAGTTTGGTTTTTCTTTTATTTTCTACATAAGATATTTTTAGCAATGTAAACTTTTGCTGTAAGACAACTATGGATGACTAGAATTTGGCAAATTATCAAAAGAAACCTATTGCTAGGATCCACAACTTCTCAAAAAGATTAAAACAAATTTTCACTCCATTGTCTATAAGAGGATAATGATAAAAATTTCTTGACCATCACCATAATTTTTTTCTAAAACCTTTAGGTCTACCTACTTGCAATTGGTATGTTATCTCAATTGGTCATGCATTAATAGAGTTTTAAGTTACTTAAGGTGTAATTCAAGTTAAACTAATTTTTAAAAAAAGTACTCGCTATGGTAAAATGCATATATAGTGGAATATCCAAGGCAATCACAAAAATTGTTCATTGAAACACATATATAAAACTAATCAAGTGACCTTGATAGTTCTCAACTGTAACATAATCATTTGTTATATATCAAACCTCCCCCTCCCCAGCCACCCCCCCCCCCCCAACTCTTTCTCCCATTCCTTTTTATCCTATAATACTCTTTGTTGCATCAAATCACTGGATCTCCTCTCAACAAGAAGGAGAGTAGCTCTTCAATTGGCTCGTCTCTTTTCTCTGGCTCTCTTTAGTCTAGTTGTTCAGTAGTCGGTACCTTAATAGTTTTTTATACTTTAGGCATTACTAGAAAATATTGTCATGCTAGTTGCTAGTCTCCATGCATCTCACTGACTCCATTCTTTATTGGAAAACAGACAAGAAGGTATTTAGTTGAAATGATAACATCAGCTAGTTTAACCCTTGTCATCCAAGGATGACATTGTACACCGAGGGCACATGAACTACTATAACTATCATGAAGATGCTGCTCGATCGAGGTGGAGTCCCTGCCAATCAAGTTCTCAGTAAAGCCGACTAAAGGTATAGAAATTGGTTTCAAATGGTTCAGAGACAAGTTTATTTGAATAAAAGCATCATAAAACAAAACATCAATTGAGCTTCCACTATCAACTAAAATTTTTTTTACATCATATCTAGCTATCATCATGGAGATGATGACAGCATCATTGTTAGGGTTATGAACCCTGACTAGATCCCTATCAGAAAAAGGGATTACATTTTCTTCTCCCCTCTCCCCTCAGCTTCTTTGTAGAGCACTCTGCCTCCTCGAAGATCATGCCGACTTGTCCCTCTGTCAGCTAGTTTGTCGACCTTGTCCTTAGTTAGCTGCTGGATGGGATTTTGGCATCAGGTCGGACTCCTCCATAAATAGACTTTCTAAGGTAGGAATGTCGAACAAGCTCTTCAATCTCTTTCTTTAGTTGGAAGCACTACTCGATATCGTGGTCATAGTCTCAATAGAATTGGCAATATTTGCTCTTGTCACAAGAGGCTAAAGGCTTCGGCGGGTTAGGCCTTTACATGTACTACTCTCCTTTTATTTTCATTAAAATTTTAGATCTAGGGATGAGACTTATCGAAGTTCTTTGGCTTGGGGCTTTGTTAGCAGGATGAGTTGGGCTTTTTAGTTTAGGCTCTACTTAGCTCTCTTTAGGATTACTTTTTTTTAGCTTTCGATGGATTTCTCATCGAGTGAAAGCTCTCTCAATCGCATGAATATACTTTTGCATGCGAGCTAGCATCTTTGATTAAGACTTTGGATGAGTCTTATCCAGTAAATAGGTGAAGCAAAAATGGGGAGTCCTCTTTTCAGGGCTAACATGGCCACAAACTCGTATAGGTTATAGACTTTCAACATTACCTTTAAATCAGGTCATATAGTCTTTCAGAGATTCTTCATCTTATTGATGGATGGAGAAAAGACTATCAGCCTTCTATGGCATCTTCCAACTAACATTGAAGTGAGACATAAATCACCTCTCCAGCTACTTGAAGGAGTCGATGCTCCTTGGCTCGAGTCGGAAGTACCATGCTTAGGCCACCTTACAAAGAGTGGTTGAGAAGACAATACAGAGTAGGACATCAGTAGCATCTTGAATTTATATAAGAGCCTTGTAGCTCTCCAAGTAATCTAGCAAATTGGTTATACTGTCATAAAGCTCTAGCCGGGGCATCTTGAACTAACTAGGGATCAGTTTCTCTAGAATGCATCGAGAAAGAGGGGGACAAGTGCTAAACTCGGTCAAGTCCCAATTCTCTTCCTGAAGATCAGCAAGTTGATGGTAGATCTCATGCAACTTGCAGTTATAATCATCGAGGCATTGCTTGGCCACATGCTGATAGTCTCATCAGTAGACCGCTCTTAAGAAGATTTGGATGATGACTCAATTGAAGATTGGGGGTGCTTCTCCTACTTTGGCTTCTTTCCTGGCCATCGCTCTTTGCATAAGGGATCAGCCTGGTGTGGTGTGAGAGACAGTAAATGATAAATGGTCTGATGACGGGAGGACCTCCCTTGGGGGATTTGATGGCTCATTCGACGGGGTCAAGGGGACCATAGGCAACGAGGAACCTATTGGTGAGAAGATCTTCCCTAGAAAGATTGATGGCTGAGGCAAGCAACAATAGTGGGAACAGTTGGAATCTCTGGCTGCTGCTGCACGACCACAAATGGCTACTACTGTCACAACTGCTACAACACTATGACTAGCATTTGAACATGCTATATCAACATAACAAGCAGGTCCTGTTGGATCATCAATGATGGAGGTGGTGGAGCAAAGAGCTCCACCTCCTGGCTATGTCATTTGTTATGTTGCAAGATATTTTTTATGTGCCTGGTAGAAGTGTCTTGCCTTTTGGTGACGACCATTGTATTCCAAACTCCAAAAACTTGATGCTTGCTTTGCTCTCCCTATTTAGTATGCCAATATGTTGCCATCAAATTGCCCTCTTATAGACTTCGATAGTGGTCGAGGATGCTCCGGTCCTTTTCGGATGCAACTAGGTAGGGATGGCAATGGGCCAGGTTCGGGTCGGGTGCATAACTATCCAAACCCAAACTCAAATACTCAATAAACTATCCAAACCCGATCCAAACACTATCGGGACTGGATTTTTTTTTCAAACCTATCTCAACAGGTATTGGGTAATTCGGGTTTACCCGATCCAAATTCAATTGAGTCATATTAAATATTTTTTTCATTTTTATCAACTTTAAAATTATCTATCATTTTATAAATTATACATACATTAAATAAATAAAATTTAACTATATTTTTAGTCCAATAGTATTTAGTTTCATATTCAATCAAAATAAAATTTAAATTATCTTAAACCAATAAAATTCAACAAGTCTTAATTTAATATTTCTGAAGTAAATAAAGATATAAATATAATTTAATTAATTTTTTTTAAAGAAAATATAAGTAGAAAGGATTAATATGCTAAAAAAACTAAGATGTTTAGATATATATGTGTAAAATTTATATTATGAATTTAGTAAACTATTGACTATGGCCTTGTCTTGAATTCACATTGAATAGGATAGAATGAAAAAAAATCAATTGCACTCCAAAATATATATATAATTTTGTTATTTATTTTTGTAGTTAACCCAGACAAGAATGAGATCCATAATTTTTCAACAAGTTAATAATATTAGAGGTAGTCTCGGGATCATTTGGTTGAGAGGAAAAAGAGCCACCGAAGAGGAAGAGATGAGTTGGAGATTAATCAGGGATTATCGATTTATAAATTATAATTTCCTTATTTATAAAAAATAAAAATTAGGATAAAGGGTTTAAGTATTTTAAAATTTAATAACTAATAATTAATAATTAGTAAAATATATTTAATATAATATATATTAATTATATATATTTAAATATTAAAATAATTTAGGTTGGGTTCGGGTCGGGTGTATATCTACCTAGTCCCGGTCCAAATCCAAAGTTAAGCATTCGGGTTTTATCCAAATCTGGTCCAAATCCAGTCAAAGCATTGACTACCCAGCCTAATTGGATCGGATACCTATGGATTTGGAGTTTGTTATAATTCCTAGAACCAGGTGTTGCTCCTGGCAGCTCTCGAACAAAAATCTAGAAAAATAGTCCCTAGGTCAGGGTTTCCGACGAGGGACCCTCCGATGCTCAAATCAGTAAACAAAAAAATGAGCTACAGCTATTGGAACTAAGAACGATGGTAATGATTGAGTGAACATGAGAGTGATAGTAAAATGTACCTTACTAGGATCCCCTCTTATCATTTTATAGGGCTGCATTAGATAATCGAATGCCATTGCAAAGGTGGCCCTGACATATATAATAAATTTTGCTGAGATAGCAAGATCTTGTTTCTGAAATCTTTTCTATTGGCATCTTTCTGTTAGGTGTAAGGTTTTGTGTGGTGCTCCCAAGCCTTGGAGAAACTTGGAAGACCATAGCAAGGATGCTGGAGGCGATCTCTGGAGCTTGGGGATGTGTCCCAAGCTATTCTAGAGGTGTTCCAGAGGTCCTGGATGTGTTCTAGGAGGGCCTAAGAGTCATTGAGTCAGGGGGTTTGACCCAGGGTTGAAAGTTTTCTCACATTGATTTATTGGAAAAAAAATTTTGAGATTGTAACATAACCCATTTGGTTTCTGAGGTTGGGTCTAGGTTTGTTAAGTTGGTTGGAGGTTAACTATTTGGTTGGTTGTAACTAATTAGAAAGCCCAACCATGTGAGGTGTCCTAATTAGTTTGTTATTGGCCCATGACAAGTCCTAACCATCCATGTGATTGAGTCCTAATATATTCAAGAAGTTGTTAGTCCAAGATAAATCTAAGAAGTCCAAGATGGTTGATGCCCAACTTGAGGAGAATTTCATCGCCTACTCTTCTATAAGAAGAGGGGGCTGCGTGAACTTGGAGGTGAATCCAAGTGAGGCCGACCCTTTATGGGTCTTGGTCCGGTTGGATCCAAGGGAGCATGGGGTCTCTCGGTTTGGAGAGAGGCCGACCATGTGTGGAGCACAAGGAGAAGATCGTGAGGACTTCTCACAGTATGGAGTGGTCTTTTGGTTTGGAGAGAGGCCGAGCGTGATACTTGGAGAATGCCCCTTGGGGGTGTGACTGTAGGAGACTTCTAAGGATTTGGGAGGCACGGTGGAGGGCTTCAGAAGGGTACACGTGAGGAAGATATCACGTGGAGGGCTTGGACCATGGGATGTTCCATGGGGCTTTGGAGAAAGGAAAGCCTGCATGAGGTATTGTCCGCATGTGGGGGCTTCTACTCGAGTTTGTGAGATGAGGTCAGTGTTCTATTCTTGTGTATTGTAACAAGGTTCTTCTCTTAAGAAATACAATCTCTATTTTTCTCCTACATCTCTACTCTATATCTCCTTTATTGTATGATCTTAAATCCAAGAACAGGTTATTGCTGGTTCTTGATCTTTTCCTCGCTATTTTTGCTGCATAGGCACTGATCCGGATCTCCCACCAAGTGAGATCAGTGCCTAGAAATTTTTTCAACAACTGGTATCAAAGACTGGTTCCAAAGCCCAAGTTCGAGTGGAAGCGGAGTAGAGCCTGGTTTGAGCATTGGAAGATGAGGATTCAAGGAAAAAGGAGGTGATGCTCCCTTGTTCATCCCCAAGAAGGAAGGAGATACACCTGTCCACAGGTATTGTGGATTTCTACTCAGGGTTTCCTTTGGAGTATTTTTCAAATTCTATGTTTGAGTTGGTTTCTATGGCCTGATCAACCATAAATACAGGCAGCAAGGTGGAGTTTGAGAAATTTAATAAGAATGGAAGTTTCTCTATGTGGAAGGTTAGGGTAGAGGATTTGTTGGTGCAGAATTTTCTAGACATGGCTTTGGAAGAAAAGTCTGAGGGGATGGTGGTTCAGGAGTGGATATCTTTGAAGAAGAGGTTTGACATTAGCATTAGGTTTACATAGCTGTTTGGGTGTACTGTGGAAGCACAAGTTGGTGTTGCAGTCACGGGGACAGAGCAGGAAGACATCAGTTTGAGGTTAGGAGTGCGGTGGAGCATGAGTCTAGGAGCTGTGGAGCACTGGTTGATGTTCTAGCTAGGGAGGTGAGGTTGTTTCGATGGAAAAATATAAGCTCTAAAGACAACAGGAAGGGTGCAGATGGTCACGTGGAGCTTGTCAAGGATCGAGAAAGAAAAACCCGGATTTCTCAGGTTCATCGGAGTATATCAGCAAAGACGATGCCGGAGGCAGCTCGGGAAGACAAGGGACAGTCTCAGGGAGCGCTGGGGGTATCGAGCAATCAGGAGTGTCTTGGTATGGCAAGATTGGCCTAGGGACAGAGACTGGAGTTGATGAAGATGGTAGCTCAGGGAGACCAATATTGGGACAGGTCTCAGGGAGCGCCAAGGGCATCATGCATCCAGGAATGTCCTGGTATGGCAGGATTGGTCGTAGGGACAGGCTGGGACATGATACAGTAGTCTATGGAGATGGTTGCTATGTTTAGTCACTGGGTTAGAGGAGTTGGGATGAGCTCCTGGGTTTTGGAGGAGCCTGCGGGAGGTAATATATCCAAAATGATCTCGGAGAAGTTCGTAGGATGCGAAGGGTCCGAGGAGCAGTGATTGGGTATAAGGTGCAGCGGCAGGCTCAACAAGGTAGCGTTGAGTGGCTGGCCTCAAGATTTCTTTTTGTGGCATCACTGGGACTTCAGTTTCAGGTGAAGCACCGGAAAGAGGTGGCTTCACGGGTGGAGCAGGATTAGACACGAGTTTAGAGCTTGAGGTGCAGGAATATTGGTGATATCCTAGCATGAGTGTCAGGGGTGCACTTAGCCAGATAGAGTAGAGTGTGTAGAGATTGGCGTAGCTCTGAGAAAATGGTGTCATGTAGAGCTCTAGTTACAGCGAGTGCTGGCTCAGGTTCGCTGTGATCTCCCCAGGGAAATCCAAGAAAAAGTCTGATATAGCTATCAAGCAGAAGGAAGGCTATAATCATGGTGCCAAGAATACAAGGATCTTCAGGTATGGAGGCGGTCATCCCCAAGGTCTCCAGGTGAGCTGAGTAGCTGAAGGGTGTTGGCAGAGGCAAGGAGGTCCGTACAAGAAACTGTCAGAATATGTAGTTCAATGGGGTTGTGCAGGAGGACATTGCCAGGTTTGCCAAGGCTTGGAGGCACCAAGATGAAGATTGTTGGATTTTGTGTGGTGCTCCCAAGCCTTAGAGAGACTTGGGAGACCATGGTAGGGATGTCGGAGGCGATCCCTGGAGCTTGGGGGCGTGTCCCAAGCTATTTTGGAGGTGTTCTAGGAGGGCCCCAAAGTCATATTGGGTCAGGGGGCTTGATCTAGGGTTGAGAGTTTTCTCGCATTAATTTATAGGAGAAAATTTTTTGAGAGATTGTAATATAGCCCATTTAGGTTATGGGGCTGGGTCCAGGTTTGTTAAGTTGGTTAGGAGGTTAGCCAGTTGGTTGGTTAGTTGGTTGGTTGTAACCAATTAGGAAGCCCAACTATATGAGGTGTTCTAATCAGTTTGTTATTGGCCCATGACAAGTCCTAACCGTCCATGTGATTGAGTCCTAACAGATTCAAAAAGTTGTTAGCCCAAGATGAGTCCAAGAAGTCCAAGATGGTTGATGCCCAACTTGAGGAGGATTTCACTGCCCACTCTTCTATAAGAAGAGGGGGCTTGCATGAACTTGGAGGTGCGTCCAAGTAAGGCCGACCCTTTATGGGTCTTGGTCCGATTGGATCCAAGGTGATGCAGGACAGAGCAGCGGGGAGGATCGCTGGCGAGCGTAGAAGTCACCAGAAGATTAGGGCTTGTACTCAAGAACCAGGAACCCGGGCATCACACCCACTCCAATCCGGAGAAAACTCAAAACTCAGACAAAATAACTTTTTAAGTTATATTCAAGAGAAGAAGATGTTTAATACAAGAGGGTAGGGGTGGTATTTATAGATTCACCCTAGGGTACATTACTTGAGGGCTAAGAAACCCTAACTTGTGGGCCAAGAAATCCTAGTGGACTGGTCAACAGTGGGCCTGTCTTGGGCTGGAGCTCTCTCTTGCGGGCTTGGCGGCATGAAAGGGTCCAGGTGCATGAAGGCCGGCTCTAGTTGGAGGGGTCTGATGAATCTCCTGGCTGCTAATGACTCTCCTCTTGACTTAACAACTTAACTGGACTCTTGACTAAACTAAAATGACTGAACCTGACTAAGTGGACTCAACTGACCCAGTTGTCCCACTTTATTACAAGACTCAAGTGGCTTACTTAGACTCAAGTGATACAGGACTAATGAACTCAAATAAAATAAAATAAAACAGACTCTCGGTCCACTTCGGGTCCCCATCATTTTCCTACGGTGGGGAGAACTCGACTCCATCGAGTCAAGCTCAACGGGGTTTGACGGAACCGGAACTAACCAAATCAAAACAAAAATGCTAGTTTCAATTTTTTTTCACCTTTCTTTCTTTCTTTTTTGTTTCCTCTAATTTTTTTTGCTGCTCTAAGATCAGTGCGCTTTGGAGATTATGCAGCGCTGAGATCCATGTGACTCCAGAAAGCGTGCTGCTCTAGAAAGCATGCACTGAAGTCAGTAACAGTGAAGGCATTTGCCTTCACATTCGTGCACTGGATTTCCCTCTTCCCCATGAACTGAAAGTTGGAACAGGGGAGGTCCTCCGGCAGCGGAAACCAGCACGCCTTCACCGGTGATGGCGAGGGAAAGAAGGCGGTGGTTGAGTCCTAACAGATTCAAGAAGTTGTTAGCCCAAGATGAGTCTAAGAAGTCCAAGATGGTTGATGCCCAACTTGAGGAGGATTTCACCGCCCACTCTTCTATAAGAAGAGGGGGCATGCATGAACTTGGAGGTGCGTCCAAGTGAGGCCGGCCCTTTATGGGTCTTGGTCCAGTTGGATCCAAGGGAATGCGGGGTCTCTCGGTTTGGAGAGAGGCCGACCATGTGTGGAGCGCAAGGAGAAGACCGTGAGGACTTCTCACGACATGGAGTGGTCTCTCGGTTTAGAGAGAGGCCGAGCGTGATGCTTGGAGGACGCCCCTTGGGGGCGTGACCGTAGGAGACTTCTCGGGATTTGGGAGGCATGGTAAAGGGCTTCAGAGAGGTGCACGTGAGAGAGATATCACATGGAGGGCTTGGACCGTGGGGTGTTCCACGAAGCTTTGGAGAAGGGAAAGCCTGCATGAGGTATTGTTCGCAGGTGGGGGCTTCTACTCGGGTTTGTGAGAGGAGGCCGGTGTCCCATTCTTGTGTATTATAACAAGGTTTTCTCCAAAGAAATACAATCTCTATTTTTCTCCGACATCTCTACTCTATATCTCCTTTGTTGCATGATCTTGAATCCAAGAACAGGTTGTTGCTGGTTCTTGATCTTTTCCTCGCTGTTTTTGCTACGTAGGCACTGATCTGGATCTCCCAGCAAGTGGTGTTAGTGACTAGGAATCCTCAACATTAGGATGATAGGATCTATTAGGATCTTGTCTAGCATAAATTTATCCACCAAGATCTATACTGGAACAGCTATGATCAGATAGATTATTTCCTATTTGGACATCGTGGACCTTGAGTAGGTAGTCGACTTGTCCGTTGCTGAAAGGAAAGGCTTGGCCATGTATGCGAGTGCGCTCGACTTGGTTTACTTTAGTAGCTAATCGGGCCATAGTAGGAACTGGGTGGATGGGCGTGGGAAATGTCATGCTTGTCGGACTTATTAAGTTGCTCCTACTTAGCTTAGAAAAGAGCAGTCCCTCAGCAAATGAGCGGCTACTCGGTTTTATCTTTTCCTCGCTAGTTTTCTTCCTAGTTGACGGTATAGTAGTCAGCTTCGTTTTCCTTCCTAGCTAGTAGCTTGATCGCTCCAAGTTGGATGTCTCGGTCCATAGCTGATGGCATAGTCGATGATCCGACAAATCCTCGTGGTCAAGTTAGCAATGGCCATAACACTCTCTAAATAAATTAATGGAAACCATGATTTATATTACAATTCCCATAATCTAAATGTACATGTAATAAGACCTTCACTTGGGAACCCTTATTGATATTACAATTTCGGTAACCTCAATGTAAATTTACTAATACTTATTTATTTTGTATCAAGTATATGTTGTATATATTTTTTTTTATTTCCTCGAATCAATCTTTTGTCTTTTACACAATAAAAATATGAAGTTGAACAGGGAGTTGAAGGTCGCGAATCCGTGTCCAGCAAATTTCCACCTAATTATGCCACCTTCATTGAGCTACTGAAATTGACTTGCATTCCAGGTACTAGGCCCCTTTTATAAGTTACAAAAGTTAAAGATGTTGTTAAATTGTGCAGATTTTAATAGTTTGTGCATATGTTTTTGCAGTCCAATGGGTTCAGCTGCTCATTTTCAACATCTTAAAGCAATGTAAGTTTTATTTTGGCAGCCATGTTTTGCATAAAACTTGCTTGGTTAGAAGCTTTTGTTAGATGCTTCATCATCATATACTTTACAAAAAAGAAATTTCAAGACTATGATTTGTTTTTATACTATGTGTAATATATTAATATCATATTTAATATAATTTTGTATAATTATGAAAGATCTAGCTTGGTAGGTGGGTCAAGCTAGGAATCTTTGAGTGAGACTAGGCCTGGCCTGATGGGCTAGAATTGCCTTGGCTGACCAATCCAATGTGAAGGAATGAGCTAATCCAGCCAAGTTTCAATGTAAATGTTAGTGTGTGTTCCAAAATATATGTTTATAATAACCAAAATTATAAAGGGTCACTACTGCATTACCCATTTGTGGGTTGTTAGCTCACATATCCTCAAACTTTTGTACAATCTCCACTCGGTTAAATAGTAACTTATGCATAAAACTTTAAGATTCTAATGAATTGTTAACAATTTATTAATTGTTGTTGGCCTCAATTGTTATTGGACAGCTTGGATAACAGTTTAATATCTTGTGTGCCAAAAAAAAATTCAAAAACAAACCATGAAACTTTATTGCTTCATTGTCTAAACTTTCTGATAACCAGGCCCACTGGTTGAGCGTGTCTACCAAAAAGCTCATTGTCTAAAAACGACCGCCCCATTATATTTCTCGTTTATTTTAATTCCCGTCATATGTTATTTATTTTGTTTTGTGTGATAAAACTTATGCCACCTGGATGCCGTAAACCTAATGATCACAATAATAATGCTTAGGATGATTACAATGTTTTTTTTGTTTTTTTTGATAGAAAGAGGAGCATTAACTCCATATATTGAAACTGAAACAAAATTTTATTCAATATTATTCAAATGACACTAAAAATTTTATTCAATATTATTCAAATGACACTTCATATCATGAACTTGGCAATGGTCACTAGGGGATCTGTATTCCCCTCCCCAAAAGGAATATATATGAAGAAAGATTTGAGATTGGACCCAATAATATTGTATGGTCTGTCACAAACTGTAGAAGGTAGAAATGTTTGACACACACAAACAAGTTTACTCGCACGTGCACATGGCATGAATGGACTTAGAGGAATCGACCATATTTTAGATTCCTTAAAAAAATAAATTTACTCTTGAGGCCCGGCACAATTCCATATTCATCTATCACTGTTACTATCACGTCCCGAATCCAGCACCGGAATCGGCTACATGACCGGCCACACAAACTCTAGATTTTATCCTAGAGATCATGCAAGGCCTAGGCACACCAAAAGTCAACCATATCAAATTAAAATTAATATTATATAAACAAACAAGTAACATATGTACAATCCATTTATTTAGTCGACATTACTAATTGGTCTACTGATTCACAAATATCAGTAACCGAAATTAACTCTAACTAACTCAGCATATATGAAAATTTGTCTCACGTCCAGCCCAAATCCTGTCACGCATCCTGAGTCTCTGAAAAAATCAAAAGGTAAGAAGTGAGCTTAACAGCCCAGTAAGGTATCCATAAGATCATTGCAATTAATAATATAAATTTCTGAAATAATAAAGTACCAGTTTGTTATGTCATGCAATCAAATGATTTAGGCCTCATGTATTACACACCTTGATATTTTTATATTTTTCCTTTAGAATTCCCATTATTGAACATTTATCTTTAGGATTCTGGACTAGCCACGGTCATGTACCAGCCTATGACTGGCAACCATAAAGCGACCATGCATACTATGGTTGGTCCTGCTCACATACTAAGCCCGTGGCTCGGCTGTCCCACGTACTATCCGTCCGTGGCCGGCTCCCACGTACAATGTCCATGGCTCAGGCTGTATAACCACGGTGCTACCATAGCATGGCTAGATCAAAAATCATATTTACTTCATTAACACTTGTCAAAACATATCTTTTATGACCTCTCGATAACCGGTATCGTGGTCCGACCCACTCGATAATCGATATCGTGGTCCAACCCATTTTAATAACCGATATCGTGGTCCCACCCACTCAATATCCAGTTTCATGATTCAACCTATTTAACAATCCGGTATCATGGTCCAACCCATCTGGATATCAATTTTCTTTATAACATCATGCATGAAATACCGACAATAAAACCACAATGTCTATCTCAAGAAAATAACTATGCCATGTCATATAGTACCACACGTGCAAATACATAAAACATATATGTTAGATCAAACCAGACCATAATAAATTCAAGCATAAAGGAATGATCAGTACAAAATTCCTTACCTTAACACGCTATTCTTAGTATATCCGATATTAGTCAGTACCCGAATTTTACGCGATGCCTTCCTGCTCAATAGACTGATTCCCGACATTAACAAATAATTTAATTAAAAAACTAAATTTCCAAATTTCACGAATCTCGAGAAAATCCCTTGATTCTCTCTCTTCTTCCTCTCTCCTCTTCCTTCTCTCTCCTCCTTCTCTCTCTTCCTTCTCTCCTCTTTCTTTCTCTTCATTCTCTCTCCTCTTTCTCTCTCCTCTTTCTTTATTATTATTATTATTTATTTATTATTTTTTTAATTATTTTTTTTTTCCGGACAGTACAGAAACACCCCACCCCCCCCTTTTTTTTTCTTCCTATCTTTCTTCTCTTTTCTTTTCTTTCTCCTAAACAACCTTCCCCCCTGCCTCCTTGATCCGGCCGATCCAGCCCTCTTCCTCCCCCCAGCTGCCGGCAACCACGAAGTGGTTGTCGCAGGGCCTTCACGGACCAAGGGCAGGTGGCGACGACGGCGGCGGCGACGGTGGCGAACGACCCCAAACTAAACCGAAAACTAAAAAAAACATCACAATTCTCCCAAAAATTTGATTTAAATGGAAAGGAACTTACCGGCGGCATATGGGATTCCCGGTCGCTCGTCGGAGAGAGAGAAGGAGCGTGGAGGTGGCTCGAGAGGCGGCGGTGAGGGATTTTTTAAAGAAGATTTTGAGCGTTCCCTCACCGATTAAAACTCTACCACCGAGTCCCAAACCCTCACGGACCCTTCGCCGACCTCCTCCCTCACCTCTCACGACTCTTCCCTCCGAGTCCTCCGGCAAAAACCTCGGCGAACTCCCCTTCCCTGTTCCGTCTCCATCGAGCTATTTTTTTTTTAAACTGGTTTGGGTTGAAGTCAGCTAGGCCTGTCGACTTCAGCCCAAGCCCGGTATTACAGTTACGTTCTCAGTCTGGCAAATTTTGGCAAGAGAAGCATGAAAACAACATTGACGTGTAACAAATTAATATCTTGCATTACCACCACTCAGAATGGATGCCTCCTTTTCTGATGGAGGGGAATTAGAGAGATTAATTTTTAAAAACCTAATTCAACAGCTCAGAAACTAGAGTTCACACGTTCAAGCATAATAAAGTTCAGCTACAGGGTGTCGTTCAATAAATGGGAAATCAAGTACTTGCCATAGAAGGCTTCTCAACTATCGAGAGCGAGCGCATGAACTCTACCATTCTATATATCATACCCTGAATCCAGTACTGAAATTGGCTATACGACCGGCCATACAAATCCTAGGTTTTATCCTAGAGATCATGCCCTAGATTTTATCCTAGAGATCATGCAAGGCCAAGTTACACAACAGTCAAACATATCAAATTAAAACTAATATTATTTAAACAATCAAGTAATAATTGAACAATCCATTTATTAAGTCGATATCATAAATTGGCCTACTGATTCACAAACATCAGTAACCGAAATTAAAACTAACTAACTAGCTCAGTATATATGAAGCTCCGTCTCATGCCCAACCCAAATCCTCGCTATGTATCCTGAGTCTCTGAAAAAAATAAATAGTAGGGAGTGAACTATACAGCCTAGTAAGGTTTCCATGTAATCACCAATAATAATAATATATATATATATATGAAAATAGTAAAACACCAGTATATCATGTGATGCAATCAAACAATTCAAGTTTCATGTATGACAAAAACCTTGAAAACTTTACATTTCTCTTTTAGAATTTCTATTATTTAACCATTATCTTTAGGGATCTGGACTAGCCACGATCACACTCTAGCCTGTGACTGGCATACTATTGTCACACTCCAGCCTGTGACGGGCACACTGTTGTCACACTCCAGCCTGTGACTGGCACACAAATTGTCACATTCCAGCCTGTGACTGGCACACTGAGAAACCACGGTACCGCCATGGCATGGCTAGTCCAAACACCGGTTCACTTAACACTTTATCATTTCATCTCATATAGTCAGAACATGTCACCTTTCAACGATCGATATCATGATCAAACACATTCAAAGATCACTTGATTAACATGGTATATTAAATAGAACACAAACAACATTAACAACAAACTCATTCTGTATCTCGGAAAATCAAATCATGCTATCCGAAAATAACTATGCATGAAAAATATTTAGATATATGCTTGGATCAAATCAGATCATCTAAAATACATTTATATTATGGGTGATCAAGTCTAGAAGTCCTTACCTATCAAAAACCAACTATCCATGTCTGAACTAATCCGTACCCGAAATCGGTGCGACGCCGTCCTGCTCAGGAGACTGATTCCCTATATAAAAATAATAATTAAATTAAAAATCTGAATTCACAATTTTTTACGAATCTCGAGAAAATCCCTTGACTTTCTCTCTCTTATTTCTCTATCTTCTTTCTCTCTCTTCCTTTCTTTTTTTTTTTTCCTGGACCGTACAGAACCCCCTCCCCTTTTTTTTTTCTTGTTCTTCTTCTTCTTCTTTCTTTCTTCCTCTTCTGAACCATTCCCCCTGCTTCTCCCTCGGCCCGACCCGAGCCAATCTCGTGGGGTCGCCGGCGATGGCCAACAGAAGGAGGTCACCGGAAGACCCCGACGGGTCCAAAGCTGGCGGTGGCGCGACCTTCGATGATGGACAGCCCCAAAACGAAATGAGAACCCAAAAAAAATCTATCCAAAATCTTCCCTAAAAATCGAAAATAAAGGAAAATGACTCACCTGCCGGTGTTGGAGAGCTCCCGATCGCTCGTCGGAGAGGGAGAAAGTACGTGGAGGTGGCTCAAGAGGCGGCGGTGAGGAGTGATGCGTGTCGTAATGCACCGATTTAGAACCTTAATTCCACTACTCTAAATGGTAGAATAGCGGGAGTAAGGGTCGATCCCACAGAGACTTTGGGGTTATCTTGAAAAAGGATTTTCTTTTGATTTAAAATAAACTAAAACTAATGCAAGAAATAAATGCAAATAATAAATTTGTGAAAATAATTCAGATATGACCTATCTCAAGAGTATGGCCCGTACCCGTGGATCACGGCCCGTCCCTTAGGTATAGGTCAGTCAAAACTAATTCACTACGACTTACCTTAGACGCTAATCCAACATAACTCCAGCATTACTAAAATAAAAATGAACATACATGGATTAATATGAAGCAAATAAATTTTATTGCATAAAAATTGGAGTACAGAGAAAATAAAAGTAAGGGAACAAGGGTCCCTTTCTCCCTTTTTATCCGACTCTGACTCTCTGCCACAGCAACAGGTGGAACTACGGACAGCAGGTGGAACCTCCCAAAAAATTTTTCTCCTCTCTTCAGAAGAGAATCACCGAAGTATTTATAGCTGAAAAATACCGTGTCGGGTCCGTGTGGAAAGCGCGGTGATTTCCTCATCTCAATCCGATCTCCTTATCTGATTTTTTTACGATCATCCCCATCTCAAAAATTAAATTCAAAAATTCTATCACACAATCCCGCGTCCATCCAGCATCGTCCGACATCTCTTCTCGTTCTGATGTTTCCTTGTTTTCGGACATCCCGGTCAACAGGGGCGGTGACAAGCAGCTCCATGGGAACGGAAGTGACGATGGGATGGGGCGGCGACAACGGGCATGGCCAGGCGGTGGGGTGGCTCACAAGCCTGGACGACAGCGGACTAGTGGAGACGGGCGGCGATGGCTGGGCGGGCAGTGGACGGCGTGAAGGGGCGGAGGCGTGGCCATGGGCGGCGAACACGGACGGCTGGGCGGCGGCGCGGCCGGCTTCGGGGGTGGACAGCGGCGGAGACGGGCGGCTGCAGGCGTGGGCTTGGGCGAAGCCGACTTCTGGCCATTTTCCGGCCGAACGGAAGCTCTCCGACCGACGGGAAGGTTGCCGGCGGCTTCGACGGTGCCGGGGGAAGCTCTCCGGCAAGTTTCGGCACGATCAGAGCACGGTGGTCCACGGCTCCGCCCGTGGACCGGCAGCAATGGCTGCTGTGGACCGGCAGCTCATGCAGTGGACCATTGAGCCGGTCCACCGTGAGCCAAACAAAAGATTTTAAGGGCGCTCCAAAAATCGTGCAGCTCTAAAATCCATGATAAAACCTTCTAAAATCCATTTCGGGCCCGTTTGAAGTCCGAATTACATTCCGTTTGCATCGTTGGACTCCTAAAATCAAGATCTACACGTTTATGGAGTCAATTCCTGCAAAGTATCATAAAAAGTATCAATTTTAATCAAATAAAGTCGGGTTAATTTTCATTTTTCTAATGTCTAACACATCCCCCAACTTAAACTTTGCTCGTCCTCGAGTAAAGGAAATGGATGAGTCTTATGTACTAAGATGGTCCATGAAATGAAAATTATCGTACTAACCCTAAAATCAAAGGATACATGGTTAGACTATTAAAAAGGTACTTCATTGGATTACCAATTCCATCCATTTAGTAGTAGAATAAAGTCCATAGAAGTTTTAAGAGTTTTTTTCGTTCCCAACTTTCTATCTCACTATCTAAATCTTCCAACTTAGTTTGGTTTTGGTGCAATATTTATTTAGTCCCCACTTTTTTTTTTTTTTAATGTAAAGTCAGTGCAATGTCCTGACACCTTGCTTTCTAATTAATCCTTGTAGCGAGCTTTAAGCCAATGACTCCCAAACCAGTTGGCTTTAGGGCATTAGGTGTAAAACACCCCTCGGGCTTACTGACTCGAGTTAAAAAGGCTAAGTCAAGACTAACTCTACAAAAGATTTCGTTACATCCCCACCTTTTGACGCGAACAACAACGCTTACTTAGGCGAAGGGGTCCGGTTACTCAGTGAGAAATGCTAAAAATCTTTATTAACCTCAGAAATTTTTAACTGGGGACTTTTTATAATGCCTATACCAAAATAAGTAAGATTCATTATTAAGATCAATAGGCCGAAGGGTCTGGAATTTCTCTTCTAAAATTTTCTGGACTACACTCTACCACTTATAGGGTTTTCTTGATAAATCATCCCTCAGTATCTCTAAAATTTTCTAAACCATTAATCACTCCTCATTTAGTGAGCTTGATTATTTTCAATTCGAGACAAATTTTTGTACACAAAAACTGATTAAAATTTTACTCGAGGATTTGATTTAATTAATTAGATTACCTCACCCCCAACTTAATTTCCATTGTCCCTAATGGCATGGAAGGATACAACCTGGTAGGGTATGGAATTGGACGTCCTTCTATCACCATGTTCCTGTAATCTCCTTTTATTACTCCATTTATTCTAAAAACAAAGAACTAGAAGTTAAAATATGAACTAAGGAAAATGCTGGGCTGCCTCCCAGGAGCGCTAAGTTTAACGTCTTCAGCCAGACAAAGTTGATCTTTACAGCAAAACTGGGTGTTCAAGATCAAGAGTTTCAACAACTTCTCCATCACTGATTCCTTCAATATACGGTTTCAAACGCTGGCCATTCACCTTAAAAACATTCCCTTGCTTAGGATCCTTAAGTTCAACAGCTCCATGGGAAAATACTTGAGTTACTACAAAAGGTCCATCCCATCATGAGCGAAGTTTTTCGGGAAAAAGACGTAACCTAGAGTTGTAGAGCCACACTTTTTGATTAGGCTCAAATGATTTTCTATTAATGAATTTATCATGATAAGCCTTCGTTCGAGCCTTGTAAATTTTCGAACTCTCATACGCTTCATTTCGTAACTCTTCCAACTCACTTAACTGAAGTTTTCTATGGGAACTTGCATTCTTCATATCAAAATTAAATTGCTTGATAGCCCAAAATGCACGGTGTTCCAATTCAACAGGTAGGTGACAAGCCTTTCCAAACACTAACCGGTATGGAGACATTCCTAGAGGGGTCTTGAAAGCAGTTCGGTAAGCCCATAAAGCATCATCCAAACGTTCGGACCAATCTTTCCTATCGGATCTTACCGTTTTCTCAAGAATGTGCTTGATCTCTCTATTCGAAACTTCTACCTGACCACTAGTCTGAGGATGGTATGGTGTGGCTACTTTATGGGTAATTCCATACTTTTTCATCAGTACGTCAAAGTGTCTATTTGTGAAATGCGCACCTCCATCACTAATAATGGCCCTTGGGCACCCAAACCGACTAAAGATGTTATGTTGAATGAACTTGATCACAACTTTGTGATCATTAGTTCGAGTTGCCACAGCTTCAATCCATTTCGAAACATAATCGACTGCTACCAAAATGTACTCAAATCCAAAGGAAAGAGGAAATGGTCCCATAAAGTCAATACCCCAAACATCAAAAATTTCAACAACTAAAATGGGGTTTAGGGGCATCATATCTTTTCGTGAAATATTCCCCCTTTGTTGACACTTGAGACAATTACGGCCAAATTCATGTGCATCTTTAAAGAGAGTTGGCCAATAAAATCCACTTTGCAGCACCTTTGCTACAGTTTTTCTCCCACTAAAGTGTCCCCCACATGCAAGAGAATGACAAAAATTGAGTATACTCTTGAATTCACTCTCAGGGACACATCGCCTTATCACTTGATCTGAACAGTGTTTAAACAATTCAGGTTCCTCCCAAAAGTAATATTTGATTTGCGAAAAGAACCTATCTTTTTCTTGTTGTGACCAGTATGGAGGAACTTGCCATGTTACCAGATAATTCACAATATGGGCAAACCAGGGGAGATTACTGGTAGAAGAAATTGAGAATAGTTGCTCATCAGGAAACCTATCTCCAATAATTTTCTTGTTGTATTCTACTAAGATCCTAGAAATGTGATCTGCTACCATATTTTCGGAACCTTTCTTATCCAAAATTTCTAAGTCAAATTCCTGTAACAAAAGGATCCATCGAATCAGTCTAGGCTTGGTATCCTTTTTGGATAGCAGATGTCTTAATGCAGCATGATCAGAGTAAACTAGGACCTTAGACCCTAATAAATATGATCAAAATTTTTCTAGGGCGAATACAACTGCTAGTAATTCTTTCTCAGTAGTGGTATAGTTCATTTGTGCATCTGAAAGAGTTTTACTAGCATAGTAAATTAGATGGGGTTCCCTATTGAGCTTCTGTCCTAAAACAGCTCGTACAGCATAATCAGAAGCATCACACATGATTTCAAATGGCAGAGTCCAATTTGGAGGCTTGATAATAGGTGCAGTGGTCAAAGTAGTTCGAAGAATGTCAAAAGCGGCCAAACATTCTTTACTAAAATCAAAGATCTTGTCTTTGGCAAGTAAATCACACAATGGTCGAGAAATTTTGCTGAAATCCTTGATGAATCGTCTATAAAAATCAGCATGGCCAAAGAAGGATCGTACTTGTCTAACCGAGGTCGGGGGAGGCAATTTCGAGATTAATTCAACCTTAGCCTTGTCAACCTCAATCCCTTGCTCAGAAACAATGTGTCCGAGTACAATTTCCTCACGAACCATAAAATGGCTCTTCTCCCAACTTAAGACTAAGTTGGTTTCTATACAGCGTTTCAATACCTTAGCCAAATTATGGAGACAGTCCTCGAATGAAGATCCAAAAACAGAAAAATCATCCATAAACACTTCAAGGAAATGACCAACCATATCGGGGAATAAGGCCAACATACATCGTTGAAAGGTGGCTGGTGCATTACAGAGACCAAAAGGCATACGCCTGAATGCAAACGTTCCAAAAGGGCAAGTAAAGGTGGTCTTTTCTTGGTCTGCAGGAAATACTGGAACCTGATTGTATCCTGAATATCCATCCAGGAAACAAAAGAAACTCTGCCCTGCTAGTCGTTCTAGAATTTGATCAATAAAAGACAGAGGGAAATGATCTTTCCTAGTAACAGCATTCAGTTTCCGGTAATCTATACACACTCTCCAACTAGTGGTTGCTCGGGTAGAAATTGACTCACCCTTTTCATTCTGAATGACAGTAATACCTGACTTTTTAGGTACTATCTGAGTTGGGCTGACCCATTGGCTATCCGAAATTGGATAAATAATACCGGCATCCAACCATTTAACCACTTCTTTTTTAACAATTTCTCGCATGTTTGGATTTAGCCTCCGTTGCATGTCCCTATGTGGTTTAGCTTCTGCTTCACAGTGAATGTGGTGCATGCAAACAGAAGGGTCAATTCCCTTAAGATCAGCTATTGTCCATCCTATTGTCTCTTTATGTTCCCTAAGTACATTCATCAATTTTTGTTCCTGATCAGAGGTCAAAGTAGATGCAATGATTACCGGAAGGGTATCATTGGATCTAAGAAAAGAATACTTTAACTTGTCAGGAAGAGGCTTCAATTCCAGATTGGGTGGTGCTTCTAAGGATGGCACTAAAGGGCTTGATTGAGTCGGTAATGATTCAAATTTCACAGTCCAAGAAGGAATGGTGCTAAACTTGGGTGGCTCTAACAAAGCATTCACTTCATTTGCATATTCAGCAACATCAAAATCGTCAGTTCCTAAATGTGTCAAACATGCTTGCAAGGGATCCGAATTAAGCAACAAAGGAAGATTCCTATTTACTACTTCTTCTATCATGTTTACTTCGTTATGATCATAAGAGGGTGGTCCTTGGCATGCATTAAAAATATTCAACCGCATTTTCTTATTCCCAAAAGAGACGTCCATAACCCCTGTTCTGCAATTTATACAAGCATTAGCGGTAGCTAGGAAAGGTCTTCCAAGAATGATGGGTATCTGACTAGGGCTACCGCTAGACTCCATGTCCAAAACAAGAAAATCAATCGGGAAGTGGAACTCATCTACTTTTACCAACACATCCTCGAGCATTCCACGGGGTGCCTTGACGGATCGATCAGCTAACTGTAAGGTCACCGTCATGGGTTTTAATTCTCCGAATTTAAACAGATCATACATTGATCCTGGGAGAAGGTTTACACTCGCACCTAAATCTAACAAGGCTTTCTTGATTGTAAGGTCCCCTATGACACAAGAGATAATTGGGGTACCTGGGTCTTTGAGTTTGGGTGGAGCTATTTGCTGAAAAACTGAGCTGGCTTGCTCAGTTAAGAGGATTTTCTTAGGGATATGTGCCTTAGATTTCCGTTTTTGAGTGCACAAATCCTTAAGAAATTTGGCATAAGCCGGTACTTGCTTGATGGCATCGAGGAGAGGTAAATTGATTTGGACTTGCTTGAATAATTCAAGTATCTCATTCATTTTTAAATTTTTCTTATCCAATGGTAAAGGTAACTCTAAAGCACTAGGGAATGGAGCCTTAGGTACGGGTGCTTTACCAATAGATTCCTTCTCCTCTTCATTCTTTTTCTCTGGCTTAGCCAGCTTTACTTCTTGGGTCGGGTCAGGTTGATCTAATGTTTTTCCACTTCTTAAGGTGATAACAGATTTAGCGTGTTCAGGAAAATTTTCAGGTCCAGTGGAACTCTCAGCCATGTATTGGCCCTTGGGATTGATAATGGGCTGGCTAGGCAACTTACCCTCTTCTCTCCGATTGAAAGCTGTAGCTAGCTGACCTATCTGAGTCTCTAGCTTGGCAATGGATTGGGTATGGGAGTGAAGGATTTGGGTATTCATGTTCAGCCCCTCCTTCAAAGTTTGAAGGATCTTCTCTTGAAAGGAAGGATCAAGATTGTTTGGCGGAGGTTGTGGAGGCTGTGGGGCATTTTGATATTGAGGAAATTGCATGCTTTGAAATTTGGTCTCCTGATTGTTTGGCCTAACGGAAAAATTGATTCCGGGTTGGGGTTTCCAAGAAAAATTCGGGTGATTGCGCCAGCCGGGATTGTATGTGTTCGAATAAGGATCGTTTCCTGGTCTAGGAGCCATTCGGGTTTGAGCTTGATGAGCTTGCTCCTGAAAAAGCTCAGGAAATTGGTAAGCTGATGGACAATCACCTAAGGTGTGGGTGGAACTCGAGCAGATAATACAGACTTTATGAGTAGGATGAGATGAGGAGGAATTATTTCCAGCTTGCAAAAGTTGGTCGAGCTTCTGAGATAGCTCATCAACCTTGCTGTAGATGTCTACAGCACGACCAACTTCATACATACCTCCTCTCTTAGGTTCTACAGGTCTTGGGGGAGGATCTCTACGGGCAGCTGACATATGATGTAGAGAATTTTCACTTAACGTTTCAAACAACTGCCATGCCTCATGTTCATTTTTAAGCATGAACGTTCCTCACATGAGGCATCCACCATTTGCCGGTGCCTTTCTGACAAACCGTCATAGAAGCACTGGACTAATTGCCATTTGGGTATGGCATGGTGAGGACATTTTCTAATTAGCTCTTTCAATCTCTCCCAGGTTTCATGAAACATTTCTCCATCTAATTGGGAAAAACTAGTAATGGCTTTTCTAATTTGATTCGTCTTTCCTATGGGAAAATATTTCTTAAGGAACTCCCTCTGAAGTTGATCCCAAGTTGAAATTGTCACGATGTCTAGGGAATTCAACCAATATTTGGCTTTATCTTTCAGGAAAAAAGGGAATAACCTAAGCCTTAAAGCATCGTCGGAGAAATTTTGGATTTAACAGTAGAGCAGATTTCTAGAAATTCATCTAGATGTTTATATGGGTCTTCAGTCGCAAGTCCGTAAAAAGAGGGTAACATCTGAATCACACTGGACTTGATTTCATACTGGATGGCATCTACAGGGGGTACTTGGATACAAGGTGAATAAGTATATTTTGAAGGAGTGAAGTACTCCTTCAGCGGAGGGTCAATTCCTTGATTAGGATCCATAGTACCTGGGCTGGTTGCTCTACTGGAGCCTTCGATTTTCGGATCTAGGGATATATGTTTAGGTTCACGAAGTCGGCGCCTAGAATATACTAACATACACCCTCCCTTCTAAAGCAAACAAGCAATAAAAGATTTTTTTAATTTTTTTTTTTTAATTGGAAAATGGAAGAATGAGAAGAGGTCTAAAGGAGAAGTTCCTAAGAGAGTCCTAAACTAGAGAGAAGAAAGTTAATTAATTAATTTTTTTTTTAATCAAACAAGTGAAACAAATCAAAATCACTATCCTAGGGTTAACCTGGATCTAGACAGCTCCTAACTGATCCAAGGTTACCTTCGAGCACTCCAAGCCCAAGATCAATTAACTGACTTGGCCAAGTAAGTGTAAGGTGGGTGAAGGTTCCCTTATCGCTTGCCTTAGACACCAATTATAAATTGGCCAGGTAAGCGGAACCAACTCACTTCCCTTCGGGCTCTAGTCCTTGAACCACTTTTCTTAGACACCAAGGAATTAAATGATCTGAACCCGGTCCAACTCTAGGGTTTCCTTGTCCTATTGAGCTCAAAATCCTTAGGGTTGACGTCTAATTAATTTTAAAATTAAAGGCTTGGGTTAATGCAGATGCTGGATTGATGATTTGTGGGCTAAGGAAGGGTATTGATCTCCCCACCTTATCTGATTAATGGGTTGTGCCCTTAAGATAGATTATGAAATTATGAAATGCAACAGCTAAGGTGTCCAAAAAGTTATAAACAAACAAAATTAAACTTAATTTTTTTTTAATTTTGATGATTAAGTATCTGATCCTAATAAATTATGAAATGTCTGTATAATATTTTTTTGGTTTTGCAAAAAAAAATAAATTTACCTAAGTGAATCTAAAATTTTTTTGTGTGTTCAACCTTTTTGTACCCTAGGACAACCATTCAACAGAACCTCCCAGTTATGCCAGGGCAACCTTATGTCAGGGCACTCAAGATCGAAAATTGAAAATTTGAATATAAAATTTTGAAAATTAAAATATATATATATATATATATATATATTCAGAATAACGCCGAAAGTCCCGGCAACGGTGCCAAAAATCTGATGCGTGTCGTAATGCACCGATTTAGAACCTTAATTCCACTACTCTAAATGGTAGAATAGCGGGAGTAAGGGTCAATCCCACAGAGACTTTGGGGTTATCTTGAAAAAGGATTTTCTTTTGATTTAAAATAAACTAAAACTAATGCAAGAAATAAATGCAAATAATAAATTTGTGAAAATAATTCAGATATGACCTATCTCAAGAGTACGGCCCGTACCCGTGGATCACGGCCCGTCCCTTAGGTATAGGTCAGTCAAAACTAATTCACTACGACTTACCTTAGACGCTAATCCAACATAACTCCAGCATTACTAAAATAAAAATGAACATATATGGATTAATATGAAACAAATAAATTTTATTGCATAAAAATTGGAGTACAGAGAAAATAAAAGTAAGGGAACAAGGGTCCCTTTCTCCCTTTTTATCCGACTCTGACTCTCTGCCACAGCAACAGGTGGAACTACGGACAGCAGGTGGAACCTCCCAAAAAATTCTTCTCCTCTCTTCAGAAGAGAATCACCGAAGTATTTATAGCTGAAAAATACCGTGTCGGGTCCGTGTGGAAAGCGCGGTGATTTCCTCATCTCAATCCGATCTCCTTATCTGATTTTTTTACGATCATCCCCATCTCAAAAATTAAATTCAAAAATTCTATCGCACAATCTCGAGTCCATCCAGCATCGTCCGACATCTCTTCTCGTTCTGATGTTTCCTTGTTTTCGGACATCCCGGTCAACAGGGGCGGTGACAAGCAGCTCCATGGGAACGGAAGTGACGACGGGATGGGGCGGCAACAGCGGGCACGGCCAGGCGGTGGGGTGGCTCACAAGCCTGGACGACAACGGACTGGTGGAGACGGGTGGCGACGGCTGGGCGGGCAGCGGACGGCGTGAAGGGGCGGAGGCGTGGCCGTGGGTGGCGAACACGGACGGCTGGGCGGCGGCGCGGCCGGCTTCGGGGGTGGACAGCGGCGGAGACGGGTGACTGCAGGCGTGGGCTTGGGCAGAGCCGACTTCCGGCCATTTTCCGGCCAAACGGAAGCTCTCCGGCCGGCGGGAAGGTTGCCGGCGGCTTCGACGGTGCCGGGGGAAGCTCTCCGGCAAGTTTCGGCGCGATCGGAGCATGGTGGTCCACGGCTCCGCCCGTGGACCGGCAGCAATGGCTGCCGTGGACCGGCAGCTCATGCGGTGGACCATTGAGCCGGTCCACCGTGAGCCAAACAAAAGATTTTAAGGGCGCTTCAAAAATCGTGCAGCTCTGAAATCCATGCTAAAACCTTCTAAAATCCATTTCGGGCCCGTTTGAAGTCCGAATTATATTCCGTTTGCGTCGTTGGACTCCTAAAATCAAGATCTACACGTTTATGGAGTCAATTCCTGCAAAGTATCATAAAAAGTATCAATTTTAATCAAATAAAGTCGGGTTAATTTTCATTTTTCTAATGTCTAACAAGGAGCTTTTAAAGAAAATAATGAGAGTTTCCCTCGCCGTTGAAACTCTACCACCGAGTCCCTAACCAACACGGACCCATCGCCGACCTCCTCCCACACCTCTCATGACTCTCCCACCGAGATTCCCGGTGGAAACTCCTGCCGACACGGGCAAAACCCAGCTCCCTTGTTCCGGTCTTCATCCCTTCATCCCATTTTTTTTTTTTTCAGTTTGGGTTGAAGTCGGCTAGGCCTGCCGACTTCAGCCCAAGCCCAATGTTACATTCTTCCCCTGTTAAAAAAATTTCGTCCTCGAAATTTACGTACCTGATATTTCAAAAAACTGTGAATATTTTGCTCGCATCTCTGCTTCAAGTTCCCATGTAGCTTCTCTTTCACTGTGATTGCTCCATTGCCCCTTCACATATGGTTTGATTCGGTGTCGCAATTCTTGTACTGTCGATGATTCGTAAAGGCACCTCCTCATAGGTCAAATCCTCTTGAAGTTGCAAAGGTACATAATCTATTGCATGATTGGGATCAGGAATGTACTTCCTTAATATAGACACATGAAACACGTTGTGCACTCCAGATAAAACTGGTGGTAGTGCTAATCGGTAGGCCACCTCACCCACCTTATCCAAAATTTCAAATGGTTCCACAAATCTTGGGCTCAACTTGCCTCGCACACCAAATTTCATCACACCTTTTGTGGGAGACACTTTCAAAAAGACATGATCACCAACATTGAATTCCAGCTCTCTTCGTCTTTTATCAGCATAACTTTTCTGTTGGCTCTGAGCAGTATGCAATCGTTCCCTGATTATTTGTACATTTTCCATTGTTTGTTGTACTATTTATGGACCCAACAATTTTCTTTCTCCTACATCATCCCAACAGATAGGAGATCTACACTTCCTACCATATAAAGCTTCAAAAGGCGCCATCTGTATGCTGGCTTGATAACTGTTGTTGTAGGAAAACTCTATTAACGATAGATGACAGTCCCAAGCACCACCCAAGTCCATAATACAAGCTCTCAACATGTCTTCCAAAATTTGGATGGTTCGCTCTGACTGTCCATCGGTTTGGGGATGAAAAGCTGTACTAAAACTTAATTTGGTCCCCAATGCTTTGTGAAGATTCTTCCAAAATTGTGAAACAAACCTACAATCTCGATCCGATACTATAGAAATTGGAATCCCATGTAGTCTCACAATTTGTTCCATATACAAGTTTACTAATTTTTCCAGAGAGAGTCCGACACGAAAGGATAAGAAGTGAGCTGATTTCGTCAGCCGGTCCACAATCTCCCATACTGTATTACTTCCTTTAGGGGTTTTGGGTAAACCTGTCATAAAGTCCATGGTAATGTGCTCCCATTTTCACTGAGGAATCGCAAGAGACCGCAATGGTCCAGCAAGTCTTTGATGCTCAGCTTTTACCTGTTGACATACCAAGCATTGAGCCACATACTGAGCTATGTCTTTCTTCATACCAGTCCACCAAAAATTTTCACGTAGATCTCGATACATTTTTGTACTACCTGGATGCATCATATATGCTGAACCATGCGCCTCTTCCATAATCTCATTCTTTAATTCTGGAAGTTTCGAAATACATAATCTGTTACCAAACCTCAGGGTATCATCTTCATATATAGTAAATTCAGATTGAGCGCTAGACTCAACTGTCTCTCTAATTCTCTGAAGCTCTAAATCTTCCTTCTGAGCTAATTTAATTTTATCAATCATGATAGGTTGTACCATAATACTTGCTAATTATATTCCAGAATTATGAATTCGTATCTCAATCTCAGACCTCTCCATATCCATTATGATGTGCTTTTGATTAGTAATTAAAGTTGCTAACTTACTTGGGGACTTCCTACTCAGGACATCTGCTACAACATTTACCTTGCCTGGATGGTAGTTGATAGTCAGATCATAATCCTTTAATAGTTCCAACCATCTTCTCTGTCTCAAGTTCAGCTTCTTCTGAGTGAATATATATTTTAAACTTTTATGATCTGTAAAGATTTCACGATGACTACCATACAGGTAATGCTTCCATATTTTTAAGGCAAAAACTACAGCTACTAACTCCAAGTCATGAGTAGGATAATTTGATTCATAAGACTTTAATTGTCTAGAGGCATAGACTATCACCTTTCTATTTTGCATTAGGACACAACCGAGACCCTTTCGAGATGCATCACTGTATATGTTGAAATCCCCTGTCTCTGCAGGAACAGTCAACACTGGGGCAGTGACTAACCGTTTCTCCAATTCTTGAAAACTTTGCTCACATTCATCTGTCCATTCAAATTTTGTTCGTTTCTGGGTCAGGCGAGTTAAAGGTATAGCAATAAAAGAAAATCCTTCAACAAACCTTCGATAATATCCTGCCATTCCAAGGAAACTATGAACTTCAGACACGTTAGTAGGTCTCTCCCACTATACCACTGCTTCCACTTTCTTTGGATCCACAAAACACCATCCTTAGAAATAACATGACCAAGGAAAGAAATTCTGTCCAACCAAAAGACACATTTTTTTAGCTTGGCAAATAATTTCTCCTCCTTGAGTATTTGTAATACTATCTTTAAGTGTTCCTCATGTGCCTGTAGACTCCTTGAATAAATCAGTATGTCATCAATAAATACTACTACAAATTGATCCAAATATGGTCTAAATACTCAGTTCATGAGATCCATGAAAACTGTAGGTGCATTTGTCAGACCAAAAGGTAGAACCAAAAATTCATAGTGTCCATATCTGGTTCTAAAAGCTATCTTTGGTACATCCTCTGCCTTTATCTTTAATTGATGATAACTAGAACGAAGATCAATCTTTGAGAATACCTGTGCTCCCTGTAGTTGATCAAATAGATCATCAATCCTTAGTAAGGGATATTTATTCATTATAGTCACTTTGTTCAACTCCCGATAGTCAATGCAGAGCCGAAAACTTCTATCTTTCTTCTTTACAAATAGGACCGGAGCACCCCAGGGAGACACATTAGGTCTGATAAATCCTTTATCCAACAGTTCTTGCAATTGCTCCTTAAGTTCTTTTAATTCTGTCGGAGCCATTCTATAGGGAGCTTTGGAGATGGCACCTGTACTTGGTAAAAGATCAATAGAGAACTCAATCTCTATATCAGGAGGTAATCCTGGCAGATCATCGGGAAAGACCTCAGAAAATTCATTCATAATGGGTATGTCTTCCAACTTAAGCTCTTGCTGACGAGTATCTATCACCGCTACCAGAAATCCTTCACAACCTTTTCTGAGGAGTCGCTTGGCAATAAAAGCCGAAATTACCCTCCTCATAAGGGTTAACTTGTTACCCTCAAAATAAAACTCTGACTGATCAGGAATCTGAAATTTCACTATCTTCTCAAAATAGTTGATGGAAGCATGGTATGCTTCTAGCCAATCCATTCCAAGGATCACATCGAAATCCTTCATATCCATGACTATCAAATCAGCTTCCATCTCCCTACCTTCAATATTCAATCTACACTCCTTGCAGATTTGATTAACCACAGAAACATCCCCATTATGAGTGAAAATACAGAGTTCAAATTCTAAAGGTGTTGGGGTTAACTCATTACTTTCTCTAACCGATCTAACAGATACGAAAGAGTGGGTAGCACCAGTATCAAATAGAACATAAACATTGCTAGAAAATAATCTGATCATACCTGTTACTACTGAATTTGACGCATTAGCATCCTGCTGGGTGAGTGCATAAACCCGTCCCTGAGTTACTGATTTTTGCTGTCCTTCAAGTTGCTGTCTTCCACGAGGTACTTGGTGCTGTGACCCCTGACCATAGGGACACACAACTATCTTATGACCCGGTTTGCCACAGTTGTGGCACTTCCATTCATCTGGCCATGTACAATTCCGCTTATAGTGAGAACCACCACACTTAAAACACTTGACGTCACTCTTTTGTTGAATCTTGTCATTTGAAGTAGCATTGTCAAGCTTCCTTGTTTTTACATTGGTACCTTTATAGGATTGGCCTTGATACCCTTTTGTTCCAGATCTCTTCTTTAATGCTTTTTCTCTTTTAGCTTGAGCCACATCCAATCCCCTTTCTATAATCAATGCCTTATTGACGACCTCTTTATAAGTTGGTAGCTCAAAGGCAATCACCTGATGCTGAATCTGACCTCTAAGTCCATTTTCAAATTTTCTTGCCCGGATCCCTTCATCTGCTAAGAGTGATGGAGCATATCTCGATAATTCTTCAAACTTTGCAGCATACTGAGAAACAGTTAAGTTACCTTGCTCCAAGCAATTAAATTCTCAAAATTTTTGTACCCGAATACTTTAAGGAAAGTATCTCTCAAAGAAAACCTTTCTGAAATCTGTCCAGGTAAAAGGTGCATCATTTGGTCCTTGCTTCCCAAGCTCCAGCTCCCACCAAGCAGCTGCCTCATCTTGCAATAAAAAGGTAGCGAATGTAACCCTCTCCCCTTCTAGACACCGTAAGGCTTGGAAAACTTTCTCAACAGCTTTCAGCCAACCCTTGCCTCCATGGGATCAGATGTTCCCTTGAATACCGGTGGCGCTTACTTCTTGAATTCTATTAAAGTAATTGGTCATTTTTGTGAAATTCTAGCTTCTGGCTGTTGCTGCTGTAACAATAGCTGCTGCATAAATTGTTGCTGTTGCTGTTGTGCTTCCATTAATCTTAGTGTATCAGCTCTTGCAGTAGCTTGTTGCTGCACTAAAAATTGCAATAGCTGAGGAAGACCCACCTGGTCCCCAGGCTGAACTCCAGATCCTCCCGGTGTTCTTGTTTCTGCAGTTCCTGTCTCCGAGGTGTTGTCCAAAGGATTGAGCGCCGGTTCCCGTGGATGCTCCTCATCACCAGTGTTGTCCATGGGATTGGGCGTTGGTTCCTGTGGATATTCTTCATCACCAGATAAAATCCCAGTATCCTCGTGCTGCTCTATAGGATCCCAAGCATTTGATCCATCCGCAAATCTTGTGGGCCTCCTAGCACGACCACGCCCACTACCACGCACCATGGAAATCCTACACCAGTCATTATTAGTATACAACTAACACTCAGTTGATAAAAAAAAAATATGACATAATATCTACCCCACCTATGAATCAACCCACACTCTCTCGATGAGCTTATATCCTAAGATCCTAAAACCTGGTTTGCTCTGATATCACTCTGTCACGCCCCGAATCCAGTACCGGAATCGGCTACGTGACCAGCCGCATAAACCCTAGGTTTTACCCTAGAGATCATGCCCTAGGTTTTACCCTAGAGATCATGCAAGGCCTAGTTATACAAGAGTCAAACATATCAAATTAAAACTAATATTATTTAAATAATAAAGTAACAATTGAACAATCCATTTATTAAGTTGATATCACAAATTGGCCTACTGATTCACAAACATCAGTAACCGAAACTAAAACTAACTAACTAACTAGCTCAGTATATATAAAGCTCCGTCTCACGCCCAGCCCAAATCCTCACTATGTATCCTGAGTCTCTGAAAAAAATAAATAGTATGGAGTGAGCTATACAGCCTAGTAAGGTTTCCATGTGATCACCAATAATAATATATATATGAAAATAGTAAAACACCAGTATATCATGTGACGCAGTCAAACAATTCAAGTTTCATGTATGACAAAAATCTTGAAAACTTTATATTTCTCTTTTAGAATTTCTATTATTTAACCATTATCTTTAGGGTTATGGACTAGCCACGGTCACACTCCAGCCTGTGACTGGCATACTATTGTCACACTCCAGCTTGTGATGGGCACACTGTTATCACACTCCAGTCTTTGATGGGCACACTGTTGTCACACTCCAGCCTGTGACTGGCACACAAATTATTACACTCCAGCCTGTGACGGGCACACTAAGAAACCACAGTACCACTGTGGCATGGCTAGTCCAAACACCGATTCACTTAACACTTTATCATTTCATCTCATATAGTCAGAACATGTCACCTTTCAACGATCGATATCACGATCAAACGCATTCAAAGATCACTTGATAAACATGGTATATTAAATAGAACACAAACAACATTAACAACAAACTCATTCTGTATCTCGGGAAATCAAATCATGCTATCCGAAAACAACCATGCATGAAAAATATTTAAATATATGCTCGGATCAAATCAGATCATCTAAAATATATTTATATTATGGATGATCAAGTCTAGAAGTCCTTACCTCTCAAAAACCAACTATCCATGCCTGAACTAATCCGTACCCGAAATCGGCGCGACGCCTTCTTGCTCAGGAGACTGATTCCCTATATAAAAATAATAATTAAATTAAAAATCTAAATTTCTAATTTTTTGCGAATCTCGAGAAAATTCCTTGATTTTCTCTCTCTTCTTTCTCTCTCTCCCTTTCTTTCTTTTTTTTTTTCCTGGACCGTACAGAACCCACTCCCTGTTTTTTTTTTTCCTTCTTCTTCTTCTTCTTTCTTTCTTCCTCTTCCGAACCATTCCCCCTGCTTCTCCCTCGGCCCGACCCGAGCCAATCTCGCAGGGTCGCCGGCGGTGGCCAACGGAAGGAGGTCACCGGAAGACCCCGACGGGTCGGAAGCTGGCGGCGGCACAACCTCCGGCGATGGACGGCCCCAAAACGAAACGGGAATCCAAAAAAAATCTATCCAAATTCTTCCCTAAAAATTGAAAATAAAGGAAAAGGACTCACCTGCCGGCGTTGGAGAGCTCCCGGTCGCTCGTCGGAGAAGGAGAAAGTGTGTGGAGTTAGCTCGAGAGGCGGCGGTGAGGAGCTTTTAAAGAAAATAATGAGAGTTTTCCTCACCGTTGAAACTCTAGTACCGAGTCCCTAATCTACACAGACCCATCGTCGACCTCCTCCCACACCTCTCATGACTCTCCTACCGAGATTCCCGGTGAAAACTCCTGCTGGCATGAGCAAAATCCAGCTCCCCTATTCCGATCTTCATCCCTTCATTCCATTTTTTTTTTTTTTTTTTTCAATTTGGATTGAAGTCGAATGAACCAGCTGACTTCAGTCCAAACCCAATGTTACACTATGAATGTAATACCAACAGTGACCATAGTCGGCCAACAAAATCCTCTGTCGACATCTCAAGCATGGGGCTTTCTATCCACTTTTTCACCTTGACCCAACTCTAAGAGTTGGCATATTTTGTCCTCATTCAAACCATAAGAACTAGGCTTCTTTATTCACCGCCTACTTATTGTTTAATCATAAATATGAAACACCGCTATGTGGCACGGTTGGGGAAGCTCGCATACATTTGACATTTTAATGAAAGCTCAAGTTTCTAGATCAGGTACACTAATTTGGAATCCATGAATTTCCCATGGCCAATCTTTGGATTGCAGAACCTAACATCGGAATGCTCGGTTTATTGTTCTGAGCTTTTTCATTCTCATTATCTGATCTTGTTTGCTTCTGGACAGTGTTCAGCAGAGTTAGGTCCCTTGAACAACAAAAAAGGGACAACAAAGAGGCCATGAAGCTTATTTCTTATTTAGCTACATGTGAAGGTTATTGGGAATCCTTGGTAAGGGGAAGACAACCTCCAAAAGTTGAAAGCCAAGAGAAGATTTATCCTCAACAGGCTGATGATGCTCCACCTTTTTCGCCTCCAAATCCAAAGGAAGAGGAAACCCAAAAGAAAGGTGACTCCAAGGATTCTGGCACTCCACCTTCTTCGCCTCCAAATGTAGAGGGAAAAGTAACCCAAAAGAAAGATGAGTCCAAGGATTCTGGCAGATCTCAATGGACCGATTCAAAATTGACACTTGGTGCGACAATGAGGATCATTTATGAGTTTGCAAGTCAGGTCTTGAAGAGGGATCGAGAATCAGCTGGCGACTCCATGAATTCTAGCAAATTTTTGTGGAACTATTCACGCTTGACACCTGATGCAATAGAGGGCCTTCGTGAGTTTGTAGGTCAAATGTTGCACATGTGCCGAGAATCAGCTGGTGGCTCCAAGGTTTCTGCTGGATTTCGATGGAATGATTCACCCTTGACACTTGGTGCAAAAATGGGCCTCCATGAGTTTGTGACTCAAATCTTGGAGGTGTGCCCGGAATCAGCATATTACACTAATCCTGAGGGGCAAAATGTTCTCCAAGTGGCTATTCAGAATGGTCAAGAAAAGATTGTAGATAAGGTGAGGTCATTGACTTGTAGTGGAAACCCAGTCCTGCCATCTTGGTTGTTGTCCAACCGTGAAGATAATACAGACAACACTATCCTGCATTTTGCTGCTGAGACGACCGTTAAAGGAGGCCATCCCGTTCTGCAAGTGCAGTCTGAACTCAAGTGGTTTGAGGTAAGATTGCAGGAACCGCTCATTATGTTCGTTATTCTCATTTGAGTAATGGCAAGGATGGTATATATGACTTCCCACTGCATGCAATAATGTCTTTATATTTGCACACACATACGTAAATTCATATATATTGGCTTGAAATAATCTAAATATCATCTTCCGTTATTTTTCAAGTGCAACTGTTATTTCTTTTATGTTTAATCAAGTATCAAAAAATGGGCCCATCTTAATTTGCATTGCAAAGATTCCTCAAACACTACTCGTGATCCACACTATTAGAAGATACTGGTATCAATCATTATCATCTCTAGTTTTTGACCTGTGTAGGGAGAAGAAAAGGCAAGAAAAATAAAATCATGTATATAATGAAAGTTGAGGGGTGTCAACTGGTAATAAATAATGATAGTCATGTATAGTCTTTGATACTTTATATAAAAATATTCCTTATTCATCCTCCTTCAAATGCTTTTGTCTAGGAGATTCACGAGTTGATGTCAATGTCTATCATACAGTCTTGCTTTTGCCTTTTGGTACGTTTATTTTCTAGGAACCCTCGTTTTGGTTACTTCAGATGTTAAATTGATCTACATTTGAGAGGGTGAACAAAAGATCAGGGACAAAACTTGGTGGCTCTGCTGAATTTTGTAAAATGCTTGACATAAGAAATTTCATAAAACACTTGGTAATGTAAAAGAGAAAGATGTGCAGGGAACAAAATGCATTACTGAAAATGCAAAAGACATGGAGGACATGGCACTAAAATAACATGCCGAGATGACAAAACTGGAGCAAAAGTTCCCTTCTTTATTTATTTATTTGGTATATTTGGTCCACGCTATGTTTAAGATCGACTCTTTGATATTCTTGTTGCATGAAGTTAGAGCAAAATGGTTCAACCCTGATGACTTTATTTTTCCCAGATTTCCAGCAAGGAACCATCAAATTCCTTATTTTGTTTAATGATGTTCTCTGGAGAACACTTGAGTGGATGTTAGGTTACAATTGTACAGCGAAAGGCCAAATTTTAAAATTTTAATCCTTAAAATTCTAGTCAATCGAAATCTTAGATTCAGGACTTTCTTGATTATATGAATTAATAAAGTAAAATATTAGAAAATGGAAGAATATCTGTAATGCTAATATCCTTTATTTTACTAGGCACACAAATGTATACCCTTCAGAGGTAATCTATACAGGAATTAGATCAAAGAAACACTCTTATTGTCTGCTTGAGTCCCCCGGCAATCTTTCTTTAGCAGCCTTTCCTCTCTTCTAGGACATTTTTCTTTCTGAAGAATATCTCAAAATCCCTCCAAAAACTTTCTTACTATCCTATTATACTTTCTAATTCTCTTCCTAAATCCTTGTCTTAAAATTGTGGACTTATTTTAAAATAAAAGACTTGTCCTAACAAGGACAGAAAGAGAGTTATCAAGACAAACTTTGGATGATTTGGTTTCAATTACCAAAATCTTCAAATAGGAAGAGAGGAGGCACCTAAAACACCCTTTTATTAGCCCCTGATCTGATATTTAAAGTATCAAATAAGACCCTTTCAAGCAAAATGAGTCTATAGGTAGAAAGGTGCTAAGTAAAACATACGTTGTTTCATAATTATTTTGCACCAAGAGTTGCTTATCGCAACTATTAGGAAAAAATCTGATAATTAGTCTTTAATTTAATAATTAAAGACTTGGTCCAACATCCCAATAGGCATATAAACTAGAGAGGCTTATTTAGAAAAGATGATTGATAAGCAAAAGGACTCTAGCCCATCTAATGCGCCATATATCCCAAACGTCGCACCTTTTCATGCACCCATGTGAAATCTTGTCCATAATTTCTCAATTTGACTGATTAATTACAGTCTAATTGATCATGGATGAGAGAGGATAGGGGTTAAGGCTTATCACCAAAAATGAGATTTAATTGTAGAAGGATTCTTGGTCCTTCTATGCCCTTAGTATATACACATGCCAATATCGTTAAGAGTCCCATGCCCTTGAGACTCTTAGTTTAATACATAGATAAAGGCCATAAAATCAGGATAAATCTCAATTTGGCTATCCCACTTAAGGCTTAACCCAATTTAAATCCCATGCAAATTAGTTAGCCCAAATAGAAAATATTAAACCTAATCAAGTTAGGTTAGGAGTTAGGCTAGCCAACATATGCTAGTATATTAATTAGCTAGCCAATTAGGATACTATGATCCTAATAAAAATATAAATAACTTCCTTAATTAGTTTTTTAATATATGTGTGTGACCCTTTGGGCTTTTCATCTAGCTAGTAGTAGGTCTAGGTTCATCTTGATTTAGTTCGATTAGAAATCAACTAATCGAATTAGGTCAAATCAAGCTAATCCTAGCTGCCAATTTGATCCATCTTTCAAATTAGCACATGAATTCAATCAATTTAATTCATGGAAATCTACAAGATATAATTAATGTCTAGCAATATGTCATGCTGACCCAGAAGATGAAAAATTTGATAGAAATTGTCAAAATATCCTTCAATGACAAGTTACCGTATAATTCAATCATTCAATCTTCCTTTATGTCGAATAATTGATGGATATGGAAAATTTTCAAACTCTCACTCTTTATTTATTCGAATCTCAAATCATTAATAAAGACTCGATCCATGAAAGATTAGAAATTATTTTCTAATTTCATCCTACTTTGATGAAAGACTTCTTGCCATCATTTGATGAGATTACATGAGATAAATACTCCTCTTACTAGGAGTGATCGATTTTTTGTTAACCTACTCATAACCTTCCTACACAATTCATCATATCCATGAACATCCCGTACATGACTAAGTCATAAATGTATATGAACCAAAACATGGATTTATATATACAAGATACCATGGTGATCTCAGGTCTAAGGATCACTTGCACAACTCTTACCGAAAGAATCATCTTTTGATAAATAAGACTTCCATAAGATATTTTCATGACAGATCAATTTAGTGAACTCATACCCTAATGAGCACCGACATCCTTATATTAGTGTCCCTATACAAGTGATCGTGAGACTAACCACTCTTTCTATCGAGCATACATAGGATGTGCTAGTCTCTCCGAAATTATCGATCTCCGACTCGATGATCCTATGACTGGGAATGTTTTAGATTAGGATTTATAAGATCTTAGATCTCACTGTTATGAACTCCATCATAATATTAAAATCATTGTCCTAATTTATAGGATTCATCGTAATCTTTAAATAACAAAGTATAAGATATGGCATAAGATGAAACAAAATGCCTCTTATTAATATCATACACGAGTCGAAAGGATTTTACAAAATTATTTTTATTATATAATAAATATGATTAGCTTTTATAGTACTATTCTTTAAAGCTTATCTCGATAGAATTCGTAAGTGATTAATTATGCACATCAGAAAGCCTAATTTGCAGACCGTTACCAAGGGTACAATGCAGTTACACTTCATTTTCTTTCTACCATTTAAAAGATTTATAATGTGATCGATGCCACGACGTGGGAGAGAGACCATGCAGGAATTGACTTAATATGCACATGATGTAACATATTTTCTGACCTTCCGCCTCGGGTCATCATGAAACTGTGTATATTCCGATCTCTTTCCTCGCAATCAATGCAGAAAGTGAAGAACCTGGTGCCCAGAGATCTACTTAATAGCAGAAACAAGGAAGAGTTGACAGCTCAAGAGCTCTTCACAAAGAAGCATGAGAAAATGGTTTCGGATTCAAGGGACCAACTGAGGGGAATAGGAACGACATGCTCTAGCCTCCGGGCTGCTGTAGTTTTTGCCACTAGCTTCTCCATCCCAGAGACCGGTAACAATGAAGAGCTTCGCAAAACAGCTGCATTCAAGATATTCCCGCATGCATATGAAATAGGACTGTCATGTGCCGCAACTGCTCTAGTTTTGTTCATCTCTCTCCTGACTGCGGAATACAAGGAGGAAGATTTCCGTCGTTCCCTCCCCACCAAGTATTTTTTGCTATGACGTGTTTGTTCCTCGCATTGCTGTGTCTGGTCGTGGCCTTCATTTGCAACATCTACCTCAGCATATATGGTGGGAAGGGCAAAGGTGTGATTATTTTCGGTGAGCTGATTGCCGTTCCGGTAATTTGCTTCGCCGTGCTGTTTTTCCGCGGGGGAGACTTTGGAATAATATCCTTCTTTCGATATGCTTGGGGTTGAGAAGCATGCTTGGATCTTGCAGTTCAATAAAAATAAAAAAATATATAGTGTGGTGCGGTCGAGGCAAGGTCAGCAGCTTACTTAATTGGGCCTCCTCCACCTTTTTTTTTTCTTTTCTTTTCTTTTTGAGCTTATTTGAGCTGTGCTGTTTAATTTGAGTTCCCTCTAGCTAGTTTTTATCTTTGTGCTGTTTGGTATTTGAACATCTCCTAATCAGATCTGTGTTGGATTGAGAGGAAAGAATTTATTTCTTTAATTATTAATTCGAATATGCATGTCTCTTGGAATATTTTATCGTGTGCATAATGAGATTATGTAGGAGTACCGAGTCAGGCTGGTATATTTTGCAATCCTGAGCCTGGCGCAATGTGCCAGAATTGCTGCTCGGTCCACGCAACGACTTGGCTAAGATCATTTGGTTAGTGTTTGATGGTAAAAGTCAGTGAATAGACACTTTTTTGTTTTAACAAATATATATTTCTCATTTTTATTTACCAGAGTTATGAAAAGAATATACTATATTACCTATTTATGGGCCTTCATCTCAGATATAGATGACAACTTTTATTCTTTAAATTCCACCATATTATTGCTAAGACGGTTATCTGGTTGGTAGAGATCTTGTCTTATTATCAACAAGTTAATGGTTCAAGACATGATCCTGCAAGTGATTCGATTAAATTCAGGATTTTTTGAAAACCCTTGGCAGTTTGAGAGGTCAGGTCCCGATCTATTGCCGAGAGTGTCAGGTGATCTCCCCCTTTATCCCCGATCTATTGCCGACGTCTTAGATATCAGGTTGATACCTTAGTGATGTCAGGTTAATATACTCATCATTATGTGGGAGCACCATTATCGTATCGAATCATTACCTGACGGGATAGGGGATCCTGCGGGTAGTCTACATTAGGGATTTATCCCCTCCTATCTCTCTTTTCTATAAAAAAAAAAAAAACTCCACTGTATTAGCATATTAATTAAATATTCATAGCACCGTCTATCTATGATGTTTTGCTAATAAAAAGTAATGGTAATCCTTTACTAGGTTATTGTATTATTTACTCAGGAAAAAACTTGCAGTATTATTAGTTTTGGCCTCTTTTGTCGTGGGACAGTATCTACCAGAATTCAATACGTTGAACGCTAGAATTAAAACCATAAACAAGCCATGAAACTTATTGCTTATTTGGCTGGAGATACTAACCACTGGGATTCTATTGACCAGGAATGGACTCCTGCAGAAGGAAGTAAAATTTCAAAAAGTAGTAAAATCCACCGCAACAGAGAAATAAAACACCTCGTAAAGATTGCACAAGGATTCCAAGCAAACTAGATGGAATGACTCTTCCTTGACTCTTGGTACAAAAATGGGCCTTCATGAGTATGTCACGAAAATTTTAATAGTTTGCCCGGATCCATGAGGTACCTTCAAATAGAGGGAAAGAACGTCTTTCCAAGTGGCAATTCAACCGTCATGTCTTAAATTCAGTACCGAAATCAGCTACGCGATCAGCCACACAAATCATAGATTTATCCTAGAAATCATGCAAAGATCTAGGTACACAAAAATCACTTACTTCAAAAATCACTTCATTCAAAAAAAAATCAATATTATATAAATAATTAAATAATAATTAAACGATCAATTAAAATCATTAAATGGTCCACTAATTCATAACAAGTATCAGCAACCAAAAAAAAAACTAAAACTAACTAAACTATCTAAACGGTATTAATGTTCAGTCTCTAGCCCAGCCCGATCTTAGCTATGCATCATCTCACCACAAATCCAATCCACTACCAAGTTTGAATATCCTGCACAACTCTGAGAAGGAAGAAAATAAGGATGTGAGCTTTACAGCCTAATAAGGTCTCCAAATAATTACACCAATAATAGTAATAATTTGAAAATAACAAGGAGATAAGAGTATATCATGACATGCAACCAAAAACTCAAATATCATATATGACAAAATCTTTTGTAAAATCATATTTTCTTTTTATATTTCAATTTAATCATCCTTCTTCTTTAGGGTTCTGGACTAACTACGGTCATGCTTCAGTCCATGACTGGCAACCTCATAATTGATCATATACAATCTGTCCATGGCCAGGCTAGCCCACGTACTAAGCCCGTGGCTTTGGCTGTCCCATATTTTAACCATCCGTGGCTGACTATTCTATGTACAAAGCCCATGGCTCAGGCTATCCCACGTTTTAACCGCCCGTGACCGGCTATTCCACATACAAAGCCTTTGGCTCAGGCTATGTAACCACGATTATGTGGCATGGCTAGCTCAAATACCGTATTCACTTTCACATCATGTAATCAAATCATGTCTTTTCAATTTTTCAATAACCAGTATCATGGTCCAACCCATATAAAGATCACTTTACCTGATAAAACATGATATACAGAAATATAAATAACAATAATCATACTGTCCATCATGAAAAGTCAACTACATCATGCAAAAACAAAGCATGTATACTAATGCATATGCGCACGGATTAAATCATGTCATGATACATATATATAATTGGTGATCAAGTCCAGATATCATTATCTTCCAGAAGCTACTCCTAGTATATCCGATATTAATTCATATCCAGAACTCGTTCAACACTTTCCTACTCAGAACGCTGATCCCCTATAATAATAAATAATTTTATTCAAATTTCTTCTATGATTTACTTATAAAATCTTGACTGCACGAATTTCAAGAAAGGAAACTTCTTGATCCTCTCACTTATATTATTATTTATTTATTTTCTCTTTTTTCTTTTTCTCTCCTCTCTTTTCTCTCTCCTCTTTCTCTCTCCTCTTTCTCCCCAACGATAATGGGAAGAGCCTCGTGTGAGCCACCAACGGTAGTTCCAGCAATCAGAAAAATATACCGACGACTCAACTCCTAGGTAGGTTTTTCTTTTTTTCTTTTCTTTTTTCTTTTTTTTCCCTTCCTCTTCTTTTTTTTTTTTTTCGTTCCTTCTTCTTTTCTTTCTTCTTTTCTCCTGAACTCTCCTCCTCAGCTCAACCAAACTAGCCTCCCCCATGATTATCGGTGGCATCCATGGAAAGCAGTTGCTGGGGAGGACTCGACGGATCGAAGGTGGACGACGGCGTGGCTATCGGCAGTCCACGGCTCCAAGACAAAACTAACCCGAAAATAACCAACAAAAACTAGATTAAATCCTCCTTAAACTCAAAATAAGGAAAGAGAAGGCTCACCGGAGAGGAGGAAGACATCGTGGAAGGAGCTCGATGGGGCAGTGATAAGGGAGGATTTAAAGAGAACATACCGACGGTGTCCTAGTCATTTGGAGAAGAAAGACTCCGTCGATCGGAGTCTCAATCTATTGACTCTGATTTTGATTTTGATGATTGACAAAATACTTAAGTATATATGAGTACTAATATGTGTTAAAAATGTTTATTAGATACAGGTACTCATCAATATTAAAAGATTGAAAAGATTGTCATTTAGTTGAAGAAGCCATGGATTTTCAAGTTATAAGGGCTTTGAAATTGATATAGAAGAACTTGAAAAGGCTAAAAATTAATTTTGGAGAAGTTTCAGCAAATTTCAATACTGGCACAATCAAGTATCGACTCATGAAGAAGTTCAAGTATCGACTCAAAGCCTGAGAACAAGAAAAATACAGAACTGTGAAAATCCAGAATTTTTGTCTTGAGCTGATCTCAAGTGTCGACTCACTATACAAGTGTCGATTCAAGAATTGTACAAGTGTCGACTTACTTTATAAGTGTCGACTCATGAACTGTATAAGTGTCGACTCATGAATTGTACAAGTGTAGACTCATGAATAGTGCAAGTGTCGACTCATGAACTGTACAAATGTCGACACTTGGAGTAACGGCTAGTTTTTCAGAAGTGCAGAACTGATTCCAACTTGCTCCAAACAGCTAGTTTTTCATCCCCAATGGTCATAAATGGCTATCTATAGTTTGGAGAGCTATATAAATACCAAAAATCAAATGGAAAAGCAATCCTTTGATGAGATTATTGAATATCCTTCAAGGATTCAAGAGTTGAGTGGTTCAAGCCTTCAAGCTTCCAAAGATAAGAGAGTTGATCCAAGTCCACAATATCAAGCTTCATTCAAAGGCTTCAACAAATTGAAGTCAAGCATCTTCAACATCATCCAAGGGCTTCAAAGAATACTTGCTTTATTTTAGAAAGCTTTGTTGTGTTCTTTACTTTTATTCTTACGTTATTGTATCAAGATTTTTAGTGAGCCTTAAAAAATCAAAGAGGTTGTTGGTTAGCCTTTGTGTAAAACCAACATAGGTTGTTGATGATCCCATAAAATCAACATAGGTTGTTGGTGATCCCGTAAACCAATATAGGTTGTTGGTGAGCCCATAAAACCATCAGAGATTGTTGGTTAGCCTAAGTTATAAAACCAACAAGGAATTTTGACTATGAGCCAGGAAAAATAAGTTGGGTTTTGATTAGTAAGTCCGAAAAATTAATCGACTGTAATCTTGGTGATTATAGTGAAATACCCAAGAAAAACTTGGAAAGTGGATGTAAGTGCCTTGGAGTGCACTGAACCACTATATATTATTGTGTTTATGATTACTCTTATTCATTACTTATTTACTCTTGCATTACTTTATTAATTCCGTTGCATATTTTTATTAAGCACACAAACACTTTGACAAAACACAAGCACTTAATTGCAATTAGCACATACTTGTTTTATATCCATTAAAATGGTTCAAGTAATTTTGTAAAACCCAATTCACCCCCCCTCTTGGGTTGCATCATCACTAGACAACAATTGGTATCAGAGCCCGGAACCTAAAATTGTTGGTATCTAAACTTGGTGCTTTGCAAAGAATACAACAATTTTGAGTTAAAAAATCATGGCAGTCCTAGAAGGTGCTTGTTTTGCTATAGGACATGCAACTAATAGACCACCATTTTTTAATGGCACTAATTATACTTTTTGAAAAACTTGCATGCACATCTATGTTCAATCTATTAGTTATTATCTTTGAAAAGTTATAGTTAATGGTCCTCATATTCCTTTCACCTTGGTTAATGGCATTTCCATTCCAAAGCTTGAAGAGGATTGGAATGAATATGACATTAAGCAATATAAAATTAATGCATGCTAAAGCAATGAACTTACTTTATTGTACATTGGACTTTAATGAATTTAATAGGATCTCCACATGCACATCGGCGAAGGAGATATGGGATACACTTGAAATTACTCATGAGGGTACTCTTCAAGTGAAAAATACTAAAATTAATATGCTTGTTCATTCTTTTGAAATGTTTGAAATGCTATATTTTGAATCTATATGTGATATGTATACTAGATTTATGACTATTATTAATGAATTGAAAAGTCTTGGCAAAGTCTATACTAATGCTGATTTGGTTAATAAAATTCTTAGATATTTGTCAATATTATGGGATCTAAAAATAATGGTGATATAATAAGCCAAAGATATTGATACCCTATCTTTGGAGGAGCTTATTGGTTCACTTATGATTCATGAGTTGAATTTATGGCACAAAGAAGCAGTTGTTGATCAAGAGAAGAAAAAGATAATAGCCCTCAAGGCCAAAAAGAAATTCAAAGTAATGATAGCAACTTGGAGCAATAGCGAAGATTTAAGTTCGGATGATGAACAAGAAGTTAGCTATCTTTGCTTCATGGCAAATGAGGAAGATGTATGTTCTGAAAATGAATATGATTTTATCTTTGATGAATTACATGATGTATTTAATGATCTTGCACATGAATACAAAGTATTAAAAAATGAGCACAAGAAATTAAAAAGACATGTATATTTTTTTTCTCTTGAGAACACCAATCTTGTCAATAAAAATCATAATTTAAATGTCAAGATTGATGTTTTAGAAATTGATAAGAATAATCTTTCTAAAGAAAAAAAAATTAGAAAAAAAAATTTTGATTTGAAAGAGTTATACAATAAGTTTTCAAATGAGAAAATTATTTTATTAAATAAAATAGAAATTCTTAGAAGATCCAAGATTTTTGTATCAAATGATGAGCTTTTAAAGAAAAACAAAAATCATGAGTTGAAAAACAAGAATTTCTTTGTCGCTACTTCTTCCAATATTGTATGCTTTAAATATAAAAAATTGGACTTAATGCATATCCTTGTAAATTAAGAAAAATTTGGGTTCTTAAAGGAACCATATTTACTAATCCTAAAGGATCCAAGAAAGTTTGGGTACCAAAATTATCCACCTAGTTTATTTTGCAAGAATGTCTTGCAGCCCAACATGAAGAAAGGAAGTTTTTGAAAAGTGGCTGTACAAGACAATACAAAGAGTGGACAAGCTATATTTTAGACTAAATGATAAAAATTATATATATTGGTAAATTCTAAATATTTCCTTTCATAATTGAAAATGTAGTTGAATATTTATCATAAATGTTGCATCAATTACCTTAAAAATTATTTTAAATGTTTAATTAGAATCAAGTTTAGACTTATAGTCATTGATTATTGTTACAATAGCAACCGACCCATTCAGCCCTGACACAACGTGGGTCCACTTGAAGAGATCAGCCCCCTGTGACAGCCAAGTCGGCAGCTCGGCCAGGCCACTTCAACCAGGTCAGGTCGGCAGCTCGGCCAGGCTACTTCAACCAGGTCAGGTCGGCAGCTCGGTCAGGCCACCTCCAGGCCACTTCAACCAGGTCAGGTCAGCAGCTCGGCCAGGCTACTTCAACCAGGTCAGGTCGGCAGCTCGGCCAGGCTACTTCAACCAGGTCAGGTCGGCAGCTCGGCCAGGCCACCTCGACCAGGTCGGTAGCTCGGCAGCCTTGCCTGAAGCCCAGCCAGGCATGAAGGGTAGCCAACTTTGGCCTACGAAGCTCTCCGGATCAGCCTGGCTCTACTTCGCGCGGTCCAAGCATCACTGGGAGACAGCCGTGCTCCAGTCCAGCACCTTCGCATGACTTCACCCTGCGAGCACCCGCAGCCATGCACTCAGCATACCGATGCCTCGATCCGCCTGCACAGAGAGCGCACACCCAGGTTTATCTGCCAAAAGCCTCGCCCGTGCGCATGACCACACCAGAGCAGGCTCGTGCCAGGGTCATGCCCGTGGCACAGGCCCGGGTTGGTCCGCCCATTCGCCCGCTCCGCTCTTACATCACCCGCGGTGTTCCCGGTTGGTCCGCCCACCGCGGCCCCTTGCCGGACCAGCTCGGCATGTTGGGGGACGGGGTGACTCCGGCGGTGCAGCTTTGCACCGATCGCGGCATGACCGGTGCGGCGTTCTCCCTCGCATGAAGTCCGACCCCATACGGCTTCGCCCACCCCAGCTCCAACCACCCGCGGTGGCCCCGGCTCCGGCCCAGCTCGGCATGCCCGCAGCACACTCGTGGCACGTCCACAGCGGTCCCGTGGTCCGTCTCCCGTGGCCCGACTCATCCAGCTCCCTCAGCTCGTGCCCCAACAGCAAGGGAGGAGTCCATCCGCCCGACCTCACCAGCGCGGCACGGATCCGCCCGCATCTGCTTTGACACCTTTGAGCTCGGCACCGCGGCGCGCCCGGGCAGCACGCCCCCGAGCCCCAGCTCCATCGGCTCCACCCGCGGGAAAGCAAGCCAGCTTCTCCAGCTCCGCCTGGCGTGAGACCGCAACAAGGCTTCGCTCGGCACGCCCGCATCCGGCTCCGACTCGTCGCAGCGCACCTCCTCTCGGTCTGACTCAGCCCGGCGGGACTCCTCCCGGTCTGGCTCGACCCACCCGACACCTCAGCAGCACCCCGCACGGCTCCGGCTCGCTTGCCCCCTACCACGACCGTAGCATGCCCGGCTTGTCCGGCTCCGACCGGCGCGGGGTGCAGCAAAGCTCCGCCCTGTAGGTCTCCGTCCTGCAGGGCTCCGTCCATGCTCGGCTCCGCCCTGCAAGGCTCCACCCGCGCCTGGCTCCGGTCCGGCGGGACACCTGCCTCAGCTCGACGCTCCCACACCCCGGATCCGCCTGCTCCGGCTCTGAACTCGGTGTGTTCCACTTGGTCCGGCTCTCCTGCACCCTGGGCCTACGACCATGGTGTGCCCCCATGCTTCCGCACCCTCCGGCTCAGCCCAGCGGGACCCTGGCTCGACGACGTCATGCCCCGGGACCGGCTCCGCCTTGGCTCGGCCCACCCGGCACCTCGACAGTGCCCCGCATGGCTCCTCCTCCAGCTCGCTTGCCCCCTGGCATGACCGCAGCACGCCCGGCTTCTCCGGCTCTGACCAGCGCGGGGTGCAGCAAAGCTCCGCCCTGTAGGGCTCCATCTGCGCTCGGCTCCGTCCCGCAGGGCTCCGTCCGCATTCGCCACCGGCGCCCAGTTCAACCACAGCACACTCATCCATGCATGGGTTCGTGCACGGAACCCCTGCGCCATGCACACGTCGGTCCACGTGCATGGGAAGGTTCTGGGGACCTTCTCTTGGTCCGCGTGCTCGCATGGCGACCTGGAGTAGTGTCCCAGTCAACTCGGCACTTCGGCATCTTAGCCCAGCTCGGCCTCATCCACGTGGACCCGGCACTCTTTCCAAGGATCCCCCTCCATGTGGGCCTATGGCACGTCGCTTGCAAGGAAGGTTTGCATTTAAGTTTCCTAAGCCACTCTTTACACTAACTAGTGAATAGTGCCCTGTCCAAGGTACTGTACCCTTGCACCAATTTCTTGAACCACCCAGAAGAAGAAGGTTCACCAGCCCATCATGGCCAACAGGCTGACAAGTCTACATCAAGACAGGCATGCCTCCCCAAAAGTGACAGGAACCCTTCGTCTACGTAAAGACCAGCATAGAGAGGTAAGGGGAGGTAAGAAACAACACACTCTCTTTATTATCACCTTCTGGTAGCAGAGAGTCCTCCAAGCTCTTCGCCTCAGAGGTCTCTTATTTTCTTCGATCGTCCCATTGACTTGATCATCGGAGTGCCTCTGCCAGAATCCCCGGTGCAGGTCTTCCCTATTTTGTAGGTCCACCCGACAGAGGGACGATACGGAGAAGATTTCTCCCACCAGAGAGGCCCACGGGAAGACCACAACACAGTATCAAGCCCCTTCATCCCTACAACTACGACTATGTTCTCCTTGATCATCTTCGACCGACGAGCCCGGTGATGCTGGCAGGGAGTCCACTCACCCGGGCCACGTAAGAAGCTGTAGGCCACGGTGATCTAGGCGGCAACAGTTATGATTATGAACTTTTTGATGTTGATGAATTTCGTACTATCATGATTAAACTTGTGATTATAAGACCTTTATTTGATTTTGATTAATGTATCTTAAATTACTGAAAAATATTTTTAAAGTTATATATTGCTTTGAAAATTGTTTCAACTGATTAATTAGAATCAAGTTTAGACTGATAGTCATTTATTGTGATCATGAATTTTTGATGTTGATGGATTTCATGCTCTCATGATTAAACTTGTGATTATTAGACTTTCATTTGATTTTGATTAATATAATTTTAAACTATTTCAAGTAAAATGTTGTGATGAAATGTATACATTTTTGTATTCATGCTTAAGTTAGAAATTATTTGGATCAAGACTAGAACTGGTAGTTAAGGATTACATTTAAGAAAAAGGTATGCATATTAATAAATCCTTGCTTCAGTAGCTAAACTTAGTACTAGATTACTTCTAATATTTGTATGGATAATCAAAATCATTTCAAATCATATGGTTTTCATGAAATGTATTCTATTTTGTATGCTTAGACTAGAAATGATTTAGAATAAGTATAGAACTAGTAGTTAAGGGTTACATTTAAGAAGAAGGTATGCACATTGAAAAACCCTTAATCTAGTAGCTAGACTTGGTATCATATTACTTCTAGCATTTGTATAGATATCAAATCATTTCAAATAAATTTGAAATCATGCTAAAAGTTTTTTAAATAATCAATTTTTTGCATTTTGAAAATCTTGTATATCTTAAAAATTTAAATCTTTGATTTTAGATTTAGTATTTATATTCATATCTCAAATTGTTTGAAATTAGGATGCTTGTGCTTTCATGTTTTATTTCTTAATGAATGCATATTTTTTAAAGGAAAATAATATTTATGGGGGGCATCCAAAGATTTGTTGTCATTATATATATATGCTTTCAATATTTTCTTGATATTATGCTTTATTACTCTGATACTCCTCCTTGATATCAATTTTTTTTCTTTGAGGAAAGTTACATTCAATTTGTATCAAGATTTATTTTATTAAGAATCTTAAAAAATGAGAGAGAAGAGATCCTAGTAACTGCTTCGAATTGGGTAAGTCACCATGGCCGTCCGGTCAAAGAAGCTAAGTAGGGTTTAAAGACCCTCTCTTTCCATTCAATGGGACCTCTTATGACATGTTGGGGTGCCACTATAGCCTTATCCCATGAACAAGTGAGGTGATTGGACTGTTGTCATACTATAAGTTATGCATATTAGAGCTAATACATATTGAATTATTTTTTGCATGTGCATGTCATTTTTATGGTATCGTGTTCAATTAGTATCATATTTAATTGTATCATGATTAATTGATTTCATGTATTAATTTTGATGATCTACTTGCTATTATTTCTATATTCATTTTTATTTTGTATTGCCTTTTATCATTTTTCATGATGACAAAAAGGGAGAGAAAAATGTTAAGTATGAAAAGGAGAAAGATATGAAAAATATGAAAAATTATATAAGAAATGAAAGAAAATGGAAAAAGGGGAGAAGAAAGCAAAATATTATAATCTTAAGAAAAGAATTAGTAAGGGAGAGAAAATTGAGAATTTTTGCATACTTTGAAAAATATTTTGAAATCATATTTTGAAGGGGAGCTTGATACTTATTGATTTTGAGCTTACATGTTTATATTATTGTTAATCTTTTTAAGATTATCCCATTTATATATTTAAAGGTTTTATCATCATCAAAAAGGAAAAAATTGTTAACTATGGTCTTGATTTTGATAATTGACAAAATATTTAAGTATATATGAGTACTAATGTGTATTAAAAGTGTTTATTAGATACAGATACTCATCAATGTTAAAAGATTGAAAAGATTGTTATTTAGTTGAAGAAGCCATGGATTTTCAAGTTATAAGGACTTTGAAATTGATATGGAAGAACTTGAAGAGACAAAATTAATTTTGGAGAAGTTTCAGCAAATTTCAGTACTGGCATAATCAAGTGTCGACTCAAGAAGAAGTTCAAGTATCGACTCAAGGCCAGAAAACAAGAAAAATATAGGATTATAAAAATCTAGAATTTTTGCCTTGAGCTGACCTCAAGTGTCGACTTAATGTACAGGTGTCGACTCAAGAACTGTACAAGTGTCGACTCACTGTACATTTTCGACTCATGAACTGTATAAGTGTCGACTCATGAATAGTGCAAGTGTCGACTCATGAACTGTGCAAGTGTCGATACTTGGAATAATGGCTAGTTTTTCAGAAGTGCAGAATTGATTCCAACTTGCTTCAAATGGCTAGTTTTTCATCCCCAACGGTCATATATGGTTTGGAGAGCTATAAAATACCAAAAATCAAATGGGGAAGCAATCTTTTGGTGAGATCATTGAATATTCTTCAAGGATTCAAGAGTTGAGTAGTTCAAGCCTTCAAGCTTCCAAAGATAAGAGAGTTGATCCAAGTCCACAACATCAAGCTTCATTCAAAGGCTTCAACAAATTAAAAACAAGCTTCTTCAACATCATCCAAAGATTTCAAAGAGATATTTGCTTTATTTTAGAAAGCTTTATTGTATTCTTTACTTTCATTATTACATTGTTGTATCAAGGTTTTTGGTAAGCCTTGAAAAACCAAAGAGGTTGTTGGTTAGCCTTTGTGTAAAATCAACATAGGTTGTTGGTGATCCCGTAAAACCAACATAGGTTGTTGGTGAGCCCGTAAAACCATCGGAGGTTATTGGTTAGCCTAAGTTATAAAACCAACAAGGGGTTTTGACTTGTAAGCCCGGAAAAACAAGTCGGGTTTTAATTAGTGAGCCCGGAAAACTAATCAACTGTAATCTTGGTGATTATAGTGAAATACCCAAGGAAAACTTGGAAAGTGGATGTAGGTGTCTTGGAGTGTATCGAACCACTATATATTCTTGTATTTGTGATTGCTCTTATGAGGGTCCAGGGGGCCACCGATGCTCTCTTTTGCGTTGCCTTTCCAACAACCCTCCGGAAGGCGGCTCGGGTCTGGTTCACCCGCCTTGAGCCCGAAAGCATCGGTTCTTTCGCTCAGCTAGAGCGAAAGTTTGTGGCCCACTTCGACACCTGTCGAAAGGTGCCACGAGAAGCTGACAGCCTCTTCTCCATCCGGCAATAGGACCGCGAGCCCCTACGGGACTACGTGGCCCACTTCAAAGTTGCCATGTTGGAGATCTAAAATCTTGATGAGCCAGTCGCCATGCTGGCACTGAAGCGAGGGCTCGAGATCTCCCGCCTGACCTACTTGCTCGACAAAAAACCCCCTAAGACCTACTCCGAGATCCTCCTCCGAGTCCAAAAGTACATCCATGCCAAGGAGGTGGATCGTACAAGGAGGGAGTTGGATGGGAAGCCGTCGAAGAAGCCAACTCCTGTAGAGGTGTGCAGGGTTTGGAGGCCAATACCCCAAATCCTGAACTTCCGCTAGGGGCCGAGACCGAAGAGCAACCCCATTCCGAAGGAGAGGTTCACACCTCTCCTCTCTTCGAGGACGAAGATCCTCATGGAGATCAAAGGTAAGTCTTACCTGAAGCACCCACCTCCGATGAAGCCGTCCACTGGCCACGACAAGACAAAGTACTGTCATTTTCATTGCGACCACGACCACGACACCGAGAAATGTCGTAACCTCAAAAGGAAAATCGAAGAACTCATAAGGACAAGCTACCTCAGGAGGTACGTGGGGGGCAAGGCTCCGACCGAACCTCAGGCGCTCGCCGCTCTCTCACCAAGAAGGCTCAGGGGGCAAAGTATTCTGAAAATGTACTCCCCTTTATGAGGGAAGGGGGAAATGGGAAAGAGAATGTAAATAACGATGCCATGGTCATCGAGATGATGATCATGAAGCATCCTGTAAAATGGATTATGGTCGATAGTGGAAGCTCGACTGATATCCTTTTTTATGATGCCTTCTCTAGAATGAATCTATCCTCCGCTCATCTCAGACCTGTGCATGCTTCCCTTGTCGGTTTCACGAGAGATTCTATAAGGGTTGAGGGAGAAATTACTCTTCCAGTCACCGCCAGGACCCCACCTCGGCAGAGCACTGTTATGATGACCTTCACAATTGTTAGGTTTCCCTCAGCCTACAACGTGATTCTCGGCCAACCTGGGCTCAACCTGCTCGATGCCGTTGTTTTCACGAAGTGGCTGTTGGTACAGTTTCCCACCCCCTACGGTGTTGGGAAAATGAGGGGGGCACCTCGACCAGTACAACATTGCCTCCAAACTATCCATGAGGTCAAAGCCCCCCAGGACAACCCCAGCGCGGATGATCTCAACCAAAGGGCGTAGGACCCCAGGGGTGGCCTGGTCGAGCGCCTGCTGTCTTATCCGCTCGGAGCTGACCAAGCAAAAACGGTGCAGATTGGCACCCAGCTGCAAGACGAAGAAAGGGCTTACCTGTTGGATGTTTTACGGGTGAATGCAGATGTGTTCGCCTGGATGGCAGCAGACATACCAGGTATTCCCCCTGACATCATCACCCACAAGCTAAGTATTGACCCAAAGCATCGGCCAGTTCGGTAGAAAAAGAGAAGCTTCATCCCGGAGAGGCAGGTGGCGATCAATGAGGAAGTGGACAAACTCCTCACTGCCGGCTTCGTTCGGGAGGTACAATACCCGAGCTGACTGGCAAATGTAGTGATGTTAAAGAAAAATAATGGTAAGTAGAGGATCTGTATGGACTACACCGACCTCAACAAGGTATGTCCAAAGGATAGCTTTCCTTTACCAAAGATTGACCAGTTAGTGGATGTCACCTCGGGGCACCGACTACTTTCCTTCATGGATGCATTCTCCGGATACAATCAGATTCGGATGCATCCGGAGGACGAGGAGCATACCACCTTCATCACCGATCGAGGGACGTACTGCTACAGGATGATACCCTTCAACCTAAAGAATGCTGGGACCACATACCAGCGTCTGGTCAACAGGGTCTTCAAAGAACAAATTGGCCAGAACATGCAAGTGTATGTGGATGACATGTTTGTCATGAGCAAGCCGAGCTCGGACCACATTGCCGACCTTGCCGAAGCCTTTCAAAACCTCTGAAAATACCAGATGAAGCTGAACCCAGCAAAGTGCGCTTTCGGAGTGGCGGCAGAAAAGTTCCTCGGCTTCATGATCACCCAGAGGGGCATTGAAGCAAACCCGGAGAAGGTCCAGGCGATCGTCGACATGGAGCACCCGACAAACAAGAAGTAGGTCCATTGCCTGACAAGCCGGATTGCAGCTTTAAGTCAGTTCATCTCGAGATCGGCTGATCGCTACCTTCTCTTCTTCAAGGCGCTGCGCAAGATGCACGACTTCACCTGGACAGAGGAGTGTAGAATGGCCTTCGAAGAATTGAAGAAGTTCCTGGCATCTCCGCCACTACTCTCGAGACCGGAGGAAGGAGAGGAGCTCCTACTCTACCTGGCGATCACACCTGGGACCATCAGCTCGGTCCTCGTCTGCACAGACGAGGATGGGTCCTAGAAGCCGATATACTACACCAGCAAAATCCTCCGCGATATAAAGATCAGGTATACTCACTCCGAGAAACTCATTTTTGCTATAATAATGTCTACTAAGCACCTCAGGCCATACTTCCAAGCACATCTCATTACGGTCATGATAGATCAGTCGCTGAGGACCATACTTAGCCACCCCGAAACCTCCAGGCAGCTGGCTAAGTGGTCCTTGATGCTGAACGAGTTCGACATCGCATATTGGTCGAGGTCGTCACAGAAGGCCCAGGTCCTAGCCGACTTCTTAGTCGAGTGCATGGGGCTCACCGAGGAGCCAGAGCAGACAACCTTGGGGCACCAAGTTGAGCCCGGAGCAGAGGAGGAGCCATGGATCCTCCACGTCAATGGTGCGTCCAACACTGGCGAGAGCGGAGCAGGCCTCATCCTCGCCAACAACGATGGGATCGTGGCAGAATGCGCTCTCCACTTCAAATTCATCGCGACGAACAACCAGGCAGAGTACGAGGCACTCCTCGTGGGCCTAAGGGTCTCCCGCAAGCTGGGCGTGTGAAGCCTGAAAGTCTTTACCGACTCCCAACTGGTGGCCAGACAAGTCTCCAAAGAATATGAAGCTAGAGATCCCCAGATGATGAAGTATCTAGAGTGGGTCCACTCAAGTATGGCAGGTTTCTGATGCTTCAGCATCTTCCATATCCCCCGTGGAGAGAATGCTCGCACAAACACACTATCGAGACTCGCGACCTTGCCGGAGTCATCACTAGGACGTGTCCATATCGAGTACCTCGAGAATCCAAGCTACGAAGCCCCAGAGAAGGTGCAGCAAGTCATCCTGGAACCGAGTTGGATGGATAGGTATATCAGGTACATCATTGATGGCACCTTATCAGAGGACCGCATGGAAGCCGACCTCATCAAGAAGAAAGCCTCCCGGTTTGTCTTGATGGAAGGGCAGCTCTACCGTCGATCCTACTCTACCCGCTCTTGAAGTGCTTGAGACCCGTAGAGGCAGCCTTCGTACTCCGAGAGATACATGAAGGTCTCTGCGGGAACCATGTGGGAGGAAGGATGCTGGCATACAAAGCTCTCTACCAGGAATACTTCTGGGAGACCATGAGGGAAGATGCCGCTGACTTCGTGAAGAAGTGCGACAGGTGCCAGTGCCACGCTCACATACAGCGTCAACCGGCAACGCTGCTCTCCCAGCTCTCCACCCCTTGGCCTTTTGCCCAGTGGGGAATGAACATCTTAGGGCCATTACACCGGGGCAGCGGAGATTTCTACTGGTGGTTATTGACTACTTCACCAAGTGGGTGGAAGCGGAGCCACTAGCGTGGATCACAGAAGCCAAGGTCCTCCAGTTCTTCTGGAAATCAATCATTTACCGCTTCGAACTCCCCCACTGCATCATCACCGACAACGGGCGGCAGTTTGACAACCGGAAATTTGAAGGGTTCTGCACCGAGCACGGCATCCAGCACCGCTTCACCTCGGTAGCTCATCCCCAAACAAACGGGAAAGCCAAGATGACCAATCGAACTATCCTTCAAGGACTCAGGACCAGGCTAGACCGGGCCAAAGGCAGGTGGGCGGAAGAACTCTCGAGTGTTCTATGGGCCTACCACACAATGCCCAGGATGGCCACGGACGAAATGCCTTTCAACCTTGTTTTCGGCGCCGAGGCCGTCGTCCCAGTTAAGCTCGGCGTGCCCACACTGCAGGTGCAGCAATATGACGAAGCAGAGAATCTGGCGCGCCTTTTTCTCAACTTGGATCTCCTTGAAGAAACCAAGGATAAAGCTCATCTCCTGATAGCAGCATACCGGCAACGAGTAACCCGGTACTACAACGTACGGGTAAGGCCAAAGGTCTTCCGACCTGGCGACCTGGTGATGCGTCGAGCCGAAGCATCCCAATCCCGGGAGTGCGGCAAGCTCTCGCCGAACTGGGAGGGCCCCCACAAGGTGATCGAAGCTCTTTCGCATGGAGCCTACTATCTCGAGGTTCTGAACGGCGCCATATTCCCACGAACATGGAATGCCTATAACCTGAGAATATACTATCAGTAGTGTAAGGCTTTCTCCAAATAATAATAAAGATTTTTTTTTGCGCAAATCACTCTGTCTCGTAGGGATATCACTGCCTGGATCCCAGCTCTCCGACACCGAAGTGTGGAGCCCAACTCTCCAGCATTCGAGCACGGAGCCCAGCGCTCTAGCTCTCAAGCCCGGAGCCCAGCTCTCCAGCATCAGTAGCGTAAGGTCTTTCCTCGCTAGTAATAAAGATTCTCCTTGTGCAAATCCTTTTTGCCTTATAGGGGAATCATCGCTCGGCCCCAGGTCCGACACACGAAAGCCTGGATCTCATGCCCCTCCGGCACCAAAGACCGGACCCTGTTCCGGCACCAGGAGCCTGGCTTCCTAGCATTCAAAGCTCGAATCTCACACCCCTCCAGCACCAAAGACCGGACCTTGTTCCAGCACCAGGAGCCTAGCTTCCTGGCATTCAAAGGCCGGATCTCACGCCCCTCCGGCACCAAAGACCGAACCCTGTTCCGGCACCAGGAGCCTAGCTTCCTAGCATTCAAAGCTCGGATCTCACACCCCTCCGGCACCAAAGATCAGACCCTGTTCCGGTACTAGGAGCCTAGCTTCCTGGCATTCAAAGTCCGGATCTCACGCCCCTCTGGCACTAAAGACTGGACCCCACTCCGGCACCAGGAGCCTAGCTTCCTGGTACTCAAAGCCCAGATCTCATGCCCCTCCGGCACCAGAGACTGGACCCCGCTTCGACACCAGGATCCAAGCTTCCTGACATCGAGCAGAGCAGAGGGATCTTCACAACCACTTCGCCCCCAAGCTAGGCATGACCGAGCAAGTCAAGAACTCCTTCCTCAACTTTTCACTTATCCGGGGATCCACAGGAAGGGTCGCCCGGGTACTTGGTACTTCAGGGCCATGTGCCCGCACAGGTACATGCATCCAAATGACCGAGAAGTGGAAAGGAGATACTTGTGATACAAAGATACAAATAAAGAAAAGAACAGGCAAGTTGAGTTGGGTGAAAAATATTTTCATTACTTGGCAAAGTGATACATTAATCCTGGGCCCCGACATGCCGGGCAGCCTAGGTCAAAAACAAAGAACAAAAAGAGTTGCAGCTGCTGTGAGCCCCTACTCTACTCAGCCGGCCCCTTCCCTGGACGGTGCCCAGCTGAGGCCTCACTCTTTCCGGCCTCCGGGGTCGGGGCCTCTTCTTCAGTTGCCACCACCGGTGGGGTCGGTTCAGCCATGGCGGTACGCTCCTCTGCCTCTGCCGGTGCGGGAGTCAAAGGCATTTTTCCCATGCTGACCGGGAGGTGAAGGCCGGCCATCTATTTTTCAGAGATGAGACTCCGCAGCTGAGTCCGGCAGTATGCAAACCCCTTGAGGAAGAAGTCCATCACCGTCTCCTTGAAGTCGAGCTTGAATTCCGAGGAAGCCTTGTATCTCGCCATCGCTTCGACCGCATCCTTCCTGGTAGCCTCTGCCCGGTGGATCGCCTCGGCCACCTCCTTTTTGGCGGCCTCAGCCCGGCGGACCACCTCGGCTGCCTCTTTCTTCGCAACCTCCACCGAGATGACTGCCACGGAGACCTTCCCCTCTGCTCTGGCAGTGTTTTGCTCGACCGCTGTGGCCTTCTTCTCAACAGAGGCGGCCCGCTCCTTTGCCGCCTCCAACTTGGCTCCAAGCTCCTTCAGCCTGGATCCCTTAGCTTGGAGCTTCTCCTCCAGCTCCTTCGAAAGCCGCTCAGCACTAGCGACCTCGCCACGGAGCCCTTTGATCCTTATGTTGGCCTCCCAGGCCTCATTATTCAGCCGCCTCGCCTCAACCCTGTAGGAATCGAGCTCCGCCTCTCGCTTCCTGTCCCTCCTGACCCAAGTGTGATAGTAGTCCCTGATGAGCAAAAGCTTCGTGCCGAGCTACATCGAAGAGGGTGTCAGTCGCAAAGATGAGAAAAGAAGAAGGGAGCTAGGCAAGGTAGAAAAGTGCTTACGGTGAAGAGGTGGGAGAAATTGGCGCCGATGGCATCGCCTAAAAGCTTGTCGGCCCTGTCTCACCGATCGTACGATTGGACGGCAAAGTCCATCATCCGCTCGGCAAGGGCCGGGTCCTTGACCAGAGAGATGTTGGGTGCCAACCTGAAAGGCACCCGACGGTAATCCCTATCCTTCTTGCTCGTCGCTGGTGCAGGGTCACCCACCCCGTCGGCAGCAATAGCTTCATGTGCGAGCTGGAGGTTCGGCGCCACTTCGGGCGGCGCTGCCAGCATCGGCTCCATTCTCTCCAGCTCTCCACCCTCCTCGACCTCGATAATTTCTAGAGAGGGAGGCGCCATCGCAGCAGTAGCGGCAGTGGATCTGGCCTGGGCAACCACTTCAGTTTCTGGGGCCGGGAGCGAATCGCGCTGCCTCGGAGGCTCGGAACGGGCTCGGCTGGCACGGCAGGTACGACCCTCGCACCATCATCTACCCGAGCCCTCTTCGAAGGTGGCTCACCGACCACCTCCACTTGGCCCCTCTCCTCGGAGAACAAGAGGAGCTCATCCGGAGAGAATTTCATGCCTGCACCAAGAAAGAAGACATCAGTTCTGAAAAAAAAAACTGGAAGGAAATGAGGTTCGAGCCGAACTCACCCAATGCTTGTATTGGGCTGACCCCGGTCTCGAAGAGATTCTACTCTGACAGCAGGATCTCGAGTGAAGGGATCTGAGCAGAGCGGAGCTGGTCATAAACATCCCGGTCGGCTATCTCGATCACAGAATTTCGGTTAGGGGACCGATCTGGGTCGCTCCAAACCTAGTCGCCCCCTCAATCGAGACAAAAAAGTATCTACTCTTCCATCCTTTGATGGAAGAGGGGAGTTCGAACCTAATGCCCTTTGGGCAGGAAGAAAGAGACCACCACTCCTCCTCGGTGGGGTGGTGTTTCAGGATAAAAAAGGTCCTGAACAGAAAAAAACGGGCAACTATCCTGTGAAATTGGCATAAAACAATTAAACAAAAAATTGTCTTGATGGCATTTAGGACGAGTTGAGTAGGAACAAGGCGATAGTTGTCCATAATAGAAAGGAAAAATAGATGGAATGGGAATCGAAGGCCCCCCGCGAGGGTTTCCTCGTAGAGGGCGATTCGGTTCGGGCCACTGGAGGTGACCCACTTCCCCGATCGAGGGATCGAGAGCCGGATGGATTCTGGAATACCATAGGTCTCCCGGATGGTCGCAAGCTCTGCAGCAGTGATCACCAAAGCAACCCCATCGAGACCTGTCGACCGAGGAGGTTCAGGAGCAGGCCCAGATAGAAGAGGACGAGGCAGAGGAGAAGATGCAGGTTCCCTAATAACTATCCCTCCAGGCGCGGGTCTTCGGCTAAGCTCGAAGCGTGCCATGTCCTCATCCTCATCAGAAGAGGAAGGCGGCCTCGGCCTAGAAGGACCGACCTCATCCTGGTTAGTTGTGGGGCGAAAGTTCGAGCCGAAACAGGACATCGGGAAGAAGATGAAGGCAAAAGAAAGAGAGAAGGAGACAAGAGAAGACGCACGAGCATCTGAGGAAGAACCTAGCCCTAGAAATAAGTCTCTACTCGACCGGGATGGGGAAGAAGGAGACTAACTTGCTGAACTTGGGAAGACAAAGATAGCCGGGAGGCGAAGGAAGAACTTCGGTACGATGGCAGGCAAGCAAGATTTGAAAGAAGATATATTTTGGAAAAGATTGCCTTTCATTTCGAAGTGACCGGCACGCAACCATACCGTTACAGCTCCCCCACCGATAGATCTGTGCCACGTATCATCAATCGACAAGGCTGGCATTTTGTTTCGACTGCGGTCGCTTTGAATTCTGTGCCCGTAATAACTACTCCTCGGACGTGTCCACATGGCTCTCCCGGATAGGCTGGAGAAATCACTTCACGAATCGCCGACGATCGCGGCCATCATTGTGCCGGATTCTCACCTTTCCATGACAGCATTACATTTATTCCCTTCGCCCCACACCAACGGGACTCGGGAGTGGGGGGCAAATGATGTGGAAGAATGCTAACGTGTAATCCCTGTCAGATGCCATGTCAGAGAAAGCTGCCACGACAGACACTCCTCCTCGAACTCCTTTGCCAGGCCGAGCTCCTTCAGAATGTCGAGGTGGCCTGTCAAAGCTGAGTTCTGTCCTCCGCCAGGTCGGCTCTTGCAAGATCGAGACAGTTAGGCCAGAGCCAAGGGATCTCCTCCGCCAGATTGAGCCCCTCTGAGGTCGAGCCCCCTAGGCCGGAGTCGAGCCCTGCCCTCCTCCGCCAGGTCAAGCCCCTCCGAGGTCGAGCCCTCTGGACTGGAATCGCGCCCTGCTCTCCTCTGCCAGATTGAGCCCCTCCGAGGTCGAGCCCCCTGGGCCGAGTCGAGCCCTACCCTCCTCCGCCAAGTCAAGCCCCTCCGAGGTCGAGCCCTCTGAGCTGGAGTCGAGCCCAGCCCTCCTCCGCTAGGTCAAGCCCCTTCGAAGTCGAGCCCCTTGGTCCGAAGTTGAGCTCAGCCCTCCTCCACCAAGCGGAGCCCCTTCGAGGTCGAGCCCCTCGGAGTCGAGCCCCGCCTTCCCAGTTTGGCCTCCACCTCGGACAAAGGCGACAGAAACCAAAGGGGCGACGCCGTCTTCCTTGGACGCCGAAGAGCCGCCCGAGGACTGCAAGGAAGCACCTACCATGCCATGATGATCGCCCCCAGCTGCCACTTACACCAGAAAAGGAGGGAGCTCCCTGATCGAGGCACCGCGCTCTCCACTGACCATCTGCACCACCCGAAAGAGGAAGTCAACCAGGAGATTCGAATCCCGGGGGTGGCTACTCCCCGATCGAGGCCCTGCCAAGTTTCCCGGAATGGAGCGACCGGAAGGAATGTCAGAGCGTATGGTAGGTTCCGTTATCACGAACAAGGAAAGACGGCCCGTTGATGGCACGGAACACCGCCGCACGCACCTGCTGACACAGGGGAGATCCCGAGGTAGGCATTCAGCAACCACCTGGACTTAAAAGAGCCATCGACAGCCCTAACATGGGAGGTAAGCAAGAGAGTAAGCAAGAAAGCACTCCAGCGAGTAAGAGGGAGGAGGCCACATAGGAGAACCACCAAGGAGAATGAGAATCCAAGGCTACCGGAGATCCGCGGGAAGGGTCGCCCGGACACAGCCATCCAGCTCTAGTTCACCTCGGCCACTACCATTCCTGACTCACTTGCACCCTACTCACACATTATTCACTTCTCCTAGCATGGAGTCAATCTCAGGGGCTCGACCAGGAGGATCTGTTTCCCTGGATCGTCACTGCCTTGACCGTTGGAGTGCCCCCGCCGGAATCCCCGGTCCGGGTCTCTAACCCTGTTTTGTAGGTCCAGAAGAGTAGACCGATCTCGAAGAGATGAGGGGCGATCCGACATCGATAGCAGCTACGAGCCACGACGATCTTGGCGATAACAAATATTATCATCATTCAAAATGTTCAATGAAAAAGTAAATCACCGGTATTAAATGTGTGCTTGAATGACGAAAATATTTTTTTCTTATGATATTTCTTTGTAAATAAGGTGTCCTAACTCTATTTACAAGATGTTACAAGATTGAAAATTATTTTGTTATTAAAAAATTTTATTTTTTTAATGATAAAAATAGTTTTTGATTTTATGATATATAGATTTCATAATCTAAGTTATAGAATGTTATGTTTGGAGCCATGAATATCATAATTTTTTAAAAAAATATTTATTATTTTTTTTAAAAAGATAAAATAAAATTACTTGTATTAAATGATGTTAAAAAATTAAGATTTATATCGTCCAATTAGATTATATAGTATACTTTTTCTTCAGCGGGGCGCGTTGTAACAAAGGCTTTCTCATTTCTCATATGCATTAATTTCCGTTGACGCTGTCGCTTTTTAGGCCCTAGCAAGTGGGGTCGATCCACGTGCCATTTCCCATGCCTTGTTCCCATCATAAGCATAATGGATGTGCCACGTGTTGGCTCGGATACCATCACTTTTCAATCATACACACATAAATAAATATCTAACTGCGGTACGGAAGTTGAAAATAGATCAGTCCAAAAATTTATTATTTAAAATTAAACGGGATCAGTTCAATAAATTTCGAATTGATTTAAAATTGATTCAGATTAAAATTTTAAATATATTGGACTAGTCTTGGAACTGTAAAATAGAGTCCATTTAATTTTTGAACCAAAAAGATATCCGAATTCGATCCAAAAATTTTTAAAATATAATTTTTGGATCGATTTAATAAATTTTGAACCGATCTATTTCTAATCCTATTTATAGGTTTGACTACCTAAATGACAATCACATCATTGAAAATTATGACGAAGAAAACGAAGCAGATATTCAAGACAAGTGGTCCAACTATTATTTGGCCCGGAAAAATTATTAATTAAAATTATTATACCATATATATATCCTAGACCATTCAAAAAATATTGAATTATTTTTAAAAAAATTAAAATAATAGAAAAGTCAGTTAATACTAATTAGCATTCAATTTTTTATTTAAAATTTTTAATCAAGCTTTGATGGTGGCAAATTTATTTTCAATGATAAATGATACAATGACTTTTTATTAGATAGTGTCGTCCCAATGATGTTCACCAATGTTCTGTTTTAAGCAAAACTGCCCTCGCTCCAGACCAATTTCCCTGTGAACTTAAATATGGTAGGTGGAGAGACGTGCCACCACAAGACTATCATTTTAATGTTCAAATCCCTCCGATCTGGAACCTCTTTTGAATCAGCGCGCAACACCACCAATTAACCTCCCAACATTTTGTGCCACCGCCACCTGGCCACCATGTCCAACCCGAACTTGAAGGCCGAGCCAGAAGGAGATTCTGGCATTTCTGACTACAAGAAGTACTACTTGACAATCGACGATGCGATCCGCCGGGAGGACCTGAGAAACCTCAAGCCGTTGGTGATGAAGGGCCCGACGAAGGAGGACCTGATCATCCAAGAGCCGTCGGTGATGAATCCACCTAAGAAGTCTACCACCGAGGCTCACAGGGATGATGAGACTACTTCCAAGGCTCGCAGGGTGAACCTGTCAGGGGACCCTCTCATCAGCGTGCTGATCAGGTACCACAAGACGAAGCTCGCCGTCGATCTGGTGGAGGAGATGCCGGTGGATATACTCTTCGGAGACAACTTCGAGGGCGACACGGCCCTCCACGTGGCTGCGGCGGAGGAGGATATGGAGGTGGCCAAGGCCATGCTCAAACGGGCGGAGGAGGACGGTCGGGCGAACGAGCTCGTTGAATTGAAGAACAAGAAGAATGAGATCCCGCTGCACAAAGCAGTGTTGTATGGGAAAAAAAAAATATTCTGGATGCTCGTAAAGGATTATCATAGCAATGTTCGTGCCAGGGGAGACGAAGGTGCCACCGTTCTGCATTACGCCATCATGTGTGGCTGGTTCGGTATAGCCTCTACTCCTCTCTTCTTCTTCTTCTTCTTCTTTTTTTTTTTTTGGTTACAAATAGCCTCTACTCCTTTCTTTTTTCTTTTTTTTCCTCACCTTCTTCTTACCCATTCTGGTCCTATAACGACGGGGGTCGAAAGTTTCGCGCGAAAGAATGTTTTTTTTTGTAAGACGTTGACCGTTGGATCTCATCTTGGGAACAGATCTCAAAGCAAACATTGTACGATCCAATGGTGGACTTGGGCAAAGGGAGGTGAAAGATACAATTCCCCACCTACTAGTATAATTGGGCTTGGTATGCCACGGAGGGCATTTTTTTGTAATTAAAGTAAATTGGAGTTGAACGCTCGGTGGAGTGGCACCTCGGCACTGCATTGCCAGTGATACAGCTAGACTCACGCGCCTCACGATCTCCATTATAATAGGACTTTTGATATTTTTGGTCTTTCCTCATTAGTAATACCTTCAAAAGGACATAATGCATTTAATATAGAGAAAAATAAGTATTCCGATAAGTTTCTTCTTTCAACAATGGAGGTGCAACAGTCATCAGCTTAATTTTAGGAATACCAGTAGTGAAGAAGAGAGAGCAGAGACCACCTGTAGCTCAAGTGTTTTTTAGTATGCGAGCCAGGGCGTTCATTTTATATAAAAAAAAAAAAAAAATTCTTTTTTTTGTTTTTAATAAAAAAGAAGCTATAGCTCATTGAAAAATGAAAAAGATAAACATAGTTTTTAGAAAGACCCAGATATAGAGAACATATATGACTATGGGTATATGACTATGGGCTGGATAACATTCATGCAATAGTAACCAAAAATAGGAAATCCAATTATGCTATGCAGAATTTGATAAGTGATGTGGTGGGATCGCTGACGTGTGGTCCCAGTCAGACGCCATGTCGGATAAAGCTGTCACATGGAATGCCTCAGCCAGGACTCATTCGTCCGGTCGTGCTCCCTTAGGGTCGAGACGTCGAGGCCGAAGTCGAGCTTCACATGTCCTTCGTCCGACCGCGCTCCCTTCGGGTCGAGACGCCGATGTCGAAGCCAAGCTCCGCCTTCATTCGCCCGGCCACGCTCCCTTCGGGTCGAGACACCGAGGCCGAAGTCGAACTCCGCCTGTCCTTCGCCCGACTGCGTTCCCTTCGGGTCGAGATGCCGAGGTCGAAGCCGAGCTCCACCCTCCTTCGCCTGGCCGCGCTCCTTTCGAGTCGAGACGCCGAGGCCGAAGTCGAGCTTCACATGTCTTTCGCCCAGCCGCGCTTCCTTCGGGTCGAGACGCCGAGGTCGAAGCCGAGCTCCGCCCTCTTTCGCCCGGCCGTGCTCCCTTCGGGTTGAGACGCCGAGGCCAAAGTCGAGCTCTGTCTCTCCAGATCGACTCCACCTTGGACAAAGAGATCTGCTGCTGAAGGAGGTCGCCATTCTTCCTGGACGACGGCCCGATGCTCGAGGACCACGAAAGGATGCCTGCCAGGCCGTGATAGTGACCCAAGCGGCCACTTTCACCAGAGTGGAAGGAATCCTCCGATCGAGGCTTTGCATTCTCCACCAACTGTTTGCACCCTCCGGAATTGGAAGTCAACTAGCACACCCGGATCCAGGAGGCGATGGCACACCGATCGAGATCCTGCAAAGCTTCCCAAAAGGGAGTGACCAGAAGAAATGTCAGCATGAACGGTAGCTTCCATGTCACCATAATGGAAAGACAACCCATCCATGGCACGAAATATCACCGCATGTGCCAATAAGCATGGGGAAGATCCCGAGGTAAGCGGCGGGCAACGTCCCAGCAAAAAAGGGGTCTCCCAGGTTCAAACGAGGTAATGCACACATGCACACCCACATTCAACAGAAGTTTCAGACGAGTGAAGTCCAACGAGCAAGAAGGGGGCAGCGCATAGGAAGATAATGCTGGAGGCTACCGCGAAACCTTCAGGAGGGGTCTAGACGGACACAGCCATCCAGTTCGAGCTCTCCTCTGCTGTCGCTCCCGCAATCTATGCTTGGCCCGCTCGCACTCTTTCATTTCACAACTTCTCCTCCTAGCATGGAGTCCATACTCGGGGCTCGACCAGGAGGATCTGTTCCCCTGGATCGTTACTAACTTGAGTGTCGGAGTGCCCCCGCCAGAATTCCCGGCCTGGGTCACTGACTCTATTTTGCAGGTTCGGGCGATCGAGCAGGATCCCGTAAGACGGCGGTGAGTTCCGACCTCGACCTCGGCTATGGGCCACGATGATCTTGGCAGCAACAGATTGGCATGCCAGGAAGGGACGAGCTGGCATAACGATCTTTGATCCAATCCAAACCCCTCGCGTATAGCTCACCGGGAGGATGGTGACAACCCAAGCGAGAGAAGTCTCCACCAGCCATGCAAGAGATCCCCCATCCCGTGGGGACCCGCACAGTCCAGAAGGGGAGCTCCCCACTCCAGCTCAACCACCTCCGATAGACGCCCAGCTGGCCGCACTCGTCTAACAGATGCAGATCCTCACTGCGGCAGTGCACCAACTCCAGCACCAGCACCGGTCCTTGGCTACCCATCAGCATCTAGGGACCCCCGTGACAGCCTGCATTTCTTCCAAGGAAGGCCTTCGCAGTCGCGGGCCATCACTGACCACCGGGGTAGTCACCGGACTCCGGTGAAGAGACAACGAACCAGATTTGTCGATCTCCCTTGGATCATCTTGAGAGCTATAAAGCCCTCATGAGAGTCCAGGGGGTGACCGACGCTCTCCTCTGTGTCGCCTTTCCTGCTACTCTCCAGAAAGCAGCTCAGGTGTGGTTCACCTGCCTCGAGCCAGAGAGCATCGGCTGTTTCGCTCAGTTGGAGCAAAAGTTCATGGCTCGCTTCGATGCCTGCCGGAAGGTGCCATGAGAGGCGGACAACCTCTTCTCTATCAGGTAGCAGGACCGCGAGCTCCTACGGGACAACGTTGCCTGCTTCAAGGTTGCCGCACTGGAGATCTACAACCTTGATGAGCCAGTCGCCATGCTGGCATTGAAAAAAGGGCTCAGGACTTCCCGCCTGACATACTCTCTTGACAAAAAGCCCCCCAAGACTTACCCTAAGCTCCTCCTCCGAGTCCAAAAGTACATCCGTGCCGAGGAGGCGGATCGAACAAGGAGGGAGCTGGATGGAAGGCCCCTGAAGAAGCCATCTCCCGGGGAGACCTCCGGGATGCGAAGCCCGGACCGATCGCACCGGACTCCCACCAGAGACCGAAGCCGAGGAGAGACCCCATCCCAGAAGGGAGCTTCACTCCTCTTCTCGCCTTGAGGGTGAAGATCCTTATGGAGATCGAGGGCGAGCACTACCTGAGGCGCCCACCTCCGCTGAAGTCGTCTAGTGGCCGCGACAGGATGGAGTACTGAAACTTCCACCGCGACTATAGCCACAATACCGAGGAGTGCCGCAACCTCAAGAAGGAAATTGAAGAACTCAAAAAAAGGGGCTACCTCGGAAGATTCGTGGGGGGCAGACCCCCAACGAAACCTCAGGTGCTCATCGCACTCCCTCCGATCCCTGCCGTTGACTTCCACCCTACCGAGAATTGGTGGGGATGATATGCGGGGGAACCGAGTGCACTTCCAAGAAGGCCCGGGGTGGGGGAAATTTTGAGAATATACTCCCCTTTGCAAGGAGAGGGGGAATAAAAATAAGAATGTAAACAATGATGCTGTGGTTATCGAGATGACAATCGCAAAACATCTTGTAAAACGCATCATGGTTAATAGTGGAAGCTCCAAGGATGTGCTTTTTTACAATGCTTTCTCCAGGATGAATCTTTCATCTGCTCAGCTCAAACCCATGCACACGCCCCTTGTTGGCTTCATGGGTGACTCCGTAGGAGTCGAGGGGGAGATTACCATCCCCGTTATTGCCGGGACGTCACCTCAGTAGAGTATCGTCATGATGACCTTCACGATTGTTAGGCTCCCCTCAGCCTACAACGTAATCCTTGGCCGACCCGGACTCAACCTGCTCAACACGATCATTTCTACAAAGAGGCTATTGGTACAGTTCCCAACCCCCTACGGTGTTAGGGAGATGAGGGGGGCACCTCAGCCTATTCAACATTGCCTCCAAACCATCCCCCAGACCAAGGCTGCCAAGGACGACCCCAGCATAGACGACCTCGACCAAAGGGTGCAGGACCTCAGAGGTGGCTCGGTCGAGAGCCTACTGTCATATCCCCTCGGAATCGACTCGGCGAAGACAGTGCAGATCGGGGCGCAGCTACAAGATGATGAACATGCCCACCTTCTGGAGTTTCTCCGAGCGAATGCTGACATGTTCGCTTGGATGGCGGTCAACATGCCCGGGATTCCACCAGAGATCATAACCCACAAACTAAGCATCGATCCGAAGTACCGTCCTGTCCGGCAGAACATGAGGAATTTTGCACCGGAGAGGCAAATGGCGATCAACGAGGAGGTGGACAAACTCCTCTTAGCCAGCTTTGTTCGAGAAGTGCAATATCCAAGCTAGCTGGCAAATGTGGTTATGATGAAGAAGAACAATGGAAAGTGGAGGATCTGTATAGACTACACCGATCTCAACCGAGCCTGCCCTAAGGATAGCTTCTCTTTGCCAAAAATCGATCAGCTAATGGATGCCACCTCGGGGCATCGCTTGCTCTCCTTTATAAATGCATTCTCTGGATATAACAAGATCCGGATGCACCCGGAGGACAAGGAGCACACCGCCTTCATCACTGACCAGGGGACGTACTACTATAGATGATGCCATTCGGCTTGAAGAATGCTGGCGTCACATACCAGTGTCTGGTTAACCGAATCTTCAAAGACCAGATCGACAGGAATATGCAAGTCTATGTGGATGACATGCTCGTCATGAGCAAGCTGAGTTCGGACCATGTAGCCGACCTCGTGAAAGCTTTCCACAACCTTCGAGAGCATAAGATGAAGCTGAACCTGGCAAAGTGAGCCTTCGACGTGGTGGCGGGAAAGTTCCTTGGCTTCATGGTGACCCAAAGAGGTATTGAGGCGAACTTGGAGAAGGTCCAAGCCATCATCGACATGGAGCACCTGACCTCGAAGAAGCAAGTTCAGTGCTTGACGGGTCGAATAACCGCACTAAGCCAGTTCATCTCGAGGTCGGTGGACCGTTGCCTTCCCTTCTTCAAGGTGCTGCATAGGACGAGCGACTTCACCTAGACGGAGGAGTGCAAGATGGCCTTCGAGGAGCTTAAAGACTTCATGGCATCACCACCACTGCTCTCCAGGCCAGAGATGGGAGAGAAACTCCTGCTATACCTAGCGATTACCCTTGGAGCCATCGGTTCGGTCCTCATCCACACGGATCAGAATGGGGCCCAAAAGCTGGTGTACTACACCAGCAAGCTCCTCCGGGATGCTGAGATCAGGTACACCCGATCCGAAAAATTCATTTTTGCACTTATCATGTCTGCTCAACATCTCAGGTCATACTTCCAAGCGCATCCAATCGTGGTCTTGACAGACCAGCCCCTAAGGGCTATGCTCAGCCGTCCCGACACATCCGGACGCTTGGCCAAGTGGGCACTAAAGCTCAGCGAGTTCGACATCGCGTACCGACCGAGGTCATCCCAGAAGGCCCAAGTGCTGGCCGACTTCCTGATCGAGTGCACGGGACTAGCCAAAGAGCCAGAGCAGACGATCTCGGAGCATCAAGAGGAGCCTGGTGCCGAGGAGGAACCCTGGATCCTCCATGTCGATGGCGCGTCCAATGCGAGCGGAAGTGGTGCAGGCCTGATCCTTGCCAACAATGATGGAGTTGTGGCTGAATGCGCACTCCGTTTCAAGTTCGCCGCGATAAAAAACCAGGCGGAATACGAGGCACTCCTCGCAGGCCTTAGGGTCTCCCACAAGCTGGGTGTACGAATCCTGAAGGTCTTCATCGACTCCTAACTGGTGGCCGGACAGGTCTCCAGAGCATACGAAGCCAGAGATCCCCAAATGATGAAGTACTTGGAGTAGGTTCGCTCAAGCGCGACAGGTTTCCGGCACTTCAGCATCTCCCATATCTTTCGAGGTGAGAATGCTCGTGCTGATACATTATCTAGACTTGAGACCTTGCCAGATTCGTCACTAGGGCACGCTCATATCGAGTACCTCAAAAATCCAAGCAACGAAGCTCTCGCAGAGGTGCAGCAGGTCATCCCGGAGCCGAGCTGGATGGATAGGTACATCAGGTACGTTACCGATGGCACCCTGCTGAAAGACCGAGCAGAGGCCAGTCTCATCAAAAAGAAGGCCTTGCAGTTCATCCTCATGGAAGGATAGCTCTACCGCCGATCCTATTCTTATCCACTCTTGAAGTGCCTGAAACCCATAGAGGCAATCTTTGTGCTCCGAGAGATCCACGAAGGCCTTTGTAGAAACCATGTCGGGGGGAGGACGCTGGCATACAAGGCCCTCCGTCAAGGTTACTATTGGGAGACTATGAGGGAGGACGCCACTGACTTCGTGAAGAGGTGTGACCGGTGCCAGCCCCATGCCCATATATAGCTCCAACCAGCGACGCCACTCTCCCAGCTCTCCACCCCATGGCTGTTCGCCCAGTAGGGAATAGACATCCTAGGTCCATTTCCCCCTACACAGGGGTAATGGAAGTTTTTGATAGTGGCCATCGACTACTTCATCAAGTGGGTAGAAGCGGAGCCACTAGCACGGATCACGGAAGCTAAGGTCCGCCAGTTCTTTTGGAAGTCAGTCATCTGTCGCTTTGGGCTTCCCCACAGCATCATCACTGATAACGGGCGACAGTTCGACAGCTGGGAGTTATAAGAATTTTGTGCCGAACTCGGCATCCAGCATCGCTTCACCTCGGTTGCTTACCCCCAGACCAACGGGGAAGTCGAGGTGACCAACCGGACTATTCTCCAGGGACTTAGGATCATGCTGTACCAAGCCAAGGGCAGGTGGGCAAAAGAACTTCCAAGCATTCTCTGGGCCTACCACACAATGCCCAAGATGACAACAGACGAAATGCCCTTCAACCTCACTTTCGGTGCAGAAGCTGTTATCCCAGTCGAACTTGGCGTGCCCACACTGCGGATACAGCAGTACAATGAAGCAAAGAACCCGGAGCGCCTTCTCCTCAACCTGGACCTCCTCGAGAAAACCAGAGACAAGGCCCGACTCTGGATAGTGGATTATCGACAGCATGTAGCCCGGTACTACAATGCACGAGTGAAGTTGAGGGTCTTCCGCCCGGGTGACCTGGTACTGCACCGAGCTGAAACATCTCAATCCTAGGAGTGCGGCAAGCTATCGTTGAACTGGGAAGGCTCCTACAAGGTGGTCGAAGCTCTCCCACATGGAGCTTATTTTTTCGCGAATCTGGACGGCGCCAGATTCTCGTGGACGTGGAATGCCTGCAATCTGAGAATATACTATCAGTGATGTAAGGCCCTTTCCTGACAATAATAAAGATTCCTTTTTGTGCAAACCATTCTTGCCTTGCAGGAATCTCGCTGCCCAGCCCAAGGTCCGACATGTCGAAGCCCGGAGTCCAGTCCTCTGGCACCGAAGCCCGGAGCCCAACTCTTTGGCACTGAAGCCCGGAGTCCAGTCCTTCGGCATTGAAGCCCGGAGTCCCAGCTCTCTGGCACCGAAGCCCGGAGCCCCAGCTCTCCGGCATCGAAGCCCGGCTCCGAAGCCCAGAGCCCTAGCTCTCTGGCATCGAAGCCCGGAGCCCCAGCTCTCCGGTACCGAAGATCGGTGCCCCAGCTCTCTGGCACCAAAGCCCGGAGTCCAGATCTCTGGCATCGAAGCCCGGAGTCCAGTCCTCCGGCACCGAAGCCCGGAGCCTAACTCTCCGACACTGAAGCCTGGAGTCTAGTCCTTCGGCACCAAAGCTCGGAGCCCCAGCTCCCCGGCACCGAAGCCCGAAGCCCCAGTTCTCCGGCACCGAAACCCGGAGCCCAACTCTCTGGCACTGAAGCCCGGAGCCCCAGCTCTCCGACACTGAAACTTGGAGCCCCAGCTCTCTGGCACTGAAGCTCGGAGTCCAGTCCTTCGGCACCAAAGCCCAGAGCCCAGCTCTCCGGCACTTAAGCCCGGATCCCACGCTCTTCGACACTCAAGTCTGGAAGCCCAGCTCTCCAGCACTCAAGCCCGGATCCCACGCTCTCCGACACTCAAGCCCGGATCCCACGCTCTCCGGCACTCAAGTCTGGAAGCCCAGCTCTCCGGCACTCAAGCCCGGATCCCACGCTCTCTAGGCACTCAAGTCTGGAAGCCCAGCTCTCCAGCACTCAAGTCCGGATCCCACACTCTCCGACACTCAAGTCTGGAAGCCCAGCTCTCCAGCACTCAAGCCTGGATCCCACGCTCTCCGGCACTCAAGCCCGGATCTCACGCTCTTTGGTACTCAAGCCTGGAAGCCCGGCTCTCATTCAGCAAAGCCCGGAGCCCAGCTCTCCGGCACTCAAAAACATTCATCCACTTCCAGGACCTCCAGGAATGAAGTGGAAGCAACTCGGCAAACTGAAGGACCTTTCTCTAACTTCATCATATGTTCAAAAAAAAAAGAGAGAAAGGAAAAGAAGTTTCAAGCCGAGATGACTGGAAATGTATACTTCATTTAAAATCAACTGTTCGTTACAAGTGTCTTTGGGCCCCCGACATGCCGGGTAGTCCAGGCCAAAAACAGTGGAAAGATAAACATAAAGGGGAACTACTCAGGCAGCCCCTTCCCGTGACTGTGCTCCGGTGGGATGTCATCCTTCAGAGCCTCAAGTTGTGTAGCCTCGACTTCGGCGGCCACCGCCGGCAGAGTGGGCTCGGAGGCTACGATCGGCTCCTCAGTAGAGCTGTCAATATGGGCTGGCCCGGCCCAGCCCGGCCCTAACCCATATGGGCTTGCATTTTGTGGGCCGGGCCGGGCTAGGCCCACTTGTACAAATGGGCCAAAAAAATCCAACCTGGCCCGGCCCTATGTGGGCCGTGGGCTAGGGCCGGGCCAGCCCCCTATGTGGGCAGTGGGCTAGGGCCGTGGGCTAAGGTCGTCGGTTAGGGCCGTGGGCCGTGGGCTAGGGCCATGGGCTAGGGATCCACGTGCTGAAAATATCAAGTAGGAAAAAATTGAATCAATTTATACTATTCGTTTCTGCATATTTTGGGACTGGAAATATGTGCTGATACTATGGTAGGAGATGCAATAACAATAGGCATCTTTGGAGAACAAAAGAAGCGTGTTACAATAAGGAAATCTAACAAGAAAAAGAAGAGGCTGGACTGGAAGTCTAGAACTATCAATCATAAGCTAGAACGATCGCATGAAGGAGGTCTCCCAGTCCCGGAGGTCGAAACAGTGACCGGTGGCCGGTGGGAGCCAGGAAGCAAGGAAAACCTGGAGATCAAACTTCCCCTCTCCAATCTACACTATTTTTTATGGTGGATCGACATGACATCGGGAAAAGCCTGTGAGCCCTCATGGTAGGCCGGCATGGCGACGGTGGCACCCCCCGACCCCGAGCCCCCTCGGACCCGTGCCTCACTAGTCATTGCCTCTAATGATTCGTTGAGAGAAATAAAAAAAAAAGATGGAAGAATGACGAGTCCTCACCGCCGAATGGCTGAAGTCCTGGGTTCCGGCTAGCAACACGGTCTCGCGGAAGAAGAACGACGGCCGTGGGGTGGGGTTCTTCGTTCTCCCATCTCCGGTTCTCCTAAATAGCCAAACTTGAGACTCTGTTCTCTGGCGGCTCTCTGTGAGTCACTCACGGACTCACTAGTTCTCTCTAGCGGAGGGCGGCAGAGGGCGACGGCTTTGACCTAACCCTAACAGAGGGTCCTGAGTCCAGACTCCCGGTCTTCCATCATCGTCGAGTAAATAAAATTCGTAATGCCTTCAGTCTTCACCCTGTAAGTAGTAATTAGTAAGTCCTAAACTAGTAAACCATAGGACCGTAGGTGAGTTGACTAACAGTAACAGATTAAGTGAGCCCTAACCCATAAAGCTAAGTTTTTTTTTTATTATTATTATATCATGGCCCATGGACTGGCCCGACCCTAACCCTATTGAGCCCATGGGCTACAAGGGCCGGGCCAAAAAGCCCACTTACATAAATGGGCCAATTTTTTTCAGCCCGGCCTGGCCCATTTATAGAGCCAAATGGGCTGGTCCATGGGCTATAGCCCATTTTGACAGGTCTACTCCTCAGTAGTGCCCGAATCTGGGGCTGGCCCCACATCAGAAGCTCTGGGGTACCTGAGGAAGTTTCGACCCTTGTCTGAGATGAAGTCCTCCACCCTGGAGCGAAGGTACATGAAGCCTTTATAGAAGAAGTCCGATGCCATCTCATGAAACTCGGCGGCAAACTCTTCCGAGGCCCTGTACATCGCCACGGCCTCCTTAGCTTCCTTCTTCGACTCGGTGGCTTAATTCTTTGCCACCTCCGCCGACTCAACCGCTGCTGCTGCTTCCTTCTCAGTAGTGAGGACCCTCTTCTCAGCGACAATCAGCCTCCCCCTGGCCGCCTCCAACTCTGCCTGAAGAGTCTGAGCACTCCCCTTTTGTCGGATGGCTTCGGCATTGAACTCAGTCAGCCTTTTTTCAGTGGCTGCAAGCTCCTCAGCCTTGCTCCTTAACCGGCTTCGCTCTTGGTCCAGGCTCTCCTGGAGCTCCTTCGAGTGCCTCTCTGCACTCGCGAGCTCCTTCTGAAGCTCCTTATTTTTCTAGCTGAGCTTCCAGGAGTCATCAGTCTTCTGGCTGAGCTCGGTCTTCACAAACTCGAGCTCTGCTTCTCGCTGGTGGTCCTTCTTCAGCCAGTGTTTGCAGCAATCTCTAATTAAGAGGAGCTCAGTGCCAAGCTACATCGAAGAAAATCTTGGCAATCAATACAAAAAAAAAAGGAAAGGAAGAAGTTAAGAAAATGAAGTCACTTACCGAGAAGAGCATGGGGAATGTGCTGCCAATCGCATCCCCCAATAGCTTGCCGGATTTCTCCCACCGGTCGCATGACTCGATCGCAAAATCCATCATGCGCTCTGCCATACCCTGGTCCTGAACCAGGGAGATGTTGGGCCCCAGCTTGAAAGGGATTCGGCGGTAGTCCCTCTCTCTTCTGCTCGCCCCGGACGCTGCATCGCCCGTTTCGCTAGCAAAAGAAGCCTCAGGTGCAAGGGGGAGCTCGGTACCTCCCCGAACGGCACCCTCGATGCCACCTCTGTTCCCACTTGTTCCTCCTCCTCGACGACAACGACCTCCGGGGGAGGAGGAGACATTACGGCGATGGTTGTGGCAGCGGCCCTGGCCCGAACGACCACCTCGGGCTTCGGGGTCGGGACCGGCTCTCGCCGCCTCGGCCGCTCTAGCATGGGCTCAGCCACCCTCTGGTCCAGCTCGGGCTTCACCTCGACCGCCCCCCTTCCTTGTCCAAGGATGGTCTCAGCCTCCCTCCTCCTCGGCTCAATCGGCACGGTGGGAGAGGCTGCCACCGCGTTCTTGTCGCGAGCCCTCTTCGAGGGGGACTCGTTAACCAACTCTGACAGAGGTCTCTTTCTGGTGATCGAGAGCAGGTCATCCATCGAGAACTTCATACCTGCATATAGAAGAAGGAATGTCAGTTCTAAGTCTAGAGAAACAGAGTAAGAAGCATAAGGAGAAAAGTTCGAGCCGAACTCACCCAACTCTCTCGTCGGGTCGACCCCGGCCTCGGAAAGGTTCTGCTCTGATAACAGAACCTCGAGAGAAAGAATCTGGGTGGTGCGGAGCTGCTCGAAGACATCTAGGTCAGCCACTTCGACCGTGGAGTTTCGATTGGGGGACCGATCTGGGTTGCTCCACACCCAGTCGATCCCCTCAATGATTGCAAACAAAAATTTACTCTTCCACCCTTTGATGAAAGAGGGGAGTTCAAATTTAATGCCCTTCGGGTGAGAAGAGATGGACCACCACTCCTCCTCGGAAGGGTGGCGCTTCAGGGTGAAAAATATCCTGAACAGTGAAAAACGGGCTACAATCCCGTGAAAAAGGTAGAGTACTATGAAGTAAAAAATGATCCTTATAGCATTCGGGACGAGCTGAGTAGGGACCAGATGGTAATTGCTCAAGACCGAAAGGAAGAAAGGGTGAAAGGGGAACCGAATTTTCCCTGCAAAAGTCTCCTCATAGAAGACGATCCGGCTCGGGCTACTAGAGGTAACCCGGTCCCCTAGTCGGGGGATCAAAAGCCGAACGGAGTGCATGATGCCATAGACATCCTAGATGGTCCCCAGTTTCTTAGCAGAGATTGTCGAAGCAATCTCGCCGGGACCTATTGACCGGGTAGGTTCGGGGATGGGTTCAGTTGGAGGAGGAGGAGGGCTAGACCTGGGCTCCCTAATAACTATCCCGCCAGGGGGACGCCTCCTACTAAACTCAAAACGCTCTTCTTCTCTATTCTCATCGGAAGAAGAAGAAGGTGGCCTTGGCCTAAAAGGCCCCGCCTCGACCTGGTTGGTCGAGGGACAGAAGTTGGGGCCGAAACGGGACATCTAAAGAGATGAAGAAGGTGGAAGCTCAAGAAAAGGAAGAAGACAGACTGTATCTGAGAAGACCCTAAACTCTAAAGAAAAGCTTTGCTCTGCTAGGAGATGGAGGAAGAAAGAGACGAACCTGGTTCCTGAGGGAGTCTAAGATGGTCGAGGGAGAAGAGAAGACTTGGGTACGATGGCGGGCATGCGAGATTCGAAAGAGTAAATGTTTTGGAAAAAAAATAGCCTTTCATTTCAAAGTGACTCGATGCCAATCATACCGTTACAGCATCTCCACTACAGATTTGCACCACATGTCGACCATTGACGAGTGGGACATCTCGCTTCGACCGCGGCCACCCTGAATTTCGTGCCAATAATAACTGCTCCTCGGATGTGGCCATGTGACTCTTCCGCACTGGCTTGAAGAAATCGTATCACGAAGCACCAGCGATCATGGTCATTATTGTGCCGGATCTTTGCCTTTCCATGTCAGCACTGCAATTACTCCCTTCATCCCGAGCACCGCACGCCAACAGGCCTCGGGAGTGGGGGGCAAATGATGTGGTGGGATCACTAACGTGTGGCCTCAGTCAGATGCCATGTCGGATAAAGCTGCCATGTGGAACGTCTCAGCCCGGACTCCTTCGCCTGGCCGCGCTCCCTTCAGGTCGAGACGCCAAGGTCGAAGTCGAGCTTCGCCTATCCTTCACTCGGCCATGCTCCCTTCAGGTCAAGATGCCGAGGTCGAAGCCGAGCTTCACCTATCCTTCACTCGGCCACGCTCCCTTCAGGTCGAGATGCCGAGGTCGAAGCCGAGCTCCGCCCTCCTTCGCCCGGCCACGCTCCCTTCGGGTCGAGACGCTGAGGCCAAAGTCGAGCTCCGCCTGTCCTTCGCCTGAAAGTGCTCCCTTTGGGTCGAGATGCCGAGGTCAAAGCCGAGCTCCGCCCTCCTTCGTCCGGCCGCGCTCCCTTTCGGTCGAGATGCCGAGGCCGAAGTCGAGCTCCGCCTGTCCTTCACCTGGCCGCGCTCCCTTCGAGTCGAGATGCTGAGGTCGAAGCCGAGCTCCGCCCTCCTTCGCCCGGCCGCGCTCCCTTCGAGTCGAGATGCCGAGGCCAAAGTTGAGCTCCGCCCTCCTTCACCCAGCCACGCTCCCTTCGAGTCGAGACGCCAAGGCTGAAGTCGAGCTCGTCTCTCCATATCGGCTCCACCTCAGATAAAGAGATCTGCTGCTGAAGGAGGTCGCTGCTCTCCCTGGACAATGGCCCAACGCCCGAGGACCATGAAAGGATGCCTGCCAGGCTATGATAGTGACCCAAGCGGCCACTTTCATCTTAGTGGAAGGAATCCTCCGATCGAGGCTCTGCATTCTCCACCAACCGTCTGCACCCTCTAGAATTGGAAGTCAACTAGCATACCCAGATCCAGGAGGTGGCAGCCCACCGATCGAGATCTTACAAAGCTGCCCAAAAAGGAGTGACCAGAAGGAATGTCAGCATGAACGGTAGCTTCCATGTCACCAAAATGGAAAGACAACCCATCCACGGCACGAAACATCACCGCACGTGCCCATAAGCATGGGAAAGATTTCGAGGTAAGCGGCGGGCAACACCCCAGTAAAAAAGGGGTCTCCCAGGTTCAAACGAGGTAATGCACATATGCACACCCACATTCAACAGAAGTTTCAGACGAGTGAGGTCCAACGAGCAAGAAGGAGGCAGCGTACAAAAAGATAATGCTTGAGGCTACCGCGAAACCCTCAGGAAGGGTCTAGATGGACACAACCACTCAGTTCGAGCTCTCCTCTGCCATCACTCCCGCAATCTGTGCTCGGCCCGCTCGCACTCTTTCATTTCACAACTTCTCCTCCTAGCATGGAGTCCATATTCGGGGCTCGACCAGGAGGATATGTTCCCCTGGATCGTTACTGACTTGAGTGTCGGAGTGCCCCCGCTGGAATCCCCGGCCTGGGTCACTGACTCTGTTTTGCAAGTTCGGGCGATCGAGCAGGATCCCATAAGACGGCGGTGAGTTCCGACCTCGACCTCAGCTACGGGCCACGACGATCTTGGCGGCAACTTTTTTAGTATGTGAGCCAGGGCAATCATTATATATAAAAAAAATTTCTTTTCTTTTGTTTTTAATAAAAGAGAAGCTATAGCTCATTGGAAAATGAAAAAGATAAACATAGTTTTTAGAAAGACTCAAATATAGAGAACATATATGACTATGAGCTGGATAGCATTCATGCAATAGTAACCAAAAATAGGAAATCCAATTATGCTATGCAGATTTGATAAGAAAGGCAGTTTGATGAGAAGAGAAATTCTTTTTACACTACCCTAGTGTAGAAAATCAAACATGGAGTGGGCCATGTGGCATGACTAGATTTCTACCTTTCAACATCAAATTAGGTATAAGAAGCTGCAGAAAATGGAGGCTCATATGGAATATAGACTTGACCAAAATTTAATGGATTTCGTAATAGAAATTTCAAAAATCACAGGATGAAAATGCCCTTTCCCTATAAAACAAGACCTTTTTCCATTTTTTGCTCATGCCAAAATAGTAGGCAAGTTCCTCTTCTCTCTCTTTTTTTTCTTCCCGTTCCTTCTTTGTCTGAGCACTGACCGTCCGAGCTCTATTTCCCTGCCATTACTCTGTATCCAAAGTTGTTAGTAGCAACTTCCCTATTGAAATTGCTATAAGACAACATGTTGGAACTATCAAGAAGTAAAAAAACTATGTAATTCCTTTTATGTTATGTGGTTTCTTTACTACAGCATCCTCTTAGGTTGTTAAACAAAGTTAATACATTTGGTAGGTTCACCATAACGTACATATTCCTTAAAGTAGTCTTTTTTCATGAACCTATGATACCTGGTAGCTAAAGTACTACATCTTGTGCTCAAACAGAGCCTTTTCACCGGCATATGAAATCCCGTGCTATAATTATGATACCTACTATGACATCCCCTATCCAAACCAATCCTTTTCAAACAATGCCCAATTATGATACCTACTAGCCAACTTATAACATCCCCTGTCTGAATTGATCCTTTTCAATAGCTTTTAGCCAACTAATGACATCCCATCCTCAGAAAATTCTTTGAACCTAGCCTTTTCAGCATCTTATGTTACCCTGTTTCCAAAATACTCCATGATCAACCTTTGTCATCTGCTTAGAATATCCAGTGGTAAGCTTATGACATCTCCCGACCAAAATATTTTCCAAGCCATACCTTGTCAGCACCTTATGACATCATGCAACTTGATTATGATACCCCATATCCGCCAAATAATATCCTCCACCCAAACTATTCCAGGAACTAACCTTTTTCACCACCTTATGGACAGTTCGAATATGACATATCATCTCCACCGTATAATATCCCTTGTCCAAAATATTAATCCAAATAAATCTTTTGACTATTTATGACATCTTGCAGTCCAATTATGATATCTCATGTTAAGCTTATGACATCCCCTATCCAATTCTAATAGGTGATTTAATAGAATCCCCTCAAGATGTCATTAGTTTGTGACAAAGATGATTCAGGGACCTATTTGGATAAAGGGGTGTCATAGAATCCCCTCAAGATGTCATAAAATTCCCTTAGTATGTCATGAATTGCTTCCAAATATAATTTTACGACCTATTTGGATAAGGGGTGTCATAGAACCCCCCTAAGATATCATGAGTTAATGATAAAGGTGATTCCTAGACCTATATGGATACCGGAGTATCATAGAATTCACTTGGGGTGTCGTTGAATCCCCTTGGAATGTCATGAGTTGGTGACATAGATGATTCTAGGACCTATTTTCATACCGGGATGTCATAGAATTCCCTCAACGTGTCATAGAATCCCCTCAAGATGACATGGTTGGCACCAAACCTCATTCTAGAATCTATTTCATACTGAAGTGTCATAGAATTCTCTCAGTATATCATAAAATTTCCTTTAGATGTTATGAGTTTGTGCCAAACCTGATTCCAGAATCTATTTGGATATCGAAGTGTCATACAATCCCCTTAGAAATTCATAAAATCCTCTCGGGATGTCATGAATTGGTACAAAACATGATTCTGGTAACCAATTTGCATATCGGGATATCATAGAATCCCCTCCATGTATCATAAAATCCCCTCATGATGTCATGGTTAGTGATAAAGCTGATTCTAAGACCTATTTATACAGCGGGATGTCATAAATCCCCCTCGAGATATCATAGAATCTCATCGGGATGTCATGAGTTAGTGACATAGGTGATTCTGGGACCTATTTGGATATCGAGTATTATATAATCCTCTAAAAATATCATAGAATCTCCTTTGGAGATAAAAAAATGCCACCAAAGCAGTTCAAAACTCAACAAACAGTAAAGAAGTACAAATAAGAAATATGAAAAATTATTTATTTCATTAATAAATTTTGATTATATGCAAGGTGCGCTAGTGGACCCCATGGGTATCAATACACTAGTGGGCCCCATGGACTTAGTATACCAGTGGGCCCCATGGTACATCCTTGTGTTGGTGGGCCCCGCGGGCATAAATACAATGATGCATCCTACAAAACTGGATGTGCTGGTGGGCCCCACATGTGTCGATGTGTTGGTGGGCCCCTCAAGCATAAATGCACGGGTAGGCCCATTAGGTTTCGATATGCTGGTGATTCTCACGGGTTTTGATATGCCATTGGGCCCCATGAGTTTGGATGGGTTGGTGGGCCCCATGGGTTTGGCTATGTCAGTGGGCTTGGCGATGCTCGTGCCTCGAATTATGGTTTGCCCTCTAGGCTCATGAATGGTTGCTACTAATCTATTGGTTAAGAAGCATTAGTCTTTAGTCCTGTCTTGAATCCATGTCTATCCCTAGGCTCACAAATGGTTGTTGCTAATTTGTTAGTCTGGACGAAAATTTCAAATAAAAGCTGAACGATAATTAATGCTAGTCATGCTCAGCTTCCATCCCGTTATGCTACAGTGAATATATTTAGACCAATAAAAAAGTATGATACAGGCCATGCTGAATTTTTTGCACTGCACGCGGTGCAGAAGGGCTTTTCCAACTGCTGGCTACCCTTTGAGGGCTGTTCCACAGCCCTTATGTTGGCCAATTGGGCTTTCTCCCCGATAAAAGGTGAGGTGGTCAAACCACTGTCTTGATTATATATATATATATATATTATATTATTTATTTATTAAAAAAAAAAAGCAAACGACTCCACCCAAGAGCTTCATTGCTTTCCTCAAAGGTGCTGCTCGCTCTCTCTCCAAGGGGAAAAAAAAAAAATTCCTGCAATTTCGTTTTAATAAGATGTGAAATCTTCTTCCAACTTCATTCCAGTAAATGAAAATGAATCTAGAAGTTTTAAAAGAACGTTGGGAGAAGATCAATTCCCCTACATATAATTAGAGCTTTCTTGCCTAATTCCTCGCCCAAGACATAAATGCCTTGCCATTTTTTCTGCAAATTCTAATTACTGGTAAATATCCTTCATTTTTAGAAGTCCCAAACAATCTTTAAATCTTAATTTGAAATCTTATACCATGTGAACCTCATTATGCATCATGCTGCATCGCTTTAAAGAGTTCCAGATTAATGCTTACACGCATTACTTGCTTCTATATATGTCCAGAACTTGCATTGGACATAGCAAAAGAATACAAAAATTTGGCAGTTGTTCGGAACAAAGCAGCGGTCACACCGTTTCAGCTAATGGTGACCACCCCGCAAGCTTTCCGAAGCACGCTTCACCTTGGGCCTTTGGATTCTCTCATTTACGATTGTTAGTACTCTCTCTCTCTCTCCCCCCCCCCCCCCCCGCTTCGTGTTTGTGTGCGTGTGTTGTGTGGGTGGCGCCTTTTGGTTTTGCTTTAGCTATCAGGTTGAAGTATTATTCTATTGTTGTCGCAGCCTTGAGCTCAAAACAAGCAAAACAAGTTCATGCATATTTACATCACAAGACTTCCCTTTTTCACCATGGCAAGATTTAGACTAAGAATTGTTTTATTCTGCAATTTTGTCCTATCGGTAGATTCAAGAATCCAGTGTGTCACATTAGTATTTGTCGCATTAGTATTTATTAGTGTTTATATTGTAAAATAAAAATTGCTGCAATAAATGGCATGTTCACATGACTATCTAGGAAAAAATTGAAGCATTTGAAGTTAATATTCAAGCAACTGTCCATTTCTTATCAATCTTATAAAAAAAATAGTTTGATGACAATGACTGTGATTTATATTTGGCGTAATTCAATAAATATATTCAAATTTTCAGTCAGTGTGTTTCCCTTGGCTCTCCCTGGACTCTCAAGGAAAGCAAGATATTTTACACAAGAAAAAAAAAAACCGCATGCCATATTTGTGTCCCGTGCGCATTATTTTCAGATATTATTATTTATAATTCATATTCATGCACATTGTACTTGTAAAACCTGCCTTGAATTTCTCATATTCCATGTTCCAACTCGACTGCGGCCTTCTTCTTTTTCCACCTCGGCGTTGGACGGCAAGCGATGCAGATCGTCGGCGGTGGCGGATCTCCGGCGTTCCAATTCGCCGTCTCTCGCTCTTCTTCGCTTCTTCCTCTCTTTCTCTCCCACCCAACCACCTATTTCCCGCCGTTCGGTGAGTAAAGAAAAGCGCACCCTCTCCTAGTTTTAACAAGCTGCCGGCTTCCATGGGGCAAAAATATTAGGCTCCAAGAAGGCAAGGGTTTCTCGATTGCTCGTACTGGTTCCACCAAAATTTTAGAATTTTGGAATCTAATTATCTTTTGCTTTTTTACACAATAATTATTGTCCTCATATCGTCTTATTAGAGAATTGGATTTTGATCACTTGTTACAAATTTCTAATATTTTGTCTCACCATTTTCACTTGCTATTTGTGTGGAACTACTTGTTAGTTGTTAACAATCGTAGGAGAGCAACATATATGAAAGGGATGAATTTACTTTCTGAATAAATTATCTTTGCTTGGCCGGTAGGTTACTGCATTCTAAATTATGATATGAACCAGGACTAGCTTTGTACCAAAAAATAAAAAAACCATGACTAGCCACGTGTTAAGGATTATGTTGATTACCTTGGTTGGGAGAGGAGAATAGAAGAGAAAAAAAGAAAAATAGAAGAGAAAGTTAATCTTTTTTTCTTGGTTGGAGTTTTTTTAGGGAAAAAAATAAAGTAAAAGGATAGAAAGGGAAGGAAAATAAATCTTTGCTATTTTTTTCTACTTCAAATCGAGCAAAATTAGAGAAAAAAATAGAGTTAAGTGAAACTTATTATAATCCCCATCTTATCCTAAAAAGTAAAAAAAGTTATATCATTTTCTATCATTTCTTTTCTTCTCTACTTCCAACAAAGAAGAGAAGAAATTATTTCTTTTTTTCCGTTAAACTTCTAACCAAGAGTCAAGAAATAAACTTCCTTTATTTTTTTTTCTTTTCTTTTCTCCTTCCCAATCTTTTCTTTTCTTTTCTTCCCTAATCCCAACCAGGCCAGGATCATTCCCCGGTGTTTTCTAGGATTATATAGTTTAAACTTAGGATCGTTCCCGGGTGTTCTTTCTTATCATGGTCCAATCCTCTGGCAAAATGAGCTTCCACTGATCCTCCTGACAAATGTTGATTTCTGGTGAAAGATAACGCTCATATGAATTCTGATGAAAAACAAACCCATCCTTCTAGAAATATTTTTCTATGTTTGGGGCTGAGCTTATTAGGATGTAACACTTGCTTGACCTTTGTCAATTTTCCAATTATGAGGCCCACCTTAATTATGAGGCCCACCTTTTGCATTGTCTGGTGCAAATGTGTTATGGATTAGACCATATGAATTTTTTTTTTTTTTGATAAGGAGAGAATGTTTGTTAGAGAACATTAGAAAACTGTGATCTTGACTGAAGTGGCTGAAATGGAACCATGTAAATATGGCACCCCGATCTCTTCCTTCTTTCTTTTGATCCACATATCAATGCTGCTGGATATGGGTATGCACTTGAATCCATATCTGCAAGCAGTGGCCTGCTGGTCTTTGCTTTTCCTTCCCATGATTGGAAGTGAACATACTTTTGATCCCTTCTCCAACTCTTGTAGACTTACTCCAAGACAAGCCCAGCATGCCTATGCCAAAACCCTTGGTTGCTCTAGGTCCAAAGATAACTCTATGCTTGAACTATGATGGCCCAAACTAAGCCCCATGTCTCTGCATCTGATCCTACTCCCATTGAGCTACTCTAGAGATTTCTCTAGCCCTACTCATCTCAACTGCCTGCCTCCATGTTATCAGAATCACCTTCATCATCTGATCCTACTCCCACTGAGCTACTCTCGATATTTCTCTAGCCTTCCTCATCTCAGCCACCTCCTTGTTATCAGAACCATTCTTCTCATCATCCTGACCCCGGGTCCTACACTACATGTAATGCTGCTCTTGTTCCTTGTATCATTGCTGCTGATATGGGTCCATGCGGCATTGGGCTGCCATCTTATACACATTTGCATGTATCTTCTTCTTTTCCTTCTTCATCTCATTCTATTCATTCAATTGTTGTTTTATCTGCGCTACCATCTTTCCGTATTTTGTTGCATTTTATTACATCTCTATAGCCCCTTGCAAGGTGGTGCTTCAACCTATTGAACCAGCCACCATCACCTAACTTCCTAAAGTAGTTGCACTACCACCTACGCCTCTCACCTAACATCTTCCCATGTAATCAACCAACATCCCTCTATGGCTTATCCCACCCCCCACCCCTTTTTGACAATCACAGAATCTGAAAGCAAAAAACATAAACTACAGTAAGTGAGAAGGCAGCACTTATATAGAGGAAAATAAACTTTAGAACAAGGTCTACAATTTCAGTGCATCTGATTATATTGAGAGAAGGTAGTATGCATCATTATCAATCTATGAATGTCTAAAATTTTAGTCTATTAGTTTCTCAGTTGGAATTAGACTATAATCTTGTGGTAGGCTGCATGTGCCTTTAAATCTCTCATTCTACTCAAGTTTTCTTTGACATCCTGTAATAATATCCTGGTCCAAACGGGCCTAAATTTGAACTAGGCCTAGTCCACTTGATTGGCCCAGCCACCAGCAAAACAGTCCGAGTAGGCTAGATGATTTTTAAAGCAGTGAAAATACTAGAGGAAAAGACTCATAATGGGAGTCTCCTCCCTCTTGATTTCATTGGAGGGAAGCCAACTTCTAGTAGGAATTGGCCTCCCTCCACTCTACGTAATGAGTCCTCGCCCTCTATCTTGGATCCCATACCTAGGTCACAGTGATAGTTGACGATTCGTCTTCTGTCCTCCTCTTCTTCTTCATGAAAGCCTTGATTGTGCTTGTTGGAATCAGAACGGAACCACTACCAGAAACTACATAAGAGGCTGACAAACCTTAATTGACCCTCCTCTCCCTTTTCCTTAATCGTTAAACCATAGTTTCTAGTCGGCAATCACTGGATTTTTGGATGGGAATAAGGATCTTGTTCCGACTTTGATTTCTTTCCCTTTTTTCCTTTTTCCATCATTGATCGTTAATAGGAAACACCCAACTGCACCACCAGTGCTGCAACCATTGTTGGCCATGAAGTTTTTTGTTCTAGAAAAATGGGAGACAAAAGTCCCCTGTTCCGTTAAGAATTGGAGAAGGAAAAAAATGAGAAAAGACAGAAAAGTAAAAAAAAACTTCCTTCTCTCTCCCTTTTCTCACTTCACCTTCCTCCACTTTCTATTTCTAGAAAGTTTCACCAGACGTTGAGCAAGGTGATGTCCCTGAGGCTGCTTCCACTCTTGACCTGGCTGCCTCTCCATAGGGAGCCAGGTCCTGCTCAAGGGGGCCCATAATTGCATTGTAAGCGGTGAAGAGCCACCCTCGTACCTCCCTCGTACGGACTCACCCTTGGCTCGATTGCCTCACCTTTTCTAAATAGCACACCCCCATAATAAATTCGCACACGGTCAAGCCGATGTTGAAGCCCTGCATGTGAACCCAATTAGCAACATTGCTCACATTGGCACTGGAGTTCCACGTACATGCTCCTGCGGACAGTCGGGAAGAATCCCGAACCTCCTCTGTGATAGCCTCACTAGCAGCACCAGACAACGTGCCCTGCCTACGAGGCATATCTCTCATCGGAGGACCCAAGCTCTTTAGTTGTGGATATGCATCCCCACTGGTGGCACCTTCAACTTGGGTCGCCATATTATCCCCTACTGAAACCTTGGCCTAGACTCCCTAATGATGGAAGGATGGCCTTCTAGTTGCACACCTGGGGTCTGGTGGACTAAGTGTCCCAACCCTAGGATCCTCCATCTATATATCCCTGGAGATCCTTGCCATCATTATGGAAGCCTTGTCCATAGTTGGCCTCAATCTGGCTCTGCTTATGAGTTTGGCGATCCTCCAGTGGATGGCTTTCAACTCCCGGATCTGCTCCTCGTTCCTGGTTGTGCACCGATTGAGCTAGTCATTTGTCGAGCTTTCTCAGCTATGAAGTCACGCTCTGCACTAGCGTGCCCAACTTTCATGACCTCCAACTTGCACTTGACTTGGGCGAGCTCCTCTCCTGGCTTCATCCCAGATTTGCATGACGCTAGCCTCCATCACCTATCAAGAAAGAGAAGTGGTTAGCCAAATCAAAAGGAGAGACTTGCAACATTGACATATGCAACCCCACCTACAAATACTAAGTGAAGCAATCGATCGGCCTTGCAGGCAGTGGGTCGAGCATCTGACCAGCACGAGGTGGGGAGTCGTGAAGTCGACTACTGTTGCCCACTGTCACTATGGGGAATATCCCCGCCAGGTGACCCACCTCGGGCGATGCCGCCACAGGAGTTCCGGCCGCTTCACATGCCTCTGTTGCCACCTTGCCTGCTGCCTCTCCTACGGTCTCACCTGCTATCACTCCTACTACCTCGCTTGTCAGCAACTCAGCAGCGGCTGGGAGGATTATAGTCATGGCCTCAATCATCGGCAGACACAGGCCCCTTTTCTTTGTGACCTCGACGATAGCTGGCTGCACTGCTAGTGCAAGCACCGGAAGTTTAGCCACCTGCACCTCCTCTACGATAGCGAAAAGCATGAGTGGTGCCATCATCTGGGCCATCTCCACCTTCTCAATGTCCATTGGAGTAGGTGGAGCAACGTCCACCTCATCGACCGGGATGCTCACCTCAGGCTCAATAGCGGGCAGCCCTGGGACCTCTATGGTGCTCTCTAGGGGAGCCGGCACCCTACTGATCACTGCGATGCCCTCCTTCTCTGCATTAGCTTTGCCATTCTTCCTCTTCCTCTTCCAGGTCTTCTTCTTGGTGGGACGCCCGATCAACTCATCAAGCATGAACTTCATTGCCTAAATAGCATGGCAGTGGATTCAGTCAACTTGCAAGGAGGAAGAAAGGGAGAATAAAGTTCAATGAAAATGGAATTTATCAAAGAACTAAAGTTTCATTTCATTGACTTTCAAATATTCTATACATGCCTTAACAGCCATTACAAAAGAAAGAAAAAGAAAGCGAAAGGACGTGCACTAGTCACGAGAGGCTAGCTGGATCTCCACCCTCTTCCGAGTCCTCCCCATCAAAGCATACAAAGCCCTCGCCATTGCTTGAAGGTGACACTACCATCAGTTTCCCAACATCTATGCCTAGAAACTGCTCGATGACTCGTCTCTTGCAAAGCTCGAAGCTCTACCAGAAAGCATCCTTACAGGAGTTAAATACCGTCTAGCGGTACTCTCTTCTATCATGAAGGCCTCGACTACCTCTGTTGTCACCTAGAAGGCTCACGTTTCAGTTGCACGTGCCTTCTTTGCGACCGAGGCCTAAATTCTAGCCTCGCCAAATGCTTCTTTTGCCTCGTCGATCCTTGCCTCTGCCTCGTCGAGTAGTCCCTTAGCCTTGGCGACCCTCGCCTTTACATCACTGAGGGCCGTCCTAGCCTTAGTGAGGTCCTTCTTCACCTGGCTTTAAGCCCCTACCAGTAAAGGAGGAGCTTCTCATTCTCCACCAAGCTCTTATTCAGATGGGTGGACTGGGCTACCAGGAAAGTCTCCATTGCTTCTGCCTTGGCCCTCTCAGTCGCCAGCTGCTCGCTAGCCAAGCTAAGTTCCCGAACCGCTCCATCCTTCTCTTCCTCTGCAGTTCTAGCAAGCTTCTATGACTACGCCAATTTGCTAAGGAGGCGATCCACATAGTGCAGCAGCCCCTCCATCTTCAAGAAGCCCTGCATTCAGAAACCATGTTTAGCAAGATATTCATCCTCGGTGGGGATCCAATACCATGAAGGACCCACGGGAAAAGAGCTTACTAACACGGCGACCTGGACAAACCACTACAAGCCTCGCTTACGGGCCTTCCCCGTGCCTCCTCCTCGACCTCTGAAGGAACGGAGTCCTCTAGGAGCTTGAGGCACCTCTCCACCCCTAGCAGGCGAACCTTGCTCAAGGTGGGAACTAGGAATACTCTCGGGTGGCAATGGGCCTCGCCTCTCCACCCTCGCCAGCGCCCGCCATGGGAGCCACCACCCACTGCACCTTGGCCACGGTACTTTTGGCCTTCGTAGCTGTCTTGGTCACCCTTATTGGGGTCTCCATCATCGGTGCCTCTACTTGGGCCTCCATAGCAGCCATCAGCTCTCTCTTATTCACCTTCGGAGCCTTGCCCGTGCCTGGAGCCTTGCCCGTGCCTGTTGGAGTAGTCCCAGCCATGTCCTAGGGTACCCCGCCTTCTACCTCCACGTCTACAGTGAGAGCCTTGCTAGGGCCTGATATGAGGTCTAGAAGGAGAAGTTGCCCCTTATTCTTCTTCGCCTTCTTTGTGGGAGAAGGGGAGCATGCCTACTTCCCCTTCGGATCGATCGGGAACGGTGAAGGAAGCCTCCTAATGGCCACCGCCTGAGGTCCTTCCTGAATCACCAAGCCTGCACCAAGGTATGAAGTCATGCCACCTGTTCAGAAGGTAGAGCCCATCCATTGAACAGTTGGAGGGTGACTTATCTTGGGACAAGGAAACCCCCGTCGTATAGAGGGCTTTCAGCAAATCTTCTAAGAAAAGGATGTCATATGATGGGACCTGGACTGGCATTAGCTCATCCACCATGATTTGTTCCTGCTCCTGCAACATCAAAAAATTCAATAGCTGCATGGTCTCAACCTCGCCCCACCATCTCGGGAACGGCCATGTTGTCTGGGAAACTACGAAGAAGAATCACAATTTCCAGCCGTGAAGCTTTGGCAGACTGGATGGAAAGCCAAACCCCTTGCGGGGAGAGATGTATCCCAACCCGTAGCTCCTAGGATGGGCCTTCACTTGGAAAGAGCAGAACACCTGCGCCCTTGGCTCCATGCCATGCCAAACCATCAAATTGAAAAACACAACGATGGCCCTCCAAGCATTGGGGACCAACTATGCTGGGCACAACTGGTACGACTGCAATAGATCCGCCATCACCGGGGGCATGGAAATTTTGAGCCCCGCATTCAGGGACTCATGAATGGCGACCCTTATTGCCATCCCGTCAGTGATCCGCTCATCCTCCCCGGGCACCTCCAACAAGACATCCATCGTGAAGTCAAACTTCTTCCTAAGTTGGTGGACATTCTCTTTCATGAAAATGGAGGCCATGATCTCAGGCATGAGATATGGCTCCACCATGACCACTATATATAGAGTACAGCATAGCGAAAGAAAGAAGGAAAGGAAGGATAGGGAAACCCACCATCGAACGCTGCCAATGCTCATCTTCGATCGCCCGACGATCCTTCTTTCTGCCACTCTACTATCTCTCGATTGTTTGGATGCTACAAAGGTGAAGGAGGCATAATTGATCCTTGTTTTTATATTCATCGAAAGGACCCAACACTTCCTCGATGAGGGGGGGCGATTTTTGCCTCGCCATTTGCTCTTCCCACGTTGATTTGTCATTAAAGGAACCGTCCCAGGAGGCATGACATAACGTCTCATGAGTTCAAATCATTGCAGCAATTTTTAAATCTGCCACCACTTCGAATGATGTCATCTCTCGATAAGCCATGCCTACTCTCTTCCACCACATGCTTGTCCTGGCACGGATCTTGATGGATGTAGCCTCACCTGTCTCGTCATGAGCTGTCTTGCCCAGTGCAGCCTCGCCTATCTCACTGCGAGTTGCCTTGTCCAGCACAACCTTGCCAGTCTCGTCGCAAGCCGCCTTGCCTAATGCAACCTTGTCTGCCTCACCGTGGCAGCCTCGTCCAGTGCAACCTCGTTTGCCTCACTGTATGTTGCCTTGCCCAGCACAGCCTTGCGTGCCCCACTACGAGTTGCTTTGCCTTGACACAACATGTTTCTGTGCCCCACTAGATTAGTAGGGACTTTACTTCCTTCGTCCAAGGCCCTGGAATTGTAGCCACTTGTACTTGGAGGTAGGGGGCATTTAAGACACCTGGATTTGGCCAGTCCAGCATGGCACCGAAGCTCCAATCAGTACCAGACATGTGTCAACCATCTTGGGCAGCCGGTCTATCTCTTAATGTCTCGCCACCTGGACATCAAATTACGTGCTCACTAACCTTTTGCTAGAACATCGACCATGGCCAGGCCCACCCCTCGTCCATCCCAGTCACGCGTGCTCTAGGAGCGGTTGCCATTAATGCTTGCTACTTGAGGGATACCTATCGTGGGGACGTGCCGTGTCGGTCACCACTTCTTACTCCATATACCACGGTATAGCCCTACCACGGGTATGTCTGCAACAACTCGAACATGCCAGACGTCACTCTCCAGCATCGCACATCATACCTTCTCTAGGCATAAGGTACACATCTATAAACTCGTTTCCCGGGACCCTCCAGGTAAAGCCATGGTAAGCGAGCCAACAGAGAAGAAAAAGAGGCAAGACAAAACGGAATCGAGAGCCCACATCTTTCCTTAGAGCTTACCATCCTTAGATCACACCCTCAGCTCCTTGACTTCGCGAGCATCTACCTGAATATTCATCGAGATATTTGGAGGCCACCCTACATACTTTCCACCTTCTATAAAGTGTCATGACCTTCATAACTCCACTCACTGGTGTGCCATCTCCTCGAAAGTAAGCCTCACAAACACTGAAAGCCCTTTTTTCACAAATCTCATTTTATCTCCCTCCATTCCTTCTCCAGCTCCTCCCTCTCTCTGAATTCCTGCTTCATTCTGAATTCTAGAGGTGACTTCAAACCTCTTTTGTTTGCCTCTTTGGAAGATTGACTTAGGCATCGGAGGGTCCATCACCAGGGAATCCCCGGTGTGAGGATTTTCTAATCTTCTCTATCTTGCAGGACCGACTCTTAGTAATAGGATCCTGCGAGACCTAGCTCTACGTTAGCAGCCACATCAGCTCTAGTCCTGTCCGAGTCAGCCCATCTTCCGGACCGGCAACAATCACCACCTTTTGGTTGGATTGCCACAAACGATCTGTAGGAGGTCGGGTTAGCATCCAAGGTAGTTTGAAGTGATGTGGTTTGAAAGTCGATCATTCTTAATGCTGATTTAGGCCTTGGTAGCTCTATTCGTTGTGGATGAAGTACTTTGTTCCTGGGGATCTTCTTATGAGATTATTCCTTATTTCTCGAATAGCCAAGATATTTTGCTTTACTTGTTTTGGAATGAAGAATTATTCGAGGGTCCTCTTATGGGATTATCCCTTACTTTTTAGTTATCTAAGATTTGTACCTTAGTTCGTTTTAAAACAAGAAACTATTTGAGGATCCTCTTATGGGATTATCTCTCGCTTTTTAGTTGTCCGAGATCTTTAGTTTGGATCATCTGAAATAAGTGCTTTGCTTTTGAGGATCCTCTTAAGAGATTATCCCTTGCTTCTTGAATGGCTAAGATTTTTAGCTCGGCTCATTTTAGAACAAGAAGCTATTTGAGAATCCTCTTATGGGATTACTTCTCACTTCTTGGTCATCCGAGGTCTTTAGCTTAAATCATCTGGAATGAGATGCTTTGCTTTTGAGGGTTCTTTTAAGGGGTTATCTCTTATTTCTCGAATCATCAAGGTTTTTAGCTTGGCTTATTTTTAAATGAGAAGCTATTCGAGGATCCTTTTATGGGGTTATCCCTCGTTTCTTGGTCAACCAAGATCTTTAGCTCCAACATTTGGAATGAGGTGCTTTGCTTCTAAGGATCCTCTTAAGGGATTATCCCTCGCTTTTCAAATAGTTAAGATTTTTAGCTTGGCTCATTTTAGAATGAAGAGCTATCCAAGGGTCCTCTTATGAGGTTACCCCTTGCTTTTTGGTCGTCCAAAGTCTTTAGCTCGGATCGCTTAGAATGAGATACTTTGCTTTCAAGGGTCCCCTTAAGGGATTAACTCTCACTTCTTGAATGGTCAAAGTTTTTAGTTCAGCTCATTTTAGAATGGTAAACTATCCAAGGTCCCTCCATGGGGTTATCCCTCGCTTCTTGGTTACCGGAGGGCCTTAGCTCGATCTTTTCATCTCGGCATTCTTGGATTGGCCTTAGGAATGGCCTTTAGGAGCTCAATCTTTAGCTTGATCTTTACGTTGGCCTTAGGCTTGGTAACTCAGCCTCATCTTAGTCTTCAACTTGGTTTTGGGCTAGGTAGCTCGGCATCAGCTATCACCTTGGTCTCAGCCTTCACCTCAACTTCAAGCTTTGGCAGCTTAGCCTCGGTCTTGGTCTTTACCTTGATCTTGGGCTTGATAGCTCGGTCTCGGTCTTGATCTTCACATTGCTTTGGACTTGATAGCTTGGCCTTAGACTGGGTAGCTCGATCTGAGTTTTGGTTTCACATCGGCTTTGACTTGGTAGCTCAGTCTCAGTTTTAATCTTCACCTCAACCTTAGGTTTGGTCTTTACCTTGGTTTTGGCTTTTGCCTTGGCTTTGAACTTGGTAGCTCAGCCTCCGTTTTGGTCTTTACCTTGGTCTTGAGCTTGATAGCTTGGTCTTGGTTTTGATCTTCACCTTGGCTTCGGGATTGGCAACTTGATATCAGTCATCACCTTGGTCTTGGCTTTTAGCTCAACCTCAGTTTTGGTCTTCATCTTGACCTTGGGTTTGGTTGCTTAGCCTCGATTTTGATCTTCACCTCGGCTTTGATCTTGGTAGCTTAACCTCGGACTCGATAGCTTAATCTTGATTTTGGTCTTCACCTTGACTTTGGACTTGGTAGCTCAGTCTCAGTTTTGGTCTTCACCTTAGCCTTGGACTTAGTCTTCACCTTGGTTTTGGCTTTTACCTTGGTTCTGGGCTTGGTAGCTCAGCCTTAATCTTGGTCTTCATCTCAACCTTAGGCTTGGTAGCTTAGTCTTGATTTTGATCTTCACCTTGGCTTTGGACTTGGTAGCTTGTCCTTGTTGCTCACACCTGCGGACCTACTGAATTAGTAGATTAAATTGGTTAGGGGCCACCCCCACAGCTAGCTAGGAAGGTTGAGGCCGTGCTTCAAGTTGCTGGGTTGTTGCTCTATCATTAAGAGGCACCTCGATGGCAGGACACTGCACCTCAGTTGACCTTGAGGTAGTTGCGTTAGAGTGGTGCGACACATTTGAAGCTCCTCTGCATAGTGCCATAGTGTTTGTTCTTTGCTTTCCATAAACGAGCTTGGATCCTTCCTCTAGTGCCTAGTCAAGCATCGAGGTTGGACCATTCGAGGAGGGGATGATGGTTGCTGCTAGGAAGCGATTGGCTAGATCTGCAAAAGAAGTCCCTTGTCAAAGCTACCTCCACCGGAATCCTCTGATGCTTAAGTCAGAAACTAGAGAATAGTGGAAAGGAGTAAGTAGGAGAGGATTGAAACATATCATAGGGGTCCCCTTTGGTCTTTTATTTATAATTGAGGGCATTGTTCCCGGAACTGTGCCGAACTGGCCAGTTTGGGGCGTATCGAACCAGACCAGTGCCCAATTGGCATGGTTCGGCTATATTTTTTTGTACAAAAGGTTTGAGATTTCAAATTGATCTAAATCAGACCTGAATTGAACTTGAACCGGACCAAACCGGACCTAAATTGCCCATTTTGATCGGTTCAATCCAGTTCAGGTTCGAACTAGCTTAGCATTGTAGCTGGGATGAGTGGGATAAGTTTTTAATGTAATTGAGAGCCTCTCAGGCTCTCAATTTAACAGAACGTGATCATAGAGTCTGAGGGAAGGCTTGTTCTCCATTTCAAGCTATCCAAACACTAAAAAAATCAAGAAAAAACGTTGATTCAAGGTGTGTAAATCATTTCTCTTCTCTCTTTCTCCCTCTCCCCTCTTTTTTTGTTTAAATTTGTAGAAAATAAAAAATAAGAAAAAATTCTATCAATTTTTATTATTTTGACATGATTTTAGAATATTTTGTAGATCTATAAAAGATTTATACAATGATGCTAAGATCATGATTTTTTATTAAGTATATGATTTTTAAAATTTAAAAAAATTAATTTTTAGATTAAAAAAATAATAAAAATAAAATAAATTATTAAAAAATTATAAAAATATATTATTGTTCTAGGACTTGTAAGATACTTTCACTATAAATTTTATATCGATTTATCTAAGTTTTGATGCGTCGTATGAATAGTACGCTAGATCTAATTTTGAAAAAAAAGTAGCTTTTTATGATGTCCACTATCTTAAAAAATATATGTAGCATCCGTGATAGGATCCTACATGATTCTATGATCAAATTAATTTTTTATAATATTATAATATAAGATTAAATTATAATTTTTATAATATTATTAAAAATATATGTAGCCCCTTCATAGCCATATCATCGGTCTCTGGATACCTCTCAGAGTCAGGATTTCAGCAAGGATCTGCGATGAGTTATGATCTATCATGCATACCTCCTGGGATGAGTTTGCAGGATTATCCTATTGCCTAACTAGAGAAATTTACTGATATTCCTATTCAGTACATTAATGATCCCGATATTTATAGACATCGATATTCGACCCGATTCTAAATATCGGTATTTAATCATGTTTATATTTCTTCTTTCTTTTCAATTAATTATTGGTAATCTTGCTTTTCTTTTTAAAAACATATTGTAGATTAGTCGGAGGCTAGACAACACTTTGTTAGTAGTTTTTAGCGAATTAGACTTGACAATACATCTATTTGAACTTCAAAACAATAAAAAAATTATAAAAAACTAATTTGAAATTAAAGAAAACCATAAAAAAATTTCAAAAAAAAATTGGCATGTCAGTTCAAACCAATATGCTTTATCATATTGTGTGTCAATACAGTATGGTATCGGTATCGTATCATACCAGTGGGCCATCGGTACGGGTCCTAGTACTGGTATCGAGACCTTGGTTGAGGGCATAGGTTTCATGTAAAAAGGGAAGAATCAGTTGAAAGATTCTAGCTATTTTTGCCATCGCAAGTTGTTGCTGAAGATCTCAGCATATCTTGGGTAGTGGGCAAATAAGGCAATATTTCAAGTACAATATTTGCATACAATATTGGTCTAATACAGTAATAGAAGTACCTTAGCTCAGTATTTCTTAGATGGATCAGCCTCGTTCGGGTACAACAATCCTTGGGTTCGGCCGATATATGATTTTTCCCCGTAACAGATATATTTTATCTTTACTTGGATAAAACACCCATATTTATAGATTTATAAATTGAATATGCAACAAATTGACAAAAAGAAAGTGTCAAAAAAATTAGTGGTAATATGTTTTGCTACCTTGCTGCTAGAAATATCCTCCCCCCCCCCCCCCCCCCCCCCCCCAAAACCCACCACACAAATAAAATTACTTTTCTTGGCCATTTTGTGCAAGTAGAGAAGGCCCAATCACTGGGTTTTCTTTTTTGTCTTTAGAAGATTGTGTTTTATCGTGCTTCATGTCCTAACCCCAACATGACAGGTTAAAACCTTGTGAAAGACCAATTAAGCGTCGCATAGCTAAGGTAGAATAGCATAAAATGACCTCAAGTACTAGTCAGGCTTTTATATGCATTCTAATGACTTATTATCAAAAGTAGAAACTAAGGGAAAGGATAGGTGAAGTTATAGTGCACCGTTGTATTTGAAATAAATGTGGATGACTTTTTGTTTCCTTGTTATTTCTTGTTTCTAGTGATTCCTTTGGAAGAGACAATGCTTGCTCAGAATAAAGCTGATATAGAGTCTTTAGGGAAGCCACGGCCACATCCGGTAAAGTCTTTCTCTTTTTTCAATTAACTTATATTTTTTGCCTAATATACATGCATAAGTAATAATTTGAAACAACTCCAAAATCAAACAACAAGGTACACATATATGAAATCTCATAATGAACCGTACATTCTTTTGAAGGCTTTTCTTTCTATTTCATCTTAGTGTGGAAGGTCTTTTACTGGTTGTGCCTCTTTAGTTGTGGGCCATGACAACCCGCATGTGTGCTATTCTTGCATACTGAATATTTTTTTAGTTTTTGAGTCCAATTTGATTTTCAATAGTGATGCGACACTAGATTTATCGATTACTAGATTCATGATTCATGTTCCTATCTTAAACTTTTTGAGAATTTCACTGATTACTTAGCAATAGGAGGTTTATTCATGGGTAAGAAGAATAATGATCATGAATCATGCATATTGTTGGAAGTGTGATAATTTGTTCAAATTTGGAAATCAATAGAGACATGAAAGAAGAAGCAAATAGATAAAAACTTCAAAAATTAAAACTAGTGAAGCAAACCTTGTGTGCTGGTTATTTCTTTCTATGCAGTTTTTAGTTTATCTCCATGAGGGTCCAATTGTATGACCTAGGACTCAAGTCAGAAAGTTTTTGATATTTAGGATTTTTTTTTTTAAATGTATGTAAACCTTAGATGTTTTATGCTCCACTTTAGGTTGAAAAAAAAAAAGAAGTTTTAACTTTTAACTTTGTACTATCTTGAGTTGAATTCCTTAAAAAAAAATAAGTGTAAATTAAGGTTGTATAGTAGATTTATATTAGACTTTTTGGAGGATGAGTTAATTGAACCAAGATTTAAAATACCAATTTTGAGCCCCATATTGATTTTGTCCCGAGTTGGAATGGTGCCGGGATGCTTAAATACCAATTACTTTAGCACTATGCAATTTTTTTGTTTGATCATTTTTTTAATCTTTTTTTGTCCTAAATGTGTATGTGACTAAATATTGATGTGCTTTTGAGGAGGATTTTGGCATTGAGAAGGCTTGATTGTTGTGAGGATAGGTTGGATCTTCCAGTACAATACTAATAGGACCGCCCTATTTCAGCAAGGCTTAAATCCTTGCTGTGAACTATTTGGTTTTTTTTCATTTAACAATGTTGTTTTTCATTGTTATCTAATGTGATGCGAGTAAAATCTAATATTTCTATCCTTTTTTATTTCTTGATGTTTGCTTTGTTGTCTATTTCATCAATTTGAATTAACCTTGATTTCATCCCAATTCTTGGTAAATCTTGTCTAGTCTAATAGCTTGGGCTTATAAGAAGTGGAAGATAATGAAAAACCACCAAAATCTAGGATCACTTAATTTTATGATTGTTTAATACTTAGAGTTGCCATAATAAATGTATGATGGCTAAAAATTCTTATTGGCAGAATGAATAAATTCAACAACAATCCAAATTTCATGAAATGGAAAATATCTAGTTCACTAGTTGCACCACCATTAGACAATATTTACATATCGTTGAAGAGTGTTGTTTTGAATTCTGTGTTATGAACTTTATGTCCGTCCATATTTTTATGTGGGCCTATTTTTTCTTGTATATTATAGTCAGATCATGTGCTTAATAAATGGTAGGTTTGATTGCTTGGGCCTCTACCTATTTCTCCAAAGACACAATCCTTAGATCCAGCTAAAGAGGGAAGAGAGTGGATGAGTGAGGGTGAGGTGGAGAGTAAGAGAGAAAAGGGGGAATATATATATTTATGTATATATATATATATATATATATATATATATATATATATATAGAGAGAGAGAGAGAGAGAGAGAGAGAGAGAGAGAGAGAGAGAGAGAAGGTGGTTGAGGGGTTACACTGGCAAGGGGGGAAGAGAGGGGAATGTGGGGGATATGTGAGGGAGTCGTGCAATCGTTACAAAAGAGAGGAGGGTGTCATCGAGAGGGAAACACAACATGAGGGGTGCAAGAGGCTGGGTGTTTTAGTGCAATAGAGAGAGAGAGAGAGAGAGAGAGAGAGAGAGAGAGAGAGAGAGAGAGAGAGAGAGAGAGAGAATTTAAGGGGGACTAGGGATTTGGGGCTACACCTATGATGAAGTCGGGGGTGGGGGAGTGGGGGGGTGCATGAATGTTGCAACAAGAAGGGGGTTTGATAGGGTTGTTGGGTGCATGTTGCTAGGGGTACAAAAGTACCTTCGGGCTATCTACTAGAAGGCATTGTATGAGAATTATTCGAATAAATGAAAGTTTGCTGCAGTTCAGGTATGGCACTTCCGGTCCCCTCCATCTCTCTTGCCCTGTTTTCTTGATAATTTTGTTTCTTTTTTTTATTTTTTTGAAAAGATTTTTGCCTCTATTTATAACTATCCATGTTGCTATTCTTTTAAACCTCAGTTTCTCTCTTATTTTCTGCATTAGATAATTTTAGCGATGTGAACTTCTGTTGTAAGACAACTGTGGATGACTAGAAGTTGGCAAATTACTTAAAGAAACCTATTCTTGGGATCCATAACTTTTCAAGAAGATTAAAACAGATTTTTTGATAATTTTTATAAAAGTAATCATTTTTCTTCTCCATTTTTTGTAAGGGGACAATTATGAAATTTCTATGTCGAGGTCATAATTTTCCTACAACCTTTGGGTCTACTTGCTTGCTCTTATGTTATCCCAATCGGTCTTGCATCAATAGAGTTTTAAGTTACTTAAGGTGTAATTCAAGTTAAACTAAATTTTTAAAAAACTCTCTATCCCAAAATGCATAGTGGACCATCCAAGGCAGTCATAGAAATTGTTCATTAAAACACATATATACAACTAATCGAGTGGCCTTGATAGTTCTCAACTAAAAAACAATCATTTGTTCCATGTCATCTGCGCCCCACCCCCGCTCCCCTTCCTTTTTTACCTGGTAATAATCTCTAAACAAATGGATGTCCTTATTTATATTACAATTTCCATAACCTAAATGTAAAAATGATAAGACCCACACTTGGGATTTCTCGCTTCTTACACTATGATTTACTTATTATTTTGTATCAAGTATATGTTGTATATATTTATATTTATTTCTTCAACTCAGTCTTTTGTATTTTACACAATAAAAATATAAAGCCTATTGGAGCTGTACAGGGAGTTGAAGGTCGGCAATTTGTGCCCAGCAAATGTCCACCCAATCATGCTACCTTCATTGAGCTACTGAAATTGACTTACAATCTAGGTAAGTCCCTTTTATAAGTTACAAAAAGTTGAAGATGTTATTATATTTTATATATGCTGATTTTAATGGTTTGTGTATATGTTTTTGAAGTTACATGGGTTCGGGTGCTCATTTTTAACATTCGGCTGCTCATTTTCAACATCTTAAAGCAATGTGAGTTTTACTCTGACAACCATGTTTTGCATAAAACTTGCTTGGTTAGGAGCTTTTGTTAGATGCTCCATCATATACTTTACAAAAAAGGAAGTTTCAGGGCTATGATTTGTTTTTATACTATGTATAATAGATTACTATCATATTTAATAAAATTTTATATGATTATGAAAGATCTAACTTGTTAGATGGGGCGAGCTAGGAATCTTTGAGCGAGCTTAGACCTGGTCTAAAGGACTAGAATTTCCTTGGTAACATATCCAATGTAAGGGCCTTAGCTAATTGAGCCAATATTTCAATGTAAAAAATGTCAGCATGTCAATGTTAGGGTTTTCCGAACCAAACCGAACTGTCCTGTTTAGGCAGTACCATACCGTACCGGCCAAGAACTGAGAGGGTTTGGTCATGAAAAATAGTCCAAACCCCAGACTGTCCGATACATTCCAGAACTGGATCGAAATGGTATGGTTCAGTCCTAAACTGTGCATTTTGGTCCGCTTCGGGTCGAACACTATATCCATGTGAGAGGGGAGTTTTAATGTGATTGGGAGTCTGAGAGGCTCTAGTTTCAGAAGCTTATTTTTCTCTAACCCATTCTAACCCACACAACTCGAGAAAAATGCAGGAAAAACTTGAAAAAAATGTCGATTAAATGTACATAAATTCATCATCTTCCCTCTTTCTCCTTCTCCCCTCTCTTTTTTAATTGATGGAAAATGAAAAAACAAGAAAAAACTATGTCAAAATTTTTTATTTGGCATGATTTTAGAAATGTTGTAGATTTATGAATGATAGAGACCATGGTGCACAAGCTAGTAAAGCCCATGGCGATATGATTTTATACAGGCAATGGGCTCCGTGAGGTCATTCAGAATACGATGTAACTGTAAATGATCTCATACATGGAGTAGGATCCATGGATGTATCTGGCCCATCCTCATATTCTGGATTTTCTTACTTGTAAGCACCAGTAGCTTATGATTCATATGGATATGGATATGGTACATTCGAGACATCAGCTTCTATTGGCTATTATCCCATGTAGCCTGGAGTATTTTACGGATCCGCTTTTGTTGCCATTATATTTGGATGGACCCCTCCACAGCGATATCATCAGTCTTAGGATACCTCTTAGATTCAAGATCTTAGCGAGGAATCTGTGATGAGTTATAATTCACCACGCATATCTCCTAAGAAGACTGTAGAGGATTACAATACTGCTTGACTAGAGGGATTGATTGATCTTTCTATTAAGTATATCAATTATCCTGATATTTATAGACATCAACACTCGACCAGATTCTAAATATCAATATGTAACTATGTATTGATTATTTATGTATAGATTTTGAGCATTTTAAGATTCGATGATATCTAATCCATGTATTGATAATTCAAAAATTGAAAATCTAGAAAGTCAAATTCACGTTACGCATGATTAAGAGTGTACTGAAGTGATGCAAATATCAATTAGCATCAACAAACATCTATTTGAACCTAAAAATATTCAATAAATCCTAAAAATGTGATTTGAAATCATAAGAAACAATATATATATATATATATATATATATATATATATTTTGCATGTCGGTTTGATCGGCACCCTTGCCGTACCATGTATCGGAATGGTACCGAACCGGTATGTACTGGCTGGTGACCGATACGGATTCCAATACCGGTGCAGCGATCCTTGGTCAATGTCTTCCAAAATATATATTTGTAGTAACCAAAATTATAAAAGGTCACTACTACATTACCCATTTGTGGGTTGTTACCTCACATATCCTTAAACTTCTGTACAAATCCCACTGAGTTAAATAAGAACTTATGCATAGCACTTTAAGATTCTAATGAATTGTTAATAAAAAAATATTGTTATTGACCTCATTTGTTACTGGACACTATCAAATATCTTGTGTGCCAAAAGATAATCCATAAACAAACCATGAAACTTCTTGCTTCATTGGTCAAAGTTTCTAATTACTGAGCCTATTGGTTGAGTGGCTATAAAAAGATTGTTGTTTAATAATCACCACCCCAATATTTTTCTTGTTTACTTTGATTCCAGTTATGTGCTATTTATTTTGTTTTGTGTGTTAAATTTTATGCCACATGCATGCCTCAAAAGTCAAACCTAATGATAACAATAATAATGCTTAGCACGATTTCAATGTTATTTTTATGATACTTCATATTATGAACTTGGCAATTGTAAGTGGTGTCCGTGTTCCCCTCCCCAAAAGGAATATACATAAAGATTTAAATTTGGAACTATTGTATGGTCTGTCAAAAACTATAGTAGGTAGAAACAATTGACGCACACAAACAAGTTTGCTCACATGTGCGCATGGCATGAATGGAGGGAGATACAGGAATCAACTATATTTTAGATTCCTTAAAAAAAAAGGCTTACCCTATATTATAATGCTAACTCTTGAGGTGCCACATTCATCTATCATGTTATGCTCTTAGTCTGGTGAATATTGGTAAGGGAAGCACGAAAACAACACTGAAATGTAACAAATATTTTGTATTACCACCATTCAGAATGGATGCCTACTTTTCTGATAGAGGAGAATGAGAGAGATTAATTTTCGATCATCTAATTCAACAGCTCAGAAATTGGAGTTCATGCTTTCAAGCATAACGAAGTTTAGCTACAGGGGGTTGTTCTATGAATGTAATACTAGCAGTGACTATACTCAGTCTGTGCAAACCAGGATTAATTACATTACAAAATCATCTGTCAACATCTCGATCATGAGGCTTTCTATCCAATTTTTCACCTTGACCCAACTCTAAGAATTGACATATTTTGTCCTCATTCAAACCATAAGAACTAGACTTTTTTATACACTACCTGCTTGCTGTTTAATTGTAAATATGATACACCGCTGCATGGCATAGTTAGGGAAGGTCACATACATTTGACATTAAAATGAAATCTCAAATTTCTTGATCTGGTACATTGATTTGGAATCCATGAACTTCACATTGCCAATTTTTTGATTGCAGAACCTAACATAGGAATGGTGAATCAATTTTTCTGAGCTATTTAGCTGATCTTGTTTGCTTCTGGACAGTGTTCAGCAGAGTTGAGTCCCTTGAAGAACTAAAAAAAAGCCACAAAAAGGCCATGGAGCTTATTTCTTATTTCGCTAAATATGAAGGTTATTGGGATTTCATTGAAATGGGAAAAAAACCTGAAGGAGAAGGTTCCCAGAAGTTAGGCGGCATTCCAAAAGTAGAGGTAAATAAAAGCCAAGGAAACACCTATTCTCACCCAGCTGATGCTTCATCTTCTTTGCCTCCAAATCAAGAGGGAGAAGAAACCCAAAAGAATCGTGACTCCCAGGATTCTGGCAGATTTCGATGGAATGATTCACCCTTGACCCTTGGTGCAAAAATGGGCCTTCATGAGTTTGTAAATCAAATATTGAAGGAGTGCCCGGAATCAGCAAATTACACTAATCCCGAAGGGCAAAATGTTCTCCAAGTGGCAATTCAGAATGGTCATGAAAGGATTGTAAATATTGTGGAGTCATTGACTTGTAACAAAAACCCAGTCCTGCCATCTTGGTTGTTGTCCAAACGCGAAGATGGTACCAACAACACCATCCTGCATTTTGCTGCTGAGACAACCATTAAAGGAGGGGCTTCTGCTCTGCAAGTGCAGTATGAACTCCAGTGGTTTGAGGTAAGATTGCAGGAACTGCTCATTATGTTCATTATTCTCATTTCACTAATGGCAAGGATAGTATAACTTCTCACTGCAGTAATGGCTTTATATTTGTACACATACATATTCATATATATTCACTTAATCTAAATTGCAATATCATCTTCCATCATTTTTCAAGTGCAACTCTTATTTCTTATGTGTTTAATCAAGTGTCCAAAAATGGAGCCATCTTTGCATTGCAAAGATTTCTAAAACTCTACCTATGATCCACACTTTTAAAAGATAAGAGTATCATTCACTATCATCCACGGTTCTCCGAACAATGCCGAATCGGCCGATACGGCCCGTATTGAACTGGACCAGTGCCAAATCAACATGGTTCGGCTATAAAAATCGGTTCTTCCCTTTATAAATATAAAACAATTTAGAAATCGGTCCAAACCGGTCCCGAACCGGCCCGAACTGCGACAAACCGGTCGGTTCGGTCCGTTCAGACCGGTTCGGACCGGTTTGAACCGGTTTTCAATTTGTTTTGGCTATTACTGTTTGGTTTGCGGGGGTTGAAAAAAGTGAACTGAGAGCTCGAGAGCTTTCAGTTTTGAGTAAAAACTTTGAAGGAAGGGAAGAGAACCCATTTTTTCCGGATTTGAAGCTAATTAAATACCAAAATAGCAAGAAAGAAAGTGGATTTAAGGTATACATGTGCTTCCCTTCTCTCTTTCTCCCTCTCCTCTTTTTTGTAAATTCATCAAAAATAAAAAATAAGGAAAAATGCTATCAATTTTTTTTTGGACATGATTTTAGAGTATGTTGCATATCTATAAAAGATCTATACAATGATGCTTAGATCATAATTTTTGTTAAGTATATGATTTTTAAAATTAAAAAATAATTTTAAATTAAAAAATTAATAAAAAATAATTAATTAAAAAAATTATAATTATAGATTATTATTATAGGGCTCGTAAGTTATTTTCACTATAAATTTCGTGTTAATTTATTCAAATTTTGATATATTTTTTAAATGATACTTTAGATCTAATATTAAAGAAAAAGTGGCCTTTCATGCATGTCCACTATCTTAAAAAAATATATGTAGCATTTATGATAGGATCCTACATGAATTTAAAATCAAATTATTTTTATAATATTATAATTTTTCATATTTTTAAATCTAAAAAATAAAAAAATATATAATTAAATAAAAAAATAAAAAAAGGTAAATAAAATAGTAATTAATATACATAATTATTAAGCTTATGTGCTTTTTAAATATTCAGGAATGGATCCATCGAGAAGAAAAAAGATTCGGAGCGTGACATTGGTTGGTTGCATGGAGAAATACTCTCGGGTTGGCATCATTGGAGGTATAAATGGTGCAATGTAGAATTCAAAGATGGTGGGATAACGAGATTGAAGTAGCACTTGGCTGGTGGTTATTCTGATTATCTGTATGCCGAAATATCCACAAGAGGTCCGTCAGTTGATGAAAAAGTATTTTGCTGATTTCAGACCAGGAAAAAAAAAAATATCAAAGAAGATAGAGGTGGACCGCAAAGCTGCAGAACTACCTTCTTATTACTCCAAGAAATCAGAGAGAGCATCTATTCTTTCTGATGAGAAGGCACAGATGGAGGCTGCCATTTAGGCAAGTTTGTATAAATAGAGACAACTAGAGAAGATGGCCAGGCACAGACAGTGATTTGAGCCATCGGTTTTTGAGTTGGGATCAGACTCTGGAAGTATTGCAGGAGAGTCTGAGACAGTTTATGAGGATCTCTTCAGTCAGAGAGCCCATTAGGAGAGGCACTAGCTGCATTGCATCTATGTTGGAAGCATTTGACAGTAGAAGGAAGTCTTCCAGGAACATTGCTGTAGATGCCACACTATTCATGATTTCGATTCATATACCTTTTCTAGTAGAGATTACAAGCAACAGATGATTGATAGTATCCTAAAAAGGATAAGAAGAAGAATATGTGGCGGGCCATTGGATCTTGGTTTCATTTCAGTCATATCTCAGTGCATACAGCAAACAATCCATATTATTGCTCTATTATTGCATCTATATAGGCTGCTGGTATAGGTGTAGATCCTCCAGGATCGAGGAATATTTATGGTCAATTTCTGAAAAATAATGAGCTAGAAAATTGAATTGCTTCCTATCAGAGTAAGTGGCCCATGTATGAATTGATAGTGATATGTGATGGTTGGACTGATCCTACTAGATGAAGCATCATCAACTTCTTGACTTATTATGATGAATTTTTTTCATGAACTATTGATGCTTCAGATCAACTGCTGATAATAATTATATTCTCAGATTGATAGAGAAGGCGATTAATCAGGTGAGAAAGTAGAATGTTCTGTAGGTCATCATAGATAATGAACCACAGTAAGGTCGCAGGGTAGCTCTTGATGCAGCAGCGATCGTATATTTTCTGGATTCATTGTACTGCACATTGTATTGACCTCATGTTAATAGATATTGAAAAAATTCGTAAGGTGCAGAAGATAGTTGAATTAGCATAAACTATCACCAGATTCTTCTATAATTATATATGGATCTTATCATTGACGATGAGCTTTACTGGGAAAGAAATATTGAGACTAGGGGTTACATGGTTTGCTTCAAATTATATAGCACTTCATAGTCTTCTTGGCAAGAAAGTAGAGCTGCGTTAGATATTTGTCAGTCAAAAGTGATAGCAGAGCCAAGGATTCAGGTCTTGACGGGACGTCCTGTGGGATACCGGGATAGGATACTATCTCATGTATTAGGACAGGATGTCCCACCAGCATCCCAGCATCCCAATCGGGATACCTTGGAACATTCCCTATCCCGAATGTTGGGACGGGATGGGATGTCAATGTATCCCGTTTCATGAAAAAATCGAGACAGCCCCATTCCACGAGATTTAAAATCTTGAGCAGAGCATATATGCCAGGACAAATACTGAGGAGAGCATTGTGGATAATTTAGTGACAAAATAGATATTCTGACAGTAGGCCGAGAGGATAGTGGAGGCTATCAAGCCTTTATATGAGGTACTTCAGACTGTGGACTTTGAGAAATATGCTCAGAAGGGCTTCCTGTATTACATGATTTAAAAAGCAAAGAAAAAGATTCAAGAGGTAGATCCAGTAAATGCTAATGAGCATATTCGGATCATTGATGGATGGTGGAGTTATCAAATGAGTTCGGATTTGCATCTAATAGGTGCGCAATAAATCATGAACTCTCTAAAATTTTGAATTAAAATATATTTGTATAAGTGCACTTGACTAATTCTTAAAATATATGTACAGCTTACTATCTGAATCCGATATTTCAATACTCTATACCGGACATTACCATGGATGAATAGCTTATGTCTGTCCTACGTAATGTTATATATAAGATAGAGCCCGATCTAGATATCGCAGCTATGTGCCTAAAATAAGTAAGTTAGGTTGAAATTATTAAGTGATTTTTATTAGCATTAATTTTAACAAGTAGCACATGATAACAATAATTTTTTTTCTAAATAAAATTTTTTAAAGATGGCATAAATTCTTTTGGATCCAATGTAGCTATCATAAGTAAATCAAAAATGAATCATGGTAGGTACTACTAAGTCTAATATTATATTCAAATTGATTTTTGAATTTTACTGAATCTAAAATTTTAAATAATTTAATATCTTTTGCAGCTGAATGATGGGTGCATTTTGGTTGATTAGCAAAATATTTAAAAATTCTTGCTATCAAAATCCTTTTTCAGATGGTGTCATCTAGTGGATATGAACGCAATTAGTCTACCTTCTGCCTTATCCACTCTAAGTAGAGGAACTGTTTAAAATAGAAATGCCTCAATAATCTTGTTTATGTATATTAAAATTTAAGGTTGAAGCTAAAGTACATTCAGGAGGAAATTGAACTGAAATACTCCGATCCTACTGCAAGTAATTATGTTGATGAGAATGAAGATCCGATGATTGGATGGGTCGTGAGTCAGCAGCAAGAGCCAGAGCTTGATGAGCCAGGATCGCCTCCTCGATCAGCTAGTTTTGTAGCTAGCGAGGTTGGGGTGTATGCTGAACAATGGACAACAATCAATGTTCCTTACAGGACTTCAGCAAATACATCACATCATCCTTCCTCGCCATCATTCGGTCCAGAGACAGAGGGAAAGGAAAGTCAGTTGCATCTCCACCGGAGTACTTAGTTCATTCAAATTTAGACACTAGAGAGAATGGTGCTAGTGCTTCTTTAGATAGTGAGGATCTAGTGATCAGGAAGGGGTCAGAGGATAGGAGATGCAGCCGGCTATTCATCTTCGATTCACTGGTGAGTCGCAGTTTAGTTACGCTACACAGGATATAGATTATGGTGCACCAGTTGATAGAGCCCGTGGTGATACAATTCTATATAGACGATGGGCTCCGTGAGATTATTCAGGACACGATGCAGCTGCAGACCTTGCACGTGGAGTAGGATTTATGGATGTATCAGGATCATCTTCATATTCAGGATCTTCTTATCCATAGGTATCGGCAGTTTGTGATTCATATGGATATGGATATGGTGCATCCGAGACATCATCTTCTAGTGGTTATTATTCTATGCAGCCCGGAGCATCTTATGGATCTGATTTTGTTCCCGGTATATTTGGATGGGCCTTTACACATCCATATCATCAATCTCTGGAGACCTCTCAAAGTTGGGATTTTAGCGAGGGATTTGTGATGAGTTACGATGATCTTACAGAAATATCATGCTGCTTGATTAGAGGGATTTACTAATCTTCCTATTCGGTACATTAATGATCTCGATATTTATGGACATCGATACTCGATCCGATTCTAAATATCGGTATGTAATTATGTTTATATTTTATCTTTCACTTTAATTAATTGCTCGTAATTTTACTTTAAATTAGAATTTTTAAAAAATTAATATATCATAGCTGGAGACTAAACAGCATTTTGTAGTATTTTGAAGTGATACAAACATCAATTAGTATCAACAAACATTTATTTAGATCTAAAAATATTTTATAAACCCTAAAAAAATAAAAAAAACTGGACATGCCAGTTTGAACCGACACGCCGTACCATACTATGTATCGGTACGGTATGGTACCGATATCGTACCGTTCCAGCCCAGTGCCGGTATGAGTCCCTGTATCGATACCGGGATCCTTCCTATCATCTTTAATTATTAATCTATGTAGGGGGGAACAAAGGTTAAAAAAAATCCGACCATTCAAAATCATGTGTATAATGAAAGTTGAGGGTTATCAACAAGTAATAAATAATGATAGTCATGTAAATGTAAAGTCTTTGCTACTTCATATAAAAATATCCCTTATTCTTATTCGTCCTACTTCAAATGCTTTGTCTAGGAGATCCGCAAGTTGATGGCACTATCCATTAAGCAGTCTTGGTTTTGGTACAGTTATTTTCTGGAACCCTTGTTTTTGTTACTTTGGATGTTTTAAATTGGATCAAGGACAAACCTTGATGGCTTTGCTGAATTTTGTAAATGCTTGACATATGAAATTTCATAAAACACTTGATAATGTAAAAGAGAAAGATGTGCAGGGAACAAGATGTATCACTGAGAATGCAAAGGACATGGACACTACAGGTAACATGCCGGGATAACAAAACTAGAGCAAAAGTTCTCTTTATTTATTTCATATATTTGGTCGACACAATGTCTGAGATTGGCCCTTTGATATTCCTGTTGCATCAAGTCAAACAAAATGCTTCAACACTGAAGACTTTATTCTTCCCAAATTTCCAACAAGGAACCACCAAATTCCTTAATTTGTTTAATGTTGTTCTCCAGAGAATAGTTCGAGGTGGCTTGTCTTGACCAAATTCGTAAGTGTTTAATTATGCACATAAAAAGCCAAATTCGCAGACTATTACTATGGGGGCAATGCGGTTACACTTCATTTTCTTTCTACCATTCAAAAGATTTAAGCCAGTGCGCTCATGAAGAACATGATATGCTGTCACTATATTGGAGAGACCATGCATGCATTGACTAAATATGCATGTGATGTAACATATTTTCTGACATATTGTCTTGGTCATCATGAAGGTGCACATATTCTGATCTCTTTCCTCACAATCAATGCAGAGAGTGAAGAAGCTGGTGCCCAGAGATTTACTTAATAGCAGAAACAAGGAAGAGTTGACAGCTCAAGAGCTCTTCACCAAGAAGCATGAGAAAATGGTTTTGGATTCTAGGGACCAACTGAGGGATATAGGAAAGACATGCTCTGGCCTCCTGGCTGCTGTAGTTTTTGCCACTAGCTTTTCCATCCCACAGAATGGTAATGACCAAAACCTTCTTAAAATGACTGCATTCAATGTATTTGCGCATGCATATGTAATTGGACTTTCATGCGCCGCAACTGCTCTAGTTTTGTTCTTATCTCTCCTGACTGCGCAATACAAGGAGGAAGAGTTCCGTCGCTCCCTTCCCACCAAATATTTTTTTGCTATGACATCCTTCTACATGGCATTCTTGTGTCTGCTCGTGGCCTTCTTTTGCAACATTTACCTCAGTATATATGGTGGGAATGGCAAAGTTATTGTTCTTGCCATTGAGCTGATTGCTGTTCCAGTAATTTGCTTCATTGTGCTGTTTTACCGCGGTTGCAGCTTTGGAATAAGATCCTTCTTTCGACAAGTTTGGCATTGAGAAGCATGCTTGGATCTTGCAGTTTGGTAAAAAATAGGGTGATGTGGTTGAGGCACAGTTAGCAGCTTATTTGAGCTTTGCTGTTCGAGTCCCTCTAGTTATTTTCCTTGTGCTGTTTGGTATTTGAACATCAGGTTATCAGCTCTGTGTTGGATTGTAATTATCTTAGTTACCTATGTAAAGAAAGAATTATTTCTTTAATTATTAATTTGAATATGTAGGTCTCTTCAAAACAGGTCAACTACCTAGTTTTAAACCTCCGTATAAAAGGGCATGGTTGCATGGAGATACATTTCCAAAAGTAAGGTCTAGCCCTCAGAAATTCCTACAACATTTACCAAGAAATTTTCCAACTGAAAGGAATGTAGCAAAGCTATCTGATCCGGAATTATATCATCACTATATATGCTTCATTTAGCCAGAATTAAGAGGGTTGGGGCATGGTCAGCAGCTTATTTGAGCTTTTGCTGTTTGAGTCCTTCGAGTTATTATCTTTGTGCTGTCAGATAATCTGCTGTGTGTTGGATTGTAATTATCTTAGTTAGCTATGTAAAGAAAGAATTATCTCTTTAATTATTAATTCGAATATGCAGGTCTCTTAGAAACAATCCAACTACCTAGTTTTAAACCTTCATCCTATGAAGGGGCATGGGGGCATTTATTTATGAACATACATTTCCAAAAGTAACGGCTAATCCGCACAAAGTGCGATAGCATTTACTAATAACAATCTTCCAACTGCAAGGAATGCAACAAAACCATCCGATCCAGATTTATATCATGACTATATAATGCTGCATTTAGCCAGAATTAAGAGGGTGGAGGCATGGTTAGCAGCTTATTTGAGCTTTGCTGTTTGAGTCCCTCTAGTTATTATCTTTGTCCTGTTTGGTATTTGAACATCAGGTAATCAGTTCTGTGTTAGATTATAATTATCTTAGTTACCTATGTAAAGAAAGAATTGCTTCTTTAATTATTAGTTCGAATTTGCGGGTCTCTTTTAGAAACAAACCAACTACCCAGTTTTACACGTCCGGGCATGATGGCATTTATTTATGAAGATACATTTCCAAAGGTAACAGCTAGGCTTCACAAAATCCGACAGCATTTACTTGGCAATCTTTCAGCTGCAAGGAATGCAGCAAAGCCATCTGATCCGGATTTATATTATGTCTATATAATTCATTACTGCAGCTCTGCCATCTGCATGGGAACAAATGATTATGATAGAAATTTTTAGAGTTAATTATGCTTTTAGTTTTTCAAACTTAGACCAATTTTTTTGATATATCTAAATTTCTTAAAAATAAATTTGACCCCTTTTTTCAATTATTTAAATATATTTTTTTTTTTTTTAAACTTCCAGCCACTTTTTTTCACTGGAAGTTTTTATCTGCATTAACCAGTAATTACGTTGCAAAAATCGCTTAGTTAGATAATTACATAATCAATTAGTAAAGATGCCATATATGAATGATGACATGTTATATGAATGTTAATATGGTATGCCGGATAAAAAATTTTTTATTTCAATAATAGCATAAGATATGCCATAAAATTTTTTATCCAAAAATATTTAATTACCGAATGCCATGCCATTATCTATATATCGCATTCTCATCTATATACTATAATTATATTTTCAATCCTCTAAATTTTATAAAATATTTTATATATTATACAAATGATACCTGGTACATAAATGATGATATAACATATGAATAATGATATAGTTGGATGATATGCATGGCAGATTCTCCGTCCTGATCGCCTGGTTATCGAGAGTGACTCAGCGACCATGATTTCTTGAATCTCGCATCCCTCTTCTACAGCTACAGATCATCCTATGGTCCGGGATATCAGATTCATGCTGCAGGGTTGTAGCTTTATTTTCATTAGGTATATTTATAGGGAGGCTAATTTAGCTGCTGACTGGGTAGCCTCCTTTGTAGCTCAGCATTCGGGATCAGTTTTATGGTTTGACTGGCGCTCCATTCCTGTACAGTTTAAGGATGTTTTACTTGCATACTTTTTAGGTTGTATTCATATTTGTTCAGTGAAATGAATACACCGGTTTATCAAAAAAAAAAAAAAAAAAAAAAAAAAAGAAAGAAGAAAGAAAGAAGAAAGAAAGAAGAAGAAGAAGAAGAAGAAGAAGAAGAAAGAAAGAAAGAAAGAAAGAAAGACAAATTCATAAAAGTTTGCTGGAAGATTTAGCTGCTCTCACTTTTTTTAAAAAAAAAGAAATAGTATTTTATTTTGTTCAGAATAAGTAATACAATACACAAAATCAATAAGGTGTTATTAATTTTTCATTAGTGCATACATCGGCAACGACAAAATTAGTCAAACTATGGCGGTGTTGCACGGTTGACAGAGAGCAGAGGAGAGATGGGACCACACACTCACCCTACGAATCACGTGGCTCCGAAAGTTTTAAGGTGCCCTGTGCATCAATTTGAACTTGAAATTGGAGGGAAAGCGCGACACGAAATACGTTCCCCTTTCGGTGCACCCAATCGGACGGAAAAAAAGAAAAGGTGCTTGCCCAGATAAGTAAATTATTAGCATATAATAATAATATATATAAAGTTATTTTGGACTTTGGAAAGCTGGCAAAGTTCTAATAAAATAATATTTTTTATCGAATAAAATAATATTCAACAATAAAAAAAACGCCTAAATATACTGATATTAATCGAAAACAATACCAAATTAAATTACAAATCCATGCGAGGGAGGTCGAGCTCTCGGTCTCGATAATTTATTTATTTCCATTGCCCATGGTTTTGCCCCTTTTTCTGGGCGGTGCGGCGAGGGTTTGGTGGCGAGGAAGCGATGGAGGAGTTAGGGTTTTATTTTTTCCATGGATCCGAGGCTGATTTTACCCTAAATCTCTGAAAACCCTAGCGCGTCGTCCCCTTCGCGGCTCGGTCTATTGATCTATTTTGAGGTAGCATCCTATTCTCTAGTTCTCCATTCCGCCATCTGTTATCATTCCTTTTTTTTTTTCATCGGAAGGAGTTTTTTTCCTTTTAAATTTGGGCTTACGCAAGTATTATATATGCAGTGGGGAAATGGAGAAGATTTAGCGGAGATGTAATGCTGATACGTTTTTCTAAAAATTTCCTTTTTCTGCATGGAATTTACCTTTTTTTTCTGGAAATTTTGGAAATTTCATGTAATATTTTTTCCTATTCATTGAAGACGTGTCTTCGGAGCTGCGGGAGTGATTCCAAGAGGGGCTTTGTTTCAGTCTGTACCGTAGAGAGGAAGGACTTAGTGGAAGTTCGACGAAAAGAATTATAGAACAGGTATTTGGGGTTTTGAGGAATGGATGATAGAGATTCTTCGAGACTGGACTCGTCCCCGCCTCCGGGATTGATGGTGGGTAGCAATTCCTATGGAGCTGCAGCACCAAATAATTCCATGGTAGCTCCAAATTCATCAGGAATGATGCATGGAATGCGGTTATCCTTCAATCCTATGACTTCTTCTGTATCAAAAATGACGGATTCACCTGGCTCTTTGTATCATGGTGATGGTATGTCTGGCATTAGACCAAGTGGTGTACTTAACATGGGTGAGCCGATGAAGAAGAAGAGAGGAAGGCCAAGAAAATATGGACCTGATGGTAGCATGGCCTTGGCTTTAATTCCTAGCCCTTGTGCTTCGGGGTATTCTAACAGTCCAATGTCAGAGCCAGCAATTAAGCGGCGAGGCCGTCCTCCAGGATCAGGAAAGAAGCAACAACTTGATGCCTTGGGTAATTACTATGCCACTTCTTTTTGCCCATGTAAAATGTATTTATGCGTGATATGCTATTCATATATGAACATAATTGCTACAATAAGATGTGTTGCTAAAACTCTAAGTAGCTAATTTTACAACATTCCTAACATTGGTTCTCATGAATGTTCTATTTTTGCCTCTGGTGTTTTGCATAACTAGTTGACTGTTGAAATCATGAGCTATCATGAGTATCTTTTGCATATCCATCTGGAGGCATTCTTGCTAATTCCTACAAATCTAGATCTAGATTTTTTTTCTTTGAGTTAATTGCGTCTTCAAACTTATTGAAATTTCTTTGTGTTAACAGGTCTAGCAAATACGTTATCATATCTTCTTTTCTTTTCTATTTTCCTTTTTCTTGATGACCTTTGTAATCAATGGCATATCTATTGTCCTTTTTTATAGTCTGCACAATTCTTTCTCAAACTACTCAAAATTCTATTTTTGGGAAGATATAAAAGGCAATCAATATATATATATCTAGACCATAACTGTATTATAGCTAGCAGCTTATCACAGGTCTTATAGGTCTAACTCTTATTTTCATTTACATTGTTTGTTGTCTAATTTTCAGTGACTAACATCTTGACGTGTCTAATTCTTTTGTCTAAAATTAATTTTCTAAATGTTGGTTAAATTAACTAATATTGCTATTCTTTGTAATTTCAGGATCTTCAGGGATTGCTTTTACTCCACATGTTATTACTGTTAAAGCTGGAGAGGCAAGTACATAACAACTGATGCCACTTTATCTATTTATGCAATTAAGCTCTCATTGTGGGATCAAGTTGACCAGGGAGAGACAGAGAGCTTACATATGTGTCTTTCCCCATACCATGTTCCAATCAATTTCTGTATATTCTATTATTTTGTAACTTTTTTGTTTTCATGCCCATCATGTTGATGTTTTTCATCCTTTATTCATAAATGAAAAGGAAATATATAGTGTGCTGTCTGATAGATGGTTTTTAAACTTCGTCCAAATATCTGAACCAGCTTATCTGAAGATGGGGTCAGCTGCAGAGTTTTATATGAAATGCCAAATTTGTTCCATATAGGATTTGTTTATATAAATATTTTGCTGTTTCTTTGCTTCCTTAAATGTGGTGAAGTATTTTCTCTAGAATAAACTTAAATTTTGCAAGTTCATGAAGATTTGGAAGCATTTCAATATTAAGTTTAAGAAAGATTTAGATGCAAAGCAATGCTTTGACGTATTTTGATTGTCCTAGAGATCAAAATGCATTAGCATTTTATTGCATTTACATAATCTAAATGATATATTACACTCTAAACTTTATTTCTTAAACATTTTATTTTCATGATTTTCCTAAATTATGTAAGCATCTTAAGAAAATTTGTTTTCTCTTGACTTATTTTATTTTTCTTTATTTTTTTAAGTAGTTTCAATTTATATCATTTGAATTTCTTTATAATTTTCCATTTAAAAGGCCAAAACTGCCAAAATGGCTGAAATTAAAGGTTATTTGGTCTGACTGAAATCACAGCTGAAATTGAGCTTTTAAGCCATGTTTCTAGTGGATAAATTAAAAGTTTCATGGATGTAATTTGAATTGCTAAAGTCGTCGTTTTACATGCTGGTAGATTGCACCTATCTGTCTACCATCAAGAATGGAAACGCCTATATATGCCATGACCTGTATGTGTTTTAGATGCTGCTATTAGCTTAAAGCTAAAAGGTGAAGCCAAGACTAGTCAATTAGAATCTTAAAGATTATTATTTTGCATTTTGTAAGAAGAAACTGTACATTGGTTTTTGATCTAGGGCAAGGAGGGAGGATTTGAAATGAGGAATTGATGCTACCCCTAACAAAAGGCTTTTTTAAGGACCTGGAAATTATGTTCTGTTTGTGTTCATTCAATAAACTCCAACATAGGAATGACCGGAATTATCTTTGCCTGTTCTCAGCCAGTTAAATTTTAGTTCCACGATGGCTTTTGTAAAGCTTCTCAACATGAATATTGAACTGTCAAGCTTAAAAGCCATAGTTTGTTTCTACACTAGTTACGTCATGGTGGATTAAATCATGCTTATGAGTCTATCATGCTAACAATTTGGTCTAAATTGTCTAAGTTATTGCTGCAAGCCTAGGTCTAAAGGTCTATGCAATAAAGTGATGAATTTCTTTCATATATGGTATGTTCATCTGATAGCCAAGGTGAGGTCTTAAAAAGGATAATGACATTTAATGAGTGAAATGTGTTGCCGATCTCGCCGCCGCGCCCGTGCTTCGGAACCGCCGATCCTACTAGACCGTCTCGCTTCTGGGGCCTCCTGGCTGGACCGAACCTGCAAGGCAAGGTCAGAAGACCCTGGCCGGAGATTCCGGCGAGGGAGCTCCGACAATCAAGTTAGTAGACGGCGAGAAGGAACAGACTCTCTGGGACGGGCCCCCGAAGGAGTCTCAGACTCAGAGAATGTGCTAGCAAGAAAAGTGCTAGAGAGACCAGAAACCCGGCTGGGCTCCTTTGCCGAGCTCACGCCAAGCGACCCCTCTTGGGATCTTGGATCTCACTCTTGAAGCGGAGTTTTCCGGCCTTTGTTTCTTGCTTGCTTCACTTCACTTACATTGTCGTCTATTCTCTCATTCCTTTTATCTCCTGTCGCCCCTTCGTTTTTCGCTCCTGGGAGGCTCCCTTGTTGCTTTCATCCCCTTCCCTCCGTTCCTTTCTCTTTCCCCTTCTGGTTCAGAGGGCCGGACGGCTTTCCGGCCTCGTTTGCCAAGCCTAGCGGGAAAAGAGTAAGGGAGGGGGGCGCTGGCCAGGCTGCCAACCAGACCTCGGGCCGAGCGTGAGCGCTCTCCTTCCCAGGTGCCGACGCTGTCCGTTATCAGGTCCTGCTTTGTCAGAGCCACGTCTCTCGACTGTGGAACCTGTCGGGCCGACGTAAGTGATGTTTCGCGTGCCGCCGCCGTCCGTACGGGGCGCCTTTCTCGGGGTGCGGCGCGCACGGCTCGAGGGTCAACCTCGGAGCCCGCGCCTCCGTTCTTCGGGACCTTCTCTGTACGAGCTGGCCTACCTCGGCCGAGGTGGACCCCTCCTGGGTGGACACCTGGCGGGTGGCAAAAGGATGCCCGGCTTCGGCCGAGGTGGTCCCGTCTCCGGGCGCCACCTGGCGAAGGGGCCTGCCTCGACCTCGGTCGAGGTGGGATCGTCTCAGGGTGCCACCTGGCGAGGGAGCAGGGGAGCCGCCGGCCTCGGCCGAGGTGGACCCCTCCTGGGTGGACACCTGGCGGGGCGGCAGAAGGACGCTCGGCTTCGGCCGAAGTGGTCCCGTCTCCGGGCGCCACCTGGCAAAGGAGCGGCAGAGGGACGCTCAGCTTCGGCCGAGGTGAACCCGTCTCCGGGCGCCACCTGGCGAAGGAGCGAAGGGGCCTGCCTCGACCTCGGCTGAGGTGGGACCGTCTCAGGGTGCCACCTGGCGAGGGAGCAGGAGAGCCGCCGGCCTCGGCCGAGGTAGACCCCTCATGGGTGGACACCTGGCGGGGCGGCAGAAGGACGCTCGGCTTCGGCTGAGGTGGTCCCGTCTCCGGGCGCCGCCTGGCGAAGGAGCGAAGGGGCCTGCCTCGACCTCGGCCGAGGTGGGACCGTCTCAGGGTGCCACCTGGCGAGGGAGCAGGGGAGCCGCCGGCCTCGGCCGAGGTGGACCCCTACTGGGCGGACACCTGGCGGAGCGGCAGGAGGGCCCGGGCCGAGCTCGACTTCGGCCGGGGTGGTAACGTCTCAGGGTGCCACCTGGCGAAGCGGCCGGGGGGCCCGGGCCGAGCTCGACTTCGGACGTGGGGGAGCCGCAGCTGACTTGGACGAAAAACCTCCACGTGGCTCGAATCACGCCCGACGGAATCTGAGACCTGCCATGTCATCGTTACGGCTTTAACAAAATGTTTAAAGTGTCCAGCCTGTATCCTTGTTTTTGCCTGTCTCATTCACTAAAATACAACCATTCTATCTAATGGAAGTTGTTGATCCCAGATCTTAATCTGTAATGACCTATGATGGCATATAATGGTAGAATCTAGTGATCCTCTCTGTGTGCGTGCTCGCCTCAATATTGTTTACCATGAACTACTGCTCTTTAGCAATGATGATTTGTGATATCAATGAGTGCCAACACCTCACCTATCATAAGGTCCTTGCTTCAACTATCCATCAAACTAGACTATGGAATCATCATCCTCATCATTTGCAGAAAAGAATCATGAATGTGAGTTGTATTCATTGAGTTATATCTATGCATTAGGTTTTGTTCTGGTGGGCTTGGCAGGGTGGGTTAAACGGCATGTTTGTGAGTTAAGCTAGTCGGGTCATAGGGGTTCACCCACCAGTGGATTGAGTCAGGTTCTGATTGAAGTTGTGTCCACCAGCATGGGAGTTTGAACCATCTCGAACCTGACTTATTGAGTGATATATAGCACTTCTTGCTTGGCAAACTCTTGAGGCTGAAGCAGTTCGAGGAATCTCTGGAGTCAACCTACCTTGGTGGTTGTAGTAAGTGAAATTAAGGGTCCAGTTACCAACCTGTGGTTTTAAATTGGGTAGTAGAAGATTAACAAGATCTGTTTTGTTAGCTCGCTCTTGGCATGCGACATGATTCCCTTGTTGATTCTACATTGAAAGTAGGGTCATAGATTCTATATCCTGGAAGGTAAGCAAATGGGTAGCGCCAGAAACAGAAATAAAGCATGGTGGACAATTCATCACATCATGTGGTTATCCCCATGGTTAAGACAACATCTATAAATTCTTGGTATACAAATATGTGAATATGACGATCAAAATGGTGTCTCAATACCTATACCACTGAGTTGAATTGGAATGCTTATACTCTGGATGTAGTGACAGACACACCCTTGTTTTTTCTTTTTGATGGGCTGCTGCTTTTATACTAAGGCTGGACCTTCCCAGATCAGTGAAAATGTAATTTGTCAAAAGCATTCAAGACTGCACCAATATATAAAACAAGGCTTTGGTTTGGTTTTTTCAGAGAATCAGGGTCTTCTGTCAGCTGATTTCATGTAGCTCGCTTCTCTAAACTGAAATTGACTTTCTTTCATCCTTGTAACCATATATCTATTTTGTTAGCTTTGAAATTTCATCTTTTGTTGTACATGTTTCCATGATAGTGTCATCAGATTGTCCCAACCTTGCCATCTTACAGTTTTGGCAAATATGATTAGTGTAATTCAGCCACTCTATGCATTAAAACTTAGATTAACCTGCTATCTTGTTAATGTCAGTTCATCACTAATATTTTGTGTCACAAAATTACTTTCTTTGCACTGTGTTAGCCTCACCATAATTTCCTTCACTATGATGCAACTTGTTTAGATCACTTTCATAGAATATTTTTCAAATCTTGTAAAGAATGAGGCCATTGCTATCCAGAGATCTTTACTCAGCCTACTCAAAAGTCAGATAATATACTGAAAATATGGCCAATCACTATTTAATTATCCTTTCATATATCATAGTTTTTTTTTCCCTCTAATTGTCAGTACACCATAGATATGTTATGGGTTTCAATAAACATTTCTTTATACTTAAAATGAAAGATACCATTTTCCTTGATTATGTGAGGCATCTGAAACACCGTTTATGACATCATATGTTCAATTTTCTCTAATATAAAATCTGTCCTATCTGTAAAAGTCATCTCTGAAGTTCTTTGGAATACACATTTGTTTGCTCAAAGATAAGTATACATTCATAGTGATGTCTTTGTTTTGTTTTGGCAGGATGTAGCTTCGAAAATCATGGCATTCTCACAACAAGGTCCTCGAACAGTCTGTATACTTTCAGCGAATGGTGCCATCTGTAATGTCACACTTCGTCAGCCAGCAACCTCTGGTGGAACAGTGACATATGAGGTTTGAACACAGGAATAAGCTTTGATTAATATTATTACTGTCATAGATTAGCAGCAACACATACAATAACCATTCTTTGCTATGTAATTTATACTTGCCTATTCCCATGCAGATATACTTATCTGCCTTTGTTAGATTTAATCTTGTGAGTCAATGATGATTTTTCAAATTTTCATATACAAATATCTTAGTTTTTTTATTTTATTTTAATAAGAGTGCACTGCTATTGATTTGCATGTCTAAATCAGTTCTAAATATTAATTGTGCAGAAATGGAGAAATATGAAAGTTCCTCATGTCTGTACATATGTTAATTGTGGAAAATTACTGAGTGCTACAACAAATCTTTTAAACCCTATTATTATTTGATGATGCCCATTGAAAACTATTAACATTCAAACTTAAAGGTGCAGCTACTCATGCATCCTTCTTCTAACTTGACCTAGCTAATTTTTTCATCAATTTATTAATGCATTGAGGAATATAAGCAAAACTAGCAATTTAATCTGAAACCATTTTTTGTTCAGGATGCAATTAATCTTTGTGAACCTTTTATTTCATCTGGATGATGAGGGAAGATGATTTTTTTGGTGCTTTGCTTGAATGGTAATGGTTGACTATAAATAATGTACAGGTTTTTCTAGGTTTTAGTTTCGACAAGTCATTTCTTAATGCCCATAAAATGATGCTACCTTACTCAAAAGATTCTCACAACTCTCAGTTACAGATTATCTCTGGGTTTAACAATGAGAAATTTCCAGATTTAAATCACAGAATTGTTTTAACAATTATGGGAGAATGATTGGATTTGGACAGTAAACTAAACCTTATGGGTGAAGGGGATGAAGTTGTCATGGGGAGCTATATTCTGGAGTTCAACTATTGAATGTTTTCTGATTTGTTTCATAAGCTATTTGGTGTCAACTCTAATATACCGCTAAGATGAGTAATTATTGCATAGATGAAGAAGGCACTTGGTGTAAATTCAATTTAAGATTTATACAGATAATGATAGATTGATTTCTATGCGATTTAGAGGAACCGCTAAAATACTACCCTGTTACTAAACATGACCAGTAAAAGACTATAGTGCTTAGAGTGTGGGGACCATCTGCCCTTCCCAGAGTTCTCATGTTGGACTTGTACCCCTTGTTTCGTCAGTTGTCACAGCGAACACTGGATATTGGTTGGGTTTGGAGATTGGCGGTACATCCTGGAGTAAGCATGTTTATTTGGAAGGTTGCATGGCATCGCCTTCCTACTAGAGCTTTTCTTATTACCAGAGGTCTTCACTTGCCTTTTGTTTGTCCTGCTTGTGGGGAGGATGGAGAGACACTAGTGCGTGTTCGTTTCTTATGTGCGAGAGCCCGGCAGGTCTAGAGGTTGGCTGGCCTGGATGGCTTCCTTTTACAGGAAGCGGACATAGTGGATACCTGTCGGAGCTGCTGCAGCCGACCAGCGAACATTCTTCTCGCTCTCTGATGGCCTATATTACCATATCTGGTTTACCAGAAATGTCATGATTTTCAGCTCTTTGAGATGCACTGCTAGTATTATAATGGAATGTGCCCAAGCTCATGTAGAGTATGTGTTATTGACCGAGTCAACCACGGGGACCTGGGGCTTCAGTGATGCTCTTCGAGCGCTCCGTCGGGTTTTCATTTCTTGGAAGCCCCCTGCTTCGAGGTTCTTCACGGTCAACTTTGATGGGAGTGTCATGAATAGACGGGGTGGAGCTAGCTTTGTTATTTGGGATTTTGGACTTGGTATAGTCACTGCTGGAGGGAGTTTTCTTTTCGAGCCGACTGTCCTGGCGGCAGAGCTTTGGGGTGCTTGGGTTGGCCTAGTCTATGCTCGAAGGATTTTATAGATGGACCACCTTATTATCGAGGAGATTTAGCCATTGTCATCACTTGGATCTGGGGTGCTACGAGGTCGATGTCCTTGCACCCTCTTATCCATGACATTACACTCCTCTTGCAAGGATGCTCGGACATTATAGTTAGACATGTTTATCAGGAGGCGAACTTGGTGACGGATTGGGTTGTCTCCTTTATCGCCAATCACTCTGGTAGTGTATATAGTGCTCCAAACACATGACTATAAATGTAAGTAAACTCCTCTACTATCTTGTAAACTCAACTACGACCCTGTTATTAAACATCTCTCTTGGCAAGTAATGTAAGTAAGCTCCAGTATTATCCTGTTATTGAACATCTCTCTTGGCAAATACATAACCATACGTCCCTTCAAGTCATAGATTGCAAGTTCAACTTGTCTTACGAAAATCTATGAAAAGGGAACTGCATGAAGTGAAGTAGAGAAGGAAAAATCAGAATAGTGCTAGATCAACAGTGTTCTGATGGGCTGAAGAAAGAAAGGAGGAAAGATGGCAAATAAGTGCCTAATCATCCATTGTAGAGGCATTTCTATCCTCTTCCCAAAGGCAGCAAAAGCTAATGATCCCAGAAGACCATGTTGCCCTTTTACTTTATAATCATAGATTGCAAAAGGCCAAATAATGAGAATATATAACTTGGTAACCAACTATAGCAACCAAAAAAAAAAAAAGTGTAGAACAGATAAGGACTTATTCAAACATCAATTCAACAGTTTAGATCACTGGTCACACTTGGCTTAGGTTGGAGAGTTCCTAATGAAGTGGCTGATCATCTTGCCGTTGTTTTGTATTAGGGTTCTTAGTATCCTTGGATGCTCCTATTATCTGTCCCATAAGGATTCAGCTGATGCCCCTATTCTTTTTCCCATCTCTTAGACCATGAACCTTGGCCGTATGCTGCCAATAGTAGCAGGTGTCATCTGATTTGCTCGAGCTGTTTCACTAGAATTTCTTTGTTCATAAATCACTGCATAATTAATTTCTGGGCACTTTAAATGCTCTGAAGTGTGGATTGTGGTCCATTGGAGGGGTCAGTGATACCGGATGGTTTAAAGCTGAAACTAGTTGTACACTTTTTTGTGCATATATCTTGCTCTTAATCCAAGTTTATACCATGTCTATTATAGCACTTGATAGTGATGTTGATGCAGGGCCGCTTTGAGATCATCTCTCTCTCAGGTTCATTTCTCCTTACAGAGGATGGTGGCACTCGTAGCAGAACTGGTGGTTTGAGCGTGGCGTTAGCAGGATCTGATGGCCGTGTCCTTGGGGGTGGTGTGGCTGGAATGTTGATGGCAGCTACACCTGTGCAGGTCCATATCTAATTACTGTTCTTGTATTCACATCATCGCTTTCAGATGCAAATTTTGAAGCATTCCAATTTTCCATGCATGCTCAGGTTGTCATGGGCAGTTTCATTGCGGAAGGGAAAAAACCAAAGCCAGAGCCATTGAAACGTGAACCCTCATCAGCCCCACCTCAAATGGCAGGCTTTGGGCCTGCTTTGGCAGCAAGCCCACCCTCTGAAGGGACATCGAGTGAATCGTCTGATGACCCTGGCAGCCCCGTCGATCGGAGTGGTGCCTACACCAATTCAAGCCATCACATTCAGTCTTCATATGCATCCTTTGGTTGGCCGCACTCTGCAAATCAGAACAGGCATGATTCTGACATGAGAATGATGCCTAACTAACAAACTTCAGTTTGGAAGTCTTGCTTGCTCGAAGGAAGATAGTCTCACGAGTTGGATCAGTGTATTTCTTAGTCGCCTTCAGAGAATGTTAGGAAGCAGACCTTTTCCCGTTGTCTAACTTTGTGTCGCTGCTGTTGGCAACTTCTTAATAGAACTTTTCTGTTGAAAGCTGAAATCATGGCTTCTAAGGCCATCTCTGTAGTACAAAAATATTTGCATGTTTTTGCTTCCGCAGTATTTATGGATGTAGCATTTGGTGACCAAGTACCTTGTGACAATTCTTTTTAATCTGAAGCACGTCTTGTGTTTCCATCTCTCGGGCGATATATAACCTAATAGAAGCATTCTTTTTATTTAAAAATATATACATAAAGGATGCATCACAAGCGGACACAGAGATCCAGCCGGTGCCTTACCTTATAAATTAAGGATAATATTTCCTGTTCATGATTTTATTTCCTTGTCCAGATTGTAAGCCTCGCTCGTAGGGTCTTCCTAGAAAATTACACGGTTCAGGTTGTTGCGTGAAACACTAGCAATATCTCATTTAAACAGCAATTTATGTTGTAGCATGGTCTCGTAGACAGTGATCAGTGATGGTTGCTTCACTGACTTGGGTTAATAATATATAGTAGTGGAGTTATTTTAGTAATATGTAATCCGAGATGTAGCATAACTTCTACAAACTATTACATGTCAACGGCACATGAAGCAACATGATTAGGTGAATGTGTGATAAATATAAACAGAAGGATTCAGCCAATCCTGCTCATGATTATATGAATGACCGGTTTTGTTCTCTATCAGATCAAAGAAGAGCTAGAGAAGCAAGTTGGGTACCCCTCTCATTCTCCTCTTTTAATTGGATTTTTTTCTTAATTTTTCTATTTAGAAGGAAATTTGTAATAAGGGGGGAAAGGGAGAGAGAAGGAAAACTTGCACGTCCACGTTGTTGTCCATTAAGGGAGGGAGGGTTTCGCTCCCCCTTCTCTTTTTTTTTTTCTCCCTTCCTTTTAATGGTGCTTGTCCTATTTTCGCATCAAAAAAAATGGTACTCGTTCCAGTTCAAACTTTACTTGCTTACAAGCATGAATTTCTCATGAACTATGGATAAGAGGGGATTGCATCTAACATATCACAATCTTTCAAGTGCTCTACTCAAACAACTCAACTGCGTGCTCTTTCAAATTATAGTCGATAAAACACAGCGTCTGTCAAATATTCGGTTATTGGATAAGTCTAGTGCATCGGTTGCGGTTTCATCAGCTAAGGACTCAAAAGTAATAAACCATTCAAAAAGGACTCGGTAAGCAATTTTCCCGGACGCGTAACTTTATTAGCATATTCCACCGAGAGTCAAGTCGGCAACCATTGCTGACTTTATGGATTGCTCATAAACGAGGGACTACTGAGTACTCAAATCCACAACGGACGTAGAAATGAATTTTCCCGCCTAAAACGGAGTCGGTTCCTGAATGCCGAATTTGCATGAAAGTGGTACGGGTGTCAGAGGCATAAAAAGCTACGTCGGCGGTTTTGCGGCCATCACATTAGTTATAAAGCCTGGGCACTGGAAATAAGTTGCGGTTAGCATTGGGACCTGTGCATAAACGCCGTATCAAAGACTGTTAAAATCGCATCCTCCCCGTGCTCTGGACCCGGAAAGGGTAGGAGAGCGGGGAAGGAAAGATGGAACATTTGTGGAAGGAGAAGGACTTCCTCAGCTGCTGTGGCAGCAAAAGATTGGCGAGAGAGATGGCCGCTGCCTCCCCCTTCGCCGATCTCGATCACGCCCCCCAATCCGCCAGAGAAATTTGGTTCAGCAAGGTCCTCAATCTCCTCCCCCCTTAAAAATCCCATATAATCTGCTCCTTCTTCTCGCCTCCCCTATTGATTCATCTATTCTTTTCCTTTTTTTTTTTTTTTTTCCAGATTGGTGTGAATGGATGGCTCGAGGCCTTCCACCCTCATCCGACGATCGGCGTCGCATCCCCCTCCTTCTCCCGGTGAGCCCTTTCCCCTTCCCTTCTTTCTCTCTTCGTGGATGATCTATTATACTCCTCTGTTTTGGGTTCTTGTATGTTTGGTGGATTAGGTGGAGCAAGGAAGAGCAGTCCACTGCGCTAGCCACTGCTACTGATTCCACTATGGAGGTCCTCTAAGTTGATTCTTGCTGGTTTTTTTTTTTTTCTTTCTTAATTTCTGGTGGGAGAATGTGAAGTGACGTTTCTTTTTAGGTCAGGAGTTGGTCTTGTGGAATGCTCGATACAGGGAGAAGTTCGGGTTTGTGTTTGTGACATGTGCGTCTGGGAGGGGCACACCAGAAATCTTAGGGGAGTTGAAGGTCAGGTTTGTTCTATATTTGTTCTGGATGTGTTTCAGTGCATGTTTAGATGCAATTGCTTTAGAAACCTACCCTTATTTCTTTATTGTTCTTGCTGTAGAAAAATTTGCTAGTAGATGACAAGCTGTACCTATAGGGTACTAAACGGGACATCTGAAATATGGTACAAACTCATCAGCGAGTAAAATCTTAACAAATGACTTCTGTCTAATATTGCTTCTCAAAAAGGCATTTTTTTTCCCCCTAAATTTACAATTAGAAGTAGGTGTCATTATTTAACTTATTAACATCTGGAAGCAAATTATTAATTATTTTTACTGCAATGTTTGCAGAATTATCAGACAAAGTTTTGTTGATTCAGTCCTTTTTTCCTTCAGGGATTCTTCCTCCAATTAATCGTTCTCTATGATATGAGATCATTATATGATAACGGTTGTTAATCTTCTTGTATATTTTACAAACAGGTCCAGCAATGAAAGCATATAAAACTTAACAGAGTGACACATACAATCTTTTGCATCGTTGATTTGCATAAAATTTGAAACTACCCTTCTCTTTCTTTACTTTAAGACACTTCAATCTTTGTTCTTCCAAACTTACCGGTAAACATTTCTCTGATGGTCAGATTGATTGGAAAGCCTGAAATCATGGTTAAATCTGAAAACTGAAAAGGAAACTCAAAAGGGCTAATATTGGAGAAACTATAACATAGAAGAAAAATATTGAGAAGAAAGTACTCTGATATGTTTATCTTCCTTGTCAGCAGCAATTCTGTGAAGTCCAAAAGCAGCCAAGTCAACTATTTAGAGATAGTGGTGGAAAAAAGACTCTTCCAGACTTTGTCTAAGAATAATAAGGAAGATTAGACAGGGCCTTGAGAAGAAAATAAACAATCAAAGGAAACAATAACAGTATGAGAGGTTGTTGGCCTAGCAATATGGATCAACACATGGCTAGCTCCTTTTTGAAGCTGAACAGGCTGAATATGTACCTCTAACAAGCCTCAACCTGTTAATCCACATCTTCCTGTTGCTTCATATGTTTGTTCTCTTCCATCCTTCAAGAGTGGGACCCTTACTTCAAGGACTAACCACTCATAAAATGGGGTCTACATTGGTCACATAGCAAGAACTTTATTTCTATCATTGAGCTTAGTGCGGTACATGTCAGAGCTTAATGATCACATTTGATGTATCATGCACATGACACACTACAAAATCATCGGGGACTAAACATGAATCTCAAGGTCTGCAATGTATTAGGCTCATCCCCACAATGGAAAGTGGAAATGAAGTTTCTACTCTGCAGTGGAGTTGAACCATGCCAACAACTCATTCTAAGGGTGCATTTGGAATTAGAATAGCAAGGAATAAATGCTAGCTAACCCGACTATTCCACTGAACATCAAATTTTTTTCTCATTTACTCTAAATTATATGATTTTGGTCAAACTTGGAGTAAACCTGGCTAACCAGGTTATCCTGAAATAAACTGCTCCATTGGGAGAGGTGTAGTTCATTCCATGATCTACTTCCCTTTTCATTCCCAAAAATGCCCACTATCCCCCTTCTCGCATTATTTCTCCTCTCCCTCATGATTTCTCTCCCATGACATCCATCATGTTGTGATATGGCACTAGTGCCATCATTGGCGAGACAACCAATATTGGTGAGTCAACCATCATCGGTGAGACCACCGCTATTGTACAGCTCCAGCAAGTTTGTCAGTGACACCAAGAACTTTGATGATGTTCCCATTGATGTCGGGATCACAATCCTTGGTAATGCCTAGATGGGGAATGTGTCCTAGATTGAGATGGAATTGTCATTATAGTCATCGTCAATGACACTAGCAAGGCAATTGGTGGCTGCCACCCAAGATCAACAACATTATCATCATCATCTGGACCATCATCCTTGACAATGTCTAGATGGAAGAGTCCAAGATTAGGATTGGATTAGCAGCCCTTGTCAACATCCTACACTGGACCACTGTAGGGATTGTTGTTGAGAATCATGCCTCCTCGATGCTTTGTCATAGAGTGCTGTAACCACATTACTTAAATCAGATTATGTATATATTGGTGATAAGATAAGACATGGGGTTCCCTCTCATCTCTCTCCCTCCCCTCACGCCCTCCCCTCCTCCGGCCCTTTTAATAAGTTTTGATATGTATAATTTCTATGATTTGGAGTTGCTTTTTTTTAAAAAAAACAATAGATATGTTTATATCTTATTAGGATGCTTTTTTTTTTTAATAATTTAGATAATAATTTGCTTATGAAATTATCATCTTTGATCTTAAACTTGAAACTTCACCATTACTATTGGGATATGTTATTCAGTGTGGATGATATTGGTTGGATTTCTCGAAAAAAATGGTGTCATTCCAAGGCTCCTATGTGCCTTTCTAATATGATATTATTTTTATTAAAAAATAATACCATTATCATAGCACAAAGGACACTACATAATATATTTCTATTGCATCTACATAAAATTAATATTATATTAATTCATGTAAGTGGGGGCAATTTTGTCCAGTTTACATAGAAATTACTTTTAACCCTAGTATTCCAATTTTTTCAACCAAACAACACTCAGACTTAACCTCAGGAATTACTGTTTCTGAACCAAACAAAATTTAGGCTTATTCCATTTAATCTGTAAAGAAATTGGAATAGAAAGGGTTAAGAATAAATTATTCCAATGATGCTATCCATCTTCCAAATGCAGCCTAAAATTTCTAAGAAGGTATTCCCTGTGCCTGCTGCTCTAAACAAACTTAAACCTTGGGTTAATTGAATCGTAGATGGAAATAAGATCAATGTCCCACCAATAAATTAACATCTAATTCCTTATCTTCTGCTTACCTAGTTGAAACCCAATTTTGCTAATTGGCCCCTTGGAACAAAAGAAAACTTGACTCTAAAACAGAAAATTCAACAAAAAAGATTAATAGGAGAGGAGATTAAAAAGTTCATTAACTTTTCTAGTTCTATCTCATGGCATGAATAACAAAACTTGCTTCAACTTTGTTTATGCTAGTCATCAAGGGATAATAATTTTTTAGGTAATAAAGATAATGGCCAACTCTTTTTGGTATTAAGGATAATATTTTTTTTGCCATTAAAAAAGTTGAAATCTAGAATGCATGAAGAATTGATATTTTCATGTTTATAGATATGTGTGAATATGCATATATAAATACATGGGCACAAGTTTGGTGACATACAAATAATTTGTTACGTCAATTGCCTAGTTCTACTTCCCTGAATTTATTCATATGTGTTTTTTAATATTGCTTCCCTTCAAATGTTATGCTACAACTTGGTTTTATTTGCAAGATTGTTGTTACAATGATAAAACACATTATATCTGTTATGTAAAATGTGGTTCCTTTCTGAAAATTCTGCTGTCACTAACAGGTTCTTTTGGAGCTCTTAGTTCAAATAGCTAGTTTTCGATATTATGGATGCTTCCTAGTAAAATAGTATAAATATGAAATAGGCTATGCAATACAGTTAATGCCATGCCTGGTTGCAGATATCCTTAACATGAAATTAAATCTTGGTAGTTGCTACATTTTATAGACTTTCTTTGGTAGTTTGACTATTTTAACCTTTGTCTAGGTCTTTTAAGTAGACTGTTACATTAGCTTTAGAATGGACATAGGCTTGTCAGGGGAAGCTTTTCTAGGCTGTGTAGCTTTATTGATTTTGAATCAGGTAACTCAACGTTTTGTTGTTTTTTGTTCTTGCAATTTGGGTGCAGGTTGGTATATTTTAATATTTGGGATACTGTTGTGTCAGTAGTTAAATTTGAAATATAGAGTCGGTTCTGTTGATGTGCTCATGTGACTTATGCTCTCTGCAAAATGGAGACTGGATCATCTTCTATTCTATGCCTCCATTCCATGTTTGAATCATCTGTTTTACTGGATTGATGATGGTGCCTACATAATCATATGATAGCTGATTCATGCTTTTATCATGCACTGCAAACTGTATTGGGGCAGATCTCTTGCATTTGATTTACCTATCATTAATGTACTGAATGTGCCTTGTTATAGAAACGTTACCTGAATAAGACCATCATTGAATTTGAGATAGCAGCAAAGGAGGAGATGAAATTAATTGAATTGCATCTTGCAAAGCTTTTCGAGACCCAGGCCAGAACGACCCCATCTGTGACTGCACAGCTTCCTGTCAGACAATCAAATAAACCTAGAGGTATTAATCACAATATATACTTCATGTTTCTGACTGGCAAATGCTTCCATTCTCTTTTCAAGGATGTCATCTTTTTTGTTTTCCAACTTTTTGTTATATTTAGTTAGTATTCAGTTTATTTCATTTCACAGATAATTTTGGTGGTCCATATCAATCCATTATGTTGGCCTGACAACTTATGGTTGATTTTCATGAATATGATGAAAGTCAAGACATGATACATTATAATCTATAAATGTGGACATTGTTGAAAAGAACCTGCATTAGTTATAGTTACTATTCCAGTAAATTGTCATTGCATCATGTAGTCCTTAGTTTGTAGTCTGTGGAGGGAGACATGTGATGTGCTTGGTTACCAACCATCACTAGTTGAGTGAATATGAGCTTTTCTATGAACCTATAATCAGTGTGGCATAGTATGCTTGCTACACTATATAATGAGGGCTCCAGGATTTTTATGGTGGATTTATCTTTTTGGTCAGAGCAATCAATGGAAGCCTCTGTAATCCTATATCTTCCTACTTGGCATGCTGTACTAATTGAAAAGTATCCACTTTATATGCATAATTTGAAATGTCGTTTTTCCAAAATATTAGATTATATAGTTAGTCTGATACTCGAGTATAACTGTTTTGACTTGTGAGTGATTTGTCAGAGATCAAGTTATGTGTGGCAAACCAACAAAGGGAGACCCATGCATTGATTCCTAAAATCAAAGCCCACTGGAAGCCTGAGTTCCACAAGTTATTTGTTACTTTGTGCCTAGACCAAGTTGTAGCTGGAAATAAACCTGGGACACATCTAAACAAGAAGGGTTGGAAGTATGTTATGGATGAGTTCTATGAGAAACTGGTATAAGATATGACAAGAAGCAATTTAAGAACCATTGGGATAGCATGAAAGACCAGTGGAAAATATGGAGCAAGTTAAGAAGTAATATTCCTGAAGGTGGATGGGACCCAAATACTCAAACAATTAAACATAAGTAATGAGTGGTGGTCTAATTACTTGCAGGTATTCTCTTAAATGATTTTAATTTAATCTGGTAGGTAGCCTTGGTGGATTCATGACATATTACTTTTTTTTGTTGCGGATGCACCCGGAGGCTGCTCAATTTCGTTATAAGGGGCTCCCGTTAGCTGACTTATTGGACACATTATTTTCAGGTGGTGTTGTGGGTGGGGCCATCACATTGAAACACTATCAGGGAATCATGTCAAATATTGATGTGGAGGGACCATCTCAAGCAACCTCAAGTCCAGATAATAACTACGTACTCGATGAGGCCGTTCTTGAAAATCTGGTGAGGAGTCAAGGATCACCAACTTTCTCTCAGGGTGAGTTCGAAAATGAACCATTGTTGCAGCATAGGAGGATGAATCAAGATCCAATCTCACTTTGTCAATGTAAGAGAGATTTAGGATCCTTAAAATTTGATAGACAATGTTATCATCCTTATGAGGTGATTGAGTCAAGGAACACTGCAACATCTGCTCTTAGAGAAGAATACAGCATTAGAGAGTGCATACACTTGTTGAATGAGATGTCAGACATGCAGCAAGGAAGCGAGTTGCACATGTTTGCCCTAGATGTCTTCTTGAAGAAAAAATACAGGGAGCTCTTTATTGCATTGGGTTTGCCTAAATTGCAACTTGCATGGTTATCTCGACAACAGAAACTTGCTAGTGACTGACTGTAGCTACTTCGTCTAGTCTTCTATTACACAAGCATTCTTTTTAAAGCTGTATGTGTTATTGCTTTCAGTGGTGCTAAACGTGATATTAGATATTCATCAAATCATATTAACTGCCTTGCTTTATTTTAGCACTCAGTACATATTTGTTTATTTTTCTGGCATGTTTGGAATGAAATGAATGGGACCCTTTCCATGATTTGATAGATTCTTTATGACAGTCATGCTCACTGCAGCTCTGCTAAATTTCTTATGTCATAGGTATGGAAGGCCTGCTAGAGTATGATATGCATGGATTGCTTGGGAGTCTTTTACTATTTTACAAACTAGTAGATTTTTCTCATGCTACATGTGTTATACAACAAGCTAAGGGTGCAAGGTTTTCAGACATAATATCATCAAGGTTTTAAAGCCTGTGGGACAGGGTTGTCCCAGTTTTTTCATGGAACGTGATGCATTGGCGTCCTGTCCCATCTCGACACTTGGGACAGGGGATGTCCCAAGGTATCCCAATTGGGATGCTGGGACGCTGGCGAGAGATCCTGTCCCAATGCATGAGATGGTATCCCATCCCAGTGTCCCACGGGACATCCCGCCGGGACCTAAATCCTTGAATATCATGATTCATTCCTTTGATCTTACACAAATTTCAATTGTATAAGATATAATTGAGGACATATAAGATATGTTTGACAGCTGAAAATAGATAGTTGACAAGGAGAGCCAACATGGATAATGAATTCTTGGATTATCGGGAAATTCAAATAGTTCTTGTGTTTTTGAGGTGTTAAATCTTTATGAATAGGGTAAGCAACTGAAGCATGGCTGGTCAACTGGTGTGAGGGAAATTGTTTCTGAGGAATCATTACCTTTGTAAATGTGTCTGTCAATAGCAGACATGTAATGTATATAATTTATAGAAGGAAGCAAATAATTGTTGTGGATGCAAAAAAAAGAAAAAGGACATCGAGTTTGAAGTAAGACAATTATCTGTTTAATTATGATATTTGAAGTGTCATGAACTTGCATCCTGTGATACTAGATGATCGTATCATTTTCCTCGCATTCTTTTTCTGCATGTATGCTTGGTGTCTTAGTGTCAAGTTGTTTTTCCTATTGTATTTAAAGGTTTTTGGGTCATTCTTTTGCACGGTACATGAAGTTTTATATTTATGTGGTTTAGGTGAATCTAATATATATATTAAAATGGAGGCTCTGCATTAGTAGAGCTCTCCTTGCACCACATTTTTGATTTCTTAACTTGCAGCGTGTTAAAACAGTTTAAATAGGAAAGCTAAATATTTTCCCTTTGTCATGTATTTAAACCAAAGGCATAAATAGTATAAATGTTTATGCTAGAACTGCCTCAATTGTAGCAAATTTTCTTTAATTTATGATTTATGAGAGAGAAAGAGATGCTTACATTATGGAAAAAGGATTGATAATGATATTAAGCAATAAAAAAACCATACAACCAATGATACCAATCAATAATAGCATTTATTTTTAAAATTTTAAATTATATTTTTTATTAATATATTATTAAATATTAGTATTTTTATTAGTAATAAATATTATTAGTGGGACATTGGATCATGGTCAATCCCATCCACTAGATGGCCTTGTATACTGATGACTATGGAAAAGCAATACGAATGAAACTCCAATCATATATATTTTATTATCATAAAATATATAAGACCAGAGCATACTTTTATTATTGATCATGTATTCTTTTTATTTTACATCCCGCGTATCGCGCAGGTTATATGTTAGTTTTAAATACAAGAGAAGGCCTTGCTCCCAAACAGGTAGGTTTTGCCTTTCATGGATCAAAACATCATTGCACTACAAGGAACGTTTTCTAATAATGCTTGAATTGATTGAAAATCATAATTGAAAATTCTACTTATCCTCTCTGTCTGATATAAGATGTGATCGGTTAGGATTTGTGGAATCTCCCAAAACGCTTTGAACTGACTTTTGAGGGTCGTGCTAGCATTCTAGTTTGTTGTTAGTTTCGGCATTATTCTGTATTTCTGTCATAATTGTGGTTTATGTTTTACAAAATGCTGATCCCTCTGAGGTAAATTATGACCTTTCTTTCTTTTGATGTTCTGTTTGGTTTCTTGAGTGTTTCTTAGTTCAATCTTTTGTACAGTCTGCATTTAGTCTTGGAAAAATAAGTGTTCTATTTTGGTAACAAGTTCCAAATTCATTGTTCCTCAAACTTAAGACTGTTTTGTGTTAGTTAAACTAAGCTCTGTTTACATGAGTTGGATCATTTTAATCTCTTTTAAACTGCATATCATTTTTTAAAGCAAGTCTGCATTCGCAAATAATTTCTACAGGTTTAGTTGCTTCCTTTTGTTTGTGCTGATGGTGTATCAGCAATACCAAATCATCCAAGCATAACCAATATTCTGTCTGTTCTTTTTGGTTTGGACCAACAAACTAAATTTTCATCAAGAATTTATAGCTTAGTTTATTTGTTTACATTGTTACTGACTGGTTCTAATTCATCCCAACATCTCATTTTTTGACTGAAAAGATTGTATTGGGGCATAATTGGAGCACGTCTTACAGCTGTTGCTAAGGCATCTGCCAATCAATCCCCTAGAAATTTCAGGTGACGGTCAATGCACTCCCCCTCCAGTCACAACCCATGTCCCGGATGTTGCTTGTGGCACTTCTGCATCAGGAATGGAGGTACACCTGGAGATGTGGAAGAGCACCAAGCAGTGTCCATCATTCACTGACTGACGATCTAGCATGTGGATGTTCCTCAGCTCCAGTCACAAATACTGATGGGCGTTGTTGATTATATCACAACTGGGTTTCGTCAAATCAGTTTCAATACTGGCAAGTAATGTGCCCTCTGGCTTCTTTACCTATTTTAGCATAGTATTTGAGGTCTGGAAGAACCAAAGTTCAGAGCATTTTCATGTCCCTTTGTTGTATACGCCCTTCTCCTTGACCGCAGACAGGGGGAGCTGCATAAGGAATCAGTAGTGCATCGCTTTTGACAATTCAAATTATCAGGCTGGAGAACTTAAGAATGTATTGCTCCGGCTGGTTTGTATAAAGTGACCATGATGAACATACATCTATTATGCCTACCAGTGGGTGGCCCATCTGGGAGTTATACTTAGGCAACAATATGCAACAGACGTCTTGCTGAAGGATTCTGTTTTGTGCATTGAGGTGGTCTGCGTTGATAATTCCATTCACCATCCAGAGTACCAGGTCATTTTATTAGCCAGTGCTTGTCCTTGGTTTTTCATAGGGAGAGATGTCTTTTGACGCACATTATGATCAGAGTGGCCCTTCACTTGAAATTGTGCTGTATAACCAACAGGGTTTCAATTCAGTTTCAGATGGATATATCAGTGGCCAATCCTAGTAAGCTATCAATTTTTTAAGCAATGATTTATAATTATAACAAACCGATACTGCCAGATGCATTCTAACTTCTGCTACAAACATGATAAAGATGGTTATAGGGTATAAGCATCGGTGGTCCAAAGGGTTTGACATCTGGAGAGGCTGACATATATATATATATATATATATATGTTGGGATATGACGGTTCAAGTACCAGATAATTATCGGTTCGATCGTTCGCCAAATCTTCTTCGAACTGCAAATTTAGATCGAAATGCCCAGAGAGAGCCACGAGAATGGATGAAGCGGCACTTCAGCCCTCCATCATGTCGTAGGCCCGGTCTTCGGCCTTATTCGAGGACTTTGATCCTGAAGATCGATCTCCTGCATACTGTTGAAAGAAGCCGACCCGAAGAAGACAAGCCCGAAGACGATGCCAGGTCGGCCCTACGATCCATTCTAAAGGGAGAAGCTTCGTGACAAGCAGCCGAAATATCTTCGGACTTCCCCGGTGAGGCAGGACGAAAATATTTCAGCGACACGACAATAGCCCTTCATAAAGGAGAGACCAGGAAGCGGATCTCCGATCGACTCCATAATAACGTAAGAAGATACAGCGGTTACGAGCAGTCACCTGACCACTACCTCCGAATCATAACTGTTTCGAAATGGCCACGCGGCTACTTGTTCCAACTCTAACGCCTCTAACCTTGCCAGTATCTTTTGGTAACCGCCTACGATTATGGGCGGGACAAAATTGAGTAGTCTCCGCCTCAATCATAGGGTGAAAATACTGAGTGACAGACTGGTCCAATCATTATAAATACTGGTAAAAGGGGACACTCGAGGCAAGAAGGAAAAATCCTGGAAAAAGAACAACTCTTTCTTCCCTAGCCACCATTTTTTGTCTTCAGAACTGCTCTCCGTTCTGTTGCTGGAACCTACCCTTGACTTAAGCATCGAAGTATCCCCCGCCGGAGAAAATCCGGTCAGAGATCTGTTTTGCAGGTGAGTGAAGGGAGCGAACCGGCGATCCAGCAGCTCCAACCGGTCAAGGAAGGTTCTATGCCAACAGATTGGTGCGTCAGGAAGGGGGGACGGAGCATGAAGCAGCATCCATTGTTAACTTCCCTCCCTTTTTTCTTTCAAAAAAAAGGAGAGTGAAAAGAGATCCCGATGGCGAAGGGGAGAGCACAAAACGCTTCGACAAGCAGGGGTTGTTCTCCCTCTCACAGGAACGACCCGTCGGCAGAGAACGATGTCCCGCCTCCCACGCTCGTCGTGGGACAGCAGCAGTTTGAGACCCTCCTAAACCATGTCAACGCCCTTACGGCCATGGTTCAGAATTTCCAGGACAGAGCCCTCCAGGTAGGGCATCCACGGGCCGTATCCAGACATAGTCATCAATCTCGGAGGAGAAGATCATCGACCTGGGTCTACCCCTCTCTCCCTCCGAGATCGTCCCTCTCCCGAAGGCCATAGCTCTCGAAATCCGAAGTCCACTGATCCCCTATGGAGGGGAAAGAGATCTAGGCGATCTCTCTCCGTCTCCTTTGAAGACTTTACTTCAGAAGGAGATCTACCGAAGGAAGCCCGCCTCGATTATGAGAAAAAACTTAAAGCCCTCGAATAAGAGGTCGCAAAACTTCAGGACCAGAGGAAGGACGGTGGCCTCGTGGCTTACAAGTCACGCCCTCCGTTCACCTCTCACGTCATGGCCGAAATCATCCCTCGGCATTTCAGGGTTCCTTAGATGGAACCTTACGACGGTACTACTAATCCACTCGATCATCTGGATAGTTTTAAAGCCCATATGATGATTCAAGGGGCCTCGGACGCACTATACTGCCTTGCCTTTCTTGCCACTCTGAAGAAGGCGGCTCGAATGTGATACTCGAACATACGTCCAAGTACTATCGACTCTTTTTTTGACCTCGAAAAATTGTTCGTTTTGCATTTTAGGATCTGTTGCAAAATGCCCCAGAATACGGATACCCTATTCCTTCTTCACCAGAATGAAGGAGAAAGCCTGCGAGATTATATCTCCAGGTTCAATTCGGCTACCCTCGTGATTCCCAGTCTCAACGAACATGTAGCCATGTCCGCATTGAAGAAGGGACTCTTATCATCCAAGCTTACTTTCTTCCTGGATAAGAAGTTCTCCACAAGCTACGCTGAGCTCCTGTCAAGGACTCAGAAATATGCTGATGCCGAAGAGCAAGCGGTAAATTGACGATTAGCCAAAGGGAAACCCCTTCTAAAGAAGAAGAACAGCAGGGGGCTAGATCCCCCTGCACCCTCCAACAACAACAATGGTAGCTCCAATTGACGACGAAGCCCCAAGCCCAGAGCATTGGGCGGGAGATTCGATTTTTACACCCCATCAATCTCCCCAGGGAGAGAATTCTGATGGAGATAGAAAGAGAGAATTATCTCCAACGGCCGCGTCCCATGAAGGCATCCTCTTCCATGAGGAATCAAAGCAAATATTGTAGATTTCATCGGGACCACGGCCACGATACCGAGGAGTGCATCCAACTTATGGATGCCATTGAAGATCTCATCAAGAGGGGCTACTTGGAGTGATACGTCAATCGCCCGGTACCTAGGCCTGAGGCCATGGCCCCCTAGAGGGCCCCTGAAAAGCTGAACTACTGAACCAAAGACCCACCAACGGCAACGTGGGAATGCTGCATCGGCCAACCAACTGGAGAAGAGCCGAAGATGATGTCTTGAAGCGACTCAAGAATAACAACTCCATGCTCTTCTCCGATGACGATCTTGTGGGGGTTCAACTTCCACATAATGATCCAGTTGTAATATCGGCCGTTGTGGCCAACTACGATGTAAGGCATATTATAATTGATAATGGAAGCTCTGCAGACATCTTACTTTACGATGCATTCTCTCGAATGTGCTTGCCTAGAAACAAGCTACAAAGGTCTCCTGTACCGCTCACCGACTTCGGAGGCAATCAAGTCGACGTAGAGGGTGAAATAATACTACCCGTAACCCTTGGTATTGAACCTCGACAGAAGACACTATCGATTAATTTCATGATAGTCAAAACTCCTTCGGCCTACAACATGATCTTGGGATGGCCCACCCTAAACAAATTTCGGGCCATAGTGTCAACCTACTACCTCTTACTGCGGTTCCCCACCAGAAGTGGGATCGGGGAAGTAAAGGGAGACCAGCAGGCTGCACAACAGTGCCTGATGATCTAGGACAAACAAACAGTCAATCCTATAACTTCGGATCAATTGGACCCAAGGGACCCAACCGTAGGCTGTGGAGAGCCTATGGAAAGAACCATTTCAATACAGTTAATCGAAGAGGACCCTACCAAAGTTGTGCAGATTGGGTGCCTACTTGATAAAGAAATGAAAGCAAGGCTAATCAACTTCTTCAGTAACAACGCTGACGTCTTTGCCTGGTCAGCTTCAGATATGTCTGGAATTTCGACCAAAGTGATCACTCATCAGCTGGAAGTTATCCCTGAGTACAAGTCGATCCACCAGGAAAAGAGGAATTTTATCTCAGAAAGGCAGTGGGCGATAGATGAAGAAGTAAACAAACTTCTTAAGGTAGGATTCATTCGAGAGGCCTACTACCCCGAATGGTTGGCCAACGTGGTAATGGTAAAGAAAGCTAGCGATAAATGGAGGATCTACATCGATTACATAGACCTCAACAAAGCCTGCCTGAAGGATAGCTTCTCCTTACCAAAGATCGACCAATTGGTCGACGCCACTGCAGGCCATTAGCTATTAAGCTTTATGGATGCCTTCTCTGGGTACAACCAGATCCGGATGGACCCTCGGGATGAAGAAAAGACTGCCTTCGTCATCGAAAAAAGCCTCTACTGCTATAAAATGATGCCATTCGGACCGAAGAACACCGAAACGACATTCCAGAGGCTGATCAACAAAGTGTTTAAGGAACAGCTAGGAAGTAACATAGAGGCTTACATCAACGACATGATCGTGAAGAGTCTCCTCAAAGAAGACCACATCAAAGACCTGGAAGAGTCATTCAATGCCTTATGGCACCATCTGATGAAGTTGAACCCAACAAAGTATGCTTTCGAGATAATCTCAGGCAAATTCTTGGGGTTCCTCGTTACCAAGTAAGGAATCGAAGCAAATCTTGAAAAGATCCAAGCCCTCCGGAATATGAGACACCCTACTTGTAAAAAGGAAGTACAATAGCTGACGGGAAGAGTCGCCTCTTTAAGCATATTTGTTTCTCGGTCGGCTGAGAAATGTCTCCCTTTCTTCAAGGTACTCCAACAATCCCGAGGCTTCAAATGGATCGAGGATTGCCACCTTGTCTTTAAGGAATTGAATAAGTATTTGGAGACGCCACCCTTACTCTCCAAACCTCATGAAGGAGAGACTCTCTACCTGTACCTCTCCGCCACGGACGAAGCAGTTAGTTCAGTTCTTGTCCGAAAAGGGGCAGACGACCTCCATAAGCCGATTTATTACATCAGCAAAGTCTTACATGATGCAGAGATAAGGTATCCAAGAATGCAGAAGCTAATCTACTCACTGAAAATTGCGACAAATCGACTACGGCCTTATTTCCACGCCCATACCATTGTGGTCCTAATTGACCAGCCCCTCAAGGCTGTTCTTCATTATCTTGACACCTTAAAAAGAATAGCTAAGTGGGCTGTTAAGTTAAGCGAGTTCGACATCAGCTTTTGATCTCGATCGGCCATGAAAGTGCAGGTGTTATTTGACTTCTTAGCCGAATGCACATGGAAGGCTGAAGATGAAGTCCGATCAGCCAAAAGGGAGGCCGAAGGGGAAGGAGCTGATCCGAAAAATATCGAATCCATTTGGGTCCTCCACGTGGACGGGGCCTCCAACTCCACGGGATGTGGGGCGGGCCTCATACTTATCGAACCAGATGGACACGTAGATCTCCTTCCATACTTCAAATAACCAGGCCGAATACGAAGCCTTACTTGCGGGGCTCTGGATTGCCGAGAGCTTAGGGGTTCGAAAGATCCAGGTCTTTTCAGACTCCTTACTGATTGTGAACCAAGTCAAAGGTGACTTCGAAGCTAGGGATCCTATAATGATCCAATATATACAGAAGGTACGAGCCCTGTCTTCTTGATTGGAGTTCTTTGAAATCACCCATGTGCCTCAATCGGAGAACTCCCGAGCGGATGCATTGTCTAGGCTTGCCACCATTACTCCATAATCTCTCGGCCACACCTTCATTGAATACCTTGAAGTTCCAAGCACAGTCGAAGAAGCCTCAAGGGTGCACCAGATCGAGATCGAACCCAGTTGGATGGATCCCATCCTCAAATTCTTGAATAAGGGCACATTACCAGAATATAAAATAGAGGCTAGGAAGGTCCATTAGATGGCATCTCACTACGTTATCTTAGATGGGACCCTGTACAAGAGATTGTTCACCCAACCTCTGTTGAAATGCCTAGGGCCATCGGACGCCGACTATGCCCTGAGAGAAGTCCACGAAGGCATATGCGGAGATTACTTAGAGGGCAGATCCCTTGCCTACAAAATAATACGCCATGGTTACTACTGGCCCACCATCCAAAAAGACTCAGCCGACTTCGTCCGAAGGTGTGACCAGTGCCAAAGATATGTCAACATCCAAAGACAGCCAGCAAGCCAGCTCACCCAATTGACGGCTCCCTGGCCCTTTGCTCAGTGGGGCATGGACATTCTTGGTCCGTTCCTACCAGCATTTGGACAAAAAATTTTTAATTATCACCATCGACTACTTTACCAAGTGGGTCGAAGCTGAACCCCTGGCTCATATCATAGAAGGGAAGGTTGAAAGTTTTGTTAAGAACTTCATCATATTTTGGTTCGACATTCCTCACACCATAATCACTAATAACGGGAGACAATTCGACAATCACAAGTTCAGGGACTTCCGTGCTCAGTACCATGTGCTTCACAAGTTGACGTCAGTCGACCACCCACAATGCAACGGAGAGGTCGAAGTGACAAATCGGACTATTCTTCATGGTCCGAAGACCTGACTGAACGATGCCAAGGGACTTTGGACCGAAGAACTAAACTCTATTCTGTGGGCATACAGGACGACCCCCAGAATGACCATGGGTGAATCTCCATTCAATTTGGCATACGGTACTGAGGCATTCCTTCCCATTGAAGTCACCTTGCAATCCTTGAGGATCGATAAGTACGAGGAACCCGAAAATTCAGAATGCAAAAGAGTGGATTTGGATTTATTGCAAGGCACTAAACTTCAGGCTCAGATTAAGATGGCGACGTACCGGCAAAGAGTTGCTAAGTATTACAACTCCAGAGTGAAAGAGCGAACCTTTCGACCCGATGACTTGGTGCTGCGGAGAGTCGAAGTGTCCAAGCCGATGGAACAAGGCAAGCTATGCCCCAATTAGGAAGGACCCTACCTGATCAAGGAGGTCATACACCCAGGATCATATCGACTCGAGACCTTGGACGGTGTCGTGCTACCTCGGTCTTGGAATGTACAAAACCTCCGCAAATACTATCAATAAACACTCCCACTAGAGGGAGGCTTCTACAAAATGTCTGATTAAAGATGTACCTGAACAACCTACTTTGCCGTCAATCAACGACATAGAAATGGTCTCGGTGGTCCATCCGGCACAACCAGCAAGAAAACACAAAGGTGGGTCTAATCCACTTACCTTATCGGTATGTCCGACGAGTACAAAGGAAGCCTAACCAGGCGACCTTATGATTAAAGGTGCAAAGGTGGGTATGATCAACTCACCTTATCGGTATGTCCGACGAGTGCAAAGGAAGCCTAGTCAGGCGACCTTATGATCAAAAGTGCAAATGTAGATCTGATTCACTCACCTTATCGGTATGCTCGATGAGTGCAAAGGAAGCCTAGTCAGGCGACCTTATGATCAAAAGTGCAAATGTGGATCTGATCCACTCACCTTATCGGTATGCCCGGTGAGTGCAAAGGAATCCTAACTAGGCGACCTTATGATCAGAAGCACAAAGATGGGTCTGATCCACTCACCTTATCGGTATGCCCGACGAGTATAAAGGAAAGCTCAACCAGGCTGCCTTCTGATCAACCAAAGGAGCATGGATGGTTTACGTAACCAACCCTACGGTGAATCCGAAGACATGCCAGGTGAGCCTAATCAGCCTGCCTTAACTTTAAAAGAAGGCATGGGGATGGTTTGAACGTCCTACCCTATGGAAAACCCGAAAGCATGCCGAAGTGAGTTCAAATTGCTTGCCCTATTGATGATTGATGCCCCATGGAACGGCTTAACCAATCTATCCTAATGGTGAAATCTACACAATCCACAATATCTTGGGGTAAGCCTTTCATGGAAAGAAAAAAGTATCTTGATTCAACAAAAGAAAGAACTTTACAAAAAAAAAGGGAAAAGAAAAGGAAGAACAGAAGCAGATACTGGAAGGGGTGGCTCAAAGACCAGCCACCGGCTCCTTCCCATGACGATGAATGGTGCCAGGCCCTCGGGAGGCACTCAAGGAGGCTCCGGACTTTCCCTCTACATCCGACTCCGACTCCTCCTCGAAGTCAAGGTCATCTTCATGCCTTGGGAAGGGGATGGAAGGCCTGATGTTTTCCAAGCCTTTCAAGTCATAGTAGCGGAAGGTCTTGTCCCGGTGCTCCCGGAACCCCCGGCGGTAGGAGTCCAGGACCGCTTCAGCAACCTCCTCTTTGAAGGCTGGTGATGCTAAGAATTTGGCGACGGCTCCCGTCGCCTCCTTCTTGGCCACCTCCACCTCTGCGACGTCCTCCATGACCTCGGCCCTTGCCTCCTCCAGCTGGGCCTTCAACACCCGTATCCTCCTCTCCAAGCGGGCCACATCCCCGGACCGGAGGTCCTCGCCATCACCCCACCGGTGAGCCTTCCCACTGGGATCACCTTCTATTCTAGGGCTGGCGACCCTCTTCCGGGCCATCCCTTGGAGTTCCGCCAGGCTGAACTTCATGTTCAGGGACTACTAAGATAGAAGAAGAAAGCGACTTTTAAAGCAAGGGTCTACCTCTCTGCCGTTCGAAAAGCAAGAAGATGGGACTTATTTAACGGCACTTCATGCCCACTAACGCCCGCAAAGGGCATGCTCCACTTCTTCCTCCAAACTAACCGGAAGGTGCCATGTGTCGAGATGACGCGTCGAGACTTGGACAGCCTTTCCAGAGACAATACGCTCATTAATAACCACCCTCGAGAAAGGGGTCGACGGCACTTCGAATCTGGAGCGACCATTTTCGTATGGGTACGACATCAATGGCCATCTTCGAAAAAGAACACTTGGCAGCTCCCAAGATGCGTGGAAGTGCAGCCACTCGAATACCAACATGTTCGGCAACAACAATGGAGAATGTGCTCGATGTCCTCCAACCCAACCACCGATGACAGGGCGACATCTGTCCACCATGCGACCGCCAATTCGGAGGAAATAATCTTGATGGATGGTCAACACCGGTCCAACTAGGACTAATCCCAATCCGAAAAGTTGATTAGGTCCTTTCCAGACCGATCCACTATGCTAAAGGAATTGGCGATGACTCAATGGCATTACAGTTTCACTTCAGGATTAGTCTTTGGTTCGGACTGAAGACATCGATTTTGAATTCCTTACCCTAGATGCCTACTATCGAACATCTGGTCAATCTTTTGCATACCTACCGGGAGACGACAACTCAGAAGAGATTAACTCAAAGAAAATCAGCCATTTATTTCAAAGAGGAGAGACCCTCATCTCAAAAGGAGACATTACAACTGGTTGGAAAAAAGGAAAAAAATAATAATTTTATCCTTCGACAACCCCTTCGGCAGCCAAAGTAGAAGTCAAGACTTCGTCAGTGGCCATCCCGTCACCCTTAGCAGGATGCGCCGATGTCTTTTCGGCTGGAGCCCCTACTACCTCGGCCCCGTCCCCCAGAACGATGGTCGAAGAGAAGTCCAGATTGGGGTAAAGCCTCCTAACTTTACCCGAACAGTCGGCATGGCCAAGGAGATAACTCTCTGCCACGACTTCATAGACCTCATCTTTAAAGGCCTGTAAGCCCTTGTAAGCCTCAACGGCCTGGGAAGACCTCTCCTCGGCCTACGCCACCCTCAGATTGGCCGCTGAAAGTTTCGTCTCCATTTCGCTAATCCTCCTTTTCAGTTTGGCTCGTTGAGTCTTCAGCTCCTCAGCGTCCCGAAAACATTCCCTCAACATCAGCTCGAGAGAGATCACATTCCTTCTCTTCTTCTGCAGAACAGTCACCATGTCTGCCGCTTGCACCTGGAGCATCCCCAGTTATCTTCTCAAGACGTCGTTGGAGGCCATGGACTTACCCAACTCCCCTTCTGCGGCAATCCGAAGCTCCTCTGCGGCATCCCTTTCAGCTACGACTGAAGTCACCTGACTTCGAAGGTCTTCATCGAAACCAATAGACTCATGAATGCTTCTCTCTAGCAAGGAAAGGTTGTGAGAAACCTGCAAAAGAGAAGCACATGCAAAGTTAGCCTGGCGGACATGCACAGGCATACGACATACATACCAAAATCTACCTGTTGTATTCCGGGAAGGGTGGCAGAGAAAGGATCCTCGAACTCCCGCCTCTCAGTCCCAGTGGCAGGTGCACCACACCCCACGGGGCTCCTCCCCTTCGTGGCCAGCACCGCGGGCTTGACATCTTCGATGCACAGGGGAATCCCACCAGCATGTGGTGGGCTTGACCTCCTAGATGGCCCAGCCAGCATGGCTCTTCCGGGAGAGGCCCGTTCCTCCCCTGAGGAAGATCCGATCTCGACTGGGAAGCCACTCCCAACCTGAATGTGCGGCAATGCCAAGACATATCTCCACCACCGTTCTGATCTCCTCACCGGGAGGCCCCTCATCGGCCTCCTCCTTGCAGCCTCCCTGAGCTGTGCTATGTCTAGCTTCATGCCACGATAAGCCCCTCGAACGACAAGGGGAAAAGGAGGTGAAAATGGCGCTGGGAGCAACTTCGCCAGGGGCAGATAAGGTTCAACCTAGGAGACCCCTTTTCCTTATATCGAAATCATCGAAAGCTCAGGTTAAACGCTCTTGTTTCCAATAAACCTCTAGGCACGCCATGCATGCTTGCCTAATTGACGAGGGCCCCCAATCTGCGTGCCATGGGGGGGACCACTGGAAGTTAAAAAGCTACACGGTTGGCGAACTCCAGAGAACCAAGAGTCGCCCCTGGAAATGAAATTTCCTAGCTATGAATCCTGAAAACTAAGGAACAAAATCTATGTTCGGGAAGAATCGACTTGGAAAAGAATCATGAGGCCCAACTCAACGTCCTAGTCAAAACCAAGATTCAAGGACTCTATACTTAGAGAAAATTTTTAATATTCCACTTCGGATATTATCACTCTCTGGAGGAAAAAAAAGTCTTTCATTCATCCCAGGAAAGCTGTCAATTACACGTTAACTAAGAAAAAAGCAAGAAATACAAGGCTTGAATCCTATCGGACCCTATGAATCGACTGAAGAAGTCCTCGGTTTAACGGAACGGAGGATCTCTTCAATTTGAGCTGGAAGGACCTCCTCGATCTGGGCCAAGGCCAAAGACTCTTCAGCCTGAGCCTCTTCGGCTGGGACCGATCCTGCTGGACCGTCCATAATCGACTCTTCGACCACAACCGGGACTTCTTCCATTTGGTCCGATACCCTTCCAGACTCGGTGGGGGCCCCGATCCCTTCCTCTTCTTCTTCCTCAATCTTGAATGCTGGGATGCTAGAAAGGTTGAGATCTAAAAAAACTTTGCCAACTCTACTAAGTCCATCATTGAAGCTGTATTGGTAGTTGAACAGGCTGGCTTCGGTTACCTCCTTGAACTGCGAAGACGTTTTAAAGTCTTCGATCGCCTTAGCCGCCTGTTCTCTTAAAGCTTCAGACTCCTTCGTAGCCACATCGATTTTCAAAGTCACCTCATCGGCCCTCTTGATCGCCTCCTTGGTCATCTTAGCTAAGTCTTCTGCCTTCTCTTGGTTTTCTTTGATAGAATATTCCAAGGAGTGAATCTGCTTCTTCCTCTTCCTCAGCTTTGCCTCCTGCTCAGAGATCCTCAATTGAGCCTTCTGCAGCTCGCCTTTCAGATCCTGAACTTTGACGTCCCTACGGGTGAGCTGCTCCTTCATGGATAGCTTCAATTCTTCGACCACCTCCCTTTCGGCCTTGGCCACCTGAAGCTCCTCCTTCAAACCATGAAGGATGACATCGACATTCCCTAGCCCTTCTTCTAAGAAGGTGACATCGTAGAGCAGCTGCGCCAATATAATGAAACACAAAGAAATATAAGGTTGGTCATAGCATGAATGGCTTGTTGAAAATAAGAGAAAAGACGACTGCTTTACCTGCAAGAAAGAGGAAAAAGCAGAATCGAACACCTTGGCAAGGCTCCAGCCCCGGACAATGGCCAAGTCATGAGGCAGCAAGACCCCCTTCAGCACCCGCCACATCAGGGATGGCAAGACCCCCCATGTTAGAGAGCCGCGGGTGGTCCACAGGGCAATCCATGTCCAAAGGAGTCCAACCCAAAGAAGTCCGCCTCACGGACTCCTCCTCAACTTGTGGTGCCTTCCCCCTGTCTACAGTAGGGGGCAAGGCAATGGTATGTCGCTACCGGAGATGGGCTCTCCCTGATACGGATCGGGGAGTCAGCCCTCAGCAAAGGTTCAGCCAGTGATGGCTCTGCCAAGAGTTCCACCGCTGGCACTTCACCCCCTTCAGGCGTCCCCCTGGAGGACGAAGTACTTCTATTGAGGCCTTCTCCTCAAGCCTTCTTTCGGACCTCTGTTCTCGAAGAGGATGCCTGAGCCACCTTCCTCTTGGTGGATTCACGAAGCAAGCCCAAATCGAGCCTCATCTTGCCGCCTACAGATAAAAGCAATTATTGAGGTTAGTTGGGTGATGAAACCATAGAAAATGAAAAAAGCCGAAGTCTTCTACCGCTTGTACATAGCATTGGAAACTCGCTGATCCCAACAAGGTGAAGATTCCTCTCCTTTAACAGCTCTCGGATGGAAACGGCCTCTGAACTAGACAACAAGGTATGGTCAGGTTGATCGACCGCCAGAACCTTCTTGCCGGCGTTAGCATCCAAATGAGGCTTTCCCCACTCACTATTAAAACCCCATGGTTGAGAGGAGGAAATAGAAACAAAATTGGGCTTCCACCCATGGATGGCGCTGGGCATGTCCTTCATTATTTTACGGCCGGGACGAGGATCGATAACCCACCATCCATGGCCATGGAAGTCCCTCTTCAAAACAAAGAGGGAAGTAAACAGATTGGTCCCGGCCTCACATTAGCTATGTGACACTGGACCAAGAACCTGTAGATGTTCCGAACACTATTCGGAGTCAACTGTGCGGGCATGACCTGGTACATGTGAAAAACCTTGACGAAGAAGGGGTGCAACGGGAAACTAAGACAGCCTTCAAATGATCTTCATTTATGGTGATGTATCCAATGGGGGGCCTATTTACCCGCTCTTCAGGTTTTGGAAGTATCAGAAGGAACCCTTCGGGTAGGCGATAACGCTCCTGAAGGTGGGCTATCTTCCTAAGTGAGACAGAACAAGGGACCAACTCCGATCTGACTTCATCGCCAGCACCAGAAGACCCAGCCTCCCTCCCACTGGTGGCACGGGCTATAGATTCAGCCATGGTGGGAAAGAAACACAAAGGAGAAATGAAAGAGCTTTACCTGCAGGAGAAGACTGGAGACCAAAAGCGAGAAAGGGCTGAGCAAAATGCAAAAGACAAACAAAGATAGAGAAGCTTCCTCGATCGGTCCTTCCCTTCCTTTAAAAAAGGGATGAGGAGCGTCCCAGGATGCCCCCTCCCCTCGAAGGAAGGGACCCCCTCTCTGAGCCTACCATGTGAGAAGAACGCCGAAGGCAGACACGAAGTTCCTAGCGATGCCAAGATGATTCTTCAGGAGAAATCAAAAGTCATGATCCGCATGATCTCACCCGATGGCATGGATGAAGCCTTAATCTTCTCCAAGGGGTAGGAGGGTGCCACATCCTCTGCCCAAATTCCAAGAAAAAGATCGGTCGAACCGTCGCAGCAGAAGAAAGGGAAACGATCCGTCGAATCACCCTTTCCTTTCATACACTCCAGTAAAGAAGCGACGGCTGTCCTCAACTTGATCTCTGAATCAGATAGTAGTTATGGCGAGCGACCAAATGGGATATCTTTCCATCATTGGCTACATTTTTCCCAGAAGGAAATGACAGCCCAGCAGTACTCTCACTCTTCGAGGCAAATCTTTGCTTCGAAAATTGAGAGTAGGGGGCAACTATTGGGATATGCCGATTCAAGACTAGATAATTATCGATTCGACCGCTCGCCATATCTTCTTCGAACCATAAATTTAGACCAAAATGCCCAGAGAGAGCCACGAGAATGGATGAAGCGGCACCTCGGCCCCCCATCATGTCATAGGCCCAGTCTTTGACCTTATTCAGGGACTTTGATCCTGAAGATCGATCTCCTGCGCACTGTTGAAAGAAGTCAAACTGAAGAAGACAAGCCCGAAGATGATGCCAGGTCGGCCCCTATGATCCATTCTAAAGGGAGAAGCTTCATGACAAGCGACCGAAATATCTTCAGACTTCCCCGATGAGGCAGGACGAAGACATTTCAGTGACACGATAATAGCCCTTCATAAAGGGGAGACCAGGAAGCGGATCTTCGATCGACTCTATAATAACAAAAGAGGATACAACGGTTACAAGCGGTCATCTGACCACTACCTTTGAATCATAACTGTTTCGAAATGGCCACGCGGCCGCTAGTTCCAATTCTAACGCCTCCAACCTGGCCAGTATCTTTTAGTAACCTACTACGGTTACGGGCAGGACAAAATTGTGTAGTCTCCACCTCAATCATAGGACAAAAATATTGAGTGACAGACTGGTCCAATCACTATAAATACTGGTAAGAGGGGATACTCGAGGTAAGGAGAAAAGATCATGAAAAAAGAACAACTCTTTCTTCCCTAGACACCATTTTTTCTCTTCAAAACTGCTCTCCATTCTGTTGCTGGAACCTGCCCCTGACTTAAGCATCGGAGTGTCCTCGCTAAAAAAAATCCGGTCAGGGACCTGTTTTGCAGGTTAGTGGGGAGAGCGAACCGGCAATCCAGCAGCTCCAACCGGTCAAGGAAGGTTCTATGCCAACAATATACATAAGAAACTTATTTTGCTTACCATAAATTATAATTATTTCTGACATAATCAGTTAAGTCATTTAGGCATTAAGCAGGCCAAGGGTAATGTGTGCTAAACCAAAGAAAAATTTTAGAAATTGAGCAAACTACCAAAAGATTTGAGATCACAAAGTTACAACGTAAATCAAAATTGCTGCTCTAATTTTAAAAATGAATAAATAGATTAATTGAAATAATAATTCATCAAAATTATTCATAATTGGCTGTATCTAAGATAACCTTGTATTTTGATCAACTTTCATCACTCACAGTTAAAGTAGAACAACCTTATATCAGACATAAATCTTTGTGAGCAATGACTAGAAGATTTTGAAATGAGACTACTGTAAGGAAGGTTACTGTATAATGAATCATAAAAAATGTTTATAATTGCTAAACCATATCAAAGATAAAATAAATACCGATTTGTTCAAAGAAGATTGAACAATAATTGGCATCCTTTTGCATAAACCAACAGTAAAAACATTATAAATAAATTAGGAATTCTCAAATTTATTGAAAATAGAGAATTGATACAATCTCCCCTTTATGAGAGATTAGATTTTGGTATAATTGGTAGTACTCAAAGATTCAGGTTCCAACAGGATGTTCCATGGGATACCAGGATAGGATACCATCTCATGTTTTGGGACAGAATGTCCCGCCAGCATCCCAGCATCTCAATCGAGGCATCTTGGGACATCCCTTGTCCCAAGTGTCGGGATGGGACGGGATGCCAATGCATCCTGTTCCATGAAAAAATTGGGACAGCCCTGTCCCATGGGATTTAAAATCTTGATAGTACTAATGATGGGTTTTGAGAGTTTTGGGAATAATTTTTGGATATAATTTTGGTACAAGTTTTAGGAGGATTTGACAGGCTCTTGAAAAAAGGAATTTTTGAGAAGGGCTATGATGGCTTCAAGAAGAGGATTCATGAAGAAAGTCCTACCCCTGATGCTTGCTTCATTGCATATTTGTAGACTTTGGACTTCAAAATTGATAGAGTTCGTGGTCTTGTCTTCTATTGGTGAGATCAGAAGGTTTTGATAGACAACTTTGCAGAGATGCTTCTAGCTATAAAAGGTCTTGGCACCATATGGTTGGTTGTTGACGACTTCGGGGTTATATTGCCATTCAAAACCAGTGGTGGCTCCTGGTTTTGGATTTCTTTTGACATAAAGTAATTATCCGATGAATGATTGATATCTGCTTTTGAGGTGGTCCTGCTTTTGAGGTGGTCCTGCTTTTACATTGATATAATCCGCATATGTTTCTGAGGTGGATCTACTTTTGAGTCAGCTTTTGGATTGATATAATCCTTATCTGCTTTTGAGGTGGATCTAGTCCTTTGCTAAATTGGATGGGGCCTCGCTATCATCAGAGTTTTGTTGTGTTCTTTGATTTGGAATTGGAGACAAGTATCGGATGGATGAAAAATCTCCTTGCTTCTCATCTTCCTTTGTATGATAGTATTTTTTCTAGAAGACTGAGTAAATTAAGGTTGGAACTGGACCAGGCCTGCCCGATGGGCTTCAAGCCAACCCGAAATCGAGTCGGGCTTTGGGCCAGATTTTAAGCAAATCAGGTCGGGCTTCAGGCTTTAAAATAGAGCCCATTTGATTTTCGGGCCAGGCCCGGGCACCCCTTTAGCCCTGCCCGAACTGACCCGAAACTGGCCCATAAAAAGCTCAATTGCTAATCATATTTCAAACTTCTTCGGTCTCCCTCTCTCACCATCTCCGTTCTCTCTTAGTCTCTCTCTCTCTCTCTCTCTCTCTCTCTCTCTCTCTCTCTCTCTCTCTCTCTCTCTCGTTTCTATCTCTCTCCCTCGGTCAGCCCTCGACAGCCAACTCCCCCTCGCACCCGACGGTCGATGCTTCATCGCACCCGACGGTCGATGCTTCCTCGCACCCGACGATCGATGCTTCCTCGCACCCAACCCCACGGCCCCCTTTCGACTCCGCTGCTTCGATCTCCCCTCCCCGGCCCCGCACCCATACCAGATGACCCCGCGGTCCCCTCTCCCGATCTCCCTCTCCCGGCCCTGGCCTGGTGCTCCGATCTCCCTCTCCCGGCCTCGGCTCGCCTCTCCATCTGCTTTGATCTCCCGGCCCCAGCACTCCACCAGACGCCCCCTGCCCCCCGGGGGACATCGCGGCCCCCCCTCCCCGGCTCAGCGGCTCTAATCTTTGATCTCTCCCCTGGTTCCGGAGCCCTCATGCCCCATGGCCTTTGGCCGAATTTTTTTGGGTAATTTGGGCTTTTTTCTTTGGGTCAACTTGATTGGGCTCGGGCCAGGCTCAAGCCTGTGGTTTTAAAAAAAATTTGAGCCTAAGCCCGGCTCGAACCTGAAATTTTTTTCGGGCCGGGCTCGAGTAGGGGTGTGGCCCGGTCTGGCTTGACCCACTTCCAGCCTTTGGGCCAGGCTCGGGTAAGGGTGTGGCTCAGTCCGGACCGACCCACTTCCAGCGTTAGAGTAAATTATCGTCATCTTCCTTTTGTCCTCCCTTTTTAGTTCCGGGAGAGTTTCTAGGAGTTTCTTGTACTCCTTTGATTTTACTACTGACAATTTTGAACTTGTAATTAATTTATGTTGGAGGAATTTTGCACTAGATGGCTCTATTTGTAAAGATAGTTGGGGATTTTTTTGCAAACTATTCAATAACTTTCAGCTTGGTAGCCTTTTCTGGATTAAATTATTGCCATCATTTGATATAAATTTTTCTTGCTAAGATTTTTCTTGCTAAGACAAGCGGGAAGTAATTATTCTAGATAAATGTATGATCCCGATATTCAATCCAAGAAAGCACAAACTAAAAATAAAAGTTTAAGAGGATTGGAGACTGTTTGGATCTTTTGAAAAGGTAGATTTTTTGTTGCAAGATCTCAAGGCCTCCTAATATATTAGGAGAAAGAATTTTAGCAATTAGTCTATAGAATCTGACAAATTGGTGAACCAATATGGAAAATGGAAAGGAACTCTAGTTTTTTTAAAAAAAAAGCTATGAGTGCTTGGAAATTTAGTTTTTAAACAAGAAACACAAATGTCAAGTATTTTAGTAGACCCTGTAATTTATGTAAGGTGGATCAAAGAATTAAAAAACCATCTTCGATTTCTAGGATTATCACCCCAATCACTGGGTGATAAAACCTTCGAGATACATGCAGTAGAATGTATTATAATTGATGGGTTGGTTTGATCCTTGTAATGTTTTATTCCAATTGAATCAATATCTATAGGATAAAATTATAAAATCTTTGATTTTTGCAGAAATTTTTTGGCTGAAAATGCTAAGTTGGAGGCAAAAGTGGTCAACTTGACAGTTTTTTGAAAATACTCATCTTCTACTGTCATGATGGGATGTAGATGTGGCTTGTCAAAGTATTGTGTGGAATAAACCTTTTGAAGGAGCACAGGGTTGGAAATTCTTAGTGCCGTGTTTTAAGTTTGTTCCAAAGGTTGCGATTTTTCAAATTCTATAACTGTTTTTTGAAAAATTTCGAGCCTCAAAGGGGCTGGATTTACTTTAGCTAGATTGGCTAGTGGATGGTGGTGGATTTTTCAGTATAGGAGTAAATTATTCATCCTTTGAAATTTCTTTTCTTTGACCACAATGTTATACTAAGTAAGTTTTAGTGGAGTTGTTATGGTTGGCTAGTTGATGGTCACGAGGATTGTGTCATAGATATGGCTCGGGCATAACTAGCCTTGGATTGTTTTTGGATTATGATGATAGTCAATTTCTTGGGATGCATTTTGATGATTGTTATTCCATGTAAGAATTCATGGGATAGAAAATCAAGAAGGGAATTGTTTTTTTCCTAAAATATTCAATATCAAAATTTAATACTGATAATATATATTGCAATTTGGCAAAAATATATTTTGAAGTTAAATTTTGAACATCTTTTTTAAGAATATACTTGGTAGACTTGCAGTCAACTCTTAAAATAAACTTTCGATTAAGTAAATCTGATTAAAATTTTGAAATGCATAGAATAATAGCCAAAATCTTTTTTTTGATTGGAGAATACTTTTGCTAGGTCTTGTTGTAGAATCTAGAGGTAAACTGGACTAACTATTTGTACTTATTTTATATTGTTTTAGAATATCTCTATAACCTATATAAGAGGAATCCATTTTAACAATCTTAGGTGCTCTCGGGTCTGCTAGAGCTAGACAAGGTAAGGTTTTGATTTGGATTTTTATCTATCTAATTGTATTAGTATGGACAATAATCCAAGGATACGGATTTTTCTTGAGCCTTTGATAGAGTGGTTTTGTAATTATTTTGAGATTTGGATAGAAGTCAGAGACATAGTTTAGACTTTCTAAAAATCTTTATAATTATATTTTATCTAAAATTTGGTCTGAGAATTTATCTATAAAGTCAATAGACTCTTGGATGGGTTTAATAGTTCCTAGGATAATTTCATAGCCCAAGAACCAAATTTTTATTTAGAATAGTGAGATTTTTGTTTTTGATAGGATAATACCATTTTTTATCATAGCATTCAAGAACAATTGGATACGCTTGAAGTGCTGATCTATGGCTTTGGAGAATATAAATATATCATCAATGTAGATAATAAGAAAATTAGTATAGTCCATAATTACCACATTCATTATTCTCTGAAACTTTGAAGGAGTATTTTTTAGTCCAAATGACATTACATTCCATTGGTATTGATTAAATAGAATGGTGAAAGCAGTTTTGTATCTATCAAACTCTTTGATTTGGATTTGCCAGAATCTGGATTTTATATCAAATTTTGAGAAGATTATAGCTTCAACTACTCTATTTAAGAGATTTCTTTTATTAGGAATAGGATATTTAATGCATCTCAAGGTATCATTTAAGGGTTTGTAATTTATATCTAGTCTTGGTGCACCCCTTTCAATTGCTGAATTTTTTTGAACATAGAATGTAGCACAACTCCAGAAAGACTTGCTGAGGTGGATTAATTTTTTATTTTCTAAATCTTTGATCTCTTGTCTGTAATAGTCTAACATTTATTGATTTGTTTGGATAGAACAAGCTTTAATAGGGATTCTTCTTTTATTGAAGTCCATTTCATTAGATAAATCCGCACTACGGTATTTTCTATTCCAGAAAGTATTTGGTAGATCAAAACATGCTAGCTTCTCAATTTTTTCCTAGTTTCTTAAATTTCTTTGAAAATTTGGGGATTATAGAGTTGTTCTTCAATTCTTTTGAATTAGATTTTTTCTTTCAAAAATCTCAATTGACTTTGTTTGCTTGTAACTTGGTTTATTGATAAAGATTTTATGAGATCTAGATCTTTATATAACTCATTATTTATAAATTTGAATTCTAGAGATTTTCCTAGGATATTAAAGGTAATTCCATAGTCATTCACTTAAAATGGTTTAATTATGTTTAGGAAAGGAGTTCTTAAAATAATAAATTTATTGAGGTTTTTGATAAGGATGAAGCTAGTTTTAAGGCAAGTATGTCGGTTGCAAACGTAAACAATGGTAAGTTTATAAATGACTTTGAGTTTTGTTTCATCAACTGTACTAATGTTTTCTTTAGTTTTCTTAAAATACTTAGTAGGTACTAATCCTTCCTCGATATTGTTCATATCAACAACTGTATCAATAAGGGTAATGATATCTAATTTAAAATTTTCTCCAATTAACAAGAAAATCCTTACACACCATCTTTGAATACTTATTCTAGAGAGTCTTTAAAAAGCCTTATTCATCAATAGGGATTTCATTCTTGTTTACCTGAAGTTGGACAAATTGAACTTTAATTTATTTGATTTCAATTTTTAGTTGATTAATCTCAAATTGGAGATCTTGCAAGGTGTCGGGTTTTTCACTAGGTTGATTAAATCTGGTCATGATCATCTCAAGATCATACACATTTTGGATAGAAAGGGTTTTCAATTATTCTTGTTCAATAAATTTTTTGAGTTTTGTAAGATATTTTTTCTAAGGTTCTAGTCATCTATTTGGTCAATGAAATCAAGGAGGAGATTTTGCTCTTTGATTATCATGAATAGTTTAGGGTTGGATATGAAAGCCTCCTGATAAAGTTTTCCCTTAGAGGGCAGGTGTTGGGATATCCCGGTTCAGCTACGAACCGAACACCGGTTCGGTTGGCCGAAGCCCTTTCTTTGGATCAAGGACTTCGGACCAGGAGAGGTCAGGCCAACTGCAAGCGACCCAAGGCTCCTCGCCGATCCACAACATCCGAAGGTCAGAACTTTGAATGACGTCTTCGGTCCTAACCGAAGACCAGGCTCCTCATCGACTTCCAAAGACACGCTCTTCAGCTTCTGCCAAAGACATGACTTCCAGCCCTGAATAGACTCCAAGTCTCCGACCCACGCAAAGGACTAAGTCTTTGATCGAGAATCTCCCTAAACAGGAAAAATCTAAAAATGGGACCATAATCTGGCCCAAATAGGCAACTGTAACCAACGGTTACAATCGACAATCTCCATGCTATGATCATGGCGCGCAACTCCAGCTGCCACGCCTCCGGACTGGCCGGAATCGCTCAGTGATAACCCATGATCACCAAAAAAAGGGCGGGCCGCAGGCCGAAGGCCTCCTCTTAAATAGTGGTAAGAAGAATGGCTCGAGGGAGGTACGCACACAGACCCACACTCATACTCTCGATGCTCTTCCCCATTCTGTGGCTGGAATCCGTCACTGACTTAGGCATCGGAGTGTCCCCCGCTGGAACAACTCCGGCAAGGGACCTGTTTTGCAGGTGAACCAGGGAGCGGTCCTGTGGTACAGCAGCTTCGACCGACGGATACAGGGACTCCACGCCAACAGATTGGCATGCCAAGAAAGGGGGCAACACAACACTCTTTAGGCTCCCTCCTAGACAAGGAAAAATGGCGAGAGGAAAGACTCAGATAGCTTCTACAAGTCGAAGTCATGCTCCGAACCAAGGGGGCACACCCCCGAGGGAGAATGACGTCCCACCTCCCACAGTTGTTGTGGAACTACAGTAGTTTGAAGCCCTTGTGAACCAGGTCACCAACCTCACGGCCATGGTTCAGGACTTCCAGAACAGAGCTTTTCCGGTGAGAAACCCACCGGCTGCCTCAAGACATAGCTCTTGGTCCCGAAGGAAGAGAGCTCCACGGGAGGATCCCACACGTCTCTCCCCCCGTTCTCGGCCCACTCCTGAAGGCCGAACTTTGAGACTGCCTAGGTCTGCCGATTTCCCACAGAAATGAAAAATGCCTAGGCAAACTCCCTCTCCCTCCTCCGAAGACTCCACCTCCGTGGAGAGGGCGCCGAAGCAGACTCCCGATTATGACGGGAGATTCAGAGCCATCGAATCGGAGATGGCGAAGGTGTGGGAACAGAGAATGCGGGATCTGAAGGATCCCGATGATTTGATTTTGGGTGATCTACGCCCATCCTACACCGACCGTATCATGGCCGAAGTTATTCCTCGGCACTTTAGGGTTCCCCAGATGGAATCCTGTGATGGCACCTCCGATCCCCTCGACCACTTGGGTAGTTTCAAGGCCCATATGATGATTCAAGAAGCTTCGGATGCGATGTACTGCCTCGCGTTCCCGGCTACCTTGAAGAAAGCTGCTCGAATGTGGTACTCGAGCCTGCACCCAGGTACCATTGACTCTTTTTTCAAGTTAGAAAAATTGTTTATCTTAAATTTCAGAACCTGCCGCAAGACTCCACGGAATACGGACACACTATTCCTCCTTCACCATAACGAAGGATAAAGCCTGCAAGATTACATCTCCATGTTTAATGCGGCCACACTTGAGATCCCCGATCTCAACGAACATGTGGCCATGTTTGCGCTGAAGAAGGGGCTTAGTACCTCCAGGCTTACCTTTTTCCTGGATAAGAAGTTCCCTAAAAGCTACGCTAAGCTCTTGTCAAGGGCTCAGAAATATGCCGATGCTGAAGAGCAAGTGGCTAATCGACGACTGATTGAAGGGAAGCCCCCTTCAAAAAAGAAGAACAACAGGGGACAAAGTCCCCCAACTTTCAATAACAATGACGACAAATATACCGACCGTCGAAGAAGTCCTCCCAGGCCTAGAGCATTGGGAGGAAGATTCGACTCCTACACCCTCCTCAACCTCTCTCTCGAGAAAATCCTCATGGAGATAGAGAAAGAAAATTATCTCCAATGGCCCCGTCCTATGAAGGCCTCCTCTTCCGTAAAGAATAGGAATAAATATTGCCGATTGCACCGGAACCACGGCCACAACACTGAAGAATGCATCCAGCTGAAGGATGCGATTGAGGATCATATCAAGAGAGGGTATTTGGGGCAGTACATCGGTCGCCAAGGACCTCGATCGGAAGCAACTGTTTCCCAGCCACCTCCCGAAGAGGCCGAACTACCAAATCAAAGGCTGACCAATGGAGGCGTAGGGATGATAGACCGACCCACCAGCTGGAGAAGGGATGAGGACGATGCTCCAAAGCGACTTAAGGACAACAATGATATCCTCTTCTCCGACGATGACCTTGCGGGAGCTCGTCTCCCACATGATGATCCTCTTGTAATCTCGGCCGTAATGGCCAATTACAATGTACAACGAATCCTTGTTGATAATGAAAGTTCGACTGATGTCTTGATTTACGATGCATTCTCTAAAATGTGTTTGCCTAGACATCAACTACGAAGATCTCCCATACCGCTCACCGATTTTGGGGGCAACCAAGTTCATGCCGAGGGAGAGATAGTGTTGCTTGTTGATGTGGCCGGATCGCTGACGTGGAGCAAGGAGCCTGACATGGAGCCCCCATTGGACGCCACGCCGGACTACCGCCACAGGCCCCTTCGCCGGGCTGAGCTCCTTGATGCCAATGGGACCGCCCGTTGAAGCTGGGCTCCGTCCCCCGCCAGGTCGGGACGCCTAGGTTGGAGCCGAGCTCAGATCCCACCAGAGGCAGACCTCTCGAGCCTGAGCTCGGGTCCCGTGGTCCAGAGTCGAGCTCAAGCCTCCTCCACCACGAGGAGTCCCCTCGAGGCCAGGTCCCCTGGCCTGGGCGTGCCTCATCCACCTCAGCCAACCCGAGCTTGGTCAAGGTAGGCCCATCTGGCCTGGTACCGAGCTCGGTCCCTTTCCGTGCAGCTGAGCCGCTGCAAGGTAAGTCCCCTACAAGTAGGTCCTATCTTTCCAGCTCGGCTCCCAGCGCAAATCAAGATGTCAACCACTAAGGAAACATCACCTCCTATCTGAAGACGGTGGTGGGCCCCCCGAGGACCGTGCAACAACACCCGCCACGTCACCATTAATGCCCATGGCCACCATTCACACAAGGAAGAAGGAAAGCTCACATCAAGGCACTGTGCCCCCTACTGGCTTGCTGTACGACCAGGAAAAAGATACCAAAGAGCGTGATTCCCAAGAGTGGCGGCGCGACGTCGAGGCCCTGCCGTACTTCTAGGAAGGGCAAATCGAAGGAATGTCAGAGGCTTGTGGAAGCTTCCCCAGATATCTAATAAAGAAGGCGTATCATTCATGGCACGACATCACGTCATACCCATTTGCCAACATGGGAGAACCTCGAGGCAAGCCGCAAAAGAGGACCCAGCCAGTGTAAGCAAAAAGGGGAGGTAACACTCATTTCTCAATTCCAAGCAAGAACAACACAACCATTAAAAAGAAGAGAGGAATTAGAGCGACACAAGGGAAGAAGGCCAGAAAGGAGGGCAAGACCACTTCGGCCAACACCATTCCCAGCTCATCCTCATCTTCCACTCACACTATATTCACTCCTCCTAGCGTGGAGCTCATCCAGAGGGGCTCGACCAGGAGGATCTGTTTCCCTGGATCGCCACTGACTTGACCGTCGGAGTGCCCTCGCCAGAATCCCCGGCCCGGGTCCCTAACGTTGCTTCCTTGCAGGTCCCGAGGCACCGGAGGCGTTCCTAGGCGGACGGATGCGACACACCCGACGCCATCAGCAGCTACGGGCCACGACGATCCGGGCGGCAACAGATTGGCACGCCAGGAAGGGGGGAGAATGACACTTCCTCCAGTTCAAGTCCTGCTTGACCAGTCCATTGGGAGGATGGAGACCACCCGGGCAAGGGGAGCTTCTGCCGGCCGTGCGGAGGCATCCCCTTCTTACGGGAACCCGCACAGATCGGAGATGGAAGTGCCTGCCCCGGTTCAGCCACCTCCACTGGAATCCCAGCTGATCGCACTCGCCCAGCAGATGTACACTCTCACTGCGGCGGTACGCTAGCTCCAACATCAGCACCAGCATCGGTCCCTGGCCACTCACTAACAGCCAAGGACCTCCATGGCCCATGCCGTGATACCCCGCGATAGCCTGCGTTCCTTCCACGGGAGGCCCTCGCAGCCGCGGGTAGTTACGGACCCTCGGGGTACCCATCAAGCCCCAGGGAAGCGACTGTGAGCCAGCTCCACCAAAGAAGAAATCCGCTCACCGCAGCTTGGCCAGGGGGCACCCAAACCCCACCAAGACCGGAAAGCCAAGGCTCCCCGCCATGGGCGCCACGCCTCCACGTCACCATCTCCGCCCCCCTCAGTGGAGGGGTCCACAGACAAGGCCATCAGGTGCATGTCGGAGAAGCGCCTGGAGGAGCACGACCGCAAGTTGGAGGAGTTTGCCCGCCGGTTCGCCAACTTGCCTGGCTCCACTAGTGAGCCGCGGGCTATGATGCCTACCCTCCTTTCTCCCAGGAGATCCAAACGGAGCCAATTCCCCATCGGTTTCGCATGCCACAGGTGGATCCTACGATGGGACCACCGACCCCTTGGACCACCTGGAAAGTTACCGGACCCTCATGAGGGTCCAGGAGGCCACGGATGCCCTTCTGTGCGTCGCCTTCCCTGCTACCCTTCAGAAGGCCGCTCGAGTGTGGTTCACCCACCTCGAGCCGGAAAGTATCAGTTCTTTTGCCCAGCTGGGGCAGAAGTTCATGGCCCATTTCGACGCCTGTCGGAAGATGCCACGCGAGGTAGATAGCCTCTTCTCCATCATGCAGCAAGACCATGAGCCGCTGCAAGACTATGTGGCCCGCTTCAAAGCTGCTGTCTTGGAGATCTATAGCTTGGAGGAGCCGGTGGTGATGCTGGCTCTGAAGAGAGGGCTCAGGACTTCCCGCCTAACCTACTCGCTCGACAAGAAGCCCCCGAAGACCTACGTCGAGCTGCTCTTCCGGGCTCAGAAGTACATCCGCATCGAGGAGATGGATTGCACGAGATGGGAGCTTGACGGGAAGCCACTAAGGAGGCTGGCACCCATCGAGAAGCCTGAAGCGTGGAGGCCGAGACCGCCAGCTCAAAGCTCCCGACCGACACCAAGGCCAAGGAATGCTCCCGTCCCTCAGGGGAACTTCACTCCCCTTCTCTCCCCAAGAATGAAGATCCTCATGAAGATTGAGAGTGAGACTTATCTGAGGCGTCCTCGGTCACTGAAGCCAACTTTCACCCGTAACAAGACGAAGTACTGCCGCTTCCACCGTGACCACGGGCATGATACCGAGGAATGCCGCAAACTCAAGTGGAAAATTGAGGAGCTCATTAAGAGGGGCTACCTCGAAAAATATGTGGGGGGCAGACCTCAACCAGAGTCCCAGGTGCTCGTTGCTCTCCCACCAGCTCTGGCTATCGACAACCACCCCACCGAGAAGCCAGTGGGCATGATCTCCTAGGGAGCAGAGCATGCGTCCAAGAGAACCCGGGGGGCAGGGAACTTTGAGAATGTACTCCCCTTTATAAGGGAAGGGGATAATGGGGAGAAAAATATAAATAATGATGCTGTGGTCGTTGAGATGATGATCGCAAAGCATCCTGTAAAGCGCATCATGGTAGATAGTGGAAGCTTTACGGATGTACTTTTTTTCGATGCTTTCTCCCGGATGAATCTCTCCCTTACTCAGCTCAAGCCAGTGTATACTCCCCTTGTTGGTTTTACGGGAGACTCCGCCAGAGTAGAGGGGCAGATCACTCTCCCAGTCACTGCCAGGACCCCGCCTTGGCAGAGTACCATCATGTTGACGTTCATGATTGTCAGGCTTCCTTCGCCTTATAACGTGATCTTGGGCTGACCTGGGCTCAACCTCCTCGACGCTGTCGTCTCGACCAAGAGGTTGCTTGTCCAATTCCCAATCCCTTGCAGCATGGGGGAGATGAGGGGTACGTCCCAGCTAGTGCAGCACTTCTTCCAGACCCTCCCCGGGGCCTAGGTGCCCGAGGAGGATTCCGAGGCGGACGAGCTCGACCAGAGGGCCCAAGACCCTAGAGGAGGCCCGGCCGAGTGCCTGCTTTCCCACCAGCTTGGAGCTGACCAGGCAAAAATCGTGCAGATCGGAGCTCAGCTACCCGAGGAGGACAAAACCCTGCTGCTAGAGTTCTTGAGGGCGAATGCGGACGTGTTCGCCTGGACAGCGATCGACATGCCAGGTATTCCCCTTGAAATCATGACCCACAGACTTAATATTGATCCAAAGTGCAAACCAGTTCGACAGAAGAAGAGAAGCTTTGTCCCAGAAAGGCAAGCGGCCATCAACGAGGAAGTTGAGAAATTCCTCGCCGTCGGATTCATCCGAGAAGTGCAATACCCGAGCTGGCTGGCGAATGTGGTGATGGTGAAAAAGAATAACGGTAAGTGGAGGATCTGTATAGACTACACCGACCTCAACAAGGCATGCCCGAAGGATAGCTTCCCTCTGCCAAGGATAGACCAGCTAGTGGATGCCACTTCGGGGCACAGGCTACTCTCCTTCATGGATGCATTCTCCGGGTACAATTAGATCCGGATGCACCCGGAGGCCGAGGAGCACACCACCTTCATCACTGACCGGGGGACGTACTGCTATAGAATGATGCCCTTTGGCCTGAAGAATGCTAGGGCCATGTACCAATGCCTGGTCAACAAGGTCTTCAAGGACCAGATAGGCCAGAACGTGCAAGCGTACGTGGATGACATGCTCGTCATGAGCAAACCAAGCTCGGACCACATTGCCGACATCGCTGAAGCCTTCCACAACCTCCGGAAGCACCAGATGAAGCTCAACCCGGCGAAGTGCGCCTTCGAGGTGGCGGCCGGTAAATTTCTCGGCTTCATGGTCACCCAGAGAGGCATCGAGGCGAATCCAGAGAAGGTCCAAGCGATCCTGGACATGGAGCACCCTACGTCCAAGAAGCAGGTTCAGCACCTGATAGGAAGGATCGTAGCCCTGAGCCGGTTCATTTCGAGGTCGGCTGACCGCTGCCTCCCCTTCTTGAAGGCGCTGTGCAAGATGCATGACTTCACTTGGACTGAAGAATGCCGGACAGCTTTTGAAGAGCTGAAGGAGTTCCTAACCTCCCCGCCTCTGCTGTCCAGACCCGAAGAGGGAGAAGAGCTCCTACTCTATCTGGTGGTCACCCCGGGGGCCGTCAGCTCGGTCCTCATCCATACAGACCAGGACGGAATGCAAAAGTTGGTGTACTATACCAGCAAAATACTCCATGATGCGGAGATCAGGTATACCCGCTCCGAAAAACTCATTTTTGCACTAATAATGTCTGCTAAGCGCCTCAGGCCCTATTTCCAAGTACATCCCATTGTGGTTGTGACTGACCAGCCGCTGAGGACCATGCTAAGCCATCCCGAGACTTCCGGAAGGTTAGCCAAATGGTCCCTGACGCTGAGCGAGCACCACATCGCATATCGGCCGAGGTCATCGCAGAAGGCCCAAGTCCTAGCCGACTTCGTGGTCGAATGCATGGGATTTCCCGAGGAACCAGAGCGGATGGTCCCGGAGAGCCAAGCCGAGCCCGCCCCGTTGGAGGACCCCTGAATCCTTCACGTGGATGGTGCCTCCAATTCATGCGGGAGCGGAGCAGGCCTCATCCTCACCAATTCCGACGGAGTGGTGATGGAGTGTGCGCTTCGCTTCAAGTTCCCCGCCATAAACAACCAAGCGAAGTACGAGGCACTCCTCGCGAGCCTGAAGGTGTCCCGCGAGTTGGGCGTACAGAACCTCAAGGTCTTCATCGACTCCCAGCTGGTTGCCGGACAAGTCTTCGGAGAGTACAAGGCCCGAGATCCCCAGATGATGAAGTACCTGGAGATGGTCTGCTCGAGCGCAGCAGGCTTCTGTTACTTTCGTGTTTCCCACATTCTCCGTGGAGAAAATGCTCGTGCGGACGCACTGTCAAGGCTCGCCACCCTACCGGACTCATCCTTGGGGCGCGCATACATCGAATATCTTGAGAGCCCGAGCTACGAAAGCCCCGAGGAGGTGCAGAAAGTAGCCTCCGAGCCGAGCTGGATGGACACGTATGTCAGGTACATCCAAGACGGCCTACTGCCGGAAGACCGGAAGGAAGCTGGCCTCGTCAGAAGGAAGGCCACCCGCTTCGTCTTGATGGATGGCCATCTTTACCGCCGATCCTATTCTTATCCTCTCCTGAAGTGCCTCAGGCTCGCAGAGGAAGCCTTCGTACTTCAGGAGATACACGAAGGCCTCTGCGGAAATCATGTAGGAGGGAGGACCCTGACATACAAGGCCCTTCGCCAGGGATATTTCTAGGAAACAATGAGGGAGGATGTCGCCAACTTCGTCAAAAAGTGTGACAAGTGCCAGCACCACTCACACATTCAACGCCTGCCGGTTGTTCCGATCTCCCAGCTGTCATCTCCCTGGCCTTTCATGCAATGGGGGATGGACATCCTGGGACCGTTCCCCACCGCACCTGGGCAGCGGAAGTTCGTGCTAGTGGCGATCGACTACTTCACCAAATGGGTTGATGCAGAGCTGCTAGCTCGGATCACAGAGGCCAATGTCCGTCAATTCTTCTGGAAATCTATCATCTGCCATTTCGGACTCCCCAACTGCATCATCACCGACAATGGGCGACAGTTTGACTACCGAGAGTTCGAGGGGTTCTGCGCCGAGCACGGGATCCAGCATCGATTCATCTCGGTCGCCCATCTCCAGACGAATGGGGAAGCCGAGGTCACCAACCGAACCATTCTTCAAGGACTCCGCACCAGGCTAGACTAAGCGAAGGGTAGATGGACGGAAGAACTTCCAAGCATCCTGTGGGCCTACCACACAATGCCCATGATGGCAACGGGTGAAACGCCTTTTAACCTGGTCTTCGGGTCAGAAGCGGTCATTCCCGTTGAGCTCGGTGTACCCACGCTCCGCGTACAGCAGTATGACGAAGCACAGAACTCGGCACACCTTCTTCTCAACTTAGACCTCCTCGAGAAAACAAGAGACAAAGCTCAGCTCCGGATGGCAGCATACCGGCAACGGGTCGCCCGGTACTACAACGCACGGGTGAGGCAGAAGGCTTTCCGACCTGGCGACCTAGTGCTGCGCCGAACAGAAGCATCCCAGCCCCGGGAGAGCTGCAAACTCTCACTGAACTAGGAGGGCCCTTACAAAGTGGCCGAGGCCCTGTCGCAGGGGGCCTACTACTTAGAAGACTTGGATGGCGCCAGATTTTCCCGAACTTGGAATGCTTGTAATTTGAGGAAATACTATCAATAATGTAAGTATTCCCTCCATGAGAAATAAAGATTACTTTCCGTGACACGATTTATCTGCCTTGTAGGCACCAAAGCCCAGAGAAGAGTACTCTGGCACGAAGACCTGGGAATCCTCCAGGAACCGGCGAGCCCAGCTCACTGGCATCAAAAGATCGGACGACCTCCAGCACTGGCGAGCCCAGCTCTCCAGCACAAAAGACCTGGGAAGCCCCCAGGCACCGGCGAGCCCAACTCCTTGACGAAAGACCTGGGAAGCCCCCAGGCACACAACGCGCTCCCGAGCCCAGCTCTAAGGTGCCATCTCAAGTTCTCACATCCTCGAGCCCAGCTCCGGGGTGTCTGCGCAAGACCGAAGCTCAGATCTCCGACCGAGAGAATCGTCTCAGCTATTACCGTCTTCGGGCCCAGCTCCAAGACTACAATTTTTGAAGTACGACCTCAAAACATTGGCCCCGGAGACCAGTCCTCCGGCCACCATGTCCCTGAGCTCGGCACAATAGCCTCACGCTGACAGCCAAAGTCGGGCCTTGTCCTCCACCAAGTTCGCTCCCGCAAGCCTGGGATGCCTAGGCCAAAGCCGAGCACGAGCCTCCACCCAAGGCAGACCCCTTGATATCGGGCCCCGTGGTCAGGAGTCGAGCTCAGCCTCCTCCACCGCGAGGCACCCCTCTGAGCTCAGGTCTCCTGGGTTGGACAGCAGCGTCGCCAACAAAAGACCGGACGACCTCCGGCATCGGCGAGCCCAGCTCTCCGGCATCAAAAGACCATACGACCTCCGGTACCGGCTATCCTAGCTCTCCGGCATCAAAAGACCGGATGACCTCTGGAACCGACGAGCCCAGCTCTCCACCATCGAAAGACCGGACGACCTCCAGCACCAACGAGCCGAGCTCTCCAGCATCAAAAGACCGGACGGCCTCCGGCACCGGCGAGCCCAGCTCCCCGGCATCAAAAGACCGGACGGCCTCTGGCACCGGCGAGCCCAGCTCCCTGGCATCAAAAGACCGGACGACCTCCGGCACCGGCGAGACCAACTCCCCGTGAAAGACCTGGGAAGCCCCCAGGCACACAACACGTCTTCGAGCCCAGCTCTAGGATGTTTGCTCAAGACCGGAGCTCAGATCTCCGGCCAAGGGCACCTCCGAGCCTCGCGGCTCTCCAACATCACCATCCCCGAGCCTAGCTCCAGGATGCCAACGCAAGACCGGAGCTCAGACCTCCGGCCAAGAGTGCTTTGGAACCATGCAACTCGTCATCATCAACGTGTCCAGGCCCGGCCTCATGATGACAGCCAGAGCCGAGCCACGTCCTCCGCCAGGTCCGCTCTCGCAAGCCCGGGATGCCTAGGCTGGAGCCAAGCACGAGCTTCCACCCAAGGCGGACCCCTCGAGATCGGGCCCCTTGGTCAGAAGCCGAGCTTAGCCTCCTGCACCGCGAGGCGCCCCTCCGAGCTCCGGTCCCCTGGGCTGGACAGCATTGTCACTAACCAAAGACCTGGGAAGCCCTCAGGCACCAGCGAGCCTAGCTCCTCGGCATCAAAGCCCAGAGAAGAGGGCTCTGGCACAAAGACCTGGGAAGCCCCCAGGCACCGGCGACCCTAGCTCCCCGGCCTCAAAGATTGGACAACCCTCCGGCACCGGCGAGCCCAGCTCCCCGGCAAAGGACCTGGGAAGCCCCCAAGCACTTAGTGCCTCCAAGCCCAACTCCAGGATGCCAAGGCCCAGAACTCAGATTTCTGGCACCGTAATTCTCAAACATCAACGTCCTTGGAACTGGCTCCGAGATACTAAGATTCAAGACTCAGGCTTCCGATATCAAGGACCTCAGCCATCGACGTCGCCGAGCCTAGCTCCAAGACGGTGACCACTGAATTGTGCCCCTAAGCAGCCGAGTCCAAGACCAACATTCATCGACGACGTGACCTCAAGCTCAATGCCGAGTCCGTGCCAGTCGAAGTTCCTGACTCTCATCTCGGACCTCCCTGCACCGAAAAGAAAGAAGTAGCAAAGAAAGGGAGAAGAAGGGAGAGAGGGGACATTCCACATTGTAGATGATGAAGACACCATGATGGCAAAAGTACATTTCATTACTGGAAGGGTTGATTACACTATCTACCAGGCCCCGACAGGCCGGGCAACCCGGTTAAGAAAAAGAAGAGACAAAAAGAAAATACAAGTATAAGAAGAAAAGGGAAGGAATCCTATCCTAAGCAGCCGGCTCCTTATCCGGATGTTGTGCGGATGAGACCTCTCCCTCCTCCACCTCCATCGCTTGGGCATGCCCCTGGGCGACCTCCACTAGAGGAGTAGGTTCAACTATTGAAGCCGTTGAGATCGGATCAGTAGCCCCCATTGATGTTGACTCCTTGAGGCCGGCGCCGCCGAGGTCGTTGGGATGCTAGCCTCGATCAGAGCGGCCACCTGCCCTGCCGTCACCGTCGTCGTTGCAGAGGAAGCCTTCTTCCTCGGAGTCCAGAGCATGGCCAACCGCTCCTCAGATAGAATACCCCATAGCTGTTGGCGATAATAGGCGAACCCCTTAGCAAAGGAGTCCATCGCCGCCTCCTTGAAGTCTCTGAGGTATTCAGGAGAAGCCTTGAAGGTGGCCACCGTGCCGGCGATGTCCCTTCGGGCACCCTCCACCTTGCTCCTTTCGGTGGCCACCAGGTCCTCAGCACGCTCAGCTGACGAATCGTCGCCGCCATTCCCTTCTCGGCAGCCTCGATGGCATGGCTGGCGGTAGCAGCTTTCTTCTCGGCCTTAGTGGCCCTCCCCTCGGCCTCAGCGGCCCTCTTCTCCACGGCTGCCACCTCCCTCTCGGACTCAACCTGGAGCTCCTTTAGCCGAGTTCTCTTCGACTCCAGCTCATTTTCGAGCTCCTTCTTCGTCCGTACGAGGTCGCCAACCTCGGCCGCGAGGCCCTTATTCCTAAGTTGAGCATCCTGGGCATCTTGGCTCTTCTATCTTGCCTCGGCCTGCAGCGATTTGAGCTCGACCAGTCGCTCCTTCTCCCCTCTGGCCCAATGCCGGTAGAAGTTCCGAATAAGAAGAAGCTCTCTGCCTTGCTACATCGAGCAAGGGATGTCAGCTATCAGGTAAGAAGAAAAAGAAGCGACTTGGAGAAGCAACGACGAGCGGAAGACTTACAGCATAGAGGTTCGCAAACGTCGCGCTAATGACGTTGCCCAGAAGCCTCCCGCTTCCGTCTCGCTTGTCGCAGGACTGGATGGAGAAGTCCATCATCCGCTCGGCGAGGTGGGGTCTTTAACCAGAAAGACGTTCGGCCCCAATTTGAAGGGGACCCTTCGGTAATCTCTGTCCCTGGTCTCTGCCGGCTCAGCTCCTTCATCGACTAGTGGTGCCCTTGTCAACAGTTGCGGGACTGGAGCTGCATCGGATCGCACTTGGGATGTCGGCTTGATCTCTTCTGGGACATCCTCCTCGAGGTTGACGACCTCCAGGATGGGGGGTGCCGACCTAGCAGCAGCGACAGCTGATCTCGTGCGGGCCACCATCTCAGGCTCGGGCGCCGCCACCAGCTCACGCTGCCCGGCAAGCACGGGAACGGGCTCGGCCGCCCTTTTTCGCCATCATTCCTGAACTAGTGCGTCCGCCCCGGCCTGCACCGGCCTCGCCCTATCCTCGGCTCGAGCCCTCTTCGGAGGGGGCTCACCTGCCTCTACAGCCCGCTCTCACTCCTCAGAAAATGAGAGCAGCTCATCCATCTAAAACTTCATTTCTGCACCAAAGGGAATGAGGTCAGCCCAATAGCAGCAGCAAAAAAAAAAGAAAAAAAAGAAAAGAGAGATGAAGAAAAAGAAAAAGAAAAAATAAATAAGAAACGACGGGGAAGTGGCCAAGTCAAACTCACCCGGCTCCCGCGCCGAGCTGACCCTGGCCTCGCGAAGATTCTGCTCTGACTGCAAGACCTCCAGTGATGGGATCTCGGCCGATCTAAGCAGGTCATACATATCGAGGTCGGTAGCTTCGACGAAGGAGTTCCTGTTCAGAGATCGATCTGGGTTGCTCCAAACCCAATCGATCCCCTCTACAAAAGCGAAAAAGAACCTATTCTTCCATCTCTTGATGGAAGAGGGGAGCACAAATCTGATGCCCCGAGGGTGGGAAGAAAGGGACCACCACCCGTCCTCGGTAGGATGGCGTTTCAGGGTGAAGAAGGTCCTAAACAAGGAAAATTGGGCAACAATCCCGTGAAAGTGGCACAGAATGATGAAACAAAATATCGTTCTGATGGCATTGGGGACCAACTGGGCTGGGACAAGCCTGTAGCTAGCCAAGAAAGAAAGGAAAAAAGGGTGCACAGGGAGGCGAGACCCCCAGCGAAGGTCTCCTCGTAGAAGGCGATCCGCCGAGGACCACTAGAAGTGACTCGCTCTCCAGGACGAGGAACGGAGAGCTGGATGGATTCGGGGATGCCGTAAGCCTCCCGGATGAATGCAAGGTCCTTAGCAGTAATCACCGAAGTGATCCCTCCTGGACCTGACGACCGAGAAGACTCAGGCTCAGAGAGAGGAATAGAAGCATAAGTAGAAGCAGGAGTAGGAGCTAGAAGAGAAGCCAAGCGAGGAGGAGGAGAAGACCCGGGTTCCCTAATGGACACCGGGCCATGGAAAGGCCTTCTACTGAACTCGCACCTCGCTGCCTCCATCTCCTCATCGGAAGAGGAAGGAGTCTTCGGCCAGGAAGGTCCGGCCTCAGCCTGGCAAGAGGGACGGAAGTTGGGCCCGAAGAGGTCCATGGAAGAGAAAGGGGCAACTCCTAAATAACGACAAGGAGGAGGCGAACGGAAGAAGACCTACGGCGACTTCTAACAAGCAAGAGGGAAGAGCTAACCTACTGGAATTCAACGAAGACGCCGGTGGCCGGAGAAGAAGAAGAGGGGGGCTTCCGTGCGACTTCGGGCGTGAAGAACTTGAAAGAGGTATGTTCTGAAAGGGCTTACCCATCCCTTCGAGACAACCTGCATCCGACCGTACCATTACGGCTTCTCCAAAAGTCATGCCACGTGTCATCGATCAACGAAGCCAGCGCCCCCATCTGACCACAACCGCTTCAGCTTCCGTGCCCACCATAACTGCTCCCAAGACGTGGCCACGCGGTGCCCCCGCACAGGCTCAAGGGCCCGCCGGGCGAGACGCCGTCGATATCGATCATTATTGCACCAAATTTCTCACCTTTCCATGCCAGCACCGCAATTACTCCATTTACCCCAAGCACAACGCGACAACGGTCCTCGGGAGTGGGGGGCAAATGATGTGGCCAGATCGCTGACGTGGAGCAAGGAGCCTGACATGGAGCCCCCATTAGATGCCACGCCGGACTACCACTACAGGTCCCTTCACCGGGCTGAGCTCCTCGATGCCAATGGGGCGCCCGTCGAAACCGGGCTCCGTCCCCCGCCAGGTCGGGATGCCTAGGTCGGAGCCGAGCTCAGACCCCACCAGAGGCAGACCTCTCGAGCCCGAGCTAGGGTCCATGGTCCGGAGTCGAGCTCAAGCCTTCGCCGCCATGAGGAGCCCCCTCGAGGCCGGGTCCCTTGGCCTGGGCATGCCTCATCCACCTCAGCCAGCCCAAGCTCGGTCAAGGCTAGGCCCCTCTGGCCTGGTACCGAGCTCGGCCCCTTTCGTGCAGCTGAGCCGCTGCAAGGCAGGTCCCCTACAAGTAGGTCCCATCTTTTCAGCTCAGCCCCCAGCACAAATCAAGATGTCAACCGTCAAGGAAATAGCACCTCCCATCCAAAGACGATGGCGGGCCCCCCGAGGACCATGCGACAACACCCGCCACATCACCATTAATGCCCACGGCCACCATTCACACCATGAATAAGGAAAGCTCACATCAAGGCACTGTGCCCCCTACCGGCTTGCTGTACGACCGAAAAAAGATACCAAGGAACGCGTGATTCCCAAGAGCGGCGACGCGACAGTCGAGGCCCTGCCGTACTTTCAGGAAGGGCAAATCGAAGGAATGTCAGAGGCTCGTGGAAGCTTTCCCAGATACCTAATAAAGAAGGCATATCATTCATGATACGACATCACGTCATACCCATCTGCCAACATAGGAGAACCCTGAGGCAAGCCGCAAAAGAGGACCCAGCCAGTGTAAGCAAAAAGGAGAGGTAACACTCATTTCTCAATTCCAAGTAAGAACAACACAACCACCACAAAGAAGAGAGGAATCAAAGCGACACAATGAAAGAAGGCCAGAGAGGAGAGCAAGACCACCTCGGCCAACACCATTCCCAGCTCGTCCTCATCTTCCACTCACACTATATTCACTCCTCCTAGCATGGAGCTCATCCAGAGGGGCTCGACCAGGAGGATCTGTTATCTTGGATGCCACTGACTTGACCGTCGGAGTGCCCCCGTCGAAATCCCCGGCCTGGGTCCTTGACATTGCTTCCTTGCAGGTCTCGAGGCACCGGAGGCGTTCCCAGGCGGACGGACGCGACACACTCGACTCCATCAGCAACTACGGGCCATGACGATCCGAGCGGCAACACCTGTAACCCTTGGCACTGAACCTCGACAAAATACACTGCCGATCAACTTCACGGTAGTCCAGATCCCCTCAGCATATAACATCATTCTGGGGTGGCCTGCCTTGAACAGGTTCTGAACCATGATCTCCTCTCACTACCTCTTGGTGCGCTTCCCCACCAGGAATAGTGTCGAAGAAGTTAGAGGAGACCAGAGGACAGCGCGGTAGTGCCTGATGATCGAAGGCAGGCATTTCAACGATTCCGTAACTCCAGATCAGCTGGATCCGAGGGATACAACCACAAGCCTTGGTGAACCCATGGAGAGGACTATCCCGGTACCTTTGACAAAGGAAGACCCCTGCAGAGTTGTGCAGATCGGGAGTGCACTTGATGAGGAAACCAGAACGGAGTTGATCCATTTCCTCAGAGACAATGCCGACGTCTTTGCCTGGTCAGCTTCGGATATGCCTGGGATTCCTACTGAAGTAATCACTCATCGACTAGAAGTAACCCCTGGGTACAAGCCAGTGCGGTAGAAGAAAAGGAGCTTCGCTCCTGAAAGACAGCAAGCCGTGGACGAAGAAGTTGGCAAGCTCCTTAAAGCAGGGTTCATCCAAGAGGCCCACTACCCCGAGTGGTTGGCCAATGTGGTAATGGTGAAGAAAGCCAGCGGCAAGTGAAGGATCTGCATCGATTATACAGACCTCAATAAGGCTTGCCCAAAAGATAGCTTCCCTCTCTCGAAGATTGATCAACTAGTCGACGCTACTGCCAGCCACCAGTTGCTGAGCTTCATGGATGCTTTTTCTGGCTATAACCAAATTAGAATGGATCCATAGGATGAGAAGAAGACGGCTTTCATCACTGATAAAGGTCTCTACTGCTACAAGATGATGCCATTCGGCCTCAAGAACGCCGGAGCGATATTTCAAAGACTGATCAACAAGGTATTCAAAAAGCAAATGGGGAGAAACATAGAGGCCTACGTTGACGACATGATCGTCAAAAGCCTCCTTTGGAAAGATCACATCCACGACTTAGAAGAGTCTTTCAGTGCTCTACGGCGCTACCGTATGAAGCTAAACCCGGCAAAGTGCGCCTTTGGAATCACTTCGGATAAGTTCTTGGACTTTCTTGTCACCAAACGAGGGATTAAGGCAAACCTTGAGAAGATCCAAGATCTAAGAGATATGAGACATCCCTCATGCAAAAAGGAAGTCCAGCAGTTAACAGGAAGAACTGCCTCCCTGAGCAGATTCATTTCTCGGTCCATCGAGAAATGCCTCCCATTCTTCAAGGTACTCCGGCAGTCAAAGGGCTTTGAATGGTCCGAAGACTATCGCATTGCCTTTGAGGAGTTGAAGAAGTACCTGGAAACCTCGCCACTGCTCTCAAACCACAAGAAGGCGAGGTTCTCTACCTATACCTCTCTGCTTCAAATGAAGCCATTAGTTCGGTCCTTGTCTGGAGAGATGAAGACGGATCCCACAAGCCGATCTATTACATCAACAAGGTCCTGCATGATGCCGAAATATAATATGCGAGAATGCAGAAGCTGATATACTATCTGGTGATTGCGGCGAAATGACTACGACCGTACTTCCATGCCCACGCCATTGTGGTGCTGACCAATCAATCCCTCAAGGCCATTCTCTGATCTCCGGACACCTCTGGAAGGGTAGCCAAGTGGGCTATGAAGTTAAGTGAGTTTGACATCAGTTTCCAGCCCCGAGCAGCTATGAAGGCCCAGGTGCTCTCTGATTTCTTGGCTGAATGCACCTGGAGGTCCGAAGATGAAGCATCTTCAGTAGAAGATGAAGTTTCGAAGGAGACGAAGTATGTTTGGGTGCTTCATGTGGACGGAGCTTCCAATGCTACTGGATGCGGAGCTAGACTTATGCTGGCCGAACCTAACGGTCACACCATAGAGTACGCACTTCGGTTCTCCTTCCATGCTTCTAACAACCAGGCCAAATATGAAGCCTTGCTCGTCGGACTTCGGATTGCCAAGAATCTGGGAGTTTAGCAACTCCAAACCTTCTCAGATTCCCAGCTGGTTGTAAATCAAGTTAACGGAGAATACGCAGCCAAGGATCCAACCATGGTGCAGTACCTGGAGAAGGTACGGGCCTTATCCTCTCAACTGGAATATTTTGAAATCATCCATATTCCACGATCAGAGAGTTCCCGGGCGGATGCATTGTCTCGACTGGCAACCACAGCGCCGGAATCTCTCGGGCGCACCTTTGTTGAACATCTGAAAACTCCAAGTATAGTCGAAGAGGCTGCGGAGGTGCACCGATCGACACCGAGCCAAGCTGGATGGATCCTATCATCAAATTTCTGAATGAAGGTATATTGCCAGAGGACAAGACAGAGGCCAAGGCAGAGGCCAAGAAGATCCACTGGATGGCGTCTCAGTATATCATCTTAGACGGGACCCTCTATAAGAGATCGTTCTCTCAGCCACTGCTAAAATGCTTGGGACCGACAGATGCAGATTACGCCCTGAGAGAGGTCCACGAGGGCATATGCGGTGATCACTTGGAGGTAGATCACTGGCATACAAAATCATTTGACAAGGATATTACTAGCCCTCCATCCAGAAGGATTCGGCCAACTTTATGCAAAAGTGCGACCAGTGTCAGAGGTACGCCAATGTCCAAAGATAGCCTGCGAGTCACCTGACCCAACTGGCAGCCCCATGGCCTTTTGCTCGGTAGGGAATGGACATTCTCGGCCCATTCCTGCCGGCATCAGGGCAAAGGAAGTTCCTTCTTGTGACCATCGACTACTTTACAAAGTAGGTAGAAGCCGAACCATTGGCCCAGATCACAAAAGACAAGGTGAAGAATTTTGTAAAAAAATCCATCATATTTCGGTTTGGCATCCCACATGTCATAATCACGGACAACGGGAGACAGTTCGACAATCTGAAGTTCAAAGACTTCTGCGCTCGGTATCATGTTCAGCATCGGCTGACTTCCATTGCCCATCCACGGTCCAACGGAGAAGTCGAAGTCACTAATCGAATCATTCTCCATGGTCTGAAGATGAGGTTAAACGTCGCCAAAGGGCTTTGGGTCGAAGAACTGACCTCCGTTCTCTGGGCATACCGAACTACCCCGAGAACGGCCACCGACGAGTCTTCGTTCAACCTGGCATACGGTATTGAAGCTGTGCTATCTATTGAAGTCTCCCTGCAGTCCCTTAGAATTGACAACTATGAAGAGCCTGGGAACTCTGATCGTAGAAGGATCGACCTGGATCTACTGCCAAGTGCCAGACTTCAGGCCTAGATAAGAATGGCAGTGTACCAACAAAAGGTCGCTAAATACTACAACACAAGGGTGAAGAAGCAGGTTTTCCTCACAGGGGATATGGTATTGCGAAGGACAGAAGTATCCAGGCCAATGAAACAGGATAAACTCTTCCCTAACTAGGAAGGTCCATATCAAGTCGAAGAAGTCATTCGACCGGGAGCATATCGACTTAAGACCTTAGATGGGAAGACTCTATCACAGCAATGGAATATACAAAATCTTCACAAATATTATCAATAAACGAATTCCTAAACTTCCTGTGCAAGATTACTCAACCCTACTCAACTCGGAATGGCTAGTTGCATCAACTGAATGACAACAGCCTAAGTGACCTAATCTGAAAAATTGATCAACTGCGCAAAGGAGAGTCTGATCCACTCACCTTATCGGTATGCCCGACGAGCGCAACGGATGGCCCAACCAGGCCACCAAAAAGATCAAAGGTGCAGGGAGGGTTTTCGTAACCTACCCTACGGTAAATCTGAAGACGCGCCGGGACGGGCCTGAACATCCTACCTTGATCACGACAGAAGTGCACATGGACGGTGTAAATACCCTACCCAATGGTAAATCCAAAAATGTGCCTAAAAGGACCACTATTGTCCTTTTTGTCAACAACAGACATTCCCAGAACAGTCCAACTGACCTCACTTCTTTCTTAAAGACCGAAAATGGTCTGAGAAATCTACATTCCAGACAAAATATGATATAACATATCACAAAAAGCACCAGGGAAGAGGTAAGAAAAAGATATTTCATTTCTCTTTCAATTTTTACAAAAAAAAAGGGGAGAGAAAAAGGAAACTCTCATAAAGAGAGAACAAAAAAAAGAGACTCTCAAAAAAGAGAGACCAAAAAAAAAAAAGAAGAAAAAGGAGTAACATTGGAAAGACGCGGGAAATTTTCAATAACCTCCTGCCGGATTTTTCCCATACCGGCGAGGGGAGCTCAGAAGAGATGACGAGGGGGCCCTGGGGTTTCCATCCGAACCAGAATCTGACCCCTCATCGGAGTCGGAATCAAATTCATGCCAGGGAAAGGGAATGGAGGGCTTGATGTTGTCCAGGCCCTTCAAGTCGTAAAACTTGAAGGCCTTCCCTCTACATTCCCGGAACCCTGATGGTAGGAGTCCAGAGCCACCTTGGCGACATCCTCCCTGAAGGCAGCGGATGCCTTGAAGTCAGAAGCAGCCCTCGCCGCCTCCTTCTTGGCCTCCTCTATCTCCGCGACTGCCGCCGTGACCTGGGCCCTGGCTGCCCTCAGTTGAGCCTGCAACAGGCGGACCTTCTTCTCCAGATGGTCCATGAGAGGCTCCTCGTCATTCCCCAGCTCGAGGAACTCCAGACTCCTCTTCCTCTTCGAGTCGACTGCCCTTCTCTTCGCGGCCCGACGAAGCTCGGAAGTACTAAACCTCATTTTTAATTGGAAGAAGGAGTCTACAAGAATAATGGCCCTTGGTGGCAGAGGGCAAGGTCCTATTTATAGAGACCCTGCACCCACGACCGACTGCGGGGAGGCATGCTCTACGTCTTTTCCTAGCCGCATCAGAGAGTGCCACGTGTCCGAGCGATGCTTCGAGTACCAGAAGGCCACTCGGGGGTCACTCCCAGGATAACAACTGTCGGCGCTTCGAATCCGGGAAAAATCTCCATTGTGCGACGACAACATTAATGGCTTCTTTTTGGAAAAAGGAGACCCGGCAGCATACAAGGCGCAAGAAATCACGACTGTCGATATGCCGCGTGGACAACGAGAAACACGATCAAACTTTCCTAATCATCGGTTAACGGGGAGTTGACGCCTGTCTACCCCAATGGATAGATTTAGCATCCAAAGGAGGGTGACACCGGCCTAATTTATTGTGGACGGTCTTTGACAACGGAGTTCATCTTCGTCAACTACTAGTTAAATGGCCTTCGGCCATGGCCGTTCGACCAAGCAAAAAAAAAAAAAAGGACGGTAAAACTAGTTCAAGCTACATACGAAATGCAACATTGCATATGCAAAAAAAAAAAGGGTCATTTCAAGATCTGGAAGAGTTGTCATACAAAGTCCATTGACAATATAAAGTGGAAAAGAAGAAAATACATCCAAGGCAATTTGAATCACTCAATGTCAACAGGAGGAGACCCCACACCATATGACTGAAGCAACTTGTCAACCTGTGCTGAAAGGATCTCATCAATCTGGGCCGGGACCGGAGAACCTTGGCTTGGATTCCCCCAGCCTGAACCTCCTCCTGAACCGAATCGGAGTTGGGGTCACCCCAGATTTTTGACTGAGGCTGAGGCCTCCTCATCCAGGCATGGTGCTTCTTCGGCCTCTACTGCGGCTTCGACCTCCTCTGCCTCCTCCTCTTCTTCTTTGGCTATGTTGAAGGGAGGGATGCCGGAAAGATCAAGGTGAGGGAAGGCCTCCTTTACCTTGGAGAGTCCATCTTTAAATCCATGCTGGTAGCCGTACAAAGATGCTTCATTCATTTCCTCTTGGAATTGTGAAGACATTTTGAAGTCTGCTACAGCATCGTCCACCAGCTTTCTCAGGGATACGGACTCCCTCTTGGCCACTTCGGACTCCAGAATCGCCTCTTCAGCCCTCCTGGAAGCCTCCTCCGCTGCCTTGGTCAAGCTTTCTATCTTTTCCTGATTCTTCCTGGTAGCTTGCTCCAAGGAGTCGATCTGTTTTCTACTTTTCCTCCACTTTGCCCCTTGCTCCGCCATTATCAGATGAGCTCTTTTTAGTTCGCCCTTCAGTTCGCAAACTTCATCGTTCACCCGGACAAGGCGGTCCTCCATAGATTGCCTCAACTCTTCAGCTACTTCCTTTGCGGTCCTAGCAGTATGGAGCTCCTCCTTGAGGCCATAGATGAGGCTATCAACGTTCTCCAGGCCCTCCTCCATAAAAGTAAGGTCGTAGACCAACTGCATCAAGGATGTGGAATTACGAATCGAACAGTTCTCAAAACAAAGGAGGCGGCAAGGATCATACCTGTTGCAGGACAGAGAAGGCAGATTCGGACACCTTGGAAAGGTTCTGATTCCGAAGAACTGCCAAGTCATGAGGCAGCAGCGTACCCTTCAACGCCTGCCTGGCTACGGCGGGTAGGTGAAAGCTTCGAAGAGTTCGCCGAATGGCTTCCAGCTAGGGAGGCCCCGCGAACGAACTCTCCCTCGACTTGCCATGCTTTGCCACTATCAACCGCAGGAGGGCAAAACGACGGCACACCCACCGCCTAAGGCGGACTCCCCATTATGCGAACCGGGGAAGCAGCCGCCGGTGGAGTTTCGACTGGACAGGGTCTCGACAGGGCCCCTTCCGCGGGTGCCACGTCTTTCCCTGAGGTTCCCTGGGAAGACGAAGTGCTCCGGTCCCCCTCAGGACCATCCCTTCGAGCCTTCTTCCGAACCGCCGACCTTGTGAGAGGGGCTTGTGCTACCCTCTTCTCAGTGGTCTGACGGAGCCAGCTCACACCGGGCTTCATCCCGCTACCTACAAGCAAAAGAGTTTATTTCAATCGACTGAGCTACAACAAAACTGGGGGAAGGGGAGCAGAAACTTCCGTCACTATACCTAATGTGGGGAATTTGCTAATTCTTGTGAGATAGAGATTTCTCTCCTCCAACAACTCCCGAATAGGGGCAACTTCCGAATTGACCAAGAGGTCATAATCCGACTGATCAGCCGCCAAGACCTTCTTCCCGTCGTTGGCTGTTAGACGAGGCTTCTTCCAAACAGTGTCGAAGCCCCATGGATCAAAAGACAATACAAACACGAAAATAGGTTTCCACCCATGGATGGAGCTGGGCATGTCCTTGATAACCTTGCAACCTGATCAAGGGCCGATCACCCACCATCCATTGCTGTGAAAATCTCTCTTGAGTATGAAGAGGGCCGTGAACAAATTGGTCCTAGGTTCAATGTTTGCAATGCTGCACAAGACCAGGAACCCGCAGATGTTCTAGATGCTATTCGGGGTCAACTGCGCCGGCACCACTTAGTACATGTGGAAGATCTTGACAAAGAAGGGGTGCAGGAAAAATTGAAGACCAGCTTTCAGATGATCTTCATACATAGCTAGACATCCCGGGAGAGGTTTGTTCACCCGTTCCTCGAGTACGGAGAGAACAAAAGGGAACTCCTCGGGAATGCGATAGCATTCCAAAAGAAGGGCCGCCTTTTCTTGAGAAATGAACTGGAGATCGACTCTGGACCTACTACACCGCCGGCCCCCAAGGGCCCAACTTTTTTTCCCTGACTTTCTATATTTTCTTCCATGATAAAAGAATGAAGCTAGGGGACAGAAGGAAGATTCTACCTGCAGAATAGACTGGTAGTCCAGAACAAGGAAAGCTGGGTGAAGGATGAGATGAGGTTGAAGAAGCTTCCTTAGCCGGACTTTCTCCCTTTCCCAAGAGGAAAACAGGGGTCTCTGAAGCCTTACCAGGTTGATTTAACCCAAGGTTACCCTAGGAGGTAACTCACCTTCAATTAACCGCCAGGATGAGGCGCATCCATCATCCAATGGACGGGGGAAAGCCACCACAACCATCCAAATCTCAACCCAAAGATTGGCTGAACCATCGTGCAACGAGAAAAATAGAGACGGTCCCAGGGCCGCCTGCTTTTTCCTTCTCCCCCAATCTGGGAGTGACAGTTGTCCACTACTTGATTCCCAGTTTAACTAGCAGTCATGATGGATAGTCCAATCAGAGATCCCGTAATCATCCACTACACTATCTCCCGGGAGAAAAATGCAAGGCATTAGTACTCTCACTTCTTGAGGTAAACCTCCGCTTTGAGAGCTGAGAGTAGGGGGCAACTGTTAGGATATCCCGGTTTAGCTACGAACCGAACACGGTTCGGTTGGTTGAAGCCCTTTCTCCGGACCACGGACTTCGTACCAGGAGAGGTCAGGCCAACTGCAAGTGACCCAAGGCTCCTCGCCGATCCACAACATCTGAAGGTCAGAACTTCGGATGACGTCTTCGATCCTAACCTAAGACCAGGCTCCTCATCGACTTCCGAAGACACGCTCTTCGGCTTCTGCCAGAGACATGACCACCGGCCCTGAATAGACTCCAAGTCTCCAGCCCATGCAGAGGACTAAGTCTCCGACCGAGAATCTCTCTAAATAGGGAAAATCTAAAAATGGAACCATAATCTGGCCCAAATAGGCAACTGTAACCAATGGTTACAATCGACAATCTCATGCCATGATCATGGTGCGCAACTCCAACTACCATGCCTCCGGACTAGCCGGAACCACTCAGTGACAACCCATGATCATCGAAAAAAGGGCGGGCCGCAGGTTGGAGGCCTCCTCTTAAATAGTGGTAAGAAGAATGGCTCGGGGGAGGTATGCACACAGACCCATACTCATACTCTCGACGCTTTTTCTCATTCTGTGGCTGGAATCCGTCACTGACTTAGGCATCGGAGTGTCCCCCGCCGGAACAACTCCGGCAAGGGACCTGTTTTGCAGGTGAACCGGGAGCGATCCTGTGGTACCGCAGCTCCGACCAGCCGATACAGGAACTCCACGCCAACAGCAGACTATCTATAGGTTCATTTTCTAGATCAGGATCTGAATGAATCAAAATTTTTCTAATTACTTCTTTAAGTAGTTTTGGAGATTTGACTCATCTAGTTTTATTTCATTAATTCTCTTCTAAAGCTAGCACTTGTTGGCAAAGTGGCCTGGTCTGCCACATTTTCAATAATTTTATTTATTTCTTTGGACTAGTTTAGTCTTATCAGTGCCAGATTTTGTTCTAATGATTTTGGGTTGAAAGGTTTTTTTATTTGATTTTCTATAGTATGGTTCTTTAAATTTACTGGGTATAGAATTATGCTTTCTTTAATAATAATTGCAATATTTATGGATTTTGTAATTGGTATTCTTTTTGCCCTTTTGTTTGAGTGGGCTATAACCAAATTATTCATAAAAACTTCCTAACTCCTTTTTAGCTATCAAGTATCCTCTTTTTAATTATTATTTTAATATGAGATCATTGCAAATAGTAAGTCCTTCTTTATTGATAATATTGACTAAATCCTTGCAAGTTAATTTGTCGTAAAGAATCTTATTATTGTATTGGGTCCTAAATTTGGTTATAATTCTTTTAGCAAAAACACTAGGGAGTCTTGAAATAGATTTTTCCTTCCAAAAGGATTGGTTATAGTCATCCCTGGTCATTACTTTTGTTAGGAAGACATCCCTATACCATCTAAAATTTTAAAGTTTTTGCATCTAAAATTGACTAAGATTTCAGAAGTATGATCTTTGAGTTTAGAGGGGTCTTCCAAGAAATGTTTTGCAAAAGCATAAATTAAAGTTGGTACAACATCTTGAATTTCTCTGCCACTTTCATCCTTGATGATGGATCCATCAGGATTTCTTCTGATGGCAATAAGAATTTTTTCCCTATCCTCAGTATTTTAGTAGTGATCCCACTAGCCTTTCAATTGGCCTGTGAAACCTGCAACAAGGGCTTGGACAATAGCATGATCAAAAGTGCATTGCTTAGTTCTATATGTAGTGGATACCATAGTTATTTTTTGGAGCAAGTTTATGATTTGGCATTCTGTTAGGCCATCTATGTTCTATTTATAAATAGTATTGGTAGATATTAATTTTATCTAAGATTTATGTTTTCTTCAGGACCATGTTGGGTAAAGTAGGTCTTAGATAGAAGTACTTCCAGGTTATCTATTGATATAGTCTATTTAGAAATCAATATCACTGCTTTTATTAGTATGGGCTTAGTTTCGCTATCGCTACTTAAACCTAAAATAGTAATAGAGGGTTGCTTAATTGAATTGTTATGGAGTATAAGCAATGGTTGGGAAGAGGGTTGTAAGCCTTTTATCAATTTTATCCATTATATTTGGTCCAGCAAGCTAGGTTGCTAGATTTTGAGTGATTTCATGAGAAGTGAAGATAAGAATTTTTTTGCTTTGCTTTGGCTTTATTTTTTTCTATTCTAACTAAGTCTTCAACTTTAATCAATTGATCACCAATAGTTTTTAAGTTTTGATCCATAAAATTATTTTATTCTAGGCTATGCTTGATAATTCTATCATTTGGAACCTCTTGAGGGTTAGATTTTACTTTGAAAGGTGAGGCAATTGCTTGAGTATCTCTGACAAAGATTTTGATTTGTTGTAATGGAAGATATATTCTTTTATAACTTTATCCTTACCATCTTGCCATGAGACTATAGTTTTTCCTAGTAACATATAGATTTCATTAGACTCGAGTTTCCACATCTCAAGCCAGTTAAAAAATTGTTGATGAATTTGATTTCCAATAAGATAATCATAAATCTTAGCTTGTAGCTTGTCTTTCTTTCTTTTAAATATCTTTTAAAGAACTTTCCCTCCTTAGCTTATTAGCATTTGTATAAAATTCTTGTTTCAGCTAGGGCTTGTTTATCTTAAATGATGTTGAGATGGTCATTAACTCAAGATCTCTATTTTTAGTAATTTGAGAATATATAGGAGAAATGTTAGGAAATTGGGTAGATTCTTCATATTGAGTTTGTGGGATTTTTGGCTCAATATCTAGGCTACTGAGTTTAAATGAAGGGTTGGAACAGCTATGTCTTATTATAATGGTAGGAGGTTGGGTTTTATTGTGTCTATAACTATGGCTCTTGAGGGAAGTTCTATGGAACTTGATGGATATATCTCTCTCAGGCTGAGTAGTGATGGATTCCAAAGTACGACTTTCTTTTCTGATAGCTAGAATAGCTTATTTAAGTGTCCAACCTTCAAGTAAGGTAACTTGATCCCAAATCAGGATTGTAGAGATATGGGCATTTCCTTTGTCTAGGTCAGTTTGAAAAAATAATTTTTTCTATCAATCTTTTGTTAGTGGCTCTGACATGATCAAGGCTATTCACTATTTTGAAGTAGATTCTATAAATTATTGTAGCAAGAATTGATTCTGGCAAAAAATTAAAATCATGAAGTTTGATATCTAATTCCATAGCTTTGAGGATGTTTTTGTCCTTAAACTTTACCATTAAATCTATGTAATAGTTGAAGTAAATTGGTCCCTCATACAGGCTGGTTTTTTTCTACCATGCCAATTAGAAAATCTTAAAAATTGGTTAATTTGGTATATTTAAGGAATAAGAGTATGACCGTATCTAGCCTTTTCCTTATCAAAGTTTAACTGTTACCTGAACGAGTCTTATGTGTATAAACTCATATTTTTATTTGTGGGCTTTGACCATTCAAAAGTGATCATAAGGATTACTCTATTGTCAGTGGAGATTGACATGATTCTTTCTTCAATTTTGACTCGGTGTTCAAGAAGCAAGCCTAAACTACTATATTTGTAAATATATCTCTTAGAAAACTTGGGACAATCCAATTATCTACCTCTTTTTGATGATCGATCCTTTCATCCTTAATTCTTCACCTAGAGAAGAGGAGTCAGTAGAGTAAGTCCTAGAAAGGTTACTCATCTTGAACTAGAGCTTAGAAAACAAGAAAAAGACCAGGGACTTTAAGGACTACTTTCAGGCAAACAGCTTGTCTGAACCCAACAAATTTTACAGACTCTTCTCCCTGGTACCTTGGTCAACGATTTATGCAAAATAGTCTCAATGCCTCCCTGGCAACATGACCTACAGCAACGCAATGGAAAGGGATAGAAAAGTCGGTCTATAAAAATTGCTAAGACTCGGGTCTAAGCTATTGGTTTGAAAGGGGAAACAGAGAGTTCATAGAGTCTTATCTCATTCAACAAGCTTCAGGTTCCAAATAAGAAACCTCCCAACTCCTTACAATACCAACTATATATATATATATATAGAGAGAGAGAGAGAGAGGGAGAGACTTGGCTATATTCGGGTGGAAATATTTTCACTGGAATATATATATATATATATATATATATATATATATATAGAGAGAGAGAGAGAGAGAGAGAGAGAGAGAGAGAGAGAGAGAGAGAGAGAGAGAGAGAGAGACTTGGCTTATTCGGGTGGAAATTTTTTCACTGGAATTTAGTGGGGTCTGGACTGGATGAAGGAGCCTTTACGGTCTTTCATCTGAGTCTGTATGTTAGTTTTAATTGTCATACATCATGGACGGGAAAATTCCTGGGTTTCCTTCGCTCATTCTCTCGGCAATTAAAGATCCAGACAAAGTCTAGGTTACAGCACTGCATCCACCTCTCTCTTGGCTTGATTCTTAAGCACGGTGGGCCGTATCTAATAAACAGTGCTAGGGTGACTCCTGTCTCACACTGCAATGTTACACCGCTCTTCTGTAACACTTTTATTGGCCATCTCACCGCATTTCATAGCGTGTCAGCTATAGGCTGCCAGGCAATGGTACAACAGGAGAGTTACCCTTCAGGCTCTGGATATGTTATTTTGCATAAAATTTTCTATGTTGCTTGAGCATTTTCCATATTTTCTAGCATACATGAGAGGGCAAAGCTGCCAGCTATCCAGACTCAGCGACTTTGCCACGCAAAGAAGGCTCATCAAGCTGGCTTCCCGCATTTGCCAAGCAGTCAGCTCAATCAGTTTCCTTGCCTCTGTGCAACCTACAACCCACCAAATGTTGCAAAAGAAAGACCTTGTCTTGATTCATGAAAGGAGAGTGGATTATTTCAGTGATACCCCACTGAAAGCCAAAACATCACCATCCATGCTCATACCAAGTGAGGGTGGGCCACCAAACCGCATTTGGCTAGAAGCTTCATCAGGTGGGGCCCCTGGAACTTAAGGTGCATTCCTCATCAAGAAAGTACTCATAAGCCACCAACAGAAGAGAAGCACAAAATAAAACAAAGTGGCAAAATAATAGATAGGAAATCTTGACTTCAAAAAGAGTAAATCAGCTGCTAAGTTGCATCCCAATCAAAATTATATAAAGAAGCTCGGGTGACAAGATTGGACAAAGGCAAGATGGCATTACAATGAATAATTGTTACTTAATTACAAAGCTTTAAGCATGGAATAGTTTAAGTCACATCGAATGATTACAGACGATCATCAAAACAAACAAAGTTTAAAGGAAACTTGTAGAAGCATGCTGCACAAATTTTGCATGGAATGAAGGATTCAAGCTATTGTGAAGTCCCTGTCTTCATTGTGTTTCTTGCTGCGAGGATAGCACAATGAGCAAAACCAAAACCAAAAGCCCTTCGTTTCAGCTAGGTGAGAACTAGGGTCCCTTGATGCAACTAAATCAGCGATGTACTTAACAACTGCCTGTTGAACAAATAGATATGTCAGGAAAACAGAGGACTATCTCAGCTACTAAAGCATTGATCTGTAACAAAATTATGGAGATCAATTTTCACTAACCTGAGCTCCCAACTTGACCACTTGTCTTGGTGGTACTTCCAATGGAGTCTCTTGTGCTTGGAAAATTTTTAGCTTTGACAGAAATTGAAAGGATTCAGGTAATATTCTTATCTGGTTGTTGCTTATGTCCAGTTCTTGCAGCATCTCAAGATTTCCAATGGATCTTGGCAATGTTCTCAAGTCTACAAAATTTCCTCCCACATCCAACTTCACAAGACTAGTGGCAAAGCACAAGCTCTCGGGGATTGATTCAAGCTCATTGAAGCTAACATTAAGTTCTTTCAACCTGCAAAGTGAAGCCATTGTAGTAGGCAAACCTTTGATTCTGTTGTAGCGCAATGTCAGAACTTCTAAGCATTCCAGCTTCCCAATCACTTCAGGAAGTGCTTTTAGTTGATTGAAATCTAACCTGAGCTCAACTAGAGAAGTACATGATCCGATAGTGTATGGAAGTTCTTCAAGCTCATTTGTTTCAACAATCAATCTTCTCAATTTTGTTAGATTCCCAAACGTCTCAGGCAGTACAGACAACTGATTGGAACTCAAGTCTAAGTTGGCTAGACTTTTAAGGTTCCCAAATAAAGCAGGCAGAGATTTCAACCTGTTTGCATGAAGGTCAAGATCAGCCAGACTGGATAGTTCTCCAAATGAGTCAGGTAGATTTATCAGCTGGTTCGAGCGGATGCCAAGTTTTGTTAAGAACCTTAGACTACCGATTGTTGATGGGAGTGCCATGATTCGGTTCTCAGATAAATCCAGCTCACCGATGTCCTTCAACTTCCCAAGTGACAGTGGAAGCCACTCAACTTGGTCCATTAACTTATCCCGAAGGTTGAGTACTTGAGTTCCATTTTTCGCTTTAGTCTCAATCAAGCTTGCCACCTGGATAAGAGTTAATTTATCTGCATCACCACCTGCTAGCATTCATGAAAAAGATTACTGTAAGAACACTACAGGGATTTCCAAATTCCAATATAATATACCAGCATTAGATGAATGAGAGAAGAACATAGTGTTTGTTTTCATTGAAACCTGCCCCAGACTCAACCTCTCTTTGAAGCCAAATGTGAATAAAGAAAGAAAGAACACTCCTTTAACTATTTTTATAATCAGAGATCAGCCAACCATACTGATCAAAACTTGGCCTAACCAAAACAAAGATAACATCAGCAATCACTAAAAGTAGACACCTATCCTGCAAAAAACAGATAATAAACAATATACGAATATACAAAAGAATCTAAGAGCTAAATATTTCTGTTGTCATTTAAGTTCTTCTGACAATGGATTTTGAAAGAACAGGTGTTTATTATAGCTCTTATAAAATCTGAAATTACTGAGAACCTAAGTGTTTGATGAGGTACTAGTACATGAAAGTTTAGGAAAAGAAAAAAAAATATTTTTCAATATACTGATAATTCAACTAGGTAACTTCCCTGTAAAATCTTTGAAGTGTTAAACTATCAAGTGGTGAAAAAGTTAGCTGATACTTTAACGGAATACTATGGAACAAGAACTGAGTTTTTGGAACAGGAATGTTCTTTGGTCCAAGACTGACTTCATTAACTATTTTTATTATCATTAGCAGCAATTCTATTGATTTAAGTCTTCACCTTATCCAAGGAAACTGCCAATGAATAACGTCTCCTAATGTTGAAGCCTACCCAGTGACAAAGAGACCATAAACATTTTATCAATATATAGAATAAATAGGAGAAGTGACATGTCCACATTGCATTGACCTACAAGTTCTTCTAAAAATGGATTGTGCCAAAAAGGGACCTAATGATACAAGAAAACTAATTGAGGAAAAAAATGTTTAATTGTAAATTCTACGTACTTTAATAGAAAAAGGGGAAGCTTCTTGCTTCCTCTGTTTCTCTTCAAACACACACACACACACACACACACACAAAAAAAAAAAAAAAAAGGAAGAAGAAGAAGAAGAAAGAGAAATGCTTGATTAAGCAGTACTACATGAAAACTAACCTATGCAAAGAAAATCTCTTTATCTGTGTTCTAATATATCGGCAAGGCTACCGTTCTATCCAATCTTTAAGATGCTCAACCCACTGGGCAATGAGATGTTTAGTTAAAACACACACAGCCAACCTATTGGAATACAGAAGAATTGCAGTAAACCGGACATGCCATCTGGTCCAACACCCAAGCTACCACCCTACCCAATGATTCCATAACATTTGTTGCAAGAGACATAAAAAACAAAGATACATTCAATGAATCCATCTGAAGAGGATCGGCAGCCATAATTTGGTAAGTAAAGAAGAGATCACATATAAAAAACCAACAGAAAACCTTCAAAATTGCACCTGGGTTTTTTATCTCTATGCCTTAATCCAAATTGAGATCCTCCAAAATCCGTTTAAAAACCAAACTTTTAACAACCAACAATCTTACCCTTTTTTTTTTTTTTTTGATTGAAGGGGAGGAACAATCTTTTATAAGATCAAGAACATGACTCGAAGAAAAGAACAAACTTTCCACGTAAAAAGAAGAATCAAAAGGATTTATAATCTGACCTGAAGAAGAGACCTCAGATTTCAAAGGGGAAACACTGGGAACATTGACCAATCCTTTAGGAGCATCCAACTCCCCCTTCTGCTCATCCTTGTCCTTCTTGACCAAAACCTTATCAATCTTAGGAACCACTGAACCAAAACTGGCCCTTTTCCCCTCCTCATCGCCACCATGACTCTCCTCAGAGGAGACCAGCTTGGAGGCCCTCTGGATGAGCTCGTCGAACACCCGGAACCTCCTGTCGAGCTCCACCACGTACAGGGCCTCCCTCTGCTCATAGCTCTGGAGCTGGACCAGGTTCTTCTTCACCTCCTGCAGCAAAAAGAAGAGCTCTTCGGGGACGTCGGGGGACTCCTCCATCCTGCCCACCCCCTCGATTCTGAGCTCCTCCTCGGCGGTTGAGCTCTTGATCACGGCCATGGCCGCCTCCACGTCTTCTATCAAAGGCCTCGGAGGCAAGGACCTGTACACCCTCACGATCTCCTCCACGGCCTCCACAACGGCTGGGGGGAGTGGCTTCGGTAGATTTCCCATGGCCACTCCTTGCGAGAGGGAAGGCCACAAAGGAGAGAAATGGGCGCGTCGTATGGCTGAGTGAAAAAGGCGGCCGGCAATGGAGGCAATGATGAGGATGCCGTTAAAGGACAGGGGTTGCATCTTTCGCGCGAAAGTAGGATTCATCTTCCTTCGAGCGAATCTACCGTTAGGTCGCGCAATGATCGCTTCAAGAGCTGTGCAGCGGAGACGAAAGCTTTTTGGATTGCTTTGAGAGTTGTGCAGGGTGAGATCCAACGGTCTACCTTGTGAAAGAAGATCACGGATTCTTTTCCGCGAAAGATACAACCCGAACCCGTGGTTAAAGACCTCCAATCCACCTAATGGGACCCATGGCCTCGGGGAATCCTGCTCATCTATCCATTGGGATCCGTGCGGATCAAACGTGCCCAGGACATGGTCTGTCTTTTAGTTCTTAAAAAATTCATCTCCATCCCTTTCTTAAACCCATACTTGATCAGCTTTTATGTCCAAATGCCAAGTAGCATTTTTTTAGATGGAAAATAGATTGATACCTTGGTAGCATCATGATCACATTTTATTGTTACCCATGTAGCATCAAGGATGCAGTTGAGCTCATCTATTTATGTCAAGAGACATATGAGAGAAATGATAGAAGGTGTTATGATATTTTTATTTTATTTTAATTAATTATATATTTTTTATTTGATTTTATTAGTTCTATCAGATGGTAAAAGAAATCTTCGACTTCACACTATTATCTTCTCGTTATTAATCCTGAATCTTCGACTTCATATCATTATCTCAATCCGAAAACTATGTCTATGATCTACGGTTTTGTATTCAGGATGTCTCTATGCCTAATATTTATGATTTTATATTCATTTCGGAGATATCATCTCCGGGTCTTCGGCTTCGTATTATTGTCCTAGTCCGAAGACCATACCTAACTTTCTGGGAAGCAAGCTTTGTTTATTGTCTTCGGCTTCGTGCATCTATCTTGATCCGAAAACTTGACCTCCTAGGCAAGTGTCTTCGACTTTATTTCCCCAGCATAATCCGAAGACTGTAAGTATTTATTTTGGCTATATTTAAAAGAATACAAAGTGCTAACATTCCCTTCATGAGCGCTACTAAAGAGAATGTAAAGTTCACTTATGATTCACCTTTAAAAAGAAAGATGGCTCTGGAGCAGGTGGGTTTCTTGGACAAACGGTTATTTTGTTTTGGGTTGTTATAACCACTCACATGGTCCGAGGTCTCAGATTGAACAAATCCCGAGTATAACGGCTTTTCGACAGCCACTACTTACAGTTATGAAGTGGTTACATCCGTCAACCTCCATAACTGCAAGTAGTTACTTACTCAAGAGACTTTTGGCTCTTTTTTCTTTTTTGCTCTCGAAATTCTCCATTCTGCTGTTGCCTGGACTTTTTCTGATTTAGGCATCGGAATATCCCCTACCGAAAAACCTCTGATCAAGAATTTTTTATAAATACCGTACGACAACGATCTGGTAAAAAATCACTCCATCCAATCTACTTAGTTCAGCATCAATAAAAGGAGAATCCAGAGGGACTTGCCCATGCGTCCATGCCATTTTATTATACCATATTCATTGGTCTTGGAAGTTCTAGCATGGTCACCAAAAAAAGAAAAAGGTGGGGGTGGGGCCCAAATAGCTCCAAAATGGACCAAAGAGACAGCTCACATGAGATATTTGCTGCCCTTTAAGATATTCCCAAGGTCTTTTGATACCGAAAAAGGCCTTCCAGAGTTCTCCACAAGGGCCCCTCGGGAACTTGGTAGAACTTCATGTCTCCTGTTTTGTCTTCAAAGCTAATGCTACAATGACGCAATATCACCATGATTGGTAAATTGACTTGATATTTAAAGCAAAGGAAAAAAAAGGGGAAAAAAAAACGAATTGTTATCAGACGGATGGACAATAGCAACTTGCAAAAGGAATAAATATCCTTATCCCAGTTTTTCTTATTATTAAATAAAATGCAACTCAAAAGAAGTCACTTCTCTTGGAACTAATCGACTTGATCATCCATGGTAGATGTTGTGATGCCCCTTTTTCATGTTGTCTAAATCTGTGAGATACTCTATACTCTTGTACAAAATTTTAGATGTCAAAGAGGTCCACCTCGCATCTGGAAATGGTCAAAAACTGGCAAGTTATTGTTAGCTCACATATCTTGCAAGCATCGTCTTCGAAAATTTCCAAGACAAATGCTTGTTCTCTGGCCTAATTTGGTTCATTTCACTCAATATCGGAGAAAGTAGAAAAGTTAAAAAAAGAAAAAAAAAGAAAAGAAAAAGGAAGTGTTTTCAAATTTGTCAGAATAGCCTAACTCAGTTGTTCAACGGATAACCAATCCAATAATTAGATGGACGAGGCATGGATATTAAACAAATGGCCCACAATAATAGGTCAGAATAATGAAACATCTTTGCAAGGGTCTAACAAGTTCATGTCTGCCCGTGCCCATGCTCCTGGTAATTTGCACAAGAGAAATTCTTTGAAAACTGCCTTTGATAGAGGAAAAAAAATATATATACTGTACAATCTGATCGGATCATGTAAATCATACTTTTCAATGCGCATTTAATAATTATTATTTTATTTTTTATTAAAAATTTTAAATGATAAAAATATTTTTTTATAAAAAAATATGATATCCGTTGACTTAGGTTATAACATCTCATGACCAGGATATCATAACCCTGTGAACAAGGTTATGACACCCATTTGCAAACTTGGTCACGGGATATTATAAAGGGAAAGATATTTTTTATCATTTAAATGTGTATTTAATACTTGCAGTTTACTTTTTTATTAAAATCTTGAATAACAAGAATACCCTTTCCTTTATGATATCTTGTGATCAAGTTTGCTAAAAAATATTTTTGTCATTGATAAATTTTTTAAAAAATTTAATAACAAAAATACTCTTCAATCTTATAACATCATGTAAAAAGGGTTATAACATCTTGACCATATCATAATTCAAGCCATCGAACGTTGTAACCCAAGCTAATAAGTGTTATAATTTTTTTATAAAGAGGGGCATTTTCACCAATTAAATTTTTTAACAAAAATATAGACATAGGCATTAAATACATATTGAAAAGCGAGATTTACGTGGCTCAATTATATTTGATGGTGTATTTTTTTACTCCACCTTCGATGTACAAAGAATTACGCTTTGCGCAAACAAAATCTCAACAGCATGAGCAGAGCAGTCTAAAGTTACATTTAATGCATTGCCAGACAATCTTGAAAGGTAATGTGAATTGCTAGTAATGTGGATTGCCGATAATATTGATTGCATGTAATGTTGATTACTGTGTTTGGTAGTTGTCACGCTCCAGCTCGATGCCCGAGTCAGGTGTACAATAGATGGCTGCATCTCCTTAGGCTTCAATCCCAATGGACATGCAAGGCCTATCTTACTAATCAACAACTAGGCAGTGGTAGAAAACAAATTCACTAATTATTTATTTATTTCTAGAGTTTTCCATCAAAACTCGTAAGTAGATAAAATTCAACTAAAAATCCAAAATACAGTGTAAGCAAAGTTCAACTAAAATTTAAGATAAAATATAAAATAAGGAATCAACACCTAAACCTAGCTCCCCACTAACTGGTTCCAAAGTTCAATTAATCTTCTAGATCTATAACAAAAATATAAGAAATAGGAAGTGAGCCTTACAGGCTTAGTAAATTATCATCACATCTAATATATACATAAATATGTTAATAACATTTCACAAACATGAACAAATTATACATAGTAAGATAAACAGCATCACGACAAAATAAACAACAACAACAACAAGCTAATATGCACATTTAATTACCAAACAACATAATTATGGATGGTCAACCATTTCTATTTTATTCTCCTAGTCCCTCTGACTATGGCCATGATCGATCTGTGGCTAACCTCGAAAGAGACTAGATCCTGACTACACACACCGTCCATCGGTCATGTGCTAGTAATCGTCCCATTGGAGATCTGGAAGGAAACTAGCTCTAATATCACATGAAAAATCATGCATCCTTAGCATGTACTAGCGATCACCCCGTATGGCAAAATCTAAAAGAAAACTAGCTCATGACTACATATACCATTCATCGATCATGTGCCAGTGATCGTTCCATTGGAGGCCTGAAAGAAGACTAGGTCCTAACTCATATGATCATAATCAGACTAGAGAGCATTAACATCAAAATATCTTAATTTATATAATTTAATAAAGCTCAGTTTATACTATACATATTTAACATTTCATAACTTCATAACATACCATAGAGTATATTTAGTATTTAATACTAGAGATCAAAATAACTTACCTGAAAGAATTTTATTAATACATTGCCTATTCCAGTCTCAACTCTGATGTGCTCTATCAACAAGAAAGAAAAAAATCTTGGCAAAATTAACCATGTAATTAATTTTTTATTTAAAATAAACTAGTATAGAAAAAATGGTTCTTAGTCCGGTTTGGATCTCAACCTAAATCACTAAAAAAATCGATTCAGATTTTATTATTATTTTGATATTTTATTTATCTCTTCTTTCTTCTTTTTCTCTCTCCTTCTCTCTCCTCTTTCTCTCTCTTTCTTTCCTCCTCTTTCTCTATCCTCTTCTCTCTCCTCTTCCTCTCTTCCTCTCTCTCCTTTTCCTCTCTCTCCTCTTCATCTCACTTCTTTCCCTCTCTCTCTTCTTTCTCTCTCCTCTTCCTCTCTCTTCTATCTGTTCTCTCTCCTCTTTCTCTCTCTCTTTTTTTTTTGCCTTTTTCTTTTTTTCTTTTTCTTCTTTCTTTTCTTCTCCAAGCTCCCTTCCTGGTTTGGCCCAAGCAAACCTCCCATGGTTTTCAAAAGCCATGGGAGATGGTGAATGGGGGAGGGGACTCACCGGACATTGCCAAATGGAGGGTGATCAGGTGGCGGTCACCAGTGTTCCGTCCGGTTCGAGGAGATTGAGAGAAGAAAATCGAAGAAAATTTTCTCGTTTACCATTTCTTTCAAGAAGAATTTATAGAAGGAAAACTTACCTGCATCGAGGGACTCACGGCCGAGGAAGATGGCTAGAAGGGACTCTATTATGCATCCTTAGGGGCGATGGAGGGGGTTTTTAAAGAGAGAACTAATGAAATTTTTCTTGTCATATGGGGAAGAACTTCGGTCGATCAAAAGTCCTGGCCTCCATGATGCTCCACCGGTCGACTCTGACTTCCCCACGATCTCCCTTCCGTATTCTTCGGGTGATTACTCCATTCGGATAAACAGGGGCTCCGTCCCTTATTTTTTTTTCTGATTTATGAATTGAAGTCAGTCTCTACCGACTTCAGCCTAAGTGGCCCAAAGATAAGTTGGGCTTCACATTCTCCCCTTCTACAATAAAATTTTGACCTCAAAATTTTAAAAAAAATCTCTGTCTTCCAAAACTCAAAGATGTGATCCAAAATTCACATGTACTATTCTACCCAAATCCAGTAATCCTTTTTTCTTTTATTAATAAGAGCTTCCATTCTTTCATCATAATATACTTTAAATTAATCCTAATATCTTTGGTCCACCATACTTCTACTATGCACTCTGATATAAAGTATCAAATTCTCTAATTTTATTAGATGAATTTATGACAAGTATACCACTTTAGATTAGAATTTAAACAAAATCCAACTTTCAAATATTTTAAATAAAACGAGGCCAAAACTATTAATTTTTTTTGTCCTTACTAGGCCTTGAGCATATCACATTAAATTAAAACTTTGATCCACTTCTATGTTTAAAGTATTTACATAAAATTGTACTATCTATTCAAGACATCAATAATTCTAATCTAAGTCCGAATTATTTATGCTTTCCTTGATAATTCAGTTAGATAATCTATATCAACTTTTTTTCTTGAAAAATTAACATTAACTCTAACAAAGTAAATAACTCTAAGTCAATGTTTTTATAAGTAGGATTGATCATGTTATTGCTCATAGAGCTATTTTACTTTAATTCTTAACAACAATTGATAATCACTTGAAATTTTGCCCCTCATAAGCTAAACTCATATAAGTTTCCAATATCCATTTCTTCACTCAATGCAACATCAATAACAAGGTAATCTAAATCTTCTCATAGATCTTAAATTTAACTTGGAGTTTAACATATCCAAAATCTCCAACAAATATATGAAAATCAAGTAATTTAATCCAAAACTACTAACATAAGCTATCAAAGATTCTACCAAGATATGTATACGCCCTCATAATATCATTTAATCTACTAATAGCAAATTATAAATCTATATATTATCCTAAACATATTTTTCATTACATATTTTCAATAATAATCCACATACATATTCATCAAAAAATTATCCTTCTTAATATCATTAAACTCTTTCATAACCTACTCCCAAAATTTATAATCCAATAGTTAACAACAAAACTTGCATGCTATCATGATCTTTATCCATATCAAGTTTAGGTTTTCAAAATCATTCAATTAATAATTGAACATACATATTCAGCATAACATAACACGCTATACTTCTAGGCCAACACTTCTGAAGCTCGATCAAATTCATTTATTAGAGGTAAAGATATATCTTATTCAGCTCTTCAATATTCAAAATATGTTTACTTATCATGATCAAATAGCATAAATCATTCAGCCCCTTATACTCATCCTAGTCAATCTCACTACTTATATTAGAGATAAAAATCATGTTCCTCTTTTGTGCTAATCATATACCAAATCTTATGCATAATATCTAGGGTTTAAAAATTCAATCTTCGAATCCATTCTTGCAACTTTTATCATATCCCGATTGATCATAACACTAAGTTCACATATCTCTTAGTCATAGTCCATAGTGATCATAACATAAATTTTGTTATCACTTAAATCATATCCTAATTCTATCTCATTCTTACTAACTAAGTCATCTTGATCTTAAACCTTTGCTCCAATACCATAAAATCTATCATGCCCCGACCCGATGCCGGAGCTAGGCGTACAACAGACGGCCGAATCTCTTTAGACTTCAATCCCAATGAACATGCAAGGCCTATCTTACTAATTAACAACTAGACAGTAGTAGAAAATAAGTTTACAATTATTTAGTTATTTCTAAAGTTTTCCATTAAAACTTACAAGTAGCTAAAATTCAACTAAAAATCTAGGATACAATATAAGCAAAGTTCAACTAAAATTTAAGATAAAATATAAATTAAGATATTAACACCTAAACTCTAGCTCCTCATTGACTGGTCCCAAAGCCCAATTAATCTTCCGGATCTATAACAAAAATTAAAAAAAATATGAAGTAAGCTTTACAGACTCAGTAAATTATCATCATCTCTAATATATGCATAAATATGTCAATAATATTTCACAAACATGAACAAATTATACATAACATAATAAATAGCATCACAATAAAATAAACAGCAACAACAAGCTAATATGTACATTTAATTACAAAACAACACAACTATGGATGGCCAACCATTTCTACTTTACTCTCTTAGTCCCTTTAATTATGGCCACGATTGGTTCACGACTAATACCGAAAGAGACTAGATCCTAACTACACATACCATCCACCGGTCATGTGCCAGTAATCACCCCACTGGAAGCTCGAAAGGAAACTAGCTCTGATATCACACGAAAAATCATGCACCCCCAGTATGCACCAGCGATCATCCCATATGACAAAATTTAAAAGAAAACTAACTCCTGACTACACATACCATCCATCAATCATATGCTAATGATTATCCCACTAGAGGCCCGAAGGAGATTAGATCCTAACTCATGTAATCATAATCAGATTAGAGAGCATTAATATCAAAGCATCAAAATTTATGCAATTCAATATAGTTCAATTTATGTTATACATATTTAACATTTCATGACATTCACAATATACTATAGAGCATATTTAGCATTTAATACTAGAGGTCAAAATAACTTACCTGAAAGAATTCTATCAATACATTGCCTATTCAAGTCTTAACTCTGATACTGCTCTATCGACAAGAAAGAGAAAAATCCTGACAAAATTAATCATGTAATTAATTTTCTATCTAAAATAAACTAACATAGAAAAAATGAATCTTAATCTAGTTTGGATCTCAGTCTAAATCACTAAAAAAATCGGTTCAAATTTTTTATTATTTTTGATATTTTATTTATCTCTTCTTCCTTCTCCTTTTTCTCTTTCCTTATCTCTCCTCTTTCTCTCTCTTTCTTTGCTCCTCTTTCTCTCTCCTCTTTCTCTCTCTTCTATCTTTTCTCTTTTCTCTCTCTCTCCTCTTTCTCTCACTTCTTTCTCTCTCCTATTCCTCTCTCTCCTCTCTCTCCTCTTTCTCTCTCTCTCTCTCTTTTTCTTTTTCTTTTCTTCTTTTTCTTTCTTTTATTCTTTTTATTCTTTTTTTTCTTCCCCTAGCTCCCTTCCTGATTTGGCCCGAGCAAACCTCCCAATGTTCTCGGAAGCCATGGGAGGTGGTGGACGGGGGAGGGGACTCGTCGAACATCACCGGATGGAGGGTGATCGGGCAGCGATCTCCAGTGTTCTATCCAGTTTGAGGAGATCAAGAGAAAAAAATTGAAGAAAATCTCCTTGTTTACCATTTCTTTCAAAAAGAATGTATGGAAGGGAAACTACCGATGTCGAGGGACTCACGACTACTCACCAGAGAGGAAGACGACGGGAAGGGACTCTATTTTGCATCCTTAGAGGCGATGGAGAGAGGTTTTTAAAGAGAAAATCAATGAAGTTTTTCTTACCGTACGGGGAAGAACTTTGGTCGATCAAAAGTCCTACCCTTCCACGCTCCACCGGTTGACTCTGACTCCCCTATGGCCTTCTACGTTCTCCGGTGATTACTTCATTCAGATAAACAGGGACTCCATCCCTTATTTTTTTCTAATTTTCAAATTGAAGTCTGCAGAGACTGCCAACTTCAGCCCTGACGGCCCAAAGATTTGTTGGGCTTCACACAGGTAATGTTGCATAATATAAAAATCAAATTTCTAAAATATTTCTAAATCAAATCTATATTTTATTTATAAAATATATTTTTATATTTTATCTATCTATTAAAAGTATAATTTTTATATTTTATATTAAAAATATAAAAATAAAAAATATTTTTATATTAAATAAATTTAATATAAAAAATTATATATTAAATAAATGATATATTAAATATATTAAATAATATATTAAATCTATATATTATATTATTAAATATAATATAATATATAATAATAAATTTATTATATTATATTATAAAATATAATTTATATTATATATATTATATTATATTATATGGAAGTGAAGAGGAAGGAAGAAAGTGAGATAATTTGATAATCTAAATTATCTTCGAAAAACAATCTAGATTACTAGACAAGATAAATTACTATCCAGAAAAATATATCAAATATAATAATATCATGGGATCTCATTAAATTACCAGAAATTTTGATAGAACTCTTAAATTGAACTACACGTAAGAAGGCCTTCATGTTCATGTCACTTATATATATAAATTGAGAAACAAAAGTCTTTGTGTTCATGTCACTTTTTTTTATATCATTTTTTTTTTGAGAAACAAAAGCTAGCAATTTAACCAATGCCATTGTTGGAATATCCCGGTTTAGCTACGAACCGAACTCCGATTCAACTGGTCGAAGTCCTTTTCTCCGGATCACGGACTTCGGACCAGGGAAGGGACAGGCCAACTGCAGGTAACCCAAGGCTTCTCACCGGACTACAACATCCGAAGGCCAGATCTTCGAATAACGTCTTCGGCCTTGGTCGAAGACCAAGTTTCTCATCGACTTCCGAAGTCACGCTCTTTGACCCCTGCCGTAGACACGATCTCCAGCCACGGGACAAATACCAAGTCTTCAGCCCACGCAAGGGAAAACTCGAAGATAGGACCACAATCTGGCCCAGATAGGCAACTGTAACCAACGGTTACAATCGACACTCTCCATGCCACGATCACGGCGCGCAACTCCAATTGCCACGCCTTCGATCTGGTCGAAACCGTTCAGTGACAACCCACGATCGCCAATCATGGAAAAAATCGACTCCCCATAATCACCGAAAAAAGAGCGGGCCACAGGTCGGAGGCCTTCGTTTAAATAATGGTAAGAAGGATGGCTCGGGAGGTACGCTCACATACACATTCATAGATTCACCCATACTTTAAGAGCTTTTCTCTCACACTCTCGATACCCTTCCCCATTCTGTGGCTGGGATCCGTCACTGACTTAGGCATCGGAGTGTTCCCCACCGGAACAACTCCGACAAGGAACCTGTTTTACAGATGAATCAGGGAACGGTCCTGCAGTGCAGCAGCTCCGACTGACCGATACAGAGACTCCATGCCAACGGTCATGAATCGTTGAAAATCTAGCGAGGTTATGTGGCCAAACCCTGGAGCCTCAGAATTCGAGTCAAGCAACTACCCAAGCAGTTGGAGACCAGCACGGGTGAAGGCGAAGGACCGCCTGCCACTTTCTGCTACACGTGAAGCTTTGCCTTGGGGCCGTGGTCAAAAGAAAAAGATGCAAGTTGTCGAGAGTAGCAGCTAAAAAGGCTTGTAAATCCTCGACCTCATGAGTCACAGAAGGCGCAACGATCGCTAATGGAGTCATGGCCAATTTTTGCTGGCCGAATGCATTAAAGCTGAAGGAAGGTTTTGGTTCTTCTCATTTGCAGCCACTTGGACTCCAGCCGATCCCACGGAGGACTCGTGCAAGTAGAGCTTTAAAAGGATGAAATCTCTTAAAAAGCAAAGGCCAACCAGCCACAAAAAGGACCCGATCTGCCAATAAAGATCCTAAAGCAAATTGGCTCATTAAAATGGGTATAATCCGGATCCGGTGTTGTTTTCTTCGTACAAGTTAATAAGATTTCTCAAATAATTTGACAAAATCATAACTTCTATTACATGATTTGACTTATTATAATTTCGTATGACATCTTATGATGTGTCTAAAATCTTTTGATGGACGATAATAACTTTGTCAGTATAAAGCTTCTTTTTGTGTTTCCATTCATCTTAGCATTAAACACTTCTTTTTTTCAGGGTTGTTCAGAGCCCTTGGACTGCGCATGCATAGAAGAATCTAAAGCTGGCAATATGATAGCCACAAAATATAAAGTAATTTGATATGAAACTCTTTACAATTCATCAAAAATGTAGAGCATATTATTTTGACAAAGCAAAATAATATTAGAAAGAGTCGAATTCTGATTTTACCCCGAAAAAACTTTAGTCCACTCCCTCAAGTGGGAAATGCATGTTGATGTTATATTCAGCAGGATGCATGTGAATGTGAGTTTCGACTTCTCATCTAAAGTTGATTCATCCTCATATGTGAGAAGCCCAGAGACTTTTCAGACTCATCCTCATATGAAAAAGCTTCCACCGATAGTGAAAGTACCCACCGGCCTCCATTAGAGGAGCAGCCTATGTTCAAGAGCTGGTGGAATGCTTTGAAGTTCTATATATGGAACGCATGATCTTGCACTAATAATGCTTGGTTTGAGCTATTAACACCGTCACTGTCCAGACATCCAATGGCAAGAAACCAGATTTGTAGCGAAAGCAAGGGAGACAAGGATATAAAACTCACAGTGTATTTTGTGAAGAAATTAACAACAACATGTATTTCCTTGTGGCAAAATGCATTGAAGGTAGAAAGAGAAGATCCTAGACGAGTTGTCCACGCTCTAAAGGTAGGGATAGCTTTAACATTGGTTTCCTTCTTATATCTCTTGGAGCCATTATTTAAAGGAGTTGGAGAGAATGCAATGTGGGCTGTCATAACTGTTGTTGTGGTGCTCGAATTTACTGCCGGTGAGTTTGTGACCTTTTGATTAACGAGCAACACACCTAAGATTTAAATATATGTTCACTTCTTTCATGCGTTGAAACTCTTAAGGGCTTTTCTTTTCTGCTGCTTATATTAGGAGCAACGCTCTGCAAGGGATTGAATAGAGGATTTGGGACATTGTGTGCTGGATCACTGGCATTCTTGATTGAATTTATGGCAGAAAAATCAGGCAGAATTTTTCGTGCAGTTTTTATAGGAATATCAGTCTTCCTAATAGGTAGGTGGCATTTTATTTTATTTTATTGAAGTTAATGTACAATGACTAGATTTCACTCCAGATATTAAGATATCTTACTGAAAAAAAATGGGAATTGCTTTTCATCTTTTTTCTTACCTGGAGTTATATAGGTTTTTCAATATTCTTACAGGATAATATCTCTTTTACTTTGATAGGATTTCTGGCAACATACTTGAGATTTATTCCATATATAAAGAAGAATTATGACTATGGAGTAGTAATTTTCCTGCTAACCTTCAATCTGATAACGGTATCAAGTTTCCGTGTACATAATATATTATACTTGGCACGAGACCGTCTCTACACCATTACCATCGGCTGCGGCCTCTGCCTTCTCATGAGTCTCTTGATTTTGCCAAATTGGTCTGGTGAAGATCTCCACCGCTCTACAGTGTACAAGCTTGAAGAATTAACAAGATCAATTGAAGGTATAATTCTCATCAATTTAAATAACACTAGTGTATCTACTTTAAGTCCAAGGTGCCTTGGTATTACAAATAATCAACAAAAATTTACCAGTTAAGACTTGCAGCTTGTGTGAATGAGTATTTCCGACAAGAAGCCGAGGACAACAAAATTATTGAGGAAAACTCATTCAAGGATCCAATATTCAAGGGCTACAAAGCAGTCTTGGACTCCAAATCTACTGATGAGATCCTTGTAAGTTATATATAGTATTTGAATGAATTCCATGATCCTTCAGACAAATCTTTAAAATGGTGTGGAGTCTTTAGTTTCTGAGGGATCAATTGTATGGGAATGTTTGTGACGATGCTGAGCATTGGTCAGGCAACATTCGCAAGCTGGGAGCCTAGGAGGCACTCAAGGCACTGTTATAGGTACCCATGGCAACAATATGTGAAGCTTGGTGCTGTTCTTAGACATTTTGGATATACAGCTGTAGCTCTTCATGGATGTTTGGAATCTGAAATTCAGGTACAACTGCTCGATGTTTTATTTTCTCTCAATTAACAACATTTGCTCTCCTCAAAGTATGACACTTTTTTAGTCCCCATCTTCTCCAGTTAAATCTCTAGAAAAAAGCATTCATCATAGATTTTCTAATCAGATGGTTGCTCGTGTGTTGTAGACTCCACGATCGGTAAGATCTCTATTTCGAGACCCATGCATACGAGTAGCTGGTGAAGTGTCCAAGGTTCTTGCAGAACTTGCTAACAGCATAAGGAACCGCAGACGCTCTCCTGATGTGCTCTCTGAACATCTACATGAGGCTTTGCAAGACCTTAATTCTGCCATTAAATCCCAACCATGCCTGTTCCTAGGCTCCAATAATACCTCTGCCAACACCAACATGACAGTGGACTGCAGGCCTGATAGGTATGCGTCATCGGAGGTTGCCTTACCATCGATCAAGATTGATATCTCATCAATATTGGAAAGGCGGAGCAAAAGGGTAACAGACAACTCGACAGAATCAGCTGAGAGGAGGGTCTTGAGGCCAACATTGAGTAAGATAATGATCACTAGCCTTGAGTTCTCAGAGGCACTCCCATTTGCAGCATTTGCTTCATTGCTAGTGGAGATGGTGGCAAGGCTAGAGCTTGTTATTGAGGAGGTGGAAGAATTGGGAAGGGCTGCAAATTTCAAGTTGTTCTCTGGGGAAAATGACATTGCAATGGAGGTGAGCTGCAAAGTTAAGCAAAATGAGAGCAATAGAGATATGCAGATGCATGTGGTGTCCCAATCAGCAGAGTGATAGGAAGACTAGTCTTGATTGCATTGTACTTAATGTCTTATGCTGGAAAAGAAGATATTATAATTCAAATGAGCTGCAAACAAACAATCCCTAACCAGGAAGCCTGAGATTTTCTGAGCCATGTGATGTCCTGCACAGCAGAGAATATCAGCATTGATGTCATTATGGTTATATTGTTGCATATTGTATTTTTCAGTCTATGTCACCTTGCCCACAATTAATTACATCAGTCAGATTGGGTTATAATGTTGCTCAACTACAGAAAGTACTTACTAAACTTCTTTTGACTTACAAAAAATGCATGGGTATTAATAGTGTAATAATCAGTGGTTAGTTTCTTCTTAAATATCGATCATTTAATTTAGTCATTAGTTGACTCAATTCAAAAACTTCTCTGATGGTCTTACTCAATACGGTAATTGCTAATCTTTCCTCAGACATCTATATTCTGTCATAACATTCATGAAATTAAGCTTCAATCCACCTACCTGAGATGCCAAGATTTCCAATCCAGTAAACAGTGGCATCCATTTTAGTACCATTGCTACACTGTTTGGGGAACTTGTTTTGAAATCTGCCTGAACATGTTTACTTAAACAATAGGGTCTATCACTATTTGTTATCACATAATGCCAAGACATCATTCATTACATAGCTGCTAATTAGTTTCACTTTTTGGACAGCAATCACATGTGAAGATTTATCTCATTACAGCCAGCCTACAAGATCTCCATCTTTGTTTAGGCAGATACAATTCATATATTAACAAAGACACAAATAAGATATTGAAAATATGGATATAACTCAGGTAGTTAAACTTTATGCCCGCCAAATCAAAGATATCACTAAGTGGAAGGTAAACTAAGTAAATATCACATTAATATGGCCACTTATTTCCCCTAAAAGTTCGTGAGTGTTATGTAAGATTAAATAGGATTATAAGAACTGAATTTTTGGATATGGATTGGATAATTGTCTATCTATATCCACATCCGTTTTTCTTTGATAGATATAGCTACAGATACAGATATTAGTCTAATGCTCTAATTTTTATCCACATCCATATATATTTGAATATGAAAATGGATTCGGACAGATATTTCCCATCCAGTTTCACCCCTGATTGTATCAGCAAGACTTTCATAAAAGCTAGGCTTGAAGCTGCAGAATACCGAATCATGAAATCCAATCAATTGGCTTGCAGGTGAAGGTAGATATAATTCTATTGCTAGATTTTTGAACCAGACTTTGTTGCAAACAATTCTGTGAATTGTTATGAGTTAGCTAGATGGACTGGCAAAGTTGTAACTTTACTTGGGCACCAGATGAGATAGATGGTTTATACGGTGCCCGCTGACTCATCATTTATCCAGTCCACCAAGTCTGACATCCAAACCATCCCAGAAAAACGTGGAAACCTATTCCTAGTTACTTGGTCGCCCACTGGGTAGCCAAGATTTAGAAGATACTTAAGGAGATTGGCACCAAGTAGGTTGGCCAGTGAAATGCATAAGCCTAATGTTATAGTCTCACATGGTTTTATAAGCTTGGTGTCAGTGCTCCACCCAATAGCTTGAGCTCTTTGGGCAGTGAGTTTGTGATAAATGGTATACGAACCAGGCCCACTGTGTGCCATAGCTCTTATCAATCATGTTGGTCCCTCACTAGGGATACAAGTGTGGCATAGGACCCAGGCCATCGGTGACCTTTCTCTTGAGTAAGAGCCAACCCATGACGAGGGTGTCACAAGGTTGGATAGGGGAGAATGTTGTAGTCCCATATTGGCAAATTAAGAGGGCACCACATGGGTTTATAAAGATTGGCCTATTCTCCACCCAATAGCTTAAGCATTTCTGGGCTGTGAATCCATGAAACTAGCAGCCCCATTTTTGGGAATGTAAGCAGCCCTCTCTGTAACAGTAGAAATGTGCAAAGAAGAGGCAATGCAACAAAACTTTAATCTAATGGTGAAGATAGCAATTGTTTTGTTAATTTCAGACTGATGCTCTCTGAAGCTCTCCAGCTAGCTTGGAGAAGGCTCTAGTCCTATGTTATCTCAACAATAGGGTATGTCATCTGTCAATCTGAGCTCTCTCTCTCTCTCTCTCTCTCTCTCTCTCTCTCTCTCTCTCTCTCTCTCTCTCTCCCCCTCCATTGAGGGATTTCTCAAACCGAGGGGCAAAACCATGCTAGTCCACCCCCAGTATGGTTTGGCACATCCCAAACCAAGCGGTTCAATACAGTACCACCTTCCTTGGATATAACTCACTAAAAATAGGGTGCAATAGAAATGTGAGTGTGCAGGGTCCATCAATATAAAAGAACAATCAAAAACCCAATTAAGAGTTCTCATCTGTGCAACAACCTAAGTAAATGTAATTAAGATACCTAAACATGCATAGTATGATAGCCTACATAAATATTCTATTGTATTTAAAGTTAAGCAATTACATAATGGGCAAATTTGCAAATAGATGTGACATTAAAGCAATGATTATAAGACAGAAATTGAGTCACATCTTACTTCTCTGGCTTATTTCATGATTGCGAGGATCTCTAAACAAGCTTGCATGTCCAATCTTGACCCAGCAACTCCCACACCCTTCAAAGTTAGATGTCTATTCTGCTAGCTAAATCTAATACACCACCACCTTTCTCTGAAGCACGCAAGTATACTTTTACTAAATAAGTTCCTTCATATTACTTGGAACAAGATCCAAGGTGTATCGGCCAAGTCTTCCAGTCCGGTATAGGTTGAGTAGCTTTGCAGCAACTGCTTTATATCTATCCTCACTTGATTCCAATGACACTCTGAAAGCTTCTTGTAAGGCCATCAACTGAGATTCAATTAGCCTTTCCATTTCATTTTCTTTTTCCAAGTAGTCCCTAAATGATGATATAGTCCTGAATAGGGCCAAACGAACATCCTTTACAATAAAGTCCTGCACAAGGCTTTAAGCAACTGTAACTTATCCATGTGTGGGGAAAAACATCAGCGGCATCATCACATAATAATAGACACTCATTTATTTTATATGCCTATTCTTTGAATCTAATGGAATATTCTCACTTATTGATTCCTATTGTATTTTATGAAACAAAAGTACATACCAACTTAGTCATGAAACATAAAAAACCCAATATTTATTAAGTTATTGTGATATTCTTTTATTGAGGTAAAAGAGGGCAATAGCCATCAGCATTCATTAAGAACTTCTTGTGATAGTCTGCACTAATTAGTCTCTCTATTTTTTCCTCTTCCAAAGATGTTGTCAGAGTATACTGTGGAATCCTCTCACCTGTGTGTGATCTGAAGAGTATTGCCTTCTCCTTTTCTGGACAGTATGACAACCTGCCATGAGTTTTTCTCTACTATTTAAGGATAATGTGTCATCTACTGCATCTTTAAGGTTTTCCCAATGTTTGTATTCCTCTGACGAGTTAAGGACAGCAAGAAAATATCGAGCAAGCTTACATTCTTCCACCAACGAGTCCTTAATAGTTCCTGCAAGGTACAGGAAACGGACAAATATGCATCAGTCAAATAAAACATGGCAAACCATACAAATGTACAGGCAGCTTGTTACCTGTCAAAGCTAGTTTGGAAGCTGAGTCATCATCAGAAATTTTTGGGGATAGAACACCTGGAGTGTCCAATATATATATGTTGGGATGGCTGGCAATCTGAAACATGATATATTTGAAAGAGCAGCGAAAAAATGTTAACCATCCCATGGCATAAATAGCGTAGCAGTTTAACTTTAGGATACTTATTTTCACTGTATTTTCCCCTTTATGTAATTACATCAATAAAAGAAAGGGTGGCTTAGTGCATGAGGCTCCTGCAACTGAGGGTTTGGGGAGGGTCAAATATATGCTGCCTAAACCCCATGCAGAGAGGCTCTTTGCATGTTTTGAACCCATGACACCAAAGTTACAATAGAGCAACCTTACCATTGCACCAACACTCACCCTTCATTTACATCAATAACTGCTGGAATAATTCAGCATGACCTGCCTTATCATTTTGGTGCACAGTGAACCTACAATTGATCTAATGCTTATGCAAGCTATTTTCAGCAATCAATGCTGACAAGGCCTGTTTGCTGTTAAATGATGCATGAGTTTTGATTCAACCATGAAGTTTGCCTATATGTTATCTTAGCTCGAACAAGAGGTTACAGTAAAGTAATAATTGGATGGATAAGAGTACAAGGTAGATAGGGCTGATGATGGAGCCCAACAGAGGACTTATCGGCCCATGCCTGGTGCTATAAGAAAGTTGAACTTCAGCCCAGCTAGGCTTGAGTTTTCAGGCTCAAATTAGATACAGGATTAGTATAAGATCCAGTCAGCTACACCCAAACACTAAACATTTAATATAATACAATATCATATAAAATAACACCAATAATTTATTTATGGTCATTAAATGTTATAATACAACCCAATCTTTCCAATAGAGTAGTATTAACGGGCCTGTACCCCCACCTCACACTGCTATAAATTATAATGCAACCCTAATCTTTTTGACAGACATGTATCTATGGGCCTGTACCCCCACATTAAATCACCCATCTCCTCCTTTCTCTCTCATACTCTTTTCTCTCTTCAGCTTTCTCTTGCCTGCTCATATCCCTAGCACCTGAAAACCCACCACCACACCTGCTGCACAGCAATGGCCACTCCCTAGCTTGCCCCACAGCGCAGGGGAACGTACTAGGATTTTTATGTGCATGGTCATGGGGGACTGGAATCAAATATTATGACTTCATCATATTCATCTTTTATTCAATAAATGATCATTACAGAAATATCAAAAAGAAATATCCATTAAGTTTATTTCAACAAAGCTAGGAACTAATGTAGTTTGTGCTAAAAGTACTATTAAAAGAAATATTCTTCAGATTATATTTCAGTTGAGTTAGGAATCTAAGTGGTGTAGTTTAGGTTGCATAGTCCATGCTTTGAAAGTTTTGGGGGTTGAAAACCAAGTAGTTTAGTTTGCTTACGCACAAAAAATTAGAAGTTGATTGTTTTAAAAGAAAATTCTCTGGAGGCACCATTACTGCAACAAAAAATTCCTTGGTCCCATGTAACGCTGGCTTGGCAATTCCCTGTTCAACTACCCATTGTTTTAAAACCACTTTCCACAATTTACCCTAATTTTCTCATTTCACGTGGCAGTAGAACTTTTTCATGTACACAAAACTGGTGCACCCTAGCTCTACATGTTTGAATCCTCAAGGAGATCTAATCTCCATTTAACATATCAACAGGTGACAAAGTGATCAATCATTTTCATTAGAACATCGAAGTAAAACATTGTCAACAAGCATTGTGTCAAAATATTTCTGAAGAAACCTTTCTTAAGGTATGAAGTTCATCCTTTAGATCCGAAAGGCAGGGGCTTGGGTTTTTTTTAAGTCCATTAGAAATTAAACTTGAGTGGTATATTCGGGCTTCATAAACAAATTGTCAATCAGTAGGTTCTCTTATTGCATGCCACCAGTGTGAAATAAAATGTGAAAGACAGTACAAATATCTGCTAAAATGCCAATGACTGTTGGGTGAAGAACTCCATCAATTCTGGATATTCATAATTACTTCTCAAGGTCAAAAGCATTGGCTTCAAATCAACCAGGATGTTGTTAGAACTTATAGAAGAACTATTGAAAGAAAACACTAGTTTTAGGGTCTGCTACAACTTGGCTAGATCTGGAGCTTATGGTCCACTGTCAAGGGCACTTGAAGATGCAATCTTCATAAGGAAAACTCCACATAATCTCAAACTTAGCTACTTAGGAACCATTGACAACATTAGGATATATCAGGTTAATGCTTCATTCCTTTGGTGTCAGTGACATTGAAATGTTCATATAGATAATCTTCCATGAGATTGGTGATATAAAGTGTTTCATGGTACCTTAAAACCCAGATTAAAATATTTGGCATGTAATGTCAAATAAATTATAACTTTGGATAAAACCTTAAGTTATTGATCTTTCCTTTCTAAATTACCTATGAGCTTTTGACTAGGTTGTCAAAACACCTAGCCAAAAGCAAGTGAAAAAATATGAAATCTTCACAGGATAAATAGTATGTTTCATTTTCATAAGGAATAAACTATAATGTCTTGGAAATACAGGTTTCAAGAATTTACTCTTTGCCAAAAACAAGAAGTTTCATTTTTTTAGTAAAAAAGAGGGCCAAAGCCCACCAACCAAAAACAATGAATTATCAGCACTACTTGGTGCTAGATCCAAATTTTATTTGAGCTAACTTCTGAAGTCAGAATTTCTCTAGACATAAGATTAGACACAGAAAATCTCAAAAATATAAAGCCATAAATTAATATATGCAATAACAAAGAATTCAATAGCAATTAGAATTTTGATAGAAGGAATCTAAAACATCTTTATATTCATTTGTTCATGTACTTCAATAGTTGATGTGCACAAGTGATGTTTAATGTAAGACATATGATAATAAAAACAGATCGGACCAACAGAAGCCATTACCTTGTAACTGCTAATATCTTTTGTCTCCCCAGGTTGTGGGCTTACTACAGCATGCTTTAATTTTCCCTTTTCTTGAAATTAAAAATCACAGAATGAGATACCCATCAAATATATAACAAAAAGTAGGTTGAACTTAGGAAACATTGTTACCTCAGTCTAACAATGTCAAGGTGGATACCTGCAGCACTTATTCTGCCAATATGATGCATGGAATTGGTGATGGCTGATTTGCCGACATTTGGAATCCCAGCTAACATAACTGTTGCAGTGTACGTACTCTCACTGACCTTTAATTCCTTGATCTTAGCTCGTACGATGCTTAGAAGCTGATGAAATGTGCATATCAATCAAAAATCACTGATTAGATTTTTCTGCCTCTGTGATACAACTTTTCAGCGGAGAGGCAAAACTACTGTAAGTATTTTCTAGTAATGGCCATATGCATATATATGGAATGAAGACATATCAGCACCAAAGAAATGACTATTGACATTTTTTCATATATAGCCTTCATCATTACTCCATTAATTGTTGAAATGGTATAAAAGAATAATATTACCTCCTTGATGTTGTCCTTGTTGTGGGCATTGACTCCATAGCAAAGATAATTCTGGTCTTCAAAGTGCTTCAGCCATTTCTACAAAGTATGTGTCCATGTTTAGGAATTGAAAAATGAAAACGAGAACAGGCACTACCCTTAAGGATTTTTTTTATGAACATCATTGGAAACAATGCTACCACTAACAACTACTCTAATCCATCCTGAAGTTACATCAAGATAAGGCAAAAACTGCACCAAAAAAGAGGGGCAATAATCATGATAATAAGAATGATATATTACTGATAAAATCAAAAAAGATGTTAATCAGAAATAAAACAAAATAAAAGGGCATACTTCCATTAGAGAGCTATTGGCAAGATCCACCTTGTTAAAAACAATCATATGCTTATGAGAGCAGACTCTTTGTCTTAGAGACTCAAAAGCTGATGTAAAAGGTATCTGCACGCATGGATAAAAAATGTCAAACCAAATTTAGAAATGAAAATGAAATTGGAATATCTAAAAATTTGGTCCCTTATATAAATAACTTTATTACTAGAACTTTTCCCTCCTTATCTGTTTCATTTCCTCTCTGGACATACAAAACTTATAACCTCATGTTCACTAATCCAACCCTAATCTCCATATAATCTCCTAAATTCACCTAACAAATATTTTCCCCTTACAGAACCCTAGTTGCCACCAACATCAGGAACCCAAACTAGAACAAAACCATCTTGATGAATCATAAAGCCCAGATATACTTTTCGAATTTGCTTTATAAAGGAATAAAATAAAATAAATATCCACATCAAAGACAGCAAGCCAACAGGAAAAGAATAATACTATCACTTCGGCAAGAAAACCATAGCCCTAGGCTCCCAAAACACTAATCTTATCCCCACCCTTCATCACTATTGCTCAGAACTTAGCAGAAAAGCCTCATCTTTCAGCAAACTCTAAACACCTTTTGCATCTTGTAATCCTAACCAGCAAGCAATCATAATGAAATGAAAGAAGGGGAAAAGAATTTGAAAGAGGGGCCATAGATCGCAAAAATCTCGTCAAGCAGCTGGTGGATGAGAACTCTTATCAATATATCAATTTGCCGCCAAAATCTAATCTCAAAAAAGTTCTCATGGCACCAAAACCCCAGCTTTTTAGCACCCCGTCATCGTTTTTCGACTAAATCTTGTTCCCTTAAAACAGCATGGAATCATAAGTCAATGAATAAAGGGGAAAAGATATTTAAAGAAAAGCCACGATTCATTCAAAAATTTCAGCGAACATTTTGTGGTTGGAAGAGTGGAAGGCAGAGAATGAACAGGGGAGTTACCCTGGCGTCCCGGACTTCGACAACGAGATCGACGAGCGGGACCCGCTCGAGGATGGCGCGTTCGGCGGCAGCCATGTGAGGGCTGTACCAACCCCCGGCCCCTTTCTTTAAGCCCAGCTCCCGGACGGCGGCGCCCAACCGCCTCGAAAAAGAAGTAGCCGTTGCCATTGGTGGGAGGAGGAACAGAGCCACACTTCGAAAAAAAAAAAAAAAGGGCTACCGACACCGACTCCAACGGCTGTTCCCCAAGAAAGCACCGTGATCTTATGATTCTAATCAGATGGGAGAGTGATGGGCTGTGCCCTAGTCTGTGATATATCATCACACGGTTCTATTGTTTGGTAGTGTGACTATTTGTAGTTTCTACATTTTTAAAAGCACCACCTGGGACTAAACAGTTCAGCTAGCTTATTTTGGAAACATGTGGACCGTGCTTGATCTCAAGGGATGGCTTTGTGTAGGTTTCTATTAGATCATATGGTACCGAATCGAATATGCGGCATGGCTTTTGTATCATAAAATATGGTACCATTAGATCATCATGTCATTCGACTTCGAGACAGATAGCTCTCCATCACTGCAAGCACGAGCTACAAACCATAAGAAAACATTCACCATCAGCTGAAACTGCGAACCAATCCTTACTTGCCGGTCATATCACAAAAGACACTTCAGATGTAAAATCTACCAAACTCAAAAAAATTTGCGACTCCATCAAGTACTCTCGATTAACCCCGTTTCTAGCAATTGCACTAGCTTTATTTTTGCTAAATGAAAGTAAAAAGGAATTCCTATTCATTACAAGGACTTCTCTCTTGTACATAAAGTATTTACCGTACATAGTGGCGTTCTATCGTTAATTTCTTAAGTCAATTGTTTGCTGGATTGGGTGCTACAACTTTTCCCCGGTTAGACCCTACGAGGGAATATATTAGTGCTGCATAAGAAAAGGTATACTTTGGTTGGAACATTTTCAAAGTAAAATGCCTCGTGCTTCAAAAGAGCAAATTGCTTCCTTTCATGGATTCTTTAGGGTGGCCGTGCCGGTTTTTATCAGTGGAAGCAGCTGACGAATGTCATACATTCTTTGTCTTGTTGCCTGCACCCGCAATCTTTTTGTAAGCCTTCAAGGAGGGACTTCTTGCGTTCCTTTGCAACATTAACTTATTTATTGGAGGGTTAGAACCACAAGCTTCTAAATCATGATCTCCATTATATCTGACATTATACTTTGGCAATGTTTAAAATCAGAAGCAATCTTGGTATTGCAATTTTTTTTTTATACCTCTAACATGCCTCATCCATTAAAATTATTGAATACAGAATAACCCACTTCAAATTATTAATTATATCACTGTAGTATAGAATATGCAGTGCTCTCGTCTAAAGGTTATCCAACATAGAAAGAAAAGACCGATGATCAAGGAAATAGCAATAACAAAATTCATAAAATTATAAATTGATCACCCAACTTGATCGAAAGTGTTTACTATAACAACCAAAAAGATTAGTAGAAGGTTATTATATGAATTTCTTGATCCTGTATAAATAACTAAGATCTTCTCAATACATAATTGATGTAAGATTAAACACGCCCGCATGAATTCTCACGAACTCTCCATTTGAGTGCTAGTATCCTCACTTGACTAAAAGTCCAAATCTAATTAAATCCAATTACAATCATCTCAATTAGCTATGGTCATGATCAATGTTGCAAAGTTCCCTAGTCCACATATATTATTAGCCACGTTGTTTTGATATCATTTATAACGATCCAAAATCATATCTTAAAAGACTAGTCAGAAGGTGTTATTTAAATTCGTGACCCTATATAATAACCAAGATCTTTCTAACACACAATCAATATGAGACCCAGATCTTTCTAACACAATCAACATGAGACCAAACATACAGCCACATAGATCATCGCATTTACATTTACAATACATGTCTTTATTCTCAAAATAATGAGTACGCATGACAAGCAAGAGTACATGGTTCACTTTACATGACTTGCATAAGAGAGATCAAGGCGGTACTCACTACATCTTAAAAGCACTCTTTGTTGTTGATACAATAATAGAAGTTACAAGCAAACCTTACTGTACATATTACATATCTCTTTTACCTAAGATTGAAAACCAATAGTTACCTCATCAAGGTAGTGGTGAGATAATCTTGTAGATACTCACAAACTTTAATTTATAGGTCTCCAGGCACAGACGTTAAAAGGGGCTGTTCTGGAGATTAGATTCTTGATATATTTAGGCAGGAACTGTTATGATATATCATATATCTGAGAGAAAATACTAAAAAGGCATTGCCTCAGAGATCCTGCAACATATAATCAACTGTATCACGTAATTATCTGTGACTGATATTATTAACAGCCTCTAACTGGACTAAGACCGGTTGGAGTCGGCTAGCATCCATCTAGAGAAAATTTTCACTTCATAATGACCATACTGTTTTCCTACAACCACAGGTTGGCTTCCTCTCCTTCACTTGCTTGCCTACAAATTGAAGGGGATAACACAGGATTCCAGGTTTCAATTCCTGCATCCATGGGGCAAAATAGGATTAAATATCCCTTAGCACAGTCACTTGTGGAAAAAGATGAAGCAACAACAATTAAGTTGAACAGTGTAAGCCAAACTTGGTACCTCTGAATGATGCACTAATAAGTTCTGGTGCATCCCACTCAAGGCTCTGCAATGTGATGTCTTCCACATTGTTGAACATGTCCATGCAGTATGCAGGACATGGAAAAGATGAACAGCATCCATGACCATTAAGCTCATCAATCACATAAGCTTCCTCTCTGAAGTTTGTATGGGATGAGATAAGAGAAAGATTACATGATGTGCATATTTCTGTTGAATTAGGGAACACATTTGCAATCATTGATTCGGATATGCCTTCCTTTGGTGAAGAAACCTGCAAAAATTCACGGATAATGTCAAAGGACAGATGCGAAGCACCATCCACTTACAAGTTGTTTGCCAATAACATATAGATATCCACAGCTGTGCAAGTGGCTATTCAAATTATGTAACTACATTTACTATGTGGCTTCAGTTATGATGAACACTAATTACTTTCATTCTTTACTCCATATACCTTTGAGGCATCTGAAACATGTGACTCCAAGAAGTGGCTCTGATCAGAATCAATTATAACTTGATGTAGCCCATTTCCTCTCCCATTTTCCGGAGAATTGATTCTAGTTGAGCCATTGCTTCTTGTCAACATATCCGTTACCATGGAAGGATCTTCTTCTGAGGTACTCCTGACATCGTTGAAGCACTTTTTTTGTCTGAAGTCAATCATGGAAGAAGAGCGACCCTTTTTAGCTTTGGATTCTCCTTGAAGATCACCTAACTTCTGCCCATGATCATGTCTTTTCACTATGTGGCAAAGAGCAAAAGCTCCCTAGAGCAGAAAGATTAGAAATTAAAAACAACATCATGATTAAACATGCATAGTAGTTTCAGAGATGAATAATGTATTAGGATCATAAATCTATAAAAAGGCATATATATATATACCACAAAATTTGAAGCTCCTTGAGAAAGATCTTCGCAAAGACGATATTCGTGCATCACCCAATCAGTTCTTTCTCCACCAGGAGCCCTTCCACTGTAGAAAACAAGGGTTTTCCTGAGTCCTTGCACCGAAGGCTCGCAGACAATTTTTCTGTCTCTACCCGTGGCTTTCCAATAGCCTGATCCTGTAGCTCTGTTCGTGCGTGAACCATTTGGGTACTTACGATCTCGTGGGCAAAAGAAAAACCACTCCATGTCTCTTTTTGGAAGGAATGATTTGTCTGAAATACATCATTGAATAACTGGAAGCATTATTTTCTGATTTAGACTTAAAAAAGCTCAAGAAGTATCCAAAAACCTAAATCAGCTTGAAACCATTTTCAGGGAGTGTTATGCAAAGCCTATCTAAGCAAGCACGTTCTAGTTATTTTTTTCATTAACCTGCAAAAAGATTCCACTTTGATGATGTTGAGGGCATTTCTTTCCAACATCAGGAGAGTATATATACTGAAACATTCCTACACCGACATAACTTTTGAAGGAAGAAAAGAAGTTCTTTTTGCAACCGACTTCTAGAGAAAAAGCTTAATTAAATGTTTGAAAAAGATTATCTTTCCTCTATTTTGCATAGCAAATGTGCAATATAATTTACTCAAATTCACATAAGTTCTGATTAAAGATATTTATTCCATCACCAGATAAAACTGCATGTATAATAGCACATGGTTGCTGAAGCAAATATCTTTCTTTTTTTAAAAAAAAGGAAAAGACATGATATAAAATAATGTAATCACTTAAAAAGGAATGGCAAAAAAGGAATAACAGACTTTGTTTTTCTTTTTAATTGCTCATGGCTTGGCATGACCTCAAAACATCTTATTGAAGATTGTAGTTTGATTTTCTTTAAGCATCAAAATAACTTAGGTGCTATAATCAGTATCACAAGAATCACACGAAACCCAACATTCCAAAACTCCTAGAGTTGACTGTTGGCTTTGTCAAGAAGTGCATATTTGTTAGCCTGATTTGCTAAATTCTAGTTCCTTCCAATTAATGTGAAGTAATATCAACTATGGCTGTGAGTCAACATAGCACAAGTTGTTCATCTACAAATTGGCTTCAAGTAACGCAATGAGATTCTTGTCGTGTATTTATAGTAATAAAAGTGAAGGTCCATTTAAACTTTTACAGTTAATTTATAGCTTACTATTAAAAAATGTGTACAAATGCACATAGAAATTTGGAGATCATCGTAACATGTTCAAAGTTCTGAAGCAAGTAATATGATAAATCTATGGCATTTTAGCAAACACAGAACGAGTCATATTACCTGGCAACTCCCACGGCTCAAGCTTATATAAATCAATCACCGGAATAACCTCAAGCTCGATCTTAAGACCGTCCACTTTCCTCTTCAAGTAATATCCCACCAACTCATCATCTGTGGGATGGAAACGGAAACCGGGAGGCAGAGACATAGGACTCATTTTGACACCTAAAAAGAACTCAAATCTTCCCCAAAGAAAACAAAAGGAAAGAAGAAGAAGCTGTCTCTCTAAAAGAATGCACGTCTGGGAAACTAAAAACAAAAAGGAAAAAGAAAGAAACCTATGCTAAGATCATGATTCATGAAATTTGCATTCATGTGCCAATATTGTACCTATGAAAAATTTGGAATATCCAAAAATAGAAGCTTTTCTCAACGAGAGAAGTTTTTCCAAAACCAAACATTCCTTCCACAGGATGCAACCATTGTACAACAAAATCATTCTTTTCAAAAAACACAAGTTTCTTAAGCTTCCCAATTAGTTGACTGATACTACTCGAACGTATAGTGTTTGAAAGGAGGGGGAAAGTTCTTGAAGAAATTGAGATTTTGAGAGCAGAAACTACAACAGTCAATATCCCAAAATTTATTAGAATTTGGAAGCTCGAACCAAAGATCGAAGCAGTGAACCTAGAGGGGTTAGGTTGAGATATTATTGATCCAAGGTGTTAGAACTGAGTGAATGGTTGGGGTTTTATAGAGGGAGAAAGGAGACGCTCGAAGCAACCAATGGTTTGGCTTCGGCCGCACGGAGCGAACCGAAGCCCTTTAGAGAGGCTGCGGGCTTCCGAAAGTTCCCCCGGACCGTTCACACCTGAACTTCCCTCCACGTCCCGCGTTTGTTCATAGTTTTCACACTTTTGTTGTGATGACCAGAATCCAAGCTGTTTTGGCACACCGTACGTGGATTTGAAAACTTTCCTAGTGCACTTGCCTTCCTATCAAATCCTTAGTTGTCAAGATGTTAAACATCATTTGATAAGACCTTCATGGTTTTGTTTTTCACATTCAGTTTAATCTTTTTATCCATGTCATTGGATCCCATTATAAAGAATTAATGATGCTTTTAAAATATGATTTTGATAAGAGTATGGAAATTAGTATACTCTAGGTTGCCTAGATCAATACATGCTCTTGGTTATTGGTCGGGGAATCCTCCATATGTTTGTGGTCATGTGTAGGTGATATCAGTATGTTTTCTTCCTTGCAACTCACAGACGTTGCTTCTTGGTTTTGCTTGTACACCCATGAGCCAATCATGTTACTATAAAATACACTTTGCATATATATATATATATATAAACACTTTTTTGCAGAAAGTAAAGTCGTCCCACAACTGAAGTCAGGAGATCTAATCATCTCCAAGCTAGCATTACTGTTGGTATTTCAAGCATAGCCAGTTGCCTTGTTGGATTCAGTCCAAAATATGATATTTAGAAGGTTCAGTATCTAGATATATGTATATATCCAGCATGAGAAGACCTTTTCTTTTAGAGGCAAAATTCAAGCCTGAAGGTATTGGAGAACTATATATTAGAGCAAAACTCGGAATCAAGCCATCATACAGTCAAATTCTGTAATTTATAGAACTATTCGAAGGAGAAGAGTTTTATGGTGGGAACATATGTTATTTATTGATAGCTTCCAAAGTATAAAAACGGTTGTTGAGGATACTATTTAGTCTTGATAGACTACACATAGTCAAATTAAATTACCTGACAAAACATGATCTGTCATATACTAATTTATAATAATATTCAAGCACAAGCAATGCATTTGTAGCTCATGCGAGTACAGGAGGAGGTTGAACGAGGTCTTTGGGTGAAAGCATAAAGGAATTACTTTCTTGTTTCTTATCAAAAATAGTGCAAAGAGCTCAAACACTACCCTAGTGGCTGGTCCAGCATATATCTAAGTCAAAAAACAAGGCCGACTCCAGTTAAACAAACTGCATTGATTACCATGTTATTCTGAGGACATCTTTCAACAAGTTTAAACTTTATTTTACTTTAACCTTTTAAGAAATATGGCGGGGATGCCACCAATGGAATTTGAACCCAGACATTTGTGGAGAGGGATGCCGACTGAATGAAATAAATTTCATTGACAACAGAATCATTAGTACAATAGACTAAACATGGTCAAAAGATGATCAAGAAGAGGCCTTGCTATATGGTATTCGAATGGTGCATCCTACATTCATGGAAGTATACTTGGATGATCAGTTATTCTACTGAAATAAAGGAAAATGCTATTCAAACCCAGGTTATGGTCATCTTCATTAACTAGCATTTTCTCTGAACCACTATCGGTAATGTGTCGAATCTAGGGTTGCTACCAACAGGGAGTTTAGGTAATCTAGAATTAGGAGTATATGACAACAGCCCATAAAGTCTAGAAAGAGACCATGTTGATATATATGTAACTTGCTACCACTTGTGACCTCTCTCCTCTTGAGAGCAAGAGGTAGGGGGTTTGTTCCTCAATGATATCAATCAGCATTTTTGGCCCTCGTTTAAGAAGCCACCGATCCTGCGAGCTCTAGCTCAAGGTGTTTGATCTGGCCTTTTCACATAGTAAAGCATGAAAAACTTGGATTAGAAGTGACCGGTGTTAAATTTGCATCCTAACTCAAGGTTTACCAACCATTTTGATACAATTTCACAATTCCTGGTTATGAACTCCTTGACCAACTCTTGTCGTGCGACGAAGAAAAGTTGTCTAGCAGCATAGCTTTGCATCACAACCTTGTCGGACAGCACTAAAAATATAACTTAGATGATTCTTTTTCATCATTCCCCTTTTGTCCAATTCCATTGGGACTCCCAATTGTACTTAACAATCTCGTGCACCCCATCCCCACCCCAGTGCTTTTCCCCAACTTCTTAGACAGAGACTACTGGAGGAGCAATTATTAATTAATCTGACTTTGGAGATCAGAGGAGAAGAACCGTCACTTCCCAAGATAAGAACTTTGGAGTCTGGACTGGTGTCTCATTAGTATGGAACTCGTCATCTGATAGCAACGCTTATATGTTACATCTAAGTTGGATGCATCGTATTCCGAAGCAAAATTTGCACAGACCAATGGAAAGATAATAGGCAAAATGGAAGTGGCACTCCAAGTCCTCCACTCTCGACGTAGGGGTATTAATGGTCTGGTCAAAAAGCCCACAAAAGAAGCCACCTCTTTTTGATGGAAAATCACAAAAGAAACCACCTCATGCTTCACATATCTGTTATTAAGGAAATAAAACATTTTCTTATAACGCATTTAATAGCAAAAAGGAAAAATAAATTCTCAACTGCCCTTTGGATCCAATATGGATAGGTTCTTGAGCGCTTCCTTGGCAACGAAGATACGAAGATTCAAGCTCGTAAGTAGGCAAGGTATCATTTAGCACTTTGTACCTGTAATTTACTATGTGACATAAAATGACTTTATGCAGTAGAGAAGGAAGGTCTTGCTAGGCAATCATGCAATGTATAGACTTGGGATGCAAAATTTCAGACTGTCTCCTTTCAAGCTCGATATAATATTCTGAGTTGATGTGTTAAAACTTTCGTTTGGTAAAAATTGTGAAACTCAGGACATGGCTTTTTTAGAGAGAGGAGGAAGGACCACTTGTGCTAGTCCAAAATCTTGAAGACATACCATCCAAGACTTAAATGCAAAACTTCTAGTTGTTAAGAAGAAACCTTAATTCATCGTATTAAGAGATTGTTCAGCATCAACATCCTTCTTAATTTTATTATGTGGCAGATATGCAACAATTTTACTTGAAGGAGAAACTCATGTCTCAATATCTCAGCTCATAAAGCTTTATATATCTTTATTGCTAGAAAGTACCGTTAAATTACTTATAGTTTAAAGCCATCCATGGCTTGTGGCGACGGTTATTTGATGCGAATGCCAGATTGTAACCCACTTGTATTTTAAGCCAAAAGAATTCATTATGATCGCATGTCAAACATAAATTTTATGTTTTTAATACATGTAACATTTAAAATTAGTAAAAGCCAAGGCAAAAAAAAATGGAAATGGGAACAAGAAACAAGTTCCCCGGTCGCTTTTGCTGACACTTTCGGCAAAACTTTTGTGCATGGTGCGATGGATCGCAAGGACGCCCAGTCGTCGGACAGCGGCCCATAGACCCTCAATAAAATAACTTCTAGGCTTCACTTTTTATCTTCTTCATTTATTGGAGCATTTTTTCCCCTAAAATTCAGAACCATTGGCTGTTAGTTCTGTGGACTCCAACTTTTAGCATTTGAACATGGGACAAAGAGTAAGTCTTTGTGCACCATGTGTAGTGCACGAAATCCAACGTAGCCCGCATCATATTTTTTTATCCAACGTAGCTCGCATCATATTTTTTTATTGATCTATATGTATCCTAATTGGCTCGACAGGACAAGAGAAAGTCATATCTCTGGGATTACATTATTTGAGCATTGCCCCGTCTGCAGTCATTTTAAACATGGCAATTAACCTTTTTGCCCTCTTATTTTTCGAAATAAGTTATGATTTGAAAAATCAATTCTTCTTCAACAAACAAAAAAAAAATTTACGAACAAAGCGACATCCCATCCCAGAGTTCCATTATTTTTGGCTATCCTAGAATCCTCCATTTTTGTATTTTAGGATTTCTCTTTAGTGGTCGAGAAACCGCTGGTGAGCTGGAAGTTCTCAAGCATACCTTCCTTCAACCTTTGATACGCCTTCGAAATCTTGAGTTAATGAAGAAAACTGATTTTGTCTTTCAATGCATATGGCGAATACAAAAATACCACAAGAAGGAAATGCAGATGGAAGAAGGGAGCATTGTACTTGTTGTTTATTCAGGAGAGGATGAGACCCCCTTAAGATCCATCCCAAAAGAAGCTACAAAACCATAAATAGGTAAGGAAATTATATATTTTTATGCAAATTTTTGAAGTTTATCTCTACAGAGGGATGTCACGATATATTTTTAAAAATATTAAGTCTTCATTGTATAAAATTATGATACTATGCACAGTTTTATGACACCGTAGTTCAGAATTTACGACATCCAAGTTCAAAAACTACGACCATGTAAAAATTATAAAATAAAAATCTGTAACCCCTTTTACCTTTTATACATATCATCCGTGACTTGGTTTATGGTTTCTAGAGTATCAAAAATTGTCACAAATGCTATAAGATTAATCAAAATAGCCGGAACGGTATTATGACATCCCAGTATAAAAACTACGATACCCTTGCAAAAAGTATAAAATATAAGTTTCTAATCCCTTGTACATGCAATATATGTCATCCGTGACTTGGTTTATACTCAAAATTGCCAAATCAGTATTACAACATCTCAGTTTAAAACCTACGATACCATAGTTAAAAAAATATGACATCCATGCATAAATTATAAAATAGAAGTTTCTAACCCCTCTACCTTTAATAAATATTATCCGTGGCATGGTTTATGAATCTCAAAGTGTCAAAATTTGTTACGGATGCTATAAGATTATTCAAAATTGCCAAAACAGTTTTATGATATATTAATTTAAAAACTATGACATCCTAGTTAAAAAACTATGATATCTATGTAAAAATTATAAAATAAAAATTTATAACCCATTCTACCTATAATATGTGTCATCCGTAGCTTTGTTTATGACTCCCGGAGTATCAAAAATTGCCACGAATGTTATAAGATTAATCAAAATGGTCAAAACAGTTTTACAACACTCCAATATAAAAACTACGATATCCTAGTTAAAAGACTATGACATTCTTGCAGAAAATATAAAATATAAGTTTTTAACCCCTTGTACATCCAATACATATCATCCGTGGCTTGGTTTATGACTCCCAAATATCATAAAATTATTATAGATGATATAAGATTACTCAAAATGACCTAATCAGTATTACGACACCGTAGTTTAAAACCTATAACACCCTAGATAAAAAACTATGACATCCATGTATAAATTATAAAATAAAAGTTTCTAATCCCTCTATCTCTAATACATGTCATCCGTGGTATGGTTTATAAATCCCAGAATGTCAAAAATTCCATGGATGCTATAAGATTACTCAAAATAGTCAAAACAATTTTACGACATCCTAGTTTAAAAACTATGATATCCTAATTAAAAAACTACGGTATCCACGCAAAAAATGTAAAATAAAAGTTTCTAACCCTTCTACCTGTAATATATATTTTTTGTGGCTTGGTTTACGACTCCCAGAGTATCAAAAATTACCACAGATACTATAAGATTAATCAAAATGACCGAAACAGTATTACAACACCCTAGTATAAAAACTACGACATCCTAGTAAAAAACTACGATATCCTCGCAGAAAGTGTAAAATCAAAGTTCAGAATCTCTTCTTCCTGTAATACATGTTACCTGTGGTCTGAATTAAAACTCTTATAATCTCATGATGACACCCCCATGTCATAACAAGCCTGTGTAAAAAGAATCAAGAGTTATTAAGTCCAAAATAGAATTGTGACACCCTAGTTCAGGATTCATGACATCCTACTTCAAATATTATGACACCCTGTATATTTTTATGGTGGGATGGCTTACATTTTTTATAATAGTTATTTAGAATTTATTATTTAACTTATATTTATGTTTTACTTATATTTTAGGTGATCTTGCAATAGTTTGGCTGCCTAGAGTGAAGACTTTATAACTATTTAAAAACCATTGCAAGCCAGCAGTGTACGTTGAAAAAATATAGAAGATTGATTTTTTTAATCTTCATTTAGAAATTATCTAGAAGACTCCATTCGGTACGTTCGTTGACATGTAGCCATTCGTAGTCGATGGACGACTCCTAGCTGAAATTATTAGATGTTACAAGGAATGTGACAAGTTTATTTTTTGTGACAAGGAACTTATATTCAGCATCGAAGACGTAGCCCTGATTTTGGATCTGCCATGCCATGAAAATAAGATTGCAATGAAAGATCAAGATAAAAAGGAAAGGTTATTCCATAGATTTGGTAGGGAATTAAATCTTCAGAATAAGGGGCTAGAGAAGTTAATAATGCAACTTCAATTATCAAATATACAAGAGGATATCGAGGACACTGTAAAACTAGATCGCATATATGTTTGCAGTGTTCTTGTCTCCAAAGTCAAATTAAGCTTGTCCAAAATATATAATCCCTTACTTTGATAATTTATCTCAGTTGGGATAAATCGGCTGGGCTTCCGTATCAAAGGAGTTGACTGTTATGGCTTTCCCAGATGTTGCGTGTTGCTTGAGATCTGATAAGCCAATCCAAACCAAGGGAAGTGATAAGGCTAGGAGGCAGCCAATCTTGTATGGATGTTCAGTTAGTCTGGTGGTAAGGATCATTAATACACGGTAAAGTATAATTACATTTATTTTAAATCTTCCATATCTTTAAAATACATGATTATTATGTACATGTTTGGTTTCTCGAGCATAACACCTTAAGAGCCCCGGTACATTCAAATAAACTACCTAGGCTGTAAAAATGGTATGATAGATAGATGAAAATACAGTATGTTCAGCTTGCGAACTTGCAGTCTCATGAGTTGGTAAGATAATATATTATTTCATAAACATAATGAACAATATATCATTATCATTAATATAAAATTATTTTGTTATTATTTTTGGCTTATAGGTGGAGGGAGCTATTGAGCCTATGATAATGGAACGGTGGCTTATCACTAAAGAAATAGTAGCATCATCGAAATCCAAAAAAAGTTGTACAAGCTATGCACAATTGAAGAATGAAGTAGAAGATATAAAGAAGAGGCTTGCCGTGGTTGAAACCCTCAGTTCATTAGTAAAAAAAGATAGCAATGCTAATAAAGAAGGGCACGAAGGGACAGAGGGAGATGATATCGAGGTTGAGGTAGAAGTCATGGGCATGATCAACCTAAAATGGAGAAAAAAGTTTATGACACCCCTGTGACTGAGGTTGAACAGATGATAGATAAAAAATTGAAGGACACCCCTGTAAGTGGGGATGTTGAGGGGGAGAAAGAAAAATATGTGGTTCCTTCACTTATCAAAAAGGTGAAAAACCAACCTAGGCTACGGAAGGCCTCATAAATGATAGAAGTTTTGCTTTTGAAATAGGCCAACCCAAAAAAAAAGATGAAAATTGTGGGCACATCTTAGCCTGATGAATCAAATCTGAATCTTCAAATTGAAGATGATAAAAATTTGATCCAAACATTTTTGAAAGAAAAGATCAACTCGTAAGTTATATCTATTTTTTATTATGTTTGTTACTTTTTGATCAAAAATATATAATATCCTTAATGTTTATTAATTTCAGAGAGGTCATCTGCCCCAATAAATTTGGAGGTACTATTACAAGAAAAAATATTTTCGATATGCTAAACAATGATATGATAGTTGATGATGTAAGTAATGGAGTATTACTTTGTTTTGTTCTTATTCTTTATATATATTATGATATATTTTTTAATAATTCTTATATTGATTTTCATAATTGTATGAAATAATGTTACTTATAATTAATCAGTTTACATTTCATTGCTAGATAATTGATGCCGGGCAAGAGTTCATTACAAATAACTAGATAGAGCATCCGGAAAGATATCATAAGTGTATAATTGCACATATAATGACCTCCGGCATGTGCTTGACATCAGCATCACCATTTTATGAACTTGCTAAAATAGCTGGGAATATGATATTTGATGGAGTCAGTGATGAAGATAAGAATGAATTTCGATTTCTATTCACCATCATCAACTCAGACAATTTCCACCGGCACCTGGTTACCGTTGACATGCAAAAAAAGATATTGATGCATCTAAATTTAATAAAACATAATTCTAAGTACAAAGCGAATGCAAGGAAGTGGCACAAGATACTCAGATTAATGTTTCATATATTCTGTGACAATGTCGAGGTAAATAATTGGTCCATGTGAGAGATTGCTAAATTCCCTTCCCAACCTACAGGATCATTAGATTACGGATTATATTGCTTGAAATACATTGAATTCCATGTTCATAGAGATAGGCCAGATACTTGGAATTTTACAAAAAAAGATATAAGTGTGCACCGGTACCAGTTAGTAGCAAGATTATTGAGAGAGAGCATGAATCAGAAGATTGATAATGCTGCTAAAAATTAGCATGTAAATACAATTTTTTTTAATGTACTTGTTCTATTCGATTCATGCACTTCTATCGTATGTTACAGAAATTTGTAAGTCAATTGATATTTATATTTTAAGCATCATTTCTAAAAAATTCTGTAATTCATTCAAATAGTAATGTTAGATGTTTTTCATTACATAAAGTTTTTATATTTTTGATGTTATGTTTACTTCTAGAATGTTAAGTTTCTTCATTGATGTGATGATGATATAAATGAATATTATGTTTCTTCATAGGATGTCATAGTTTTTGAATTTGGATGTTGTAGTTTTTGAACTCGGGATCGTAATACTACTTCAAGATATTTGATAGATCCTGTAGCACCCGTGATAATTTTTGACACTCTGGAAGTATAAACCAAGTCACGAAAGACATGTATTACAGGAAGAAGTGGTTAGAAACTTTTATTCTACATTTTTTGCATGGATGTCATAGTTTTTTAACTAGGATATTGTAGTTTTTGAACTTGGATATCGTAGCTTTTGAACTTGGGTGTCGTAATACTGTTTCAGGATATTTGATTGATCTTATAGTACCTGTGATAATTTTTGACACTTTGGAAGTCATAAACTAAGCCATGGAAGACATGTATTACAGGTAGAAGTAGTTAGAAACTTTTATTTTATATTTTCTACTTAGATATCATAGTTTTTAACTAGGATATCATAGTTTTTGAATTTGGATTTCATAGCTTTTGAACTTAGATATCGTAATACTATTTCAGGATATTTGATTGATGTTATAGTACCCGTGGTAATTTTTGACATTCTGGGAGTCATAAACCAAGCCACGGATAACATATATTACAGGTAGAAGGGATTAAAAACTTTTATTTTATATTTTCTGAATGAGTGTCATAATTTTTTAACTAGGATGTCATAGTTTTTTGAACTTGAATATCGTAATACTATTTTAGAATATTTGAATAATCTTATAGCACCCGTGATAATTTTTGATACTTTGCGAATCATAAACCAAGCCACAGAAGATATGTATTACATGTAGAAGTGGTTAGAAACTTTTATTTTATATTTTCTGTATGGATATCATAGTTTTTAACTAGGATATCGTAGTTTTTAAACTTGGAAGTCGTAGCTTTTAAACTTGGATGTCATAATACTATTTCAGGATATTGGATTAATTTTATAACACCCATAATAATTTTTAATACTTTGGAGTCATAAACCAAACCATGGATGATATGTATTATAGGTAGAAGGGGTTAAAAATTTTTATTTTATATTTTCTGCATGGGTGTCGTAGTTTTTTAACTAGGATATCTAGTTTTTATACTGGAATGTTGTAATACTATTTCGGTCATTTTGAGTAATCTTATAGCATCCGTGGTAATTTTATGATACTGTAAAAATCATTATTTAGAACATTGATGATGGAAAGTCTTGTTAGGAGCAGTTATTTGATTTGCTTTGTTATTTCATGCTCGGATATTCTAATTTTGTAAATGGATGTCATCTATTATATCAAGGGATGTCATAATTCTGTTATCCCTATTTTAGTCTTTGGACACTTAAAATAGTATTAAAATTTATATTTGAAATAAGCAAATTCAATCACATGTCCAATACATCCTGTTTTAAATTTCTTCGAATAATATAAATATATATAGGACTATACAAAAATTCAGCATTTTATATCCTCTTCTGTGTTAGTTGACTGCATACATAAGCATCAAATTTATCTAAAAACGGATCGAAAGATGGTATAGTAGGTTTAATCGCTTGTTCTGGTACTTCCACTACAATATGAAAAGTCTATGTCTTGCTTGTACCACCTCTTCTTCTATTTTGCACAAGAGTGTCAACGAAAACCTTATCCATATTTTTTCTTGATCTCTTTGACTTCTTCTCGACTCCACTCTTAATTCTATTCTCTCTTGGATGACCTTTCATAGCAAGTTGGTCAGGATCTTGGATTAGAAGTTGTGTGCTTTGCTTAGCTATACATTTAACATCTACAGCTCTTCTAAATAATGGTGTAAGATCTTCCATCACTAAATTAAATACATCTTCAGACATGGAGGCTATTTCTGCAAGCTTCATCATCCGATGACTCATCAAAGCATATCTACGATCAATAAAATATAACATTTATATTAAGATTTCCTGATATATGATAGGTTTATGTAAACATAAAATAAGATATTTGAATATAAATAATTCCTTGATTATGTATCATGATTTTTGCGTGCTTTTATCATAAAATTGAGTATTACATTCGAGATTGTCAAATTGGTATTTTATATCCTTGCACCATCTATTTAAGAAGTATTTATCTAGGATACGAAATACGTCGCTTTGATGGAGAACCAATAAGGCATGCCTACACAGGTAACTCTTGTACAGAAAGGATCCACACTAGCATTGAACATCCTCCAAAGTTTTATCATATGAACCTCATAATTTTTTATAATCTCCTTCTTGATTTCATCAACTTCAATTCTTTCAAATAATTTAACAGAATATATATCATAGTTGTCAACTTCTTTAACTAATTTAGCATTTGATGTGACCATTTCAAGGATCTCATTTTAATTTTTTTTGAATATGTACCTTATATATTTTCCTGTTGCTTGTCTCTCAAAAGGAGAGATGTCTTTAGGAAAGTATTTATTTGTAACGTTTTATTGTCTTCCGCATTTTTTGCTTCATATCTTTTTTTCAAAGCATCTTCTTACTTATCGATTAATTCCTTGAGTGTAGCCTTCGAGTTTATAAACACATCAAAGAAGTGATTGATGCTCTCACTCCTTTGTGAAGTTGACATCTCTGTTCATAAATATTCAAAAATAAAAGCATTAAAGATACAAAGTATGTTAGAAATTTATAAAAAGTGAACATTAATCAATCATAATGACTAATAAATCTGCAAAGAATGTCTCCTTAAGATAAATTGGAATCCATTTATCTCGATATTTATAAATATCATTTAACCAATATACAGCCTTGCATTCTTTATATTTCTTCATTAAATGTGCCCACATTTTCTTGAAAGATACTATGGTAACTGAATCATATATCGCCTCTTCAAACTCAACCATAAATTTAGAATTTGTAGTGTAAATATGGCCAATCTTTTTAGGAATCTTTTTCAATATATGTCAAAGACAAAATTTATGTCATGCATTGAAAAAAATACTCTAACAACAGCATCAATTACCTTATCTTGGTCCACCATTTGCATCCAGCCATGATTGGAATATCCATTTAAATATCTTAGTCTTCTCATCTAATAATAATGCATAACCAAGCAATGTGGATTATCCATGATGGTTGACTTCGATAAATAGACAGAAATGTATTTGATATATATTTGTCAAATAGGTTAAATCAAAGGTCAGTACATCAATAAAATAAGTACTTGCCAATCTTGACCTAGGATTAATCTATAAGACAGACCTGAGCTGTCTATTATCATTCAGGTTCAAAGTATCAAAGAAATTTAATTTTTTTACTTATATTCATATGAAATGGATTATCATTGACTATGCATCTTCTTTTTTCAGCTGACTCTGACATTTTCGATAGATAAAATTATGAGCATCCTTCTCTGTGAAATCTAATTATATTCTATCCCCTTTCTTTCTAACCATGGTAGAGTATATTTCAGTTGTAAAAATATTATGTCATATAAAGTACTGATCTCTGCCTTTTCTGGTATGTTGATCCTCTTATGGGACCATAGATAACTAGTTGATAATATGGACATCTCATAGTTATGTTTTAGAAAAATATCATCCAATATCCACTTACTATTTTTAGAATTTAGTCTTGCTTTTATTGAAGCCTTACAATCAATTTTGCCACTATCCCTAGGAATCATGGAGTTATCGATTTTTCTAGATTTTTTTTGTCTCCAACATGCTAGGTGCTTGAAGCATATTTTTTTATTATTGTTGAACCTACTACATATTATTGTGATTCCAAAATCTACTCTCCTTGCATATCCATTATAGAAATTATATACATCATTTACAAAATTGAACTCCATTCCAACTTCAGGATCAACAAACTCGTTCTATGCATTCGAGATGATAGGAGAAGGTGCATTCTTGTGAACAACACCAGCAACCTCATTCAAATGATCATCTTCGATTTTTTCTAGATTTTAATTTCAATGCCATATGTAGAAATATCTGTAACAAAAATCATAAACATTGATATACATAGTTTTAAATGATATTTTATCTACAGTATAATAAATAATGTGTTATGCATTGGATAGAATATGATACAACAATGTGACAATACGGTCATAGAATCAAATATTTTTACAAAAAGATATTTGAAGTTATGACTCCCCAGTTCAGAAGTTATGATATCCTAATTAAAAAATTATGGCACCCGATCATAAAATATGAAACTAAATATATTAACCCCTACTACCAGGAGAACCTATCACTTATGGACAGAGTTATGACTCCTAGGATGTCATAACATGCTATGGATACAAAAGGATCATAAATATATGCTGAAATAGTATTAGACACTCTAGTACAAAAACTACGACATCCCAGTTATAAAATTACAATATTCCTATACAAAATCATAAATCGGATATTTTGATCCTTCAAAATATAAATATTTCAGTATGCATTGCTGATATATGATACCTACATTGTAATGAAATGATTCTGAGAAAACTTCAGTATCAAAAACTTCGAAACATGAACAACTCAGTACAAAATAAGAAATGAAAGCTTTTGTCCTCCATCATAGAATATTTCAACTGTGCAATGACTTGAATAAGATTATTAGATTATAATAAAAAGATCAGAAGCAAAAATAATTTTTTAAAAAAAGTTTTCAAGGAAAGATATCCCAGTTCAGAAGTTACGATATCCTAGTTAAAAGATTATGACACCCGATCATAAAATAAGAAACTAAATATATTAACCCCTACTACCAGGAGAACCTATTACTTGTGGACTGAGTTATAATTCTTGGGATGTTATAATATGCAACGAATGCTAAATGATGATAATAATATGTTAAAACAGTATTACGACATCCTAGTTTAAAACTACGATATCCTAGTTATAAAACTATGATATTTCTATACAAAATCATAAACCAAATATTTTGATCCTCCATAACGGAAGTGCTTTAGTATACATTGCTGATATATGACATCCACATTATAATAAAATACTTCTGAGAAAACTTCAATATCAAAAATTTTGAAATATGAACAACACGGTATAAAACAAAAAATGAAAGTTTTTGCCATCCGTCATAGAACATTTCAACCATATATTGGCTTGAATAAGATTGTTAGATTATGATAAAAAGACCAGAAAAAAAAATATTTCTAAAAAAAAAAATTTAAGGAATGACATCCTAGTTCAAAAGTTATGATACCCAATCATAAAATATGAAACTAAATATATTAACCCCTACTATAGGAGAACCTATCACTTGTGGACTGAGCTGACTCCTTAGAATGTCATAACATGCTACGAATACTAAACGATGATAATAATATGCTAAAACAATATTACGACATCCTAGTTCAAAAACTACATTATCCTAGTTATAAAACTATGACATCCCTCCATAAAATCATAAATTGGATATTTTGATCCTCCATAACAAAAGTATTTCAGTATGCATTGCTGATATATGACACCCATATTTAATGCGAGACTTAGATGATGCGGGACTATACTAATGATAAGATGGATATTTTTCTGATTCCCGAAGTCAAGCAAAGACTAGATCTAGGGGTTCTATAAGAACAAGAAGCTTCTAGCATGCAAATTTAGCCCCTAAATAATGATGAAGAGATGATCCCGGGATTGAGAAATCCTGTAGGACTTAACTCTAAATTAATACCTACTTAGGAGACTAGGGAGTGCAAACCTTGAAGATTCTGATGTGCCTGATGCCGAGTTCGCTCGCACTCATGGATGTGGCCTGGAAGATCAAGCCTTCAGCCCTGTGAATTCGTCGGCTTTCCATCCAGTGGTTCCAAAGGCAAGGAAGACCGACTCTTTTGTTCGTGGCACTTGGAGGACCTGCGAGCAACCAATTAAAGGATTAGAAAACAGTAAGAAGAGGGTATAAAAAAGTAAGAAGTGTTGGGAAAGGAGTCGAAGATGGTGGTCGAGGAGGGCTCTTCTTGTTGGGCATCCAGGTGGATCTTCCAAGTGACGTCCAAGCTTGAAGATGGAATGGTAGCTTGTGAAGGAGGATGGTAACTCAGGGCCTCTCACCCCTCGATGTCCCGAAGGACAAAGGTACTCTCTCACGGAGTTCCTAGTCTAAGAAGACAAGGACTAAATAAAGAAAAACTTCTTAAATTTTTCATTCATCAAAATTAATTTTACAAGAGGGGTAGGGCCCTTTATATAGGCTCCTAAGTCCCATTCAAAACTCAAATGAAAAAAAGTTACAAGTCTTCATCAAGGGGTGCCCAAAATCTGAATTTGGGCTTTTGAAATCCCCCTTTGGCCGGCCTTGATTTGGTGGAAAGCTTAATTCGGGGAGGGAAGAGAGGAGGTTGTCCCCATTCAAGTTTTGAAACTCCTTTCATGAGTCTTTGGCCGACCATGAGCTTGATATTGGTAGCTTGATTTAGGGAGTGTTGTGTGGACTTGTCTTCAAGAATCAAGGGATGTTCATTTAATTTTAAGATCCTTCATTGGATGGCCATGAATCTTTGGAAAAAGGCTTAATATGGGAAGTGGAGAAGGGATGTTGTTGGCTTGGATCAAGAGAGGTTGTCTCCATTCGAAATTTGAAATCCCCTTCATGAGTCTTTGGCCAACCATGATCCTTGCTTGGTAGCTTGATTTGGGGAGTGTTGTGGGGATATTGACTACTCGGATCAAGGGAAGCTTTAAAGGGCATCAACATGCATTTTGAATTTGAAAATTTAGCTTTAAACTTGGGCCACCTAAGATGCTTGGTGAAGTGGCGCTCCCCATGCCACGTGGCACTGATGATGTGGCACTCCCATGAGCTGAAGTGGCACCTCTCATGCCAAGTGGCATTGATGATGTGGCACTCCAACTTGGTGTGGAGAGGTGGCTTGACTCATCTTCAATTGGGCTTAACTTGATTGCCCACTTGTGAACCCATCTTCGAACTAACTTGAGCTTGTGAACCAATTCAGCTAATTACAGGATCCATTAATCCTAACTTGATCAAATTGGCCAAAATACATGACTAAATCAAAAATTAAAAACCAATTACATGACTTAAAAGTAAATTATTCGGGCTTGAAGCCTTATTACACGACCCAATAGATTAAAACCCTAATCAGAGATCCACAGAGGGTTGAGGAGCCTCTGTCTAATCCTGATACCCATACCAATTCTCTCGAGATGGGAGGAACTCGACCCTATCGAGTAAGGATTGATTTAGCTTTGATATTTCTCAAAAAGGTCAAGGTTAAGGTGCTGCAAGTCTTCTCGGGTAATCCATGAATCATCAGACTCTAGCCGGCCTTGCTAACGGACCAAGTAATGCTGATAGCCTTTGCCCCGGGTTGTGATAGCCTGATCATCCAGGACATGCTTGATCCGTTCTCCTCTCTCAGGTAAAATTGGAGGTGGACACTTAGGATCGAGTTCACTCTTAAAAGATAGGTCAGGCACAAATGGCTCATTAGGTATGGTTGTCAGTTCCCTATACTCGACTAAGTCTGAGATATTGAAAGTTGAGCTAATGCCATAATCCAGGGGTAGCTCAAGCATATAAGTATTAGGGCCAACTCTCCTTATCACTTTAAAGGGGCCAGCTCAACGAGCATGAAGTTTCTTAACGGTTCCTGGTGGGAACCGTTCAGGCCTCAGCCTAGTCATTACAAAATCCCCTATGTCAAATTCTTTGGCTCGCTTTCGGGAATCAGCCAATTTCTTATATGTATTATTACTTAGATTTTTTTTTGGCTAATATCCTTATGCATGATGTGCGAATGACTTTGCGGACTCTAAGAATCATACTGACCTAACAAAAAGTAGACTCAACTAGGCATTCCTATTGAAAGAAATTTTATTGGACTCTTTGGGCCTAAACATAACAGATTATAGACTCTCTAGGTTTGACCCTGGTGTGGTATGCACACGAAAATTTATAATGGATTCCTAGCAAATGCCATAAGGTCTTCTAAAAGTAGGTCGCAAACCTAACATACTCAAAGATCTGGTGCAATCGAATGACCTCAACACAGTGTGATTTGAAAGTTTGGGAAATTTTGGAAGCCTTAAGGTATGACAGGAAATAGGAATCAGAGTCTTGGGACATTCTACTAAAAATATGAAACTGACCTTAGGATTTGAATATTGATCTATGGGTGTCATATTGTCCACTTGTTTCGGTAGTTCTTGGGGCTCGGTGGGGTTCATCCCATAGTGAGGAAGGTTTGGTAATGAGGATTCTGGGACCAAATCTATAGCATGCTGGATATCCCTAGGGGGTGATAGTTGATTAAGTAACTCATTGAAAAAAACATCCTCAAATTCTTCTAGAGCTTCAACTAATCCTGGAGGGTGTTCTCTTTGAGTCAGTTCATGAATTTCTTCAGTGGCAGGGGTTCCCTTAGTAATCTCATTGGATGGTAGTTGATTAGGTAATTTATCGGGAAATACACCCTCAAATTCCTTTAGAGTTACAACTACTTCTCGAGGGTGCTCTCTCTGGGTTGATTCATGAATCTCTTTAGTGACAGGGGTTCCCTCAGTATTCTCACCTGGAGGTAGTTGATTAGGTAGCTCATCGGGAAATACATCCTCAAATTCCTTTGGAGAGTCAACTACCTCTTGAGGGTCCTATCTCTGGGTTGGTTCATAAATCTCTTTGCTAGTAGGGGTTCCCTCAGTAATCTCTTTTTCTAACTCCTTGGCCTTGATCAGGTTAACTCCAGGTTCCTTTTCCTTTAGGCTACTCGATCCTCTTTTAATGTGGTCCTTAGGTGGAGTTGGACTAATTACAAATTTCTTTCCATGGTGACTAAAGGCATAGGTATTGGTCCAACCAAAAAGGGTGGCATCATGATCATAAAGCTAGGGTCGATCTAGGATAATGCTACTGACTCCTATGGGAAGGACATCACACCAAATCTTCTCCTCATATGATTGCAATTTGATCAAGACTTGGCATCTAGACTTGATAGGCATGGAAGTCGAATCTATCCATGAGACCTTATAAGGATTGGGATGAGGAACTAGGGTCAATCCTAGAGACTTGACAGTACTTAAAGAAATGGCATTGACACAGCTCCCACTATCTACTATGATCTTGCACACCTTATCCCCTAACTTGATAAAGATCTGTAGGATATTAGTCCTATGCCAATCTTCTTGCACTATGTTATGGGTTAGGATACACCTAACTACTCCTAACAGGTCTTCAGACTCGAATAGTTCTTCCTCTCCCTCATACTCTTCCAATAATTGATCCTCGCTTCATAAACTTCTCCTTCCGGTTCAGCAATGGGTTCTAACTCATTTTTAGCTGGCTCTTCTATAAGTAGGGCTTTGGAGGTGCACTGGCTAGCATGGTGCCCTGGTTTATGGCATCTAAAATATGTATTGTGAGGATTGGGGCTTCTCTGGACTTCTATTGACTTACCTTTATCCTCTTTACTGAAATGGGGTCGGCTTGGGTCGGGTCAGCTCGGACTGGGTCGACTTGGGTTGGGTCGACTTGGGTCGGGTTGGCTCGGACTGGGTCAACTCGGGTAGACTTGATTATACCCTTGGCTCAATCCTGGGGTTCGGCTAGGGTTCCTAAAGGGTTCAGGTCTACGATAGGTGGGTGTCCTTTGGAAACGCTCACAATTTCTCGCAATTTGGTAAGCCTGCTCTAGGTCATTGATCTCTCTAAAATAAAGCTCCCTTTGGATATCTGGATGTAGGCCAGCCCTAAACCTAGACAGGGTCACAAATTCAAATTTATCGATGTTACATCGCATGACATACTCATCAAACTTTGCGATGTACCGGGCCATGCTCTTGTTCTCTTGACTCAAATTTGCCATTGGTCTAATAACTTCTGGGTGCAAGATAGTGGTAGGTACTTCTCTCTAAGCCTAGCTTTCAGTCCCCCTAGGTTGTTATGGGTTATTCTCCTCATCGCCCGATCAGCCTCTCAACACTCTTCCAATATAACCTAACCTGGTACCAACCTAAGTTTGGCAAATTTGAACTTCATTCTTTCCGACATAGTGTACCACTCTTAGTGTTGTTCCATGTCTTCATCTATATAAACTTTGGGATCTAAACTGCCATCGAAGGTAAGTGCTTCTAGCTTAATGTTTCTGATGGCTCTCTCTTCCTGGTCCATGATCTCCTGATTGGGTCTCCTAGGGTGAATCTCTTGGGCTGGGTTAGGAGGTGGGACTTTTCTAGGCTCAGCCTCTAAGGAGGGATCACGTTGAGGGGGTTCCCTAGGGTGGGGAGGTGACTCAAACTCAGGTTCAGTGGATGGTCTCGGGATCTTTTCCAGAGTTCCTAACTTGGTTTCAAAATCATCAAATCTTTGGGTCTACATGGCAAGATGTTCAGTGATGAGCCTCATTTGATTCTCAAGGTTGTTCTCCATGGGTTCACCTGACTGGGAGTGATGTGGGTGATATAGGACTCCTGACCTAGTCGACATGCAACACACAAAGAACGGTGCTATGGTTTTGCTAGACCTAGGAGTTCAAACAGAACTGATTAACGTAGAAGACACACAGCACAATAACTAGGCCTTTCACCCGCCAGGTAAGAGATGGGAGTGTAGGAGGCCTCCCTGCTTTCGCAAGGATCCAATTAAAGAACCACAACACCGCTTAGGTCGTTTGATGCTAAACCTCTTGTCTTAGACACCAGCTTCCTGGTACTAATTGAAGGGTTGCATGTACTAGCTTCCCCACAATGGTTAAATCCAACTCGTGGATGTTTCTAAGCTATTAGGTTGCTACTTGATTTTAGATTAGGCTTAGGTTTGAAATACAAGGATGGTGGTTTTCGAGCTAAGGAAAGGTAATGACCTCCTTCCCTTATCTTGTTATATTGTCGTCCTTAAGTCAATTATGTAGATGATGGCATACTCATGAAACCTAATGAAATGTATCTAAGTTTTTTTTATGTTTTGATGTATATTAGCAGAAATATAAGATGCTGAAATTAAATGATATGAATCTAAAGTGCAAAAATTAGACTATGTAGAAATGAAAGTATGATGAAATGGACTTATTGGAAATCAGAATAGAATTATTCTCAGATAGTAATCAGGCATGTAAAAAATCTACAGACTGAAATAAAATCTGAAAAAATTTTAAAAAATACTATCAATTATATAAAATCCAGCAAAATAAAAATCATCAAAATCAGAGATTTCTACATGCAAAAATAACTAAAACATCAGACTTTATATTGGGTGGACATGATGTAGAATTTTAATGAAGCTGAAATCTGATGATGCAAAATTTTTCTTTGAATTAAAATACCTATCTCCTTATTTTCTTCTTCAAGGGTCAATCACATCGGCACTCCTATATGCCATAGGAAATCTCCTTTGAATGGGATGTAAGGATCTTACAGCCCTACTTTTTCCTATGATTGGACGACCATGGTGAAGCACCCGATCCGAGTACTTAAAGAGAAACTAAGTCCTAACCATGCTCTGATACCAAACATGATGTGAAACTAGGATGCTCTGATACCAGAAAATGATGCGGGACTAAGATGATGTGGGACTATACTAATGATGAGATGGATATTTTTCTGATTCCCGAAGTCAAGCAAAGACTAGATTTAGGGGTTCTATAAGAACAAGAAGCTTCTAGCATGCAAATTTAGTCCCTAAACAATGATGAATAGAGGACCTCGGGATTGAGAAACCCCATCAGACTTAGCCCTAAATCAATACCTATTTAGCAAACTAGGGAGTGCAAACCTTGATTCTGATGCACCCAATGCCGAGTTCGCTCGCACTTGTGGATGCGGCCTGGAAGATCAAGCCTTCGACCCTGCAAATTTGCCGGCTTTCCGTTCGATGGTCCTGAAGGCAAGGAAGACCGACTTCTTTGTTCGTGGCACCTGGAGGACCTACGAGCAACCAAGTATAGGATTAGAAAATAGCAAGAAGAGGGTATAAGAAAGTAAGAAGTATTGGGAAAGGAGTCGAAGATGGTGGTCGAGGAGGGCTCTTCTTGTTAGGCATCCAGGTGGATCTTCCAGGTGGCGTCCAAGCTTGAAGATGGAATGGTGACTTGCGAAGGAGGATGGTAACTTAGGGCCTCTCACCCCTCGATGTCCCCAAGAATAAAGGCACTCTCTCACAGAGTTCTTAGTCTAAGAAGACAAGGGCTAAAGGAAGAAGAACTTCTCAAATTTTTTATTCATCAAAATTAGTTTTACAAGAGGGGTAGGGCCCTTTATATAGGCTCCTAAGTCCCATTCAAAATTCAAATGAAAAAAAGGTTACAAGTATTCATCAAGGGGTGCCCAAAATATGAATTTGAGCTCTTAAAATCCTCCTTTGGCCGGCCTTGATTTGGTGGAAAGCTTGATTCAGGGAGGGAAGAGAGGAGGTTGTCCCCATTCAAATTTTGAAACTCCTTTCATGAGTCTTTGGCCGACCATGAGCTTGATCTTGGTAGCTTGATTTGGGGAGTGTTGTGTGGACTTGTCTTCAAGAATCAAGGGATGTTCATTTGATTTTAAGATCCTTCCTTGGCCAGCCATGAATCTTTGGAAAAAGGCTTGATATGGGAAGTGGAGAAGGGATGTTGTTGGCTTGGATCAAGGGAGGTTGTCTCCATTCGAAATTTGAAATCCCCTTCATGAGTCTTTTGCCGACCATGATCCTTGCTTGGTAGCTTGATTTGGGGAGTGTTGTGGGGATATTGTCTACTTGGATCAAGGGGAGCTTTAAAGGGCATCAACATGCATTTTGAATTTGAAAATTCAGCTTTAAACTTGGGCCGCCCAAGATGCTTGGTGAAGTGGTGCCTCCCCATGCCATATGGCACTGATGATGTGGCACTCCCATGAGCTGAAGTGGCACCTCCCATGCCAAGTGGCATTGATAATGTGGCACTCCAACTTGGTGTGGAGAGGTGGCTTGACTCATCTTCAATTGGGCTTGATTTGATTATCCACTTATGAACCCATCTTTGAACTAACTTGAGCTTGTAAACCAATTCAGCTAATTACAGGACCCATTGACCCTAACTTGACTAAATTAGCCAAAATACATGACTAAATCAAAAATTGAAACAAATTAAATGACTTAAAAGTCAATTACTCGGGCTTGAAGCCTTATTACAGGATCCAATAGATTAAAATCCTAATCAGAAATTCACAGAGGGTTGAGGAGCCTTTGTCTAATCCTGGTGCTCGCAATACTTTTATACCTACCTTCAATCTTGCAAAAAAAATATTTTTTTAATTAGTTTGATAATTGTTCCAAGGATAGAAATAACAGAAACTGGTTATCAAGGGTTCTGCCATTGTATACCTAGTAGAGCAAAGAGCTAGGACTCCACTGTCGATCCGCTCTACCAAACATCATCCTTGAGTCACCGGCCTACCAATCGTTTCTCTAAAGTGGTCGGCAACTAAGTGAGGGTTCTGCCACCATTCACCCTTTAGAATGCAACTCTAAGGCCCTGCCGCTACTCAACCATTAGAGCACTGAGTGGGGGCTCTATCGCTGATCCGCCCTGTTGAGCACCGTTCCCGAGTTGCTGGCCTGTCGTTCATCTCCTCAGAGTCTCCGATCTCTGAACGAGAGCTCCACTGCAGCTCACCTATTAGAGCACAGCTCTAGGGCTCGGCCAATGCTCTCCCATTAAAGCACTAAGTGAGGGCTCTGCCACCGTTTTGCCTTGCCGAGCGCTGCCCCCAAGTCACCCTATTACTGGTCTAATGAGAGGATGCAAAGATAAGGTCTTGCCATTGTTTCACATCATCGAATGTCGTCCTCAAGTCGAAGGGTGCTGGTATCATCGACGGACATACCCTTCATCGACCTCTAGGGTCAAGTGACCAGGGCATCACCTTTACCTCTATTGAGGTTTTGCATGAGATTCAACCTTCACTACCTCTAACAAGACTAAGGCTGCAAGTGGGTCGGGTTGACCCGTGACCCTACCCGACCCGATCCAATCTATTTTTAGGAACCTGTGGATCCAGGTCGAGTCCTAAAATTAGACCCATTTTATTTTTCGAGATGAGTCTGGGTTTACTAAATTTGAACCTGATCCGATCCGACTCAACCCAAACATACCAATACTGTTATAATCATATCTATTTGGACCTTTAAATTATTATTTAAAACTTGTATGAAACTATTTTTAATATAGAGATAGAGTTATAATTATTTTTATATCTTAATTTATTTTGAAAATGATATTATTTGTTATTTATTTTATGGTTAATAATAGTTGGCTATGTAATAATTAAAATATAATTGCCTATATTTTATCCGGAACATATCTAGTTCCAAATTTTTAGATTAAAATCAGGTTATTTATGGATCCGATCCAACCTAAATAACCTATTGGGTTAAAAATTTTGATGATAGACCTGACTCGACTAGATCCAATTTTCTAGTGAATTAGATCTAGATCTAATATTAGGACCTAATCAAAGAATTGGATCGGATCGGAGTCACTCATGACCCGATCCGACCCAATCCATTTGTACCTCTAAACAAGACCCTTCACCGAATGCCGCCTTCAAGTCAGCGAAGTTTACAAATCCAACAAGGATGTCTTTAGGTACATCCCTTCTCTAGCCTTTTCTTTTTCCTTCGCTTATAGTGCTAGTGAACAACAAAATGTAGAGCCACTTGGTTGCTTGTGGACATGGTGAACAATGGAAAGTAAAGCCACTTGGTTGGAAGCCTCCAACAAGATAAGGTTTGCACACAGGGATCCTCCTCTGCTTAACAAACAAAACTGTGTGATTGACCTCTCCAATCATGTCAAAGAATCCAAAACAACCAAGAGCCACTCCACCTCAGGTAGAGGTGAGACTACACTATGGAAAGATGCCATTCAAGGCTGGTGGCAGCCTATGTGGCAAACACAATGAGTTATAGAGAAGGAGATTGCTTCTTTAGAGGGATATTTCTTTAATGTGTTGGTTTTGCTGGAAGAAGAGATGGAAATAGCCAAAAGCCAATGGGAAAACACAACTGTCATTGCTAAAAGTTTGGGGTGACGACTTCCTTTAGACCTAATTGTCAAAAAGTTCAAACACAAGGAAAAGATTGTTAGGGAAATTGAGGCACTTTCAATGGCTCAAGGTCTTTGTCTCTTATGCTTCAAATCATAAGAAGATCAGGACATTGTGCTCTACAGAGGACCATGGATAATCATTGGTCAAGTCTTGGCAATTAAACCATGGATTCTTGAGTTTATTCCTGATAGAAATACCTTCACCATGGCCTTGATTTGGATGCGATTGCCATGGCTACCAAATGAATTCTAGCATAGAAAGACCACTTTGAATATATCTCATCTATAGATGTACCTATATTTCTGGTTGACTTTATCGAACAGCTTCAAAGACTCAGATAAGCCAGATTTGTGTTAAAATCAATATTTCTAATTCTTTAAAGCTAGGGAGGAAGATCAAGGTGAAGTGATCCAATTTTTGGAAATAATTAGTATATGAAAATATCTTTAATGTATGCTATTGTAAAAGAATTGGACATCATGAAGTAGATTGTCAATATGATTGAAAGAATTTTTTGGGTGTTAATGAAAACCAGGTGAAGCCAGAAAATTTTACTGATTTGGAGAAAATAATACTAGAACAATAACCCCTCATGTCCAAGTTTGATCCTTGGATTGTTGTAACAAAAAATCAAAACCCTAGAAACTAGAACATCGGGAGCAAGGAGACGATCGAATTGACATAGCAAGTTGATCCAACTCTTGATGTGCAGCAATCCGCTAACTAAATTGACTTAATAAGGTGGGAAAAATTATACAAATTGGATAGACAACAATCTCCTTCTCGAGATGACCTGGAGGCAGATTAGTTAATCTATGGGAGCATCCCATTTAAGGATTTGGTGGCTATTGAGCAAGTGGGCCACATCCAGTCAGGTCAATTAGGTCAATCTTCGACTTTGGCCCATCTGAATAGCTCTAGCCTTTCTACCAATTTTGTTATAGGTGCCTCCAAAACTCTTGGCCCACCTTCAATGAAAAGGGTGAGGTCTCCAATTTGTGGCCCAAAATGAAACAAGCCTCCATTGCAGAGTTCAGTAAGTGCCCACAATGATGATAAATAAGCCCGCATGGAAAAACCCATTAATATTACTTATGAGGACCCTGATTTGAATTTGTGTGGAAACTCTCTAAAGGCCTCTACTTCTAATCCTTTTGCTTCCTCTTCCAAGAATAAGAAGCTTGTCTCCGATGGTGATGTAGTTGGTACTGGAAATCAAATAGTAGTACATGATTTAAAGAAGTTAGCATCTCCTAGCTATCTTGCTCAAAAAAGTGATACAATCACCAGTTGAGATGCACCATACCGAGGATGAGTCTGAAGCTCTAGTAGACAATTTACCTAAAGTAGGTCCTTCCTCTCCAAGCAATATTTCAACATGAAGTTCTTTTATAGAATTGTAAGGGGGCAAGTAAACCTTCTTTTATGCAAGAAGTCAAAAGGTTGATTCAATTATATAACCCTGTTATATATATATTTTTTTTGAATCAAGATTGATCATAGTTTAGAGTTGGCTGGATGTTGTCTTCCACATTATTGGGGTTTTTTGTTATTGAATCCCAAGATTTGAAAGGCGGTATTATAGCTATGTGGTAGCAAAAAAATATTAAGAGTGATGTTTCTTATAATTGCTTGTGGTAGATTATTTTTGTGATATCAGAGCCAGGAAAACTACCATGGGTGTTGTTAACTGTGTATGCTGATCCAGACTATCGATGGAGATGAAATCTTTAAAATGAAGCTTCCATTTTAATGCACCAAGGATTACCTATGTTAATTACAGGTAATTTTAATTGTATTAATGGTCTATTGGAGAAAAAAGGGACACATCTTTTATTGAAAAAATTATAGTCGAAGAGTTTTGGGACTTTATTTCTATTAATGGTCTTTTTGATCTCAGATATATAGGAACTCCTTATACTTTGTGCAATAATCAAGAAGGATAAGCAAGAGTTTAAGAGTACATTGATCATGCTTTTGTTATAGATAATTGGATTCAAAAATCTTCTAACTATCAAGTACGCTATCTACCATGTATTGCTTCTAATCATTGCCTGATTATTATTAATACTGATTTGGAGGTCATCTGTAAGCCCCATTTTCTAAATCAAGATTGATTGTAGTTTAGAGTTGGCTAGATGTCATCTTCCCCATTACTGAGATTTTTTGCTAATGAATCCCAAGATTTGAAAGGTAGTATTATAGCTATGTGGTAGCAAAGAAATATCAAGATTGATGTTTCTTATAATTGCTTGTAGTAGATTATTTTTGTGATAGAGCCAGGAAAACTACCATAGGTGTTGTTAACTGCATATACTAATCCAGACTATCGATAGGTGTTATTAATTATGGATGATTTTAATTGTATTAATGGTCCATTGGAGAAAGAAAGGGACAAATCTTTTATTGAAAAAATTATTGTCAAAGAATTTTGGGACTTTATTTCTATTAATAGTCTTTTTGATCTTAGATATATAGGAACTCCTAATACTTTGTGCAATAATCAAGAAGGACAAGCAAGAGTTTAAGAGTGCATTAATCATGCTTTTGCTATAGATAATTGGATTCAAGAATTTTCTAACTATCAAGTATGCCATCTACCATGTATTGCTTCTAATCATTGTCCTATTATTATTGATACTAATTTAGAGGTCACCTATAAGCCTCCTTTTCATTTTAAGAAATTTTGGATAAAGTTACCACAATCTTGGGATGTTGTTCATAATATCTAGAATAAATCTATGAGAGGAGATGATATGTATAGGATGACTTGGAAATTAGAACTTACCAAGAGGAAACTAAAATTCTGGAATAGAACAATTGTGAGGAATATTTTTAGGAAATTAGAAGAGCTTGAGGCTACTATTTCGAGTTTGCAATAAAAAGATTATGATAGTGATGGTTTATCTTCGATATATCTAGGTTTTCTTCAAAACAATATGACCCAACATCATTCTATTTTGAGATTACTATAATGTTTTTGGAGATAAAAGTCCAGAATAATACCCCATAACACAATCACATACTTAATACGATGAAATATTTTATACTTTATCTCTCTACTTATATAAATGATACTAATCGAGAGACAGTGTGTTTCATCATATGATGCATTCTATTTATATTAAATTATGATGAACCTCATAGATTGAGATAATAATTTTTGAGCGATAATGAGATCATGCCAATGAGATCTAAAATCTTGATAGTCTTGATTTAAAATATTTTCAATCATATAATCATTAAATTAGAGATCAATGATATTGGATAAACTAGTAATCCTACATATGCTCTTGATAGAGAGGGTAACTGATCTCACAGTCACTTGCATAGGGACACTAATATGAGGATATGACTGCTTATTAAAAAATCAGTTTACTGGACTGACCTGCAAAGAAAACATCTAATGAAGCCTTACAAGCATATCAATAGATGTTTCTCTAGTGAAAGTGTTGCATGCGATCCTTAGACCTAAGATCACCATGGCATCTTATATACATGGATCTATACTCTATACTCTGGTTCATACATTAGCATGGTGCTTTAATATATGTATAGGATATTCTAGGTATAGTGAAGTATGTATGGAGGTCGTCAATGGTTAATAAGAAATCGATCACTCCTTGTAAGAAAAAAGAATACTTATTGTAATACCTGGTCTGAAAAAAAAAAGGAGAAATAGAGAGAGAGTCCCCTTCTCCCTCTAGATTTTGTCAAAGGGGGGAAGCCAATTCTGGTAAGAGTCGACCTCCTTCCACCCTATTTAACTACCTCTATCACCGAAAAGATTAAGTCCCAAAAAAAAAAAGGTGGGAGAAAACCCTTACCTCATTTCTCTGATGCCACCATCGTCGTTGGACGCCACCACCATCACAGTGAGCAAGACTGAGAGAGGGACGAAGGGAAAAACTTGCCTCCCATGTCAGAGGTGGTGCGGCGTCCTCTGCAGTACCGAAGCTTGGTGATGATGACTGGGAGGAGGGAGAGATCCTTGAAGAGAGAGAAGGGAAGGAAGTCTCTTCAGTGGAGAAGGAAGGGAAGAAGAAGAAGGGGAGAGGGGAGGAAGGAGAGGAAGAAGAAAGGAGAGGGAGAGGAGGAGAAGAGAAGAAGGAAAGGGAAAGGAAAAAAAGAGAGAGGAAGGGGGGAGACCCTGTTCGACGGAGAAGGAAGGGAGAAGAAAAGAAGAAGGAAAGGGAAAGGAAAAAAAGAAAGAGAGAGGAAGGGGGGAGACCCTGTTCGATGGAGATGGAAGGAAAAAAGGAAAAGAAAGAGAAAGGAAAGAGAGAAAAAAAAAGAAAAAGAGAAAAAGAAAAAGAAAAGGACAGAGAAAAAAGAAAAAGAAAAGGAAAGAGAAAAAAGAAAGAAAGAAAAAAAGGAAGAAGAGAGAAGAGGAGGAAGAGAAGAGATAAGAGAAAAAAGAGAGGAGAGAGAAAGAAGAGTGAGAAAGAGGAGAGAAAGAAAAGAAAAGAAAAAGAGAGAGAGAGGAGAGAGAGAAAGAAGAGAGAGAAAGAGGAGAGAATAAGAAGAGAGAAAAAAGAAAAAAAGAGAGAAAAAGAAGAGAGAGAAAGAGAAGAGAGCAAGAGGAGAGAGAGGAAAAATATAAATATTGAAGGGGGGAGATCGAAAAGCTTTCTTGGAATTTGTGAGGATAGGATTTTATGGATGGACCACTGATGAAATTCTGGTAAAAAGATTTTGATTTACAAATTATCCTAGATTTATTTTTATTTAAAATTATTATTGTAAGGGGCAGCCTTCTGAGCAGAAGGGCATTGTACGGGTTCCGGGTATGGACCAATATCAGCGTGTTTGTTGTCTCTAATGAGATAAGGATATCTAGACATGACCACCAGTTTTATACATATATCTTATATAACATGATTTTATCCGAGCACATGAGCATTGGCATGCATGGTTATTTTTGCAAGGTATATCTTGACTTCTTGTGATAGACAGTATGATAGATGTTATTATTATATATGTTCTTGTATATCATATTTTGTCAAACAAAGTTATTTTTGAATGGGTTGGACCATGATGCCGGTTATTGGAAAACTATAAATGACATGATTTGACATTATGATGTGGAAGGATGAAGTGTTAAGGGTGTCTGGACTAGCCACGCCATGGGTCGTAGTTATTAAGATTGCCTGAGCCATGGACTTTATATGTGGAATAGCGACCACAGGCAATTAAAATGTGGGACAACCTGAGCCACGGGCTTTGTACGTGGAATAGCCAGCCACGAGCGGGTAAAATGTAGGACAGCCAGAGCCACGGGCTTAGTACATGGGCTAGCATGGCCACGGGCGGATATTACATGATCAATTATGAGGTTGCTAGTCATGGACTGAAGCATGACCATGGTTAGTCTAAAATCCTAAAAAAGAAGAAAAACTAATGAAAACATATAAAGAAAATATAATATAATCAAGGTTTTGTTATACTTGACATTTGAGTTGTTTTAGTTGCATGATTTGATAAACTATAATTTCCAGTTGATAAGGTGTTGACCCCTGAAATGATTTTGATGATTACAAAATATTGGAGCATGTATTTGATACTAACTCTTTACAAATGTTTAAGAAGTTTTTGCAAGAATGAATTACCTTGGTTTTAAAATGGTATTTAAATTTACTTAAGGAAATTCAATTGAGTTTGTAAATGTCCTTAGTTATGAATGTTCTAATCATGAAAAAATGGGTTTAAAAGTGTAAATAATTTGATAAAGCATGTAAAGTAGCTTCTAGTTATTTCAATGATGAAATTTTTGAGAAGCTTGAAGCAAATTTTAAAGACTTATAAAAGCTGACTCAAGACGGCACGGCACGGAGGCAGAATTCAAAGTTTCAGAACTAAGAGCCGACTCCCAGCTCAAGAGCCGACTCTTATAGAAGTATAGTTTTTGAAGTTCTGAGACCTAGAGCAGACTCCCAGATCAAGAGCAGACTCCAGGTATGCATGTTTGTCAAGAATAAAAGCATGAAGCCAAGAGCCGACTCCTAGTCCAAGAGTTGGCTCCTATGGAACTTTGATTTTAGCATTCCTGAGATTTCAAGCCGACTCCTGGAGCTCGAGCCGGCTCGTAGAGCCATTGTCCGCACTTCAACGACTAGCTACAGAATTTGAAATTTAAGTGCCAAATCACCTCCAACGGCCATTTCATGATTTCCAAGGCCCTACAACGGCCATATCACTTGAAATACTATAAAGGGGATCATTTTTGAAGGATTAATTAATTAATGAAGATTTATTGCTGAATATTCTTGAGAAAAAGAAGAGCTTCCAAGTCATTTATTCACCTACCTCAAAGAGCATTCAAGTGAGATTCAAAGCTTCACCAACTCCACTCCAACATTGAATCCACTCATTGAAGAAGGGAAGAAGGAGCTTTGAAGAGCATTGAAGTGTATTTAAAGCTTGACTTCGCCTTGATCTTCATAGGCCACATCAAAACAACTTTGGTTTGTTGTAGTTGCTCATTTTACATTCTTTATCTTGGTTTGCTCTCTTAGAACAGCAAGGGGCTGTATCTAGAGAGAGAGTTGAAGGTTTTAGGTGAACCTTGTAAAACCTAAGTTTGGGTTCTTGGTTTTCCCAGTTTGAAACCAAGTGTTTGGATTTTCTTTGGTGATCCCGTGTAAAACCAAAGGGAGTTTGGGTTTCTTTGGTGATCCCAGTAAAACCAAAGTGTATAGGTTTGGATTGTGAGCCTTGTAAAACAATCTGACTGTATTCCGATTGAGGGATATAATGGAAATCCCAAGTGGTCCTTGGGTAGTGGATGTAGGATCCGATTGCTCTGAACCACTATACTTCTTGGTGTTTGTGATTATGCTTTCATTGTTTAATTGTTTTAATTTGTTTACTTCCGCTTTGCACATTTCGCTTCATCTCTACATTAAAAGAATTTCAAATGTACATACTTGCAAAAAGTTTTTAATCCCAATTCACCCCCCCTCTTGGGAAGCCACCTGGGAAATAAGTGGTATCAGAGCAGAGTCTCTGAAAGTTACTTAGAGTAAAGACATATGGCACATCCCATGAACACTTCATTGGCTGAAGGTCAATCTACAAATAGACCACCACTTTTTATCAGAATTAATTACATTCAAGCCGTAGATTTTATCTTTGAAAAATTATCATGAAAGGGCCTCACACACCCATAATTAAAATTAATGATGTAGAGGTTCCCAAGCCAAAAGAGGACTGGGATGAAAATGATATGAAACTAGCTAAGTTCAATGCCAAAGCGATGAATCTATTGTATTGTGTTTTGGACCTAAATGAGTTTAACAAAATTTCAACTTGCAATTCTACTAAAAAAATTTGGGACAAATTAGAAATCACACACGAGGGCACTTGTCAAGTTAAGACATCTAAAATTAATTTGCTTGTACATAATTATGAGTTATTTAAGATAGATCCTAGAGAGACTATATCTGCCATGTATACTCGTTTTACTGATATTATAAATGGTCTTAAGAGTCTAGGCAGAACTTACTCCAATGCTGACCTTGTCCAAAAAGTCTTAAGATCTTTGCCAGATAAGTAGGAAGCCAAAGTGACAGTAATTCAAGAAGCAAAAGATCTGAATACACTGCCACTAGATGAGCTGCTTGGTTCCTTAATCACTCATGAACTGACTATGCAACAAAGGACTGAAAAAGATACAAAAAGGAAGAAAGCCATTGCATTTAAAGCAACTGAGGAAGACAAGAATGAAGAATCTGATTCATCAGATGATGATGATCTAGGAAGTGATGAAATTGCCCTAGTTATGAGAAAATTCAAAAGGTTTATAGGCAGAAGAAAAATAAATAGATGGAGAAAGCACTACAGAAAAGGTGACTTTGGAAAAGAAAAGGAAAAAGACAAAGAAAAAGATAAAGAGAAAGATAAAGATCAAGTACCTATCTGCTATGGATGTAAGAAACCAGGACACATCCGCCCTGATTGCCCTGAAGGAAAGAAGAAGTATTCCCTAGAAAGAAGAAGAAAGCAATGCTAGCTACTTGGAGTGACAGTGATGATACCACATCTACTGAAGAGGACGAAGAGACAACAAAAACAGCGCAAATCTGTCTTATGGGTTTGGAGGATGAGGTAAGTACTTCTGAACCTAATTTAGAATTCACTAATGATGAATTGCATAATACTTTTTGCGAATTATTGATAGAATACAAAAAAGCTGGTTTGAAATTGAGAGATTTGAAAAATAAATGTGATGTATTTGAAAATGATAAAAATGAATCTTGTAAAAGAAACAAAATCTTATAAAGAGAACTAAATTTGGTTTGTGAAAGACTTAAGATTGTTCAAATTGAAAAAGAACTTTTCGATAAAAATAAGGATTTGAAAAATGAAAATAATGACCTAAAAAAAGAAGTTCAAAAATTAAAACCTTTAGTTGAAAAGTTAATCCTAAGTTCTAACAAACTTGAGTTAATATTGAAAGATCAAAAAGAAACAAATAATAGATTTGGAATTGGTTATAAAGGCTCTATTTCAAATACTTTTTCTGCTTCTACTTCATATGCTCCTAAATTTATTAATTCTAAACATGTTAGACCTAAACTTGCATCATTTCGTAGTTATTATTCAAATTCAAGGATTGTATGCTATGCATGTAATAATGTTGGTCATAAAGCTTTTGAATGTCATTTGAAACACAATGACAAAAGAAAAATTAAGAAAGTTTGGGTTCTAAAAGGAACCATTTCCACTAACTTGCAAGGACCCAAGAGAGCTTGGGTACCTAAATCTATTAAATGATTATTTTGCAGGGATGCCTTGCAGCCTCAAGCATAAAGAAAAGATGGTATCTGGATAGCGGCTGTTCAAGACACATGACGGGTGATGTTGATCAATTCTTCATCCTAAAACAGAAGGATAGTGGAATGGTAACATTTGGGGACAATAGAAAAAGAAAGATAATCGGAATTGGTAACATCAAAATTACTCCTTCTACATTTATTGAAAATGTATTACTTGTAGAAAAATTAAAGCATAATCTTTTAAGTATTAGTCATCTATGTGACATTGGGTATAATGTATTCTTCAAGTCATCAATATGTATAGTAGTTGATCCACTTGACTCGAGTACTAAGTTCATTGGACACAGACTTTGTAATATTTATGTGGTAGATCTTAATGATCTAGCTATGTCCAGTAATACAAGTCTTGTAGCAATGAATGATAAGAGCAAGGAATCAAGTTTACTATGGTATAGGCGACTTGGTCATGCAAGTATGGATACAATAGCTAAATTGATTGCAAAAGATTTAGTCAATGGTTTGCCTAAGTTTAAAGTTAATTTTGATTATGTTTGTGATGCATGTCAGTTAGGAAAACAAGTGAGGGGGAGTTTTAAATCTAAAAACATAGTTTCAACTTCTAGACCTTTAGAGCTACTTCACATGGACCTATTTGGACCTACTAGGACTACTAGCCTAGGTGGTATGAAATATAGACTTGTGATTGTAGATGATTTTTCTAGATACACATGGATTTTATTTATTGCACACAAAGATGATACTTTTAATGTATTCAAAAAGTTTTACAAAAGAGTTACAAATTTGAAAAACTTATCTGTTATTTCAATTCGTAGTGATCATGGTACCGAATTTGAAAACCAATATTTTGATCATTTTTGTACAAAGCATGGTATTGATCATAACTTTTCTGCACCTAGAACACCACGGCAAAATGGTGTTGTAGAAAGAAAGAATTGTACCTTGGAAGAGATGTCCAGAACAATGCTTCGTGAAGGAAATATTCCAAAATACTTTTGGACAGAAGCAGTTAATACAGCATGCTATATTATAAACAAAGTTTTAATTAGACCTATTATCAGAAAAACCCCCTATGAGCTTTGGAATAATAGAAAACCTAATATCAAATATTTTCATGTTTTTGGATGTAAATGTTTTGTTCTTGATATGGCTACATCGCTGACGTGGGGTGCGTGTCAGGTCCAGCTGGACACGGTTAATACCACGTGATTTTTTTTTAAAAGATCCCTCGTTCGGGGAGAGGTATTTCTGCTCCTCCACCAGGTGGCACCCGGAGACGGGTCCACCTCGGTCGAAGTCGAGCATCTCTCTGCCGCTCCACCGGGTATCCACCCAGGAGGGGTCCACCCCGGCTGAAGCTAGTGACCCCCTCGCTCCCTCGCCAGGTGGCACCCCAAGATGGGTCCACCTCTGCCGAGGTCGAGCCGGGCCCTCCTGCTCCTTCGCTAGGTGGCACCCGGAGACGGGTCCACCTCGGCCAAAGTCAAGCACCTCTCTGCCGCTCCGCCAGGTATCCACCCAATAGGGGTCCACCTCGACCGAAGCTGGCGACCCCTCACTCCCTCGCCAGGTGGCACCCCAAGACGGGTCCACCTCTGCCGAGGTCGAGCTGGGCCCTCTTGCTTCTTTGCCAGGTGGCACCCGGAGACGGGTCCACCTCGGTTGAAGTCGAGCACCTCTCTACCGCTCCGCCAGGTGTCCACCCAGGAGGGGTCTACCTCGGTCGAAGATGGCAGCCTCTCGCTCCCTCGCCAGGTGGCACCCCAAGACGGGTCCACCTCTACCGAGGTCGAGCCGGGCCCTCTTGCTCCTTTGCCAGGTGGCACCCGGAGACAGGTCCACCTCGATCGAAGTCGAGCACCTCTCTGCTGCTCCACCAGGTGTCCACCTCGGAGGGGTCCACCTCGGCCGAAGCTGTTGGCCCCTCGCTCCCTCGCCAGGTGGCACCCCAAGACGGGTCCACCTCTACCGAGGTCGAGCCGAGCCCTCCTGCTCCTTCGCCAGGTGGCACCCGGAGACGGGTCCAACTCGGCCGAAGTCGAGCACCTCTCTGTCGCTCCGCCAGGTGTCACCCAGGAGGGGTCCACCTCGACCGAAGCTGGCGGCCCCCGCTCCCCCGCCAGGTGGCACCCCAAGACGGGTCCACCTCGACCGAGGTCGAGCCGGCCCCTCCTACTCCTTCGCTAGGTGGCACCCGGAGACGGGTCCACCTCAACCAAAGTCGAGCACCTCTCTGCCGCTCCGCCAGGTGTCTGCCCCGGAGGGGTCCACCTCGGCCGAAGCTGGTGGTCCCTCACTCCCTCACCAGGTGGCACCCCAAGACGGATCCACCTCTGTCGAGGTCGAGCCGAGCCCTCCTGCTCCTTCTCCAGGTGGCACCCGGAGATGGGTCCACCTTGGCCGAAGTCGAGCACCTCTCTACCGCTCCGCCAGGTGTCCACCCAGGAGGGGTCCACCTCGGCCGAAGCTGGCGGCCCCCCGCTCCCTCGCCAGGTGGCACCCCAAGACAGGTCCACCTCTGCCGAGGTTGAGCCAGGCCCTCCTACTCCTTCGCCAGTAGGCACCTGGAGACGGGTCCACCTCGGCCGAAGTCGAGCACCCCTCTACCGCTCCGCCAGGTGTCCACCCAGGAGACGGGTCCACCTCGATCAAAGTCGAGCACCTCTCTGCCACTCCGCCAGGTGTCCACCCAGGAGGGGTCCACCTCGGTCGAAGCTATCGGCCCCTCGCTCGCTCACCAGGTCGCACCCCAAGACGGGTCCACCTCGGTCGAAGTCGAGCCTTTCTCCGCTCCTCCGCCAGGTGGCGCCCCCTGACGGGTCCACCTCGACCGAGGTCAGCCATACTCAGCGAAACCTCGAGAAAATAGGAGCGCGGGTTGCAAGATCGCCACTCGGGCTACGCGCACCGTGCCCCGTAGGGGGCGCCAGTACGGTCTGTAGTGACACACGAAACCTCATTTATACCAGTCGGATGGGGCCCCGCAATCGAGAAACGGAATCCTTGCAGACATGAGCCTAAAATAGCTGGACGCTCATCGTCAACGCCTCAAAAGGAGAGCTCCCGCACTCGGCCCAAAGCCTCGCCAGTCTCCCCCCCCCCTTTCTCGTGACACACGACGGGCGAGGTGGTCCGGCCACTTAGTTCCCGGACCCGAAGAGGAAAGGGGGGGAGAGGGACGAGAAGTGGGAGGGAGCCCCCAGAGAGAAAGGCGAGCTGGAGGCAGTTTGATGGTATAAAAGGAATTGTAAAATTGGGCAGAGAGGTAAGTAAAAAAGAGGAGAAACACACCAAGAGAACGATCCTGGGAGTCCTCAAGGAGTCCTCAGGCGTGAGCTCGGTGAACTCAGTGCAGGGAGCTGGGCATCAACTCCACTCTTCCCCACACTTCTTTCATTTACATCTTCTCTAAGCACGGGAATCCTTTGGGAACCCGTCTTAGGGGATCTATTCCATCTCACCGCTCTCTAACTTGACCATCGGAGTACCCCCATCGGAATCCCCGGCCAGGGTCTCTGACTTTGTTTTGCAGGTCCGGAAGCTTGGAGATCTCGAGGTGAGAGGGTCCGAGACCGGTGCCAGCTCAAGAGCTACAGGCCACCGCGGTAAGATCGGCAACAGTTCTCAACAATGGAAAAAATAATCTTGGGAAATTTGATGCAAAATCCGATGAGGCTATATTTCTTGGTTACTCTTTAAATAGTAAAGCCTATCAAGTTTTTAATAAAAGAACTTTAACTGTTGAAGAATCTATATATGTTGTTTTCAATGAATCTAACATTACATCTTCGAGAAAGGAAGATTTTGCTGATGATGATACAGGTACACTAGAGCATGGAATGAAAGACTTGAATCTTAAAGACAAACAATCAAGTGAACCATAAGAAGAAGAGGTGAGTAAAATGCATGATGATATACCTAAAGAATGGAGGTATGTACACTCACACCCTAAAGAATTAATTATAGGAGACTCATCTCAAGGTGTTAAAACTAGATCTGCACATAGAGATGCACATAATTTAATTGCTTTTATTTCTTATGTAGAACCTCATAATATAGAAGAAGCCGAAACTGATCCTTATTGGATGTTAGCAATGCATGAGGAATTAAACCAATTTAGGAGAAATAATATTTGGACCTTAGTTAAAAGATCCAATGATCATCCTATTATAGGCACTAAATGGATTTACAGAAATAAACTAGATGAAAATGGAAATGTAGTTAGAAATAAGGCTAGATTGGTTGCACAAGGATATAATCAGGAAGAAGGAATAGATTTTGATGAAACTTATGCACCGGTAGCTAGATATGAAGCTATTAGACTGTTATTAGCTTATGCATGTTTCATGAATTTTAAGTTATTTCAAATGGATGTAAAGAGTGCTTTTTTTAAATGGTCTTTTATCTGAAGAAGTTTTTGTTGAGCAACCTCCCGGTTTTATCGATCATAATTTTTCAAATCATGTTTTTAAACTGAATAAAGCTTTATATGGTCTGAAACAGGCACCTAGAGCCTGGTATGATAGACTGAGCAAATTTTTAATTGCAAATAAATTTGTTAGAGGTAGTGTTGACACCACATTGTTTATTCAAAGAAAGAAAAATGATATTTTGGTTGTTCAAATTTATGTTGATGACATTATCTTTGGATCTACTGATGAATTTTTGTGTCAAGACTTTGCTAAGCTAATGTAAGGAGAATTCGAAATGAGCTTGATGGGCGAATTAAGTTACTTTCTTGGACTTCAAATTAAACAAACTAAAGAAGGTATTTTGATCAACCAAGCCAAGTACATTAAAGAAATAATCAAGAAATTTGGCATGGAATCAAGCAAAGAAATTGGAACACCAATGAGTCCTGTATGTAGACTTGACAAAGATGAGAATGGCACAAATGTTGATCAAAAGCTGTACCGATGTATGATTGGATCATTACTTTATTTAACAGCAAGTAGACTTGATATATTATTTAGTGTTTGTATGTGTGCACGTTTTCAATCTAATCCTAAAGAATCACACATTACAGCTGTTAAGAGAATTATTAAATACTTGAAAGGTACTTGTAATGTAGGTCTGTGGTATTCTAAGCACACATCACTGAAACTAATTAGTTATTCTGATGCTGATTATGGAGGATGCAAAATAGACAGAAAGAGAACAAGTGGCACCTGTTAATTTTTAGGTGTTAACTTGATCTCTTGGCACTGTCGCAAACAGAACTCTGTAGCTTTATCTAATGCTGAGGCAGAATATGTAGCTGTTGGAAGCTGTTGTGCTCAAGTGCTATAGATCAAGCAATAACTAGAAAATTATGATATTGTCCAATCTAAAATTCCTATTAAATGTGACAATACTAGTGTTATTAACTTATCAAAAAATCCAATTCAGCACTCACGAACTAAGCACATTGAAATTCGACATCATTTCATTCGTGATCATTTTTTGAATAATATTGTTGAACTTGAATTTGTACCTACTGAAGACCAATTAGCAGATATTTTCACTAAACCTTTGAGTCATGATAGATTTGAGAAAATTATAGGAGAATTAGGGTTATGTGACCCATTTTGAATCAATCTGATCTAACTTTTGAAAATTAAGGAAAAATTATCTAGAAATTTCAAAATTCTCTTTAGAGCATATGTCAACCTAATTTGGACTCTAGGAACCCTAGGAAATTGATTTTGACCCTTTTTGAATTTTAGAATGGATTTTAGCTCGAGCCGACTCGAACTCTCAGCATTCTGGCAAGCCGACTCGTAGGATGGACCGAATGTTTTTAAATAGGGTTTCAAACTTTCCCTATTCACCACTCTTTCCAAATTTCAACCGTTCCTCTCTAGTCGACTCTTCTCTTCTCACCAAAAAACCTCTCCAAAATCCTTTCTACCTTCTAGAATCCTTAACCCTTGGAGAATGGGGTCTCGCAAGGCGGTGGCAAAGAAGGCAACTCGGGTTGTTCGAATTGTAGCAGAGGAAAGGAGGAGCAAAAGGCGTTTAGACACTTCATTTCCACAAGAAGAGCAGCAACCAGAGCAAGAAGAAGCTGTTCCAGCACCCCGACAGATCATTCCTATGGGAAATCGTCAAGTAACACCTGGCAGGTGCATTGATTTCAATTTTATTGAGCAAGAACAGTTAAACATTGGAATGTGGCTTGAAGGACAGGGGTGGAAAGAGCTTTGTCAGTTAAATGTTCCGACCTACCCAAATTTGGTTAGACTGTTCTTTGAAAATATGTCCCTAGGAGCTTTTCACATTGATGGAACAGTAAAAGGGAAATTAATTGAGATAAATGAGCAAAAATTGTCAAATTTGTTGAATATTCCTAAAAAGGGGACCGTTATTTGGTAATGAAGAAAATTGTGAAGACTCTCAGACTTATTTTGGGAAGATCCAATGTAAAAGGAGCCATTCATGTGCATGCAAATCAGCTCTCATTGGAGATGAGACTGTTGCATAGCATTATTAGTCGGATTTTCCTATCCAGGACAGGCAGATTCGACTGGGTTAGTGAGCGAGATCTTGTATTCATGAGGTGACTGATTGAGGGGGAGCCCCTCAACCTTCCATTCATTATGATCTCATAGATGAGAGAGGCTGTGCGTAGGGCACGAGCCTGTTTACCCTACGGGATGGTTTTCATCTTGTTGTTTCAGGAGGCAGGCATAGATCTTACTAGGGAGGATTGTCGGTTATTGCTATACACCGACAAGTATACAGTGAAATCCCTGACTAGAATGGGATTTTTCAAGGTTGATGGGAACTGGATCAGGAATACCTCAGGAGTTCCTGTAGCACACTCTGAGAACTTAGATGATGACATTCAGGCTACACAGGGTCTTGGTGAGCAGGCTGAGGGACATACATATGAGGCTGGGCCTTCCGAGCCAGCTCCTGCTTCACCACATTCACCTATCAGGACTCCTACTGTTGCTAGAGCTGACACTGATGATAGACCCCACAAAGTTTTGGAGGAAATTTCTAGTCTCAAGACTGATACTGATCAGAGGATCACTTCTCTACAGTCTGAGATGCAGCAGGGTTTTCATGACATCATGGTTATATTGAGGTAGTTATCAGCAGCCAGCCAGCATGGACCTTCTACTGGCACTTTTACTGGCACAGCTACCGACACAGCGACTGGTACCGGCACTGCGACTGGCACACATGCTGAGCAGGGACAGGAGGCACACTGCACCGAGGTACCATATCATGACACACCTACTGTTGGTGAGCCTCAGGATCCTATAGAGGCAGTTGGATCTGTTGATATTGGAGTGACTCCGGCCACTCAGATACTTTCTTCCACCAGTACATTGGCCCTATCTCTTGATCCACCTACTGCCAGACCTACACCCATCTTCATTTCATCTGAATCAAAAACCAAACCTAAACCCAAATCTAAAGTTACTAGGACTTCCACACCCATTAGGACTAGAATTAGGGATCTCCGCACTAGGTTTCCCAAATTCAAGCCTAGTCCAGGTATTTTAGAGGTCGGTTCCTCCTCTAATGAGGAAGAATCTAACAGTGGTCCTAGCACCTCTTTCTGATGGTTAGGTTTTATCTTGTGAGACTTTTTGTTGTTGTACTTTGATTATGTGATACTATTTTGTTGTGCCGTGGCACGTTTGTAAAGTATCGCATACACTATGTATTGACTCACTTTATATATCTATATTTCACTTGTCTTGATACACTCTCATATACTTTGTTATGATTGAATCAATATTTCTCATTTGTTATGAATATATGTTGTAAATGTTTCTCTATTTCTCATCTACCTTTTGTTGATGACAAAAAGGGGGAGAATGGAGACTATGTATGTTTGGGCATGAAAATTGCTATTGATTTATGAAACTATGTATGTTTGGGCATGAAAATTGCTATTGATTTCTGAAAATTACTATTGAATTCATGAAAATTATTCAAAAATTGATTACAAAAGCTATATGGATAATTGAATGTTATGAAATTTTGATAAAACGAATGTTTGATTTATAGAAAGTTGATGAAACTTAAGTTGACTTCAAAAGGTTGAAAATTTTATAAGTTTCGATACACTTTATATAGTTAATACCTTTGATACATCATGTATCGATACATTATGTTGTGATACATATGAAAGTTCATATTTCGATACACTTGATACATAATATTTGGTATTCAGTCATGAACATTTGATACATTTTGACACATTGTATTGATACACTGATACCTAACCTACATGATACGTATAGACTTGAAAATACTGCAATTGTAAAGTGATCTCATTTTTTTGATCATGCCCAGTGTTTTGTCATCATCAAAAAGGGAGAGATTGTTGATCCCTGGAATGAATTTGATGATTACAAAACATTGGAGCATGTATTTGATACTAACTCTTTATAGATGTTTAAGAAGTTTTTGCAGGAATGAATTACCTTGATTTTAAAATAGTATTCAAATTTACTTAAGGAAATTCAATTGAGTTTGTAAATGCCTTTAGTTATGAATGTTCTAATCATGAAAAAATGGGCTTAAAAGTGTAAATAATTTGATAAAGCATGTAAAGTTGCTTCTAGTTATTTCAATGATGAAGTTTTTGAGAAGCTTGAAGCAAGTTTTAAAGACTTGTAAAAGCTGACTCAAGACGGCACGGCACGAAGGCAGAATTCAAAGTTTTAGAACTAAGAGCCGACTCCCAGCTCAAGAGCCGATTCTTACAGAAGTATAGTTTTTGAAGTTCTGAGACCTAGAGCAGACTCCCAGATCAAGAGCAGACTCTAGGTATGCATGTTTGTCAAGAATAAAAGCATGAAGCCAAGAGCCGACTCCTAGTCCAAGAGCCGGCTCCTACAAAACTTTGATTTTAGCATTCCTAAGATTTCGAGCGGACTCCTGGAGCTCGAGCCGGCTCATAGAGCCATTGTCTACACTTCAACGACTAGCTACAAAATTTGAAATTTAAGTGCCAAATCACCTCCAACGACCATTTCACGATTCCCAAGGCCCTACAACGGCCATATCACTTGAAATACTATAAAGGGGATCATTTTTGAAGGATTAATTAATTAATGAAGATTTATTGCTGAATATTCTTGAGAAAAAGAAGTGCTTCCAAGTCATTCCTTCACCTACCTTAAAGAGCATTCAAGTGAGATTCAAAGCTTCACCAACTCCACTCTATCATTGAATCCACTCATTGAAGAAGGGAAGAAGGAGCTTTGAAGAGCATTGAAGTGTATTTAAAGCTTGACTTCGCCTTGATCTTCATCGGCAACATCAAAACAACTTTGGTTTGTTGTAGTTGCTCATTTTACATTCTTTATCTTGGTTTGCTCTCTTAGAACAGCAAGGGGCTGTATCTAGAGAGAGAGTTGAAGGTTTTAGGTGAACCTTGTAAAACCTAAATTTGGGTTCTTGGTTTTTCCGGTTTGAAACCAAGTGTTTGGATTTTCTTTGGTGATCCCGTGTAAAACCAAAGGGAGTTTGGGTTTCTTTGGTGATACCAGTAAAACCAAAGTGTACAGGTTTGGATTGTGAGCCTTGTAAAATAATCTGACTGTATTTCGGTTGGAGGATATAGTGGAAATCCAAAGTGGTCCTTGGGTAGTGGATGTAGGAGCCGGTTGCTCCGAACCACTATACTTCTTGGTGTTTGTGATTGTGCTTTCATTGTTTAATTGCTTTAATTTGTTTACTTCCGCTTTGCACATTTCACTTCACCTCTACACTAAAAAAATTTTAAGTGCACATACTTGCAAAAAGTTTTTAATTCCAATTTGCCCCCCTCTTGGGAAGCCACCTGGGCAACATAAGGCAAGATCACTGACATGGAGTCTCTATCAGATCTAGCCGAGCACCATGTGGTCGGAAGTTGCCACGTCAGGCCGCCCCTCTTTGAGCTCCTTCGCCGGGTGGCTCCCTCAAGGTCGAGCCCATCTCGACCGAAGTCGAGCTCCGGCTCTTTTTGAGCTCCTTTGTCAGGTGGCTCCCTCGAGATCGAGCCCACCTCGGCCGAAGTCGAGCTCCGGTTCTCTTTGAGCTCCTTCGCCAGGTGGCTCCCTCGAGATCGAGCCCACCTCGACCGAAGTCGAGCTCCGGCTCTCTTTGAGCTCTTTCGCTAGGTGGCTCCCTCAAAGTCGAGCCCACCTCGACCGAAGTCGAGCTCCGACTCTCTTTGAGCTCCTTCGCCAGGTGGCTCCCTCAAGGTCGAGCCCATCTCGGTCGAAGTCGAGCTCCTGCTCTCTTTGAGCTCCTTTGCCAGGTGGCTCCCTCGAGGTTGAGCCCACATCGGTCGAAGTCAAGCTTCTGCCAGGTGCTCTTCGGATGAAGTGCCCAGCGACCAGGGCCCGTGATGCTGCCTTCCTTGGACTGCGCACCGACATCCAAGGACTACGGAGTAGCACCCCTCGGGATGCCATGATCGCCTCTGTGGCCACTTTCACCAAATTAGAAAGGGCACCCTGTCCAAGGCACTGCACTCCCAACCGGCCGTTTGCACCACCCGAAAGGGGAAAGTCCCCCAAAAGATTCAAATCCAGGGGATGGTTGCCCCCGATCGAGGTTCTGCCAAACTTTCCAAAATGGAGTGACCAGGGAGGATGTGAGAGCCATCGATGTGACCCCCTATCATGAATGGGGAAAACACCCGGGCGCACGGCACAGGGCGGTGCTGGACGACCAACCGACACCTACAGAGGGAGGAGATCCCGAGGCAGATCGCTGGAAGGGTCCTTGGCTTAAAAGGGCTCTCCCAAGGTTTTCAAACAGGTAAGTCAAATATGGGCAAGCAAGAGGAAGGAAGAGAGAGCATTCTGGGCTACCAGAGACTCACTAGAAGGGTCTCGATAGATGCAGCTATCACAGCTCAAGTTCTCCTCTCCCACTGCCTCCTTCACCTCGTTCTCTTTCTCATTCTAAAAATCTCCTCCTCAGAGCATGGAGTCCAAACCAAGGGGCCCACAGGGAAGGAGCTGTTCTCCTAGATCGCCATTGTCTTGATCATCGGAGTGCCCTTGCCGGGATCCCCAGCCCGGGTCTTCTCTCTTTTGCAAGTCTGGGCACGCGCTTGGCTCCCATGCGACGAGGTTGACATCCAGGTCATCCCGAAGCTACAGGCCACGACGGCATGGGCGGCAACAGATTGGTGCACTAATTAGGGGGGCAGGACAGTCTGACTCAAACCAATCCCCAAACATGCAAACCCACTCGGAGAATGGTGATGATGCGTGCACAGGAGGTCTCTACCAACCATGCGGGGGACCCTCCCTTCTCACGGGGGCCCACACAGTCCAGAGAGGGAACCCCCCGCTCCACCGCAACCACCTTCGATGGATGTCCAGTTAGCAGTGCTCGCCCAGTAGATGCAAGTTCTGACTGCGGCAGTGCGATAGTTACAGCATCAGCATCGATCCCTGGCTATCCACCAACAGCCAGGAACCCCTATGGCCTAAGCCGTCGTGCCCTGTGATAGCCTACGGTCCTTCCAAGGAAGGCCGTCGCTACCGCGGGCTATGATAGATCACCGGGAAAGCCACCGAACCCCGATAAAGAGATAGTGGACCAGGTCCGTCGACCGAGAGAGCCGATCTCCGATCCTTAAGCAGGCTGCTACCAAGCACCATCGAGGCCGTCGAGGCAAGGGCCCCCGTTGCAAACCCCTTAGCTGTCCCCTTCACCTCCTCCATCGATCTCAGCGAAAGGCTCCATCGATGAGGCCATCAGGTGCATGGCTGAAAGGCACTTGGAGGAACAGGAGCGCAAGTTGGCAGAACTATCCTGCCAGTTTGCAAATCTACCGGGCTCTTCCCATGAGCCGGCGGGACATGACGCCCATCCCCCTTTCTCCCAAGAAATCCAAGAGGAGCCGATCCCAAATCGGTTCCGCATGCTACAGGTGGATCCCTACGATGGGACCACCGACCCCCTGGACCATCTTGAGAGCTACAAGACTCTCATAAGAGTCCAAGGGGCAACCAACATCCTCTTCTGCATTGCCTTTTCAGCCACCCTCAGAAAGGCAGCTCGAGTCTGGTTCACCAGACTCGAGTCGGAGACCATCGGCTTCTTTGCATAGTTGGAGAAGAAGTTTGTGGCACATTTCGATGCCTGTAGGAAGGTGCCACGAGAAGCAGATAGCCTTTTCTCCATCAGGCAGCAGGACCACGAGCTCCTGCGAGGCTATATGGCCTATTTTAAAGTTGCTGCACTGGAGATCTACAACCTAGATGAGCCCATTGCCGTGATGGTGATGAAGAGATGGCTCAAGATCTCCCGTCTGACCTACTCCCTGGATAAAAAGCCTCCGAAGACATACTCTGATCTCCTCCTCCATGTTCATAAGTACATCCAAGCCGAGAAGGTAGACCGTATGAGGAGGGAGCTAAACGAGAAGCCACTGAAGAAATAGCCCATGGGGGAGATGTCCGGGGTGTGGAAGCCCAGATCGATGACTTGGTGGAAGCCTTCCAAAATCTTTGCCTGTACCAGATGAAGCTGAATCCGATAAAGTAAGCATTTGGGATAGCAGCAGGAAAATTTCTCGACTTCATGGTCACCCTAAGAGGAATTGAAGCCAATCCCGAGAAGGTCCAAGCAATTGTTGACATGAAGCACCCCACCTCGAAGAACCAAGTCCAGTGCCTCACGAGCCAGATTGCCGCCCTGAGCTGGTTCATCTCATGGTCCACTGATCGCTGCCTGTCATTCTTCAAGGCACTGCATAAAGTCAATGACTTCACATGGACGAAAGAGTGCAAGGAAGCCTTTGAGGAGCTAAAGAAATTCTTGGTATCGCCACCACTACTCTCCAGGCCGGAAGATGGAGAAGAACTCTTACTATACCTGGTGGTCATCCCAAGGGCCGTCAGCTTGGTCTTTGTCCACACAGATAAGGACGGGAATCAAAAACTGGTATACTATACCAGCAAGCTCCTCCAGGATGCGGAGATCAGGTACACCCGCTTCAAAAAGTTAATTTTTTTCCTTATAATGTCTGCTCAGCGTCTCAGGCCGTACTTCCAAGCGCATCTTATTGCAGTCCTGACAAATCAGTCACTGAGGGCCATCCTCAGCCACCCCGATACTTTCGGATGCTTGGCTAAGTGGGCACTGATACTTAGCGAGTTCGACATCGCATACCAACCGAGACCATCTTAGAAGGCCCATGTGCTAGCTAACTTCCTGGTCGAGTGCACGGGCATGGGCAAGGAGCCAGAGGAGGTCACCCCGGAGTGCCTGATAGAGCCTGAAACCGAGGGAGAGATCTGGGTGCTCCACGTAGACGGCACATCCAACTCAGGAGGGAGCGAGGCAGGCCTCATCCTTGCTAACAGTGATGGGGTCGTGGCCGAGTGCGCGCTCCATTTCCAGTTCGCAGCAACCAACAACCAGGTAGAATACGAGGCACTCCTCGCAGGACTGAGAGTCTCCCGTGAATTGGGTGTGCCCAGCTTGAAGGTCTTCACCGACTCCCAGCTGGTTATCGGATAGGTGTCGGGAGAATTTGAGGCGAGAGACCCCCAAATAATGAAGTACTTAGAACATGTACACTTGAGCATGACAGGCTTCCGGTGCTTCAGCATCTTCCACATCCCTCGTAGTGAGAACGCACGCGCCGATGTCCTTTCAAGGCTCACGACCCTGCCAGACTCATCACTGGGACGCGCCCACATGAATACCTGGAAACTCCGAGCTATGAAGCTCCGCAGTTGGTTCAGCAAGTCACCCTGGAGCCTAGCTGGATGGATCGATACATTCAGTACATCACCAACGACACCTTGCCGGAGGGCCGCGCGGAGGCCGACCTCACCAAGAAGAAGGCTGCACACTTTGTCTTGATGGATGGGCAGCTCTACCGCAGGTTCTACTCTTACCCTCTCATGAAGTGCTTGAAACCCATAGAGGCAGCCTTTATGCTCCAAGAAATACATGAAAGCCTCTGCGAAAATCATGTGGGGGGCAGGACATTAGCATACAAGGCCCTCCACCAGGGATATTACTGGGAGACCATGAGGGAGGATGTAGCCAACTTCATGAAGAAGTATGATCGTTGCCAATGCCATGATCGCATACAGCGTCAGCCGGCGGCACTACTTTCCCAACTCCTCGCCCCTTGGCCGTTCACCCAATGAGAGATGGACATCCTTGGTCCATTTCCTCCTATGCCCGGGCAATGCAAGTTCTTGATAGTGGCCATTGATTACTTCACCAAATTGATGGAGGCAGAGCTGCTAGCACGGATCACCGAGGTCAAGGTCTGGAAGTCGATAGTTTGTCGCTTCGGACTTCCGCACACCATCATTACCAACAACGGATGGTAGTTCACAATCGAGAGTTCGAAGAGTTCTGCACCGACCTCGGAATCCATCACCGCTTCACCTCGGTGGCTCACCCCCAGACCAATAGAGAGGCCGAAGTGACCAATCAAACCATCCTCCAGGGGCTACGAACCGGGTTGGACCAAGCCAAGGGCAGGTGGGCAGAGGAACTTCCCAGTGTCCTTTGGGCCTACCACACAACACCCCGGATGGCTATGGATGAGACACCCTTCAACCTCATCTTCGGCACCGAAGCCATGGTCCCAGTCGAACTCGGTGTGCCCACCCTTCAAGTGGAGCAATACGATGAAGCCAAAAACCCAGCCCGCCTTCTGCTCAACTTGGACCTCCTTGAGGAAACGAGAGACAAGGCTCGACTCCGAATGGTGGCCTACCGATAGCAGGTAGCTCGGTACTACAACACGCGGGTAAGGCCAAAGATCTTTCGCCTAGGCGATTTGGTGTTGCGACAAGCTGAAGCCTCTCAGTCCCGAGAGTGTGGCAAACTCTTCCCGAATTGGGAGGGCCCCTACAAGGTGGTCGAGGCTCTCCCCCATGGAGCTTACTACCGTGCTGAGCTCAATGGTGCCCAGTTCCCGCGAACCTAAAATGCCAACAATTTGAGGATGTACTACCAGTAATGTAAAACCTCTTCCCATTAATAAAAGAATTTCTTTTGGTGCAAACTTTCTTTGCCTCGCAGGAATTTTGCTGCTCGACCCCAGGTTCGGTAGATCAAGCCGGGAAACTCCTGAAGCCCTATACCTCAATGCCAGGAAACTCGTGAAGCCCCGCACCTCGAAGCCGGAAAACTCTTGAAGCCCCGCACTTCAAGTCGAGAAACTCCTAAAGCCCCGCACATCAAGCCGGGAAACTCTTGAAGCCCCGCACATCAAGCCGGGAAACTCCTGAAGCCCCGTACTTCAAGCCAGAAAACTTCTGAAGCCTTTCACCTCAAAGCCAGGAAACTCCTGAAGCCCCGCACTTCAAGCCAGAAAACTCTTGAAGCCCGCACTTCAAGCCGGGAAACTCCTGAAGCCCAGTATCTTGAAGCTGGGAAACTCCGGAAGCCTCGCACCTCGAAGCCAGGAAGCTCTTGAGCCCCGTCGTCTGTCAAAATAAGTTCTGGCTAGCTGAGGGCGCCCAATGAACTCTAAGAGTTCAGCCCCTCAGCTCGGCTACTTTCAAGGTGCTTGGAGACAGCCTCACTCAAAATCACTCAGGACTCCTGAAAGGAGTCTCATGAGACCCTGTTACTCCATCTCCGACATGATGGAAGCCACTCAACTCAGAGCCTCTCTCCTCAACTGCCCCCAATACCGGAGCTCTGTCGAAAAGAGCCAGAAGACTTAGCCACTTGAAGCAAGACTACATAGAAAAGGTACATACGTGGGCAGCCAAAAAGAAGAAGGGAGAGAAGGGGACAATGAATGTGGAGTAAAAAGATGCTTCGTTAAATTTAAAAACATGTAACATTGTCATCAGACCCCAGACAGGCCAGGTGGTCCGGAGAGAAAAGGAAAGCAAAAAATACAAGTCAAAGAATGCGAGAGGCCCCCGTCCTACTCCACCGGCTCCTTCCCAGGATGGTGCTGAGAACAGGAGGCATCCTCTAGGGCCTCCAATGTTGGAGTCGCATCAGCAATCGAAGCTACATCAGCAACGACCTCGGCTCCTCCGCTTTGGCGATGGCCATGATCGAATCGGTGGGGAAGGCGAGTCCATCCAGATTCATTTCCGGGATGAGCTGCACCACCCTGGATCGGCAGAACTCGTACCCCTTGAAGAAGGAGTCGACGACCAACTCGTGGAACTCCGTGTCAAATTCCTCTGAGGCCTTGTACTTTGGTACTGCCTCGATGGCCTCCTTTTTCACGACCACCATTAAGGCCACCACCCCTACGACCTTCTCTTCAGCGGCTGCCGCCCGCACCCGTGCCGCCTCAAGCTGGGCCCGGAGGTCTTCGGTCAACCCCGCTACCCAAGTCATCTTGGCCTTGAGCTCTTCTGCCGCCCGGGCCACCTCAGCTTTGAGCCTTTCAGCCTTGGCCATCTCCGCCTTGAGCTCTTTGGCCCGACGCTTGACCTGGTCCTTCTCCGGGCCAGGGAATCCTCGAGGCCCTTGGAATGCCTCTCGAGGCTCGCCGCCTCAGACTTCAGCTCCCGATACTTCTCCTCCACCTCCTGAGCCCTGTACGCCTTTAACTTCGCCTCAGTCGCCAACGAGGCTATCTCTTGCTCCTTCAGCTGGTCCCACTTCACCCAGTGCTTGCAATAGTCGCAGATGAGCAGGAGGTCCATCCCAAGCTGCGTCAAGATGGATGTCAGCCATGCAAAAAAAAAGAGAGAGAGAAAAGAAAAGAAAAGAGAAAAATGGAGGACAAGGAACCTATAGTGAAAAGCTGCGGGAAAGTGTCGAGGATAGCGTCCGCAAGGAGCCTTCCTCCCTTTTCATGCCGGTTGCGCAGTTGGATGGCATACTCCATCATGCATTCCACCAGCCCCGTATCCTGTACCATGGAGGAGTTCGGTGCCGGCTCAATTGGTGCCCTCCGGGACTTATCCTTCTTTTTCTTCTGGGCCACCATGGTGCCCTCGGGAGTGGCTGAGGATGTCTCCGAGACCCTGTGGGGGCTTGCCACCACCCCAGTCAGCATTGCTGGCCCCATCTCCCTCCTTTCCTCTTCCTCCACCTACACTTCGATGACTTTTGGAGGTGGGGGGTTCAGCAGCAGCAGCAAACCGGGCCCAGAACGACCACCTCGATCTCCTGCACTGATGAATGAACTGTCACCTCGGCGGACTGACGACCGGCTCGGCCACCCTTTTACCTGGCCCGGAGGGTGCAACAGGCACAGGCTCTACACCGGCCTCACCTTGAGGCCTCTTCGATGGGGACTCCCTTTGCCTCACCGGTGCACCCCTCTTCTTAGAGAGTGCGATGAGCTGATCCATTGAGTACTTCATGCCTGCAAAAAGAAGAAGAAGTACAAGGTTAGCTCGAACCCATGCAAACTCGCAGAAGAAGTAAGCCAAGTGTGTGCCGAACTCACCCAACTCCCGGATTGGACTGACTCCGGCTTTAAAAAGGTTCTGCTCTGATAGCAGATCCTCCCAAGATGGAATCTGGTTGACGACAAGCTGGTCGTAGACCTCTCGGTCGACCGTGTCAATCTTCGAATTTTGGTTCGGAGTCCGGTCTGGATCACTCTAGACCCAGTCAACTCCTTCGATGGAAGTGAAGAAGTACTTACTCTTCCATCCTTTGATGAGAGAGGGGAGTTCAAATTTGATGCCCTTCGGGTGAGGAGAGATAAACCACCACCCATCCTCGATCGGGTGGCGTTTCAAAGTAAAAAAGGCCCGGAATAAAGAAAACCGAGCCACTATCCCATGAAAGTGGCAGAGGACAACGAAGCAAAAAATCGCCCTAACAGCATTTAGGACTAACTGAGCTGGAACAAGACGGTAATGGCTCAGCATATAAAGAAAAAAGGGATGGAAAAGAAATCGAAGACCCCTTACGAGGGACTCCTTGTAGAGGGCTATCCGACCTGGGCTACTGGAGGTAACCCGTTCCCCCGGTCATGGGACCAAGAGTCGGATGGAGTCCGGGATGCCGAAGGCCTTCCAGATTATCGACAAGTCCTCTTCGGTGATCGTCGAAGTGACCCCACCGGGACCAATCGATCGAGGAAGATCAAAAGAAGGCTCAGGAACAGAAGGAGGAGGGAGACGAGCTCGGGACTCTCTTATAACAATCCCGGTGGGGCAAAGCCTCATGCAAACCTCGAGAGGAACTTCCTCCTCCTTATCGAAGGATGGAGTCCTCAGTCGAGAAGACCCTGTCTCATTGGGGTTGCTTGACGGACGGAAGCTACGGCCTGAAGGGGCCATCCTAAGAAGAAACCGAAGAATAGAAGAAAAAGAAGAAGGACAAGGTCCAAAGATGCCCTAGAGATGGACTCTACCTAACTGGGAAGGAAGGAGGATCGAAGGGAACGAACCTAATGACCTTCCAGAAAAGGAACAGTCATAGGGAAGAAAAAGAACGCTATGGTACCAATGGTGGGCTCGAAGGATTCGAAAAGAAAGTATTTTCAAAAACTTCGCTTCCTTTCGAAAAGATCAGACTGCAACTGTACCACTCCCAAAACTGCCACCAGCCGATAAGCGCCATGTGTCGAAATTGAAGGGGCGAGATGCTTCGGTTCAGCCAAAGCCACTTCATTTTTTGCATTCACCATTATATTTCCTCGAACATGCTAATGTGTCGCCCTCCCATTGGCCTCAAGGACCGTTCAACGAGGCATCGGTGATTGCGGTAATTATGGTGCACGATCTTTGCCTTTCTATATCAGCCTCGTAATTACTCCCTTCGCCCCGAGCACCGCGTGCCATCAGGACTTGGAAGTGGGGAGAAAATGATATGGCAAGATCGCTGACGTTGAGTCTTTGTCAAATCCAGCCAGACGCCACGGGTCGGAAGTTGCCACGTCAGGCCACCCCTCTTTGAGGTCCTTCGTCGGGTGGCTCCCTCAAGGTCGAGCCCACCTCGATCGAAGTCGAGCTCCGGCTCTCTTTGAGCTCCTTCGCCAGGTGGCTCCCTCGAGGTCGAGCCCACCTTGGCCGAAGTCGAGCTCCGACTCTCTTTGAGCTCCTTCGCTAGGTATCTCCCTCGAGGTCGAGCCCACCTTGGCCGAAGTTAAGCTCTGACTCTCTTTGAGCTCTTTCGCCAGGTGGCTCCCTCAAAGTCGAGCCCACCTCGATCGAAGTCGGGCTCCGGCTTTCTTGAGCTCCTTCGCCAGGTGGCTCCCTCGAGGTCGAGCACACCTCGACCGAAGTCGAGCTCCTGTTCTATTTGAGCTCCTTCACCAGGTGGCTCCCTCGAGGTCGAGCCCATCTCGATCGAAGTCGAGCTCCTGCTCTCTTTGAGCTCCTTCACCAGGTGGCTCCCTTGAGGTCGAGCCCACCTCGGCCGAAGTCAAGCTTTTGCCAGGTTCTCTTCGAACAAAGTGCCCAGCGACCAGGGCCTGCGGTGCTGCCTTCCCTTGGACTACGTGCCACCATCCAAGGACTACGGAGTAGCACCCCTTGGGATGCCATGATCGCCTCTGTGGCCACTTTCACCAAATTGGAAAGGGCACCCTGTCCAAGGCATTGCACTCCCAACCGACCATTTGCACCACCCGGAAGGAAAAAGTCTCCTAGAATATTCAAATCCAGGGGACGGCTGCCTCCCGATCGAGGTTCTGCCAAACTTTACAAGACGAAGTGACCAGGGAGGATGTCAGAGCCATCAGCATGACCCCCTATCACGAATGGGGAAAACACCCGGGCGCATGGCATGGGGCGGTGCTGGATGTTGACCAACCCATGCCTGCAAAGAGAGGAGATCCCGAGACATATCACTAGAAGGGTCCTTGGCTTAAAAGGGCTCTCCCAAGGTTTTCAAACAGGTAAGTCAAATACGGGAAAGCAAGAGGAAGGAAGAGAGAGCATTCTGGGCTACCAGAGACTCGCCGAAAGGGTCTCGATGGACACAGCTACCACAGCTCAAGTTCGCCTCTCCCGCTGCCTCCTTCACCTCATTCTCTTTCTCATTCTAAAAATCTCATCCTCAGAGCATGGAGTCTAAATCAAGGGGCCCACAAGGGAGGATCTGTTTTCCTAGATCACCACTGACTTGATCGTCGGAGTGCCCCCGCCGGGATCCCCGGCCCAGGTCTTCTCTCTTTTGCAGGTCCGGGAGCGCTCTTGGCTCCTATGCGACGAGGTAGGCATCAAGGTCATCCCGAAGCTACAGGCCAAGGCGGTGTGGGCGACAACACCAGTTATTTTCAAGTTATAATATTATTGGTGTGATTGTTTAAAGACCTTACTGGGTTGTAAAGCTCACAACTCCTAGTTTCTTCCTTCTCAGGGTTGTACAGGATTTCGAGCTTAGTAGTGAATTAAATTCATGATAAAGTGATACATAACAAAGATCAGGCTGGGCATGTGATTGAATATAAATTTTTAGATGGTTTAGTCAGTTCGGTTACTGATATTTATATAATAAATTAGTAGACTATTCAGTGATTTTGACTTGAATAAAAGGATTGTTTAGTTATTATTCAATTATTTAAATAATATTGATTTATTTGAAGTGATTTTTGAATGAAGTGAATATTGTGTACCTAGATCTTGCATGATCTCTAAAATGTATTCTAGGATTTGTGCGGCCGATCGCATAGCCGATTCCGGTGCTGGATTCGGTGCATGACACTAATATAATTTCATTGGATGATGACTCAAGACTCTTTAACCAAAGCAAGATGAAAATAAAAAAGTTTCAGATATTTCACCAATCGAGTTATCATCTTGGATCAAGAGATATATGATTAGGTATCTAGGCTTAATACGATTCCATGCCCATGACCTTTTTAGGATATTGTGTGATCGAATGATTGAATTATATAGTAACTCACCATAGAATAGTGTTTTGATAATTTTACCAAAATTTTATATCTTCTGGATAGCCATGACATGTTGCTATCTTGGCTTGTAGACTTACATGAATTAAAGAGTTTAATTTGATAATTAATTAGAAGGAGTTATAATTAATTAGTGTTTTGAATTTGACCTAATTGGATTAGATTCAAACCTAAGTCTATTACAAGCTAGGTATGGAATTCAATGGATTACGGATAATAAGAATCAATCTTAAACCTAATCTAACAGGATTTAGTGTAAATCTTATGGGTCTAATAAGATTGTTAGAACATGATTTAGATTCAAGTTTCTAATTAAATTGAAAGACCAAGTTTGACTTGACCAAAATTGAAACCCAATAAGAATAAGACTCTTATTTGCACATAATTTAAATGTGGTGCCATATACCTTTCTTTTCCGGTTTTTTTCTTAGCATGAAGAGGATTTGGAGAAGTCCTTCTTCATTGGGAATCTCTTTCTTCAATGCCTATTATAAATAGCACAAGGGAGCACCAAGTTTGAATAGGTTCGGGTATGTTTTCTTAGGCATCAGAGTGTTGGTATAAGAAATTCTCATGCCCATTTTTTTTTTTTTTTGGAATGAAAGCCCAAGGAAGAGCTCTTCTCTTCTTGATACTCTCTCCCCTCACGCCCCATTGGATAAACATGAGAATTGCCCACTTTGTGAAGGTGTCTTAGTGCCTTGTTTAAGATGGCGTAGGATTTGTTTTTAGTTGCAAGAAAAGAGCTGGCACCCCTAACAGTCCTCTTAAGGAATTTTGACCAAGCCTTGGATGCCTCCTTATGGGCTTCTCTTTTCTTCATATCCACTTCAAATAGGATTTAAATCAGCACCAAATAAAAAGTAAAATCATCGGTGAAAAATTCTTAGCACCAAGGGTTGGTGTTTGGATAATTTCACGCCCACTAGGAGTCCTCCTAGTGGGTTATGATATGATGTGGTGCCTCTCATGCTCAGCAAAAACCCATGCCAGGTACTCTCTCTCTCACCAAAAGTTGGTACACAAAAGTGAGTCATATTCCTGGTGAGGTTAGGAAAAAGGCTGAGATAGTTTTGGAAGTCTAATTAAATTAGCTTTCTATACCAAAAAGGTTTGAAATTAGCTTTCTATACCAAAAAGGTTTGACAAAAAATTTATAAATTAGAGGAACCTCCAAAGGTTGGAGTAAATTAATTCTTATCTAAGATAAGGTTAAAAGAGTATAGAGGAGGGATAGAGAGAGGGTTTTGTGATCTCGTGAGAAGAGATTATAATTGAGATAGAAAGGTGTTCATCTTCTTGAAAAGGAGAAGGACTGAAATATTTTTAAAAAATTTCAATGGATTTGATTTGATTGAGAAGGTCACTGTGAGGTTCCTATGTGGATCACTATTGAAGAGCTCGCACTTGAAGGACTTGTGGATTATAGACTAGCATTGGATGACCATCATTCAGGTACACTTTTATTTCAGTTGCTTATGTTATTTCTTTTATTATATGCAAGTAGATCTTGTAGTTAGGATTTCAAATGCTTCTCTGATGTAATTGTTATATTTGTTTCATAAAAAAATTTAAAAATATATTTTTGCTATGCATCCGATTTCCCGTAATGGTATTAAAGTCTCATTGTATTATACAATTAAAATTTTAACCATATTTATGATATAGATTAGATCTACTTTATATAAATCCTGATCTAAAATTTTTGCTCCTATATTTTTGATATTAGATGCTTCTAAAATCAAAATAAAATTATTTTAATCATGATCAGCCCTTGGTATGTGATGCAATAGATTAAGAAGTTTTTTTTTTAATAGAACAGGATATTCATTAAAGAGAACGAGATACAATCCAAAAAGTCAGAGAATATAGCATTTCTGAGCTATACAGGGACAACATGCCAATCAGTCCAAATCGACGAGAACTTGTTAGACAAGTCAAAATAGCAAAAAATCATTTAAATTTGATCAAATAACCATTGCTTCGCATATGTGATACATGAGAAAAAGGCCACAATGAAATCCTAGAATTTTGCACACCTAAAACCTTTCTAAAACCTCTCTAAAAAATTTGACTAAATCATTATAGTTGTGGTAACTTCATAAGAATAGTTGCGGAAACTTCATAAGAATATGTTTTTTAAATTTTGAAAATTTAACTTGATGGAATTTAGGATTGATAGATGTTTTCTAGTGATTAGAATCTTTTAGTCACTGAATTTCAGCTTGCTAAAATTTTTTATTTTCTAAAAAGTCATGGCAATAGGTGTTGAAATCTAAAATCCTATATTTTGGACTCACCTAAGGCTCAATTATGAGTCTTGCTATGACCAGAACTTTTAATGATTAAAGTTGTAGTTTAACCTAATTGAATTAGGATTTTAGGTTTACTTGACCCAATCCTAATTTGATTAGGATTTGAGTCTAGGTTCACTTGATTCAAACCTAACTAGTTATTGATCTGAACTTAAGTTGATTCGGATCAATTATTGATATATAATTGACCTAATTTGGACTAAGAGTTAGTCCAAATCAAAGTCTAATTTTATTTAGCTTAAGAGTTGAACCAAATTAATCCTAGGATAATAGGATTATGATATGAGATACATAAGTAATAATAAATGCATGTTGGTACATATATGAGATACATGTTTAGAATCTACATTGAACCAAAAGCCCTTATAAAAATTATATTAAGTCCTAGTGGTAGAAACCAAAAATTAATCAAGTTTGGAATAGATTTGACAAATTGGTATTAAAGAAAAGTCTTCAAGAGTGGTAGTTACTTAATTAAGATTGTTGGGTCAGCAGTGAAAAGCCTCCCACCAATCTCATACTTACCTTGTTGGTAAAGGTAAATTGATTTTAAATTTTAATTGCTTAAGGTTAAGACTACTACTTAAATTAACTAAGTATTAAGAATGCTACTTAAGCATTCCTTCATACCGGAGTTAATAAAGTATGTCAAGATCTGTAGTGAGTTTGTTGTGGAATCCACAAGACTTGTTGTAGGAACTAATGTAATATTGACTTAGTGCATTATAATACTTATGGTATACTTGAATAGTGTTACTTTGTTGTGCTATATGTAAGGATGGCATTGTTCAAGTATAAGCATATGGGATGAAGGGTTAGGCTTAATAAAAAAATTATAGTTTGTTATGTTATCCATGAGAGTACAAGTATTTTAGAGATAAAAGAGAAATTGAAAATTGCATGACATGTAATCGGTAAGAGTTACCTATCTTTGAACTAATGATTATTTGTTGTACTTGTTGTATCTTCAAGAAATGGTGCTAATTCGGGCTCGACTTGGACAAGGCTGAAGCTGGCATGGCTGTGACTGGAACTGGAGTGGCTACTGATATGGAGTAGAGCCTCATAGGATTTTATCACCAGGAATTGGTCCTGCAAGATAGAAAAAATCAGAAAGTTCAATATACGGGGATGGGTTCCTGATGATGGATCCTTCGATGTCCAAGTTAGTCTCCTGAAAAATAAATAAAAGAGTTCTCACTATGTTTGAAATAAGAATAAGGAAGGAGTCCAAAAAAAAATGAAGAAGACGATGAAATAAAATATATGAAAGAAAGGGATCTCAATGCATATAACCATGTTTATAATGAAATACGGTTTTCATTTTCCAACAGGCTTGCTGTACTGGAACCATTTCTGCTAGTTGCCATAAACAAGCGTTGCGCCCATATTTTTTTGGACAATTTTAAAATTGTTCGGACTTCAGATATGTCGAATTGTCGACCGTTCTCCCAGGTCTCCGCTCCACCCGAGTCACAAGCCCTTGCCATCCCGAGATATTTTTATAATATATCTGAATGGTTTTATCCATAAGAGAAATATTCAGGAAAAGAAAATTAATATAACGGAAGCCCTATAAATTATTTATCAAAACTTGGAGCTGGGATGGTGGCATTTTCCCCGGCCATGGCACTCTTAGCCTCTCCTGCCTCTGCTTCCACTTGCACTCCCACATTCCACCTCCTTGACCTCCAATCCCCATCACGCCCTCGTTCCTTCCCATTCCTCCTCTCCAAATCCTCTCCCAGGCCCACCTTCCTTTGCCACTCCTCCTCCACTGGGCCATCTCCTCGCACCCCCAACTCCGCCAAAACCGAATCCACCACCCCCTCTCTCTCCGACCAGCTCCGCCCGCTTTCCCTCACCCTCCTCAAGGACAAAGACTACGCTTCTTCCTCCTCCCACTCCCTCCCCCCCAAGCCCAAGCCCACCTGGGTCAACCCGTGCAAGCCCAAGCCCTCCGTCCTCTCCCCCCACCGCCACCGCCGCCCCCCTTTCTCCCTCAACCCCGACCTCAGAAACCTCTCCCTCCTCTCCCGCTCCCTCCGCCAAGCCCCCGACGACCCGGCCGCCTTCTCCGCCGCTCTCACCGAGGCCTTCCCCCACCCTCCATCCCAAGAAAACGCCCTCTTCGTCATCAACTCCCTCCGCTCATGGCCCAAAGCCCTCCAGTTCTTCGACTGGCTCAAGACCCACGCCGGCGATTCCCCCCTGGACACCATCCTCTACAACGTCACCATGAAGTCGCTGCGCGCCGGCCGGCAGCACGACCTCGTCGAGCGCCTCGCCCAGGAGATGATCGACCGCGGCGTCCCCCTCGACAACGTCACCTACTCCACCATCATCACCTCCGCCAAGCGGTGCTCCCGGTTCGACAGAGCCGTCGAGTGGCTCGAGAGGATGTACAGGACCGGCGTCATCCCCGACGAGGTCACCTACTCGGCCGTCCTCGATGTGTATGCTCAATTGGGCAAGCGGGAGGAGGTGATGACATTGTATGAGAGAGCCCGGGCTGGAGGATGGACGCCGGACCCTGTCGCCTTTTCGGTGCTCGCTAAAATGTTCGGCACGGCCGGGGACTATGACGGGATTCGGTACGTGCTGCAGGAGATGAAGAGCCTGGATGTGAAGCCCGATCTGGTGGTCTACAACACTTTGTTGGAGGCAATGGGGAAGGCTGGGAAGCCGGGGCTTGCCAGGAGCCTGTTCGAAGAAATGGTGTCGGCTGGCCTGTCGCCAAATGAGAAGACGTTGACCGCACTGATCAAGATTTATGGCAAGGCGAGGTGGAATCGGGACGCACTGGAGCTTTGGGAGAGGATGAGGTCCAACAAATGGCCGATGGATTTTATCCTCTACAACACATTGCTGAGCATGTGCGCGGATCTTGGATTGGAGGAAGAGGCTGAGAAGCTGTTTGAGGATATGAAGCGGCCCGATTGTGGTAGTCGGCCAGATAATTGGAGCTATACTGCAATGATCAATATATATGGGAGTGGAGGGAAGGCCGAGAGGGCATTGGAATTGCTCGAAGAGATGTTGGAGAATGGAGTTGAGCCAAACATTATGAGCTACACCTGTTTGATCCAGTGCTTGGGGAAGGCTGGGAGGATAGGAGATGCAATGAGGGTGTTTGAGATCTCGGTAGAGAGAGGTGTTATGCCGGATGATCGGCTCTGTGGATGCTTGCTTTCACTTGTGGCTCTGTGCCAAGAAGAGGAAATGGAGATGGTACTCACATCCTTGGAGAAGGCTAATCCCAGGCTGGTTGACCTGATAAAGATGCTCCGGAAGGAAGGAATTAGCTTCAATGAAGTCCAAGAGGAATTCCGAGGGGTGCTGAATCAGACTACCGTGGAGGCTCGGAGACCCTTCTGCAATTGCCTCATAGATATATGCAGGAACCATGGTTTTCCTTTGCAGAGGGCTAATGAACTTTTGTATCTGGGAACCATTTATAGGTTATATCCTAATTTGCATACAAAGAGTTCCGGCGAATGGTCGCTGAACCTGCGATCGCTTTCTTTTGGTGCGGCCAATACTGCTTTTGAAGAGTGGATAAAAAGTTTATTAGATTCTGTGGAGAAGAAGGAAGTGTTGCCTCGATCCTTCTCTATTAATACTGGTGCTGGAACCCACAGATTCTCGCAGGGATTGGCCGGTGCTTTTGCTTCACGTTTGGAGAAATTGGCTGCACCGTTTAGGAGGAATGAAGAAACGAGTGGTAATTTTGTTGCTTCCAGGGAGGATTTTATATCATGGGTACGGTCTGGAGCTGCTCCTGCAGTTTTTACCGCAGTATAGGAGAAGGCAATGGAAATTGTACTGTTTTTGAACTGTAATCTTTGTTTTTGGAACGTGAAATCTAATGCAGATGAAGCGTGAGTTATCTGACTTCCAATTTTCTTTGATCGTCCACTGCTATCACTTTTTGGCAATATAAATTTCATTTTCGTATCATTAGATTGAAGCAGAAAAGGTATGCACACCCTCTAAACTGATAATTTAATGAAATATTATACAATAAGTGTTCAAATTGTTCTGCTTTCTTGTCAGGGAATCAGGTCATGCCACCTGAATGTTGTCAGAGAGCACAAAGTGGCAGCAAAAGCGCTACTCGTTCTAATATGCATTGCAATTGCTTATCTAAACACCTCTGCAAAATTCCAGCCAAAAGAATTTTTAGTCTTTTAAATTGGCTTTAGATGGAAAATGTCCAACAGATTAGAGGGCGTCACATGTAACAAAAGGTAATGTTGTACATCTGTAAAAAAAATTCCCACCGAAAAAACATTTACCCCTCAAAACAAGAAAAGGGGGGAAAGCAAGGCAGCACAAGGAACGTTGCCGCTCGGCATCCCCAAAAACCGAGAATAAACTGATGTGACCCCCATATGTATGTTCATCTTTTACCACCCCAGACCAATTCCCCTTTCAGATTGATAGGCAGTATCAACCAACATAAACCTAAGAGCCATGCTGGTTTCCTTGTATTTGATCTGTTTGTTGAAGCTTTCATGATGATTTCCAGAACCTTAGGAAAATGGCGAAGTGACGGATCATGCCTAGCGATCAGAAGGAACCCCTGGTCTTTTTACAATTTCGAGACATGAATCGGCAATATGCTGAAGGCAAGTTATATAGCGAAGACAACAAAGTGCATCCAGCTCTTAGCTCGTCACACATTTTCCTGATGACTTCCATATTCTTCCTTCAAGAGATATGACCATTACTGTAACATCATCATGGTACTTTCTGCGGTCTCCTTGTGGTATGTCCAGGAGTTCATAGAAGTCCATGCCTGCAATTGAGAGTCATTAGATAAATACAGCTGGGAACCGAGAGTTAAGCATCTTGCTTCAAGGCAAAAAGCAACCTGTCATTAGTAAACAGTGCAAATATGCAAGGTTTTCTCCTATGAAAATCAGATGACGGAGGGACTGGCTCTAATGATCGAGGACCTTAACAAACGATGATTACTTAGGATGATTGGCCAGTTTCCAATACAATATGCCTTACTCATGATAATGCTGGTGATAATAAGGTCAACCTAAGTACAATAATTGCCTTAGATCGTTGAAAACATATGAGTGGACTCATCACTAACAACGGATCCATCACTTAGTTAAATTTTCAATACGGAATATATGCACCTTGGACAGCTTGTTATTGCCAAATGTATTGCTTGAAATTCTTCGTAACAAAATGGATTCAAATGCTGATGGGTGGTTGCTTAGGAATGATATTTATTCCAAAATCAAGCAAAAATGACGGAGAATCATCCAGTCAATCTAACTTTTCCTAGTATTAAGTAGGAGTGGACGACATGGGATTTGATGGAACAAATATGAAGGTGTAAGTATGCATATGGGCAAAGAGAGCTCACCAAGACTTTGGAAGGTTTCAAATTCCAGATGAACAGAATAGGTTGATTCAAAGTGGGTGTCAGATACAAAATCTACTTTGGCTTGGGAAGACAAATCTTAGAAGTGCGTTAATTGGGGCCTTTCATTAGTAAACCCATATTCTTGTATTCACGGACTGTTATTGAGCACAATGTGCAGAAATATGCAACACAAAGGTTTTGCACCCTTGCCTTGTGCCAGGGATGGTTAACCCTCGAAACTAAAATCCAGGGAAAATAGAAACAAGCTTGTAGAAAGTAATTCAGATAATATTCCCATCATCCCGGGTGCATCAGGAGCACGGATGGCAAAATAGTTAGTCACACATGCAAGGAAGCTGTTAAATGACTGGAACCACCTTAACATGTTGACATAGATCGAGTTGTTCCTTCCCAGATTACATTCATGGAAAGTTGGGCAGATTGCAGAACTAATGTGGCCATTGATGCAATAAACAGAGAGAACAAAATAGTTCTGACAACAAGGGTTTCTCAACAGAGCTAAGTGTATTCATACATATGCTAGTGTGTGCGCGCGTGATATGGCTACATCGCTGACGTGAGGCACGTGTCAGGTCCAGCTGGACACGGTCAGTACCACATAGATTTTTTCTTTCAAAAGATCCCCCATCGGGAAGAAGTGCTCCTGCTCCTTCACCAAGTGGCACCCCAAGGCGGGTCCACCTCAGCCGAAGTCGAGCCTCTCTGCCACTCCGCCAGGTGTCCGCCCAGGAGGGGTCCACCTCGGCCGAAGCTGGCAGCCCCTCGCTCCCTCGCCAGGTGGCACCCCAAGACGGGTCCACCTCTACCGAGGTCGAGCCGGGCCCTCCTGCACCTTCGCCAGGTGGCACCCGAAGACGGGTCCACCTCGGTCGAAGTCGAGCACCTCTCTGCCGCTTCGCCAGGTGTCCACCCAGGAGGGATCCACCTCGGCCGAAACCGGCGGCCCCTTGCTCCCTCGCCAGGTGACACCCCAAGACGGATCCACCTCTGCCGAGGTCGAGCCGGACCCTCCTGCTCCTTCGCTAGGTGGCACCCGAAGACGGGTCCACCTCGACCGAAGTCGAGCACCACCCTGCCACTCCGCCAGGTGTCAACCCAGGAGGGGTCCACCTCGGCCGAAGCCGGCGGCCCCTCGCTCCCTAGCCAGGTGGCACCCCGACACGGGTCCACCTCGATTAAGGTCGAGCCGGGCCCTCCTGCTCCTTCGCCAGGTGGCACCCGAAGACGGGTCCACCACGGTCGAAGTCGAGCACCTATCTGCCGCTCCGCCAGGTATCCACCCAGGAGGGGTCCACCTCAGCCGAAGCCGGCGGCCCCTCGCTCCCTCGCCAGGTGGCACCCCAAGAAGGGTCCACCTCGACCGAGGTCGAGCCGGGCCCTCCTGCTTCTTCGCCAGGTGGCACCCGAAGACGGGTCCACCTCGGCTGAAGTCAAGCACCTCTCTGGCACTCCGCCAGGTGTCCACCCAGGAGGGGTCCACCTCGGCCAAAGCTGGTGGCCCCTCGCTCCCTCGCCATGTGGCACCCCAAGACAGGTCCACCTCTGCCGAGGTCGAGCCGAGCTCTCTTGCTCCTTCGCCAGCTGACACCCGAAGACGGGTCCATCTCGGCCGAAGTCGAGCCCCTCTCTGCCGCTCCGCCAGGTGTCCACCCAGGAGGGGTCCACCTCGGCCGAAGCTGGCGGCACCTCGGCCGAAGCTGGCGGCCCCTCGCTCCCTCGCCAGGTGGCACCCCAAGACGGGTCCACCTCTGTCGAGGTCGAGCCGGGCCCTCCTGCTCCTTCGCCAGGCGGCACCCGAAGACGGGTCCACCTCGGCCGAAGTCGAGCACCTCCCTGCAACTCCGCCAGGTGTCCACCCAGGAAGGGTCCACCTCGGCCGAAGCTGGCGGCCCCTCGCTCCCTCGCCAGGTGGCACTCGAAGACGGATCCACCTCGACCGAAGTCGAGCCCATCTCTGCCGCTCCGCCAGGTGTCCACCCAGGAAGGGTCCACCTCGACCGAAGCTGGCGGCCCCTCGCTCCCTCGCCAGGTGGCACCCCAAGACGGGTCCACCTCTACCGAGGTCGAGCCGGGCCCTCTTGCTCCTTCGCCAGCTGGCACCCGAAGACGGGTCCACCTCGGCCGAAGTCAAGCCTCCCTCTGCCGCTCCACCAGGTGGCGCCCCCTGACGGGTCCACCTCGGCCGAGGTCAGCCCTACTCTGCAAAGCCTCGGGAAAGCGGAGGCACGGGTTACAAGGTCGCCTCTAAAGCCGGCGCGCGCCGCACCCCGTAGGGGGCGCCAGTACGGCCTGCAGTGACACGCGAAACCTCGTTTACACCAGCAAGACGGGGCCCCGCAACCGAGGAACGGAATCCTTGCGGGCGGGAGCCTGAAGCGGCTGGAAGCCCACCGTCAACGCCTCGAAAGGAGAGCTCCCATGCTCGGCCCAAAGCCTCACCAGTCTTCCCCCTTTCGTGACACACTACGGACGAGGCGATCCGGCCAGTTAGCTCCCGGACCCGAAGAAGAAGGGGGAGGAGAAGGTCTAGAGGTCTCAAGGAGCCCCCTGAAAGGAACGCGGACTGAGGGTAGTTCAATAATATAAAAGGGATGGTAAAAATGGACGGAAAGGTAAGTCGAAAGGGGGAGAAACGACCAAGAGAACGATCCTGGGAGGCCTCAAGAAATTCTCAGGCGTGAGCTCGGTGAACCCAGCGCAGGAAGCCGGGCTTCAACTCCCCTATTCCCCACACTTCTTTCGTTTACATCTCCTCTAAGCACGGGAATCCTTGGGGAACTCGCCTTAGGGGATCTGTTCCATCTTGCCGCTCTCTAACTTGACCGTCGGAGTGCCCCCGCCGGAACCCCCGGTCCGGGTCTCTGATTTTGTTTTGCAGGTCCGGGAGCTTGGAGATCTCGAGATGAGAGAGTCCGAGACCGGTGCCAGCTCAAGAGCTACAGGCCACCGCGGTGAGATCGGCAATATATTAGCGCGCCAGGTAGGGGAGCAGAATAGTAACCCCTGTGCGAGCAAGCTCTCCGTGGGCGAAAGCGCGCTCCGACCATGGTGGTGACGCGTGGACGCGAAGCATCCGCCAGCCGAGCGGGAGAAGTTCCTTCTCCTCAAGGGCCGCGTAGCCCGGAGAGGGAACTTCCTTGGTCCACCTCCTCCTCAGCCATCCCCGGTGGACGGTCCTTTCGCAGCTGTCATCCAGCAGCTGCAAACTTTGACCACTGTTGTGCGGCAAATACAGCACCAGCAGCGCTCCCTGGCCACTCAGCCCCAGCCAGAGACCCCCGCGGCTCGAGCCACGGGCCCCCGCGGAAGCCTGCGCTCCATCCAACGCAGGCCCTCTCATCCACGGGTAGTTTCCAACCCCCGCGGGAGCCACCAGACTCCCGCAAAAAGGAACTACTCTGGTTCGGCGGTTCGCGAGAGTCGATCCCCGGCCAACGACGCCGAAGCAACGCGGCGCAACAGGCGCCATCGGGGCAAGGCCCCTCACCGAGACCGATCGGCACCCCCTTCTCTAGCGATCTCGGTGGAAGATTCCACCGACGAGGCCATCAGGCGCCAGGCCGAGAGGCGCCTGGAGGAGCACGAGCGCAAGTTGGCAGAGTTCGCCCGTCACTTTGCCGACATGCAGAGCTCCCCAACAGATCCAGCGAGCTACAATGCCCAACCACCCTTCTCCCGGAAAATCCAAGAGGAACTGATCCCGAGTCAGTTCCACATGCCTCAAGTGGATCCCTATGATGGGACCACCGATCCCTTGGACCATTTAGAGAGCTATAAGGCTCTCATGAGGGTCCAGGGAGCGACGGACGCTATTCTATGCATTGCCTTCCCAGCCACCCTCCGGAAGGCTGCTCGAGTTTGGTTCACCCGCCTCGAGCCGAAATCTATCAGCTCCTTCCATCAACTGGAAGGAAAGTTTGTGGCACACTTCGACGCTTGCAGGAAGGTGCCAAGAGAGGTGAATAGCCTCTTCTCTATCCGCCAGCAGGATCAGGAGCTGCTGCGGGACTACATTACCCGCTTTAAGACCGCCGCCCTGGAAATCTATAGTCTGGACGAGCCTGTCATCATGCTGGCGTTGAAGCGCGGGCTCAAGACCTCCCATCTGACGTACTCCCTGGATAAAAAGCCCTCCAAGACGTACTCTGAGCTCCTCCTCCGTGTCCACAAGTACATCCGAGCGGAGGAGGCCGATCGCACCAGGCGAGAGCTGGACGGGAAGCCTTCAAAGAAGCCTGCCCCAAGGGATGTTCCCGGGACCCGGAGGCCTGGACCACCTGCAGATTTTCGTCCAGGCCCGAAGCCGAAGAACGGTGCTGCCCTGGAGAGAACGTTCACCCCTCTTCTCGCTCCCAGAACGAAGATCCTCATGGAGATTGAGGGTGAGCACTACCTCCGCCGACCTCCTCAGAACCCAAGGAGCATTCGTGACAAGACAAAATATTGTCAATTTCACTGCGAGCACGGCCACGACACGGAGGAGTGCCGCAATCTAAAGCGGGAGATTGAGATGATCAAGAGGGGCTACCTCAGGAAATTCGTGAGGAACGAAGCCCCGGCGGAGGGTCAGCCGCTCGCAGCCCTTCCCCCCGTCCCCGCAATTGACAACCGCCCAACGGAGAAGCCGGTGGGCATGATCTCCTTGGGGATCGGGCGTGCGACGAAGAGAGCCCGGGAGGCGGGAGACCCAGAGAATGTACTCCCCTTTGAAAAGGGGAATAAAAATGAAAATGTAAACAATGATGCAGTGGTGATCGAGATGACCATCGCGAAACATCCTGTACATCGCATTATGGTGGATAGTGGGAGCTCTACTGACGTGCTTTTTTACGATGCTTTCTCCCGAATGAATCTGTCTCATGATCAATTAAAGCCGGTGCACACCCCTCTCGTGGGCTTCACCGGAGATTCGGTGGGGGTCGAAGGAGAGATCACTCTCCCTGTCACTGCCGGATCCCCACCTAGACAGAGTACGGTCATGATGACGTTTACCGTCGTCAAGCTCCCATCACCTTATAATGCCATCCTCGACCGTCCAGGGCTCAACCAGCTGGACGCTGTCATTTTCACTAAAAGGTTGCTGGTGCAGTTTCCTACCGCCTCTGGGACGGGAGTAATGAGAGGGGCGGCCCAACCCGTCCAGCATTGCCTGCAGACGGTCCCGGGGACCCGGAGTGCTGAGCTCGGCTCCGATGTCGACGACCTCGACCTAAGAGAGCAAGACCCCAAAGGAGGGCCCGTGGAGCGCCTGTTGACGTACCCTCTCGGTTCGGACCCCTCAGAAGACAGTGCAGATAGGAACCCAGCTCCCGGAAGAAGAGCGGGCCAGTTTGATAGACTTCCTCCGGGCGAACACTAATGTGTTCGCCTGGTCCGCTGCAGACATGCCAGGTATCCCCTCGAAAGTCATCACCTACCGGTTGAATATTGATCCGAGGTGCCACCCTGTCAGCCAGAAGAAGAGGAGTTTTGTTGCGGAGAGGCAGAAGGCCATCAATGAAGAGGTGGAGAAGCTTCTCGCCACCGGCTTTATACGGGAGGTACAATATCCCAGTTGGCTGGCGAACGTGATCATGGTGAAGAAGAGTAACGGCAAGTGGAGGATCTGCGTAGACTACACCGACCTCAACCGAGCTTGCCCAAAGGATAGTTTCCCTCTTCCAAAGATCGACCAGCTCGTGGATACCACTTCAGGGCATCGCCTTCTCTCTTTCATGGATGCCTTCTCCGGGTACAACCAGATCCGAATGCACCCGGAGGACGAGGAGCACACTGCTTTCGTCACCGACCGCGGAGCCTACTGTTACAAGATGATGCCATTCGGCCTCAAGAACGCCGGGGCCACGTACCAACAGCTGGTCAACAAAGTCTTCAAAGACCATATCAACCGCAACATGCAGGTTTACGTGAACAATATGCTAGTAATGAGCAAGCCCCTTTCGGACCATGTCGGCGACCTGGCAGAGACCTTCAGTAACCTCCGACTTCACCAGATGAAATTGAACCCGGCGAAGTGCGCTTTCGACGTGTCCGCCGGGAAGTTCCTGGGGTTCATGATAACCCAAAGGGGGATCGAAGCCAACCCGGAGAAGGTCCAGGCTATCCTGGACATTGAGCAACCCACCTCCAAGAAGCAAGTGCAGCGACTCACCGGCCGGATAGCCACCCTGAGTCGATTTATCTCGAGGTCCGCTGACCGCTGCCAGCCCTTTTTTAAGACGCTGAGGAAGATGAACGACTTTACCTGGACGGAGGATTACCTGGACGGAGGAGTGCCAGGAGGCGTTCGACGAGCTAAAGAGGACACTAGCGTCCCCGCCGCTGCTTTCCAGGCCCGAAGGAGAGGAGCTCCTCCTGTACCTGGCGGTCACCCCGGAGGCCGTCAGTTCGGTCCTGGTTCGGACTGACAACAAGGGAATGCAAAGGCCGGTGTATTACACAAACAAACCCCTCCACGATGCGGAGCTCTGGTATTCCCGGTCTGAGAAACTGATTTTTGCACTAATCGTGTACGCTCAGCATCTCAGACCTTATTTTCAAGCGCACCCCATTGCTGTCCTGACGGATCAGCCGCTAAAAGCGGTGCTCAGCCGACCTGACACATATGGGCGCCTGGTGAAGTGGGCGCTCAAGCTCAGCGAGTTCGACATCACCTACAGGCCAAGGTCGGCCATGAAGGCACCGGTACTCGCTGATTTCTTGGTCGAGTGTGCAGGCCTGGGCGAGGGGGCGGAAGAGAGCCTTCGAGACCGGCAGCCAGAGCCAGGACCAGAGGAAGACGTTTGGATCCTTCATGTAGACGGAGCCTCGAACTCCAGCGGGAGTGGAGCTGGACTCATCCTCGCCAACGGCGAAGGAGTTGTCGCCAAATGTGCTCTCCGTTTCCAGTTCACCGCCACTAACAATCAAGCGGAGTATGAAGCACTCCTCGCAGGGCTGAGAGTATCCTGCGAGCTGGGCGTGGCCAACCTCAAGGTCTTCACCGACTCGCAGCTGGTAGCCGGGCAGATCTCGGGGGAGCACGGGGCGCGGGACCCCCGAATGACGAAGTACCTGGAGCTCGTAAGAACGAGCGCGGCAGGATTTCGACGTTTCAGCGTCTCCCATATACCTCACGGGGAAAACGCTTGCGCGAACGCACTCTCCCGCCTTGCAACCCTGCCGGACTCATCGTTGGGCTGCGCTTACATCGAGCACCTCAAGGCCCCGAGCTACGAGACACCCATGGAGGTCCAACAAGTCAACCGAGAGCCCAGCTGGATGGACAAGTACATCGAGTACATCACCGATGGCACCCTGCCGGATTACCGCGTGGCAGTTGGCCTCATTAAGAGGAAGGCCGCATGGTTCATCTTAATGGATGGGTTACTGTATCGGAGGTCCTACTTCTACCCGCTCCTCAAGTGTTTGAGAGCCGCAGAGGCCGCACTCATGCTCCAAGAGATCCATGAGGGCGTCTGTGGGAACCACGTGGGGGGCAGGACACTGGCGTACAAGGCCCTCCGTCAAGGTTACTTCTGGGAGATAATGAAAGAAGACGTAGCTGACTTCGTGAAGAGGTGCGACCGGTGTCAGCGGCACGCCATGGTGCAACGTCAGCCCGCTGCTCCACTCTCCCAGCTCTCCGCCCCATGACCGTTCGCTCAATGGGGCATGGATCTCCTAGGACCTTTTCTCCCGGCGTCCGGGTAACGTAAATTCTTGATCGTGGCCATCGACTACTTCACGAAGTGGGTCAAGGCCGAACCCTTGGCCCGGATCACGGAGGCAAACGTCACCAAGTTCCTCTGGAAGTCAATTATTTGCCGCTTTGGCCTACCGCACACTATTATCACCGACAACGGACGTCAATTCGATTGTCGGGAGTTCGAGAAGTTTTGCACGACCTCGACATCCACCATCGTTTCACTTCGGTGGCGCATCCTCAGACAAACAGAGAAGCCGAGATAACCAATAGGACCATCTTGCAAGGCCTCCGGACAAGACTGGACCAGGCCAAGTGTAAGTGGGCAGAAGAGCTCCCGAGCGTCCTTTGGGCGTATCACACTATCCCAAGGACGGCTACGGATGAGACCTCGTTCAACCTTGTCTTTGGAGCAGAAGCGGTTATCCCAGTTGAGCTCAGCCTACCGACCCTGCGCGTGGAGCAGTATGACGAGACGGAGAACCCTGCCAGGATGCTGCTAAACCTGAACCTCCTTGAAGAAACGAGGGACAAGGCTCGAGTTCGGATGGCTGCCTACCGGCAATGAGTGGCCAGATACTACAACTCCAGAGTGCGACCGAAGTCCTTCCGCCAGGGAGATTTGGTGCTCCGCCGTGCTGAGGCTTTCCAACCACGGGAGTGCGAAAAGCTCTCCCCAAATTGGAAAGGCCCTTATAGGGTGGCGGAGGCACTTCCTCATGGGGCGTACTACCTGGAGGAGCTAGGCGGATCCCTGTTCTCTCGGACCTGGAATGCCTCAAACTTGAGGATGAATTACCAATAGTGTAAGGCTCCTTAAATTTTGGCAATAAAATCTTTTTCATCAAATGCTTGCTCTCGTCTCGTAGGGTGAGGGCCACCCAGTTCTAAGTTCAGCAAGCATGGACATGGCAGAAGACCCGCGAAGGCGCGATGTCCCTCTTACAAAATCCCGGAGAAAAGCTCGGCAAGCCGCGCAAGGCTCAGATCTAGCCTGCGGCCCCGGGGTTCAGTCCGGAAGTCCCGGACTTCGATCTGGAAGGCGGGGCAGAACCAAATTCGCCCACGCGATCCCAGAGAACAGCTCGGCAAGCCGCGCAAGGCTCAGATCCAACCTGCGGTCCCGGGGTTCAGTCCGAAAATCCCGGACTTCGGTCTGGAAGGTGGGGCAGAACCAAGTTCATCCACGCAATCCCGGAGAACAGCTCGGCAAGCCGCGCAAGGCTCAGATCGAGCCTGCGGCCCCGGGGTTCAGTCCGAAAGTTCCGGACTTCGATCTGGAAAGTGGGGCAAAACCAAGTTCACCCATGCAATCCCGGAGTTCAGCTCGGAACACACTACGGGACTTAATCCCAGTAGCTAGCGCCGGGGTTCAATACGGAAGATGCACAAAAAAAAAAAAAAAAAGAAAAGAAAGAGAGAGACAGAAGGAACGATTTGATGAAAAGATAATTTCATTACGAATAAAAGTTCCTTACACAAGAGGAGCCTCGACAGGCCGGGAGAACCCAAAGAAAGAAAACACAAAAGTAAAATAAAAATGCCGCGGAGCTACTTCGACGCAGCCACATCCTCTTCGGGCTGGGGGGCACCCTCTCCGCCGGCGCCGTCGACTGGAGGCTGCTCGGGAGCCGCCACCTCGTCACCGGCCGCCGCCAATGCTCCTCCGGTGGGCTCCTGCCTCCTGCCGCCCAGTACGACCCCGCTGAGGTCGAGCACGGGGTAGAAGGAGCTAACCTTCTCCCGGCATACCTGGAACCCCGTCAAGGAGTCCACGGCAGCCTCCCGCACCTCGGCGACGTACTCCTCGGAGGCCCGGAACTTCGGCACGGCCTCCTGTGCCTCCCTCTTGGATGCCTCCAGCAGCCCGTTGACGTAGGAGTTCTTCTCCTTGGCTGCGCTCAGCTCCTTGAGGACTTCTTCTACCCGGCGCTCCAGTGACCGGGACTGAGCCCTGAAGCGGGTCTTCTCCGCCGCGTCCTCCTCATTGCGGTGCTGGTTCGAGATCCTCTCCTCCGACAGAGAGGTCTCGAGCTCCTTAACGCGCCCCTCAGCGCGGACCAGGTTGGCTCGGAGAGCCTGGTTATTCCCTCGCAACTCGACCCCTTTCTCCATGAGGTCCTTGACATCAGCTGCAAGTTTGCCGAGCTTCTCCTCCTCGGCGTCCTTCTTGGCATAGCCGTCGAGGAAGTTCCTCAGCAACAGCACGTCCGTCCCGATCTGCATCGAAAAAAAATGAAGTTAGAACAATCCAACTGGAACTTTAAGGAGTAGGAGCTCGGAACTTACTGTAAAAAGCTGCGGGAGGATCCCGAGCAGCGCCTTATTGTAGTCCCGGCCGCCCCTCAAACGACGGTCCCAGGAGGTGCTGGCGAACTCCATGACTTTCTCCGCGAGGCCCTGGTCGCGGATCACGGAGCATCGGTTGGTGAGACTTGGGGGCAGAATGGGCGCGTCGGCAGCAGGCAAGGCGACCGTCCCTTCGCCAAGTGGTGCGGCCGTCGGTGGAGTTGCCATCGCCCTGGTGGTCACCGCGGAAGCGGCCGATGCAGCGGCTGGAGCAGGCACCGCCCGAGGAGGTTCCGACCCCCTCTCTTCCCCAGCCCTGTTGAGGTCGACGACAGGGACATCGGGCGCCCAGGCCCGAGGTGGCCTGGAGGCAGGAGCCGCCGCCCCAGGGCCAGTGATGGAGGTGGACGCAGGCACCCGGCTCGCCTCAATGCGAGCCCTCTTTGCCGGGGATTCAGTCCCTTCGGCAGCATCCCTCTGCGCGATGCCCTCCATCAGGTTCTCCACGGAGAACTTCATACATGAGGAAAAAGAGGTCGGTCGAGCCAGTTTAAAAGAAGGGAAAGACGGAGCAGAAAATGAAATCAAAGGAGGGAGATCCGAGCCTCACCCAGCTCCCGGATGGGACTGATCCCTGCCTCGAATAAGTTCTGCTCTGAAAGCAGAATATCGAGAGCTGGGACCGCGTCACTCAGCAGCTGTGAAAAGACCTCTTGGTCCGCTGGCTCGACTTGAGAGTTCCGATTCGGAGACCGATCTGGCTCGCTCCAGGCTCAGTCAATATCTTCGACCGAGGCAAAAAAGAAGCGATTCTTCCAGCCCTTGATTGACGAAGGGAGATCGAACCTGAGGCACCTAAGCCGGGGTGAAATGTACCACCAGCCATCATCGGTGGAGTAGCGCTTCAGGATGAAGAGAGCCCTGAAGAGGGAGAAACGGGCAACGAACCCGTGGAAGTGGCAGAAGACGATGAAGGCAAAGATGACCCGGATGGCATTAGGAGCCAACTGGGCCAGGACCAGACGATAATGGCTAAGAAAAGAGAGGAAAAAGGGATGAAGGGAAAATCGAAGACCCCCAAGGAGGAAGTCCTCGTAGAAGGCGATTCTCTCGGGGCCACTCGAGGTCACTCGATCTCCAGGCTGCGGGAGGGAAAGATGAGTTGAATCCGGGATTCCATAGATATTCCAGAGCAGAGAAAGGTTGTCCTCGGTCATCGTTGAGGCATGACCGGAGGGGCAAGAGGGAGAGGCCACCGGAGGAGGAAGAGAAGAAATAGGACGAGCAGAAACTACGGGAGGAGACCTAGGACCCCTAAGGACACCTATGGTCACAGCCCCATGCTGGAGCCGCCTACGGACCTCGTCCAGGATCTCTTTCCCCTCCGAGGAAGAAGACGATGGAGTCCTCGACCGGGAAGGACCGGCCTCGTCCGGGTTGGAGACATGGCGGCGAAGCGCCATGAAGGAAGGAGCGAAAAAAAAAAGGCACAAAGGCTAGGAGAAGGAGGAAGAGGAGGAGGTCGCAGATACTCAACGAAATATTTTGTGCCAGAGGAATGGTAATCCCGGGAAGGTGAAGGAAAACCGCTGCAACCGCCGGCTAAGTGCGAGAAAGTGGAGAGACTTCGTTTCCGGAAAGTCCCCCTCCTTTTCAAACTCAATCGACAGCAGCCATACGCCTCTTTCCGTTCCGAGACACCAGATAGCTGCCGCGTGGAGGCATGCCCGACATCGACGCTTCAGTCCGATGGAAACTGCCACGTTTTCGAAACGGCACAATAATGGCCCGTCTAACGCGCACACGTGGCGGCCTCTCATAGGGTCTCGAGCGCAACAGAAGCGGCGGCAGGGATCATGACAATTATGGCACGAGATTTTCACCTTCTCCACGTCCCGAGCCACGACGCCTCGACGGAACCTGGGGATGGGGGACAACTGATATGGCTACATCGCTGACATGGGGCGCGTGTCAGGTCCAGCTGGACACGGTCAGTACCACATGGATTTTTTCTTTCAAAAGATCCCCCATCGGGAAGAAGTGCTCCTGCTCCTTCGCCAGGTGGCACCCCAAGGCGGGTCCACCTCGGCCGAAGTCGAGCCTCTCTCTGCCACTCCGCCAGGTGTCCGCCCAGGAGGGGTCCACCTCGGCCGAAGCTGGCAGCCCCTCGCTCCCTCGCCAGGTGGCACCCCAAGACGGGTCCACCTTTGCCGAGGTCGAGCCAGGCCCTCCTACTCCTTCACCAGGTGGCACCCGAAGACGGGTCCACCTCGGCCGAAGTCGAGCACCTCTCTGTCGCTTCGCCAGGTGTCCACCCAGGAGGGGTCCACCTCGGCCGAAGCCGGCGGCCCCTCGCTCCCTCGCCAAGTGGCACCCCAAGACGGGTCCACCTCTACCGAGGTCGAGTCGAGCCCTCCTGGTCCTTCGCCAGGTGGCACCCGAAGACGGGTCCACCTCAGCCGAAGTCGAGCACCACCCCGCCACTCCGCCAGGTATCCACCTAGGAGGGGTCCACCTCGGCCGAAGCCGGCAGCCCCTCGCTCCCTCGCCAGGTGGCACCCCGAGACGGGTCCACCTCGACCGAGGTCGAGCCGGGCCCTCCTGCTCCTTCGCCAGGTGGCACCCGAAGACGGGTCCACCTCGGCCGAAGTCGAGCACCTCTGCCGCTCCGCCAATTGTCCACCCAGGAGGGGTCCACCTCGACCGAAGCCGGCGGCCCCTTGCTCCCTCGCCAAGTGGCACCCCAAGACGGGTCCACCTCGGCCGAGGTCGAGCCGGGCCCTCCTGCTCCTTCGCCAGGTGGCACCCGAAGACGGATCAACCTCGGCCGAAGTCAAGCACCTCTTTGCCGCTCCGCCAGGTATCCACCCAGGAGGGGTCCACCTCGGTCGAAGTTGACGGCCCCTCGCTCCCTCGCCAGGTGGCACTCCAAGACGGGTCCACTTCTGCCAAGGTCGAGCCAAGCCCTCCTGCTCCTTCGCCAGCTGGCACCCGAAGACGGGTCCACCTCGACCGAAGTCGATCCCCTCTCTGCCGCTCCACCAGGTGTCCACCCAGGAGGGGTCCACCTCAACCGAAGCTGGCGGCCCCTCACTCCCTCGCCAGGTGGCACCCCAAGACGGGTCCACCTCTGCCAAGGTCGAGCCGGGCCCTCCTGCTCCTTTGCCAGGCGGCACCCGAAGACGGGTTCACCTCGGCCAAAGTCGAGCACCTCCCTGCCACTCCGCCAGGTGTCCACCCAGGAGGGGTCCACCTCGGCCGAAGCTGGCGACCCCTCGCTCCCTCGCCAAGTGGCACCCGAAGACGGGTCCACCTCGGCCGAAGTCGAGCCCCTCTCTGCCGCTCCGCCAGGTGTCCACCCAGGAGGGGTCCACCTCGACCGAAGCTGGCGGCCCCTCGCTCCCTCGCCAGGTGGCACCCCAAGACGGGTCCACCTCTGCCGAGGTCGAGCCGGGCCCTCCTGCTCCTTCGCCAGCTGGCACCCGAAGACGGGTCCACCTCGGCCGAAGTCGAGCCTCTCTGCCGCTCCGCCAGGTGGCGCCCCTTGACGGGTCCATCTCGGCCGAGGTCAGCCCTACTCTGCAAAGCCTCGGGGAAGCGGAGGCACGGGTTACAAGGTCACCTCTAGAGCCAGCACGCGCCGCGCCCCGTAGGGGGCGCCAGTACGGCTTGCAGTGACACGCGAACCTCGTTTACACCAGTCAGACGGGGCCCCGCAACCAAGGAATGGAATCCTTGCGGGCGGGAGCCTGAAGCGGCTGGAAGCCCACCGTCAACACCTCGAAAGGAGAGCTCCGGCGCTCGGCCCAAAGCCTCACCAGTCTTTCCCTTTTTGTGACACTACGGACGAGACGGTCCGGCCACTTAGCTCCCGGACCCGAAGAAGAAGGGGGAGGAGAAGGTCTAGAGGTCTCAGGGAGCCCCCTGAAAGGAATGCGGACTGAGGGCAGTTCGATGATATAAAAGGAATGGTAAAAACGGATGGAAAGGTAAGTCGAAAGGGGGAGAAAAGACTAAGAGAACGATCCTGGGAAGCCTCAAGAAATCCTCAGGCGTGAGCTCGGTGAACCCAGCGCAGGAAGCCGGGCTTCAACTCCCCTATTCCCCACACTTCTTTCGTTTACATCTCTAAGCACGGGAATCCTTCGGGAACTCGCCTTAAGGGATCTGTTCCATCTTGCCGCTCTCTAACTTGACCGTCGGAGTGCCCCCGCCGGAACCCCCGGCCCGAGTCTCTGACTTTGTTTTGCAGGTCCGGGAGCTTGGAGATCTCGAGGTGAGAGAGTCCGAGACTGGTGCCAGCTCAAGAGCTACAGGCCACCGCGGTGAGATCGGCAACAGCACGTATTTCACATTAGTACATATTCATAGCCAGGTATTAATGTGTGCAATGCCGAATTTACAATGTAGGCATTTTAATGCTTCATGAAATCATTCTAGATGTGCTAAAAGAAGACATCTTCTTTTTTTTTAACCGTGTTCATGTAACTGCACAAACTGGCCTGATTGCCTGAGCAACTGCATTTGCCTAGAACTTAGTTGTCATTGTCCACAGTCATAAAATTTCCAATCTAGGGCCTGAAATATAGTATATTTTGATGAGATTATGAATTTAAATATAGTACATTTTGCTGTAATAACTATAATAATTTTAGCTATATAATCATGTCAAACTATCAAGGTGATCTGTTGCCCTGATTACCAACAGTCCTAATTGCTAGGCTCGTTATAATGTTGATGTAGACTGTCTAACAAAGCAGTCCAAATAATAGTCACTGGTTACTTGTTCATTGTATACACTTTGCTGTATGAAAACGTGCTCCTAAAACAAGACCACTTAGCTAGGAGTTATTGAAGGATTACAGTTAACTCTGAACATCCTTGAAACAACAGAGAATATAACGATTTCATTATATTTGGGATTTTTTTTGAAATTTTTTAACTGAATTTTAAGGTTTGTTTCGAAGTCCTATCTTTGTAAGATTATTGTCTCGATCTTCTTTTTTTTTTTTCTCATTATGGGGCAGGCGGAGAAACCCAAGAGCCTAGAGATTTAGGATGATATTGATATATACACATAGAACCCCACAGGGAATCCCAAATTTCCAAGTTCCTCCTTTCTATTTACTTCTTTCTCAGTTAACTCTGATGTCTCTCTTGAGACAAGTTCATCATTTTACATTCATCTGTTTCTTATGTGAACAACCATTTACCCTTAATTTTTAACTTAGTATTAAGGCATTCCTTTTGTATTTTTTAGTTTATGGTGTCCACTATATGCCTCTATGGTGAGCAGTCCTCTTATGCAGAATTCAATTTAAAACAAATATGAGAGTTTCTGGTCTCCTTCATGGTGATGAATTCGTGCATGAAGTTCAGATGCCTTCAGGTCTTAGTTGATAATTTCTAGGTTCATTTTGGTGGTGACAACACTAAAAAGTTCATCTACTTCTACTCCTTGCTGATCAGGTATCCAATTCCTTATGGTTCTTCATCTTCATCCCTGTAGCAACATCAAGCACTTGCTCCAGATCTTGACACCTCTATTTGCATAATCAAATAATTCAATTTAAAATAATTTCAAATCTGCAAAAAGATTCCAATACACCTAAGTCATAAACTCACAACAAATCATATCTCAAACTCTAGATCCATGATCATGCTTGCTTTTCTTCGCAGTTTACCTAAAACCAAATTCAGATTGGATTAGGAATTCCAGAACAAGTGACTTTGGTTGTTATTATAAAACTCATTAAACCCTCAGAATGACCATGAGGTTATCAAATACCCAACCAGTGTTGAACCCCAAATTCCAAAATCAGTAGCACTACTATTTTCTTGCATCAGTCATCTATAACAGAATGTGCACAGATATGACTGCTTGCAGTTCAAAAGGGCAAGACAAGTAAGACAATGTTTTCACATATAATTTCTTGCGCAGATATTATTAATCTTCAACCAATTCCCTCTTTCATCTCTTAAATAAAATCACAACCACCCACCCATCTACTCAACTATACTGTCTTGATGAGATCACAAAAATCCAAAGTCCCTCTAATGCTACAAGAACAATTAAATGTCCAACCAGTTATTTCCACCAGTTAATTGTCCATCCATGTGCTTCAAAGGATCATCAATTAAAACATGCACTAATATATCCTCTCTTTATCTGATCTCAGCCTCTAAATATTCAAAAACATGCGCATCCATGCACGGTTGTTATCTTCATGTCAATCTGTTCATCCATTTAATCTTAATTTTGTCCATGCCTTGGTTCAGATTATAATCACATGCTCCTGGAACAAGTACACTCTATTAGTGTAAACCTAATGTTTCATAGGTCTATCATGTTTCATGAGTCATGATAATTTATTTGAAGTGTATGTATGCGTGTGTGCATATGTGTGATTCCAATTCTTTTATTCATTTTCACATTATACCAAAGCCCCATTCTGCATCCATGAATAACCAAGAATCAGAAAAGCATGTATCAAGCTTGTGCCTTTCAAGAACTACATACACGCTATGCCAACATATAGCATATGACAGCATGGAGAAAAACACAAGCCTGTAAAACATAAACAAAGATAAATAACTAGCAGATATTAGCATGCTAGGATACGTTTAGTTTCACCTCTTCTTTTTCTCCCCTGTATTTCACATGTTGAGTCTAGGCTATTTTGAATCGCTTTACAGTCTAGACACTAAAACATGTACTAGAAACCAATACATCATATTTAATCATTTTAAAGGTGCTTGTTGAGTACCAGAATCATAACCAAAACACATGCAATTCACTATCTAAAGAAGTTTAGCAGACAAATTAAAATGCATCTGTAAAATTAGATCAAACAACAAATAGCAAGGAGAACAAAAAGAAAAGAAAAACAGACTTGGAAAGTTAGGGAAAGAACAAGAAACTGAACTCATCTAAATGATATATTTAATTTCACAAATGTTTTTTTTTTTAATTTACAGTTGTACACATGATGATTATCATATTGTATCTGAGCATCTGATTGCAGTACAATATGGTACAAGTAATGAGGATTGATAGTAGGTTTCAAATGTTGAGGTCGGTATTGTATCACTGGCCAACTGGTATGGTATCATCCAATGATTCAGGTCTTGGTGGGACGTCCCATGAGATACCGGGATGGGGTACCATCTCATGTGTCGGGACAGGACATCCCACCAGTATCCCAGCATCCCAATCGAGATGCCTTGGAATATCCCCTGTTCCAAGTATCGGGATGGGGTGGGACGCCGACACGTCCTGTTTCATGAAAAAATCGAGACATCCATGTCCCATGAAATTTAAAACCTTGGTATCATTCTTAATATAGACAGTATGGGAGCCATACATCTCAATATGCCTTGATGCAAATAAGCAAGTTAAAAAAAAAAAAAAGAAAGAAAAAAAGTATATAGAGCAATATGGGGCTGATATGCTCTGATGAGATACCATATAGGTCTGGTTTGCCTGAAACCTGTGCTTACCAGCCCCATAGGAGTGACTCATGGCTAGTGTGGTGCCGAAATGCATGAGATTTCAACCCTTGGTTGATACACAGAAAATCAGGTTAGTACCAATATGCAAACCCAAGCAATGTATTAACGATCATGCAACATAATACTTATTGTATGACACAGTTAGCATACTGGATAAATGCTAATCTCACACAGTCCCCAGATAACCATCAATCTTGCATAAACTGCCACCAGAGCTAACCCAATCCCTGGAAAGTAAGTCTAACCTCATTCAACAAGAAAGATTTAAGATTATGAATCTGATTCCTTTAGTATCTAGTAGTTAGGCAATTTTACATTGGATACAACCAATCATTTTGGAGCAAAAGATGCAGCAGAATATTCAGGGTTACATTCTAAACCACTATCTTAGTAGTCTGCTTTAGATCCAAAGACCTCAGGGAATGCATAACATTTTAACAGTGGCTTCAGAAATAAGAGTTGCAGTTTCTATATAATGAATGAGGACAGGTCCTTGAATTAAGGTTATCAGATTGAAATCACAGGATAAAATAACAATCTTAGATGTAAGAATTATGGAAAAAAATGAGGATACTTTTACTTTTGAATAAGTGGTAGTGAGGCAAAATCCATAACACCTGCCTCAAATAGATGAGATAAAGATTGTTATTTATGTTCATGCAGGGGAGGGCATCCACATGTCTAATAAACTGATATGACAGATTAAGTATTCCCTCAAAAAAAAGACTGTCATATTAAGTATTAAAAATCAATCAAGTACCAGATCATGGACTAAACCCAAATTTTTCTGCCCGAAGTATTGCAACAGAGATTATTGACAGAATTATCTAAACATTAAAAATAACATAGACTTGTAAACAGGTGATAAGTTCAGAAAGAAATCTTACCAGCTTCGTTGGCTGCACGAAAAAGAAGTTCCTCAATTAAACTTTGTGCAGGGTCTCCATCAGGGAACCTCTCCATGAAATTTTCAACATGTAAGACCACTTCCTCATTGCTTAGATACTGATACAGTCCATCAGAAGAAAGGACTAAAAATTGATCATCTGAGGCCAGTTTATGGTGACAAAGTGAAGGTGTACAAGTTATGTATGGTGCTGTTCCAACAAACTCATTCCGAAACATCTCTAGTAATTCATCATTCCACTTAGGCTGCAACCAAATGCAGATGGAGAAAACGATGCAGCATATTCATAATTTTTTTCATAACAAAGCTATCTAACAAAACAACAACTCACAAAAAATAGGAGTTGGATACTCCATTTTAGAGAATTATTGAAGGTAGAAGGCAATTTCATAAGAGTGCATTTACCTTTTTGAGATATCCAGCCCCAAATGCTCGCGTGACCTTAAGACGTCCCTTTACTCTATCATTGACAATGCATTGATGGTCATCTGGATGTTCTTTCTTTATCCTGAGGACTTCCTGCACAAGCCAAAATTCATGAAACCAAAAGAGAATATGCTGTACTAAAAAAAATCTGTACCAGAGAGAGAGAGAGAGAGAGAGAGAGAGAGAACATGCACATGCAAATGTCAACAAGAGCTGGAAACATTTATGAACCAGAATTTTCATTTTATGCAAGAGCTGGGTACATTCATGAATTCACTATGCCCATTCTGCATAAGTGAAAGCTAACATTCACAAATATGGGAAGGTCATGCAGCACAACCATGAACAACAATGCAAGTGATGAATTACATCTTGGATGCTACATAATAGATAGGAGTTCTCTAAAAACCCACTCTTACATGTGCCCTAACATAGTTGGGGCACATAGATGCATCTCTCTCTCTCTCTCTGTGTGTGAAGCATAATAAGGAAAAAGGGATAGGTAAAAAACCAATTCATTAAATGCATGTTCTCTTATCCGAACTTACTTCCTCATTGCTGGTGGCGTGGTCAGTTGAAAGCTGCAATGCCACTAATTCTGTTGCTTCTCGACCCAGTGTCTCAATCTCCAGACCCACCTCATTCCCTCCAACTCCTATGTCCTGTTCACTGGCATTGCCCTGATTCCTCCTCCTCTCAGTTGTTCCTCGAGGTCTATACTGCGCCACAATTGCACGGCTATCTCCCACATTCATTACATACACATCATCATCTCTCATGAGCACCACCAGCAAGCAGGAGCCCATCAGTGCCAGCTCAGGGTTGCAATCCATGGCCCTATCTGTCATCTCGAAGTACGTGAGCTCGGTAACTTCCAGTGCCCGTGAAAGAGCCCTCAGCACCAATTCATGATCAGCCACAGGCCCCGCCTTTCTCCTCCTGTTGCTACTCCGCTCAGTAACTTCTTGGGTCTCTTTCGCCTTCTCTTCCAATTCATACCTCCACCTCGGGAACAAGAACCTCCTGCCCTCCTTCCGCCAGCTCCCAAATCCATCTCTCAGCTTGGACAGAGAGAATGCGAACCGTCCCGAGCCGGAAAAGTCCAATTCTCCATCCTCATCCCCTTCTGCCAAGAATTCCCAGAGGCGCCTCCCAGTTCTGGAATCCTCCTGAAAGGTGACCTTCTTCTCCGTCCCGTCTTCCGATACTGCATCCTCTTCTACTTCCTCCCAGAATAGGCCCCGGAGCTCGTTGAAGACCGAGCGGTAGAGGTTGCCCACAAGGAATTCAGGGGCTTCGGGACCATTGAACCCGTCGTAGATCCCGACGAAGAGCCACCGGTGCTCCTCCGACACGACGACGTGGACCCGGTCCTCCCCAGCCTTCCCGTGGGCCCACTGAACATTACCGCCAGTGGAAGGAGGGGCGTCCTCGGGGTCGCACCGCCGGGCTGTGAAGCTCCGGAGTGGGACCACCCAGGGGCGGTTCTTCTCCGAGAGGCTCCGGCGGAAGAGGGACGGCTTCCGAAGCCTCCTCGAGATGCCCCGGCTCTTCTTCTTCACGAGCGGGCCGGAAAAGGGAACGGCGTCGAGCGGGCCGGAGAGCGTCCGCCGCTCGATCGGCCCGGAGAGGAAGAACCCCCGATCGAGCGGCCCCGACGCTGGCCCCCCCCCGCCGCCGCCGCCGCAGGAGAGCTGGAGGGGGATGGCGGAGAAGGACGCGGAGCTCCGGAAGCCGGCGGCCTGTGACCGGGCGGCGACGGTGGGGGCGTCGTAGACGGGGAGTGGGGCGGAGGAGTTGGCGGAGACGGAGGCGCCGGAGATGGACTTGAAGGCGGTCTCGGCGGCGGCGGAGGAGGAGACAGAGGAGGAGCGGGAGTGGGCGGGGCTGGCGGAGCGGACGTAGCAGAAGGAGTGGCCAAGGGCCTCGTCCAGAGGCCCCGCCTCGAAATCCGGCGGGCGCTCCTCGCCGGCGGCGGCGGTGGCAGGCCGCAGGCACGGCACGCGGAGGAGACGGGAGCCGCCGCTTCCCATCACATTTGAAATCTCTCTCTTCCTTCGGAGAAAAGGCTCACTTCTAGCCGACGAGGTCTTTATTAGCCCTGTCTTTAACAATTATTTATTATCTATTCCAAGCTGATTCTGAATTTTTAAATTAGGTAGGGAAAATTGAAGAAGGAAACGAGTGCGGGCTTCGCTCTCGGCAGCCGGGATTTTTCTGCTCTTTTGCTCACGCCTTCGGAACAGTACCCGACATGGCGCGGGGAGCGATGACGTGGCACGAGGTGGGCGAAAGGAGTCAACGTTGTTCTACTCTTCTCGCCCGTGGATTTCTACGAATTTACGCTCACGACGTTTATGGCAAAGGACATTACAGTCATTTCGATTTGGTCGATTGCGACGAGGAGGAAAGGAAGACCAGGGGCCAGGGCCCAACCAATCACACCGCCATCTCCCCGTCACGTGTCAACTACCCGATTCAATCCGACGGCCAAGATCGGCGATCTGTGGCGCCGTCGCCGTCACGGAGTCAAAGGGCACGAGACTTTGTCGCATCCCCATGTAAAATAACTTCGCGGAATTCGACGAAAAGGAGAACGGAATTCGCGCATTAAATCGAAAAAAAGGCGCCATTTTTTGGAAGAACCCGTTCCCCGGAACTCCAAAATAAAGCGTTCCCATCAAGTTGTTACATCCGCGTCGTGGAATCCGAACCGTTTTCTAGTGGCAGGTGGCAAGAGCCCATCTCGTTCACCTCCAAAGGCAACTCAGCGACGTTAGTTGGATGAAATCAGAGTCAGCCTAATAGATTGTAGACATCCACTGCCCTACCGTAAGACATCGGCAAATTGACAATGGAGTGTGCATCACTTTCTGTACCACTCATATTTATCGTGAGACAAACACTATAGCGGCCGATTGGGTTTTATGTGGTACAGTATTCAGGTGGCATATATTTTGCGGGCCAACTACGGGATTTTTTTTTTTTTTTTTTTTTTTTACTCCATGATATTTTGTTAGTCTTTGAATATACTTATATCAATATCAGGCGTGTATGACTTGTCCGCCATATAAAGATAAAAATAAAAATAAAAATAAAATTCGAACTCGGTTCCCTTCTGGCAACTGGGGTAAGTTTGGGGAAGTGGGGAAAGCCTGCAGGTCAATTGAGTTCAGCTTGCTGCCAACGCTTTGCTCGCCGCGGAACTCCGTTTGAGCTCGTACTCGTCGTTTCAGTCGAATAGAGGGGGAAGTCCGGAAAGCGACGAGAATACATGAGAGCCCCCAGGACCAAAAAAAAAAAATAGTAGTAGACCCTCTACTGTAGAGGGGGAACTCGACTTAACAGACCTCCTTTCCTTCCCTCTGGGGGGCATGTGGGTGAAGAGCAAGAGACCTGCTCTCGGAGGCGCACCTCATCATTAGCGTGTACCATACTAGTGGGGGTTAAACTAATGGCGAGGGTCCAGGGTTTATGCTTTGGGTGGGGCCCCGGTGGCGCACCCATGGAGTCAAGGGGGTTGACTGGTCAGGGGTGGGATGGGGCCCTCCAGAGGTGGATAGGATGCGGAGGTGTCGATGGAACTGCTTGCTTTTGTCTCCTTCCCTCCGGAAGCGTTTGGCAACAAAGTCCAATTTATTGGATTATCCAAGAGGGAGGAATCTTGGACTTTCCGGTGTTCTCCAGCACTAAAATATTAAAATGGAGTTGCGGGAGGATTGCGGACACCAGGATTGTAGAGCAGGAGCGAGTGCTAAAAGGAAAGAGAATCCTAAACAATAATATATATATATATATATATATATATATATATATATATATATATATATATAAAGCCAACAGAGGAGCAGGGGTCTCGTGGTGGCAAGGTGGGAGCATGCTGGTTTATGGAATACACGTGAAAGGAAAGTAGGAGTGACTCGGTTGTGCTGCTGCCATGTTGGATGACTGACCACATCAACAGGCAATATTGTCATGATTATCCACCGTTCCAAAAGTTTAAACTTTTTTTTTTATAATGAAAAAGAGAGGGGGGGGGGGGGGGGGGGGGGGGGTGTTTTAAAATCCGGACGTAGCTATTCCTTTTGATCCCAATCTGTCAAATTATGTTTAATTCGGATCACAAGTTTTACGTATGTCCTTTATACGAATAATGAATACGTCAACCTAACATTATTAAAATACCGGAGCAACATATTCTTTTTTCATCCCGATTATCCTGCCAGGCTATGTTCGATTCAGATCGCAAGTTTCACACATGCCATCCCATCAACGGGAAGTACGTCAACCTGATACTGCTAAGATATCGGAGTAATGCATTCTCTTCCCATCCTGATTACATACTAAGACACCACTAAGATGTCGGAGTAATACGTTCTCTCCCCATCACATACTAAGACGTCGAAGTAATGCATTCTCTTCCCATCCCGATCATCCTGTCAGGCTATGTTCGATTCGGATCACAAGTTTTACACGTGCCCTCACTAAAATACCGGAGCAACATATTCTCTTTTCATCCCGATTATCCTGCCAGGCTATGTTCGATTCAGATCGCAAGTTTCACACATGCCATCCCATCAACGGGAAGTACGTCAACCTGATACTGCTAAGACATCGGAGTAATGCATTCTCTTCCCATCCTGATTACATACTAAGACACCACTAAGACGTCGGAGTAATACGTTCTCTCCCCATCACATACTAAGACGTCGAAGTAATGCATTCTCTTCCCATCCCGATCATCCTGTCAGGCTATGTTCGATTCGGGTCACAAGTTTTACACGTGCCCTCCCCATCAACGTTGAGTACGTCAACATGACACCTGTCAGGCTATGTTCGATTCGGGTCACAAGTTTTACGCGTGCCCTCCCCATCAACGTTGAATACGTCAACATGACACCACTAAGACGTTAGAGTAATGCGTTCTCTCCCCATCTCGATCATATGCTCCAAAAAATTTCTGGATTTAATCGAATCATCCATGACATCATACCTCGAACCCGTGATTGATGGGAGGGAAGCTAAACCTCTACCAATCGGGCTACCGTCTTAGCGATTTAAAGTTTAAACTTTGACAATATATTTTTAGTGTCCTTGATTGAATAACCTTGCCATGACAAAAGTTGCCAAACTAAATAAATAAATAAATAACTATCAATCGGTCGTGAATTTGATATATGATTTCAGCGATGATTCAATTAAATCTAAAAAAAATTAAAATCCATGAACATTGATACGAGTGAGATCAGGATTTTTTTTTTATCATCATTCTATTAGTCGATCTCTTAGTGATGTCAGGTTGATATACTCATTTTTAAATGAAGAATGATCGTATAAATTCAAATATTTTACATAGAATATTAACTGATCGGATGGAATCTACGAGATAGCTACAATTTATCCCTCCTATCTCTTTTACTTTATCAAAAAAAATAAATAAATAATTTATTCTATCCTTTGGATAGGATAAACTCGGTTAAACAATGTATTCATGTAGAACTCACCTAGAAAGTTTTTAGATGGGCTAGATTTGTATATAAAAGATAAATGTTAAAAGAACACAAAACAACTATGTCTTGGCTTCGAGGGGAATCTGTAATCTCGTCGGCCTTATAAGTTATAGTAAACATCGCTTATTTTTTAAGCATGACCAAGGGTTAGCTTTGTGCATACTGCAGTTCACATGGGCTGCATGAAGTCTAAGCAAGAAAACGACATAACTTGACAATTTTCTTATAAAAATAATAAATAGCAAGAAGACTCTCGAAGGGAAGTGAGGGGTTGGCGTTTTTTTTTTTTTTTTTTTTTTCTCGGGAGAACAAAAGTGACAAACTCTTGTACGTACGGACTCAGAAATTATTAGGTAGACTCGTTAGACAATTCGTTTCCACCCGTTCACGTATCGTGGTTAGCATTTAATTTGAAATAATAATTAATATGTGGGATTTTTTTTTTTTACAAAATGATATATTTATTAAATAAAACAGGAATGAATACAATTCAGAAAGTCAGATAATAAAAAATTTTTAAGCTGTACAGAAGATGACCGCCAGTCTAACCAAAGAACATGTTATCATTGCTCCCTTAAAAACCCATCCATGAAGTCCCCGACCCACGCATGATGCGCGGCGCGGGCAGGCGCCTTGCCCAGCACGTAGGCGTGCGCGGCACAGGCCCACGCGCAGCACGCGGGCATGCGCGTGGGCTCGGCCCAGCTGCTTGCGGCACCTTCCTTAGGGCGTTTCCCTGGTTTCCGTGCGGTTTCCCCTTGGTTTCTCGCAGTGTACGCGCGGTCCACGCAATTTCTCACGTTCTAGACCATCCGATCGGTTGATCGGACGGCTGAGATTAAACCGAGCTTGATTAGACTTGATCTGAGGGTATCTTGCACGGATTTTGGTACGATCTGAGCCTTTATTTTTTGATCTGACGGCTTGGGAGTGTTTTGAACTTTCTGGACTCATTTTAGGTCTGCTTTGAATGCTGTTTCAGATGGTTATTTAACCACGGAGAGCCTACGGTCTTTGATACATATACACAGAGAGAGACAGAGAGAGAGAGAAAAAATCCAGAGAAATTTCAGAGAGATTTCTTCTTCGATCCAGGTACCAGGAAAAGCTAGAGGCCTGGTATTTGAAATTTTTCTCGTACTTTTTCATTCTCTTTTATTTATTTATTATGTCTCCTTGTTTTTAATCTGGCATTTATTATCTGAATATTTGTATTCCTTTTTACCCATATTTGGGTCAGATTATTGTGGATTACTCCTTTCCTCTTGGTGGACGTAGGCAATATTTTGCCGAACCACGTAAATCTCGTCTTCTTTTGATTTGATATCTGCTAGTGTTGTGATTGGTTAATTGCCTAAGTGAGTAAATATGAATTATTTGGAGGCCTAAATTGGTTTATCCGCTGCGCACATCCCAACAATTGGTATCAGAGCACTGGGATGGCATCTGACGGGCAACCAAGTTCTTCTCCGGCTCCTGAGGCGGTTATTTTTCATTCCACTACCTGTAGGCATGAGGTAGCGATATTTGATGGCACAGGTGATTTTGCACTATGGAATGTGAGAATGAGATATCTGTTGGTAAAGGAGGGCGTTGCAACAGCTCTCAAAGAAATGGATGCAATTCCAGGTGATACAGAGGCTGCAAAAGAGGAGATGAATGAGAGAGCACTTGGAACTCTGTTTTCGGGATTGAGTGATAAAGTCCTCCGCAATGTAGTGGAACTTGATACAGCTAAAGCTGTATGGAAAAAATTAGATACTTTGTATAAGGTAAAATCTCTCACTAATAAACTTTATTTGAGGGACAAGCTTCACACATTTCGTATGGCGGAAGGGATCTCACTTAAGGATCACTTGGATGATTGTAATAAGCTCCTACTTGATTTGGCAAATATTGGTGTTAATGTTGATGAGGAAGACAAGGCTTTGATCCTGATTTATTCTTTGCCTAAGTTCTATGAAAATATTACTACTACCATGCTCTATGGAAGAGAGACTATAAATCTCAATAAGGTTGAAGCCACTTTGTTATCCAATGAGCTTAGGTTGAAAGTACAGTTGGAGCATCAGGCTCCAAATCCAGCACAAGGACTTACTGTCAGAGATAGAGATGAGCAAAGAACAGTTGGACAAGGTAGAAACAAGTCCAAGACTATATCAAAGTCTAGGTCTAAAAGACCTGGTGTTTATCATTACTGCAAGAAGCCAGGCCACTGGAAAAATGAGTGTAGATTTCTACAATCCAAGAAAGAGAAGAAATAGAAAAATAAAGGAACAATCTCAGATTCGGCATCAATAGTAGTTTCTTCTGCGGATCATAGCAGTGTTGCAGATGATGCAGTATTTACAGCTGCATGCAGTATCAGTCAGCCTGATACCTGGATCGTGGACTCTGGAGCATTTTTTTACATGACACCCCATAAAGAATGGTTCACTTCTTTTAGATCCTGTGATGGAGGCTCTATTCTTCTTGGGGATAACGCCATCTGTAAAGTGGAAGGAGTTGGTACAGTTAAGATCAAATCTTATGCTAATACTGTGATGACTTTGGATGATGTCAGATATGTTCCTCTATTGAAAAGAAATCTTCTCTCGGTACATGCTCTTGATATTGCCAGTTTTGAGGGCAGATGGGATAGAAGATATATTACAATTAGTAAAGGTGCATTGACTTTGTTGAGAGGCAGATTGAGTGACACTCTTTACTATTTGGATGGCACTACAGTGGTTGGTGAGGCTTCTTCAGCACATTCCTCTATTGTTCAATTGACACAGTTATAACATCAAAGATTGGGCCACATGTCAGATAAAGGTTTACAGGAGCTAAGCAGACGTGGTCTGCTAGGAGGTTAGAAAGTTGGTGCACTTGGATTCTGTGAGCATTGCATATTTGGAAAATAACACAGAGTCAGCTTTACTACAGGCGTGCACAGGACAGCAGGTATATTGGATTACATACATTCTGACCTATGGAGACCTGCCCCAGTTACATCCAAGGGTGGATCTAGGTATTTGCTCTCTTTGATTGATGACTATTCCTGTAAAGTCTGGATTTATACTATCAAAAATAAAAGTGATGTTTCACACTTTTAAAGGGTGGAAGGCTATGGTCGAGAGGCAAACTGAGAGGAAGGTGAAAACCTTCCGGACTGATAATGGATTGGAATTCTGTTCTACAAAGTTTAATGACTTTTGCAAGTCAGAGAGCATTGTTAGGCATATGACCACAATGTATACTCCTCAGCAAAATGGTATTGCGGAACGCATGAATCGCACACTATTGAAAAGAGTCAGATCTATGCTGCCAAGTTCTGGATTGAGTACAAACTTCTGGGCAGAGGCTGCACATACAGCCTGCTTTATTATAAATCGATCTCCAGCATCTACATTGAATATGAAGACTCCGGAAGAGATGTGGACAGGTAGACCTGCAGACTATTCAGTTCTTAGAGTATTTGGGTGTTCAGCATATGCACATGTCAAAGATGGAAAGCTGAATCCCAGGGCTAAGAAATGCATATTTCTTGGATATGCATATGGGGTGAAGGGCTATAGATTATGGTGCACTAAGCCCGGATCCTAGGGTTTTATAGTCAGCAGGGATGTGACTTTTGATGAGTCATCCACTCCTTCAAGACAGTTATAGCCAAGTTCTTCACCGGGAGATCAGGTTCAGGATCAGTAGGATATGACTGTTGTTGATATTAATCAGATAGTTAGTTTACAACAGTTGCAGCCTACTGGTGATATTCAGAATGAACAGCATCAGCAGATAGATCTAGAGATACAGACTCAGGAGGAGGTTATTAGACAAGGTCTAGATGATAGTATTGCCACTCGAAGATCCAGGCAAAATATCAGAGCACCTCAAAGGTATGGTTTTGAGGATTCTGCTTGTGCTGAGTTAGTATATTATGCTCTGAATATTGCAGACACTATAGGTGATGAGCCGACCACATTTCAAGAAATAATTGGTAGTTCACAGGATGAGCAATGGACCATGGCTATGGTAGAAGAGCTTCAGTCTTTAAAAAATAATCAGACTTGGAAATTAGTCAGATTATCTATGGGCAAGAAAAAAATTGGCTGCAAATAGATCTTCAAGAAAAAGGAAGGAGCTACCCCTCAAGATTTGAAATATAAGGCAAGGTTGGTGGCTAAGGGTTACAGTCAACGAGAAGGTATTGATTATAAGGAGGTATTTTCTCTTGTAGTTAAACACTCTTCTATTCGTGTGTTCCTTGCTTTAGTTGTTTCTCAGAATTTGGAGTTAGAACAGCTGGATGTCAAAACAGCTTTTCTACATTGTGACTTGGAGGAGCAGATTTATATGCAACGGCCACCTGGTTTTGAGGCTCCATATAGAGAAGATCATGTATGCTTGCTCAAAAGGTCTTTGTATGGTTTGAAGCAGTCTCCAAGACAATGGTACCGCAAATTTGATAAGTTTATGATTGACCATGAATTTGATAGATCTCGATATGATAGTTGCGTATATCATCAGCAGCTTTCAGACGGGTCCTTTTGTTATTTGTTATTATATGTTGATGACATGATGATTGCAGCCAGGGATATGTCAGTCATCCAGAAGCTGAAAGCTGAACTTAGTACTACATTTGAGATGAAGGATCTTGGACCGGCAAAGAAGATACTTGGGATGGAGATCATTCATGACAGACAATAATGTAGACTATTTGTTACTCAACACAGTTATATTATGAAAGTCTTGGAAAGATTTTGTATGTATACAGCTAAGCTAGTCACTACGCCCTTTGCCAGTCACTTTCGTTTATCTGTCAGGGATTCTCCTCAGACTAATGATGAGAAGAAGTATATGTCTAAAGTACCTTATGCAAGTGCAGTTGGCAGTATCATGTATGCAATGGTCTGCACTCGCCCTGATATTGCACAGGCAATTAGTGTAGTGAGCATATATATGGACAAGCCTAGAAAAGCTCACTGGTCAGCTATGAAATGGATTCTTCGATATTTGAAATGTACTTCTGATTTGGGATTAGTATTCTCCGGACAGAGTGGTTGCACTGTTACAGGATTCTGTGATTCAGATTATGCTTGTGACTTGGATAGGAGGAGGTCATTGACCTCATATGTATTTACTCTCTCTGGTTGTGCAATTAGTTGGAAGGCTACTTTGCAATTTACAGTTGCTTTGTCTACTACAGAGGCAGAGTATATGGCTTTGACAGAGGCAGCAAAGGAAGCAATCTGGCTAAGAGGGTTAGTACAAGATTTGGGTCTCAAGCAGAATTCTTTGGTTATTCACTGTGACAGTCAGAGTGCGTTACATCTCGCCAAATATCAGATGTATCATGAGCATACTAAGCATGTTGATGTCAAGTATCAATTTATCAGAGATTTGGTAGAGGATGGTGATATTCAACTTCAGAAAATTGGCACTACTAATAATCCGGCTGATATGCTCACTAAACCAATTCCAGTAGTCAAGTTCAGGACATTCCAGAACTTGTTTGGTTTGAGCACTTGGTGATCCCCTTCGGGGTCTTTTGATGAGAAGGAGGCTTTATAATCCATATTTGATAGAGGCATTTGTTTTTGGTCGCAAGGAGGAGGATTGTTATCGTTGTTCCCTTAAAAACCCACCCACGAAGTCCCCGACCCATGCGCGACGCGCGGCACGGGCGAGCGCCCGGCCCAGCGCGCGCACGGCCCAGGCCCACGCACAGCACATGGGCACGCGCGTGGGCTCAGCCCAGCTGCTTGCGGCACCCCCTTTGGGACGTTTCCTGGTTTCCCGTGCAATTTTTCCTTGGTTTCTCGCGGTGTACACGCGGTCCATCCGATTTCTCGTATTCTGGACCATCCGATCGGTCGATCGAATGACTGGGATTAATCCGAGCTTGATTAGGCTTGATCTGAGGGTATCTTACATGGATTTTGGTGCAATATGAGCCTTTGTTCTTTGATCTGATGGCTTGGGAGTGTTTTGGACTTTCTGGACTCATTTTAGGTCTATTTTGGATGCCATTTCATATGGTTATTTAACCACAGAGAGCCTGTGGTCTTTGATACATACACACAGAGAGAGACAGAGAGAGAAAAAACCCAGAGAAATTTCAGAGAGATTTCTTCTTCGATCCAGGCACCAGGAAAAGCTAGAGGCCTGGTATTTGGAATTTTTCTCGTGCTTCTTTCATCCTCTTTTGTTTATTTATTATGTCTCTTTGTTTTTAATCTGGCATTTGTTATCTGGATATTTGTATTCCTTTTGTACCCAGATTTGGGTCAGATTATATTGGATTATTCCTTTCCTCTTGGTGGACGTAGGCAATATTTTGCCGAACCACGTAAATCTCGTCTTCTTTTGATTTGATATCTGCTTGTGTTGTGATTGGTTAATTGCCTAAGTGAGTAAATAGAAATTATTTGAAGGCCTAAACTGGTTTAATCCGCTGCGCACATCCCAACAGAACAGAGATAGAATGGCGGGCAACAAAAGATGCAACCCAGTCTGCAGCCAAGTTTGCCTCCTTTTAAATATGATGGAGGATAAACGAGGAGCATCCTTATAGTAGGAGAGTGATATTCCGTATAACAGGGTGATCCAAAAGGGCGATGAAGGACTGTCGGATCCAGGAGATGACTGTCATAGAGTCTCCCTCGATGATGAGGTGGTCCAAGCGAAGAACCTGACGAGCATATCTAATGCCGGCCCAAGCAGCATATAATTCCATCATAGAGACAGAAGAATCTAGAAGAAGGGCACCGCCAGCTACCAAGAAGCCCAATCCGAAACCCCGGATGACAAAAGCAGCACCTCCCGACCTACGACGAAGACTGCCATCAAAGCTGACTGTGAAGACAGATGGGGGAGGGGGTTCCCAAGTGATGAATACATGAAGGGGCGCTCGAGGAGCGAAGTGGGAACCCCAGAAGTCCGAATATCTCCCAGTCGATCTCAGGAACTTAGCAGCAGACGCAGAGGCCTACTGCGCAATAAGCCAAGGGGAACATCGCACCGAGCTGAACACCCACTCGTTCCTGGCTAGCCAAATGTGGTAAGCAGTATAGGCCAACAGAGACGTAGCGAGGTAGCAAGAACAGTACGCAGGCTCCTGATAAAGGAGTGAAGAGGGTCATCATCCAGGGATAGAAGGTGGGCAAGCCGTGCAACATGCCATACCCGTCTAGCTCGGGGGCAAAAGAACAAGGTATGATTCTAGATCTCCAGATCGATATCGCAAGTGGGACAGTGAAGGGATATATGCATATCTCTAAATGACAGGAGATGTCTGGTCGGAAGGCACTAGCGGGCCACCTTCCAAATAAATAGAAAAACTCTGGGATGCACCGGGAGAGACCAAACCCAAGAAAAGCAATCCATGGGGGGCGGTGAGTCACCCTCAGAGGTGAAGATGGTCAAGAGATCCGACATCGGAGCCCTAGAGGCCACAGAGCACCTCCAGACTCTAGCATCCGGGCACGGGGAGGTGCGTAAGATAATGGAAGAGACCCGGAGGCCCAGAATATCTCCAAACGTAGCTCGGATAGCCTCCCAGTCCCACCTCATCTGGCCAGGGATGAAGAGTTCGGGATGACCATGGAGTCGGGAGTATCGACTCAGATAAAGGTAGGGCATCTACTAAGGGGGATGTCCGAAATCCATGGGTCCTGCATGAATCGAATGGACCTGCCATTCCCAATCACCCAAGCAAGGTGGGGAGATATGATAGAGACTCTAAAAAGCATATCCCTCCAACTAGCTGAAGTACATATGGTAGGGTGGAGATTGCCATCAATGAAGGCATGGTGGTCATCATAGCGGGCCAGCATCATGGTCGCCCACATGCTCTGCGGACAGAGAAAATATTTGGCAACAAGCCTACCAAGTAATGCCTCCCTCTTGATAAGAAGAGACTGGATTCCCAACTCGCCATGACATATAGGCTGGCAGACATACTGCCAGGATACCAAGTGAATCCTGCGCCTAGAAGAAGTAGAATCCCACAAGAAAGCCCGTAGATCTGCTCCAGTCTAATGATAGAGGTCCTGGGAATAATAGCATTGGATAGCATATAGACCGGCAGAGACGTGAGGACCGAGCGGATAAGGGTAATCCTACCTATAGAGGAGAGAGAATGATCCTGCCATTTGTCAATCCGCTCACGAACCACCTGAATCATCGGGAAGCATTCAGCAGTGGATAACCTAGCACCGGATATAGGAACACTCAAGTAAGTGAGAAGGCCACGGCGCTCCACGATCCCGAGAACACTCAAAATCATGTGGCGAATGCAAGCAGGGGACTTGGAACTAAAGTAAAGGCCCGATTTCTGAAGATTAATTATCTATCCCGATGCTAGGAAATAATCCTCCAAGATCCTCCAAAAATCCTGGGTAGTAGAGATGGAAGCCCTCCCCAGGAGAAGACAATCATTGCAAATAAAAGATGCGAGATCAGCAGAGCACCCGGGAAAGGGAAAAACGGTTGGACAACCTATTCCCTCACCGCTGCTCGCAACACCCCCGACAGATAGTCAGCATAAATGATAAATAAGGAGGGATATAGGGGGCAACCTTGACGAAGGCCAACTGACGAGGTAAAGAAATCCATGGGAGATCCATTGATGAGGAGAGAGAATGAAGGCCTGGAGACACAAGCAAATATCCTGATATCCACGTCGGGTGGAAGCCAAAGTCATATAAAGCACTGAGGAGAAAGTCCTAGCTGACTCTATCATAAGCCCTCTCCATATCAAGCTTGATGGCCATCAAGCTACGCCTAGCGAACGCCCGGCGAAGGTCAGACATAAACTCATGGGCTATAAGAACATTGTCGAAAATAGAGCGCCTCCCAATGAAAGCACCCTGCTCCGGACATATCAGCTTGGGGAGAATGGGTTTCATTCTAGAAACCATGAGCCTGGCATAGACCTTATATAGAGTATTGCACAGACTGATAGGGCGATAGTGGGCAGGCTCCGAGGCATCGGGATGTTTGGAAATAAGAGTAATGAAAGTCTGTTTCCAAAAGCTGGGCATAATACCTGAAACAAAGAATAATTGAACGATAGCAGTAATATCCGAAGATAAAATATCCTAGTACCTCTGGAAGAAGAAAGGTGGGTAGCCATCCAGGCCAGAGTCTTTATCCTCCCCCAAAGACCATAAGGCAGCACGAACCTCGTCGTCGAGGATGGGAGCCATAAGAGTGGAATTGTGGAAAGAAGAGACCACAGCAGTTGGCGGATAAGAATGAGTGCGAGTAGTAGGAATAGGCTCCGTCCACCGGGAAGCAAAGAAAGTGAAAATCTCCTGCCTAAAAGCCTGATCATCCTCCAACCACTAACCATCAAAGGAGCGCAAAGAATGAATAGAGTTCTGGTGCCTGCGGATCGTAGTAGCCAGGTGAAAGAAACGAGTATTTCTATCACCTGCTCGCAACCACTGAACTCTAGACTTATGGTGCCAAATAACCTTCTGATGCTGGAGCAAAACATGATGCAAAGATAGGTGGGATCGAAGGGTGTCCATATCAAACTACGAAAGACCACCCATCCTGTCCTCCTTGTCCTGCAGGTCCGATATGGTGGCTTCAATAAGTCTGAGCTTGGTCATGTATTACCAATTTCAACCCGGTTCCACCTGAGGAGCCTCCTTCTAAGCAGCTCTAACCGACGAGAGAGCCGATAGGCCGCATCACCCCTAACAAGGATCCTCCATACCTCTCTAACAATGCTTCTAGCCTTAGGATAGGAAAGTCAGAACTTCTCAAATCTGAACGGAGTGGGGCTCCGGATATAACCATCCGAAGTCAGAAGAAGGGGGCACCGGATATAGCCATCCGAAGTCAGAAGGAGGGGGCAATGATCAGATGGATCATGCTGAGATGGCGCACAACGTGGGTCGAGCAAACAGAGAGCCAAGAAGGGGTAGCACAATATTTATCTAACCTCTCCCAGACTCTCGCCGTCCCTGAGCGGTTATTGCAACAGGTAAAGCGAGGGCCCACAAACCCCAATATGTGGGACTTCAATAAACTTTGCCTACCGTAGAATGAAGACCGTGAGCATATATAAAAATTTTATCTAATATATATATATATATATATATATATATATATACAACATTTCCGTCCTTTCTCTTTAGCCTTTATATAAATAAATTCAAGTTAAGCATAGGCCTACCAAATATATAAATGTTTCAAAGAAGTGGACATCCTATTTGTGTGCACTAATTTTTTACCGTCAACCATGTAATTCAAACAAACATCCGAATAAAAGAATGGTTAGTTCTACGATAGAATCAGAAAGTTATCCCTAGGCAGGAACAAAATATATTGTTAATTAAGATTTTTCCACCAATTTACCATGCAATAGATCTAACAAATCCAAAAGTAAAAGATCCAAGAAAGCATGCTAACAGTTCATGCATGGGTCCATTCAAGAAGTGTAAGAACATGCGACCTCTTTCCTTCTCGTGAAAAACAAAGGAACACATAATAGCACAAAATACAAAAAATTCGAATTACCTTGAAAATGGAAGGCCAATTTCTCTTATGTCAAGTATTCGTGATTCCACACATCAAGCATCTCTCAACACTAGGACATAAAAAAAGTACGATGCCCTCCACCTCATAGCTATATAGGTATTCATTTTGGTGGAGGAGAAACCCAGATGACCAAACACCATCATATCCAAAACAAAAGCAGTCTATTTTTGATAATGGAGAGCAATGAAGATTGGCTGAATGAGTAGTAAGTTTTATGAGGGAAAACGAAGGGCTTATTGGGCAGAGAAAGTAATACGACGAGGTCTCTAATTTTGATTATTCCCGTGCCATATATGTGACATTGAAGCCATGCTATGTTCATTGTCGCTACATAATTAGTAACACGAAGTGCTTCACGAGGTTCATATACCTATTGTTATGGCAACCACTCTTTCTTGTTCTCGAGATACTTACTGAACCACCGATTATGATAGGAATGGCCACCAAGTAATCTGATGAGGAACAGGATGCGGGAAGGATCGTTGGCGAGCCTAGAGTCACCAAAATTAGGGTACCACTAGTTTTTCTTTTATTTTTTTAAATTTTTTTATGGAGGTGGTGAAGGAGCAACGAACATGGAAGACATGGATCGAAACTTTCATGAACTTTGGGACTCACACTCACGGAGAGATCTCACACCTCTAAGATATCCCACCTCACTAATGGAGCCGTGCAGAGAGATCTCACACCTTTAGGGCATCCTACCCACCTCACTAATGGAGCCGTACGGAGTGATCTCACACCTCTAAGGCATCCTACCCACCTTACTAATGAAGCCATTAAGGTGAATCTCAAAGGACATGGGGTGGTAAAGAAGATGGAATTAGGGAAGGGGATAACTAGACATGACCTCGCATCATGTCCGGGGATTGCACCTCACGTGCTCTCCTTACGAAGTGAAAGTTGGGCCTCTCACCCTCTCCATACGGAGTGAAAGAAGAATCTCTCTTCCAATTTTTTTTCTTCATTATTCTATTTTTTCATACATGAAGGGGTCCTTTTATAGTTGACCCTAGCCCTTGGATTACATAGAAATAAGAGAAAAGAGGGGAGGTGCCATATTATTTTCTTGTAGGTAGAATGAAACATGGAAAGGATCAAGGGATGGTGCCACCTATCTTCCATAAAGGGTTGGGCAGTACAAGAAAAAACCTCATGAATCAAGAAAAAGAGGGAGGGCGCCTATATGCGAGCTGCCTGGTCTGCTTGGATGCCATATGAGTTTTTTCCATCTTCTTTTGGACAGTCCACAACTTCCATATCGAGCACTGATCTGCTTCCTTTTGGGCTTGGATGATGTCATGAAGATCTTAGGATACCTAACAGAATGGATGATGTCTGCTGTGACTGGGACTTCATGTGGCTGCTGGGATGGCTGGGCTCTCGGGTCCCCATCATAATTGGGTAGCACTTTCATCATCGGCTATCTCCTATAGAAGTCCTAAAAAATCTCATGGCCAAAGCCGACTCCCATACCTATCGGGCACACCATAGAGTCAATATCCAGTACCCTTTCTCGGTGCCTAGCTCTCTCTTGGAAAAGTCCACTCACGATGTTTAGCCACCTCTCGATACTGAAACCACTACAATTGACCCCACCTGCTCCAGCTGAACCAATCCTTCCACGTGTCCACAGCAATGAGTATGGCCGGCATGACCAACAGGCAAGTTCCTAAGAGACAGTATCTCAATAGAATCAGCGGTCCTAACAAAAAAGATGCCAATAAAAGAAATCCAAGGAGACAAGATCCTAACAATCTATCAAGATCTGCAACACTCATCAGAAACCACCTCCCTGGTGGCCTTTTCATGACCCCAGCTGGACAATGCTATAAATAAATAAAAGGGACACTCAGCAAGGTGAGCCATTCTGAGTGCTCATCACACTCATGCCCACATAGTCACCATAGTTGACAATTCCAGTTATTTTGCCCATTCCATTCTCTCTTACCGACTAAAGTGTCAGAGTGTCTCGACCGATAATCCTGGTCCAAGAACTTTTTGTAGATCTCCATTGGTGAACCATTGAGAGTAGCACCCGAATTTGCCAGAAAGGATTAAATGACTCCCCGGCGCCACCATGATCCCTGGAGGATAATCTAGCAGTAACAAATTGGTACACTAAGTACGAGATAGAGTTATTGCTTAGACACTTCCAGATCTTCGGAGCCTGAAGCCCCGTGCACAAGATTTCATCATTAGCCATATCGAGCAGCACCCGTGTGATGGGGGACCATCTAGTCAAGCACAGAAGCTTGTTACACCGCCTACTCCTCAACCGCTTGTGTCGGAGCAAAGTTTGTTGGCCGCTTTGGTCCAACAAGTCGAAGCCCTCATTTCGGCAGTGCGGGGGTTACGATAGCAGCAATCTCCCATCGAGGGGCAACAACCAGTGAAAATCCTGATCATAGATCCCACGACTCATGGCAATCATCGCCCCCCCACTACGGGACCTTCTCATTGATAGACTTCCCGCCACTCACGGTCTTCTCCCTCGCAACATGGGAGTTGCTAGTCACCCCAAGAACAATCCCGCTATTGATGGACCACTTCACCAACACGGTCGCCCACACCATGCTTGTGTAGTCCTGATCCGGACCATCTGCGTTCTGGAAAGGAACCAAGTCAAGGGAAGCACTCTTGCTTCCCCTCCGACTCTTTCAATGAGTCTCTCAAAATCTTTCTATAAGGGATCTACTGATAAGGCTACCCGGTGACAAACTGAGCGATGCCTCGAGGAGCATGATCATGAGCTGCGCAATATCAATTACGGACTTGCAAACATCCAAGGAAAAAATACAGGCCCTGCCAAATTTGATACTTGGCCCTCTCTCTTTCGATGCATTATGAAAGAGCCAGTCCCAAGTTGGTTCAAAATGCCAAAGCTGGAGCCATATGATGGCATCACTGGCCTGTTGAACCACTTTGAGAGCTATAAGACTCTCATGAGAATTTAGAGCACCACCAATGCTATACTATGTATTGCCTTCCTGACCACCTTTTAGAAGTCGACCCAAGCATGATACTCTCGACTTGAGCCAAGGAGTATGGATTCTTTTTCTCAGTTGGAGATGAAGTTTGAGGCATACTTTGGCACCTGTAGGAAGATGACACATGAGGCTGATAGCCTCTTTTCCATCTGATAATAGGACAAGGAGCTATTGAAAGACTACATGGCTCAATTTAAGATGGCCATGCTAAAAATCTTTCACCTCGATGACTCTCTAGTCATGTTGGCTCTAAAATAGGGACTTCGCCCCACCTGACTGACCTACTCTTTGGACAAGATCCCAGCAAAGTCTTATTTGAAGGTACTCGCCCGTGTAGAGAAATACTTCCACATGGACGAAGGAGCTCTCTCTCGGTGCAAAGTAAAAGGAAAGCCTAGCCATAAGAAAGCTCGAGAGGAGCCCTCTAGAGCCCCATCCAGCAAATCCAACTCCTCTTGCCAATGAAGCCCGAAGCTAAGAAATCCCACCGATTGATCGCCTAACTATAGCCCTCTTCTCATCCCTCGCTCGAAGATCTTAAGGGAGATTGAAGGAGAATAGTACCTATGAAGGCCCAACCCCTTGAAGCCTTTTGTCTCTTGGAATAAGGGCAAGTACTGCCACTTCCACTACGATCATGACTATGACACAGATAAGTGCCACCAGCTGAAGAAAGAGATTGAAGATCTCATTCAATGCGGCTATCTTGGCAAGTACATCTATGGAGGCATCACTCACCCGATGCCCTAAACTTGGGATGGCAGCCAACCTTGCCTGAGATCAACAACTGACCAACTGAAAATGAAGTTGGCATGATATCCTAGGAGGCAGGGCGACCTTCAAAGAGGCCAAGAGAAGAGGGAAGAAAAAATAATATAATTTCTTTTTTTGATAAGGACCTGGTTGGGTTTCATAATCCCAACAACAATCCTATCGTTATTTCAATGACGATAGCAAAGCATCCTATAAAAAAAATCCTTGTTAATAGTGAAAGTTTGGCTAACATTTTTTTTAATGATGCTTTTATTCAGATGAATTTGCCATTGAACTATTTAAAATCTATTTCTGTACCTTTGTTCACCTTTAATGGAGAATCAATTGGTGTCAAAGGGAAAATAACTCTTCCCATTATAGCAAGAACTCTACCTCGGTTGAAGATAGTTTTCGTCACTTTCACTATGGTTCGAATTCCTTTGGCATACAATGCTATTCTTGGATGCTTTGGCTAAATTAGCTAGACACTACCATATCTATCAAGCATCTTCTCATCCATTTCCACACGGATAATGGCATCGGTGAAATGCGGGGAGACCAGCAATTTGCCCGACAATGCTTCCATATGGCACCTAAACAACCAAGGCTCAATGAGCATCCACCTACCGAGCTATTAGACCAAAATGAACTCGAGAAAAGGACGAGCTTGCCAAGAGTCTCCTCTCTTTTCCCTTGATTGATGACCTTGCAAAGACTGTGTAGATCAAGGCATCCTTGCATGAGCTCAAAAAAAATTGACTTCTATAATTCCTACACCGGAATGCAGATGTCTTCGTTTGGTCATCATCGAACATGCCGGAAATCCATCCTAAAGTAATCACCCATAAGCTAAATATCAACCTGAATTTTAAACTTATCCAACAAAAGAAGAGGAGCTATGTCCCTTAAAGGCAGAAGACCATCGACGAAGAAGTCGACAAACTCTTGACCGCCAGATTCATTTGAAAAGTCCATTATCCCAACTAGTTGGCCAAATCATCATGGTGAAGAAAGCGAGCAGAAAGTGGCACATCTATGTGAACTACACCAATCTGAATAGGGCCTGTCAAAAGGACAGTTTCCTTCTATCGAGGATTGATCAGTTAGTTGATGCCACTTTAGGGCATAGACTACGCAGCTTCATGGACGTCTTCTCAGGACACAACTAAATAAGAATGACCCCCGAGGATGAAGAAAATTTGGCCTTCAAGACCAATAAGGATATATACTGTTATAAAGTAATGCCTTTCGATCTTAAGAATATAGGGACCACGTACCAAAGACTCATCAATAAAGTTTTTAAAGACTAGATTGGTCGAAATATGAAGATTTATGTCGACAACATGCTTGTTAAAAGCACTAAAGAAGTAGACCATGTCGGAGACCTACAGGAAGCCTTCAACGCCCTTCGCCGACATCACATGAAGTTGAATCTGACTAAGTATACATTCAGCATTACTGTAGGAAGGTTTCTCGAATTCATAGTCACTCGCTGAGGTATTGAAACAAACTCGAAGAAGATCTAGGCCCTCCTGGATATGCGATACCCAACGTCTAAGAAGGAGGTGTGGCAACTCACCAGTTGCGTAGCTACTCTGAGCTAATTCATCTTAAAGTTGGCCGAGTGATGCCTGTCATTCTTCAAAAACTTATGGAAGATGAACAGTTTTAATTGAATAGGGAAATGTCGGTAGGTGTTTAAGAATTTGAAGACGTTCCTTGCCTCTCTGCCCTCACTTTCTAAACCTGAGCTCAGAGATGAATTATACCTATACCTTACCACCTCCCAAGAGGCGACTAGCTCTGTACTCATTCAGTTAGATGACAAAGAGGTTCAGAGACTCATATATTACATAAGTCAAGTGCTATATGACATGGAAACAAGGTATTCTAAATTCGAAAAGATAGTTTTTGCACTAATCACATTTGCGCATATCTCAAGCTATATTTCCATTTGCACCCGATAGCTGTCCTCACTGATCAACCACTCTAAGCCATCCTATAATGCCTAGACACCTCTAGGTGGATGGCGAAATGGACAATCAAGCTTGGAGAATTCAACATTTCGTATCGTCCATGCTCATCTATGAAGATACAAGTCTTGGCTAACTTTCTCATAAAGTGTGCCTAGCCGAATGATGTGCTTAGAGAGGCATCTACTGAACCTCCTACCAAGCAACCCAACTCAGCAATAACCTAGATCTTGCATATAGATAAAGCTTCAAATCTCCAAGAAAGTGGAGCTGGGCTGATCCTCGCTAATTTCTAAAGGAATGGTCACCGAGTATGCACTGTGCCTCTCATTTAAGGCAACCAATAACTAGGCCGAATATGAAGCCTCCTGACTAGTTAAAACTCATAAAGCATCTCATAGTAGAGCACTTGAAAGTTTTCACCTCCTCCTAGTTAGTGGTCGGGTAGGTGACTAGCAAATACGAAGCTTGGGACTCGATGATGGCCACATACTTGGACAAGGTGCAAACCTTAACGGCATCACTCAAGCACTTCGGCATCTTTCACATTTCTCGATGTGAGAATGTCCATACCAACACTCTCTTTTAGCTAATAATGGCGACGAACAGCTTGCTTGATTGGGTTTACATAGAATACCTGGAAGCCCTAAGCATCAAGGAAACCAAAGAGTCCACCAAGTTGATTACAAGCCAACTTGGATGGACCACCTTATCAAATATTTGACCAATGGCACTATCCCTGATAACCGTCCCAAAGGTAAGAGGTTGAAATGGAAGGCCTCCTAGTTTGTACTATTGGGCAGACAACTCCACAAAAAATCTTTTTCTCTCTCACTTCTCAAGTGTTTGTGATGCAATGAAACTGACTATATGCTTCAGAAAATCCATGAGAATCTGCGAAAATCATCTAGGGGCCAGGTCCTTAGCTTACAAAGTTCTGAGACAAGGCTACTACTAGCCGATCATGCGGAAAGATAAAACGGAGCTTGTCCAGAAATGCTATCGCTATCAGGGCTTCACCAATATACAACACTTACCGGCGAGCCAGCTGAGCCAGCACTCCTCCCCTGGACATTCGTCCAATGAAGAATAGACATACTTGGCCTCTTCCCCCTGCATCCGAATAGTGAAAAATTTTTCTCGTCGCCATCAACTATTTCACTAAATAGGTGGAGACTAAGCCACTCGTGAATATCACTGAGATTAAGGTCAAAAGCTTTTCTAGAAGTCAATAATCTATCAGTATGGGCTCTTGCATACCATCATCACCAACAATGACCAGTAATTTGATAATCAAGTTTTCAGGGATTTTTGCACCGAGCACCATATTCAACATAGATTCATATCAATTAATCACTACTAGACTAATATCATGGCAGAGATTATGAATCAGACCATCCTCCAAGGACTCAAGACTAAAATGGATGAATCAAAGGATAGGTGGGTAGAATAATTATTTAGGGTATTGTGAGCATACCACACAACTCCATGGATTTCTATGAACAAAATTTCCTTCAATTTGGCTTTCATCATCGAGATAGTAATTTTCAGTGAAGTTGAGCTCCCGACTATGCAAACGGGGAACTTCGATGAAGAAACTAACTCGAACTAGTTGAAGGCCAACCTCGACCTTCTAGAGAAAACCCAAAATCGAGCTTACTTGAAAATGATTGCCTACTGGCAAAGGGTTGCCCAATACTATGACTCATGCATGAGGTCCAAGACCTTCCGTCCAGGGGATCTCATGTTGCGGCGAGCCAAAACCTCGAGACCCATGGAGCATGACAAGCTAGCCCCTAACTGGAAATGCCCTTACCGGGTAATTGAGGTCCTCTATGGAGGAGCTAACCAAATCGAAGACCTTGGTAGAACTCCCATTCCTTGGATATGGAACATCGACAATCTCCGGATGTACTACTTGATGGGGGACGAAAATAAAATGATGAATGGAGAGTTTTAGCAAGCTAACCAGCAAGCAAACTTGAGCAATTAATTATCAAATAAATGGGCTAAATTAATCCAAGAAAGAATTTTTATAAGGAAACTAGTTGATCTAATTTTTAAGACCCGTAATGTAGATCTAGTTCAAAATAAGGATTAGGATCTTCATGGCAAGGAAACCATCACTACTAGGGCAAGTTAACCTTCAAATGATCAGATCTAATGAAGCTTAGGAAGAGTTTTCCTACCAACAATGATGGCTAATTATTTGGTGGAAGAATGAGCTCTCATCACTCAATGATTGAGACCTAAAAGTCAAGATTGGTACTTTCTACTTTGAGACTCACCTTGGCCTTGATCCATGACGTGGAGATCTTCATCCTTGACCTAAAAACCTGAGAGAACCTGCAAAAAAATTTGGGATTAGACATGGAAGAAGAATTGGAGTTGGAATGGAAACAAAGAAAAAAGGAAGAAGAAGAAAGTGGCCGGCGGCTTGGGACTTGGAGCTTGATCATAGATCCATCAATGGGCATCCCATCCTTTACTCCTTGCAAAAGCACTCTTCACTCTCAAACTCAAACTTAAAAAACTCTCATTCTCTCCTTGGATAAGGATCTACATACTTAAACTAGCTAGAAAACTTTCACTCCAAACAAGAACTTAAGAAAACTAGAACACAAGGAAACAATCCTTTCATTAATTCAAATCATAGCATTGAATGAATACAATAAGAGCCTAGGAGCCCTATTTATAGGCTCCAATGCTCAGAATTTCGTCCAAGGGTGGAGAAAAGGGGATAAGGATGGCTTAGTTGGCTCCAACAATTTTTAGGTAAGTGGTTTTAACTAAAAATAAATTATTGGTAGAAAATTACAACCACTTGACATGTGGCATTCTAGAAGGTCTTCATGGGGTTGTCAAATGTTGATGTGGGTGGTGCCCCACATGTTACTTTTTGAAAGGTATCTTTATGTTTCCCATAAAAGTCCTGATGTAGTGTAATTTCTTCTCCTCCAAAGTTTCTTGATGAGGTGTCCCCCCATGTGAAAATTTTGGCTTCAAGTCTTGGCTTGAATTGGGCTTGAATGGCTTGAATTGGGCTTTGAAGAGGTGGCTTTCCATCGTGCTTTGAGCTTGAGTTGACTCATGAAAAATTGTCTTCTTCCATGTATTGACTCATGAGTATGCTTCAAGAAAATTTGGGACTTGTTTCATGGCTCAAGATTTTATTAACTATAGCTGCAAAAATAAAGTTAGTTAATCAAAGTATATATTCTTATTATTGATGTCCCCATCAATTCTCCCGGGGTGGAAAAAAGGCTCGACTCCGTCGAGTAGGAATTCATCTGGCTTTGGTGATACTCTAAGAGGTCAGGGTCGATTCTTTGTAAGTCCTCTCAAGTGATCCATGAATCTTTGGAATCAGGTCATCCTTGCCAGTGAACCAAGTAGCGTTGATAGTCTTTGTTTTGAGTAGTGACAATCTTGTCATCCAAGATTCGCTCAATCCTATCTTGCTGCTTTGGTAATATGGTTGGTGGACAGTCAAGTATTGGTTCACTCTCAAAGATGGAATCAGGCCTGAATAGCTCACTAGGTATCATTGTTGGTTCCTTATACTTTACTAGATCTGAAATGTTGAAAGTGAAACTAATATCAAAGTCGGATGGTATATCTAGCACATATTAGGTCCAATTTTCCTTACTATTTTGAAAAGGACCTATACCACGGGCATATAATCATTTTAAGCCTAATTAAGACAGTCTCCTTCCTGAAATTTTTTGACTTTTTTTACAAAATTTAGCCATATGCTTGTTAATTTCATTGCTTAAAATTTGTTTTACTAATCATGCTATGCATATGACTCTCGTAATCATGGGTACTTATGCATGGGACACCAAATGACAAGAGACAAATGCAAATGATATTAAATGGTAAAAGACAAACAAAAACAAAATAAACTCAAATGGACTTTATTATCTATGGACTAAACTTTATTGTTGGGCTAGGAAACAAGGTTCCTAATTTCCAATATTCCCTAAATGGCTTTGAAGACTCTGGCACAAAACTTCAGGTAGGTGGCAGTGAATCTTAATCTGGCTCCCAACATATGCCAAAGAGTCTTAATAAAGTAACTGTTGAATATCACTGGAACCAGATCAATGATATGGTAGATGTCCCAGCCGCATGGGATAGAAGAGTGAATGAAACGTAATGGTGGATCGGGATGGTGGATGTTCAGAAATGGGGAATTAGGGATAGAAAAATTATTAAGAAAAATATTGTGCAGGGTTTTCAAAGGCTATAGCTTCTTGGGGCTGATCCGTAGGGTTTTATTCTTTGACGGTCAATATCCCAATATGTGATCCTTCATCGATCTCTAGATCTAAAACTTTCAACATAAATTAATTCCGGATCTTCTATGTTATCCTCAGATTGATCTCCATGGTTTTGTCCTTGGATTTCATTTCGATCATCCTCATTGTTGATTTCTTTAGGCTGGGTAATTATTTTATCTTCAAGTAATTGTTCTTGATCATATTCGTCCATAAGGTTAGACCCAGCTTTATAAACTTTTTCCTTAAGTTCTTCAACGAGTTTAGGACTTTCTCTTTCTAGCCCTTCATTTGGACAAGACTTTGATTCTATTTCATCCTTAAATTCTTCCATAGGTTCAAGTGATTTTTTCTCTAATTCTTCCATGGGTTTAGTCTCTTCTTTATCTCCCTCATACTTATTGAATTTAGCAATATATTTAAATGCAGTTTCATCATCTTGTCTCAATTTATATCATTGGGTTGGAAGATTTTGCTTATAAGATTTGCCTAGGTACTTTTCCTTCAACTTACTCTTCATATCTCTCCAAGTAATTATTTTATTCCCACTATAATAACTTTTATACTCAACATGTTCCCAATATGACTTAGTATATCAGACTAGCTTTAATTTAACAAATTGACATTTCTTTACTTCCGACATTTCATCAAGTTCAAAGTACTGATCCATTTTCTTCTCCCAATTGACATACACCTCAGGGTTTCCATCAAAAGTGGGTGCATAGGATCGATTGCTCCCAAAGACTCTCTCCTCCTGATTTACAAAGCCTTGGCAGGGGTATTTAAGTTTATACTCAGGGGTGAGATCATAATAATGGGCTCTTGGACCAATGAAAGGTGATTTAGGATTAGTACAGATCAAGCGATCTTTTTCGAGGTTCCCATTTGATTATTTACTTGCCCTAACTCTTTGTTCACTTATCCTAATTGTTTAGTTAGGATATCAAATTTTTCAGTCAGGGTTCTCATAAAGAATTCAAGATTGGGATCCATGGATATGTGTAAGACTATTGGTATAGGGCTTCAGATCAAATAGGAAAATAGTACAAACCTAACTTCTAAGGCTCCTAGACCTAAAAGTTCAAAATATAGAAATTGACTAAGTACTAGTTAAAGTTGTAATTATCTTTTCCACTGGCCAGGTAAGAGGTAGGGTTGTGGGAGGCTCCCCTCGCTTTCACGAGATCCTTATTAAGAATCGCAAGTCCACTTAAGGCGTTTGCCATTGGACCTCTTTCTTTAGACACCAATTTCAAGAAGTACAAACTCAACTAATATTTGGTCTCATCTTGCACTTGAACCCGACTTGTGGATGTCCCTAGTTTTAGGTTACTACTTGATTTCAATTATGGTTTAGGTCAATGCAAATGTAGGTGATTGTTTTGGGCCAAGGAAAGGTAATGTCCTCCTTCCCTTATGTTATGATTGAATGCCCTTAATTAGATTTAGGAATTGATGCATAAATAATTCACCAACTAGTTAACACAACAACTAGTATTAGCACAAACATGTGATTCAAACCCAAATTTTAAAAAAATTAAAATTCAAAAAAAAATAAATTAAAAAAATTAGATTTTGAAGTCTAGATTTTAGAAATCAAATTTTAAAATTTAAATCTTGAATTAGGATTAAAAATTCATTCTAGAAGTTAGAGTTGTTGCAATATAGTTTCAGCCCTAACAACTTCTAGTCAACTAGTTTTAAAAAATTCAAATTTAAAATTTTAAAATTTTAAAAAATTAAAATTAAAATTTGAGTTGTTAAATCTATCATTGAAGATTCTATATTCCAAATTTTGAAATTTAATTCCTGGAATTTGGTTAAGAAATTTGTTTTGAAAGCTTATTGTGAAAGAAAATTTCAGCAGGGAACAACTTTCAACTAGCTAGTTTTAAAATTCAAAATTTAATTTTTTAAAAAATTTAAAATTTTAAATTAATACCAATTTTGTTAGATCTTAGATCAGAATTCTTGGATTTTAAAGTTTTGACTTCAGATTAACTCGAATTTTGGTTGAGAAGGTAGTTTGAAAATAGTTGCTAGAAGGTTCCAGCAGTTTAGCTAACTCTTAACAACCTGAATTCAAATTTTGAATGCCGAATTCTAAATCCTTCTAAAATTCAAAATTATAGTGGAAAATAACAAAAACCGAAGTCTAAATCTCAGATCTAAAAATTAAAAATCTAAAAAAAGTATTTTTATATTTTTTTTAAAATTAAATGAAATAGAAGGCAGAAATAGAATTCTGGACAGAACTTCAGAAATGATCTAAGAACTCATATTTTTAAATCCAGAAATCAATGGAAAATATTTTTTTGAGTTTTATATTTCAAATCCTAACACACTAAGGTACTATAAAAGTATTTATTTTTATGGATTTTTTTACAATATAAAAAAATTACTAAAACTCATGTAAAGTTTAGGTGAATACTAGAACAGAAATTTTAGCAATCAAACACTTGACCTAGTAAACCATAAGCTCTGATACCAAAAAATTAATAGGGGATAAAAATAAAATGTTGAATGGAGAGTTTTAGCAAGCTAACCAGCAAGCAAACTTGAGCAATTAATTATCAAATAAATGGGCTAAATTAATCTAAGAAAAAAATTTCATAAGGAGACTGGTTGATCTAATTTTTAAGACCCGCAATGTAGATCTAGTTCAAAATAAGAATTAGGATCTTCATGGCAAGGAAACCATCACTACTAGGATAAGTTAACCTTCAAATGATCAGATCTAATGAAGCTTAGGAAGAGTTTTCCTACCAACAATGATGGCTAATTATTTGATGGAAGAAGGAGCTCTCATCACTCAAGGATTGAGGCCTAGAAGTCAAGATTGGCACTATCTACTTTGAGACTCGTCTTGGCCTTGATCCATGGCGTGGAGACCTTCATCCTTGACCTAGGAACCTGAGAGAACCTACAAAAAAAATTGGGATTAGACATAGAAGAAGAATTGGAGTTAGAATGGAAACAAAGAAAAAAAGAAGAAGAAGAAAGTGGCCGGCGGCTTGGGACTTGGAGCTTGATCATAGATTCATCAATGGGCGTCCCATCCTTTACTCCTTGCAAAAGCACTCTTCACTCTCAAACTCAAACTTAGAAAACTCTCTCCTTGGATAAGGATCTACACACTCAAACTAACTAGAAAACTTTTACTCCAAACAAGAACTCAAGAAAACTAGAATACAAGGAAACAATCCTTTTATTAATTCAAATCATAGCATAGAATGAATACAATGAGAGCCTAGTGGCCCTATTTATAGGCTCCAATGCTAAGAATTTCGTCCAAGGGTGGAGAGGAGGGGATAAAGATGGCTTAGTTGGCTCTAACAATTTTTAGGTAAGTGGTTTTAACTAAAAACAAATTATTAGTAGAAAATTACAACCACTTGACATGTGGCATTCTAGAAAGTCTTCATGCGGTTGTCAAATGCTGATGTGGAGGCCTAGGTGTCATTAGAGGTGGCGCCCCATATGTCACTTGTTGGAAGGTATCTTTATGTTCCCCATAAAAGTCTTGATGTAGTGTAATTTCTTCTCCCCCAAAGTTTCTTGATGAGGTGTCCCCCCATATAAAAATTTTGGCTTCAAGTCTTGGCTTGAATTGGGCTTGAATGGCTTGAATTGGGCTTTGAAGAGATGGCTTTCCATCATGCTTTGAGCTTAATTCGACTCATGAAAAATTGTCTTCTTCCATGTGTTGACTCATGAGTATGCTTCAAGAGAATTTGGGACTTGTTTCATGGTTCAAGATTTTATTAACTATACCTGCAAAAACAAAGTTAGTTAATCAAAATATATATTCTTATTATTGATGTCCCCATCACTACCGATGATGTAATCTTTCATATCAATGAATGCAAGCGAATTTCCTCTGACAACATCTCTCAGGATTTCTCTATTTCGTACTTACTTGACAATGAATTTGATCAAGCTCGCCAAAATCCTGACCAGTCAACGACTGGTCAGAGGAGTTGACCTGTTGACCGCTCTCATCTTGAGTAACTCCTACTAGGATAACTTCCATCAGGATAATTTTCAAATCAAGTAACTCCAGCCAGGATAAATCCCAACTCTGGTAACTTCCAACTTAGGTAACTCCTAGCGGGATAACTTCCAACTCAGGTAACTCTCATTAGGATAGCTTCCAAATTGGGTAACTCCCACCAAACTAACCCTCTACTTGGACAACTTCCATGAAGGTAACCCCCAACCACCTGACTTTATCATTAACTAAATACTTTGAAAATTTTGAAACAGGTGTAACTCGTGGTTTGCATGACAAAGAAGTTCTCCTAAATGCTGGTGTTCGGCAAAAATCATCTCCTGATTCGATAATTGGATACACCCACTCAGACAACAAACACAACCGACTCTCTTTACCCCAACCCTATCCCTAATGGGATACTTAGAAGAAATTGAAAGAAATTGAAAGAACACAGAGGAAGCATCATCTTTACAAAATAAGGAAGCATTCCATTTCAAATTTGATGAAATATTTATAATAGGGAACCACAGGCCCGACGAGATAAAATTTGGACCAAAAAATCCTGAGTGAAGAAATTGAAAATACAAGAAAAAGAAAAAAGAAGCTAAACCATTCCTAAGATTACTCTCTCGAGGTGATGCTGGACTCCTCTACGGGCTTAGCCATAGCTGTAGCCTATTCATGTGTCGCAACTGATACTAGTGGAACTCCAGTTGAAGCCTCCACTACCTCAGGGACCTCAAGCATGAGGACTTCAATGACCTCTTCTTCGACATCATCTCCATCGATGACTTGTGCAGGCTCTTTCTCCTCATCCTTCTTATCCTCCTCTTCATCCTCCTCTGGCTCGTTCGTCGGGGTTATTCGGTGGAGGTCAAGATTTAGGAAAGCATAAGTGACCTTCTTCTTGCAGTCATCGAATCCAAGATTATAAACCCAGCAGTAGCTATTGTGGCATCAGCCTCAAAGGCATCAGAGTCCTTGCACTCCACTGCTTGGGTAGCCCGACTCTCTATAGCCTTGGCCCAAGCCTCTACCACCTTGACTTGGACTTTAGCGACTTTGGCCCAATCACTCTCGACCTTGGCATGCTCCTATATGACCCTGGCCTGCTCTTCATTCACCAAAGCCATGTCTATGGCAAGTCGATGCTAGACCTCAGAATGGTCTAGCCGAGCTGTCGTGTCTGCAGCCCTAGAACTCTCATTGATGAATGCATCATCCTTGTTTTTAAGCCGGGAGGCCATCTGCTCTTTCAATTTGGCCTCCCTCCCAATGATCTTGTCATGCCCTTGCTCAACCCTCACCGATCCCAGTCTTCCACCACCTTGACCCGAGCCTCCCAATTGTTGGTGGTCTCGACATACTTGAGAACCAGAACATGCATGGTCATTAAGTCATGGAGGAGCTATACCAAAATAATGTATAGAGTTAGCCGAGTGACTCTTTAGCTAATATTCAAAAAATGATATAAGGCTTCCCTGATGACTATTGAAAAAGTTCCATTGACTAGCTTTCTCACAATCTGGGACTCCAACTCTTCGATGTCCTGGGGGTGCAGCATGACCTAGGATAGCTCTCGAGCAACCTTGGGGTTGTGCAACATCGAGTCACCCTTGTCAGTGTGGACCTAATCAATCCATCCCCATCAGTTCTGCTCCAGGACACAGAGGTTTGGTGCTCGAAAGAGTTCCACGAAATCTCAGCTTCTTGTGGAGTCGAAGACGTCCCGATGCCACCACGGGCCAAGGAATCCCTAGATGCTCTTGGCCCCAAGGATGATGAAGGGGCCACAATCACCCCCAAGATAGCCAATGCCTTTCTCGACACACCTGATGGAGGGCCCAGGCTAGACATCACCCATCGTGATCGCTCGGGATGCCGGGAAAGTGGTCAAGGGGGCCGAGATGGCGAAGGGGGCCGGTACGACCTTGACCTCCTCATCACTGGGATCAGCATCCCTCGGGAGAATGATAGTGACTCGAGGGATGCCCAACCTCGTTGCCACCGTAGGGGACCTAATTGATGGCCTCAAAGTTTTTGGTATCTTGCTAGTGGCCTTCTTCTTCTTGCCACCCTTGGGAGCGTGCCTTTTTAGTGCGGCCACCTGGATCGCGTCATTTGACACCTATCTCATAGCTATAATGAGACAAATGTCAGCACCCGATTCAAGCAAGAATCTAACAAAAAAACTTAGAAATCTTATTAAGAGAGTTGATCATACTCAACTCAGCATTGTATAAATTTTGCTCAGTCAAGAGCTCCTTCAATGAGGGGCTTCCATGTCAGAAAGTCATTTAAAATTCTCCTTGTCAAAATCGATCACTCGATCGTTTTGATTGGAAGAGGTGTCCGGCTCTCCCCAGGTTGTTCAGAATCCCAAGCATTGGTCAGATTAAACAAAGAAAAACTAGGCCTCCCAATGGTGAATAGAACTAGGGAGTTTTATGAGCTTCTTTCCCTTTCTCGAGTCGAAGAAGTACTAACCCTTTGACCCAGGAAGTTTATTTAATTTGAAAAAGATCCTAAACAATAATAGTTAGGGGCGGATACCATAAAAATGATAGAAAATCATAAAGCTAGCCAAGACTCGAAAGGAATTCGGGCCGAGTTACATGAGTACGATATCATACTGATGCAACACATCCCGATTCAATAGGTGCAAATGTAAACTGAGGCCAGCATGAAGATCTTCCTCATATATAGCAAGAAAGTCGACCGAACTAGAGATGACTCGGTGCTCTGGTCTTAATGCATGGAGATGAAACTCATCCAGGATTCTATATGTCTCCTGGAACCCGGCGATGTTATCCTCGATCACATTCGAGACTCGAACATCGGCCCCGTGGAAGGTCTAGTTGAGCTTCAAGAAGTCCTTGCCCGACCTTTCTTCCAAGGGACAGGGGCCTCCTCTTTGGCCTATAGTTCATCCCTAATCGAGTCCCCTCCATCCTTTCCCGAGCTCTCTCTCTCTCAGTAGAGGCTTCCTCTCCACCAGAATGCTCTTCTGCCAGACTTACATCTTCGAAAGGACCCTAAAAAAACTCATTCTCCCGATAGAGGGATCCATTGGAACTTAGTATCCCCAAAGGGCGACTCACCGAGTGACTCTCGTCTTTGAAAGACATCTCCTGAGAGCATGAAGGCCAACTCAGACAAAAAGACCAAAAAGAAAAATGCTTCGACCTGAATGATAGGTGGAAGAAGAAAGAAATTTAAAAGGCCACAAAGAAGAGGATGGGAATGAGGTGATTGCCTTGGAACCCCCTAGAACACCTTAAGTTCCACGAGGGCACTTAAAGAAGTAGAAAGAATGAGGACCAACCAATGAAGACCAACCTAGAAGGGATTTCGAGGGGAGAGCATGATCTTTCTTCTCTAGCAATCACCTCTCGAATGCAATGGCAAGGATCCCCCAACCTGCCTAGGAAGCTCTTATTTATAGAGCCCTCGATCCATTGAGATCAGGAGCCCGACCTTTTTTAGGCCCTCAGATCGCACCACGTGGACCACTCCCATCCAGGTATGGCCACAACACTTTGAAAGCCTAACAATCTCACTGCCTCTATGCTCGGGCTCCGTGCACAGCATTTAAGGCTTATAGCTAGTAGGCTATGTGGCACCACCCAACTGGCCATGGTGATCATGCATACTTTCAAGAATCGTGGAATGGCCCTTTGGGTACCGAGATAATAACTCTCCTTCACCACCTCGATACTTCCCTAGAAATGACATAGTGTCTCCCCCAAGGTGACGAGACGGTGTTTGACAACTCCTAGGTGGCAAAATAAAAACTAGAAAGTGAAAGAGAAAGAAGGTGAAAAAACAAACTTGATTCTTGGGGCCAATTAAGTAACTATTCCCGACTTCCTGAAGCGGCAAGCCCCGATAAACCAACTCGGTGCCATATTAGACTTGAAGTAAGGGACATCTATTATGGCACCACTCTTTCTTGGCCCCAAGATACTTACTGGACCACCAACTATAATAGAGATGGCTGCCGGGCGATTGGATAGCTCTTTCATCATCAACCACGTATTATAGAAGCCTTGGAAGACCTTGTGGCCCAAAGCCGACTCCCATGCCTATCGAGCATGCCAAAAAGTCAGTATCCAATACCCTCTCTTGGTGCCTTATCCATTCTTAGTGCACGGTCTTCTCTTGGCAAGGTCCACTCACAATGTTTAGCCACCCCTTAGCACCGAGACCACCACGATCGTCTCCACCTGCTCCAGCTATACCAATCCTCCCATATGTCCATAATAGCAAGTACGGTCATCACGATCAACAGGTGAGTTCATGGGAGATAACATCTTAATAGAATCAATGGTCCTAACAGATAAGATACCAACAAAAAGAATTCCAAGAGATAAGATCCTAACAACCTGTAAGGATTCATTATTCTCGTGAGAGACCACCTCCTTGGTGGCCTTTTTGTAGCCCCGCATAATATTATAAATTGATAAGAGGGACACCTGGCAAGGTGAGCCATTTTGAGTGCTCGTCACACTCTCACCCATACAGTCACCATGGTTGACAACTCCAGGTACTATTCCCCATTCCATCCTCCCTTACTGACTTGAGTATCAGAGTATCTTCATCGATAATCTCGGTTCAGGAATCTTTTATAGGTTTATGTTGGTGAACCACTGAAAGCAACATCCAAATTTATCAAAAAGGATTGGAGGACTTCTCGGTGCTGTTGTGACTCCCCGCAGGGTGATCTAGCAGCAACACCTACTATAAAAGCCATGTCATGTTCCTTGTCATCAAGTAGCCAATAACATGAAATCCCTCACAAGTGTTGTATAATGAAAATGTCTTATTCGCATGTTGTCAGAATTATTCCCTTGCCATCTGCCATTGAACTTATGTAATGTTCATTGTTGTTAATAGCTAGTCATGTAACTACTCCACGAGGTTTGTACCATGAGAAAGTGTCAAATATTCTCCAATTATCTGCCCATTGTTGTAACACCCAGCGTAAAACAAAAAGGAGAGTCTAAACACAGGACTCTGTCTCTTGCATAAAAATAAAGGAGAGTCGAAATAAGGGACTCTGTCCCTTGCTTGACTGAGTTAAAAACATGCCAGAAAAAGCAATCGAATTGCCATAGTTGGGTATGAGAATACCAGCGGAGCATCGAAGGCCGGCAAGAGTCTCGAATGGCTGGGTCTATCCACGAGAAAACCAAGGATATCTCCTCTGAAACCTCCTCCGAAACCCCTCTTTAAATCTTGTCCCACATCGCCCTCCATGGAACGGGAATCGTAGCTCCTCCTGTCGATCACCTCACCATCATCATGCTTCACTAGTAAGGCTTTCTTTCCCTTTGTCTTCCATGGTTGGGACTGATTATGGTGGTAGTAGGGGTGAAGGCCATCCATTCTTGGTGTCCTATTGATGGATAAATCACCGGCAATGCTGCGCCATGCCGACCTTCTTTTCCATCCAGCCATGCTCCGGCAGACCATCATCCCTCCTTCGGTCCCCATCCTTGGGATATGGAAGGTCTATTCAGGTCGAACCAGGAAGGGAGCAGAAAAAGGAAAAGAAAGAAAAAGAAGAAAAGAAAAAGAAAAAAAAGAGAGAGGAAAGAGAAAGAGGAGAGAGAAGAGAGAAGAGAAGAGATAAAGAAGAGAGATAAAGAGGAGAGATAAAGAAGAGAGAAAAGAGAAAGAGGAGAGAGAAAGAGGATAGAGAAAAAGGAAAAAGAAGAGAAAAATAATAATAATATCTGAATCGACTCTTTTAATGATTTAGGTCAAGATTCAGACTTGACCAAGAGCCTTTTTTCTATGCTAGTTTATTTTATATAGAAAATTAATTATATGATTAATTTTATCAAAATTTTTATCTTCTTTGTCGGTAGAGCATCATCAGAGTTAAGAATCAAAATTGGCAATACTTTGATAGAGTTTTTTCAAGTAAGCTATCTTGATCTCTAATATTATATGCTAAATATACGCTATGATATCTTATGGATATTATAATATTAAATATGTATAGCATAAATTGAGCTATATTGAATTACATAAATTATGATGTTTATTGCTCTCTAGTCCGACTATGATTACACAGTTAGGACCTAGTCTCCTTCCGGGCCTCCAATAGGGCAATCACTGGTACATGATCGATGGATGGTATATGTAGTCAGGAGCTAGCTTCCTTTTGAACTTAGCCATGCGGAATGATCACTAGCATATGCTGAGGATGCATGATTTCTTGTATGATATCAAAGCTAGATTCTTTCTCTATCACTGGTACATGACCGATGGACGGTATGTGTATCAGGAGTTAGTCTTTTATAGTATTAGCCGCGGACTAATCGTAGTCCTAGTTAGAGGGACTATAAGAGTAAAGTAGAAATGGTTGGCCATCTATGGTTTATTATTTGGTAATTAAATGTGCATATTAGCATGATGTTGTTGTTTATTTTATTATGGTGCTGGTTATTCTGTTATGTATGCTTTGTTTATGTTTGCAAATTATTGTTGACATATTTATGCATATATTTGAGATGATGATAATTTACTGAGCTTGTAAAGCTCATTTTCCATTCTTTTATTTTTATTATAGATATGGAAGATCAATCAGGCTTTGGGACCAGTTAATGAGGAGCTAGGATTTACGTGTTAGTTTTTTAGTTCATATGTTATTTTAAATTTTAGTTAAACTTTGCTTACATTGTAATTTAGATTTTTAGTAAAATTTTATTCATTTATGAGTTTTGGTTGAAAAATTTTATAAATAAAAAATAGATTTAGTAAATTTATTTTCTACCATTGCCTGGATGTTGAATTGAAGGATAGGCCTTGCATAGTCGATAAAATTAAATTTTAAGAATATATGGCTGCCTGTCACATGCCTGGCTTGAGCATTGGATCGGGGTGTGACAATTGTAATATTCATTACCGTTACATAGCTGACATGAAGTGCTTCCCTTGGTTTGTACAATGAGAAGTAGTTTTTTCACGTGTTGTTAACCATATAACATTCATTGTCTATACATAGCCAGTAATACATAGTACTTCGTGAGGATTGTATAATGAGGTGTTATTCACGTGTCATCAAAAATTTTTCCTGCCATCTACCACCGAACCCATGTATAGTTCATTGTTGTTAGCTAGCTCGTAATATAAAATGCATCACAAGATTTGTACGGTGAGATGTTATTCATATATTTGTCAAAAATGTTCCTTCCATCTACAGATCTACTATTGGAGCGATGACTAGGAAAAAGGGTATTCTCCGTCCTTTGTCATTAAAGCCATGTAACACTCGTTATTACTAAATAGCCAGTAAGAAAAAGGAATTCAAGGGCTTATAAGAAGGAAATAAAATGGGTTTTAATAACGTTCGTTAATTCTATGTCGGAGCTTCTACAAGCATGAGGCACAATGTATAGCATCAGAAAGAATTACCAATTCTTTTTTTACATGCTCCCAAAAGCCACCACTATTAGTTATGTAAATTGCCATTAAACCATTACCTATGACATTGCAGGGTAGCGCTTGGTGCTGTTGTCAGAGGAGTGGCTTGGCAACTGTGCAAATCATCGTTCTCTCGGGTTTTTCTTCAAGCACTTGGTGCTCGCACGACGGAAGGGGAAAATCGCAATCGTAGCGACAGTACAGAGATAGGGGGAGGGGAGATGGGGAGCAGACGTGGACGAGGATGGTTCAGGGCCCTTCTCGACCTCCTACTTGGATCTCTCACAAGATCACGGATGAGGAGATCAAACAGCTCCGATCATTCTTCTCCAAAGTCCTCGATTTGCTCGGGCCTCTGCTCGACGACTCTCGCCATCAGTGGGAGGGGTTGGCCATGGTATTTCAGAGCTTGGGTCGCAGGGTCCCTGCGGCATGGGTTCCAAAGAGGTTCATTTGAGGCTGAAGTTGGAATACGATCCGGAGGTTTTTTCGATCGTCGAAGACCACGTGGTTCTGCGACTAAATTTGGAGGGGGACTTTGCTAGGGTGATGGGGGGTGGCCCTTGGTTTGTTGGCAATCAGCTGATGGCTCTGGATAGATGGGAACCTGACTTCATCCCAGGCTGCAAGCCAATCCAGAAGACCGTTGTTTGGCTACGCCTTCCGGAGCTCCCCTTGGAGTACTGGGTTCCATCGGCGATCATGACGGTGGCTACAGAAGCAGGTAATCCAATATCTATTAATAACTTCACTAATTTGCTGAGGAAGACGAGATATGCAAGGGTGAGGGTGGAGATAGAGGCATCCAAGCCACTTAAACCCGATGTCTTGATTTAGCAAAAGAAAAAGGTTTTGTGGCAATAGTTCATCTATGAAAACCTTCCTTCAGTTTGTTTTCAGTATGGGTGAATGGGGCACACGAATGAGGGATGTCGGTTCCTGAAGGGGGTTCCGAAAGATAATACAGGAAGCCATCCTCCTCTTCGCCTAGAGAATTTCAAGGTTGAGGTTGTGGAAGATGGTGGACATCTGTCGGTTTCTTAGGGTTTGGAGGGGATGTTGACTGCTAGTGGAGGGCATCCGAGGTTCGGGCAGTGGATTGTAACCTCGCGCATCCGACAGCCACGACCGGCGGGGGTTTCGGGGAAGGCTAGGCAGGAGACGGAGAAGGGTAAGGCACATGTGTCCTCCTCTGATCTCCCCTCCTCCTCACTTACTCGATCTTCTCAGAAGCCACTCTCTTCCTCTCCCAATTCGCCGCCTGATTCTGATGGATAGCAGAAGCCATTGAAGTTGGCAAGGTGCCAGTTACCTGATGCTAGCCTAACTGATCCCTTAGATAGTGGTGGTGCTCTACCGGTAGGTAGTGGGATTTTTGGTCCCTTGGATGACTGCATGGAGCTGGCCATTCCTGAGGAAGCGGGTCTGCGAGATCTACAGATCCTAGAGTATGGGACTTTATCATTGAAGCGAAGTAGGAGCCCTCCCAAGTCATCTACTCCAAGCTCTCGAGGGACATCTTCTTCGAAGTCTGGTTCTGCTTCGGCCAAATAGGTGAGTTCCCCTGTTCCTTGTATGTTGGGTGACACGGGTGGAAATGGGAGTACTCAGGGTGGTCAGTCTCAACATACCCATATTAATTTCTCTATTGTTCTGGCTGGAGGAAAGGGGAATGCAGGGGAGAAGAGGAGGGACTCTAAGAGGGTCGGGAAAAAGGCAGGGGTCTTAGGGGAAGGGAGGGAGGTTCAGGGGAATCAGGGGTCTCAGGGGAATCAGCGGACTCAGGGGAAGGCGAGGGACTTAGGAGACTCAGGGGAAGGTAGGGGTCTCAAAAGAAGGGAGGGGGTGTTGCTCTCGGTTCCTTGTCTGCAAGGGAGGGCCGACTCTTGGTGAGGGTCTTTACTGGTGACTTGGTTCCTATGGGGAACAAGGAGGGAGGGGGTGCCAGAGATTCCTTTGAGCTTTCTCAAGGGGGTCTATCCAGGGAGCAGAGCCCATCATCTTTGAAAGGGACTTATGAAACTGCTTCAGTTGGGGTGAAGCAAGGACATGATGCTATAGCTGAGAAGCTACAACTTGCTTTGATGGCTACTGGGGAGAGTGTAGAAAGTGTTAAAATGCTTGATGGGTCTGGGGATGAGGCTGGACAAGGGTCTGGCACATCCAAATTTGGTTAAGTGCTTGTTATAAAAACCTTTGTATGGAATGTATGGGGTGCGGGGAAACCCTCCTTCCTTTCTTCTTATGGTAGGTTTGTTAAGTTGTTCCATCCTCTATTGGTGTTCTTCTGGAGACTAGGCTCTCTGGGCCTAGTTTGGAGCACATTAGGTGCTGTTTTTTCTGTGACTAGAATTTTTATTCGATTGACTCTCAGGGTCTATCCAGTGGTATCATAGTTACTTGGGACAAGGGGGCTGCCAGAGTGAATGTTTTTCATCGTTCATCTCAGCTAGTGGCTATTGTGGTGTCTGAACCGAATCGATCTACTTGGCTTTTATGTGGTGTCTATGCCAGCATGGCTTATAGGGAGCGAAGGGTGGTTTGGGAGGAGGCATCGGCTTTGATTGATCAGGGCTTCCCAATATTAATAACAGGAGACTTTAATTGTGTTGATCGGGCCAAGAATAAGAGAGGAGGTAGACCCTTTATAGAAGATGCTGCCTCTAGGGAGTTTGCTAACTTTATACATAGCAATGGTTTGGTGGACATGGATTTTGTTGGGCCTCGCTATACCTGGTGCAACAACTGTTCTGGTGCTGCTAGAGTATGGGAGAGACTTGACAAATTCTTTGCTACTCTCTCTTGGCTCAATTTGTTCCATGATCATACTGTTAGGCACCTCAGCTGAATTGCCTCAGATCATTACACACTTCTTTTATCTACTGATGCTTCTATTTAGAGGTCCACTCCTTTCAGATTTGAAAAATTTTGGCTCTCATATCTGAGATCCAGGGATATTATCAAGGAGGTGTGGGAAATTCTTGTCAGGGGTGATGCCTCTTACCGCATTTCTTGGAGATTGGAGCTTCTTGGGAGGTGTTTATTCTGGTGGAATAAGGTTGAGGTGGACAATATGTTCTCTAAATTAGAGTCAGTAGAGAGTACAATCAATGATCTGCAGGACAAGGAGGAGAGGACAAGAGGCTTATCGGACAAGGATATGTTGGCGCTCTAGAGTCATCTATCTATGCATCATTCTCTTCTTAATAATCAGGAGGTTATCTAGAGACAAAAATCCAGAATCCAGTGGCTGCAGGAGGGGGATCGGAACACACGCTTCTTTCACCAAGCCACCATCATCTGCAGACACAGAAATAGAATTAGAGCTTTGCGTTCTGTTGATGGTCAATGGCTTGAGGACGTGGATGCCATAAGGAGAGAGATTTTATTCTATTTCAGATCTAGGTGGACTGTATCCAGCAAAGCCTCTCACTCGGACTCTTCTCATCATCCAAAGGTTACAGTCTCTTCAATCCACAACTCTACACTTCTTGCTCCGATTTTCGAGGAGGAGGTTCGGTCTACCCTCTTGTCGCTAAGGGAGGACAAAGCTCCTAGTCCTGATGAGTATCCTCCTCTCTTCTTCTAGAGATATTGGGATATTCTCCTTTTTGATATTGTTGCTACTGTGCAATTATTTTTTGTCTCAGGAAGGATGCTTGATTGTTGGAAGCAGACTTTTGTAGCTCTAGTCCCTAAGCACTTTGATGCTTATGAGCCGAGTCATTTTAGGCCGATCAGTTTATGTAACACTCTCTACAAGCTGTGTGCTAAATTGATAGCTAATAGGATGGAGCCTTTTCTTCCATAGCTGATCAGTCTTGAGCAGGGTGCTTTTGTTGGAGGCCGGTGTATTTCTGATAATGTACTTATTGCTCAGAAATTTATGTCTGATCTCCGACGAGCTCCTATTCACCGCAGTCTGATAGCCATTAAGCTTGATATGGAGAGGGCATATGATTGTGTAGACTGGGAGTTTCTTTTGAAAGCTCTAAAGAACTTTGGCTTTCATCGATCATGGATCTCCAGGATTCTGGCATGCATTATCAGACATTTTGCTCTCCTTGTAAATAGCTCTCCCACGGAGTTCTTCCATTCAAATATCGGCCTTCATCAAGGTTTTTCTCTCTCTCCATTTCTTTTTATTATTTGTGCTAACTCCCTGTCGAGAGCATTGCGAGCAACGGTGTGGGATTCGATCATCCAGCTGTATATTCCTGCTCTTGGTACTCCTTCGATCTTGCATCTTATTTTTGCAGATGATTGTTTGCTCCTTGACCGGGCTTCAATTATCTATGCACATGATTTTTGGAGAGTTATGGAGGACTACTATTTGGCATCGGGGCAAAGAGTAAATATGCAAAAATTTGGGATTCACTTTAGTCTGAAGACATCCCCTCGTCTCCACCAGAGGATACATGACATTCTTGGGATTGCAGAGCATCATGGACCTCTTCGGTATTTAGGTGTGCCCATCTCGGGCACTAGACTCAGTAGGGTGGAATGTGCCCGATGGTTCAGTCTGTTTAGGAGAGGATTAAAGGATGGTAGGGCAGATCTCTCTCTACTATGGATAGGATTACCCTCATTCGGTCGGTCCTCACTTCTCTTCCATTTATCTACTTGCTAATGCAGTCATTCCTAAAACCACCATTTTCAAGCTTTAGCAAATGATCCGAGCATTCCTATGGGATTCTACTTCAGCCTGTCGGAGGATCTATCTGATAAGGTGACAGATAGTTTGTCAGCCGACTCAGATTGGTGGTCTGGGGATTCACTCTCTTGTTTCTAGGAGGGAGGCCTTTCTGGAGAGGCATGTAGATAGATTCTTTTTGTGTCTTGATAGTATGTGGTCATCTATGATGAGGGCCAGATATAGTGAGTCTCCTACACTTCTTGAGGGCAGTCAGCGAGCAGCCAGGCATTGCTCTGCTTTATGGAGGGAGATGTCTACCAGGGCGTCTCTTATTCTTCCTCATTTTACTTGGGTGGTAAGGGATGGTAAATCGATCAGGTTTTTGTTGGACCCTTGGAATTCGGATGTTCCCTTAGCCAGGTGGCCTACCTTTATTTCTATGGATACTTCGGACTCAATATCCATCTCTGATCTTTTGGTTCCGCAATATTCTTAGTGGGATTCATGTATGGTTGCTTCGATTTTCGGGGACATCCTTGGTTAGCGGGTTTTATCTATTATTTTGCTGGTCTGTCCTTGCACGGACGTTAGGGTTTGGAGGCATTCTTCCATACCTCGAGCCCAGATGTCAGACTTGGTGTCTACATTTGGTCCGGAGCCTCCCATTCCTCACCGTATTGGTTGGATCTAGTGGCTACCGGTTCATCCCAGAGTTTTCCTTTTTTTATGGAAACTTGCCTAGCATTGCCTCCCTACTAGAGATTTCCTGATGGAGAGAGGTCTCCACTTGCCTCTAATCTGCCCAGCCTGTGGGGCAGACTGTGAGACGCAGGTGCATGCTTTGTTTTTATGTCCGTGGGCGAGGCAGGTGTGGCGAACGACGGGCTTCGAGGAGCTTTTCTCTCAGGCGGAGGACAGGGAAGATAGATTATTGTGCTTGCTCATTCTTGGTACAGCTTTCCCTTCTGCTACTTTCCTTGCTTATATTGCTTACCATATCTAGCTCACCCGGAATGATATAGTCTTTAGCTCGGTCAGAGCCTCTACCATGATAATAGTTGAAAGAGCTTGGGCTCATACCCAAGAGTATCAGAGATCGATTGTGAGGTTTTCGGAGATCTGGGGTTCTTTTGCTCTGCGAGCGTCCCTTCGGGTTTTCATTTCTTGGGAACCCCTTCCTCCGCAATACTTCATAGTCAATTTTGATGGGAGTCTTCAGGATATACAGGGGGATTTTAGCAGCAGGGGGATTTTATCTCCATGACCCTTCGATCCCCGGGGCGAAGCTATATGCTACTTGGGCAGGGATTAGATATGCCCGTCAGATCCTCCATCTAGACTGTCTGATCATTGAGGGAGATTCAACAACGATGGTTTCTTGGATTCGTCAGATACAGAGATCTCCGTCGGTACACCCTATCATCTGAGATATTAGTCTTCCTTTATGGGGGTGTGCTTCGATTATTGTGGAGAATATTTATCAGGGGCCAATTGTATATTAGATTGGGTGGTCTTCTATGTTGTTAATTATTCTGATTCTATTTTATGGTCCAATTGGCAGAATGCTCCTGTACAGTTTCATAATATTATACTATATGACTTCCTGGATTGTATTCATTCTAGATCTATGAATTGAATACGTCATTTAAAAAATAAATAAATAAATAAATAACATTACCTTTTTTGAATCCATTCCATTAGAATTGGTGCTTTTGCTACTTTTTGATGATAGCTTTAGTTGCCAGTATATCCGTTACATGCTGTAGTGAGGGAAATGGTGCCATAAGATGCCTTTTATGAAAAGCTTGTAGCTTGGGGAAGTTATTATTCTACATGAAGTTTGTATAACTTTAAAACAATGGGCTACACACTTCTTGTTAAATGCTCGATCATGTCTTTCACAACCTTTTTGTCATAAATATGCACCAAGCTTAGTGATTGCATGTTTCTTTAGTTCTAACTGGCAAATGCCCCATGCCCCATTACAAGGATTCTATCTCATAGGTGTAACGACCCAGGAAAGAAAACAGAAAAAGAAAGAAAGAAGCTTGGCCGGCCCACTTGCTGGACCTGGCCCAGAGGCATGCGGCTCAGGCACGGGCGTGAGCGAGTGCGCGGGCGCAGCCGAGCAAGGCCAACGGGCGAGCAGGGGCGAGCGAACGGGCACTGGCGAGCGAGCGACCTGGGCGACGCGCGGGCGGGCACGCGAGGCGCGGCCCAAGTCCACGCGCACGGCGTGTGCGTGGGCTCGGCCCAGCTGGTGGCGGGCGCCGTAGGGCGTTTCCCAATAGTTTCCCCGTGGTTTCCCATGGCATTTCTCGCGATCCATCACGGTCTATGGGGGTTTTTGATCGATCTAGACCGTCTGATCGCTCGATCAAATAGTTGAAATTGATCCGAGAGAGTTTAGGCTTGATCAGGAATTTTTGGATTCAGATTTAGACATGATCTAGGGCGTTGATCTTAGATCTAACAGCCTGGAAGGTTTTTGATAGTTTTAGGGACTTTCTGAGAGGAGTTTGATACGATTTTGGACTGGTTCGATCTCTTTTTATTAAGGGATGCCGAGATGCTGAGAATTATTTCGATGCAGAGAGCCAGAGAGCTAGAAAGAGGAGAGAGGAAGAAGAGAAGAAGGAAAAAGAGAAGAAGGAAGAAAGAGAAAGAGGAGAGAGAAGATGAGGAGAGAGAAAGAGGGAATTAATAAAAAATATTGATTTTGTAAAGGAGCAACCTTTTGAGCATGAAGGTGTTGGACGAACTCCAGGTGTAGATTGATACCGGATATTTTGAATTAGCGATTGAAGGTAAGGATTCTGGATATGATCACCTTACATTGCATGATTTGATCCGTGCATCTGAGCATTGGCAGGCATGTTTGTTTTGCATCGTATATTTGACTTCTCGAGATGGATAGTATGTTTGAGATTATTAATTATGTTCCTATATATCATATTTTACCAAGAAAGTTATATTTTGATGGTTTGGATCGTGATGCCGGTCAATGAAAGATTTAAGATTTCATGGTTTGACAATGTAATATAATTTGACATGATGATGTGAAAGGATAAAGTGTTAATGGTAATTGGACTAGCCATGCCACGGGATCGTGGTTACTGATATTACCGGTCACAGGCGGAATCGTGACAAATATTGCCTATCGCAGGCATGGATTTGTCGGTCACAGGCAGAATCGTGACAAATATTGCCTTTCACAGGCATGGACAATGATATTGCCGGTCATAGGCTGAATCGTGACAAATATTGCCTCTCACAGGCATGGACAATGAGATTGCCAGTCATGGGCTGAACCATGACCGTGGTTAGTCCAGAACCCTGAAGAAGAAGGATGATTAAATTGAAAACTTGAAAAGGAAACATGATTTTGCAAAAGGTTTTGTCGTATGTGACACTTGAGTTGTTTCGTTGCATGGCATGATATGTACTCTTATCTTCTTGATATTTTCAAAGTATTATTATTATTATTGGTGATTGTTTGGAGACCTTACTGGGCTGTAAAGCTTACAACCCTACTTTCTTCTTCCAGAGTTGTGTAGATATTCGGGCTTGGTGATGAGTGGGGTTTTTTTTGAGGTAAGTGACTCTTGTGTACCTAGACCTTGCATGATCTCTAGGATGAAACCTAGAGTTTGTGTGGCCGGTCGCGTAGCCGATTTCGATGCTGGATTCGAGGTGTGACAGAGTGGTATCAAAGCTTAGGTTATGATCATTTGGGACAGTAATACAAGTGGTTAAAATAATAAAGACATGATGGTTATTAGGATATGATAAGAATTATGTCAGAGCTTAGCTATGATGATTTGAGACTGTGGCATAGTGATTATAATATATATGAGTGGTATTGAATTCAGGTCATGATTGTTTGAGATTGTGACATAAGAGTAAGAAATTAACATGATGATTAGTATGATATGATAGAAATTTCTGGAAAGATTTATTAGTGAACATAGATGGTTTAGTAAATTATATCAAAGTGCGCAGTGAAAATGTAGTGATTTAGAAGTATTATGATGGAAGCACTGATTTAGATCTCAATCAAGCTAATTTCGAGGATGAAATTATTTTAAGGGGGAGAGAATGTAACAACCCAAAAAATAAAAAGAAAGAAGCTCGGTCGGCCCACCTGCTGGACCCAGCCCAGAGGCGCGCGGCCCAAGCACGGGCGCGAGCGAGCGCGCGGGCGAGGCCGAGCAAGGCCAACGGGGGAGCGGGTGCGGGCGAACAGGCACTGGCGAGCGAGTGATGTGGGCGACGTGCGGGCGGGCGCGAGAGGCACGGCCCAAGCCCACGCGTGCAGCATGCACGTGGGCTCGGCCCAGCTGGTGGCGAGCACCACTAGGGCATTTCCTAACCATTTCCCCCTGGTTCCCACGGTGTTTCTGGTGGTCCATCGCGGTCTATGGGATTTCTAATCGATCTGGACCGTCCAATCGCTCGGTCAGATGGCTGAAATTGATCCGAGAGCGTTTAGGCTTGATCAGGGGCTTTTGGATTCGGATTTGGACGCGATCTGGGGCGTTGATCTCATATCTAATGGCCTGGAAGGTTTTTGATGGTTTTAGGGACTTTCTGAGAAGAGTTTGATATGATTTTGGACTGGTTCGTTCTCTTTTTATTAAGGGATGCCGAGATGCTGAGAATTATTTCGATGCAGAGAGCCGGAGAGCCAGGAAGAGGAGAGAGGAAGAAGAGAAGAAGGAAGAAAGAGAACGAGGAGAGAGTAAGAAGAGAAGAAGGAAGAGGAGAGAGAAAGAGGGAATTAATAAAAATTAATGATTTTGTAAAGGAACAACCTTTTGAGCATGAAGGTGTTGGACGAACTCTGGGTGTAGATTGATACCGGATATTTTGGGTTAGCGATTGAAGGTAAGGATTCTGGACATGATCACCTGTTGTATATATTATTTTACATGGCATGATTTGATCCGTGTATATGAGCATTCGCAGGCATGTTTGTTTTGCATCGTATATTTGACTTCTCGAGATGGATAGTATGTTTGAGATTATTAATTATATTCCTATATATCATGTTTTACCAAGAAAGTTATATTTTGATGGTTTGGACCGTGATGCCGGTCAATGAAAGATTTAAGATTTCATAGTTTGACACTGTAATATAATTTGACATGATGATGTGAAAGGATAAAGTGTTAATAATAATTAGATTAGCCATGTCATGGGATCGTGGTTACTGATATTACCGATCACAAGCGGAATCATGACAAATATTGTCTATTGTAGGCATGGATTTGCCGGTCACAAGCGGAATCATGACAAATATTGTCTATCGCAGGCATGGATTTGCCAGTCACAGGCTGAATCGTGACAAATATTGCCTTTCACAGGCATGGACAATGATATTATCGGTCACAGACTGAATCGTGACAAATATTGCCTCTCACAGGCATGGACAATGAGATTGCCAGTCATGGGCTGAAGCATGACCGTGGTTAGTCCAGAACCCTGAAGAAGAAGAATGATTAAATTGAAAACTTGAAAATGAAACATGATTTTGCAAAAGATTTTATCGTATGTGACACTTGAGTTGTTTTGTTGCATGGCATGATATGTACTCTTATCTTCTTGATATTTTCAAAGTATTATTATTATTATTATTGGTGACTGTTTTGAAACCTTACTGGGCTGTGAAGCTTACAACCCTACTTTCTTCTTCCAGAATCATGCAGATATTTGGGCTTGGTGATGAATGAGATTTTTTTTAAGGTAAGTGACTCTTGTGTACCTAGGCCTTGCATGATCTCTAAGATGAAACCTAGGGTTTGTGTGGCCGGTCGCGTAGCCGATCCGGTGATGGATTCAAGGCATGACAATAGGCACCGTTCATGATGCACATGAACGGCCAAAGATGTTGCAAAGTATACCACCAACGATTATATAAGTTGAGTCCCTTGATAGATACTTGTTATACCCAATCAGCTTTTCTCTGAACCGGACCAAAGATCCGACCGACCCGCTTGAGATCCGACCGACCCACTAGAGGTCCTGACGACCCACTCGAGGTCCGACCGACCCACTTGAGGTCCGACTGACCTGCTTCAGCCGGGTCCATACTAATCAGAAGGCTCTAGAAACCCCTTCCAGCTGGTACCAGAATTCTGTTACAACAGATCCCAGGACGCAGCCACGTCCCGTTGCCACCTGGCCACCACCCTAATTCTCCTAGGAGCAGATCGGATATTTTCAGCCTAGTCCCTAACAGATTCTGGTAGTGTTCTGCACCTATATAAGATAAATAGGAGATTTCGAGCAGTATGAACTCTTTTCATTCTCCACGAGCTATCTTCTTTTGATTCCTCCATTCTGTTGCTCTAAGGCTCTCATTAACTTAACCATCGGAGTGTCCCCCGCCGGAACACCACCGGCCCGTGAGACTTCTTTGCAGGAACCGGAAGAGACGTGCTCCAGCCAGGCCGAGAGAATCCGGTCCGGGAGATTCAACGACAACAATACTAAATGAAACATTTTATATTTCAAACACTAAAAAATTGGATAAATAATAGATTAAATAAATTTAAAGCGGGTTGGCAATGTGGAATAACCACATTAAATATCTCACTTAACACGGAAATACTGGAGGAAACATGCAATACACCTGAGAAATCGAGATTATCGGACAGCGATGAGGCAATGGGGGAGCACAAGTCAAAAGAAGTCAAGCTTTTATATGAGCATTGCTCAGCTTTTTCATGCTTTGGCCAGTACAAGAAAACACAGATTTTGCGAATGTCCCTGTCGGTTAATTTGGTGAAGTTTTTCGGTGTTAGATATTTCTTTACCAATTGCACCAACCTTGGCTTAGCTATCACGTACCTTTGCTTAAAGGATAAATAAAAAATATAAATTTAAAAACTGGGAGTGCATTTGTCATGTAACATTAGTCAAACTCTGATTTTTTGGAGTCACAACCATCTGTATTAAAATAGTTTATTCCATTGGAATGGCACGACAGATTCTTCGCATACAATGCCTCAATACCAACCGAAGCAAGGATAACTGGGAATGTTAGCATCGGACGCAATTGAAGTCTTAACAAAGAATGACATAAGTTACACTTTTCATTTTATGAGGGGGTTTGAAGCACAAACGTCTTTCCTTCTTCCGACGCCATAGTCTTGAAAACAGGCCCAACATTTGTTAATTTGCATCATTAGATTATGATACCTTGGACGCTTTATTGGCTTTCCTTCTCCGGATGGCAGTTTTCCTCTATCCAGGTCCTCGTATCAAACGTCACCCGCTTGACTGATGAGGCAGCCATGGGAGAGGAGAAAGAACCTGCACGTCACAAACCAAGTCGTAACCATCTATCTGTATGGCTAAACTTTCACCTACTACTAAAATATTAAAAAGCCACAAGAAAATGAATTCATAATTAAGGAATGTAAAAGAAATATGGTTGTGAAAGTGGAATGAGGAGCAGGGTGGCATACATGGTCATAGGTTCCAAGGAAAAGAAGATCATAGATTGAATACAGAGTTACATCAGGTGTGATTACATGGATCGACCTGCATAAACCAATCAGGTTGTCCTCTGGTTCGGGCATGCTTCGGCCCTGAGGTCAAATTAAAGCAAAAAAGAATGGCAGAATGTAAGTCATGAACTATCGAAACATTTCAGCTGTTTTGTATCTTAATTTCGAAATGAAAATTTTCCCCCCATATTGCCATGAACCTTTGTATCCATTTTATACCTTTCTGAATTAGGCCTAGCTTTTTATGCAAACTTGTGTACACATTGATCTTACCACTCAGATCAACGGGGAGGATGATGTTGCAACTTGCGTGCCAGAATCCTTCCACGAGATTGCTTTACAGATGACAAACGCCTCCATACCGGTCCTTGATCTGTTTGCCCTCAGGGCTTGAGTGGGAACAAGAGGTGCATGAACCCACATTACCAAACTCCATAGCCACTGTAGATGAACAAAATTTGTTAAACCATGCCTAGAAAATTATAGTGATGCTCAACAATTTGCGACAAAAAGATGAAGTCGTTAATTATACTATAGCAAAGGCAACCGAGCGAATGTAAAAGAATTGTAAAGAGAGAGTGGATGAAATGGGCCCTTCATGAGGTTCTCCAGGTTGTCGGCATCTAAAAAATAGTTGCAATCTACGAGAACTGTTTCTGTGGATCGACAAACTTGGCATCATTGACCTAGAATTCTTCATGTATATCGCATATCATTATAGTTATCAGTGATTATGTGTTCGTATGAAGTACGTGCTAGTTGAAATTGAACTGAAATATGATGTTAATAAACCAAAAAAGAAAGAAAAAGGAAAACTGCCTATGGTATAACACCGTAGTAACAAAATCAAATTTACAGGACTAACAATTGCACAAACACTAATAACAAATCGACATCCGAATCAAAGTTTGTGGATGATGACTGTTGTAATATGAACTTTTAATTCATGCTAAAGTGTATGACAAAATGGAAAGATCTAGCTCTAAATCTAATTTACAATATCAATACTTATGCTAACTTTAGTTACCTCTATGGTGCTTGGCCATTTCCTCCCACGAAGGGGGTTGGTTATCTCGCACATGAGGCAGCTCCTTGTGCTATGAAGCCAGAAGACTATGAAGTCCACCATCTCATAACCGGATGTCTCTTCACAATAAGAAACATGCTGATCACTGAACCACCGTACCTAAAATAGACAAGGATATTCGGATGAATGGAGAGAAGCCATGGGGACTGCTCTATATAGGAAAGAATAGGGGTTCCATGCATGGACAGAACAAGGGCTGGCATTAATTCCAAAACCGAAAATGGCTCCATACATACATCCACACGGTGATGCACAAGAAGGCTGGTGACAGGGCTTTGTAACGTCCGTCTTGTCGAAAGGTCCCTTGCAATTTAAAACTGAAGCTGTATGACAACCATTCAGAAATTATTTAGTTGGTTGTGATGTTTGTTCTTGGTTACAACAAAAAGGGTATAATTTTTAACAAATTGCTCTCTTCGCGAGGTTTGTACAATGAGGAGGTTCATTGTAGCATTGTACACAACAATAGCGACAAGGCTAATGCAACGTTCTTGATGTCAAAAAGGTTCTCCCCCCGTCATCTAAAACTAAAGTTGTCTAACATCTATTCAGTAATTAATTGGACAGACATAACATTCATTCACGTCATTTATTAGTTTTCAATAAGGAAATAACAGATAATGAATTCCTTTCTTCGCGAGGTTTGCACAATAAAGAGGTATACTTCATGCCCTATCAAAAAGATTCCCTTGCCATCTGGCATTTAAGCCATGTAGCATCATTAATGTAAATAGCTCATACCAAAAAGAACACGAAGGTAAATATATGCTTCTCTTCCTTGAGAACTAAGGAATATAACAAGGATATAGCATGCATACTTGTATCGGTCATCCAGAATTACCTTCTAAGAGAGCAAGCAAAATGATATTGTAAAATACTTCCATGATTTCCACAATTTTGTTTTTTTTTGCATCTGCATGCATGTTGGTAGAAGAAGTCCAATGCAATGGGACATATAGCAGGGGTAGCCCTCTCCTAAATGCCTCTAAATGCCCAAACCCTAATGAAGGCAAGATTCAAACCCAGGTTTCTAGTATAACCATCAAGAGACTTTACTAGCTTGCTAGGTTGGCACCTTCCTGTTAAACATCTGATGGTAGATTTCACTACCATTTTACCATAAATGTATGCCCAAGTTTTTTTTTCCTTTCAGAGTGCTGCATGTCTAATTCCCCATTGCATATCTCATGGACACTAATCTTAATGTACATTAATGGCGAAAAGGATAACAGATCTACTATTTGCTCTAGGATTTCAAAACTTTTACTGTCTTTTTGATAATACCAGGTTTTAAACTTCAAGAGTTGATTAATGCATTGATATATTTCTTTTATTCTTTCTGTGGGTCTCCCATTTGTTCAATATATATCTATATATACATACAAATGGAATTTTGTTTCAATTGATCTTTGCAATTATCTCAAAAGTTGTTCTTTGCTATTGTCTCAAAAATTGCTCTTTGCTGTTAGATTTTAAAAGTCATCTTGTCTTTCGACATCATCCTGAGTTTTAATTTTTAAAAGTTAATTGAAGCTTTGATTTAATAACTTGTATTCATTGATGGGCATTTTCAATTTATTTTGCATCATCCTTCCTCTTCTTGTTTCTTCATAACTTCCTCTCCCTTTCTGTTACCAGCTATGACCATGAACTTTTAATAGATCTGAGCTTGGATCAGTTCTCAAAACTTGTATCTCTCCACTAAATCCAACCTGCATCATCTCATGATACCAGGATTGAAACTAAATCTTAATCCCTAGTAGCCCATTTTTGAAGTCATCCATTTCCCATCTTTTCCAACAATTCATGCTTAATAAAGATATGTCCTCCAATCAGAGCATAAGTTGCACTTTCTCACTAAAATATAATGCATCAAACCTCCGGTCCTTCCTCCTGACAATCCCAAAAAAAAGAAGAAAATCCTTATAATTTTTTTTCTCGAAAATGAAAATTTTTATTATTGCCCCTTCATTTCAGCATCTGATTACCAAGTGTCACAGCACGTCAGTCAAAATTCCCTCCCTATCTACACATTCAAATACTATATTACCACAGCCCCCGTTCTTCATTAGTCCCACAGCCTAGAGGCCACAAGCTCATATGACATGTTTCAATCCATCATCCGCTTTATGGTTGTTCTATGTAGCCAATAAGACCTCATTCAATATGTCAACACAAATAATTTATGGACAGGAACCGCACAATCCAACCTGTATGGAGGTTTCTAAGCTCATAGCAAAATGGCACCAAAGTATCTGATTTCTTCTTTCTGGCATTCTTTTTCCGAAAAATATCCCACCACTAATGTCTGAACCCTAGACGTCTTCCAAGTGAAGAGATATACCAACTAGCTGAGCTAAGGCCAAACACACCTCGTACTTTCATTAATCACTTCTTAGAGGTTTAAACTTAGAAATCAAAAAGAAGATCGATGATCTGCTGTTCACAAACATCAACCACCGCTTTGGTGGCACCAAAAGCGGATGGACAAGTTCCCTGTTTGATGCTCAATTATATGCCATCAACATAGGGATCAAGCAGATGTTCACCTGCTTGGAACATTGTTGCTCACGTAAAAGGGTTAAAATAAACCTCTAATTCCGAACTATTATTTTCACCATTAAAGGCCTATCCAGTTTAACCATAGAAACTATAACAGCATGGTCTTTCTCTTATGACAACAAGCTCCTCGTTTGGAAATCCCAGTTTTATAAAAAGAGAAAGAAGGTATATATAAAGGGACAGAAGCAACGCATCCCCCTGTCGTGGGACTCCTTGTAAGTTGTCAAGGGAAAAACGAAGAAAACCTATTTTATAGATCCAAATCCAAGCATATTACAAACTAAATAATCGATTGCACATTTCTAAATGTAACCTTAAATTATCAAACAAGAAATAGAAAAGAAAAACAAAGTCACTCTAATTATAACTCATTCTCTCATTGATATCAGAATTATCGGTCATTGGAGAAATGATAAAAATGAAATAAAATCTTGTAATGTTGATTCCTAAAAAAGTTTATTTCGTAAACGAAATACAACACAACCCCGATCGAAATTCCTTTTTTTTTTTTATAGCAACATCTCACATTTCACAAAATATAGGAAATCAAATCCAACTGCAGTTGCGCATCCTATACATTTATGAGAAGGAAGATGCTTTATGGATCGAAGGGGAAGAAATACGAAACCTTTTCTTTGGAACGAAAATTGATGGCTCCAAAAACGACTGCACTCGGCACTCTAAACTCCAACCTCTTTGCTTAACTTATCATGAGAGTAAATTAACTCGATCACCGGGCGCAGAAACCAAAAACGGACATAAATAAAATAAAATAGATAGCCCTAATTTCTGAGGGGGCGAATCACATCGATATTTGTCTGAAGTTGGATTAGGTTTTGGATCGAATACCTTTAGCTCGACGGAGAAAGGGGATCAAAAGCTATGCTTCGATTTGGATATATTTCGTTTAAAAAATTTAGGATAATTTTTTTTTAAAATAATAATAAAATAATCCTAGAATTTCGGTTGGCTGGTGATAGTAAAAACTGGAATTTCGGTTGGCTGGTGGTAGTAAAAAAGTTATGGATATATATAATAAATCCTGTTCACTCTTTTGAGATAGCCAGGTTGACATACTTACCTTCGGGTAGGGAACGACTATGAAAAATTAATATGCGCCGTGTATCGAACATTTCCTGGATAGGATTGGGAGACCGTCTAGGGCTTAAAAGAAGGAGATGGCCGCCGATGGTAGGGAACGAGCAGGGACATGTCGACGAGGGCTATGCCGAGTTTGGAGGTGCCAGCCATGGTGGATTTGGGACGTTATACGGTGGAGATTGGTGGAAGGAGTTTTGGAAGAAAAAAAGGTAATTTTAATGGATTTTGGGTTTTGGGATTTTATAATTGGATTTTGGATTTTAACCTGTCAAAACTGATCCACTAAGTCAATAAGTCTTAGCCTAATTAATAATAGGTTGAACCCAATCTCATTTGGTTAGTTTTAATTTGATCAAGAAAAATTTTATAATTTAGCCCCTATAAAATTTTAAATTATATATGAGTCAAAATTAGAATTATATTTAGATCCCTTCCAATTTGATTTTATTTTTAAAGCTACTATTTTACAAAAATGCCTCTACAATATCTATTATTTATAATTTAATATTCTATTATTCAGTTTTTGATTAAATTACTATATCTTGCTTGTTTTTATCTGATTTGAGTATTTTTTGAACCGTTGAACTCATAATATTTTGAGAAATATTTTGGTTAAGTTCTTTATATCTAATAAAATATTTAAATAATTTAAAAATTATTTATATATAATTTTTCTTACTATTATACTATTTAATTATATTTTTGTATGGTTCCAAAGAGCCCGAAGCACTCTATGGATCTTGAATATTTGAGTCATTGAAAACTAATATTTATCTTTTTCATTGTATTTTAAAATTGTATAAAGGTATATCTATTATATTTGATCCAACAATGACTATAATTAGTTGTAATACTTATTATATACTATAATTCATATCCAAAAATATTTTATAATTGTGTAATGAGTGTTATTAGCAAAAGTAGCTATTGGAATGTAATATTATATTATAATACGATCAGTCGAGATGCATGTTATTGAGTGTCTCATTTTGGACCTGATCTTTTATGGCATATATATGGTTAAAGTATGATATTTTATATTTATTTAGGCATTTAATTTTCTATATGGATAATTTTATAAGTTAACATAAATATTTATCATCAAAATGATTTATTTATGTAAATCTATAATATTTTTTTTATTATTAGATAAATATTTTCAGGTTATAGCATACAACTGCATGTCCAAAAGAGATTATTATGTATTTTAACTGAAAAAATGTTGTATTAAACATTGTATTGCATAGGTGTTCTAGCTTTTAAGGATTTCTCTATCCAAATAGAATGATTTGTGAATGCTAGGATATTTTATTTACTTGTAACTTTATATATAGAATACTTATGCATATTGTATATTTTGTTCAAAAGAAAATATGTAATATTGCATTGGGCTCTTGTTTAATATATCCATTGACTAATATTTAACATTCCTGCTATTCTTTTGATTATACAGTCACTTTCAGTATGAATAATAACAATGTTATTGTTGAGATCTTAATTGGATCAAATTATAAAAAGTAAAAGTATATTGGACTTAGAAAATTTATCTATCCAAAGGGAATTGATTTTTGAATGCCTTGTATCCTCATTATATTAATTTTTATTTTTTTAAAAAAGAGATATATTGGACCTAGAAAGTTTAGCTATCCAAAAAAGATAGATTTTCAAGTATCTTATATTCTCATTATATTGACCTTATACTTAAAGTTCAATAGCACACCATATTCTCTGCCTAAAGGAGAGTTTTATGATGATGCCTTGAGGTTCTTGTAAAAAATAGCTTATTATGTTTAAAGCTTATTTATTTATTATTTGTACTTCTAACATATTATATCTGTGTATGATCTTATTTATTATTTATTTATCTTATGCCATTATAGAAGTCATGGCTTGTTGATCCCTAATTGGATGATTTATAAATTTCGATTGATGGTGACCATCAAAATGGCATGTTCATTAATATCTATGAGATCCTTCTCTAAGATATTTAGAAGGAATTGAATAGCGTTACTTTTTAAAGAAAGATACCTTATATGAATCACTTTATTCATAAAGAAAGTTTGGACCAAGAATTTTTATTGAAATAATACTTATATAGATATTTGGTTGATGTTCTATTTGAACAAATGCTTCACATATAAATAATCCGAGGATGAGAGGTCTGATGCCGAGGATCGTGAAGGCCAAAGGGGATTAGCATGGTTTTTGCCTCGTCTAGAAGATGGAGGGTGACCATTTGCCTTGGCGTCTATCCTGGAGATCCTCGGGATGCCGAGGGTGGGGGGTTAGCCCCCACATCAACTTCTATGGAGAAAAAGGCCAACATGCTTATACAAGCATGAGACAGTTCCATATCTCATAGATTATTCTACACATTATCTAATGGTACTTTTTAGAATCTACCCTATAATGGTCATTGCTGGATTTTCTATGGAGCCCTTAAAACAAAGTGAAAAAACTAGTGGCTTGGCCAAGTGTAGGGGTTGCTGCTGCATCAAAACTTGGGGTACTCCATGATTTTGCAATGAACTACATGAGATCACTATACAACCACAAACAACCACTGTTACATGAGGCTGACCCTTCCACCTAGAGAAAAATTTTCCTTAACTACAGCTGCCATTTCTTTGTCAGTCTCCTTGGAAATGCATGCCCTTGGGGACAGCAAATCAGACTTGCATTCAACCACATAAAGTTACCCCTTTCATTTGGATAGAATGCAGAAGGTTATCGGTCCCATCCAACATTAAAGTGTTTCCCTGGTTATTTGTCAACCAGTCCCTATCAAAGTCATAATAGTGTAACCAACACAACTGTCTTATATGCAACGCATGAAAAGATGGCATCCTCGTTCAGAAAGTAAGTTATACGAAGCATATCAAGACCTATAAGGGGACTATTATAAAGAAGATGGAAGAACATAAATTTATCCGTGGACAAACTAGCCAAGCTAAACCATTTTCATTCAACAATGACATATAAATTGAAAACAATGTAAGGATAACCTTTTTTTTTTTTCAGTTGAAAGCAATGTAGAAAGCAGTCAAATAATAAGCACACGCATACTTCCTCCTTGGCAAACTAAAAGAAATACAGATTACTTACTGATACTGCCTCTAATATGACCTATGACCCTAAAGAGTAAGGAGCAATTCAGGGCAATGAAACAAGGAAGCAGAGTGAGTTGCCAAAAAGACCAGAGTTAGCCAATGATAGCACCAGATTTTAGCAAGAAAGAATGCAGAACTTGCAAAATTCAGCTGCAGTTGACATTTTATAGAAGCTGTGAAAAGGCATTAGTCGTATATGCATAATTTGCGAACTGATATCTGTTTATTGATATCAGAAATGTAACAAACAAATCATATCCTAAATACATTAGGGTTGACCATTTTAATCATGTTTTACTGTTGTTTTTCACCCAAGGCATTTCTTCTTTATCTGCGATCTTGTTCAATGGGATTGTAGTTCAATTTAGGTATTTAAATTATAATTGCAAAATAGAGATTATCTTCAATTCTTGCCTTTTCACTGATTTTTTGACAAACCTAACATGATTTAAGAAGGTTCCTTCCCCATTGATCGAGCTTAAACTATAAAAATAGTAAGGCTAGCATTCTTTCACATCGACTAATCTTCAGATCCCCACATAAGACTCACATTAATATTACACAGGCCAAAGTATTCGGTACACATTATCAAGGCAACACTTGAAATCTGTTATATAAGGTTCCACATCAAGTTGTGTGTGGTCATAAACAGTGCTCAAATCTATTGGGTCTACATTGTTCCATAAAGATGTCTCCAGAGTCACAAGTTAATGGTTATGCTTTAGAATTTCATCTGGACCTCCAAAGTGAATCAAAACAATTTGATTTTGGCTGGAACCATTATAGATCCAAGTCAGTTTTTGAGTTCTGACTGAGATGGACTTATGGGACCAAATACATAGTCTTTCTGATAATCTTTTATCATTTCTTCATTTCTTTGAGCTTTGGAAGCATACAAATTAACTTGGAATTTCCTGGTTCTTAGAAATTTTGGAAGCATTGAGCATGGACTTTAAAAGAAATTTTGAGGAAAAGTAAACTTTCTGATGCAGGTCTATTTAAACCTCACCAAAGCAATAAATAAAAAGTTCCAAACAATACAATATGGTTTGAATTGATGACTAATTTATTCTCCTGACTATTTTATGGTTTTTTAATATTATTTCTCAGTGAACCTGCTGAAACCAAAAGTCAACCAGACACAACCGAGTGTTCAAATTTTGCTAATTGCAAGTTCCCATAATTCCTTAATTAAAACCCATCCAAGTGGATGTTTCTTATACACTTCCATCTAAACTTCAAACACCTATGTTGAACAAGAGCAGGCCATCAAATAGATAAAAATAAAATATGCAAAAATATTATGCTAGGAACACAAATAAACCATCTGATCCTAAGTATGGCCACCTTATCCTAGTTGTACCAAATCCTTGGTTGTCTTGTGAAAGGTCACTCCACCAAAGTGTGATCAACTTGCTTTTGGACTTAATACTACAATATCGAAGTAAGCTCATATGAACATAAAATCCACAAGATTAAAAAATCAAGTCACTTTATGTCAGATTAGCTTAAGGGAAATCACTTTGCTTCAACGATAATAATCACTATCTTCTTGTGAAATTGATTTTGCAAAAAAAAGATACAGTATTCTCAAAACAAATAGGACCTCATCATAATTCAGCATAATCATAGATATAGACAAGAAACAAATCCGAATTGCTATATTTTTGTAGTTTCTAAAATTAAAATATATCAATTTCATTTAGTTCTTCAAAAAAAATCAAAGCTGACAATCATTCAAATTTCAAACTCTAATTATGACAAAGTAAAGGTGAGCTACAAACTATAGATATACATGCAGTTATTTGACGAAGTAAAAAGTTAAGCTAATGCATTACAGAAAAGTAAAAGAACTTTCAGCTAATCCTAATGAAGGATAAGATGTCCTACCCCATCTGAAGCAGAAATTATGGAGTGAAGATTTGATATTGAGTCAGCACTTTCTATTTTAACAAGCACTTTTATATCTGCATTGCAACCTAAGAGATGGGAAACATAAATAAGCAAAAAATGAAATTGTACTGCTTAATTTCACGGAGGACTCAAGAACTAAAGCAAAAATTGTCATATTCCTAAAACAGATTCAGAGTTTTACTTCTGAGATAATCTTTCAATTCATTCACTACTTCAGCATCTTTCACAAATGAAACTGCATAATAATCAACTTTGTTTTCCACACCAAATTTGATATCCTCCCAGTCCTTTTCTATATAAACATCAAAATTAATATGAAAAGAATTAATATAAGATACTCCATAATTAATTATTTTTCAAATACATATTTTGTTGGTAGAAAAGAAACAATTAAAGAAGCAACCTGTTATGGTAGGAAGAGTAGCACGTTTGCCACGTACATTCAAATGACGCCTTGATTTTAGTTCTCCACCATCAATTACTTCACATTGGACAGTGTCAACAGTTTTTGATCGCACAACCAGTGACATCATCCCTCCTATAACAAGAAAAAAAGGAAACACATTAAGCATGATTTAGAAGCAACATAACGTAGTTATACATCTCAAATAGGTGTCCCTTGATGTGATGATTTGCAAGAAATATGCTTGAGCCCCACCAAATATACGAGTAAAACTCAGTCATTATAGGAATCCTACTGGGCACAGGACCATATAAAGGGACACCTACGGCCTGTTGGAAAGATCCTGTGAGATGGAGGGCAATAGGCAAAGAGACAAGGCAGTATGCGCAAGGTGGGGGGGATAGAACAGGGTGTCACAGGGCCTAGTTCTCGCAAGGTCCCTTTTTAATTCCACAGGGATTGGGCCCTGCAACCCTCCATGCTCTCCCTCTCCTGCTCCCTCCCTCCCTCCCTCCCTCCCCACTGTGCTCTTCCTGCCAGGCTATCCTACTGGATGCTGCAGCGTTTTCCCAATCTGGACCTTAATTGTGTGCCTTCATAGTGTTATAAAAGCGAATAGGCAGTTGCTGCCATGGAGATTTGGTCCTATATTTGGGAATACAGAGATCTGATCGGAAAAAAAAATTATGCATTTGCTACTGTTCTTGCACAAAGCAAAAGGTTTCTTCAGTTTTAAACAGCACTGGAATTTTTAACTAAATATAAATGCAGTTTCTTCTATAGATAACCCTAGAAGCCTTAAACCAATTTTTTTGAAACCAAAATTGGCATGCTGAAGGAGCGGCAACAGCCTATTCTCTTTAATAGGCCAATCAATTAATTCTGTATAGGCTATTACAGATCAAATATCAACTTATTCAATCAGTCAGCTGCAAAGTTGATCAACTACTCAGTCAATATTTACAACAATAAGTATATTTTGCAGAGCATTTACTAGGTAACTAAATTATACATTTCGAAACTGTTAAGCATGAACCACATAAATATATATATCTGCACTCACCATCAGCCAAAAGAATGTCTCCAACTTCCACATCATTCACAAAGCCATCGTAATTTACACCAACAGTGTGCTCAGAGCTAACTCCTCTTTTGATTGTAAAATTGAACTCCTGGCCTTCCTTGAGCAAAATAGGCTGAGGCACATCGCCGCTTCTAACCTCAGGGCCCTGTTTGTAGACAATTGTTAGCTTAGTATGTCAGTAATATATTCCTTTAATGAACTTAATTTATAAAAAAGGAAACAAAAGCTAAATTAGCATTACACCAGATAGCATATAGCAAGGGAGAACTTCACATGAGAATGTCAATATTATAAACAAGGTATTTAGTCAGCCTCAGAGAGTATGTATTTAAGATATATTATGGAAAGGAAAACTGGATGCTTTTCATAATTGGCTAAGACAAATTTAATCAAAGTGACATTTAGAGCATGACCATTGAAAATCACATGCTAGTGAACTTACAATGGGGGAACATCGAGGTCTTGTATGCATGTCAGTGCAAGTTTAGGCTCAAATGCATCAATAAATGAGAATTCAACTAAAATGGGATAAAAGTAGAATATGGAATTTTAACTTTGATATGAAAGGAAAAAAAGATAAATAAGGAAAGATAAAAATACAGAACAAGATACCACTCTAAGATAATCTGTCAAATCTCATCATATTTATAACTACCCAGACTACCCAGTGTATTGGTATCAGTAATTCCTTTACCTACAGTGATAAACAGTTTGCAATGCATACATGTTGTAAAGAAACAAAGTAGAATAACTGATGATGTTAGGATTCAACAATATTGCCCAGAACAGCCCAGAACAGTTGCATGACATTTTTAGCATTCAGTTTCTAGTTTCATAGGAGTGAAAGGCAAAATATTTTGAATCATCACCCTTCTTCATCATCCCCTCCCTATCACCATGTGGGAAGTTTATAATAAGAAATTTTCTTCCATAAGGATTACAAATAGAAACTAGCATTTCGTGAAATTTTCTCACATTTTACAACTAAAATAAGAAAAATCAAATATTTTGTGGGTCTGAGACACATTAAAAACACCTTATATGTTATATGTCTCAATTAAGACATTTAGGTCGGTTTGCAACAACTGACATCTCTCTCTCTCTCTCACACACACACACACACAATAAAACACAGAATTTTGTAAAATATAGCATGCTGATGATGTAGCCTGATCACAAACTAATATTAAGAATCAACAAATGTCAAATTTTAGTAGATGCCTGCAAGCAACAAACTGTAAATACACCTTGGTGTCCAGCATTATGGCAATAACATTGCCTTTAGATTGGGCATTGTACTCCTTGACCAGATCAATAATCTTCTGATGCGATTTGTGATCACCATGGGACATGTTTAGTCGTGCGACATTCATTCCTTCTTCAGCTAATTTCCATATCATTTCTCGTGTATTCGTGGAAGGGCCAATTGTACACACTATCTTTGTCTTCCTTCTCGGATTTGAAACCACCCTCATCTCCTCCATGCTGTAATCATTCAATGGAAGTGTGCAAGAGGAGTTCAGCATCTCCTGAACAAGTTTGAATGCTTACATCATTAAAGGCAAACATACTACTAATACACTAAAAAAGATATCGTTGGACTTATTGCATGCGTCAACCAATGGTGAAACAATCCCAATCACACAATAGACTGCTTAAAAAATAATGCACAGCATATAGCAGTTAATAGTTAGCAAACGACCTAACAAGCATGGAATCATTATACCGGAGTTATGGCAACCCATGTTTAGGCTTCAAGACCAGGTTTTCATGGAGAATATATTAGGTCCGCCCGACCGTACATCTATGAATAGAGCACGGTCTTCAAATCCTTCACCACTTGCCTACTGGAAAAAGAACGCAACTTTTAAAGTTCATATAACATCACGGCCACAAAAGTTCGACCTGGCGTTTTCTTGAAGAGATATTCCAAGAAACCCTTTTTCACCCATCTCAAAGCTTAAGCAATCCAAATCTACATCAAATTCAGAGTCAACCAAGGACGACATCAAGTCGCAAAGCGCCAAATTTTCTTTTGTTGTCACAACTTTATGATTCACAATATCTTATTAACTACATAAAAACCAAAGTCGTCAATGCTCAGAAAGATATAAAATCCGCATCAAAACTACAAACGATTTTTTCAAAAAAAGGAAAAAGAAAAGAGAAAACATAGTTATATAAGAACTCAAGAACTTACGGGGCTAACGGGGCCATTGGACGTGCACACATGATCCACCGCCGGCCCGCTTGTCTCGGTGGTCCTCAGGAATCTCACCACAAGACCCCCGCCGACGGCCGGAGGCTTCCGGCGAGCCCATGGAGCTCCGTGGAGAGCCCGGCCGAGACGCCGGCTGGACGCGAGGTCGGCCGAGTCCCCGCCCGACGATGGCCGGATCCGCGCCGCCAGACTACCGATCTCCGTTGCGGTAGCCATCAACAAGACTCAAGAAGTAGAGGTTAAAAAGGAAAAAGAGAAAACGAAGGGGAGTTCAGACAAAGGAGGTTTTTATGCGAGAGTTTAGCGGTGTCGGCGTGGTTTGGGACCTTCTAATCGGGCAGCGGCGAACGTGGTTGGGAGCTTTGGACTTCGGAGGCTCCTCGCTAACGGAGTTTCGATAACCGCCGCCACTAAGCTGGATTCAAAGTTTGACCACCCTTCGCCCGCCGTATTAGTATACGCTACGATTGGAGATCCGGATTCGAATCCCACGAAGTGCGGGGAGGGAGCGCAGGGGGTTTACCATTTATGAGACAACTCTGCGAGCCCAAGACTTGTCCAAAACGGTGATGGTTATTTTTTGGGACAAGGGCCGTTTCGAAACCGGAACGTTGGTTGGTCTATGACTTTCTTTTTTTGAATTTTTTTGGTAAAAGGCCTATGACTTTGAATCTAGAATTCTAGGTCAAGAAGGGTAAAATCAGGGGGGCGGTGTCACCATAGTATTGTATTTCCTATTGATTGACCTTTGTATAGTTTAGGAACGTGGAAGGGTTTTTTTTTTTTTAATTTATGTCTTAAGCATTGTTAATGGGCCTGGCTCGTTTTTTTTCTGCCGAGAAATCTACTGTCATCGAATTTTAGTTGTTGTCTTAAAAATATTGATACCATGTTTAGCTGCATCGACTAAGCATATTATGAGCCGTGAGTTTTGCTGAAAACAGAGATTGTGTTGGAGGCAATTTTCTGCTCCAGATGGTACCTTTTTTTTTTTTGTTTTTAGAAGTGGGGTTACTCAGGTACTTTTCTGTGTTCTCCCTCTCTAGACAAATTAGTAGGATTATTGTTATATATTATTATAGTGAAATGAACATCCATCAATAGTCAAACTTGTAACCGAATTTCTTCAAGGATAGACCAATGGATAATAGATCAGCCATTATAACTCAAAAATTGAAGTTTGTAGTGGATTATCATGAAGATATGACATGTAAAAGTAGACGCTAAATATCCATCTTGTGAAAAAAAAAAAAAGTAAACATCCAAGCAATTGGGTGCAATTAACATGAGACTTGAGATTATAATAATCTTGGATGAAACAAGGAGATACTAAAATTGTCGCTATTAGGCATGTTTAGCACATGAAAGGAGCAGAAATGGTTGAGATTTGTTTCTCATCGATCATCATTTTTTTTATTTGCAAAATACAATTAAAATCATCAAAAGATAAAAAATCTTATTTCATGTCCAACAAGATCTTGTTTCTAGACATCGCTACAAGCATGGACTCCAAATAACAACCACCAAGGAGCCATATCTTCTAACCCAAGTGCCAAGCCCATCCTCTTCCTTTATTTTTATTAGATAAAACAGGTGCCAACCTAGTTTGAATATAGTGGGAGTACAAAATACTTTGAAGTTGAACAAAAATGACAAGTTTTTCCTTTGGAGCGTTCATGGCATGTTCTAGTCATGCAAGAGGCCATCTAATTTGCATTACCGTTTACCTTTAAGGAGGGCCCACCCTCTTGCAATAAGGCCAACGTTTGGGGGACACAATGGACAATGGTTGCATTGTCTGGGCCCGGGCCTGTCACGCACCCTCAGCAACCTGAAACGCATGTCGAGGGCATCAGAAAAGATTCCAAATAATAGTCTTTGTACACCGCGCCATAGAGAGAAAAAGCACCACATAATCTGGTTAAATCATATAAATCCATTTTTTAATATACATTTAGTACCAGCACCTTTTAATTTAAAATATTAAATAATAAAAATATATTTTAAAAAATTATGATACCTTGTAAATTATGTTATGATATTTCATGACCTAATTATACAGGTCAAAAAATATTTTTATTATTTTTATTTTTATAATATCATACAAATAAAATTATGATCTCTTATTTATAAAAAAGATATTATAAAAAATAATATTTATATCATTTAAATATATATTTAATATCTATAATTTATTTTTATTAAAAATTTTAAATAATAAAAATATTTATATATATATTTTATAAACATGATACGATAAAATTAAATTTTTTTATTATTTAATTAATTTATTTTTTTTAATAATAAAAATATTTTAAAATTTTATGATACAGAAATGTTAAGCACAAATATCATAACCTAAATCAATCACAATCATATTTTTTTTTATAAAAAATATTTTATTATTTATTTATTTATTTATTTATTGATAAAAAAAAAAAGGGATGGAAAGAAAAAAAATTCTCGCTGTGGCTATCAGCCCCGCCCCGCCCCGCCAAGCAGAGAAATTTACATGGAGCTTATCATATTTTTTTCTACACTGCAGCCGAGTCTAAAGGCCTTCTCAATGCTCTCTCTCTGTCCCGGTGAGAGCTGGCTGGGCTACTGGTAACGGTAGCTTCCGAGGATTTATGACCGCAGGGGAAATGAAGGCGTCGGTCAAGCTCCGGGACGAGGAGCACAAAAGCCCTCTCCTCCGCGCCAAGTTCCCCCTCTCCACCCTTGGCTTTCCTCTTATCTCCTCCGCCACCGCCACCGCCGGCGACCCCCACGACCTCACCTTCCACCTCCGCACCGCCCTCCCCGGCGGCCCCCGCCTCCAGCTCTCCTACCGCCCCAACCCCCTTTCCCTCTTCCACTCCCCGTTCTCCCTCACCCTTAAGTCCGGCATCGGCCTCTGGGGCTCCCCCGACCGCTCCCCCCTACTCATATCCGCCCACTTCTCCCTCCCCTCCGGCGGCGGCGGAGGAGGAGGAGGAGGAGGAGGAAGCAGAGTCCCTATCTACCCTTCATTCGCCATCCAGATTAAGCCCCGGATCGGCGACTTCTCCTTCAAGAAGACCGCTGTCTCCTCCTCCAGCTCCAACCCTAATCCTAATGCTCTCAAGGAAAATGGCGGCGGGATCTACCACCCTCTACCACTGGCCCCGAGAGACCGGTCATTCCTCGAGGACCTACTCTCATCCGGCGTCGCAGTAGCGGCGACGACGACGCTGCCGATAACTGGCCGGGCCGCTCTGAAGCTCCGTTGGGGGGTGAACTTCCCGGCCGGAACGGCCGCGACGGCGGTGGTTGCTGGGACCGGGTGGAGGGGACTGCCGTACCTCACGGTGGAAAAGATCAGCATCGAGGCTGTGGAGAACGAGGAGATAGAGTCGAAGAAGCCGGCCATGGTAGGGATTGGTGATGGAGATTTAGAGGCGATGAAAGGGATGTGCTTTTGGATGAGGAAGGAGGTGGAGGAGCTTCAGAGGGAGAGTACAGGGATCAAGGATAGCATTGAGCAGGTCTGGAGAAAAGTTTTGGACCGTAGGTGCAGCGGGATGGAGGGCTCTTTAGGTGGTGGATTGGATGGTAGGAGGAGTAATGGGAATGGACTTAACTGCAGGGGAGTGAAGAAGGAAGGAAGCGAGCTGAGATGGGGTTCCAGGTGATGAAGCTATTCGCAGAACAACGAGCACTGCTACTAGAAGCCAATGGTAATTGTGGTTCGGTCTCTCAAAACTTGCATCTTTTTTCAATTTTTACTATTAGTGAATTGTCTTTTAGTTTTCTTAGGAGCTGTGTAAATGCTAGTAGAATAAATTTGGATGACTTCTTGATATCATTTTTGGCCAATGATTTTGGTACTTGAAGAGAAAAGGCCACCTTATATGAGTGCTAATTCCAAATGAGTTCCCTTTTTCTTATTGTTATCCCACTTGGACTGCAACATTATTATACGCAAACACAGATAACCCATCAATAGCACGAGGAATGGTGCTTGTGAATTATAATTGGCAAAGTTACACTCATCTTGCAACTCAAGTGTGAGAGCTGATTTTAGGAGGACAAGCGGGTAGTGGTAATACAAGATGAGAAAAAGGGCATTCGGGTGGGTGGTTGTGAATTGTGATCATGGGAAAGATAAATGAAGATTTTATAGACATTTGTGGTGAAGAAAAAAAAGAAACTGATTACTTTTTCCAAAGTTAGAGAATTAAATTTTGATGTCTTGAACAGTCTTATAATACAGTGAAGCCTGAGAATGCTAGAGTGTGTCTTCGATGGACGATAGCCCATTGTATACTTGGTGCAAATTCAAAATGAGTAGAGTTCAGTATTACCCATGAACATTTCAAAGTTGATTTGAAAAAAAGGTCTGCTATTTAGTCACGTTTTCTTAGCATGATCACCTTATAGTGATCAAACCAAGAAGGATGTTCATGGAGAAATTTCTTGGTTTTTCTAAAATGCCTTTGAAAATTTTGGGCAGATGGATATGCTGTCTTTCAGAAGATAATAGTTACAAACATTTCTTCATCACAAGTAGCAACCTTATTCAACGTAGATTAACTATTGTTCTCATTATCATCTTCTTTGACGTTTTTATCATCATCTCGTCCTGCTCCACTTCCTCCAAAGGGAGGGGTAGCTAAAAGACACCATCAAGCAAGAAAGGAAATTACTGAAAGGGAATGAACTTGCTCTTTCATTATCTGTGGTTCTCACAGATCTGCAATTGATCTGCCACTTCCTGTAACTTGGTAGCATTCTGAAAGTCAGAGTTTTTGTTGCTCCATTTGGGGTTGGTTGCTCTTCTACACATGGGGTAGGTGCAATGCTTTGTAGCAGTCCTAATCTTGTAGTCGATTCACTTTACAAAGTCAGAGATTGTTTCAATTCCTTCATCAAATCTTGGTGGCATGCTCAGACTTGAACTTTGTTTAGCTACTCTTCAAAAGCTTGATGGTACTTGTTGACGCTGAATCTCTCTCTCTCGATCGGTTGGAGTGATTTTTTTTTTTTTCACCGCTGGGCCGCCGCGAACTAGGACCTGCAACACAGATCCCTGACCGGAGGTTTTCCGGCGGGGGACACTCCAATGCCAAAGTCATAAGAGACCCAAGCAACAGCAGAATGGAAAGCTTGTATAAGCAAAAAATGAAGAAGAAAGGGGATCGAAATATCGTCTCTCAAAACCTCGAGTCCGGATTCCTGGAGCGTCCCCTCTTACTAGTATTTATAGGCTCCAACGTAACTACTTATGGTTAGTGTGGTTGTCATGCATAACCATTTCCTAACTGCAAGTAGTGGCTATCAGAAAAGCCGTTAAACCCGGGATTTGTTTAATCTGAGGTTTCAGACCACGTGGATGGTTGCAACAACCTAAATAGATTTCAACCGCTTATCCAAGAACCCCGCGCGTTCCCAAATCCTCATCTTAAAGTATAGATCCGAAGTGATCTTTACATTCTCTTCAGTAGCACTTCTGAAGGGAATGTCAGTTTTACACTTCGGATCTTTCATAGACAATGAAAGATAAATACTTACAATCTTTAGGTTGGAGAAGTAAAATCGAAGATATTTGCCGAAAGATCAAGTCTTCGGATCAAGACAGTTGTACGAAGCCGAAGATATTTCAACATCATCCTCGGACTGAGATAAAAAATACGAAACCGAAGACCTAGTGTATAATCTCCTTTAGATAACTGGCCGAAAATAATAAGTACGATCTCCAAACAAAAATGATAATATGAATCTGTAAATAGAGGAAGCATCCTGGATCATAGATGTGGAGTCGTATTCTTTAGACATAGTCTTCGGACTAATGGGGATACATGAAACCGAAGATAGCAACCAAGCATCGTCTTCAGACTGATAATGATACGAAGCCGAATACTTAGGGTTTGTAACAAGAAGATAACAAATTGAAGCCGAATGCTCCTCTTGCCATCTGATACAACCTTATAAAATAATTAATTAATTGAAATAAAATAGGGATATCATAACAACTGTCCCCCACTCCCAGTTTCGAAATGATTATATTTCGAAAAAATGGGAGTATTTCAGTTGTCTTTTATAGATAACCGTCAAATAATGATGACAAAACTCTGACACGTCTTTTCGCCATAACTGTCTGGTGGCGCAATAAAATGTGGCAAAGACACGCGTCATTCTATCATAAGCGGCCTTAAAAGAAAACGCCTCGATTCTGAAAAAATTCGAAAAATTCCCAGAAAAGGGATTTAAAAATAACAGGTATTGGACACGTGGTGGTCATCCTGATCGTGGAGATCTCGTTGGCACGATCTCAGCCAATGCCATTGTTTCATGCGGATCGCCACGACTTATCCCATTAATGAACCGTATCAAGGATCGAAACTGCCAATACGGCGCACAACCATTTAGTCTTCCGAACCGTCTCGAAGCTCTCCCCCTTCTTCATCTATAAAAAGAGAGGCGAATTAGAGAGAGGCTTTCTTCCGTATTCGTGCCTTTGGATTTTCAATTTTTACTGCAGTCCGTCTTCCCCAGTGGTCCAATCCACCATCCTTGTCCTTTTACAGGTTAGAGGTCCTTCTTCTTTTCTGCTTTTTTACTCCTTTCAATGTTGAGGTCTTCTAGGGGTTCTTCCTCTACCTCCGGCAATGGTTCGCCGGAAAGTGAGACGGGTAGGGTTCTACCCGAGCTAGAGACCATTAGGATCCCGTCGGGAGGTGATGTCGGTAGGGACCTTCAGGGTGAATCCAGTAGGGGTAGAGTTTCCCATAGGAAACGGAGTCCGGAACGGTCACCTGATTCCGTTTAGAGTTCCTTTACCCTTGCCAAAATAGAAGTAAAACAATGTTACCACATTCCACGCACCTTTAATATGATCCTTCCACAATCCGATGAAAGAGTAGATAAACCTCCTATTCGATCCATAGCTATATACGAAGACCATTTTAAAGCGAGTCTTCGGCTTCCTCTTCATCCCTTTTTTGTAAAAATCTTTAACTTATATCAGATTGTCCCAGCTCAGTTGACCCCCAACAGTTTTAGAAACATCTGCGGGTTCTTAGTGCTCTGCAAACTTAGGAATGTAGAGCCGAAGACATCCCTATTCACCTCCTTATTCATGTTAAAAAGAGACTTCCATGGCAAAGGGTGGTGGGTCATAGGTCCTTGGCCTGGCCGAAGACTATTGAAGGGAACCCCCAGTGCGATACACGGATGGAAGCCTTGCTTCTTTTTCGTGTATTATACTCACTAGGGCTTCAATACTGAATGGTCGGCCCCGCACTTGGCTGCGAATGCCGGTAAAAAGGTATTAAAGGCCGATGCCAGAGACTTCGAAACCCTATCAGAACCGGAGATCCCTTCCCTTAAGGAGCTGCTGAGGGAAGAGAATCTTCATCGTGCTCATATCAGCGAAGTCCCAACATTAGGTATAGAATAAGTAGTCTTCAGATTTTTCTTGCTTCTCTTTTTCATTTGTATATGCATTATAACTTTCTTATTTTCGCTTGCAGGCAAGAAAATGAAGCCTCAACTTGACAAAGTTAGGCAGGCTTCCAAAAAAGGGGGGTAGCCGCCCCCGCAACAACTGAAGCCCGAAAGAAAAGAAGGGCAGAAGAGGATTCCAGTATGTCTCCGATGAGGCCCGTACTAGATGAGGACAGTCCCTCTGCTTCTCCAGCACCAATTGTTCCTACTAGTAGCCCGCCTCCGAGGACATCTCCTCCAAAGAGCCCTTAACACGCACCATCCACGAGCCAGCGGAACACAAACTTCAATAAGGAATCCGTGATTGCCCTTCCTGAAGACAAAAGTCAAGAGAGAGCAAAATACCGATCTGAAGAGGATCCCAGATGGAACGCTACTTCGGAGGGAGGGTGCAACGTGGACTTTACTACCTTCTCGGATCGAGAAGGCTTAAAGAATCCCGAGCTGGCAAGGGAATTGTTGAAGCGCACTCTTTTGCCGAAGGATTGGGACAACGTCAAGTCCCGATGTATTGAAGAAATCTCGGACTCAGTGTTCTCCTCTGCTTTGAAGGTAAATACTCATATTGTATTATACCTAGTTTTACAATTACTAATCTTTTCCTTTGTTCTGGCAGATGATGCACGACATTACTCATATGGAGGAGAGCATCTTCGACTTCCGAGTCACTTATAGGAAGATGAAGGAGGAAATGAATTCGGCTAAAGCCGAAAAGACCATAGCCGAGGAGCTAAGACAAGCCATGGAGGAAAAACTCGCCCAAAATGAAGCTTCGGTCTATCTGAAAGCTGAAGTGGATAAATTCCGATCGGAGCGTGCTGAACAAGAGGCGAGATCCAAAAAGAAGGCCAAGATTCGGTCTTTGGAGGCCTCTCTTAAGGAAGCAAACAAACGCTCTGAAGAAGCTTCCAAGAGAAGAGAAGAAGCCATTGAGGAAAGCCGATCCTTAAAGGATCGCTTAGAAAGGGCCGTAGAAGACTACAAGGCATCTTTGGCCTTCGAAGCTGAAATGGTTGAGGCCGGTATTCATGGCTACTGAGGAGGCTTTAATGACGGAGTAGAGGAAGTACAAAAACTCTACCCGGACTTGGACATTTCAAGCATCCAGTTATTTGATCTTGAAAGTCCAACTGCTCCTGAACTTCAGGTGGACTCCGAAGCACCAATATTGGCTGAAGAAACCACGGGTCCGATTGATTTGGCCGATGAAGCTCCTTCAGAAAATTTGTAATTTTTTTTTTTTCAGGAATGTAAGAAAATTATTATGAATGAAGACTCTTTTTAGAATTCTCTCTTATATATAATAGATTAGAAATTTTTCTGAAGTACAAAGTCTCCAGCCTTAAGATAAGAGAAATCCAAAGAATAACCAAGTCTCTTGGACTCGAATTCATGCTAAGTCTTCGGACTTTGATTATAAGATTTCCAGAAAACAATCGAGTCTCTCGGACTCGAATTCAAACTAAGTCTTCGGACTTAGGATATAAGAAATCCAGAAAATAATCGAGTCTCTTGGACTCGAATTCAAACTAAGTCTTCGGACTTAGGATATAAGAAATCCAGAAAATAATCGAGTCTCTTGGACTCGAATTCAAACTAAGTCTTCGGACTTAGGATATAAGAAATCCAGAAAATAATCGAGTCTCTTGGACTCGAATTCAAACTAAGTCTTCGGACTTAGGATATAAGAAATCCAGAAAATAATCGAGTCTCTTGGACTCGAATTCAAACTAAGTCTTCGGACTTAGGATATAATAAATCCAGAAAATAATCGAGTCTCTTGGACTCGAATTCAAACTAAGTCTTCGGACTTAGGATATAAGAAATCCAGAAAATAATCGAATCAGTTGAAGGTTAAGATAGGCTGATCGGACCTATCTCGGCAATTTGTAAGGTAGATCCAGAGATCATCCTTATGTCATTTTGTATTAATAGTTAAGACAGGCTGATCATGCCCATCTCGGTATTTTGTGAGGTAGATCCGGAGATCCTTTCAATGCCTTTTAGATTAAGATGGACCATTTTGGGTCTAACTCGGCACTTCATGAGGTAGATTCGGAGATCATCTCTATGCCTTTTAGATTAAGATGAACCATTTTGGATCCAACTCGGCACTTCATGAGGTAGATCCGGAGATCATCTCTATGCCTTTTAGATTAAGATGGACCATTTTGGGTCCAACTCGGCACTTCGTGAGGTAGGTCCGGAGACCATCCTTATGCCTTTAAGAAAACTAGAGTGAGAGAGATTGAATCTGCATAAATGAACTTGATCGAAACCTTTATTGATAATACTTTCGGAGGTTTTGTATATTCCATGGTCGGGGTAATAAAGTTCCCTCTAAGGTTTCAAGCCGATAAGTTCCAGGTCTAACAACCTCTCTGATTCGGTATGGCCCTTCTTAGGTAGGAGAAAGTTTACCCTGTTCAGTTGGCTTTGACACTTCGGACCTTCGTAGAACTAAATCTTCTGAGAGGAAGACCCGTTCTTTTACACGTGAATTGTAATATCCGGCAACTTTTTGTTGATACATAGCCATTTTCAACTGTGCCCGAAGTCGTGTGCCTTGCAATAAATCCAGGTCAATTCTTCGTCGTTCAGAATTTTCGGGCTCTTTAAACTGATCAATCCGAAGAGAGTGTAAAGAAACTTCTAAGGGAAGAACAGCTTCGATGCCATAGGACAGGTGAAAGTGAGATTCACCGGTGGCTGTTCGAGGAGTAGTTCTGTATGCCCAGAGAACCGAGTTCAACTCATCAACCCAGGATCCCTTTGTATCATTTAATCTGGTCTTCATACCATGTAGGATAGTCCTGTTTGTTACTTCTGCCTCTCCGTTGCACTGAGGATGCCCCACCGAAGTAAGTTTGTGATGAATATGGTACTGAGTGCAAAAACCTTTGAACTTCGGATTATCAAACTGCTTTCCATTGTCGGTTATGATAGAATATGGAATTCCGAATCGGAAGATAATGAAGTTTCTTACAAAATTTCCAACTTTTGCCTCTGTGATTTGTGCTAATGCTTCGGCCTCGACCCATTTTGTGAAATAATCAATAGCCACAATGAGAAACTTCCGCTGCCCAGAAGCTGGAGGAAATGGTTCAAGAATGTCCATTCCCCACTGTGCAAAAGGCCATGGAGCTGTCATGAGAGTCAATTGACTAGTAGGCCGTCTTTGTACATTGGCATATCTCTGGCAATGATCACATCTTCGCACAAATTCTGCAGAATCCTTCTGGATAGTTGGCCAATAATAACCTTGACAGATTATTTTGTATGCTAGAGACCTACCCCCCAGATAATCTTCACATATTCCTTCATGCACTTCCCTGAGTGCATAATCCGCATCAGATGGGCCTAAGCATTTTAGTAAAGGTTGTGTAAAAGACCTTTTATACAATGCTTCATTCAAGATGATATATTGAGAGGCTGTCCATCGAAGCCGTTTAGCTTCTAATTTGTCTTCAGGCAAGACGCCATCCTTTAAGAATTTGAGGATTGGATCCATCCATGAAGGTTCATGTTCAACTTGACAAACCTCAACCGGGGATTCTGATATACTGGGATCTTCAAGATATTCCACATAGGTTCTCCCAAGAGAATCTGGTGCGGTGGTTGCAAGTCTTGAAAGAGCATGTGCCCGAGAATTCTCTGTTCTTGGTACATGAACAATTTCAAAGTGCTCCAATTCAGATATCAGGCTTCGGACCTTTTCAAGGTATTGTATCATATTTGGATTTCGGGCTTCAAAATCACCTTTTACTTGATTCATTACCAGTTGTGAATCGGAAAAAACTTTCATCCTTTTAATCTCCAGTTTTTTGGAGATTTTAAGCCCGGCAATGAGTGCTTCATACTCTGCCTGATTATTCGATGCTTGGAAAGAAAACCGAAGAGCATACTCAATAACCTGCCCATTCGGACCAGCAAGAATTAAGCATGCTCCACAACCATCAGCATTTGAGGCACCATCAACATGTAACATCCAAATGAACTCTGGACCGTCTTCGATTTTTTCCTCTTCGGCCTTTGGTTGAACTTCAGATCCCCATGTGCACTCGGCTATAAAATCAGCCAAAACTTGTGCTTTCATTGCCGATCTAGGTTGATAATCAATATCAAACTCCTCCAATTTAACAGCCCACTTGGCTATCCTTCCAGAAGTATCAGGACAACGAAGAATGGCCTTCAAAGGTTGATCCGTCAAAACCACGATAGGATGAGCTTGAAAATAAAGCCGAAGACGTTTTGCTGCTACCACAAGTGAAAAGATAATTTTTTGCACTCTAGGGTATCGGACCTCTGCCTCATATAACACTTTACTAGTGTAGTAGATTGGTTTCTGCACATGCTTAGTGTCTTTTCGCACCAAAACCAAACTGACTGTCTCATCAGTGGCGGATAAATATAAGTACAGTGTTTCTCCTTCATAAGGCTTAGAAAGCAACGGCGGGCTTTCCAAATATTCCTTTAAGTTGTCCAAGGCGACTATGCTGTCTTCTGTCAACTCAAAATTATGAGTCTGGTATAGAACTTTGAAGAAGGGTAAACATTTTTCTGCAGAGCGAGAAATAAAACGACTCAGAGAGGCAATTCTTCCTGTCAGCCTTTGAACTTCTTTCTTGCAAGTAGGATGCCTCATAGTCCGAAGAGCTTGTATCTTTTCTGGGTTAGCCTCTATTCCTCGTTTGGTAACCAAATATCCGAGGAACTTTCCTGAGGTCACACCGAAGATGCATTTAATTGGGTTTAGCCTCATCTGATGGCGCCTCAAAGCATCAAAAGATTCTTTTAAATCTGAGATATGATCGGAGTCGTGAAAACTTTTTACAATCATATCATCAACATAAGCTTCCATATTTCTCCCAATCTGGTTCTTGAAAACTTTGTTGATAAGCCTTTGAAAAGTTGCCCCAGCATTCTTCAAACCGAATGGCATTACCTTATAACAGTAAAGTCCTTTTTCAGTGATGAAAGTCGTTTTCTCTTCATCTTCATGGTTCATCTGGATCTGATTATAACATGAGAAAGCATCCATGAAACTCAACAATTGATGACCGGCAGTAGCGTCAACCAGCTGATCAATTTTTGGCAATGGAAAACTGTCCTTTGGGCATGCTTTGTTAAGATCAGTGTAGTCTATGCAAATTCTCCACTTGCCATTTGACTTCTTTACCATGACTACATTAGAGAGCCAGGTTGGGTACTGAACTTTTCTTATAAAGTTGGCCTTTAATAACTTGTCAACCTCTTCGTCAATAACCCTATGCCTTTCTAGAGCAAAATTTCTCTTCTTTTGCCGAACAAGTTTATAATTAGGAGAAACTTCTAGGCAATGTGTAATTACATTGGATGGGATTCCGGGCATATCCGAAGCTGTCCAAGCAAAAATATCAGCATTATCTCGAAGAAAAGTAATTAATTTTACCTTAGATTTTTCATTGAGTAAACTGCCGATTTGTAGCTACTTGGTAGGATCGTCTTCGGTTAAAGGTATGAAGAGTATTTTTTTCACTGGTTCTCCGCCATCTTCGGATTCATCTCGAGGATCCAGCTGATCAAGTGTTAGCGATTTATCCAATTGTTTGTCTTGAATAGTCAAACATTGATGTGCAACCCTTTGATCTCCTCTTGCTTCTCCGATGCCCGTTCTGGTGGAAAATCGTACCAAGAGATGGTATGTGGAAACAATAGCCCAGAATTTGTTTAATGCCAGACGCCCCAATATTGCATTATAAGCCGAAGAGGTTCTAGTCACAATAAAATTGATGGGAAGGGTTCTTTGATGTGGTTCAGATCCAAAGGTCACAGGTAAAATTGTTTCTCCTTCTACCCCGACTTGATTTCCGCCAAATCCTGTAATTGGAATAAGTGAGTTTCGCAATCTATGCCCAAATAATCTCATTCGAACAAATGCATCATACAGCAGAACATCAACCGAACTTCTATTATCAATCAAAATTCGTTTTACATCAAAGTTGGCTATGACTGCCGAGACTACTACAGGGTCATCATGGGGGAGTTGAACTCCCTAAATATCCTCATTAGAAAATGTGATAGAATTATTTCCCTTCAATCTCTTCGGAATATTCTCTTCGGCTTCGGCACTCCAGGTTGATGGCCGATGTAGCATTCTAACATCCCCACCAGTAGGCTTCTGGTGCGGCAGGTCGGCTTCATCGGATATCCTAGGAACAGTGATGGCTTCAGCTTGAGGCTCAGGGTGGTTGACATACTTTCCCAAATAGCCTCTCTTTATGTGATCTTCAACAGCATCTCGAAGCTGAAAGCAATCCTCGGTGTTATGGCCATAATCTCGGTGGAATTTGCAGTATTTGCTTCTGTCCCTTGTTTTTGCTGGTGTCTTCAGGGGATGCGGCCTTTGGAAGTACTTTTCTTTTTCTATTTCCAACAGAATCTTCTCCCTAGGTAAGTTAAGGGGAGTATAGGTGTCAAAGCGATTGTTCTGCTGTCTGAACCGAGGGCTACGCCTAGAGGCCGAAGAGTTATTAGAGGAACCAGGCATGTTGGATCCTTTAGTATTCTTCTTCTTAGAAGGGAATCTTCCTTCTGCCATTCTTCGGCACGCCGCCTGCTCTTCAGCGGCTGCATATTTCTGAGCTCTAGCCAACAGTTCGGCATAGCTCTGTGGAAACTTCTTATCCAGGGAAAAAGTAAACTTGGATGATTTCAACCCTTTTTTTAAGGCAGACATTGCCACATGCTCATTCAGATTAGGAATCTCCAATGTGGCTGAGTTGAAGCGGTGGACAAAATCTTTCAAACTCTCCCTCCTGCTGTTGTAGAAGAAACAGGCTGTCGGTATTCCGCGGCATTTTCTGGCACGTCCTGAAGTGTGAAACGAATTGCCGCTCTAATTCTGAGAAAGAATGAATAGTCTTCGGCGGGAGGCTTGAATACCACATTCGTGTAAACTTTTTCAAAGTGGCAGGAAAGGCAAGGCAATAAAGAGCATCTGTAGCTCCTTGAACCATCATATGAGCCTTATAGCTCCCCAAATGGTCAAGAGGATCCGAGGTCCCATCGTAAGCTTCCAGCTGCGGAACTTTAAAATGCCGTGGAATAACTTCCGCCATTATATGATCAGAAAAAGGGGGTTGTGAGCTGAAAGATATGACCTCATCGCTTTTTCTTTGATCCATGACTCTTGCAATCTGTGCTTGCATGGATTTGAACCTCTCTTCAAATTCATAATTGATCTCCTTCTGCCTTTCGTCCTTCAAAGCAAGATTTCTGGAAGAAACAGAGGGAGACCGCCGGATTCTTTTCTTCTCATTATGATGCCAGTCTTGACGAGCTGATGGAGAAGCTTAGGACCACGAGATGACTGGACGTGCGAAAAACTGGGAGCGATTTCCTGATGTCGAGCCTCTTCCAAAGATTGTCGGCCAGAGTGCGAGACCGCCGGAGGTGGTGGTTGCCTTTGAGCTGCAGCCTCATGTAGATGCTGGACCAAGGCTGTCAGAGCTTCTATCTTATTCTGGAGATCTTCAAACTGTTGCTGGCCTACCATTATCATGGGAGGCCCTCCTTGATCTGCCAGGAAATTACCTATTGGGAGGTCATTTCCTGGTTGCTCCTGGCTTGTGGAAACATTTCGAGCTTTCCTTTTCACCATTTTTGCTTTTCAAGCAGAGCTTTCCTTTGATCAGGGAAAAATAGCTTTTCTTCCCCTACCTAGTGCACCAATCTGTTGACGCTGAATCTCTCTCTCTCGACCGGTTGGAGTGATTTTTTTTTTCACTGCTAGGCCACCGCGAACCAGGACCTGCAACACAGATCCCCGACCGGAGGTTTTCCGGCGGGGGACACTCCGATGCCAAAGTCAGAAGAGACCCAAGCAACAGCAGAATGGAAAGCTTGTAGAAGCAAAAATTAGGAAGAAAGGGGATCGAAATATCGTCTCTCAAAACCCCGAGTCCGGATCCCTGGAGCGTTCCCTCTTACCAGTATTTATAGGCTCCAACGTAACTACTTACGGTTAGTGTGATTGTCATGCGTAACCATTTCCTAACTGCAAGTAGTGGCTGTCGGAAAAGCCGTTAAACCCGGGATTTGTTTAATCTGAGGTTTCGGACCACGTGGGTGGTTGCAACAACCTAAACAGATTTCATCTGCTTATCCAAAAACCCCGCACATTCCCAAATCCTCATCTTAAAGTATAGATCCAAAGTGATCTTTACATTCTCTTCAGTTGCACTTCTGAAGGGAATGTCAGTTTTACACTTCGGATCTTTCATAGACGATGAAAGATAAATACTTACAATCTTTAGGTTGGAGAAGTAAAATCGAAGATATTTGCTGAATGATCAAGTCTTCGGATCAAGACAGTTGTACGAAGCCGAAGACATTTCAACATCATCCTCGGACTGAGATAAAAAATACGAAACCGAAGACCTAGTGTATAATCTCCTTTAGATAACTGGCCGAAGATAATAAGTACGATCTCCAGACAAGAATGATAATATGAATCTATAGATAGAGAAAGTGTCCTGGATCATAGATGTGGAGTCGTATTCTTTAGACATAGTCTTCGGACTAATGGGGATACATGAAACCGAAGATAGCAACCAAGCATCATCTTCGGACTGATAATTATACGAAGCCGAATACTTAGGGTTTGTAACAAGAAGATAACAAATTGAAGCCGAATGCTCCTCTTGCCATTTGATACAACTTTATAAAATGATTAATTAATTGAAATAAAATAGGGATATCATAACAGTACTATACCAGAATTCGGTTCAGTCCTCCATCATAATTCGGTGGTGCTAATGGCTTTGTATTTTGTTCAGCACCTCCATCAGAGCGTGGTGACACCCTTGAACCAGAAAATTGTTTAATTCTTCCATTATCATAAGTTGCTCCGGTTATTCTGTTAGAACTTGGGGGTACTCAGGAACTTGGAGTTGGTTGGACTCTTTCATCAGTAATTGGTGGCATTCCTACACCTGTATTAAATTTGATTCCAGCATCATTATCAGATGTTAGTTCTGCTTTGTCAAAGCTCGGTGGCATTTTCTGTACTAGGTGCTGATTTTGGTCCTACATCAGCTGGAGCTGGTTGGACTCCATAAAAACTTGACGTTGCTCCACGACTAGCATCTGGTTCAACTCTATCAAAATTTGGTGGCACTTCTAGACTACATTTTGGCTCTCCATCAAAACCTAGGCTAGCACTTGGTTCAATTCCTCCATCAGAGATAAATGCCGATCCTAGAGTAGGAATTGGTGGGTCCTCCAGTGCCTGTAATTGGTTTGGTAATTCTATCAGAACTTGGTGTTTCTTCTAGACTATTTGTTCGCTAAATCGCTCCATCAATACTTGGTGGCGATCATCGACCAGGAGTTGATGCAACCACATTCAAGCAAGACAGCAATCTTGAATCAGCAGCGTCTACAACTCCATTAGGCTCTGCAGCATTGCTTCTGTATCAGGGTCAGGTGCGAGCGGTGCCCCCACCGTGGAAGCATCAAGGATTGGCAATGGCACACCTGGAGATGTAGGTGGCATACATCCATGTAAAGAAGTGCAGGTGAGAGGATGGAAAAGATGGTTGGCAAGAAGGTTGGGAAATTGTTGTGGAAACAAAGCTTGCCATTCCTTGGGATAGCTTCACGGCAGACAAAGCTGAAGCGGATTTGGTAAGTGAAGTAGGACACAGATAATATCAGTGATTTGCGTGAAGTATTTCCTTCGGTACAAAATGGGTAAAGGCTATTTCGTCTGAAGTTTTTACTCTGGAGAGCGTACTAACTGGTAAGAGCAAATATATATCTAATGTTTGAAATCAGGTTGCGGTCCATGGAAGATCTGGATGCAAACCCAACAGGTATTTATAATTGAAACCTCACAACCGGTGCTGAAGTCAAAACGGAATGATACTTAAAAGGGCAACCAGTTCCACCATTTGATAGGAGACCTCAACTTCTCAAGTACCATGACGATGCATTTCCAGGTCAACTGACTTGCGTTGTTAACATCTTCAAATACCGTAGCGTCTTTCTTGTTCCAGTTTACACGGTTGGCATGGGCCCTGACGACGGGGATGAATGGGATTTTTTTTTTTTTTTTTTCCCGTTTCCCAACTCGACGGTTTCTAAACTTTTTTTCAAAAGGGGCGGCGTCAAATCTGTGTCAGGATATGCCGACGGAGAGACTCCTGTAATTAAGTCGGGTGGAGGTGCGGCCGTATTTCTTTCCGGTCACGAATATTCGAAGCATTATAACTCGATTAAATTTTAGTTCACATGATTGAAATACAGGACGGATGCTATTCCGGTTTCATAGTAGAATCAGATTAATGAACTCATGGTTCGGTGAAGAGGGCACATGAACAATTGCAATCTGAATCGAACAATGGCATGACGGATGGGATCCGATAGAGGAGCTATACGAGGATTTATCCCCCAAACCTTTATGATTCATAAAAAATAAAAATAAAAAAAACTAAATTGGGTAGAGAGAGAGAGAGAGAGAGTGAGTGAACAATTACATTTACCAACCGAATGAGATACTCTGTAGCAGGTGGTGACAATTGAAAAAGCTAAAGCCGACCGAACCTGGCCGGCCTGCAAATTCTCATCTCCTGTCACCCTTTGAAGTAGGAAAGATTCGAAGACTGATCAAAATAGCTCCCAACGACCATTGTTATTTTTTCCTTGCAAGTGCATTTTCTTAGAACTGAAATGAACTCTTTAAGAAGAATGGCGTTCATTGGGAGCTGTATGTTGGTGGGCAGGTGTATGGACCTTACGAAAGTAGTGTTGCCCTGCCCTATTTCTACGAATAATTCTTTGTCCACCATGAGCAACGTAGAAAAAATATATTATCAAATATTATTGGATCACTTAAGGATCAAGTAAGTCCCACTTTTCAATGTACATTTAATGTATGTATCTCTACTTTTTGTTAAAAATTTTGAATAACAAAATATTCTTTCTTTATAATAAAATTATGATATTCGTTGATTTGGATTATAACATTCCTTGACTTAGATTATGACATCCATATATTATAAAATTGAGATAACTTTGTTATTGAAAAAAGTTTAGAAAATTTTTAATGATAAAAATATTTTCATTTTATGACATTTTGTGAACAGGATTTCACAATCCTGTTCACAAAGGGATGTTATAAAGAAAACATATTTTTATCATTCAAGATTTCTAAAAAAAAATTGCATACATTAAATATATTTTTGAATGGTGAAAATGTCTTTCTGTTACGAGATTCATTTGTAAATGGGATATTTCATAAGATGGTATAAAATCAAGGATATTTTTACCATTGAAAAATTTTTAAATTTTTTCAATGACGAAAATATTATCAACTTTATGACATCTTGTTCACGAGATTATGACATCTTGTTCACAAACGGATGTCATAATGAAAGAGCATTTTTGTCATTCAAAATTTTTAATAAAAAATAAATTGCAGGCATTAAATATATATTTGAATGACAAAAATGCCCTCTCTATATGATACTTATTTATGAATAGGGTATCATAATTCTGTTTATAAGATGTCATAAGACGAGAAATATTTTCATCATTTAAATTTTTTTATTTTTTTCAATAATAAAATTATTTCTTAACCTTATAATACATGGATGTCATAATCCAAGTCAAGGGATGTCACAATCCAAGCTAACGGGTATCATAATTTTATCATAGGGAAGGATATTTTTGTCATTTAATTTTTTTAAGAACAGATAAAATTATAATATTGAATATATATTGAAAAGCGGAACTTACGTGATCTAATTAAATTGTGTGGTATATTTTTTCTCCATCAAAGCCGGTGTACAAATACTTTCGCTTTCCAAGGTTGTACAAGGAAGGAGGGCCAATCTAGCACAATTCAATAGGCATGGCATTTTTCTGTATACCATAAATTTTGGTTAAGTTTTGAGGAATTTTCTTTTCTTGATATATTGGAAGGGCTTTTTTTTTTTGATTCAACGGAACAATTAAACAACAATCCTGGAATAAGTACAACCAAGAGAATCAGAAAGCAAAATATCCCTAAAAGGCTTAGGAGTGTTCTCAATATGAGACCAGGAAAACATCAACAGAGTGAATGGCAACAAATGAGGCCATCCAATCAGTCGCTGAGTTGGCCTTACGAAACACATGCTTAATTAGAAGCCCTGAGCACCCCTACAACAAGCTGACAATATCCCTGATAAGAGGGTGGATGGGAGAGAACCGAAATGCCTAGTGGATCCAAGAGATGACTGTGTAGGAGTCACCCTGAATAATGAGCCAGTCAAGATGGAGGATCCTCCTAGCAAACCGGATCCTAGCCCAAGCACCCTGAAGCTCTGCTATTGGAACGGTGGGGTCTATGAGATAAGACCCCCCGCTACTAGGAAGCCCACTCCAGAATCTCGAATAACAAAAGTAGCACCCCCATGTCTGCCCCCTGACATTCATTGAAACTCGTAGTAGCAAAACATGGAGGAGGGGGCTCCCAAGAGAAAAGAACCCGACGGGGTGCTCAAAGAGCAAAACCGAAATCCCAGATCTTTGAATTTCCCACTGCAAGCCCTGATACTCAATGGCATAGGCCCTAGCTTTCTCAACTATCAGCCTTGTCGAACAAGTAATAGAGGCAAAGATAGCAACATTCCGAAAGAGCCAAACATGATAGGCGAGATAGGCTAGAAAGGTCGGGGCATGTAAAGTAGAATATGAGTGAATGGAATGAAGGAAGACGTCCACCACATGCCCCTTATGAGAACATACCACTACAACCAGCCATACACCAGATCTCAGAAGCTCGCGGGCATGAAAACAAGGCATGGATGAGAGTCTCCTCATCTCCCCACACAGTGGACAAAAAGGCGACAGATGAAGACATCTAGAGCACAAGAAAAACATAGTGGGAAGCAGCCGTCATACAACCTTCTAAATAAATAGTCTCACTCTAAGATAGACTGTCACGCCCCGAATCCAACATCGGAATCGGCACGCGATCGGCCGCACAAACTCTAGGTTTTATCCTAGAGATCATGCAAGGCCTGGGTACACAAGAGTCACTTACCTCAAATAAAATCTAATTTATCACCAAGCCTGAATATCTGCACAACTCTGTGTAAGAAAAAAATAGGGTTGTGAGCTCTACAGCCCAGTAGGGTTCCCTTACAATCACACCTATAATAATATACATTTTTAAAAATAGCATAAACATACTAGAATATCATATCATGCAATCAAACAACTCGATATCATATAGTCCAATCCATTCCATAACCGGTATCGTGGTCCAGCCCACTCGATAACCGGCGTCATGGTCCATTCAATAACCGGTATCGTGGTCCAACCCACTCGACATCCGGTGTCATGGTCCAATCCACTCAATAACTGGTATCGTGGTCCAACCCACTCGATAACCAGCGTCATAGTCCAAACCAATCAATAACTAGTATCATGGTCCAACCCACTCGATACCAATGTCATGGTCCAACTCATTTAATAACCGATATCGTGGTCCAACCCACTCGATATCCAGTGTCATAGACCAAACTATTCAAAAATAATTTTCTTTGATAAGCATAGCATCCGAAAATATAAATAATAACCATCATGGTCATATCATCCATTATGAAAACTCAACTACATCATGCAATAACAAATCATGCATGCCAATGCTCATATATTCGGATCAAAATCATGTCATGTAAAACAATACTGGTGATCATGTCCAGAATCCTTACCTTCAACCGCTAATCCCAAATATCCGGTATCAATCTATATCCGAAATTCATCGAAATCCTTCCTGCTCAAAAGATTGATCTCCTACAATAATAGATAAATTCATCAAATCCTAATTTTCACAAATTTTGAGAAAAAAGGTTATTCCTGATTTTCTTTTTCCTCATATTCTCTCTCCTTCCTGTTCTCTCTCATCTTTATCTCTCATCTTTCTCTCTCTATCCCAAATCCCAACAAATCTCCAAAATTTGTCGCTATTCCATACCATCACAGCATGACAACCTCTCTCTTCTTCTAAACCAAGATCCCTTTCCTCTCACCATTCTCTCTCTTCTCCTCTTTCTCTTTCTTTATTCGTCTCTCCTATTTTCCCTTCTCTTTCTCTCTCTTCTGGCTCTCTACAGGCTCTTTCCTGCTTCTATCGACGTCCCTGATTAAAAAGAGAGGAAAAACTAATCCAAAATCATCTCAAGAAGTCCAAAACCATCAAAATATCTTCCCAGCCGTCAGATCTGAGATCGATGCCTCAAACCGCGTCCAAATCCGAATCCAAAAGTAACTAATCATGCCTAAACTCCTTCGGATCAATCCTAGCCGTTCGATCAGGCGATCGGACGGTCCAGATCGCTCAGAAATCCCATGGACCGCTGTGCATCATGAGAAACGGTCTGGGAAACGCCCGAGAAACGCCCGGGAAATGCCCACACGATGGCCGGCTCAGGCTGGGCCGAGCCCACGCGCCCGCGCGCGCCGCGCGCGCCCGTGACGGGCCGGGCCGGCACCGCGTGCCCGTGCACCCGCGTGTTGCCCGCGTGCCCGCGCACCGTGCGCTCGCTCGCCCACGTTCGCCCGCCACACGTCACCACCGCTCGCTCCCGCATCGCACGTGCTCACCGCGCGCTCCCGCACCGCATGAGCTCACACTTGGGCCGCGACGTCACTGGGCCGGTTCGGCAGGCGGGCCAGCAGGCCATCAAACTTTTTTTTTTTTTGGGTGTTACATTCTCCCCCCATTAAAATAATTTCGTCCTCGAAATTAGCTTGATTGAGATCTAAATTAATACTCCCATCATAACACTTCAAAAATCACTATGCTTTCACTGCGCACTCTGATATAATTTGCTAAACCATCTAGTTTCACTAATAAATCCTTCCAAAAATTTATGTCATGTCTTACTAATCATGATGTTAAACAATCATGACCCAAATTCAATACCACTCATATCTATTATAATCACTATGCCACAGTCCCAAATCTTCATAAATAAGCTCTGACACAATTCTTATCATATCCTAATAACCATTATATTATTATTATTATTATCCACTTATATCACCATCCCAAGTGATCATAACCTAAGCTATCATAACCTAAGCTCTGATACCATTCTATCACGTCCCGAATTCAGCACCGGAATCGGCACGCGACCGGCCGCACAAACTCTAGGTTTTACCCTAGAGATCATGCAAGGCCTGGGTACACAAGAGTCACTTACCTCAAATAAAATCTCATTTATCACCAAGCCTGAATATCTGCACAACTCAGTGGAAGAAGAAAATAGGGTTGTGAGCTCTACAGCCTAGTAAAGTTCCCTTACAATCACACCTATAAAAATATAAATTTTTAAAAATAGCATAAACATACTAGAATATCATATCATGCTCAAACAACTTGATATCATATAGTCCAATCCATTCCATAACCGGTATCATGGTCCAGCCTACTCGATAACCGGCATCATGGTCCATTCAATAACCAGTATCGTGGTCCAACCCACTCGACATCCGGTGTCATGGTCCAATCCACTCAATAATTGGTATCGTGGTCCAACCCACTCGATAACCAGCATCATAGACCAAACCAATCAATAACTAGTATCGTGGTCCAACCCACTCGATACCAATGTCATGGTCCAACTCATTTAATAACCAATATCGTGGTCCAACCCACTCGATATCCGATGTCATAGACCAAACCATTCAAAAATAATTTTCTTTGATAAGCATAGCATCCGAAAATATAAATAATAACCATCATGGTCATATCATCCATTATGAAAACTCAACTACATCATGCAACAACAAATCATGCATGCCAATGCTCATATACTCGGATCAAAACCATGCCATGTAAAATAATACTGGTGATCATGTCCAGAATCCTTACCTTCAACCGCTAATCCCAAATATCCGGTATCAATCTATACCCGAAATTCGTCCAAATCCTTCCTGCTCAAAAGATTGATCTCCTACAATAATAAATAAATTCATTAAATCCTAATTTTCACAAATTTTGAGGAAGAAGGTTCTTCCTGATTTTCTCTTTCCTCATCTTATCTCTCCTTCCTGTTCTCTCTCATCTTTCTCTCTCTATCCCAAATCCCAACAAATCTCCAAAATTTGTCACTATCCCATACCATCACAGCATGACAACCTCTCTCTTCTTCCAAACCAAGATCCCTTTCCTCTCACCATTCTCTCTCTTCTCCTCTTTCTCTTTCTTTCTTCGTCTCTCCTCTTTTCCCTTCTCTTTCTCTCTCTTCTGGCTCTCTGCAGGCTCTTTCTTGCTTCTATCGACGTCCCTGATTAAAAAGAGAAGAAAAACCAATCAAAAATCACCTCAAGAAGTCCAAAACCATTAAAATATCTTCCCAGTTGTTACATCTGAGATCGATGCCTCAAACCGCGTCCAAATTCGAATCCAAAAGCACCTAATCATGTCTAAACTCCTTCGGATCAATCCTAGCCATTCGATCAGGCGATCGGACGGTCTAAATCGCTCGGAAACCCTATGGACCACCGTGCACCGTGAGAAACGGGCTGGGAAACGCCCGGGAAATGCGTGGGAAACGCCCATGCGACGGCCAGCTCGGGCTGGGCCGAGCCCACGCGCCCGCGCGCGTGGGCCTGGGCCGCGCAACGCGCGCGCCCGCGACGGGCCAGGCCGGCATCGCGCGCCCGTGCGTCGCCTGCGCTTGCACCGCGTGTCGCCCGCGCATCGCTTGCTCACTCGCCCGCGTTCGCCCGCCACGTGTCGCCACCGCTCGCTCCCGCACCGCACGCGCTCACCGCGTGCTCTTGCACTGCACGAGCTCGCACCTGGGACGCGGAGTCACTGGGCCGATTCGGCAGGCGGGCCGGCAAGCCATCAATTTTTTTTTTTTTTCTGGGTGTTACATAGACCGCAAGAGATCAAATCCAACCAGCCTAGATAACCCTCTGAGACTTAGGGTTGTAGATTGAACAGAGATCAGAGAAGGGGGCTTTTGGAAAAGCCAAAGACCTCCACACTCTAATATCAGCAGAAGGAGACTCCAAGAGAATGATGGATAAGACCCTGAGACCCAACACCTTACCGAAATATGGGGAGACCACCACTGGATCCCACCTGGAACCTCCAGGTAGTAAAAGATCCCTAATAGAAATAGTATCCATATGTCCATAAGGATAAATGTAGGCCACCTGTCAAGAGGCAAGTTCGAAATCCAAGAATCAGATATAAAATTCATGGACCGACCATCTCCCAAAATCCATCTCATGTGATGCAATACATCAGGAACCCTCACCAACAACTCCCTCCAGATAGCAGAATAGTGGCGACCCTAATAGCTTTGCCCGCCAAAGCATTAGATGGCCGACCATATTCAGTAATCATTGTGGAAGACCACATGCTATCTGGGGCAAAAAAGAGTCGAGTAACATGACGCGCCAATAGAACCTCCCACCTAATAAGAAGAGAGTGGATACCCAAGCCTCCTCCCATAATCGGCATACAAACAAGAGGCCACGCCAATAGATTGACTCTCCGAGATGAAGCATTAGCTCTCCATAAGAAGGCTCGAATAGTCTGCTCAACCTTGAGAATTATAGACTTGGGAATAATAGTATTAGAAAGCATGTACACCGGGAAAGAAGTGAGAACTGACCTGATCAATGTAATCCTTCCCATGGAGGATAAAACCTGACCCTACCAACCCTCCACTTTATCATGAACTATCCTCACCATCATAAAACAGTCCACTTTTCGGAGCCTACCACCCGAGATTGGGATTTCCAAGTAAGACAAGGTACCTTCCTTCTCCTGGATACCCAGAATGCTCATAATCAGTTGTCGATGGTGAATAGGGAGCTTCGAGCTGAAATGAACCTCAGATTTCTGAAAATTGGCCCGCTGCCCCGAAGCCAAGCAATATGAGTGTAGCACCCCCTTGAAGCCCAACGCCGTAGTCACCATGGCCCAACCCAGAAGAAGGCAATCATCTGCAAACAAGAAATGCGAGAATGGGGGCACAGTAGGAGCTGCAAAATAAGACTAGATAGCTGACTCCCACACCGAATCCTGTAAGACTCATGAAAAAAAGTCAGTACAAATGATAAACAAATAAGGAAAAATGGGACAACCTTGTCGAAGATAGTGTTAAAATATAAGAAGTCCGAAGGAGAGCCATTAATAAGAATTGAAAAAAAGGGTCTGAAAATACATGACCTAATTCTGGAAGTCCATATTGGATAAAAACCAAAATCCTCCAGAGCTTTGACCAAGAAACTCCACTGCATACGGTCATAGGCCATTTCCATATCAAGCTTGATAGTCATCATACCTCGCTTGGTACGGGCCTTGCGGAGATCAAACATAAATTCCTGAGTCAAAAGAACATTGTCAGAAATACACCGACTACCTATGAAAGCACCTTACTCCGAAGATATGAGGTGAGGGATAATCAACTTCATTATGTTAGCCATCAGCTTAGCACATAATGTATAAAACGCGTTACATAAACTGATGGATCTATAGTAGGATGGCTCACAAGCGGCCGGACGCTTTGGGATGGGAATGATAAAGGTCTGCTTCCAAATATCAGGCATATGACCATAAAAGAAGAATTCTTGTACAACCTGAACAACATCATACATAATAATGCTCCAAAATCTTTTGAAAAAGAAAGGGGGAAAGCCATCCGGACCGGAAGCTTTGTCCTCATCTAAAAATCAGGGAACATAAGAAATCTCAGCTATCGTGATCGAGGAGGAGAAGATTGAGATTCTCCTCCCAAGAGACCACAATCTCAAGGGGAGAAACAATGAATGGATGAGCAGATTCAGTAAAATCACACCACCTCGATCTGAAGAAGGAAAAAACCTCCAACCTAATAGCCTCCTCTTCCTCAATCCAGTGGCCATCAACAGACCTTAAAGCTTTGATCCAATTTCTATGTCTACGGACCAGAATGGCATGATAGAAAAATCGAGTATTTCTGTTTCCCTCCGCCAACCACTGCACCCTGGACTTCCGCCTCCAAAAAATATCATATTGACTGAGAAAAGCATGATGCATAGACAGATGGCTATGCAAAGAGTGCATATCTACCTCCTACAAACTCCCTCTCTTCTTTTTCTTCTCCTGAAAAACATGAATATCCTTCTCTATCAATTCTAATTTGGAAAAAATATTCCTTAATCCAACAAAGGAGATTTCAACATATAGCACGGATTGAGTCAAACCGGCAGAACTAGGGGTGTTACTAATCCGGGATAAGAATGAAAGCCAGCGGCCCGCAGGAAGGAATCCCCTTCTCTTGCCTAAAATGACAAAAAGCGGTCTATAAGAAACAATTTTCGGTGATAAAATTGAGAAAACACCAAATCTCTGTGATTAATTTAGGCGATTTTTCTCTATCACCAAAAAAAAGGGGGGAAAATCAATTGTTGACGAGTTTCTTTATTTTATAAACGAGAGAATTGCTATCATCTAACTGCATGATTTTAATTATCAACCGCGACAGCTGCTAGCTGGTATGTTACACAACACTTTAGTGACCCAATGAGAAGACGACGCGCTTTTCTGCCCATGCGTCATACGTATAAACAAAATAAAAGCATATCCGGTAACTGCAATACTTGATATCAATTAGAAACTAAAAAGACAGTCAGATCAGGTGGCAGTCGGATCAATAGAAGCTGAGCAAATGGATGAAACAAGATAAATAAACCTTTAACAAATAAAAAAAACCATCGTATGGATGAAACATATCACAAAGCCTACAGCTAGAGATAAAAAAAAGCATATACAGCTAGAAAAAGCCGAGCGAGAAGGGAGATACAGCTGTAGAATGTCAAACGCGTCAGAAATGTGCACAACCTGATTCATCGATTGGTATTAAAAAAAAAAAAAAAAAAAAAAAGAAGAAGAAGAAGAAGAAGAAGTTAGGCGACCAGCCGCATCAAAGCATTTCTTTGTTTCTGTCTGGCCAGGACAATCACGCTTCAATGTCCTTAGACTCCCGAGAAAACATAAGCATCAAAAAGATAATTGATTCAAGGGGGAAAAGACAATTTTGATCTTCAGCCAGCGAAGGAAACGACATTGCAGTGTAGATATAACGCTAGAATATTCTCGGTCGCTTACCTGGAAAGAACAAGTCATCACAATAAGTGATCTAGAATATCAAAATATTAAAAATAATAATAATAAAGATAAAGAACTCCTAAGATATATGACATGAAATTATATATGTGTTTAAAGTTTGTGGAAGAAGATATAGATCACATAGCAAACGGGTTTGTAAGAAGACACGTTCTACGATACATAGGCTACAGACTGAAACAGCAATAGCAAAGATCCTGACACGGTTGGAGTATAGTTCGGGAGAAGTTGCAGGCAACTTGCAACATCATATGCGCGCAACCAGTTTTTGGGCTGTATCGCACCAGCCCATGTGTTTTTATATAGAAAGATGGTAGAGTATTTTAAGGGCGGATGAGAATTGTTTCAGAACCTCCTCATGTAGTATCATCACATGTAACGTGTAGTTGGTCATACATTCATGTCACCGACATCAACCAATATACATTCCTATGGACTGTCTGATCACAAACTAATCATTCAGTGAAAAATAATAATTGTAATATACAAAGGAAGTTATATGATGTGAGAAATATAGGAAATAGTTCCTGGATTATCTTTTGTGACCTCTAATAATTTAACAGCATAATTGAAGATCATCTACTCTATTGCATGTTTAGTCTATTCCTCTTAGGTTTGCTAACTACATTGATAGGTAAAGGTAATGTGATAACATACCTTGAATGATGTTAAGCTCAGGCACACTACTAAAGCAGCAGTTGTATACGAACAGTGCATATTCAGTTTATTATTTTTAACAAGTTAAAAAATTAAATAGCATTCAGAAAAGTAAATAAACATAGTAAAGAATTATAAGTAAAAGTTTATCAATAACAAGAAAACAAATGTATAAATTTCATCACTTTTGTGAAGCCTATTATAGAAAAGTACAAAAAAATTTCTTGTATCAAAAGTATGAAAACCTAACTAATGCAGCAAATAAATCTACAAGTTGTCATATCATGAACAATTATCACACAAATTATGAAGATGTATCACTTATAACCATGGTTCATTGTACCACACCGTAATGCCCAGCACCAGGAAACCTACATACAAAACCAGTAGCAAACCTATGCATGGCATGGGAGGCATGATAAGTGTCAATACAATGAACGGATCCATTCTGACATTGTACCAATATGGTATGTGCCTATAGCACGGTGAGTGAAGAGAATGTGGTATGCTAGCATAAAGCAACCTTGTTATAGAATCCACAATAAGCACCACAATAAGAAAAGTTGCTTAACATGTCCATGACACATGTATGGTGCTGGGAGATCAATTTATCATAAGCAATAGCGAATATCAGTTATGAAAGACAAAATGCTTGTAGTAGATCTTGCAGCAGTGGGGGTTGTTGGAAAACAAATTCTATAATCAATAGGCTATAAGTAAAAATAGCAAAAATGGAGATCCTGGTATAGCGAAACATAGTTTCCAGAAGGTGCAAACAAACTGTGCATACGTGAAAGCATAAGTATGAGGATGGCAATTTTTACCGATCCGAAGGATACCCGACCCGATCCGACCCGAATAGAGTGGGTTTTACTCTATCCATTTAATTTAGAAATGGGTATGAATTTTACTTATAAAACTCGATGCAGGTTCAGGTCGGGCGCAGATAATGATATGCCCCGTCCCGACCCAACCCGATTATATAAGTTATTAACTTATTTCCTTTGGACGGCCCTTCTCTTGTTCTTTGGAAGCTTCAAGAGAGACGTGCGCCTCTTCATCTCTTTTCTTGCTCCGCATATTCGACTCCCACCCACCCAGTGGCCCAGCAGCCAGATTCACGTCTCCAACTCCCATCCCATGACAGCGTGATCCCATCTTCCCATCCGGCCATCCTCGACCAAATCGATGCTATCCTTCCATTTTCAGATCGATGCCATCCTTTCATTCAAAGCTCGGAAGCATGCACACAGCACCGGACTCCATCTTCTCTGCAGGTCGCTTTCAACTCCTTTCCTTTTCTGTCTGACTCCATCTTCTATACTTTGCACCATTTTTCAATTTGATAAAAAACCCTTAACCCTAAAGAAGTATAAAGGTCCATTAATGGCGGATGTAAGCTCTTCGGCGTAGATGCTAGGCGGGTACGATGCGGAGGGGAAGAGAGATTTGGTGACAAGGGATCTTCTCAATGGTGGCACGGTGGTGGGATATGTGAGGGAGGTAGATCTCGTGGGAGCGGCATCTTGATTTATCAATACAACTACTCTTATTCGTTCTCCTAGTTTTTTTAGTTTTTCTTTGAATTCATCCGTCTGTCTGAACTCGATGAATTTAAGTTCTTGCCATTTTTTCCAAAGTAAGAAGAAATCAAGTATGCCTGACCCGACCCGATCGATCCTTTTGTTTTACCCGACCCGACCTGACCCAAGAGGGGTATGGGGCGGGTATGGATATGGAGATTTTTTTGACAGGGCGGGTATGGGTTTTGGATGACCCGATCCAAACCCGACCCGTTGCCATCCCAACACAAGTAATCTGTTTCTGATTTCCTGCATTAGCAGCCAAGCTCTTTTTGGTAAAGAAAGATAAGCATTCTGCACTATCACAGGTTTGTCATGCATTCAAAACAATAAGAGAAAGATATTCCTGCACTAGTAGCTGCATCATTAGTTGATAAATTCAATAGAGACAGACCAGTCACAGAAAACTAGTGGCTATAAAACATAACAAGTCATAAGAAAATCATGTACATGATTCTTTAAAAAAAAAAAAAACTCGGGGACATTTTTATTCTAACTTCTTTAATCGACAAACAGAACAGTTGGAGACCATCCAATCCATTGCATGTTTAGACTATTCCCACTGAATTAGCTGACTGCATTGATGGACCAAGGTAGCATCATAAGATGGAATCATCTCATGCTTCATCCAGATTTGAGTTACCCACATCTGGCTCTATGATGGAGTAACATGCCTAAAACTTTATATACCTGATTGACCCAGTTTATTGATGAGTGGTTTGCAGCCAAGTACTGATCTATCTTTGACAGCGTGTGGTAAAGAAGTTCTAAAAAATGATGGTAAAAAAGGTAAGTGAATGATTTGGGAAAGCATAAGGAATGCAACCTTAATTATCAATGGAGAAATGTGATGGACTGAAATAGAGCACCAATCTAAGAATGTTCCAATATGAATAGACCAGGTAACAGTCCAAAGTTTAGAAAGGAGCTAAATGCATTAGTATCTCCAGAGAATTCCATTAAAAAATTACTTCAGTTGGGCTGCCACTAGATGCAAGAAAGCAGTAGCTGGCTACATTTACAGTAGCAAGGCAAGAGGATTCACACATTTATGGAGAAATTGTGTTTTATAGGCAGAACTGAAAACCGCTTTCAAAGGAGTCAAGCTGCTAATGCAAGGAAGCAAAGTCAAGTATCCCTCAACCAAAGGCAACTCATTCAACAAGTGGAGAATGACAAGGCAATGTCCTATTAGCAGTGGACTGTCCCAAAACGATTGAGTACAAGACTATTTAATAGACTACACAAAAGATATTTGCCCTCAAGACTATCCTATTAGCAGTGGCTTGTCCCAAAATGAATGAGTACAAGACTATTTATAGACCATGCAGAAGCTATTTTCCCTTTCTATCACCTTCTATTTTAATTATCTACCTGCCAACTACTACACTTCATATCTTTTTCATCTACCCATGACCTTCTCTTTGCTACATCATTCATCACATCATATGTCAAGCCATCAAGTTTTTTCAGCTAGTACATGTTCTTGTATCAAATCATCTCTTGCTCTCTCTTACCTTCATGAAAATTCTCAGTTTGGTGTACAATCCCTACTATACAGGCATCCTAATGCTTGAAAGCCTTAACAGATGGTGTACCACTATGTGCTTCCTGAAGGATTTTTATTTTTATTTTTTTATTTTTTAAGGTACGATGCGAGTTTTCAGTGCACCAAATTTCAAAAATAACCAATTTATACCTGACTAGAATATCATCCTTTAAAATATTGGCTCTATGATTGTATGTAAACAATCTCTCTAGTGTGCTAGCCTGCTAGGCATGAGCAAAGACTTGGTGAGGTTGCAGGATTTTGCATGAGTAGATTAAGATCCTTACATGGTAGATGAAGGTTCCGAAGCAGTTCCATAGGGAACGAGGGCAGCAGCCACCGGCCTTCCCTCTTCATTTAATATATTGTACGTAGAAGCAGCATTTCTCTGTTAAACAAATTGGAATTTAAGGTAAATAAAACAATCACTTGAAAGGTGCATCAAATAATAATGAAGACTCGTAATAAAAAAATGATCATCATAATTCACAACAAGAACCCAATATTTCTGGTGATTTTGACTGCAACACAGTAAAAACAGGGGCTTCTAGAAAACTTAGAAAACATTTGAATACTGATCAATACCGAATCAATTGCTTCCAATTTCATTCCTGTAGAACGTATGAAGCGACGGAGCTCAGGGCTCACTGGCTCAATGTGCCTTCCACAACCAAGAATCAGAATCTCTGAAAGACACATAAAACAAATGTAATGCAACAGGTCGAAGAAAAAATAACATAAGGCAAGAAAATCATAAAATAATAAAGAATCAATAGATGAAAAGATGTGAATGAGATATATTAGACAAAATGCAGACACTAAAATGAGACGAAAAATTGCAAACAAATTCTGTCAAGAAAGAAAATTTAATTAATATTTTTTTAAAAAAAAGTTACATCATAAGATTTCATTTACTGAGTCTAGAAATCAATTCGTTATATTGCCATAAAAAATAGGCATATAATACATTTCTGATTAATTAACAAGGCCATCAAGCACAAAATGTATTTCTACTGAAGACCATATCAGACATAACTAGAGGAAGGGAGATATAGAATTGCTTCTCTTCTCTAGAGAAACTCCTTTCAATAGCTTTTGTCAGAATACTAGTCTAAGTTCATCCTCACCCTTTTACCCTTTCTAGAAAAGTTAGATCCACAAATATAAGGCCAATTGCAGGTACAAGTACATGCAGCTCGTTTACAACATATTTGAATAACAATAACTTGAATTGATGGCCCATTATGATATCCTAATTCATGCACAAATTCTACATAAAAAATCTGAAAATACATAAAAGATAAAAAAGAACCTAAAATATGTAAGTCCATAAACATAGTTGTTTTTCATGTGCATGTAATTGTTTACTCAATATTACAGATAAGTTAACCCAGTATTTAAATAGTAGATTGCATCTTAGAAAGCATCTGGTGTTACAGTATTGTCCCATTCATTTCCCTAATATAGTGACAGTGTTATTATATGAATATTAAAATGACAAAGTTGTATCCTCATTCCATTTTAGGATTCTAGTACTAGTTGGTTAATAATTTTATGGTCGCTAACTAGAAGATTTTTGCTTTATCTTTTCTATGTTTCCTTTATTGTCCTTAAAAAGTTGGTTTGAACTTTTACTTGAGTACAGTTCACACACATCCCTGTAAATAGATGTGCACATTCACATTTCTCACCTGCATGATATAGCAAATTACATATTCATGCACATAGATGGTATTTTAGATCTTATTATTCTTTCTCGGAGAGAATAATTCCACACTGCCCGGCGCCCCCCCCCCCCTAAAAAAAAACCCACCCCACACACCCCCAACCGAGGAAAAAAAAAATATATGAAGAACCCAATCAGCTTCTAGTTAAAACAATAGCATGACCATCTAGAAATCAGTCAAATGCAGGACAACATAATAAAGGGAAAATGATTGCAGAACAAATACCTGGAATTGGCCGCAGAATTTGGAATATGGATAGACTGCACTCGTTCCCATGAAAAAATCCAAATATTAGTAACTTATTCAAATGACTCTTTTTTTGTTTCTTACTCAAGACATATTAAACTACCAAATTCCAGCCTCTGTCTAAAAACAATAGCATAAATGGCAGCTGAAGAAACATACATATGGTATTAGCTAGAAGGTCAAGGACTACGACACAGAAACCCGGATAACTACATGATTAATAAAATCAAATAAGAAATTATAATATCTTGCTACCCGAAGAATAAATGATATTAAATTCCATCATGACCAGACAAACTTCCAACTTAGCAAGAACAAGTAAATCCCCATCTTCTGAACTATGTAGTCACATGACAGATAGATAATGTAACAAACCACATGGCCAAAAATCACGTCTCAAACAATGTAATAGATAAACATCTTTCTTTTTTTTTGATGATAATGGATAAGCAACTTTTCAACCTACCTTTCAGCAGTAATCTCTGAAAAATTTTTTGGGGTCCATGACATAACCTTGTTCTCTACAATAAGCACACTCCCCTCATACTCTACACCATTGACTATAAATCCTGTATCAGAATACCTAGAAAAGAGAACAGACTTAGAAAAGAATATTTAATCTGGCAAAGAGATACTGAAGTAGCAGATAGAGTGATCAAATTCTTCAAAATCAAATATTTACTGTATCTACATATATTGTTCCCATGGAAGGCTTGATTTGAAACAACATTTGCAAGCCTTGACCAAACATCATCGTTCCTATTAAAAAGCTCAATTGAGTCGCAAGAACTTGGAAATATCAAGAAATTATAATTAAGATTTCATGATCTCACCTTTTACATAAAAATCTTAACTTTCTTATAACCGTAAATTTATCAAACACAATAAGAGTCACTTATTATAAAATGCCGCTAAAATTTACAGAAAATTAACTAGATCATCAAACGGTAAGGCTAAATTCACTCACAAGAAGAAATAGAATCATGAAGAAACTAATTAAGCTGTCCTCTTTTCTCCGTTAACCTAAAAATCATAACTTTCTATTAAAACCTAATTTTACAATTCCATAAATGTAACATAATCTCCCACTGAAATTAATATCAAAAACATTTGAAGAGAAAAAAGAAAACCAAGGATCGTCAGAATATAATGACATAAAATAAAATACCGTTGGAAGCGTAGTTGACCTTCAGGCACGTTGTCGATGAGATTTATCTGATCATACAGAGAAAACGTCCGCCTGATCATGATCACACGAAAGTTTAGAACAAGAACAACGTTCCCATAATAATCAAATCTAAAAAAACAAACTTTGAATCCTAAAAAGAACGCAAACAATTGAAAAAAAAAACAAAATGAAGAAGAAGATAACAGACGATGGGACGGCAAACTCGAAACCTGAGCGAAGGGAGGGTTTGATTGGAGGGTTTTAGGGTTTCTTTCCGAAGCGTCTTCACGAGATAGGGCAGCATCGACGCCACCTTCTGCCTTCCACCGCCTCCCACCATCCTCTCTCTCTCTCTCTCTCTGGGGTCGGGAATGGCCACCTTTGGGCTTCCTAAAATGAGAGATATTACGTTTCTAGAACTACGTTTCCCGTTAACGTGAAATCGTTTCCCGTTACGGTCTTCGTTCGTTTCACGTTTTGCGCTCATTTTATAACCTACCGGCAAGAGAGTCCGGCGGTTGGAGCTGGAAAGGGGTGAGAGAGAGGGGGATGGCGACGAGCGGCGGCGGAGGTGGGAGTCGGGAAGGGAGCGCGAAGGCGTCGGTGTTGGATCAGATCTGCCAGGCGGTGCAATCGACCTCCAATCTCCTCCACCTCATGCAGGACTCCTCCCCCTCCCAGGTAATCTCTCCCCTTCTTCTTTCCCCTTCCCTTTCTTTCTTTTCCTTTCGTGCCAGATAATTTTGCTTGCATGCATCGCGGATAGCAGTCGCTAGTGATAATAAAACCAGGTCATATCTCGGTGTTATAAGTGCTCTCGCAGCAGATAAAGATGATGGACTTTGCCAGTCTTATCATTATAATGTATAAAAGATTATGTTAATGAATTCTGGAAACAGCATTATGTTCATAGAAAGCTAATTAGATCTTATCTTTCTTTTACTATTCTAATTGCAGGCTCACCTAATAAAGCTCCCTAAGAATCTCTTAGCCAAAGCATCTACCGTCAAGAACACAGGGCAGGTATGTCACTGATTGGCTGAGATAAATATTAAAGAATTTCATCTGAAAGCAACTGCAGTTTTGATGTTGAGGTGCTTTTGTTATTAGGTGTTAGACCAACTTCCTCAGGTCATTTCATCTTTGGATGCTTACTTGGAGCACGCTTTACAGAGGTTGGTCCTCTCTCTCCCTCTCACTCTCTCCCCGCCCATGTGTGTGCATATATATATATATATATGTGTGTGTGTGTGTAAAGATGGAGAATTTATCAACCTAGTGATTAAGATAATGAAAATTGTTAACCTTCACTTTGCATTTTGGCAATTTAACTCGGTTGATGTTTTTCCTTGTGTTAAGTAGTAAATTGGAGGGTTCCTCAAGCTTGGGAAACATATACAGATGTGAGTGTTTCTGACAACTTTCAATCTTCAATGAATTGACTGTACAAATCTGGAACTCTGTAAATGCCCTTGCATAAGTTGAAGTCCGGTTCGTTCAAAGTTTTAATTGGACAATTTCAAGAACAAGGCAGGATCCAGAATAAAAATAATAAATGCATTCAAAGAGGTGAAGTTTTTAGATTTGTAAACTCCGAAAGGAGAACTTTGGAGGTAGTAGATAAGTTGGTTGTACAACATATTAAATGAATTATAGAAATTTTGAAGTTCATGAATGTTCAGTTTTGTTAAGTTCTCAACTCTCTACTGGATCCAGTTAGAAGCTGGTTAATGGGTTTCCGATGCCTGATAGTGTGTTTATCCTGAAAAATAGATGCTTGCCAAAGCATAGGCCTTGAACACTTCATGATAACAGCTGAGTGATTTAATTAAAAGTTTGTTCCTAAATTGCTAACTCCAACCATCTTATCGGTTTTGATCCATCTGGAAGGTTTCTTTAAAAGCATAATGTATTTGAAGGGTATGCAGCCCAAGCATATTAACTTTCCAAACAATTGAATGAAATTAATAGATGACAATGCAACTTTATCTTTTCCCTAGCAATAATGTACCTGCACAGCCAATATATTTTATGATGCACTATCATCATGTCGGCTAGATTTGTATGCTTTAATCATCACTTGCTTCTCTCTGCATTGAGCTTCAATGTAGTGATGAAGTCGTGATTCATTCTTTTCTCCTGGACCCTTGACCGTATATGGCCTTTATATAAGAATGTTCTACAGGAAATAGAGAGGCTCGATACCTGTTAAAATTATTGTTGGTATGTATGTATGAATGCTACATAATTGAAAAGACCGAGTCTAGAGTTACACTCTATATCCTTAAGACAATTTCGTCCCGCAGTGGTGCTTACGGTTTATGACGATTGTCTCACAGGATACAATGGTCTTTTTCTGGTGAAAGCAGCACTATAATTTATCAGAAATTCTAACTAGGAATGATTTTCTCTCTTTGTATGCACTATAGCTATACTATGTTTTCAGAATATGCAAATGCCTATGAGACTTACTATGCACTATAGCTATACTCTGATATTTAGAGTATGCAAATGCCTAAGAGAAGGAAAGAAATGTTTGATTAAACGGATTAAATGAATGAGGAATGGGGATTTATTTATAGCCTTAAGATGCCCTTTAGAAGCAACCTTTTGATTTCATCGGAGGGAGTTTCCGATGTCTTTTCGTGGTGAGATATGCCTTTACGCGATCAATACGTTTCTTCAATCATAATCGGACGCTATGATACGCTGATTCGTGCCGTGATCTTAAGATCACACGATCAGTGTGCTTCTCAATACGTCATTTCACGATCTGATGGCACCCATGATCGTCAGAAGAAACGTTGATCCGTGAACGGACGCGTGATCAGTTGTTTCGTGATTCTGAAATCCCGTCATTCGAGTCGACTCTTTGCTGCAGAGAGTGCCCTGGTCGAGTCGGCTCGAATCCCTCGAGTCGACTTGGCCAGACTGCATATTACCATTTTGTGGATCCGAGCTGGCTCGAACCACTCAAGTTGACTCGACCAAACCGTATGTTACCGCTCTGTGGATCCGAGCCGGCTTGAACCACTCGAGTCGACTTGGCCTGACTGGGAGTCGACTCCCAGCAAAATCGAGCAAAATCGAGCCATCTCGCCTCCATGCAATCTTGACGCGGTGCCAATCAATCTTGACCGTCTGATCCGTTTGATCAAGAAAAATTTAAAGGCTTTTCAAGCCCTTTTCTTTTCAAGCCCCTCGCGACGATGCGTACGTGCGAAGTGTGCCTACAAAGCGCCCTTTTCTTTTTCCAATCTTTCCATGTAGGACTAAAAGTTTCCATCCCACAGGATAGTTTTATATCCCAAAGGATGGTTCAGGAATAAAAAATTTCTATTCGCTTTTTCCAACAATTATATCATCTCATTTCCTGCTTAAAATTTTCTTTCTTTCCCCGTCAGATGGTAAGGCTATTATTTTCTGAATGTTTGGATGTGATATAATTTTATGCTATTAAAATTATCCCTTTTAATACAATTCTCAGTTGAAATTTTCTCTTTTCTCAATCAGATGATAAGGCTATTATTAATTTTTGAATGCTTGGGGAAAAAAAAGATTTTTTTTTTGTTCCTATCTTTTTTCAAATTGTCTGTGAAAGTTCTTATTTTTGGTTTTGATTGTGTTATTTATTTGGTAATTTTATATGAGAATTTCGTCACTTTCAGGTTTAAGACACTTCTTTTTAGAAGCTTTATTTGATCAATGTTATTCTGTTCTTTCAGTGCTCCTCATCTGAAGACTGTAAGTCAGTTGCTGTCAAATATGGAAACCTCTCAGCTTAGATCTGCATTTCCACCTTGTCAAGGAGAACAGGCACCAAAGGATTCCAATTCAGAAGAAAATTGTTGATGTAATTCCTTTGCAGGTTTTGCACCTGATAAAAATCATCCTCTCATTTTTTTTAAATATGTTGTTCTTCATGAGCGCAATTACACCATTGTCAAGGACCTCAAAGCTATTCCAAGGAATGTAATATTCTTGTTTGGAATTTCTTGTCCCCTCTATAGGACCTGGTGTGCCGCTCTCCACTCTTAATCGAGGGTTGCTGCCTTGTGTAGTATTCAACTCCACTGCTGCACCGTACTCTACCAGAATAGCACGATGCAAGAGAAATGGAGTAGAAGGAAAGTAGAGTACAAGGATGAAATAAATAACTCAATGCATGAAAGTAAAACTATAACTAACATAAGCAATACATACCAGGAGATTGGCTGGGGAAGAAGAGGTTGGAGTAGTCCCACAGCCTATCATCATGTTGAAACCTGCTGCATTCCAGGAGAAGATTTCATGAATATCATCTACTTTAATCAGCACCAGAGACCATTCCAGGGCATCCCCATCACTGACTAGCTCTCTGGAAAGATTTTTGAGTGAAGTGATGCCCAGAATGGTGAAGTAGGGGGCATTTATAGTATGCATCTAACGGGTGGATAACCTCAAAATCCATTCAAAAGTCAAAAAATTGAAGTCATCGATGCTCTTCACCCTTGCTCACCAAGACTTCCTTTCTCATTCAAGCTGTTAATTTCCATGCTCTTCATTGTTTGGAACTTGAAGTGGATAATCAGATAGACGTGTAACATAGCTATTCTGTTCTGATACTGGCAGATATCTATTAGAAGATAATTGAGAACAAGCTCCAGTGTCACAGACTTGTAATATGGCTAGTCTGTTCCGGTAAGTGGCAGATATAATTAAGAACAAGTTCCCAGTGACAAAGCTTATAGAAAGGAATACGCTTGCTACGTCTCATGTCCACGAGACCAACATACTGTGCCATTCTGGTCCTATTTAATGCAGTGCTTTAGGTTTATGCCGCATTAACTCTCTGAATTAAGAGAAAACTCGCAAATTAGGCTCCTGGTATCCAGTGATGAGCCAACTCACGTTGCTGTTATGCGTGTCCAGAATTATGCCTGCACCACTTTTAAACACTTCTTATATGTGCCAGTTAAGTCATGTTGATATGCTTTCTCAACAAGCTTAGAGAGAAGGAATCAAAGAATGTGAACAAAAACCGTATCTGCTCGCCTTTCCTGCTTCTGCTTGCTGGTTATTGGTATGTTTTTGCTGGAATCCCTGCTGCCAAGTGGGCCTAATGAACAGCAAGACCTTGTGTTTTTCTGGTTCAATATAAGGACTCATTCTCTATTTTTCTTGGACTTCATGTAGAAGATTAATCATCTTTCTTTCTTCTGCACTTTCATTACATTTCAATTACAATTTGTTCAAATGGGTTCTGTCAAGAAAGCTATTTGACTTGATTCCAAACTCTGTAACTGAAGATACATGAATTTAATCACATGAACTGAAGCGAATTGCCATGATATAAATACCATATTTGTGACATGATCTGATACATGGCCAGTTAGGTCAAGTTAGATGCTACTCTTCGTTACCAATCGGGAATTGTGGGGGCTTTTTGTCTGTAATAAAATAATTGCTGGCTATAGAAAAAAGATATTACGAATAACTATATTAATTAGCAAGTATTGATTCAATCAGTCATCAAGACCAACGGCTACCATCAAAATCCTTCTATCCAACCAGCCACACAATCAAACCATATAAAAAAATGAACACAACGAAGCGAAGAAGAAATATTTGTGTGACATAACAAGCTATATACTAAATTTATACAATTGATCTATTCCACACACCCAGATGTAAGTTGACAATTCTTAAAAGCTTCACACTCTCAAACAACGACTAGCAAACCATGTTTATGGAATTCCACCAGCCACAGTAAGTTTCAGAGCACGTTACAATGGCCCCTTTCTTCTGGAGGAGGTGCTGGGGCTTGGTGATGCCTGCTCGGATCTGATGGGTTGTAGGTAAACTCAGAGGTATCAAGACCATACTGTTCACAGGCAAAGATAGCAAGAAATAAGACTAAAAATGCAAGGACCCAGCAAGTACAAACAATCAGGCAATGAATTTGTATTGTGTACAGAAAATTACCTTTTCCCTAATCCTCTGGCTCCAAGCATCATTCCTGCTTGGACGTTGATCAAGAATACCAGATACAGGCACCCCAGTTGCCAGAACTCCTTGTTGGATGATCAATGGTTGTCGGATGCCAGATCTAGGGGTAACATACTCATCATCACTGTCATATTCAGCAGGCCTGTTTGCTGCTCTTACTATAAGAGCTAAGAAGAACAATAATGCCTGCAAAGTAATACTTGCATCAATTTACTGATGTAACTTATTTTCCCTTCCCATGAGCTCAACTCTTAAAGCAAGGTCCATGGTGGGCGCTTCGGCTCAAACATTGCATGAAATGTATCAAAAATCAATTCACATAAAAAACTATATTGCAGCAAATTAGATCGGAGTGAAGAATAAAAGTGCAGTAAATTTTAACATAATAGGATGCATTGGAGTGTAGTGGACCTACAGACCACCTGATGTGAAAACCATGATACTAAAATCTTAATCACTGATTGGGTATGACTCCAGAAAAAGAATGGAACATCCATACAACTCTACTTAAACATAGGGTTGGAGTGCATTCACTAAGATCAAGGAAAGATTTTCCAAAAATTTCAAACCTGAATAGTTCCTTTAAAAAATAAAGTGGCCTGAATCTGCAGAAAAGAAAACAGAAGTTGATTGCCTTTGTAAAATCCTCAACCTAAATTACACTCCTTTATATCATGGAATAGCCAAACTGTGACCTAAATGGATTGGCAATTATTTTTTAATTGCATGGGCTTTTTTTCGGTTCCTATTTATGTTTATGTGCCGCCCAGTGATGCTCATGAAGTAATCAATGCCAAGAAGCAACAAGTTGGAAATTGAGATGTCTTCATAAATGATACCAGGAATCGATTTTGTGGTAGGAAGTGTTTCAAACCAAATTTGCAAGGGAACTATACATGAGATTTCTACAATAGGCCATATTTAGATTAGAAGAATTAACAAATTTTGGCACGAAATCTCTAGCCCCGCTCCTACTCACAGGAAATGTCAGCCTTGAAACCAGATCATGTCTTTAGAGGAGAAAATATATATTTCTTATACTTGCTGAATCTTCATTGCACAAAGTCCATGTTCAGCAATTATGGCTACCATCACCACCAGAGAATTTGCAGTGCAAAAGGTGGGGTGGACACATATTAACAGAAGATGTACAAATAGATGATAGGATGCAATTTAAACTGGCTAATCAACATTATACGAAATGCTACAGGATCTAAATGAAATTTAATTTGGACTCAGAATTAGTCATTGCACATGACTTATGTAAGTCATGTGCGCATGCAAAAGAAAGATGTAATTGAGACAAAAACTACAATATATGTCATTTCATTTGTTCTTTTTTCATTTTTAAAATTGAAATGTTAAGAAAATATGAATTAGAAAATTAAATAATTCCACGCTTACCTCCAAAATAACAGCTCCTAGAGCAACCCATTTTGCTATCTTCCAGTTCTCCTTTAAAAAATCATACACCATGTCAAAGTCCCCCGTTTTATCAGCTGGAATTAGCTGCACCGGAAGTTATTGTCAGTATTAAGTAACAAGAAAGCTAGAAAATAAACTATATCAAAATGGAAAGGCCTACATCCTTCCAGCTGTGATCAAAGAATATGAAAGCTGCAGCTCCCAGCTCAACTAGGATCAACAATATCAGCAAGAAAGAATACTGTTTGGGTTAAAGGAACCACTATATTCAATGTGACCAAACCAGACCGCAGCATACAGTATATGTCAAAGTAAAGCAAATATACAGAACATGACAAGCAAGATCATTATTCCACCTGGCAATATAGGAGGAAAAAAAATTACATAACAGATTGCCAAATATTAATGACATTCTTATTCATTAGAACAGGTACACTTATAAATTATAGTGAACCAACATTTCCTTTAACAAGAAGAAAAGCAAATACATACTCTGAAATCTGATGACCTTCACTTTGTTCTACAAATAACTTGCAGTTTTTTCTAGAAGACACTTAAAATACAAAAAAGAAGAAGAAGAAGAAGAAGAAGAAATCCTTTAGAATTTCAGCTAACGCAAGAAAGTCACGAATGAAGAGCATGGAGACCCTGCAAGAGAAACAATGAAGTGACAATAATTATAAAAAAAAATAGAAAATAAAAGATATAATTAAAATCAAATTCAAGAACCAAGGATACACAAGATAGGCAGCATCCATTCCTTGTTCGTACTCCAATACAACCAAAGCAAGATATGACAAAGAGAATAACTCCAATAGCGATGAATAAGTAAACGAACCTGCAAAAGCATCATATGGTTGGTAAAACTAAAAGAATTCCATTAATAACTTATAATGACAGTACATGGATACAGAAACAAGATTCCACCTAAGCAGCATTTTCTACAGTTTGTATATGCAGTATCATAATTAGAACTAGACATATTTACAAATGTTGCCCAGCACTTCAAATAGAAGCCAAAAAATAACAAAATTTTAGCTGAGAAATGTCCTCGATCTAAGTCAGTTTTCAACCTCCCAGACTGCTGCATCAAAGAATCTGGAACCTGCACTAGCAGAGCACAGAGCACCATTTTGGGCATTCTGTTTAAGGAATCTAGGTCTTGGATCCAGTAAGGAGCTTTAAGACAAGGTCCAGCAAGGGGCTTGCAGAGAAGGATTATTGAAGCTAAAGATAATATGAGTGATTTGTTTTCTAGGTGGTGGCAAAAATTTTGCTTCCTCAACTGGGCCACTAAATGGTAACTAATGATGGCAGACACAGGACAGGCTCATCCATTTCATGACAGCATATTCTTCAAATATGCTTCTACGAAAAGCTCTTTGGGTGCAACAAAATGCACTATTAGCTAAGCTATTGCTTAAAGGATGTGGCATCGCACACAGTGATCGTTGACAAGCATTGTAGAGTTCATATTTCTGTTATCAGAAACACATTAAACCATCATGGATAAACTTTTATACTCTGCTAACTTGCTCGAATGCTTAGACAGGCATTTATATTAGCTTGAATGGTTGCTAGAATAAAAAAAACAGATTCTGTATCATACATTGAATTAGGGAGAATATGCAGCACAAATCTGAGGGTTAAGCCCATAAAGACAAGGGTTAAGGGTTGCATTATGTATATTCAAGACTTTTTCCTACAAATATAGATGCATAATCAGCTATGACATAAGAAACAGTGGTTTTCTCTGAAACAAACTACCAAAAGCAAAATAAAAGTTTCATCCAGTTATAAACATAAGCAAACCTTTTCTCCCATATATGTGGACCTGCCTTTGTGAAAATCTAGTTTGACATTCGTTTATTTTCAAAGATATAACATGAAAATTGTCTTCCATGCTCAACATAAATAGATTTCGGTATCAGAAACTGAAAACTCCTGTAAATTAAGATTCATTTGATTCCACAATATGCACAATGTACCGGTCATTTTAGTTTATCACATTGAAGCGTGTCACATTAAAGGTTTATATCAATAAAATAAGGAGAATATGAACTAGACTACTCGATAATAAATATAATATTTGTATCCCCATTTATCATGCATTCGCATTTTGTCCGATTGCTAATATTGTCATAAACCCTCCTCACTTCATCAAAATGAAAAAGGCCATACAGATGGTCTAATTTTTTCCTTCATCATATCATTACAAGCTATAGTGCAGAATTATCACGTCAACCGACATAAAATTAAAACTTCACATCCCATTCAACAAATCCAGCGTCAAAGACAGATAAGTCACAAGAACCATACCAAGCATTTGGGAGTTTATCGAGAATACTTTCGGACAGAGCAACAACTGCAAGCATGGGTCGGCGAAGTTTCGTGAATTCATAATTATCACTAACCGGCGATATCGGACCATCACCGTCATCAGAAGAAATCTTGCTCCACTCCACCAGCAAGTACACCCCATACCCCACCATCGCCAAGCCAATGAGTGCCAGCAGGAAATTGAGAAGCTTCAGCATAAATTCCCAAAATCCCCGGCACGCCATGATTAGCTCCCCCTTCCCCCACCCCAAACCCTCCGATCAAGGCCCCTCAACCTCTCACCCTTCCAATTACCGAATTCAAATCAGAAATCACTCTTTACAGCGCGATCTCGTCAACCAAAACATCAATTCCATTAAACCGACTCTGAAAAAATCGAAACCCGTAGAGCTACAACAAAAAGAAAATAAATTATATCAGAATTTCCATATACTGGTAGTTTTCTTGAAGGGTTTTGAGCGCCCCCCCCCCCCCCCCCCCCCCCCCCCCCCCCGCAAAAAAAAAAAAAAAAAAAAAAAAAAAAGAAAGAAAAAAGAAAAGAAAAAAAATGCAAGAAAAACAAAGAAGCTGCTGAATTCCACATAAAACGATGAATTTAATAAAAAAATTATCGAGAATAAGGAGACATTACATTCGAAGGACAATCGCGAACTCGAAGAAAAAAAAGGCTTCTCGGGCGAGAGGCAGCGAAAGCACTCTCGTTCCCAACTTTCTATTTTTTATTGTTTTGCTTTTCTTTTTCTTGGCCGGATTTTTCCCCTATTTTTCCCGGCAAACGCCACATGGTCGGACGAATCGATGCCGTGAAGCGACGTGGTGGGAGCGGGATGGACCATCGACGGAGATGGACGGTCAGCAGAGCTGCGGCTCGACAAGGGGCGGTGGATTCCACCTCATTCCAAGCGCCATCCCCCAGCCCCATAACCTCGGCCTGGCAGCTTCGCCGCTAGAAATTCTATTTACGAGAATGCCCTCGTATGGCAGGTCTGCCGCTCCACTGGAACATGGAAGAAGAGCTAGTGTTTTCTTCGAAAGGCCCCAGTTATCGCCGCACACGTAGCCAATGTATAGGATCCAGCGAGCTAATGCTTCGGGCATTAATAGGGTGGATTTTTAGATGGGGTGTTTAATTTCCGCTCCTCTTTGGCGCTGTTGTAACAAAAAAAAATTCCATTGGCCAATAATATAATTCCCGATTTCTGGATACCATATCACATCAGTTTTAACAGGAGTTTAGTATAAAAAATATCAATAATACTTTTTTTTTTTTTTTTTTAGTAATCCATTTTGAAATATTTTGATTTTGAATTTTCATTATCTTTTTAACGGAACCATTTACTCCATTACAAAACGTTCCTGATTTATTTTTTTATTTTTTGATATTATTATATTGACTAAACTTTTTCCTTGAAATCGATGATTCTACATAATTTTTTTACTTTTTATCCTTCCGAAATCTTATTTCATTTAAAACTATTTTTATGAATTCCATCATTTGAAAAAGTAATATTTTTTATTTGGCATTCCATAATTCCATTTATCTTAGGACAAAGTCTCTCTTGGATGATTCCATGGAAACCATTTCCATTTTAGCCTTTGTAAATCCCATTTGACTTAAAATATTCTGATATATTTTGAAAACTTTTTTTTATAGATAAAAAGATATTTATAGAATTTCCCTTTTTCCTTACCCTCACTATCTTCTTTTCCTCACCTTCATTCAGCTATTCTTTTTACTTCATAAACGGTGACAATTTTCTTCTTCGTTAGAATTATCCAAGCAATCAATACATTTTTCTTCTCATTATTATCTCGTTGATAATTTATTCATCATAACATGTTACTTGAATTTAAACAACATCATCTATCTTTATGAAGGGCTTCATGTAGCTTTCAATTAGATATGGATTATAAAGATAATGAAAATTTTATTTTTATTGTTATATGCAGTTATGTAGCGAGGGTCACATTATTTCAATATTACATGACCTAGCCCTAAATTATATTTGCAATAAAATAGTGGAGAGATAGAAACATCTATCCCTGAAAAGATAGATGTAAAATTCTATATTCCTAAAAATTTAAAAATGCTTGCGAAGTCATAGTATATAAGGATGTTAGAAATATGTATCTTGTACATCTGAAGTTAAAAGCTACGATAATTGAAATTGTTATATCTCATTCTGTATCACTGACTAAGTTTCCTAATATAGTAATTAAAATAAAGTAACATATAATTTCCAGGTTATTGTTAAATTTGAATTTATAATTAGTCATTTAATGCGTTTTTATGTTGTTGTTGAATGGTTATAGTACTTATTAATTTTTGCAAAATTGGAAAAATGATTGCTAATATAATGAAAAATAATCCTTCTATATTATAGGGATAATGGTACATCCTGGAATGTTGAACATAAATATTGTTCCAAAAATAGTTAAATGGTTGATTTATCTCGCTTTTCATCATTTAGTAGTTCAAATAATTTAATTCAAATAGTTAAAGAAATAGAAGATACAATTCAAGATGAACCAAGTTAAAGAAATACATTGGATGCTTGCAAAGGCTCTATAAAAGGTATAGGTCAAGAATTCAAAGATGTCGAAATCATTCGTACTACAATTCGCAACTTCTACATTGTAAATAGCACGAATTTTATATTCGTGAAGAATGATCGTCAGCAAGTAACCGTCGAATGTGCATATGAAGGATGTGGATAGTGCATTCATGCTTCTCGTCTTGGAAATCAAGATAAATTTCTAATTAAAACCATGAACATCCATCACATATATCAAGTACAGTTGCAAAATCGATCTCATCCTAGCTAAGCTTTGAAGTATTGGATTTCAAATATTGTGAAAGAGAAGCTTCAAGATAAGCCGCTATATAGGCCAATTGATATTATAAAAGATATTCATCATGAATATGGCATGGAATTGCCATATTATCAAGCATGGCATGGAAAAGAGGTTGCTATCAAGGATCTTTATGGTCGGAGATCAGTTTCTTATGAACGAAAATGATGGTATTGCAATGCGATTCTTATGACCAACTCCGGCAGCATGGTGGAATATGAAACCATTAAAGATCAATTCAGACATATATTCATTTCATTTAAAGCCTTAATCAATGATTTCATTAAAGGTTGTAAATCTATGATATTCATGGATACAACATTTGTTAGGCATAAGGATTGTGGAGTTTTATTTAGTGCCACGATGAAAGATGTGAATGATGATATATTTTCCATACCATAGCTATTGTTAATATAGAAAATGATGATAATTGGGACCGGTTTTGTCAGAGTTTGAAAGGGGCCTTAGAGTCTTGTGATTAATATTATATACAGTATCTTACCATAATGATAGATACACATCAGGGACTTGTAAAAGTAATGCCGAAGTACTTTACTAGTAGCTATCACTCATATTACATTCGTCATGTTAAAGATAATTTCAAAAATCAGTTACGAAGTATAACTTTTGTAAATTTTAAAATTAATATTTAAAATAATTTCAGGTGATTAAGTCCGTGTTAGTCACATACATTATCCCTCAATTGTTCTATTTGCAAGTGCTTGTCAATCATCACATAGCTGAAAGGAAGAGATTAGTTGATTTATTAAATGTTGCTGCCTATACCCCAAATTTATTTATTTTTCCAAAAACTAATACGCAAACTTATTGCAGAAGCTCCAGCAATAAGAACTAACTTTAATCATGCATGCAAAGCCGAAGCATTAGGCAAATGCTTTATTTCCAGGTCTGTGTTGGAGTATCATGACATCTAGTGTGGCAAAGTGTTTCAACAGTTGGATCTTAGAGGCTTGATATCTTCTCATTTTTTGGATAGTTGATTATATAAGACACCAAATTATGCAATTGATGTATAATTGATGTACTCGAGGTCATAGTATACAAATCCATCTTTGTCTCAATCTGTAAAAGGTATTATAGAAAAATATAGAAAAGGTCAAAGGTTATCTGTATTTACTTCGAGCATCTTGATTTATGATGTAAAGGATACAAAATACTTAGTTAAAGTTGACCTACAAGAATGCACTTGGTCTTGTAGCAAATGGCGAATCTTTCATATACTATGTAAGCATGCATTGAAAAGGCTAATAGATCTTTATATCACTTTACTGATAATTATTACATGCCGATATGTATAAAGCAACATATGCAGAATTTATCAATCCAATTCTAGATTTTGAGGTGGCTAACAATATTTCAGATGTGATATATATTTTGCCTCCTATCACAAAGACTCGCCCTGGCGGGCCTAGGAAGAAGAGAAAAGCTTTACAAGTGAATTTATCAAAAATTATGAAATATGGGCAATGTAGGAAAGGACATGACAAAATAACTTGTAATAAGGCTATTGAGTAACTGCTTAAATTTAGTTTTGTTATCAGTAGAGACATTTTAAAAACTTGCATTTTATTTTAAAGTTGTAAAACATGAAAAAGTATATATTATATAGCTACAGGTGTATTTAAAATTTATAATTCAGATGCTTTGGTCTTATTCTTAATTATAAGAAGGTACATAGATATTTTTTGAATAAGCATATATTATTTCTTATCCTATGTTGTTAATATAATAGGTAATTTGATCATTTATATGCAAAACTTAATTTCTTATACAATTACTATGACCAAGTGCAGAGATAATAGAATTTGGTATACTTTTTGTGATTGTAAACATAGTCAACTTAAGTTGGTAAACACTTGAAATTAGCCTGCATATTGGTACAGGACGAGATGGAATTTAATAATTATTTTGTTTAATCATAAAGCTTGCAAAAGAAATTGCACATTACATAATATTACCTATCATTGTACAAATTTAAAGTAGTATGGTATATATTTAATTTTTTATTAGACTTAGATAAATTTGTTATGGAAGAAGTTCAGGTTTCATTGAAGTGCACTTGCATACAATGATTGATGGCTAAATTAATTTTCTTATTTTTATCCAAAGTTTGTCTCTTAATTTGATTGCTTTATATCATCAACCATGTTTACAAATAGTTTAGTTACTTCTTATTATATGCTTGAATTTGATTGGAAATCATATAACACTTCAAATTGGCATGAAAAATAGGTTATACAGCTTCCAGCAAAATCATTGTCGATAAATTTGCATTTGAGTTAGTTTTAAAATATCAGGATGTGGTTTTGCTAATAACCTTGTCGACAATATTTTGAGAAGGTTCTGTTCTAAGAGTCTAGACATATGTTTGTCGATAACTGTTTAATCTTTGTTGACAACATCATCGACAACTCTTTAATAATTTGTCAACAAGTTGTCATATGCCATGCATGCCAAATCCCGTAGTTTTGCCATATCCTTATGTTTTCATTTTTTGGCTTTCTCAACTCAAGATATTAAACCTTTTTGCTTCTCCGTTGACTTGAAATTACTTGATAATCACCTCAAACTAATACCTTATCATTGAAATACTACTATTATAAAATTTGCGATAATCTACATAGCCTTTGTACAACATTCTTGACATAAAATTATTAGCATATACATAAAGAGCAGTAGCCATATATCTCTAAAGATAGAAATTCATTAGTAATAGATAAGATTCATTGACAATAAAGTCCCAATACATCATTTTACAAAAACTGAATATCCAAAATGATATATTGCATCGATATGTTCGAAATTACAACTAATGAAATATGAAATACATTATAAGATTACAAACACAACAAAAAAGAAATGAGAAGCCAGTAATGTCCTCCTATAGGTTTGGATCATGTGAGTCAGTATTAGATGAAGACCCGTCAAGTACTAAAGTCTAAGATGATGAAGCAGATTTCTTCTTTTTTGAAACAGATGCCCACATCCGATTGGATGGCCCTATCCAAGCTTGTGAAGGCCGGTAGGAAGAAAATCAAATAGGCTTGAAAGTGGTTTGGACAGGAGGTCGGGAGGAAATAGGTGAGGGCTGAGGGAAAGCTGAATGTCAAGGTATGCTAAAGAAAAGATGATCCATGCGACTGACCAAAAATTGCAACTGTCACTGAAGAGTTTCCAAAGATGCATCAAATCTCTCGTGTCACCTCTCCACATCAGTAGTAAATAACCTGAGAAGTCCACAAGCACTCTACATCATCTCTAGGAGTCTTCCTGCATCAGAGGCTAATTCAGAAAGTGAAGTAGGGGTTGCCTATGTATCTCCCTATCCAAAATGCCCTGAAAAACCTATGGATGACCCATCCTTGGATAGGTGTGCCATCAATATGGTCACCCCTCTCTCTATCTCAAATAACCTCCTCTCGAATACAAGTTATCTATCTGAAAATTTTAGCATATCAGAGGATAAGTTTTTTAGTTCCTTTATCAACCCTGAAATCATCTAAGGAAAAATATGGGACAATAGCTACCAAATTTGAATTTGGTATAGAAGAGGGGTCCCACTAACTAACATAATAAGATGATTGAACGTGCCTGTAACCTCTCGAGCAATGGTGGATATCTGATCAAGATGAAGCTCGGTGTGACTGCCCTGGGTAGAAGGTGTCACATGCGGGGATGGAGCATCTAAATGAATTCGATGTCGATGCTGTCAACCAGACTATATCTCAGACCCCTCAAGAGCCTTAGAAGGATCTCCAACATCCTCAGCTAGTGGGCCTGGCTTCTCAACTACTATAACATGTGCATGAGACAAGGAAGGTCCTTCCTCCTCACCTACCTCATCCTCATCATCTCGGGCCTAACACCCCTAACTCTGGTCCAACGATCATTCACTTTATTAAATCTCATCTTACATAGTGAATGTTCATTATAAATATCCGTATATCCAATTTCACATAAGGTCTCATCCTTGAGTCTTATTCCTACTAATCTAAATACATAGATGAGAGCCATGCAATATGGTAGTGCAGCTTTCTTCTTGGGCATCGCATCCTTCATAGTAATTAAAATCAATTCAGGCAGATTGATTGGGATTTCCTTAAGAATGTCAAACTTCACCAATATATCTTGACTGGTCACTGTTGCTGCTAAGATCGCCGTGACCCGTAGCTGCTGTCTGAGTCGGAGCGCGCTTCCTTCGCTATCTCGCCGTCCGGTGGACCTGGACCTGCAAGACAAGGGTTAATGACCCGGGCCGGGGTTTTCGACGAGGGCACTCCGATGATCAAGTCAGTGACGATCTAGGAAAACAGGTCCTCCTGGTCGAGCCCCTTCTTGATGGACTCCACACTAGGAGGAGTGAGTAGTGTAAGAATGGGATGCAAGTATGTCGGGGGAAGTATGGCCGGGTTAGAGGGAGTCTCTGTGTAGCCCTTCCGCCCGACCTTGCTCGAGGATACTGGTGGTGCCGTGCTCCTCTTCTTGGTGGAGCTTGCACCTGTGTTCAAGTAGTATGGCTTGTGCCTTGCTTGTGTTGTGGTTGTTACCTCCAAGTTTTTATGAACTAGGTTACTGTTGGGCGTTCATCTTGGGATCTCCATCGGGCTGTCAGGCGCGTGCGACGGTATCTCGAGGAACCTTTCCCAATCTGTGATAAGGGAAGCTGTCATGTGCTCTGACATTTCCCTTGGTGGCCTCATTCCGGAAAACCTGGCAGTGCCTCGATTGGTGGGCCGCCGCCTGTGGGATTCGAATCTCCTGGTTGACTTCCTCTCTCGGGTGGTTCAGGCAGTTGGTGAGGAGTGTGGCACCTCGATCAGTGTGTTTCTTCCCTTCCTGGTGTAACCGGCGGCTGTAGGCGATCAGTACGGTCTGGCAAGTGTCCTAATGTAGTCCTCGGATGGCTCGTCGGTGTCCTGGGATGGCGGTGCCCATGTCCGAGTTGGGGCTGAGCTGGAATGGTAGGGCTCGCTCCGACATAGGCGCCCCGAGCTTGTAGGGTCGTCTCGATGGAAGAGGGCAGAGGGCGGGCCCGATCCATAGGGCTCGCACTCGGAGAGGCTCCACGTGGTGGAGAAGGGCTGAGCTCGACTCCGACCACAGGGCTCGATCTCTGAGGGTCTCGCTCTGGAGGGCAAAGTGCGGGCCCGGTCCAGAGGGCTCACACTTGGAGAGGCTCCACATGGTGGAGGAGGACTGAGCTCGACTCCAACCACAGGGCTCGATCTCTGAGGGTCTCGCTCCGGAGGGTAGAGTGCGGGCCCGGTCCAGAGGGCTCGCACTCGGAGAGGCTCCATGTGGCAAAGGAGGGCTGAGCTCGACTCCAACCACAGGACTCGATCTCCGAGGGTCTCGCTCTGGAGGGCGGAGTGCGGCTTCGGCCTAGGCATCCCGAGCTCGCGGGACAGACCTGGCGGAGGACAGAGCTCGGCTCGTTGTCTCGAGGGAGCTCAGCTCAGCTCGGTAGAGGAGTCCGGGCAGGAGAATTGACATGGCGTCCGACACGGTGGCTTCCTTTGACGTGGCCTGTCGGCTCTCCCATGTCAGCGATCGCGCCACATCATTTGCCTCCCATTCTCGAGGCTCGCTAGTGCGCGGCGCTCGGGCCAAAGAAAGTAATTGTGGTGCTGACATGGAAAGGCAGAGATCTGCCGCAATGATGGCCATGATTGCTGGCACTTGTGAGACGGTCCTGCGAGCCAATGCGGGGGCGCCATATGGCCACATCTGAGGAGTAGTTAATGTTGGCACAGAATTCAGAACATCTGGGATGCCATTTTTGTCGATGGGCATCACGTGGCGTGGATCCATTAGCGGAGGGGTCGGATCGGTACAGATCCATCAGGTCATTTTGAAATGAAAAGAGGGCCTTACCCGAAACATCCATTCTTTTGAATTCTCCATGCTTGCTGCTGTATTCGAGCTTTCTTCTTCCTCCCAGTTGCCTCGAATCTTCTAAGAAACCAGGTCAGTCCCCTCTTTCTTCCCCCTTCACCAGAGTAGGGTCCTTCCTCTAGGTTTAGGGTCTCCTTCAAGTCGAGTCCGCTCTTTCGTTCTCCATCTCGAGTCCTTCACTTCTCTTATTCTTGAGGATGTCCCGCTTTGGCCCGGGCTTCCGCCCCTTCACTGATCAGGGTGAGGCCGGTCCCTCCGAGCGGAGGCCAACGTCTTCTTCTTCCTCCGGTGGGAAGGAGGATGGACTCGCTTCGAGTTCAGTAGGAGGCATTCTCCCGGTCCATTGCTCATCAAGAAACCAAGATCCGGTCCTTCTCTCCCTCCTCCTTCTTCTATACCTATTTCTGAGTCTGCCCAGTCCACAGGTCCTAGCGGGGTCACCTCGATGATCACCATCGAGGAACTGGGGACCATTCGGGATGTCTATGGCATCCCATATTCTGTTCGGCTATGATCCCTCGTCCGGGGGAACAGGTCACTTCCAGTGGCCCGGGCCACCTTGCTTTTTACGAGGAGACCTTTTCTGGGGGTCTCCGATTTCCTTTCCATCCCTTCTTCCTGTCCGTCTTAGACAACTATCATTTGGTCCCTGCCCAACTAGTGCCAAACGCCATTAGGGTCATCTTCTCCTTCATCGTGCTCTGCCACCTCCACGGGTTTGTTACCCGGTTCTCTTTGTTCAGGGCTTCTTTGCCCTGAAGCGCCACCCGACTGAGGACGGGTGGTGGTCCTTGTCTTCTCGCCCGAATGGCATTAAATTCGAACTCCCCTCTTCCATCAAGGGATGGAAGAATAAATTCTTCTTTGTCGCGGTTGAGGGGGTTGACTGGGTCTGGAGCAATCCGGACCAGTCCCCCAACCAAAATTCTATGGTCGATGCGGCTGATCGGGATGACTACGAACAACTCCGCACTGCCCAGATTCCTTCCCTCGAGGTCCTATTATCATAGCAGAATCTTTTCGACACCAGGGTCGACCCAACAAATGGGTTGGGTGAGTTCGACCTGAACTTTTCTTTTTCTTCCTTGCATTTCTTACATTGCTTCTTATGGGCTCTGACCGTTGTGTGACTTGCATGCAGGGATGATTTTTACAGAGAGTGACCTGCTGGCGATCACCCGAAAAAGGCCGCCAACCAGGCTGGTCGAGGAGCCTCCGACGAGGCGGGTCCGGGACGAGAGCGCACCTGCGACTGCTCTTACCGTGGTGGCCGATCCGAGCCCTGCTGCTCCGGTCGGCCAGAGTTCAGGGGCGTCCCGAGCTGCCCCTGCACCGGTGGAGAGAGCAGTATTTGCGGTGCCAGGGCTGGTCCAGCAGGAGGCCCAAGAGATCTCAGAGTGGTGCGGTCATCAGGGGGCGGCCTCCATCGCAGAGCCCGACATAGTAGCCCGGGCAAGGGTCGTAGCTGCTGCTGCTGCGTCTTCCAGTCCTCCGAGTCCACCTATGATCGAGATCGGGGATGAGGAGGTTCGAGCCGGGACCGAGGCTGCAACTGAGGCGCCGCCTGCACGGGTACCAGCTCCTCAGCCTGCCCCCGGGGGTCCTGTGGTTAGTGGGGCAAGGCCGGCTATCGCAGGAGAGAGCAAGAGGGAGGAGGCGCGACGTCGACACCCTTTCAAGATGGGGCCGGAGAGCTCATTCCTCCGGAATCCCGCACTGGTCGAGTGCATGATGGATTTCTTAATCCAGATGTGCGATCGGCAAGAGATGGCTGGACTGCGGCTGAACGACGTCCTCAGCGCCATCTTCCCCCAGCTTTACTCGGTGAGTTATCTCTTCTTCTCTTTTTTCTCTTTCTTTCTTTTTTTTTAGCTGACCTCTTTTCATGGTATAGATCGGTGCCGAGGCCCTCTTCAATAAGGGCTGCTATCAGAACTGGGAGCGTATCGAGCGACAACAAGCGGCCAAGATCGAGGCTCTGAAGACCGATCTGAAGCAGAAGGCCGGGGCGAACGGGGCGCTCGAGCGGAAGGTCGAGGACCTGGAGAAGCAGCTCGCCAACATTGAGGGATGAGCGAAGAAACTCCTGGAGGCCCGTGACCTGGAGCGGAGTCACTCAAAGAAGGATATCGACGATCTCTCCGCCGTCGAGAAGAAGCTGAACTAGTACAGTGCCGAGGCTGATCAGTACAAGGAGGCCTCTCGAACTGCCCAAGCGAAGCTGGCAGCAGGGAATGCGAGGCTAGCCGTGGCTGAGAAGGCGGCGGAGCTGGCAGGCAAGTCGGCGGAGGCTGCCAGGTTGGAGGCCGTCGAGGCAAGGAAGGGGGCCGCCGAGACCAGGAAAGATGCTGAGGAGGCCGTTGCCAAGTTCAAGGCCTCGGAGGAGTTCGTCACCGAAATCCACCAAACAGTGTCGGACTCCTTTTATAAAGGCTATATGTTCTTGCGCGGCCGGATCGAGGCGTCTGTTCCCGATAAGGACCGCGACCGTCTCAGGTACCCCTCAACCTCGGATGCAGAACCTGATGAGGAGGTTGTCATCGAGGAAGCTGTGGCTCCCGAGCCTCCGATGCCAGCCGAGGCCGAGCCATCCGAGGTCAGAGCCCTTCAGCCGGAGGTCCATGAAGGCGAGGCCTCTCAGCCTCAAGACTCACCAGAGGGCTGGCCAGTACAGAGTAGTCCTTTCTTTTTTTTTTCTTTTGTATTTTGTTTCTTTTTGTACTTGGTCGGGGTCACCCGGCATGTCGGGGGGCCTGTAGAATACTTGTAACTAGTCCTTGGTTAATGAAATTTGAACTTTCTTACAACCCGTCTTTTGCTTGGTTCTTCCCTCTTTTTCTCTTTCCTTCACTCTCCTCTCTCTTTTTCTTCTTTTTTTTCTTTCTCTTTTCTTTTCTTTTTTTTTTTTTGATGAGTGGGGAGATCAGAGAAGAGGGTCTCACCTTGCCTGGGGCTGAATTACCAGGCTTTGGTGTCGGCAAGTCGAGCGCAAGGTTCTGGCAGTTGTGAGCAGCTGGGCTCGATGGTTCCTTGGCCGGAGAGCTGGACCCCGATCCAAGATGCCTGAGGGCTGATCTCAGGTCTTGGATGCCTTGGAGCTAGGCTCGAGGCCTTCCTAGCCGGAGCACTGGGCCCCGGTCCAGGGATTGCCTGAGAGCTGGACTCAGGTCTTTGGCGCCTTGGAGCTAGGCTCGAGGTGTTGATAGGAACTTCTTGGCTCGAAGGTCCCTTGGCCGGAGATCTGAGCTCCGGTCTTGGGTTGGCATCTCGAAGCTGGGCTCGGAGACGGTTGATATTGCAAGCGGCGTGGCTCAAAGATCCCTTGGCATCTCGGAGCTGGGCTCGAAGACTGTTGGGATTGAGAGCAGCTTGGCTCGAAGGACCCTTGGCCGGAGATCTGAGCTCGGTCTTGGGCTGGCATCTCAGAGCTGGGCTCGAAGACGTTGATGATTGAGAGCGGCGTGGCTCGAAGATCCCTTGGCATCTCAGAGCTGGGCTCGAAGATGGTTGGGATTGAGAGCAGCTTGGCTCAAAGATCCCTTGGCCGGAGATCTGAGCTCCGATCTTGGGTTGGCATCTCGGAGCTGGGCTCGAAGACGGTTGGGATTTAGAGAAGCTTGGCTCGAAGATCCCTTGGCCGGAGAATTGAGCTCCGATCTTGGGTTGGCATCTCGGAGCTGGGCTCGAAGATGGTTGATCTTGCGAGCGGCGTGGCTCGAAGATCTCTTGGCATCTCAGAGCTGGGCTCGAAGATGTTTGAGATTGAAAGCAGCTTGGCTTGAAGATCCCTTGGCCGGAGATCTGAGCTCCGATCTTGGATTGGCATCTTGGAACTGGGCTCAGAGATGGTATATATTATGAGCGGCGTGGCTCGAAGGTCCCTTGGCATCTCGGAGCTGGGCTCGAAGATGGTTGGGATTGAGAGCATCTTGGCTCGAAGGTCCCTTGGCCGGAGATCTGAGCTCCGGTCTTGGGTTGGCATCTCGAAGCTGGACTCAAAGACGTTGATGATTGAGAGCGGCGTGGCTCGAAGATCCCTTGGCATCTCGGAGCTGGGCTAGAAGACGGTTGGGATTGAGAGCAGCTTGGCTCGAAGATCCCTTGACCGGAGATCTGAGCTCTGGTCTTGGGTTGGCATCTCGGAGCTGGGCTCGGAGACAGTTGATATTGCAAGCGGCGTGGCTCGAAGATCCCTTGGCATCTCGGAGCTGGGCTCGAAGACAGTTGGGATTGTGAGCAGCTTGGCTCGAAGGTCCCTTGGCCAGAGTTCTGAGCTCCGGTCTTGGGCTGGCATCTCGGAGCTGGGCTCGAAGATATTGATGATGCTTTCCTGCAAGACAGATAGATGCTCATGCAAGGAAAAAATCATTATCATTATTATTGATGGGAAACCTTACATTATTGATGGTATCCTCGTAGATTGCAGGCATTCTATGTTCGAGGGAGCTTGACGCCGTCGAGATCTTCGAGGTAATAGGCCCCTTGTGAGGGGGCTTCAGCCACCTTGTGGGGGCCTTCCCAATTTAGTGAGATGCCTCTGCCCGGCGCAGCACCAAGTCTCCGGGTTTAAAGGCTTCTGGCCTAACCTGGGTGTTGCAGTACCGGGCTGCTCGCTGTCGGTGGGCTTTGTTGAGGTCGGTGTAGTCTATACAGATCCTCGTTGTCTCTTGGTAGAGACAATGGCATTGAGCAAGTTGAGCCCGAGCTGGCCCAAGATCACGTTGTAGGCGGGAAGGAGCTTGTCGACCATGAAAGTCATCAAAATGGTGCTCTGCCGGTGGTGATCTTGAGTGATCTCTCCCTCCACCCTTACGGATCACCTATGAAACCAGCAAGGGAGGTATGCACAGGTTTGAGTTGATTGGGAGAAGGGTTCATCTTGGAAAAGGTATCATAAGAAAGCATGTCTGCGGAGCTTCCACTATTAACCATGATGTGTTTTACAGGATGCTTCACGGTCGTCTTCTCGGTAACCATGGCATCATTATTTACACACATTTTTTTTGTCTCCCCCTTCCCTCATAAAGGAGAGTACATTCTGAAGATCCCCTGCCCTCCGGGCTCTTTGGGCACACGCGCAGCTCCCCAGGAGATCATGCCCACCGGCTTCTCGGTGGGACGGTTATCAATGACTGGAGCTGGCGGGAGAGCGACGAGCGCCTGGGATTCCATCTGAGGTCTGCCCCCGACAAACCTTTTGAGGTAACCCCTCTTGATGAGTTCTTCAATTTTCCACTTGAGGTTGCGGCATTCCTCAGTATCATGGTCATGGTCGCGGTGAAAGCAGCAGTACTTCGATTTATCACAGCCAGTGGAGGACTTCATCAGAAGCGGGCATCTCAGGTACTCCTCGCCTTCGATCTCCATGAAGATTTTCGTCCTCGGGACGAGGAGAGGGGTGTAACTTTCCTCAGGAATGGGAGCACTTTTCGGTATCGGCCCCCTCCGGGAGCTTGGACTTGGGGTTCTAGCTTTCGGGTCCCGGGCATCTCGGTGGGGGTTGGCCTCTTCAGTGGCTTCCTGTCGAGCTCCCATCTCGTACGGTCTGCCTCCTTAGCGCGGATGTACTTTTGGACTCGAAGAAGGAGCTTGGAATAAGTCTTGGGGGCTTCTTGTCCAGCGAGTAGGTCAGGCGGGAGGTCCTGAGCCCTCGCTTTAGCGCCAGCATGGCAACTGGCTCATCAAGGTTGTAAATTTTCAACGCGGCAGCCTTGAGGCTGGCCACGTAGTCCCGCAGGGGCTCGCGGTCCTGCTACCAGATGGAGAAGAGGCTGTCTGCCTCTCGTGGCAACTTCCTGCAGGCGTCGAAGTGGGCCACGAACTTCTGTCCTAACTTGATGAAAGAGTTGATGCTCTTCGACTCCAAACGGGTGAACCATACCCGGGCTGCTCTCCGGAGAGTGGCAGGAAAGGCGACGCAAAGAAGAGCGTCAGTGGCCCCCTAGACCCTCATGAGGGTCCGGTAGCTTTCTAGGTGGTCCAGGGGGTCGGTGATCCCATCGTAAGGATCCACCTGTGGCATCCGGAATCGATGCGGGATCGGCTTCGCTTGGATTTCTTAGGAGAATGGGGGACGGGCGTCGTAGCCCGCTGGCTCACTAACGGAGCCTTGCATGTTGGCAAACCAGCGGGAGAACTCCTCCAGCTTGCGCTCATATTCCTCTAGGCGCTTCTCCGCTGTGCACCTAACGGCTTCGTCAGTAGACCCCTCCCTCGAAGGAGACAGAAGGTGACATGGGTGCCTGGCACCCGTGGCGAGGGATCTTGCTTTTCTTACCTCGGTGGGGCCTTGATGCTGCCCTTCCGAGATTTGGTGAGTGACTCTTCATGTCGGTAGACCCGGCTCGCTGCCTTTTCGCCGGAGTCAGATGACTATCCCGGTTGTCGGTGACGACCCGCGGCTGCGAAGGCCTTCCTTGGAAGGAGCACAGGCTATCGCGGGGAGCTGCGGCGTGGGCCATCGGAGTTCCTAGCTGCTAGTGGGTAGCCAAGGACCGGTGCTGATACTGAAGCTGGCGCACTGCTGTGGCGAGGATCTGCATTTGCTGGGTGAGTGCGGCCAGCTGAGACTTCGCCGGAAGTGGTTGAACTGGAGCGGATGGCCCCGCCTCGAGATTGTGTGGGTTCCCTCGGGAAGGGGAGTCCCCTGCATGGCGGGCGGAGGCCTCTCCCGCTCATGTCATCACCATCCTTTCGTGGAGCGCCAATCTGCAGAGAGATGGAGGGCTTGACCGGCCCCCTAACTGGCGCACCAATCTGTTGCCGCCAAGATCGCCGTGGCCCGTAGCTGCTGTCGGCGTCGGAGTGTGCTTCCTTCGCTATCTCGCCGTTCGGTGGACCTAGACCTGCAAGACAGGGGTTAGTGACCCGGGCCGGGGTTTCCAGCGAGGGCACTCTGACGGTCAAGTCAGTGACGATCCAGGGGAACAGGTCCTCCTGGTCGAGCCCCTTCTTGATGGACTCCACACTAGGAGGAGTGAGTAGTGTAAGAGTGGGATGCAAGTATGTCGGGGAAAGTATGGCCTGGTTAGAGGGAGTCTCTGTGTGGCCCTTCCGCCCGACCTTGCTCGAGGATACTGGTGGTGCCGTGCTCCTCTTCTTGGTGGAGCTTGCACATGTGTTCAAGTGGTATGGCTTGTGCCTTGCTTGTGTTGTGGTTGTTACCTCCAAGATTTTGTAAACTAGGTTACCGTTGGACGTTCATCTTGGGATCTCCATCGGGCTGTCAGGCACGTGCGGCGGTGCCCCGAGGAGCCTTTTCCGATCCGTGATAAAGAAAGCTGTTATGTGCTCTGACATTCCCCTTGGTCGCCTCATTCCGGGAAACCTGGCAGTGCCTCGATTGGTGGGTCGCCGCCCCTGAGATTTGAATCTCCTGGTTGACTTCCTCTCTCGGGTGGTTCAGGTGGTTGGTAAGAAGCGTGGAGCCTCGATTAGTGGGTTTCTCCCCTTCCTGGTGTAACCGGTGGCTGCAGGCAGTCAGTACGGTCTAGCAGGTTCCCAATGTAGTCCTCGAGCGGCTCGCCAGTGTCCTGGGATGGTGGTGCCCACGTCCGAGCTGGGGCTGAGCTGGAATGGCAAGGCTCGCTCCGACCTAGATGCCCCGAGCTTGCAGGGTCGTCTTGGTGGAGGAGGGCAGAGTGCGAGCCCGGTCCAGAGGGCTCGCACTCGGAGATGCTCAATGTGGTAGAGGAGGGCTGAGCTCGACTCCGACCACAGGGCTCGATCTCCGAAGGTCTCACTTTGAAGGGCAGAGTGTGGGCCCGATCCAGAGGGCTCGCACTCAGAGAGGCTCCACGTGGCGGAGGAGGGCTGAGCTCAATCTCCGAGGGTCTCGCTCTGGAGGGCAAAGAGTGGGCCCGGTCCGGAGGGCTCGCACTCGGAGAGGCTCCACGTGGCGAAGGAGGGCTGAGCTCGACCCGACCATAGGGCTCGATCTCCGAGGGTCTTGCTCCGTAGGGCAGAGTGCAGGCCCGGTCCAGAGGGCTCGCACTCGGAGAGGCTCCACGTGGCGAAGGAGGGCTGAGCTTGACTCCAACCACAGGGCTCGATCTCCGAGGGTCTCACTCTAGAGGGCGGAGTGCGGCTCCGGCCTAGGCATCCCGAGCTCGCGGGACTGACCTGGCGGAGGACGGAGCTCGACTTGTTGTCTCGAGGGAGCTCTGCTCAACTCGGCAGAGGAGTCCAGGCAGGAGAATTGACGTGGCGTCCGACACGACGGCTTCCTTTGACGTGGCGCCTGTCGGCTCCCCCATGTCAGCAATCCCGCCACATCAGTCACTAAATCAAATTTTTCATTCTTGGAAAGAATGATTTTTGAGATGATATGGTGCAAGAGTCTTTTCTTTATATTAAAATCCCTAGCCTCAATCTTTGTAACTTCTTCTTCATCCTCTTTCTCTAATAGATAATTTAGCTTATCACTTTTTCCATCAAAAGAATCTTCAAAAACACCATCAATAAGAATCCTAAGAGCTTGTCCTAGGATCTCTTCATTCACATTTATTTCCTTTCCCTTAACTATGGAGGTTATTGATCTTTTATCAAAAGAAGCATTTTGATAAAATTCTTTCACCAACTCGATATAAACTGAAACCTTAGTTTTGCAAAAAAAATCCCCACCCTTGCGATTTTATCATTTTTCCTATTATAAAGCATTCTCTTTCCAAAAAATTAAAGTCTACTATCCTTCCCAAATCAACTGTGCGATTAAGAAAAGAGATATTGCCTGGAGCTCTAGAAGTTGAAGGCATTTGGGGTTGGCTCGACTATCTACTACTACTTTCACCGCGAGTGAGTCTTTGACCCTATGTAGTGTGAACCTTGGGTGCCATGTGCGATGATAATTTTTTCAAGGTGAAGGTTTTATAGTTAGATAACATGAAATAATAGGTTAGAGTGGAAAGAAAAGTGGTTCCGATTGGTTTTTAAAAGATAAATGGATACCAGGGTATGGATAGATTGCAATGGTTGAATGCTAGACTCAACGAAAATGAGATGAACGAAGAGAGACTTCGGGGTTTTTTGAAGGACTTTGGAGGTTAGATTAATTTGTCAGTGAAAAGGGTTTGGGCATGGAAAGTCGAACGATTAATATGGAAGAAATATTTTTTTAAAGATGAACGCGATATCTATCAAATTGGTTTCAATTTATATTTGAATATGAATGAATTAATGTCACTGAACTATTTAAGGGGTTTATCGTTAAAATAAATACAAACATGAATAAGGTATGCTCCTCGGCACTAAAATAGTTAAAGGCCACAAAATTATCAACCGCATTTTCGACAAATAGGATATTTCCTCAACCAAATTATCTAAATTTCATCTAAATTTAATTTTATTTTATATTTCATGATAAAGAAAACTAAAAATTCAATTCATTTTATTTTATATTTCATCTAATTTTTTAAAGTTTGTAGATAATGCAACAAATATTTTAAACATAATAAAATTCAATCTGATATTTTGTAGAGAATAAAATAAGCAAATTATTGTCAAAATATATATAAATGATTTATATTGCTTCTTGTTGACTCTGGTCTTGATTTTAATGATTGACAAAATACTAAAGTATATATGAGTACTAATTATATTTTTAAGTGTGTTTATCAGATCTTAGTACTCTCCATGTTGAATGAAGAAATATATGTTTTCAGTTGAAGAAGTCATGGAATTTTAAGTTATGGACCATGGAATATATATTGAAGACCTTGAAGGACTCAAATATTAAATTTGGATAAGTTTCGGCACTGGTCAAGTCAAGTGTCAACACTTGAAAGTGTCGACACTTGGAAGTGTCGACTCACAGAAAGCTTGGGCTGATACACAGAAAACAATTTTCAACCGGCACGCTGAAGTGTTGACTCATGGTCAGCCAAGTGTCGACTCATGAACAGTGAAGTGTCGACTCAAGGCCTAAGACCAAACAAAAGACAGAACGAGCTGATTTCAGGATTTTGGTCAAGTGTCGATTCATGGACTGAAGTGTCGACTCAAAGTATCGACTCACCAGATGAAGTATCGACTTACCAGTGTAGAGTAGAAAACTTCAGAAGACATTTTGGGTTAAGTGTCGACTCACTGATTTCAAGTATTGATTCAAGGTGTCGACTCACGAAGGTCAAGTATCGACACTTGCTGTAACGGCTAGTTTTTCTGAAGCACAGAACTTTTCTAGATTATGTCTAACGATCATATTTTCTTCTCCAACAGTCATAAACGATCATCTATAGTTTGAAAAGCTATATAAACACCAAAAATCAAATGGGAAAGTAATCCTTTGGTGAGATTATTGAATATCCTTTAAGGATTCAAGAGTTGAGTGGTTCAAGCCTTCAAGCTTCCAAAAATAAGAGAGTGCATCCAATTCCACAACATTAAGCTTCATTCAAAGGCTTCAACAAATTGAAGACAAACTTCTTCAATATCATCCAAAAACTTCAAAAAGATATTTACTTTATTTTAGAAAGCTTTTATTGTACTCTTTCATATTGTTCTTACATTATTTACTCAAGGTTGTTGGTGAGCCTTTGTGAAAAACCAACCTGAGGTTGTTGGTTAGCCTTTGTATCAAAACCAACGAGGTTGTTGGTGAGACCGCAAAACCAACAAGAGTTTTGGTTAGCCTAGAAAACCAAGGAGTTTGACTTGTGAGCCCGGTGAAAACAAGTTGGGTTTTGATTAATGAACTCGGAAAACTAATCGGCTGTAATCTTGGTGATTATAGTAGAATTCCCAAGGAAAACTTGGAGAGTGGATGTAGGTACCTTGGAGTGCACCGAACCACTATAAATTTATTATGTTTGTGTGGTTGTTTTCTTTGTATATTTACTTTATTAATTCCACTGCATATTATTTTGAAGCACACAAATACTTTGGCAAAATACAAGCACTTAATTATACTTAGTACATACTTGTTTAGTCCATCATAAATTATTGCAAATAATTTTATAAAATCCAATTCACCCCCCCTCTTGGGTTGCTTCATCCCTGGGCAACACTTCTGTGTATATCTAAGAAGTATCATGTTGGATGTACTTATTGAAACACGATTAACTAATTGTGTATACTTTTTATTTGACTATATACACACTATATTTTAATTATGTACAACCTCTATTTAACTGTATACATAGATTATTTTAATTGTGTACATAGACTATTTAATTGTGTATGCTTTTTATTTGACTATGTATATCCTATATTTTGACTGTATACAATCTCTTTTTAACTATATATATAGGTTATTTTAACCATATACAAAGATTATTTAAATGTATATACTTTCTAATTAATTATATATATATACTATTTAACTGTGTACATCATCTATTTAACTATGTTTATCCTCATTTAACTATGTATACACTCTATTTACTATGCCACCGGCAATTTTACTATATAACTTTAATTTAACTAAGTACATCTTTTATTTAACTATATACAAACTCTATTTTACTGTGCATAATATTTATTTAATTATATATACCTTTTATTTAATTATATATACATTATTTTAAATTATGTACACTCTCTATTTAACTGTGCACATACTTTATTTTACTATGTACATAGTATATTTTACTGTGCCGCCAAAAATTTAACTATATACCTTATATTTAACTATATACAAACTCTATGTAACTATATACAATATCTATTTAACTATGTATACCATCTATTTGATTATATATAACCTTCATTTGCCTATATATATCCTCTAATAGCTGTGTACAATATCTATTTTACTATATACAATATTTAATTAACTGTGTACAATCTCATTTATTTGTATACACCCTCTATTTAACTATGTACATACTTTATTTTACTGTGTATAATATCTATTTAATTTTAACTATGTTTACCTTCTATTTGATGTATATACCATCTATTTAGCTGTATACAATCTCTATTTAACTATATATATCCTCAATATTTAATTGTGTACATACTTTATTTAATTGTATGTACTATTTAAGTTTGTACATTTTTATTAACTATGTCATGGACTATTTGACTATGTACCCCTTTATTTAACTACATGTATATTCAATTTAACTATATATTTTTTTATTTAACTATATGCACACTCTATTTAACTGTGTACTATTTTATTTAACTATATACAATATCTGTTTATTGTGTATAGAGATATTTAATCGTGCTTACCCTCTACTTGATTGTATACACCCTCTATTTTAATTGTATACAATATCTATTTGACTATGTTCACCTTTTATTTAACTATGTGCAATATTTTTATTACTGGATACACATAATAATTTTGAGGGTGTATATACTGTATTTAACATACGCATACTCTATTTAATTGTATACAACTTTATTTAACTATGTAAATATTGTTTAATTGTACACATATGCTATTTAACTTTATATATAGTCTATTTATCTGTATGAATAGGTTATTTAAATATATAAGTATGCTATATACAGTTAAATATAGGATTTATACAGTTAAATAGAGGATATACATGTTAAGAATATGGTGTATAAAGCTAAAATAATTGTTTAAAAGTTTTTTCTACATAATTTAATGAAGACAGCTTGTTCAGTCTTTTTATCGATAATTATTGTTTAGTTATCGATAAATTTATTGACAAATGGTACATAGTTATCGACAACATTATTATCTATAAGTAAAATAGTAGCTTTTCCAATATGACTGTCAATAAATTTGTTGACAACCTTTTTTATCCGAGACTAAAATATAAAATGCCTCTAAAAAATTATCGATACCATTATCGACAAACCTATAGTCTGAAAGTTAAAAACAAAATAACCCTGCAAAATTATAGACAACATTATTGATAAACCAGGAGATTTATATTAAAAATAAAGAAAAGATAGAAAATTATCGATAACTTTGTCGACAAATGTGCACCAGTAAACTTCAAAATAGAAAATATATAAGAAATTATTATAAAAATTATCAACAAAACTACCAACATGACATAAAATTTTGAAGAAATATGGAAAGTTGTTGAAATAATTGTTGACTATCAAATAGCTTGAAGTTATAAAACATAGTGAAGCATGGTATACTTGAATTAGGCTATAAAATCATAGAATAAGGTGGAAAACTAAAAGTAAAATATGTTTCAATCAATTTTTAGTAACGTCAGAGAAAGGACACTATTTTTAACCCTGCTCATCATAAGTAACATCCTGCTTAGTATATAGCAGATATGCTTATCTACGTTAATGCACATTTGAAGTAACACAATATATAATACAAGTAAGATTTAACTATGCATTGATAAATATATGTACATTCTTAGTGTATCAACAATTGCACATAACTATCAACCAAAATATGTTACAAGGTTGTCATTCAGACTTTTGATAAACTGACAATGATGTCTATATAAACACGATGTCCTAATCTTGTTTACTACACATTATCTTTTTCATAGCTTGGCATAAAATTTTTATGGGTAACATAATAATGATGATACAAGATGGTCCCTGCTAGCCAACTCCTGTATAGTGATGGATCCTTGAACTCCTCATCTAATATCTGGAATCACCTCTAGTCAAAATTTTGGAGAACATTAGGATATGAACTCCACAATCTACTGAATCATAACCCCGCTCCAAATAGTCTCGAACATCTTAGACTTTGTGTTCAAGGATGAAATATCCTAATCATTTCCAAGCTAAAATCGCACGAATATTGCCTACATCATATAAATACAAAACAAAATATATTATCCATAGTTATAGGTAAATAAAAAAGCAAGTAAGAACATTGAATAAGTATTACTTACATATTTAATGGCTTCCTGTGATATGTTATAACTCCATAATGAGTTATACCAATCACATTAGAGCTCCTTCAAATATAAGACCAGGAGGTACCAATGACATCCTGTGTTCGTTGGCATGAAGGGGTAGCTATAATGCTAAAGATCAAACAGTCGAATATTGTCCATCCATTTTTGAATGCTCGAACGTGCCAAATATAGGATGCCTGAGGTGACATCTAAGGTCACCTCAATAATCAATGATAGGTGTTCAAGCAAATCAAGCTACATCAAATAGAAGAAATGATGGAGATGCTAGTAATAACACCAAGCAAATAAAAATTAAATATTGGTTTAGAAGAACTTTTGTACCCATATCTCACAGTGCAAAAATAAAATACGATTCTAGAATGACTGCATGTCCTCTATATCTCCAAGCTCCAATATATAAAAGTATACATTAATGATCTACATATTGAAAAAAATAGCTATTAGTATACAATAAGAAAGGAAAAAATGCCATAGAAGAAAAAAATTTTATACATCACTCCATCATGGCCCATCATGAAGAAGTTGATCCAATACATCACAGATACAAGAAGGTTTTGAAGTATCAGGATCCTTCCAAATAGTACTACTGCATAAAATCAAAATATATTAAAAAAGTGATGGAAAGAATATGTACTTTTTTCTATGACTTACTTTAACTGATCCCCATTAATATAGAATCAATTACTACTTTCATGCACGACGAGAGCATACTCCTCACCTTTCCATGATAAGTATGCCTCCATGCCGATACTATAGTCCTATCAAGAGTCACTGATCTTGCAACATTTATTTTTGCACAAAAAACTCAACTATGCTAAAATTTAATAAAATATATTAATTTATTTAAAATACATGCGATATAACGTTATAACAGTTGAAACAAACATAATAATTGATACATAATTTTTTTCTAAACCTCTCTACTATGAAATCATTCTTGTTCTTCTTTAAGTAATTACTAAAGCTCCATAACTGCAGATGGTACAGGCTCCAAATGTGAAAAGTGACCATGTGGTTTCACTCTTGATAATGGCTAAGGCCTGACTTTTTTCACTCCTGTCCTCCTCCTGTCATTTCTTCCTTTCATGTTTATAGGTTTTTGGAACTTGTAATGCAGCCTTTGCCTTCTCTGTAGGCTTTCTATTACGTGCTCTAATTTTGACATGCTTGCATAACGATGACACATGTTTCACAGCATGTCCTTCCTTGTCACACTTAAAATCATCCATTGAGGTGCCCTAGTCATATAACAAAGGAATCAATTAATGTATCATTCATATTAAACATTGACAACCAAATGTTTGACATTAAATTTGATATACATCAATGATTTCTGCAACATGGATAGCACGATCCATAAATAATGGAAAGCGCTCTTCACTTGCAACATGGGACTCTGCATTCACCTAACATAGAATAACAATTATATTATAAATGAAATGTATTAATTAAAATTTTTAATTAAGACTATAACTTCCTAATCACCTCAGAAGGTTCTGCATATGTTCCTATAATGTCAACAGGTTGCATTAAACCATTCTCCTAGAGGACCTTCTCAATGCAAGTTTGCCTCCTATAGAGCAAACCTAACCGTGCATCATCTCCGCCAACATCATTAGTAGGTTGAGCATCATCTAACCAAAATCTATAAAAATAAGGGACCTCTCAACCAATATAATATGTGTTTCTAAATCACCAAAGGAATGTTCTTTCTTTTGGCTAGATAATGGTACTTGAGATATCATAAAGCATCATAAGCAAGTTATGCAATATGCAGTGCATATAATGAAATACATGTGTTACTACATAGTACGCTCTATTTGATTGTGTCATATGGACATTATTGAATATACAGTTATAAAACTGAATTTGTAGAATGAAAAATATGGACATTTGGTCTCTTTTGCATCGAAACCTGCACTTGTAGCCTTCTTGGGAGAAGAAGGTGCAACTCTCCATCCCAAGCCTGTAATATGTTGATCAACTAACAAGGAGAATAACATCTAGTTATGGATTAACTTGTAAGATTTGTGATTGTAAATACAAAAATAAATACCTCAAATTTTCATAAACACTTCATGACTTTGATTACTGCATTAAGCTTACAAGAGAATGGGATATTACTCCAACGGAAGAGATGGGGATATATAAATGATGGTTTGTGCTTTTCGACAAGACTATTTGAATGCTCAATAGCCTGTGCCTCAAATAGCCTGTGCCTCCAAAAAGACCAATGAAAGAATTACATGATATATAAATTGAACTCTTAAATAATTTAAATATAAATAATCATAAATAAACTTATCACCAAAGCCACCATGCATCCGTCCATATAGCTAGCTGAACCTCTACCTGTCATATTTTTCAAGCACAAGTTATATGCTAGGCCTGAAATTTTAATAATAAACTGCATAACCCTAACTATATATTCTTAGGCTATCAAAATCATCAATATATCAAAATAATATCTTAAGAAGGCTGTATTATGTAGTTGGGAATAGGATTATTATAAAAAGAAAAAGCATTAATAACTTGGTAAAGTCGGCCACATTTTCTAAACCAAACTTTCCTACAAGAGACAAAAAAAATTTTTTACTACATATCTCGTTGCCTTTTTATGGTTGCTATCAAAAAAATGGTTGACACCACTACAGTGGTAGCTCGGTTGGTTAAGGCGCGGCTCAACTCTTGTGAATAATCCACTGGTTACGGGTTCGAGGAATGATCTCGCGGGTGACTCGATTAAATTCTAGATTAATTCTGGAGCACGTGACTGAGGGGCTGAGCGGCTAAAACTCCGACACCGTAGTGGGGTTAGGCTAACGTACTCACCCAATTGGTGGGGAGGGCACACAGAAAATTATAGCCCGAATCGAGCAATGGTCTAACAGGTTGGGGCCCGAGTGGGGAGCTACACCGGGGGGGTTTCCCCCCTCCTCTCACCCTTTTTTTCTATCAAAAAATAAAAAAAAAATGGTTGACAAGGTCTAGCTCAACCTTCCTATCTCTATCTAATATAACCACATCACCTATGGTATTTAATCCAAGGAGAATGGCAATATCAGCCCCTACAAATTATACTATATTCTTGCCGAACCTAAAATCCTCAACCTCATCATCTCAAAAGGATAGCAGAGAATCCAATAATGATCTACTTTGCTTGATATATAGCAACTCAAACAAATAACCAAATGGTATACCTTTTATTCTTTTCTTTTGTTCTAAAGGCATCGTCTGAATAATATTCTCAACAACCATAATATAGTTGCTAAAATAACATTTTCCGTTCACCATATTGCTTGGACTAATGAATACTTCTTTGTCTTTCCTTCTTGATGCCATCAACAAACTGCATGTCAAATAAAATTCAAATAATGCATATTATAATCTAGAAACAATATTGTCATATCACAAATATATAATAATCTAATTCATCACATATTCATTGTGGATCAACGATCATTGATCATCAACTATCCAATGGAGTATATTAACTAATATTATATATGAACAATCATCTAAAATCAGGCATTATGAAATATAATTATAATTATATGAAACATGAGTTGAATAGGTTCATTGATATCGTCGAAGAACTACTTTTTCTATTACATATTAGGTAAATGTTTAAACTAACTCTCATCAAAATATACAAAATAAGGAATCAAAAATTATATTTTTGGTCAACGGGAAGTTTTTGTTATAATGCCATCAATCTAGCGAGGATGATTAAATACTGCTTAAAAGTTTCTAATGAGTAGTTCATTTTAATCAAATAAAGCACTCTATCATACCTCCTAATCTTTCTTCTAGCTTTTGTTTCTCCCTCCTCTAGCATAAAAAGAAAGACATGCATTGTATTTCTTTTTTTAACCTTTAAACTATAATAAAAATGTAAAAACTCGCTGACCCAATATTCTATTAACTTTGTGTATTGTATTAAAAAATGCTCTATTTATATAATTCATTTTTCATACATTATATTTAATGGACTTAGTTTACATTATACATGGTATTTGAACAATTACATTAAATTATAACTATGCAATAGATAGAGGGGAAAATGACACCACTCATATAAGGAAAAAATAGCAATGCTAGAGAAAATGTACCTAAGTAGACCACCATGTCAGACCATGCTAGAGAGAAGATTGATATACTGCAAAGGATTCTCACAATAGATTTAACAGTTAGGAAGAGAGTGAGGAAGGACTCTCACAAATGAATGGACGGTGGGGAACAAAGTGAGGAATATCTCTCAAAAGAAAAATATGGTGGTGAAGAGAGTGAGAAAGGACTCTCATAACAATACTAAGGATGTGGAAAAATTAAAGAGATGTAATTCCAATAAGAAAAAGGGTTCTTGAGACGAGAATAGAAAATTGTGATAGGAAATGAAGATTACAATAGAAAATAGAGGTTTATAGTGAAAAATGGAGGTCTAACCTCGAAAAAACAGAGATTCTTTGGTAAGAAATGGAAGGGTTGGTGTTCTTTGATGGAAAAAAAAGGTGAATGGCAAAAGATATTCAGAAAGGATAAAATTATTAATTAAAGAGACTAAAAGTTATGTTTTGGATAATCTGAACCGGGAGTTGAAAAAGTCAACAAGGACTAAAAGTTAAATAGTGATCAATAATTGGACTTCTTATTAAAATTCCCTTTTTAGATTCCTGGATGTTTCATATTTATGTGTCACAAAATAATTTTTTTTGTAAATCTACACCAAAGATAGCCTTGTCACAAAGTTCATTGCAATAACCTAGTAGATCGTGCCATTGCGATATTTGATCATCTATTTAATTTTTGGATAATTGGTGTCTAAGGTGGACTTTATCAATTAGTAGAACATGCCTACCTTCTGATATGCTAAGCAAAAAAATTGATAGCCAGCAAGTAGTCAAGATCAATGTCTATGAGGCAATGTGACTTTGGTATCCCATTTTCGAGAGCTAAGGATTCATATAACTCATCCCTAGGAAGATAAAAAGTAAAACTGATTAACTTTGGGTAAGACCTAATAGATTTTTGTTCCATCGAAAACCTATTAATTTTTTACATAAAAAACTTAATAGATTTACGTTCCAACTTCTCTAGAGAAAATGCTAACATTGGGGTTGATCCAAAGAAATGATAGATTGGGATAGCACGCTTAATCACTAGATACCCGAGAAGGATCCTTTACATCTCAAGTTGTAGAAAATTCATACAACTCAAATCAACTGAGAAGTTTCGATAGAATAAAAAAAATCAGGTAAAAATTCTATTCTCTTAGTTTGAAGTAAAGAAGAAAAGAAAAAAAGAAAATGATATAACTTTTTTTTACTTTTAGAGAGTTTAAATAGATATTATAAAAAGTTTTACTTAGCTCCATTTCCTTTCTCTCCAATTCCACTCAATTTGGAGAAGAAAAAAAAGCAAATTTGTGGGGATTTATTCTCTCCAGTTCTCTCCTTTTATTTCCTTTTCTTTCCTAAAAAAAATTTCAACTAAGGAAAATAATTAACTTCTCTCCTATTCTTTTGTCTTCTCTCCTATTCTCCTATCCCTATAAGAATGTTAAATATATTTTTTTATATAAGAGACTTTAAATATCCTTTCACTTTCAATATGAAATTAAAGATCTTATAATGGGCTATCAAGAAAAATATATTTAGATTTTTTTTAAAAAAATTATTTTTTATTTAGAGATTTGAGCTCGCATTCATACCCACCAATAATAGTTCCATTTCATGCGCTCTTTAAGATTTGGCTCATTTCTAGCCCATGTTGAACCATTCCAAGAGAGGGACGCATATATTTAGAACATCACACGTATTTATCGCTTTACTCTTACACGCTTAATTTATTTTAGAGAGTGGCATTGCACATGAGATGTCTTGATGGATTTACCTTTTTCACAAGTCAGACCATCAGATCACCATTATACAAACTTATAATTTCAAAGAGAACCATAATGGGAGTCTAGATCCTCCGATCCTTTTTCCTCTGGGTTCTACTTTGACTGTGGCCTCATCCTTTGAGGCTGTTCCTTCAGGATCACCTTTTGTCCTTTTGGAAGAGCTTCATCCTTTGAGGCTGCTCCTTCTATAAGAGCTTCGTCCGAGTTTAGGTATCTTGAGGGAGAAAATATTGTCAATATATGGCTCCCTTAGCTTTTCTGATCCTAACCTAGGATTTCATCCAGGGTTTGCTGGTTCCACTATTTCATGTTCAGGAATCCTTTCTTGTTCTGGCCTCTTTTAGTTTTGGTTGTTTGATTTGGTTTTGGCTTTGGTTGTTTGATTTGGTTTTGGCTTTTGCTTGTTTGCTTTGGCTTCGGCTTTTGGTTGTTTGCTCTGGTTATGGTTGATGCTTTGCTTTCGGTTGCTTGCTCTAGGAGTTTGCTCTCGTTTCGGATGTTTGTTCTACTTTCGGTTATTGTGCTAGTTGGTTGCCCTGGTTGTCCTTTTGTCTTTTAGTATTAGCTACTCTGGTTTCGATTGTTTGTTCTACTTGCATACACATGTCTCATTGCTTAGGCTTTTGGACTGCAGTTTATTCCTTTGGTTTTGGTTGGTGACTCTGGATTTGGGTTTTTCTTAAGTTTCTCTGAGGAGTTAGTAGTTGGGTTTTTTTGTGTCCATTTAGCATCCTGGGTGCTTTATTTTGTCTTGCTTGTTTTTTCAGGCTCTTGTTTGCTCTGGGCATTGCTCTAGAGTTGGCCATATTGAAGAGTAAGTTATGGAATAAACTATGGAGCTTTATTTGGTTAGACTACAATGTCCACTAGTTCAATTGATAAGGGAAAAGTGCCAACATCTATTGCTAAGGAGGGAGTTAGGTCCAACGAAAGGAGGTCTAATTTGTTGAAGGGTAATACTATGTAGCCACCTTTTTAGAAGTCATCTTCTCCTCCAGGTGCAAGGCCACAATTTGTGTCTAGGATCTAGTCATAGGTGATTCAAGGGGACATGCCTATTTTGCTAGGAAACATCCAATGCTTCTAAAACAAAAATAGAGTTGCTAGAAAAAAAATTCAATGAAATCGTTGCATTCTCTGATATTGAGATTCAAGCTTCTCTTCAATGATTGTAGCATGCCTTAGTTGGTAAATTTCTTAGCTGAGGTTTACCTATTGATTTTGTAGATAGAGAAATGCATCTTAGATGGTCCATTACTGGAGAATTTATGGTGTCTGCTTTGTCTGAGGATTTCTTCTTATTTGTTTTCTCAATTGAGGAAAGAAGCTTAAAGTTTTAGAGCAAGGGCCATGGTCCTTGGCCGGGCAACGTCTTGCTTTGGAACCTTGGCATCCTAGTTTTATACCCTCTTCTGATGCTCTAAAATTGGTCAAAATTTGGGTCCGATTACTTGATCTACCTTTGGAGCTATGGGATTCAGAAAATATTAAGAAAATTGTTGCTTATACTAGAGTTCTGTTAATTCTTGATAATTGGACTTCTACTTCTGCTTATATGGGCTATGCTAGGGCTTGTTTACTTGTAGACCTAACCAAGCCTTTCTATCCAAGAGTTAGAATAAAGGTACAAGACTCTTGTAACTAACAACCATTTCTGTGTGAGGAACTTCTAGAAATCTATTATGGTTGTGAAAAAATAGGGATAACCTTGGAATCCGGTGCATATCAAAAACTTACTAGCTCAAATACCCCCTAGTATTTGGCCCTTGGATTCATGTTACTAAGGTTCCAGTCACTCCTACTTTTTCTCAACCTTCCTTTATTTTTGATACTGTTGGTGGACAGGCTCCATCAGGCTGGACATGCCCTAAGCAACCTTCCAACTGACCTCCTTCAAAGAGGACCATGCCAAAAAATTCAGGCATTCAAGTTTTTGAATTCTTTTTTTCTTCGCTAATGAGTTTACCCTCTGAGAAGACATTTATTCCTACTGCTATGGATATTGTTGATTCTTTGGTTTTCATTGCATACAATTCTAGTTTTCATGATCTTAAAGAAAAAAAGGAAGAGGTTACCTGGTAAGAATCATCAAGCGACTCGATCTATAAGTAGTGTTTCTCTACCCCATGCTAAAGTCATTGTTAATCATCAAAAGTTAGATGCCGAGGCTCAAGCTTTTGAAGTGAATGCCAATATTTTAGGAAAACAATAAGGTGAAATTGTAAAAGTTTAGAAACCCGTTGTGTTTAATGTTGTTAAGTCTTCAAAATCTCATGTTAATCAGCAATCTTCTTATACTCATGAACCTAATAATAGTTTATCTGTGGAACAACAAACATTAGCACCTGGTTGAAAAGTTAGAGGATGTCTTAAATGCTTATAAAGGTAGTTATGAGAAAGATAAGGTTTAAATGAAAAATTCTAGAGATACAGAGCCTCCTAATCTTAATCTTCATACTTAATGAAAGTGCTTGTTTGGAACTGTCAGAGGGCTGCTAAGCTTTTCTTTGCTAATTATTTAAAACTTTGTTGCATTAGTATTTGTCTGATATTATTTTTTTTAGAAAACTCATTTATAGTCTACTGCTCTATCTAGGATTCAACATTTTTTAAGTCCTTGCTGGATGACTTACATTATTCGGATTATAGGTCTGTCAGGAGGTATTGTGATCGCATGGCTTAAGAACCTTGATCAATTTACTCTCTTTCATTCAAACAAACAAATTATGTTTGGTGTTATTTTTTTGCCTAATGAACCTTCTTGGATTATTGGTGTTGTTTTTGCTAGTACTTTGGTATATGACTGTCATGACCTTTGGTCTCAGATCCTGAATGTGCTTCATCTAGATATTTCGATGCTTATTATATGAGATTTTAATTGCATTTTTTACTATTTGATGATAAGAAAAGAGATAAATATTTTCAGGTTACTCGTCCTATCAGGGAATTCTGATCTTTTATTCACTTATCCGGTTTTATAGATGTAGGGTACAAAGGGCCCGATTATATTTGGTGCAATAATAAAGTAGGTCTTGCTAGGGTTTAGGAATGTATAGACCAAGCTTTTGCTATTGAAAACTAGTTAGATCATTATTTTACATTAACAATTATTCATCTTACGTGCTTTGTTTCAAATCATTGTCCCTTATAGGTTCAAGTTTCTAAAACGATAAACAGCAATCATTGACCTTTCATATTTAAAAAAATCTGGTTATCTTATACTTCGCTTGAAAAGGTGGTGAGGAATGCTTGGTCATCCAATTCTTCTATCCCTCCTGATATGTGTTTAACTTCTCTTCTTAATAATATTCGTCAGGCCAAAAGAAGTTGGAAAGCTTAGATTGGTCATCTTGTTCATCAGGCTAATTACTTATATGATCAAATTTATGCCTTACAAATTCAAGGGTCTCAAAGTGGCATCTTACCAATGCATTTGCATAACTCCTTATTATCTTTGTCAGCAGAATATCATATTGTTTTGTCTTGGCAGGAAATTATGTGGTGTCAAGAATCTCGTGCTATCTAGTTAAACGATGGAGATACAAACACTAACTTTTTTCATTGATCTACCATTCTTTGATATAGAACAAATATGATATCTAAAATTCATGATTCTGATGGTAGGTATACTTTCATTCTGAATAGTATTAAAAGGTTTTACTTCATCATTTCAAACATAGATGGTTTCATTTCGATAACATTGGTTCATTTGATTATCCTTTTATTCAACCTGAACTTTCTTCATATCAAAGTGATTTATTAATTAAACCTATAACTTACACTGACATAGAAACTCTCAAAAGCTTACACCCCAATAAAGTCCCTAACTCTGATGGTTCCCTTTTTTCTTTTTTCAATGCTTTTGGCCTTTAATTAAAACTAATATTTTTGGAGCTATTAATCATGTTTTATATACTGCTCAGATGCCACAGCAATGGAAAGACATGTTTATTATTTTGTTGCCTAAAAAATCTAATCCAAGTACCCCTACAGATTATCGTCTTATCAATTTGTGTAACATGGTTTATAAAATTGTTGCAAAAGTTTTAGTTATTTGACTTAAAATTATGCTTCTTCAACTTATTTTGCAAGAGCAAAATGCTTTTGTTTCGGGTAGATAAATAACTAATAATAATTTGATTGCTCAAGAACTTGTGCATTCGATGGCTAAAGCCTCGTGGACAAAAAGCTTAATGATGTTAAAATTAGATATTGAAAAAGCTTATGATCATGTGCATTGGCTAATTTTTTTCGAGGTTTTATCTCAATTTGGCTTTCATTCTATGTTTATTAATCGGATCAAGGTATGCATTACTAATCCACATTATGCTTTACTATTTAATGGGTCTCCTACAAATTGGATTATGGCCTCTTGTAGCCTGCAGTAGGGATGCCCTCTCTCTCCTTATTTTTTTATTCATTGTTTCAAGTTTTTTTCTTATTTACTAAAAATGGTTATTAATAATCAATTATTGAAAGCTTATTATCTGCATGATGGCCCTGCTATTTCTCATGTTTTTTATACCGATAATTATTTACTTATTGCCTGGGCTACTTTACGTAATGCTGTTACTTTAGTTGTTATTATTGATGCTTATTCTTTGCATTATAGACAAAATGTTAATCTAGATCTCGTATATCGTTCAGTCCACCAACTTCTACTCATGTTAAAACTAATATTCTCAATATTCTTGGCATTTCTGAAAAATAATTACCTTGGCAATATCTTGGAGTGCCTATTTTTGGCTGGCATGTGCTATATTACTATTTTCAATAATTGATAAATAAAATTTTCAACAAGATTGCTACCTAGAAGTGGCAGGCTTTTTCCTTTGCAAGAAGGGCCACTTTACTCCAATCTATGCTTCTTGCTCTTCCTTTATATACTATATCTTCTGTGTATCTTCTAACAGCGTTACTACATCATTTGGAGAAAGAGTTAAGAGCCTTTTTGTGGGGTCATCCAATCAAACATCGTGGCTTTCATCTTATTTCTTGGAACAAAATTTGTAACTCAAAAAATCATAGAGGGTTAGGTATTATTTCTTTATTTGACAAGAGAAACATTGTTTGTGCGAACTTGCATCTCAACTTTTTCTTGACAATAGCTCACTTTGGTCTTAATTAATTAGGGCTAAATACCATTTTACTGGATCTTGAATCAATTATCATAGGCCGAGATTTAGCTCTATTGCTTGGAGCAAAATTTGCGATGTTGGCCTTAAAGTACAATTTCAGTACTAGTGGATGGTTACTTCTGTTAATGCTATTAGCATTTACAATGATACTTGTTTGTCTTGGTTACGATTATTGATTTGGCCAACTTTTATCAATATGGATAATTATTCTTCTGTCTTTCAGGTTTCAGATATCATTAATGAGTCAAGGGATTGAAATGTTAATGTTTAGTTCAACTATTTTCTACTAATTTAATCCATTTAATCCTTACTCTTCCTACCCCTATTTATCCTTCTCATGATCAACTTGTATGGCGAACAACTAAATAAATGATTGTCCCACTCAAAGATGTGACTTTCTTGAGTAAATCAGCTTCGTTTCAAGGCCCCTTTGCATCTTTTCATTGGATCTAGTCTTTACAACTTCCATCCCATGTTTCTACTTTTTGGTCGTAATTGGCTTGGAATACGGTGTCTACTAAACAATTCTTAGTGGCTCGTAATGTTTTACCAAGTTTAATGAAGGATTGTGATCTTTGTCAGGGCACAAGTGAAAATACCTCTCATGTTTTCATCAACTATTATTTTGTGAAGAACTATTGATGGATCATAAATATACATTTAGGTCTTTCTATTTCTTTTTGCATGTTGAATGATCTTTTTACCTTTATGAGATCCGCTATAGTTCAAGAGCTAAACAAAGAATTTATTGCCACTATGATTTGGATAATTTGGAAAGCATGTAATGATTGAGCTTTTAACAATACTTACACTTCCCCAAGTCAGGTTTTTCGTAAAGCCATCTATGCTTCCAGATTTAATTATCCTCCATTCAGGTACTGTGGTAGTCATTTATTATCTCATCATTTACCTTCTTTCTTAGTTTCTTGGCTACCACTTCCTGTAGGGGTGATAAAAATACATTTTGATAGTTCAATAACTTCTTTTGCTGTAACTATAGATTATATTATAAGATATCAGCATGCTTCATTTAAACAAAGTGGAGGTAAACTACTTTCTCATTCTTCTATTTCATTTGTAAAGCTAACTGATGTTTGGTTAGGTCTGCATGCAGCTATTTGTTATTTGAATGCTACTCATATTGTCTTAGAAGGTGATTCGGTTACAGTTATCTCATGAAAAGGCTGTTGGTACTCTTCATCAGACTACAAATCTTTTTTTAAAGGACTTTGCGGTGCGGAAATCCTCTTGTTCGATTATATCTATTACTCGTAAGTACCGAGAAGCAAGTCAAGTAGCTAACTATTTAACTAATAAGGTAATTTCCAGATCTTTTATTTGGCATAGATCAATGAAGTCGATTTTTTTTTTTTTGTAGATATCTCTTAAATGCAGATCAGCGAGCTGTTTCCTTTAATAGACATTAATATGCATTGCTAGATTTTAATCTTAAATTCATACAGTGTCTATCGTTGCACTCAAGAGACTAGAATGAACACTAATTGGTCTCAAGGGTTTATGGGAAAGCTGCATCTCTTCATTATTTCAAAGACTGCGTCAGTTCAATTCTATGCCTATACTTCCTTATATGTTCTCAAAAGTCATTCCATAAACTATTGGCATCTTATTCAGCTATTTGAGGAGCTTCGTTGGATGTGATTAACTGGCAGTGCATCTGTTGTTTCCTTGAAACATTGTAATTTTGAATTTCAACAGATAAATGTATGGGCAAACCAAAATAGAATCACAGTGCAAAGAAAGATGTGAAAGAAAATATCGGTAATTGTAGAGAAAATAAAAAGAAAAAACAGGAGAAAGTACAGGTATTTACTTAGGTGCTTTTGCCTATGTGCAGCTTCTTATACAATACAGTACATCTTCATTCAATTTGGTGATGAGGTGTCAGCCTATAATTCCAGATTTGGAACAGTGATGATTGGGCTATGTGTAAAAATAGAAGGAAAATACATAAAAAAAGGTTATGGATGGAAAAATCAAAAAGAATTGTGAAAAGAAAAAGAAAAAACGAGAAAAAAGTGGAGAAATTAAGTACATATTGGAAGTTTGATTACTTGGGCTGTTTATTCTCTGCGCAGGGTCTATACCTAAATAATTCCTCTGATACTTTGGTTGTGGTCTATCTTATAGCAAGACATTTATTAAACTGTGACCATTATAGAAGAATTCTCATTACCAGTCATAATGTACTGCAAGTTGGTTTATATAATGGAATTCTTCAAGCAATTACAGGAATCTGGCAGACACTTTCATATTGTTGCCTTAATGTCACATGCATTGCTCTTTATTATCGAATGTTGGATTACCACAGCGTTCTCTTCAATTCCTGCTTCAGTCTACTTGCCTATTGTTCTATTAAGTTGCTGTTCTCTCATGTAAAATATTTGCTTCTCAAGAATCATGTCGCAGGTATTCTCTATTGTTTTTCATGCTTGGTTGGATTGCTTAGACATGATGGGCATCTGAAATTCATCACTGATGATCTTTGTTTCAATTCTGAGTTCAGGTCTCCTTACCAGTCCGTAGACAGGCTCTATTCTAAGAAGGAACAGGTTTGCTTTCTTTGTTATGTTGGATGGCTTGCTCTAATACTGAACTATGACAACATGGAGCGTAGGTTTGCTTTCTTTGTTATGTTGGATGGCTTGCTCTAATACTGAACTATGACAACATGGAGCGTAGGCATGATGGACAGTGTAATGTTATCACTGATGTTCCTTACTTCATTTCTGAGTTCAGATCTCCTTATCATTCTATTGAAATGTTCTTATCTAGGAAGGATCAGGTTTGCTTTCCCTGTTTTGCTGGATGGCTTGTTCTTATTCTGAACGATAATGAGATAGAGCTTGGACATGATGCGCATTGGAATATTATCACTGATGCTCTTTGCTTATTTTCTGAGTTCAGATCTTCCTACCACTCCATACACATGCTCTTATCACGGTTGCTGAATGTTCATGCAGTATATCTGCTTCTTCAGATTAATGTTTCAGATATTCATACTTTCATATATTTCAAGAAGGATCAGATTGGTGTTTGCTCAGTTCTACGATGCCTCGCCTTTATACTGAACTATGACAAGATGGATCATGGTAATGATGGGTATCTTGGGACTTCAACACTGATGATATCTACTTCACTTCTCAGTTCTCTGCTCCTTATCATTATGACGATATCAGTTCTCTGCTTCCTAAGATTTATGGCTCAGGTATGCACAATATCATATATTTCAAGAAGGATAGTCAAGTCTCATCAAGGTCCCAATTCTAGATGCATCTGTTGGTCATCACCTCATAATCCAATGCACTATGCCATGTAACTCTGGAACCTGTCATCATATAATTAACTGTAGTTGTTGGGTATATGCTGGTTCATGGTTGTTGTTTGCTCAGCTACTTATATGGGTTCAGAGTTCATCGGTTTTTCAGGTCACTCTGTTTTCACTGCGGATTAAGTTTTCACAAACATACTTCACTAAAGTGACTCCCACAAAGTGTAAAGCAGGTTTTCTATGGTGCTCTCATTCTTCTTTACTTGGATGTTGGGTATATTTTGCTTCTTCTTTCAACCATCTATCAGAAGGAAATAAGTTGTTACATTCACTGCTGCCATCTCACGTCAAGGATCAAGCTCACTATACATCTCTTCTTTATCATTTCAAAAATCAATGCATTATGTTGCCGTACTATGAAACCTGTTATGATATCATCAACGGTAGGTGTTTGCTTTTTGATCTCTCATGCAGATTAGTATTCCCTGCTTTGTTACTTGCACAGCTACTCAACCTGCGCCGGAGTTTATTATATTACTTGCTCAGCTACATCTGTTGCGTCCACTTTCTGGTTCGGAGGTATCTTGTTGGATTTCATGTTATTCATTTTGTAAATCTTATTTTGGACTCTGTTCTTTTTGGACTCTTTCTGCCCTTCTGTTTGGGATTTTGTACACCACTGTTTTCTTCACTTGCTCTAATATAATTCAGGCTACTGCCCTTGACACCACAAAAAAAAAAAAAAAAGAACCGTAGTGATAGATGTGCCATTGGTGCTTTCATTTGAGGCTCATCTCTGTGCCAAAAGCTGCTCAATTCTTCATGACAGACATGTACGAAGTCGCAACATTTTGAAGGAAGCTGCCACCTGGGCAATGTTGTTCTCTAAGCATAATCAAAGGCAAAACCTAAGTTCTTCATATGACAAAGCCCCAATCTAGATAAGCTGTTGGGGCAATCTCTAAGCATAATGAAAACTGATACCGAGTGCTTAACTAGCTATCCAAGAATGGTCAATTAAGTTTTCCCAAAAAATAAAAAGAAAAAGAAAAAACAAAAAAGTAAGCCCATAAATTAAACAGCCATCCAATTGCTGAGCCACGGCTACCAAGAACTTCCACCCAGTTTATTGCTTAGCCAGCGAGCTACCGGGAGCCGCATCCGAACTAGCGACAGTGAACCTACCTGGAAACTAGAATGAAGCATTAGCCAACCGATTCTTTGAGATATTCCAAATATTACTATAATTTATGGACTAATCAAATATTTATCATTCTTTTGCAATATATAAATAACTCATTATGTCATTCATGACACTTGCAAGTTATTGATTCGAGATATATTTTTCATAATTTTTATTTGCCTATCAAAGTGCATCAACTCAAAACCTCATTCAAAAAGACTGACTAAACTAAATTTTATTTCAAAACCCTATCCAAAAAGGCTAACAAAAATTAATATTTTGTTCCTTCACTTTCTAAAAATATCTAAGATCAAATCCAACAAAATCTAGTCACAATTGCAATGATTTTCATGGACAACCTCAAGAGTACAAGAGCTGCAGCATGTTATGCATGAATCATGGACCCAGCTTGGACTGATATTCTTTTGTAATGATCAAAAATCTCATCGAAAAAACTAGCCAGAAGTTATATCTTGGATTTATTGGTCCTGTACAAACATCCTAGATCTTTTCAATGCCCGGCCGAAGTGAGAGACTGCAAGACTAGATGTGCACTTAAAAGACTGCTAGGAAACAACCAAAACTTCCAACAAGTCTGCATCCCAGAAATTTGCAAAGGCCAAATTACAATTTCTACATGATGGGCATGATAAAGATTTCCAAGTAGGTTAGAAATCCAAACTGAATAAAAAGAAGAATAATACGATTACAGATTGACAACATTGATTAGTACAATTACAGGTGTATTGCCTGTCAACAAAATTACATTCTGCCTGGGGAAAAAGTGTAGACACTTTTTTTGGCAGATACATGAATTATAATACACTCATCTGGGAGCACTTCTTCAGCTCTTTCAAGTGATGGACATCTTTTCCTGATATATGAATAATGCAACCTTGCTCGTCCACCTTCTCTATCAGTAGCCTCAGCAACGGAACTCTTGAGAGGGTTTTGGAGGACCCAACCATGATCAGCTTTTTCTACTCCACAAAAAGCATCATAGCACTCTTAACCTCCGAGCATGTCAAATAAGCACAGAAAAAGAAAACATAACAGAATACGTGCATGACACTTGCATTTAAGTGAGAAATCAAGATGTAAACAGATATCATCAGCATCAGCTTTGACAATATGATTAAAATTTACATGACTAAAAGATAATCTTGATGGTTGTTTTAGAAGTACCATTATTTAGCATTGTCAATGAAGTATTGAAATTACTAACAGTCCAGTCTTTACCCATGAACTTAGTTGTGAAATTAACACATGTTGGAAAACAGTCAAAATCATGGTTGGAAATTAATTATTTTTTTTAAAAAAAAAGCAGGGAATGAGAGTAGATTGGGTTGCCAGCAAATCCGATGCTTCCACCAACCTTGGCACGTGTGAGGGCAACATTGATCCTGTGCCAATCGCCAAGCAAGGAGGAAGTGCAGGCTCTCGAGTTTTCACTAGATCGTACAAAAGATAATAATATGCAATCCTTGTCCCTTCCCTGCTCGAACAATGCCAAATGTGATGTAAGAAATTGGATGAGCCAGGCCAGCGGCACTAAGAAACAAAAAGATTTGGGAAATAAGATGGAAGTTGGAAGCTAAAATCACCAAATGGCCATGTTAAATGAAAACAGTCTAATCTTGCATTCTCAACTAGTGGGAATGGGAAAAAGAACAAACCAACCTACAATAGACAACTTCAACGCAAGCACATTCCATTCAAGTGAAAAAGGCATGCCCCAAACTTGACAACAAAACGGTCAGTGACCATCCAATCTTATCATGACACAAAAATTGAACACAGTTGATGGGTATTTTGTGCTTTAAATTCACGATCAACACATAAACAATCAATTAATTGTAGTGACCAGTTGGTAGTTGTCAAGAAATTTTGAAAAATATAACAATCTGCCAGACCCGATGCTTCCAAAATCATCTTATGAGTTCCAAACTGTAACCTGGTATTTGTCAATTGTCTGAACCTCGACAGAAGCACCAACAACTTGTCGAATGAGATTGACCTGAGAGTTGTAAGGGGTAATGATACCAATTTCATCTCCAATGATGCCGATCTTCACTAATTCTCTTGTGATCTGTAAAATAACACATATGAATAAATTAATTTCAAGCCAAATTCATTAAATATCCAGAAAGGCTAAGATAGTTAGAAATAGAAGTTTCAAACCTCTGAAATAATAAATGCTTCTGCAGGGTTGTTCACAGTATTGTGTTCTTTTGCCTCCAGAGCAGGCAACTGATCTGGAGGATTTGATTTCAATATCAAGTTCTATTTAGTAGATATATGGTAATAAAAAATGAAAACAAAAGTCCTACCAACCTGTGTTGATAAAGACAACAGATCTCTTTGGATCCAAAATCTGCATGGTTTAAGAACAACAGCTGGTTGAATAAAGCAATGTTGAAGGTATAATATTTAATGAATACAAGCAAAATGAAGCATGATAAAGGCCAAACATAGCATGACAACAGTAAACAACATCCAATATGCATACTTGCACATTGTAATATACAGTCAACAGATGCATGCAACTTCTACATCAGATACAAAGTAAATATGCAGTAAAAACTTGGAAGTATGTTCTGGATCCATAAAGCAAAGTTTAAAGAAATGTAATAAAGACGAAGAAAAATTCCATTCCAAGACCGTGGTTTAAAAGGCCTTTAAGTTGGAAGGATCCTTTTTCCTGTTTACAGATTTTCTTGAGGAAAGACTAGGCAAGCCTGATCACTAAGAAATTAAAGAAATAAAACAAATACAAAGTTGCAATAGCAGTACAACAGGAGAGAGAAATAAAGATCATCCAACTATAGTTCAGAGAGTTGACAAGTCCAATCCTTGACCAAGCTAATGATGGAACATAGCACTTTTGGAGCAGTAGAAAAATTTTCTGGGAAGATTCAGCTGTGTTTTTCAACCAAGTGGACCAGCAAATGATGGAAGCCCGCAAATCCCAACAGACTTTTCATTCACTTTTTTCAGAATAGTACTTCTTCAGGAGGTCTGAAGTGTCATAACATTGATAGGAAGATCAGTTATCTAAATTCCTTGAATGAAAAAGTTCATATGGAAGCAGAAAAAGCACAGTTGATGAAGGGATAATCAATAATTTCTTCTGCACAATGACAAAGTACACAAAGAAAGGGTTCTAACCATTTTCCCTTCATAAGGTTACGTGAAAAGCTTTTTTTGCCTGATTAGAAGAATAAGGAAAGCTTTGAATTTTCTGGGATTGGCAGCTCTCATCAAATGAACTGAGAAATCGTTGATAGGTTGAGAATAGAGTGATCATTTTTAAAAGCATATATAAACCATTGTTTTCCACTTCTGTAATAGTCCACATGAGGGAGAAGTCAGGTGCTTGTTTCATGCAGATAATAGCACTCATCAATAAGCATGTTCCCCATTTGTGCTATTATTTCAGAGCCTTACCCATGGTACATACCAGCCACATGAATTTGCAAGATGGCCATGAAACTCAATGAGAACTGTTGTTATCTAATGAAGTTGCCAATAAGAGTGTCGCTGGATCACACGCATATATTTTCTGAGCTATGAATCTATCACCACAGCCATCATAACCTCTAATCTGCTGATCACTAGCTTCTACTTACACTCTTCCAGAGGTGTAGTAAGGCAATAAGGATCTCAGTTCTCTTAGTTGAAAGCCTAAACCAGACTAGATAAGGACTTGTCAATATGTTTACATAGTGAAAGCTTTGAGTCTCAGCAATATACACATCCTATATGCTGTGCACAGAGGCAATCATTCACCCTTTCTAGGGTTCATTTAACAGTTGTGAAATTATGTACATATGATGCCTAGTGTGGTAATCAATGATCACTGAATGTAAATCATGCATGTGCAAATATTTGCTAAGTTCCATAATGTTATCTTTCCATTCACACAAGAATTTTCTCCTCATATGTCTGCATATGCATATGATATGTTTGCCCTAATGGCATGCTGATTCACAAATAGTGTTTATGCCACTGTTAGCATTAAAGTGAAACCAATATTTGTTGGAAAGTAAGATTTTAAAAGAAAATTCAAAAAAAAAAAAAATCCTTTTTCAGCTGTAGCTGTTAATTATTAACCTAGCGATGTCTTTCCCCCCTATGTATCATCATGGTTGTGCATCATAATGATCTAATGATCCTTTTAAATTTTTAATATCTTAACAAAAGTACCCAACAATTAAGCTCCTTCTCATTACCATCTTATCAATTAAATCATAACACAAAATCAGTCCCTCTCCTACATATATAAAAAAAAACCCCTTTACCAAGAAAGCCAAATAACTGCTAAACAGTTTCCTCTATTAAAGTATCATAAGCATCCATCAAAACTCTTCTTGAATCAGTCTCCTGTGCATCACAGACAAGATTAACATATCTCTTATTGTATCCATCAAAATCATGCATGAGACATTAAGACAGCTGGCACACACCAGATAAGAATGGTGTGAAAAATTATCAAAAGTGACAGAACTAGCACTCTTTGATATCAAAATATATGCAAATTACATGAAAAGGTTATCATGATACATGAGAAAGGCCTATGTTCTTGCATTTTTCAGTGGGACGTTAATGTGTTTTGAAAGCTAAAACATTATATTGGAACCATCTAAACAAATATATCCCCAAGGACATATAAGAAACTTAAGTTGATTGCACGTAATACATACCATATACCTACATTTTAACAGGCACGTAGCCAGGCTAGGTCCAGATGGGGAGCAAGTATAACCAGCACCATAGTCCTCTTTTTTGGCTCGTGAGTTAAACCTGAACTCAACCCATTTGCTAACCCAGGTCAGATTCATGAAAATTTTTAGACCCAATACGTCATTCGGGCCAAGACTGTTGAGTGTCTTGTTTTGTCTTTGATGGAAAAAATGAAACAACTCAATATCCAACCTCTTGGTGTAGAAGTCATGCATGGAAACAACCAGGAGATAGAAACTCCCATAGAAGTTGAGGTGTCCATGTTCTTGACCAAATACAAGTAGAAAGCATGGCTCTCTATGAATGTTCAAAACAGTAGAGCACAAAGCAATAAAAGCCCAACCACCAGAACACAAAACAAAAGGGCACTAAAAAAGATCAAGAAGCTTGGGCCCATTTCTCCACTCTATAGTACTAAAGCAACTTCTCTCAAAGAGGATACTTGAAAAACATAATGTACATATGTACCCCAAAAAAAAAAAGAACATAATGCATATGCACCTGAGACTTAGTACCATTACTCCAATGGAGCTTCATCTGAACTTCACCCTGCAAGTAGTAATTAGGGGTTGCAATTGGATGGGTCATGTTGGGCTTGGGCCATCTCAAACTGGGATTAGGTCAAAAAACTTCCAACCCATACTCATCCCATTTATAATTGGGTTGGAAAATATAGACTCATATCAATGCATTTATTTTATATAAACCCATACCCACCCTCCAACCCATTTAAATTTTCCCTCATCAATAATATATACCAAAAGGGAAAACAAAACATGGCATTCAGCAAGGTCAGATTTGGCTTCAAATATATCATCATAATCACAACAAATATAAAAATTTGGGATATATGAAAGCTACAAACTAATTAAGGATAAAACTAACCAAATGCAATCCGATATCCAAAAACCCTGCGGCCCACACTGTCCATCATTCTCTATAACTTTTCCAAATGAACCAAATCATATGAAAAAACTGGAAAACTATCAATCATGTGAGGTCCACGAGCAAGTTGATTCCTAATGGATCACCATGTGTGACCCATTAAGTCACAGGCTAAACCCAAACCAATCCACTTATCATCAGGTTGATTTGGGTTTAACCAAGAAGCAATTTGATTACAAAAATCCCGTACGAACCCATTTATTTCAGGTGAGTATGTATGCGCTGACAGGTCCAGGTCAGACTTTGCACTTTACCATCTTTTAGCCCACCAATGAGCATGATGTAAGTGTGGCAAGATAAATTTCTGGAGTTCCTCCCCTACCTCACCCTTAAAAATATCTTAGATGTTCACCTAGACCTTCAATGATAGCTGGAACTTGTATTTTACTTAGGCCTCTTTGGTAGACTATTGGTGATCAGTCGGTGCTCAACCAATGATTTTTCTCCCGTAGATTTCTTCATTTAAGCAAGGTAATATCTCTCACTTTAATGAAAAGGACAGCTGTTGAGCAAGCCTCACTGTTGCAAAAGTTGATTGACACCATTGCCCAATCTCCAAATAAGATATAAGTTTTGGTGCACCCATTTGTTTGCTACATGGTCGATAGTTGATTCTCTAGTGTATTGCAAGCATATATATACTCTATCAGATGTTGATCATTAGAGTACTAAATAGCAACCAAAATTTTTTTTTCAAGTGAACAAAACATGTTCAAAGAAACTCTCATTTTCACATGTCAGTGCCCACTTCCCATTACATCCACAATCTATCACTTCATCCAATCTACTAATTAGCACTAACTTTTATTGAAGAGATTCTCTTTTTTTCCAGAAAAAGGTTGAGCAAGTTCAATCTGCTTTCGTTTAGAGAATGAAAGAGAGAAAACCAAAAGATGAAAAAGAAAGAGGATAGAAAAGAACAGAGACAAAGAATTACACGGGAGGGAGGTTACTTGGAAAACATGATAAATAGAGCAATTAACTTCCAGGAAGAATCAAGGTAGTCCAGTCCACCAGCAGAAAGCAGATCTAGCTCGTGTCACTTCACACTTTCATAAGGAGAACCTTTTTAAAAGAAAGAATAATTGGAAGAGAAAAAAGGAGAGCATGCTTAAAAAGAGTAGGGTGGAGAATCAGGGGCATATACCAGCCTTCCCTTTATATGGCAGATGTATGTCAATCCTCCTAATGCGAGTTCATAAAGTCACTAGCTACTGAATATCAATGACCACGGTTTGATCACACCTCCAGCTCAATTTCAGTCAGGCTTAACTCTGTCCTAGTTCCAGAAAAAAATAAAGAAAAAGGCTTCTCTAGAACATAACTGATTACCACTAAAATTGCCATCACCTTATGTAGGCTGCAAATATGCAGTAAGATCTATAGAGCAATACTTTTATTAATATGTCCTAGAGATACGATTGGGCTCTAGTTAAGGATACTTGAGTGATAATTTGACTTGTTTGATCTACAAGGATATTAAATTGAGATTACACTTCACATAAATTTTGATTAGCTTTAAAGTTTTTTATGTACTACTATGGATATTACCAGTGGTCGTGATCAATTTCCTGTCATGTTTAAATGCCATCTCCATGAGAGAATGATGGGTAGAAACACAAAAGGCTGGACTTGTAAATTCCAAATCTGGCATTATTTTCATGAAAGAGATCATTAAATTGGTAACTGAACAAAGACTTTGTTTAATATTCTATGCCATCTATGTCATTAATCTTGCAGCATCTTTCCCTCCAACATTATATTATTGAGGTATGAATCCATTAAAAAATCAACTTATAACGGAGGAAAAAACATTTGAAATGAAGAACTATTAGAAGCATTGGCAGATTTGGAGCTCTTGAGAATCAGAATTTCCTAATTTCAACATTTCTTGCATTTACAAGGCATGTCTTAGTTTATAACTCCATACAAGAAACAGAAACAAAGTTGATTTTCATAGTTTATAATTTCATATGAGAATTAGAAAAAAGTTGATTTTACCTCCTTTAGCCAAAATGTGATGGTTCCTGTGCCACAAAACTTGAGCTTGGCACTTGCTATCTCAGAAGAACCGCAGCGTAATCTGTCCCCATAAATTAGTGCATTTGACAGTTCCATTATACCAGCACACATGCGGTACTGAAAGCAAAAGGAAGACATAGCTCATTAGCTATTCTAGCTTATGATATCAAGCATGAAGCATCAAGTCATCTTTAATATAAAGAAAAGGGAAACATAATTTGGAGGAACCTGGCACTGCAAGGCTGAAATTGCCTCAGGATGTGCTTCCGATAACCTACAAAATAAGCTAATGCCCATTCCATTCTCCCGAGCCTCTGTACTCTAGGCAAACAGAAGGCAACATCTATTCAGCTGAAAGATTCGAGAAAATGGTCATAAAAGTATATAGCTTGAAAAGTGGAATGAACCTGAACGAGTGGAGGAAGCTGGTAATGGTCCCCAACTAGAACAAATGTTGAGGCAAGCATCAAGGGTCCTAATGATACCTGAAAATGCCAAAAAGCATATAATATCGGAAGTTAATAGAACTGAACAGCTTTTCAGAATTATGGTTTTGAATCTTCTACCAAACCAATTTTCATGGGTCATAACCAGTACATGATAGCACAATCACAAACTTACATGACAAAATATTTGAAAAAATAAAGTACATTATATTGACCTTAAGGGTTTGTCATCATTACATCAAAAAAAAAAAAGTACATTTTCATATAGTTAGTGCCTCTATACCACAAAAGGGAAACTCATCAAGACATCCAACAACATCAAGCAAGCAAAAGAAACTCACAGTATAAGCCAAATCTCTGTTCTTTGTATTTTCTTTCAATGATTTCTTAAATCAAAATATTTAAATATAAATTGAATGGTAGAAATCAGAATGGCTGCAAAAATTTGGTGAACAAGTTCCAACATTGCAAATGGCAGACTTTCAATGTAAAGAAATTTTAAAAAATGACTAAATGGACTTTGGATAGAGCAATATTTTTATACAATAGAACATTAGTATCACAAGAATCTGAAATTCCACAAAAAATGATTGAATTGCTAAATGATGAATATATTAAAAATAATCCCAAGTTCATGGTTTAACAAGGCTGTCAAAAGATCCAAGATGCACCAGTTTGGCTCAAGCTGCTCCAGTTTTGCTCAAGCTCGGCTAAAATGTAAGCTTCATCAGGCTAGTTTGAGGATAATCGAGCCAAACCTGAGCTTGAATCTCTGGCTTGAAATTAATTTCAAGGTGAGCCTGAGAAAGACCTGGCTTGATGAGGCTCAACTCAACAGGACCTGGAATTGGGCATACAATATGTAAATAAGGGTTTCAATTTGATGTTTCGAACTTTCCTACAGGTATAATCTTGACCATACATTCAAGAATGATGGGTCTAACATGGATGGCCAGATGACCGAAGGTACAGATCATTAGAATAAGATATTTTGTACTTAAATCAAAATATATGTCTTTTCTCTGTCCCTAAACCCCCCCTCCCACCCCCCCAACCCCTCCCCTCCCCCTCTCTCCTAGCCTTCATCTATGTCAGTTTCCATCCTTTCTCGGTCAGCAATAAGAAAAGGTCATTGGCAGCAACAACAGCGATGACAGTGGTAGTCATGGCCTGAGCCAGATAGGTGAAGGCACAATGTCATGGTGTAAGTTAGCAACCATGGGGGCGGTTCATGGCGGACATCCAGGAGACCTAGAAGAAGACCCACATTTGGCTTAGTGATTGGCGATGAGAAAGGGACGGGCGGCAGCTACCACGGCAACGGCAATGGTCACATCGAATCCCAATAGGTGAAGCACAATTCCATGATATGAGAAAACAATCGTCAGGCAGTCCGAGGCAAAGACTCAGGAACCCTGGAAGACCCACGTCTAGCTCAACACCTTCGACTCCACCAAGGATGCTACCTATGCCCATGGTGCCCCTGCCTACACCTCCACGGCCCCAAAGCTAAGACCAACTACCCCCCTCAATCCTAGATCCCCCTTTCCTCCAGCCCCGCATTTCCCGTCCACCAACCTTGTTGCCACTGCCTGATTCCCCTTCTACCACCACAACCATAATCTCGCCTGTCCTCCCAAAACTTCTGCCACTGCAACAAGGAGTCCTTCAGCGGCCCCGGGCTGTTAATATCACCACGCACCCTTCGGTCCTCCCTCTTTCGACGTCCGCCAACTCACTACCACCCAACTGTGGTAGTATTGCTTGGGCCAAACTTGCCCTGGCCGAGCCGGTGGGAAAGAGAGAGGAGGCAGTAACGCACTTAAGCTCATCCAATTGCCACTTTGTTTCCTAAACACCATGGCAAGACCCTTAGAATAAATCCACCGCTAATGTCTCACATAGCTACGGTAAGAAATCTGAACCCTCATAGTTTTTCCCTGTGAATTTATAGGTCCCGATTATGGGTTGTTAAATTTTGTAAAGTGAAATTTTGGAAGTCATATTATTTTTTTAGTTTATTTTTTATTTTATGTTCTACATCATGCAGGATAATATTACAGAGGTCATCATTTTGGGTGCTTGAACATTTGAGTCATATATCTATCAGCCCATCTTACCTTCCATACCATTCACTTCATATTTTGAGCCTTACATTTGTTATCATTCCATCAAAGTACTTTTTTTTCAATGCATCATTATCTATTTATATGTACATAAACACCCCCAATTGTATAAGACCTCCCACCATTATTTATGATAAATCATCTTTTTTATAATTTTTCTTGGTCCATCCTTCAAATGTTCTTAGACACTGCAGGACAAATCTTCACATTTCTGTGAACCACCATACTAGAGTTTTACATATAAGCCCTTTTGAATAAACTTGTCAGGTGAATCTTGTCACTTTAGTCGTATATGTTTGAGAATATTTTAGTGAAATACCAAGAAGATTTCCTCTTCACCCGCAAATTTGTGATTGGTCTACGTCTGCTTAGAAGCCTTGGGCTAATGGACTTTGTGTTCATTATTTGAAGAAGAAACCCTCGGGATTGTCAAGGTTATGCTTTTTCACAAGGCTTTGATAAGTTTGATTAGTGGGATATTTAAATCATGACATTCCAATGAACTTCAATTTGCCTTTCAACCAAGGTCTACTCTATTACCAAAAAAATACCAAGGTCTACTCAAAAATTTATTAAACTTTTATTCTACCATAGATTAATTCAAGCTCAATAAAAGGTCTGCTCATTTCAGCTCAATTTAAGGTTACCAAGCCAATCAAAATAGGTTTGTTATCAACTCAATTCAAAAGTTCAGCTCAACTAGGATTTGTCAAATAATAAATCAACGAAGCTTGATCTCAAAACTTCGGCTCCATGTTAATTTGCAAGCTTGATCAAACCCACATTTAATTACACCTGACTCAGCTACACCCTAGTTTTTCCAAAAAAAATTCATTAATCCTAAAACCATGAGGAAATATATTTATTAGACCATTAGAAGATTTCTATCAGGTTTCAGGTTTCTACTCCTAGTAGAGTTACCTAGTGCAAAAGAAACTGAAAAATATACTAAATCAGTTTTTTTATATCAAATAGCAAAAGATGCAAGGGCTTGGTCAAAAATACGGATGTAGTTACAAGTGAGCTTTAAGTGAAGTGAGTTTGAAGGGCAGAGTTGATTTAAAATCAAGAAACCACGTTTCAATATTCCATTATTTCTTCTTTGGTTATTAAACCATATGCAGCATTCTAACACGATGTACTAAATGGTGTCACTTGATCCAGTCTAACACAGCCATACATATGGACTCAATGATGGGTCTCGTTAAGCCTCATATGCATTGTTGAAGAATTCCCAACTGGCTTAAGGTTTTGGCATTAAGTAGTTAGTTAACATATCACAACTCTGGTTGTTAGAAATCATGACATCAAACCCACTTCACATTAATTATTTATTTAATTAACCATGCAATTATCTTGATTCCAATCACTATGGTTGTTATCTTGAATCATTTTTTTCACTGTGATCACTTTGCCTGCACGGTTCAGGCTGCTCGTGAGGAGGCACATTACACTTGATGTACATTGATGACCAATTTTTTTTTAGCTTAAGCTTCTGGGACCAAGTAGTTAGCAAACAGGTTCAAAAGAAATTATGATGAAACACTTAAGATGCAAATCGAAGAATGGTTCAAATAAGTCTAAGTAAACAAAAGAAAACTAAATTCTAGCATTAATTGGATAAATTGCATTGGACATGAATCTATATCTTGGCAATAGTTGCCCAACCCACTTGTTAGGCAGGCTTGGCCTACACTTCCGTGCCATCAAGTCGGGTTAAGCTCAAGCTTATTTGAAAACATCATGACCATGCCTAACAACTAAAATAAATATTTATGCAATATATTATGTCAATTATTATGTTTCATATCCCAACTTTGATTCCTAAAAGTTCCCATCTCCCTCACCCAATTTCTATCCTACAATTCCCAAAGGCAAGCATCCCAGACCCAATAACTTTCCTTACGAGTTATGACCATTAGGAACCTCTCACAGTCCGGTACCACCATCTCTAGATCCCTCAATGGTCATGCTACCAACATCATCTCCACATCTGCCCACTTCTCACCAGAACCACCACCATACCGATCATAGACCATGACCCTCCAAGGCAATGCCACCATGGTGAAGAATCAAACCGAGGAATCAATCAAGATAAACCAGGCCTATATTAGAATTGACATGTTCAAGGTCAGCTTAATTAAAAAGATTAGGCCCAAGACCAGGCTATGCTCAACCTAACACACTAAGAGTTGATGTTAGATTCTAGCCCAGCTCAAACACTACCCAACCTATTTGATGCCTAGGACTACCCAAATTCTTTATTAATCGGTTCGTATTTGCAGCATTATTATAAGAATTTGTTTTATCACAATATTAGCAATATAGATACCTGGTAAGGAATAGCATCATTGCAGGATAAGAAAACATTAGGTGGTTATATGGTATAGAGAGGAGTATGGAAGGTTAGGAGCTGCAAATATTGACGATAAGTTTAAAAAGTACAAACTAAGGTGTATGCTAATGCAAAAGAAAAAACAGAAGTGTCTTGATAGAGAGATTGGGTGCAATTCTGTTAATGATTGAAGAAAGAGGAAGAAAGAACAATATCTGAATGAAAGTTTCAAAAAAAACATTAGAAGTCTGTATTTATATAAATAAATTGTTCCTGGGATGAGAAGTTTTAAAAGAAGAAGAAGAAGCTCTAACCTTGATTTTTAAAAAAAGGTGGATGAGGCTAAGCAATGGGATTATGATTTCTGCAGAATAAATTACAAAAATCTTTTTTTTATCAAGGTTAGCTTCGTCCACAGGTTGCATATACATACATACATTATCTGAAAATCCTTTTTCAACAGGTTGCATATACATATACATACATACATTATAATATTATATATACATATATATCACCTACAAAAATCCTGATCTGATTTGCCATATCCAAATCTAGGGCAGCATTATCATCAAATTTGAATTGAAGATCAAAATCAACTGGTTTGGAATTTCAGATTCCAGTTGCAACCTTAAAGATATTGCATGAAAGAGATCCAATGGTTGAAGAAATATCAATATTCAACTTAAAATTCCAGCATATGATGTTAATATTATACAGTAAAAACCATCTGCATGAGCTTCGTAAGCAAACACTGCTAATTTATTATATAATGATGTGCTCTTATGCAATATCTGCCAAAAACAGGAATAATTTGCACCTCTACCAAGCATGTAGTCATCATCTTTATATAACTACCCAATATGCATGTTTGAATTTACCAAGATGAATTACAATATGGATAATAAAGAAATAACTACCATTATGAATTGCAGCAAAGAAAAGAATGCACATACAGGCAGTGTGGTTTGCCCAGCCTCATCCATTATGCAGATGTCAAACTTCTTATTTGCTAGCAATGGATGATTTATTCCCAAACAAGTCACTCCAACAACTCGGACATGTTCCATCCTTTGCTTAATGTCATCGACAGACCGTGTGCCAATTTCTGTCAAAAGGAAACCCATCACACATACAGATCACGGACCATAAGAACAAACAGGACTTTGGGACGTATAAATGATATAATAATGAAAAACGAAAAACAACCCACCAGAAAAGCAATGATCACGAATATCATCATGCACAACCTCATGCCTTCCTATTCGTATGAAATCTATTTCCTACATAGGTCAAAGCTTTGTGAGAATAAAGATTCCATTCAAAAGAAGCCCCTCCAAAGCTAAACCATCTTGAGAAAACAAACATAGCAACAAGAATAACGATAATAAGCAGTGATTCTTCTAAGTGCAAATTAAATCAATACATAGTTTGCTAATGTGACAGAACTCAATGATGCATACAGGCAGCCGTTATGAGAGAAAAATGATACACATAAACCAAAACAAAACCAAATTTTTAGCACCATCCCTTAACACTAGAATGACTTTTAATGGTTTATTTGCACAACCAGCACATCTCTCACATGCATTGACAAAGTGAAATAAAACTTTCCACATGGTTGCAAAGAACTGGAAATGGGAAACAGAAAATTTTGTTTAACCTACAACCCAGAATTTGAGAGAAATAAATTATAAAATATATTTTTTCTGATGCATTAAAAATATTGGAAATTCTGAATATATGACCTTCCAGATCTCACTTCTCACTTTCTCCAATTCCACTCCTATGATACCAAAAATGATCTTGTCAAGCATCTCTTAGCTATCAGTTTCATATCTGGACCCACCAAACTATGATAGACTGTGATTGGTTGTATTTCATAAAAATTAACCTTTATTACCCAAAAAAAAATCTCCATGATTCAGACTTGACATTTAATATTGTTAATGTCTAATTAACAAGTAATTCATCATCAACAAAATAAGAACTACTACACCAATTCATCAATAAAACAAAGATATAAAGTAGTAAGGTTGGCCCTTGATGTTCGCCACCAGAATTGGGATATCTCATAATAGCTACTTACTGATCATACCACTGCTCCTTCATATATGATATTAATGATCCTGATATGCCTATTTTGTAGCTTTCTTCATAACACCCTCCAAATCAGCTGCAGTACAGCCATGGTTAACAGAACCGGTTGCAGTACTCATAACAATACATGCTAGTATGGTGTCAGTACCCAGTGGGTTGATACCGACACTTGATATGCCTACCATACCATTTATCAGTTTGCTACTGGTATGGTACAATATGTCCAGCAAAGCCAGTACAGTCCAGAATGGTACAGCACTGTTTTTGAAGGCCAGCGGGAAACATGTAGATCACAAAATTTGATGACTTCATACTATCAGTTGCTGGTGCAAAAATAAATTTCCATATTTTACCTCATAAACTATACTTATTCTCATACACTACTACCTTTCTTAGAATTATAAATAAATTTCCATATTTTACCTCATAAACCATACTTACTCTTATACACTACTATTGTTCTTAGAATTATGTATTTGCATCCTCTAGTTAATTCCACAGGAAAATTCCAAATTCTACTTCAACAAGAACCAGTATTTTTCTCCGGTCTTGTACTAGTTGAAGGAAATCTATTTTCGTCCTTTTTTAAAGTGGCTGATCAAGACTTAGCTGGGTGCCATAACCAAATGTCCCACATTTCTTATCATGGACCTAGTGAATTATAGCATATCTTCAAGATAAGACACCACTACAATTTCCATGCCTTACCATGACTAGGTGGTGTTTTGCATATTCTGGAAGTTTAAACAAACCATTGTTATGTAGCATCATGATGAGGCTACGACATGATAAATAGCTTATGAGGATCACTGGAATTAGCTAATATCTAATGTCTGTCTTTTATAATTCAGGTCTCTAATTTATAACTATCAACCTAATGAAATTATCCATATTGTCATCTAGAGCAAAAACACCTTCAAGGATTCAACAAATGTCACTAAGGAAAAAACTTCATATCCTTCCTATAATGTATAGAAAGGGGCACTAAAATGTATGTAGCTACCACATTTACTTGATGTAACAAACATATTGACAAACTCTAAGTTACTGTAATTTCTCCATCATGCATTCACAATGTAATAGACTACATAAGCCTCTTAGACATAAAATATAAAACAAAAATACTCAATGCTTTGACAGGAAAAGGAGTGAAGTATATGAGTTTGATCCTTAAGCTTCAAATAAAAACATTATGTCAAGATTAAAAGTGGGTTAATAATCATTTGTTCCTTTCCTTTCATGTTAGCAAATGTCATCTTGCTATGTCCACAATCTATGAAAAGCAAAAGGCTGAAAATTGTCAAATCAAGTGAATGAACAGGAGTTACAAACCAAATTTTTCTATATGGAATGGGGGTAACAATAAGGGTCAGTAATGAAAGGTATTAATTCCTAGTATAATATAACACACACTTGAGCATGAAGTAACAGCAAGCAAGGCCAGGCTTAGACTCTCTTTAAGTCAAATTTAGTTCAGCAGCCTCCAGACAACGTAACAAGCTAATATGATCTCACAAACTAGTTACCTACCCATTTCTAAACTTGAATCTTAAAATAAAGTGCATAATATGATCATCACTATTTTTGTGCAGAAAAAAATATTCAACAACTTCAAATAATTATTTCAGGCTCGGACTAGTTTAAAGCAGCACCAAGCTGGATTGGACTCACAATGCTTTGGAACAGTCAAACAATGGACCACAAACCTGGCTGGTACACCAATTTGAAAGTATATGAACATATTACTGCATAAAATGGCGAAAAGGATACCACTGAATATCCTCATGGAGTGCAATTGTGCAATATTCTAGGTCTATCATGCCAAAGAATTTCCGCAAAACAGCTCCTTGGGTCATAAGAAAGATCAGTAAAGATTTTTTGATTTGATGATAACCTGACCATCTCTTGTTCTTGAAGAAGATTTAGAAACAAGATCTGAGTCTGATGCAGTAAACAAACAGGAGAGATTTGTTATCACAACCTCAATTTATCTATAAATCGTTTAAGGGGAATGGCCCAAATAAGGAAATCTTACAGTTGGGCCTTCAAGAGTCAATTCTTCCATGCAATTATTGTCTGACAGCTTTCTAAGATTCTAACAAGGCAAAGTTTGAGCTTCAATTGCTTGCCAGGTTGTTAGTTTCAGAAAGTTAGTACAGCATTTCATACCAAAGATGACAGGGCAACATATTCAGTCATGCCTGACTCAGTAAGAGATTCAACAGCATATCAAGGTGCCTAGAACGTTTATCCATATTTGGTGGTGGCCATGTATTAAAAATGCTACCAGCATGCTGTAACCACTGATGATTCAAGTAACGAATACTAGTTTGATGGAAACATGGACATCAAGGGGTGCTAGGGGGGAAGAGAATTAGATGACTTCCCCTGAGTTCCAAGGTTAAGATCAATAATCATGGAACTCACCATGCAGTGACACACATTGTATGGTGGGCAATCAGGAGGATTTCTTTCAGCACTGATAAACCACTACTATAAGTGCATTGCTGACCAAGTTTAGGTCTAACTGTATTTCTTCAGCATGGAACTTATCCAGCTAAAACATGAATAATAATATTTTGTTATTGAGAGAAAAATGAACAAAACTACTTGCTCATAACATGATACACACACACACATATATCACAGTGATAACCTGGAGTAGAAAAGACCTGAGCTTTTAATTTAATAAGCAAATTATCAACAGCTGAATTTGTATACGATGTGAGTAAAATGGAAGCTCCTCTCATCAGTAATGCCTTTACAGCATGCACCATTGTGGATGTTTTGCCTGTTCCAGGCATTCCTAGAATAAGAGCATAATCCTTTGCAGTAAGTATCTGAAAAACACAAGAAGTAATGAGATGCGCTAAGTACATAAAGTTTCATCATGATTTCAGCAAACTGCTAGCTTATAGCCTAATGCCTATAAGATTAATTAGTAATGAAGTGCCCAGTGATTTATCAAAATGGTGGAAAAGTTTTACTTTGTGAATGGATCTTCTCTGGTCATCATTCAAATGCTTTTCTAGACGAACATATGATAGTGCTGGATCTTGACTATAAATTCCTCCACTTTCAAACCTAGGTGCCTGTAAGAGATGAACAGAGAGTAGAGGCCATGGCAACATGCACAAGTGAAATATGAAACAGGAATGCAAAAACAAACTTGTGCTCA